>JAVHZA010000003.1:0-1200000 GCA_038086965.1 Tardiomyces depauwii
TTTAAAGCCGTACCCCAGGCCGATATCATATAGATCGACAAAGTGATACTCTACCTCAATACCTGAGAAGAATATTCGTGGAAGATAGGTCCAATGTCGACTCTGACCCTTGTAATGCGGGGCGCCGAAAGATGACGACAAAAAACGGTAATTGAACGGCGTGAGCCCTAGATGATCGGCATTGTCCAACGGGCACGGCACCAGTAGTTTCCGGGCACCGTGCCGAGGTGCCGGAAAAAGGGCTCTGTCAATTGAAAGTTATGGAGCAGGATATCCTTGACTGTATGTAGATATATCCTCGAGGGCCACCAATAAGAGCCATTGCCTGGGCTCGGCTACACGATATCCGCACCACCCTTCACAATCATCATCAATGTCGAAATATGATGCAGACGCACCCGAGATCGGCAAGCGTAAAGTGGCCGCACGCAGTATATAAACAAGGCACTTTTCGTATGTTTGAGGCAGTGTAAAGGGATTGCGCTTTCATCACTGCACCGAAATGCAGACCGTCCTCGCAGCTGCAATGCTGCTGGGCAGCGCCATCTCCGCGTTGGCATACAGGCAGAACTTCATTGGTGCTGCCAACTTCGATCAGACGTTCAAGGATGGGTACAACCCGATTAAGTGGTCCGGTGGTCTCGGACCCTACTCGAACCGACAGGCGGTTGGCATTAGCCGCGACCCGCCTGCCGGCTGCGAGGTCGACCAAGTCATCATGCTTCATCGTCATGGCACCCGGTACCCCGAGGCTTCGTCTGGCATTGGCATCGAAGCTGCTCTAAAAAAGTTCAGCGACTATGTCGGCGACTTCACAGACGAGCTTAAGTTCTACAAAACCTGGGAGTACTTCGTTCCTGCTGACAGCTACTACGGGCTCGAGATCAGCTCAAGCCCGTACTCGGGCCTCGGCCAGGCTTACAAGACGGGCGGAGAGTACCGAAAGCGGTACGGCCACCTATGGGATGGAGAGTCGTGGCTGCCTTTTTTTGCTGGGGGTTACGACCGAGTTCTCGAGACGGGTCGCTATTTTGCGAGCGGATTCACTGGCTACAACTACACTGACCTCGCTGCGGTCAACGTCATTGACGAGACTTCGTACGCAGGGGCCAACTCGGTCGCCCCGACGTGCAATTCTAAGAACAAGATGACAACATGCCCGGTTGCCAACCAGTCCGAGTATAGCTCTGTCTTTCTTCAGCCCGAGTTCGAGGTAGCTGCTCTCCGCCTCAATAAGCAGTATCCAGGCCTGGATATCAACGCTACTGACGTCTTCTACCTTCTTCAAGCCCAGGCCTTCGAGATCGCTGTCCGGGGTGTCTCGCCGTGGCTCGATGTCTTCACCAACGAGGAGCTCGTCGCATATGAATACGCGATGGGTCTTCTCTTTTACTGCTATTTTGGCCCAGAGGGTACCGGATACGGTATGCCGATGGGATCTGTCTATGCCAACGCCACATTGACCCTACTTAATCAGACAGCCGAGGAAAATGGTGGATCTCTCTTCTTTTCCTTCTCGCATGATTCCTATATTACGTCGGCCCTTGCCGCCATTGGCGCTCTCGTTGCAGACGACACCCCGTCCCTCGACCACGTTGATTTCAAATTCCTACGCACTTACAAGCTCAGCGACATTGTTCCTATGGGCGCCCATTTGACCATTGAGCGCCTCCAGTGCACTCCTGCGGCTGCGGCTCCGTACCTCGCCGCTGATAAGCTGAATGGCACTGCTGTTACCAACGGTACCGCAGCGTTTGGCAACTTCACTATCTCGAACTCCACCGCTTCCTCTTCGGGCTCGAACTCGACGACCATCTCAAACTCAACATCGGACTCCGGCTCGAACTCGACCTACGTGCGTCTTGTTCTCAACGAGGCCGTTGTCCCCTACGACGATTGCACTGACGGACCCGGATGGTCGTGCCCGCTCGAAAAGTACACAAGGCTTGTTCAGAACAACATTGCCGGTTACAACTATGTTGAGGACTGCCAGGTTGCTAATGACCGGCCCCAATACCTCGACTTCTTCTGGAACTGGAACAAGACGACCGAGAACAACTTTCACAATGGCACATGGGCGTACCAGGCTACCTTCGTTACCAATTAGCATGCCTTGAATCTTCCCTGATTTCGATATTGATACATTCGATTCTCTCCTGGCAGATGGGGCCAACTTTATTCTAGTACATAAACTTCAATACCAAATTTTTAAGGATCTACAGGCTTCTACTTAATTTCGCGGAAAATAACAAGTATTGCGCTTATAAAACGATAAAGCATTAATCATCTCTGCTTCGCACGACGTCGACGTGATCCTGCGCCGCGTCCTTCTCATCGTAAGTGTTCAATATTCTCATTTGCTGCTGAGTGGCTGCGGGGTCCACAAGCGCATCGCCGAACACCACGGCGACCTCCTCAAGACCCAGCCCATGGGTCTCCGGGAAGAAGAAATACACAATGTCTGACACACGAGCCAAATGTCCCACACAATGTAGTACTTCCACTGAATCGCTTCCATAGCAATGGGATTCACGTATCCGTTGAAGAACGTGATGGCGGCCGAGGAGAAGTGAGAGACGGTCGATGCCTTGGCACGGAGTGAAAACGGATTTACCTCCATGATGTATGTCATGGGCACCGGCGAAGCAATGTGATAAGCACCGGTAAATGCATAGATCATTACCACGGCGCCGATAGCAAGCGAATGCTGCTCGAAGTTTCGCTCTTTGTTGACGGCCGACACGATCGTAAACACCGTGTATGTGATGCACATCGAGATGTAACCCGTCATAAGAAGCCACCTGCGGCGGCATCTGTACATATTTGCGGCGAAAACCACGGACCATAGCAGGCCCCAGATCGTCAGCCCGATGTTGATCTTGAGTTGATCCAGTGCGTTGGTGATTCCAAGGTTATCGAGAATAATGTGAAGATAGTAGGACAGGATTGAGTTTCCAGTGAGCTGTTGCATGGCGGGCAGAGCAATCGTGATGAACAGACGGTGCAGCATCGCCTTGGATGCGAAGTACTCAGCCCATCGTGGTTGCTTTTGCATGTTTTCTGCCTCGATGGTCGCAGATATCTCTGCCATCTGGAACTGTACGAGTCTTGCTGAAGGGTCTCCGTTTCCATGGTACTTGGCGAAGAAGTCGAGGGCTTTGTCCATATTTCCCTTGCTGATGAGCCAGCGAGGGGATTCTGGACCCATGATTGCCAGCATAACCTGAAAGGCAGGCAGTGCACACTGAAGGAGTGATGGGATTCTCCACGACCAGTTGTTGTACTTCATATCGGTGTTGTAAGGCCCCCAAGTGACCATCGAAGCAATGAAAGCACCCAGCGGCCAGGACGCGAGCATCAAAGACGTGAGTGTTGCCCGATGCGTCGGGTAGGCACACTCAGCAAGCTGAACGGGGCCGGATGTCTGCGAAATTCCGCCTCCAATACCGATAAGGATACGCGCGGCAATGAACATTGACAAGTTAACGGCGACGCCCTGGATGATGGCTCCGAGAATGATCAAAGAGCAACCAATGACCAGCGACCATTTGCGGCCCACGCGCTCCACAAATATGTATACAAACGGAAGAATAATAATAGCTCCAATATTCATACCGTTCGACATAGTGCCAAGACGTACACCCTTGGGGTGACCAAAGTACTGCTGCCGTGATTCAAGGGATTGGAGACCATTCATCATAGAGCCATCGTAGCCAGCCACAACCTGAGCAAGCACTCCGGACAAGAGAAAAATATTGAGCTTGAGTAGGTATGGATAGCGCCACCATACCTTATCTTTCTTGGGGACCACATCTGCGAGTGTGAGCCCGTCGTCCTGGACTCGGTTCTCAAGATCGACCTCTGGAGGAGCGGTCCTAACGTTGAACTGTTTCTCAGGTGTGGTCATTGCGCAATTGGAGCGATTACCAGAAAGCAGACATCTACTGCGAGGCTATTTATAATGTCGATGGAATGCGGGGCCCCCACATTTTAGACCTTGTCGGCAAAGAAAGGATCGACCTGCAGGACAAGCGGCTTCGAGTTGCTGAGGCCCAGTAAAGGCTCGATTGTGGGCGGTATTGGTGTTAAAGCATGCAAAAACAGCGTTTATACAGTTTCTTTAGGTTCAAATTGTTAACGGTTCAAGTGTTCATGACGTTTATCTTTGTTGCAGAGGTGTGACTGGCAGAAATACTATGTGAACAGAAAGGGGAAGTAAACGGCTGTAACTTTTGCCAGTGCGGTGGAGGTTCAGCCCGGCGGTGCTCGGCGTCCGCGTTCCCGCCTAACAGTACTATGATCGTCGTCCCACGGGAAAGGTTCTAGTAAGTGACTGAAGCTATGTGGTTACCGGCAAGGGCGGACACTCACGATGGTGCGGAGGCGGGGACTGAGCGCCGCCGGATGCTTGGCCAGTGCGCGCTATCGTTATCTGGCCGGGAATTTACGTTAAGAGTTGGCAGTTGTCCATAGCATTAGCATACAAGACGAATTAAAACGTCTTTGGCCTTATATTGCCTTAATTGGGCTGTTAGCGATGGCAGACGCGCCCTTCGGAGAACTGCTCTACTGTATGTCCCCTTTCAGGATATGCAACAGTTTTACCAATTTGCCAAATCGGTAAAGCTGAAGTCCCAAGTCCGCCCTGGCGTACTCAGCCGAGCACTCTTTCATGTTCGTTCACGGGAGATAGCAATTTGCTACCACTTGGCTGAAAGTACAAGGCATGGTGCGTCTTAGGTAGAATCTCCAGCACACGCGATAGACGTCAGTCTCAAAGCGCCGTCAGGGGTAGGCAGCCTCTGCCGCGACGATAATGACAAGTGCCTTTTTGCTCGGGTATGGCACTTCTTAGGTAGGAGCCTGTAGCGCCATAATAGACGCCAGTCTTGCAGCGCCGTCACGGCTAGGCGACCCATGCCGCGACGATAATGACAAGTGCCCGATTTTTGCTCGCGGTAGCACAGGTGCTCGTCGGAATAGTTCCCTGGCCGGAAATGAGCCGTGGTATGAGATGCTTCGGCAGTTTATTGCAAATTTCCTATCATCGCGGGTTCCGTGATGCCAGGTCTCTACGCTGGAAAATCTATATCGCGGAAGCGCGCTGTGAAGGGCAAGTCGAATGCCATACGGCAGCACACGTATCCTTCCGGGGACGCACATTGCTTCGTTTTGACTCGCAGCTAGAAATGATGGCGTGCTGTTACAAAGGGAGGCGGTGGACACCAGCATGGCTCTGTAGTCGGCGCGTTACTCCCGGCGTATAGCCCAGTTGGAGGTTTACTTTGCCTATGGTATTCGCCTTGAAGATCAATCTCTATAGGTTTTCCACACCCCTACCAATGTTATAAGGCGCATTCGATAGTGCGTCAACAGCCTATGCCACGCCTCTTGGCGCCGATGTACCCTGGCCGCTCTTGCTGCATGCGTACCTGTTCTTGCAGCTAAAGCAGGACAAAAAAAGATGTAAAGACTCGTGCGTCATGCGTGTCGGCGGCGCGGCAGTGCCCAGAAATGGACACCAACGTTGTGCGAGTCCATGGAATTGGGCGTCTGGTCCACTGCGCCCACTGTTAGACAGATCGGACAATGACACACAGGTGCGTAAATAGCAGCGAGTATCGACGCCGTACGCGGTTTTGCCTGCCAAACTGAGCCAGCCAACTTGCGCGGACACTCAGGCTGCCTACCCGCCAACATTCTCGAATCTCTGATACAGAGATCATCAGCCCGTGCACCCGAATAGTTATCAGATTGACTTGAAATGTGGCTTGGCACTTCCGACGCGGTCAGGCCGACTGCGTCTGCAGTCGGCCCGATTATCTAAGCACACCCAGCGCCATCAACGTGCACTTCGAACCGCTCGCTTCCCATTGATGCACGTAAAAGTCATTGAAGCGCAGTGACTGAGATTCCCGGAACGCGATCGAAGTGCCTGCACTTTCCGTATGGGCCGGCCACCGGTGCCCGTCCGGGCGTCAGATTGATCAATCAGATAACTTTGCTGCAGGCTAAGGGTCATGATCCAGGGCAAGGGTATATATCTTCGCGATGCGCGGCTCTCGGAAGTCGGCGCGACGCGCCATTTCAGTACCACTTGGCTGCCCGCTAGTCCTTGGCGGCACCTTAATCTTTAGCAGTGAGGCGTAGGCTAAGATCAAGTGAAAAGCTGTAAAAGCACTTGACCATTGCGATGGAACACTGAACCTCGACGTTACGTCCTACATCCCAGGCACTGCCTGGCGACGTGCATCGACTGCGTGGCGCCGAAGGAGCACGCGTGCACCACAATGCTCACGAGTGGAGCTGAGCCAGCGTGCGACAATGACCTAATCAGTACCAACGGGCCTCCAGCGCCGGTGACAAGTTTTACAGTTAAGATTCTGCGAAATGTCCTCTTCAGGAGAACACGCGAGCGGGGCCACGCGACCCCAGGACATATCTGCGCCGGCACTGTCGGCAGCCATCAGAGGGCTGCGGTGTGGCCCACCTGTGCCGCACGCACCGAGACTCTGCAAATTATCGAGACGCTGGACTTCACTGCGCAGCACTGTTGCCGTTCGCCAGGCATCGTAAGCTCTCGGAAAGAAGAGTGAGCGGGCAAGGGAAGCGTTGAAAATCAGTGCACGGGCCCCTCATAGCCCACGCCTCATCGCCTACAGGCAGCGGATGCAGGTCAATCCGCAGCCGGTCTTGGCGCATGCCAGCACGTCACTGGCGTTTTTCACGCTGTGCCGGTCACGGTGCGTCTATTTAAGTGAAGAAACAGAGCCCCGAGCCTTGACATGGGCGCGTCCGCCAGGTACGAAGAGGCTATCGCACGCTAATTTCATCTCGCCTGCTATCTGCCGCGCTTTACGAGAGTCTGGCCATCTCTGCTGGCCAAAATGCCCCATTTTTCAGGGCTATCCCTCACTCGGGCACTTCTACATGCGTTGACGACCATTTTAATGACTTCAGTATGCCACGCTTCCAAGGGATCTACAGGAAAGGTAAAGGCTCCCGCAACAGCGTACGGCAACGTGTGCACAGTTGCGGTAGGGCTTTACAGTTTTGGATGCTCCACTGACAGTGGGTCAATATCAGCGTGCTTATGTGACACAAATGCATACACTCTATCAGTTTTTGCCTGCGCTAATACATATGTTCCCAACGCACACAAGGATGAGGCCCTTGAATACCTCATAAAAAGCTGTGGGTGGAGTGGAGCCCAGGTACAACAACTTGACTCTGAGTCCAAGCTTGTGACTGGAACTGCGCCTGATAGCAAAGCGGAAACAGTTACCAAGCCTTTTGTTGTGCCGAGCGCAACTTATACAAAGCGCTATAACGCGCTTGCGACCAAGTATCACGCCAAATGGGCAAATATGACTTACGGAGCAGTACTGCTTGGCTATTGGGGATGCATCTTGGCCATGAAGACGATCACAAACATGATCTCGAGGTTTGGCATGGGCGTTCTGAAAACGTTTGATGACGAGATTGTTCGCCGTATCCGCCGCCATGTTATTCTTGCCCCTACGTTCAGTCATCGCCACTCCACGCCTATCTACTTGGGGAAGTGGACACTTCAGGTCCCCACCCGTCAGCAGTCGTTGATTGTTCTGGGGTCCTGTATCTTGAACCTTGTGCTTATGTTCGTGGACCACTACACCAAACTGCCAAACACAAAAACCCTGGCAGCCCAATGGACGTCATACATTGGGCAGCGCACGGGGTTTCTCGCCATGTTTCTTTTCCCGCTTCTCGTCCTGTTCGGCGGGCGGAACAACTTTCTCATATGGCTCACGGGATGGTCCCTCGATACCTTCAATGTGTTCCACAAATGGATAGGCCGCACGGCTGTTTTCAACCTCTTCATCCATGCCTTAGTGTACTCGGTCAATGAGTCACTACTAGGGAGATATCGGACTTACTTCCAGCAGAACTTCATGGTCTGGGGCTTGGTGGGGTTTGTTGCTTCATGTGTCATACTTGTGCAAGCGAACCACTACTTCCGAGCTCTTTCATATGAAATCTTCCTGGTGTTCCATATTGTTCTCTCTGTCTTTTTCATCATCGGCTCCTGGTATCACTTCAAGCACTTTGACTACTGCTATGAGCACCTTTACGCAGGGATTGCAATCTGGGGCGTAGATAGAATCGTTCGCTGGATACGTCTTATATGGTCCGGCGCCGCTGTTTCGGGCCAGATTCGCTATTTCCCCTCCACCGAAGTCATCGAAATCAAGGTCAAGTACTCGCAGTGGTGGCAGTTCTACGCGGGGTCGTACGCTTTTATTCACATTCTCGACGGTCTCTACTTCTGGCAGTCACACCCCTTCACTCTGATTGAGGATCCCACAGCTCCTGGCCAACTCAAGGTGTTTGCCAAGGTCAGAAAGGGCATGACTCATCGGGTCGCATCCCGCGCACTCAAGGCGCCGAACCATACCATGGACGTCCGGCTGGGAGTCGAGGGACCCTATGGTTCCCATGTCCCCATCCACCACTATGATACAACAGTACTGATCGCTGGTGGTATTGGCGTTACTGCAACCTACGCGTACGCAGCTGACAGCATCAAACGTGGGGTCGAACAGCGCGTGATCTTTATCTGGGTTGTCTCGACAGAGAGGTACCTCGAATGGTTCCAGGACGAACTGCGCTACCTTTCAGCATGCCCGAGCATTGATGTCAGAATTTACGTCACTTCAACGGTCTCTAAAGAGGAGGCCGGAATGGGCTCTGGAGCACAATCCTCGAGTTCATCATTGGATGAAGATAAACGCACAGAAAAGAATGGCGTCCGGCTCTCTACTCTTGACGCATCACGAGTTGCCCGCCATGATGGACGACCAGACGTGCGACAAATCGTTAGCGAGGAAATGTTGGACTCGCCTGGTTCGACTGCCTTTGTTGCTTGTGGTCCGGGCACTCTGAGCGATGAAGTGCGCATATCAATAGCCGCGAATCTGCATGCAGCACGGGGAAGAACCGACTATTTCGAAGAGGCATTCTCCTGGTGAGCAACAGCCAGCCGACTTGTTAGTACAGCCGAAAGTATCCTCCTGTAAAATGCTATAAGAGGCGAGCAACATCGAGCGTAGGATCTTGCGATTGTGCCCGATGGCAGCATACTCAGCAGCGGGTCCTGCCAGCCGCATGCAGAGAGCGTCCCTAATGGGTCGCTGAGCATAGCCAACGCCGCTACCAGCCTCTCAAACGTGTCCAACGGACCCCATCCGCTGAGTAAAATGACAACCGCACGACTTGGCTATGCATTGTGAGGTTATAGGTGGAAGCCGCAAAGCAGTACCCACAGGAGTGTTGTATAGCACGTCACGTCGCACTACTCAGACCATGCGCGAGAAAAAGCATTTGACACGGAGCGTACTGAGCCTGCCGTAATGACTTACAAGTGGCGTGATGCTCTCACGATCTGGCCGGGAAAATGCTTCGATCAGTGTTGGATGTCGCAGGTTTCAAAGTTCCATGCTTCAACAGTGTCCTGCCTTTTACCATCAAGCAACGGTTCCACTCGATGAGTAGAACCCGCCGCTAGTGCATATGCCTATAACACTACCGTTCTGAGACGCTGGGTACTACTGCACCTGGGCCCGCCTTCGGGCCGTTGAAACCCGATTATGCGCGGGAGATTTAGTTGCGTCCCGTTTCGTGGCAGATCCAGAGTTAGGGCTGAAGCCGTTTGTTTTTGCGCACATTAAATTATCTGATGGTTTTGCAGTCCATGCATCTGGACTTGATCAATGTTCGGAAGTTGCCTCGCATAACGAGTATTGTATTATTCTCAAGTGCGACGCTTCCAGGCAATGACCCCCGTGCTAACCGTTCGTACCGCCTGCCACTGGCGATGGCCCGAACCCGGTACGCACGTAACTGCGTCTCGCGCTTCAGCGCCGTATCTTGAAGCGGTAAAGATATCTACCACTTCATGTAATAAAAGAAATTCCATCCGATTAAGACCTTCAATTTCAGAGTCAAGGTCAAATGGTACATCAGCTCCATTCGCGAAATCAAACTCCCGGCCAGGATTGCAGACTGGTTCTTCCGTGTCTTCCTTCAACGATACAGCCAGTGACGAGAAGAACATTACCCATGACTCTACTGTCAGAGTCTTCCGGATCGCTCGTAACCATATTCGCCCGAACCTTTGCCAAATTGTCGGGGGGATTCGCCAAGGCAATCATCTTTTGTCGTTTGTGGTCCCGCGGGCCATTTTAATGATGACGTACGTGCTTCTATTGCCGAAAACCTCTGCCGTGCGGCAGGTAGAACTGACTACTTCGAGGAGGCACTCTCCTGGTAGCATAACTCGTGTTTGGTGCACTAATTATAATGTTATAGCAACTGGTTAGTATTATGCAGTGACTCGATATCAACCGCACCTCGGTATAGTACCTTTCGTGGATCGACCGAGAATGCAATCGCATCACGTTCCATGTTGCGATAGGATGGAGATCTAAGGTCTGGTCGGCCAATCGTGAGTCACTCGAAGCGTGTCCCGTAGCCTGTTTCACAAGTGCTGTACCTGTCTAGATTGCAGGTGCTGTTGTGCCATGAAGAGTACCATATGGTACTAGTCAGCCAGTTCTCGTGAAGTAGATAGGATAGACTCTCGCTGACACTAAAACGATCTCCAAACGTCCTATTTGTGAATCCATTTACGTTGCATCGCCATCTAAAGCTACCAAGCTGACACACGCGGCGTCCTTTATTTTCTGTCGCCATGCACTAGCCTGTCCAGTTCCCCCGTCATGCTGGGTGAAAATTTGGCTATCACCGGTCTGACTTAATGTGCTTACAGTTTGCCCTTATACGATTCAGTGGTCATAGCTTTCACGGCCTACAGGTGGAGCAACGAAGGAGAGTTCCATGCCGGGTGTGTTGGATGCTGCGTTGCGTTTCGCTGAAAATATTGCTCAGTCTAGAAATCTTGGACGGTCTCGCCGCTATTGGATCTCTTAATCTGTAGCTATATTGCCCGAGCAAGAATGAGGGTTGGCTCGTCGTTGCCTTAGCAATGGGCTTTAATACGTCGCGCCCCAATATCGCTACGACAATTAGACGAAAAAAACATATAAACGGACAAAACATTATATTACTCCAGACCTAGTAATCGACCTCACACGCTTTCCAAGTGCTCGCTCATAGCGGCCTTGTGCTCCAGCCTGAAAGCGTCGGCGGCACGGCGCTCAGCAATAGTCGCGTATGTCTTGAACTTCCGGGCGGGAATGCGGTTCATGAAAAGTTCATCCAACTCCTCATAGGTGCGGCCCTTGGTTTCCGGGATAAAGAACCACGCCAGTACAACCCAGACGAGCATGAATGCGCCGAAGATGAAGCCGACTTTCGCGCGCAGGTTGCCGTAGCCTGGATTGATAATGTACGGGCACACAAACGACCACATGGTGTTGACGGCTGCCTCCATAGACAAAGTGAACGCCAGTGTCTTGGCACGGAGAACAGATGTAGGAATCTCGCCCGCGATGGTGTAAGCGATGGACCCAACGCCCATGTTGTAAAAGAAATTAAACATGGTAAGGAAACCAACGGCAGCAGTGGCTGCGGCGTGGTTATCGGGGAACGAGCCACTGATGGCCATGCACAGTAGCAACACACACAGGCCAATGCATCCAGCGAAGAACATCGGCCGGCGTCCCACGAAGTCTGCAATAAGGAACGATGTGATGGCTCCAGAAATGGACAACACCTGGGCGCCGACCTGGATCTGAAACGACTGCGAGTCGGAAACACCCATATACTGGAACATCAGAGGGCCGTAGGTGCCAACAAATCCCAGACCAGACATGGGCTGCGCCAAGAACACGATGTTGGCAATCATAGTGCGGCGAAGGTTGGTGCCTCGGAAACAGTCCATGTATGATCCGGCACTCTTGATGGTCTCAGCCTCATCCAGGGTTATCTTAATCTTCTCGAGATGTCCATCAGCGTCGGTCTCCTTGGAGTACAGGCGGCCAAGCATCTTGCGAGCTGCCTCGTACTTGCCCCGTCGGACGAGGTAGACGGGCGACTCGGGCATAAAGATCTGACCAATGAAGCCGACGCCAGCAAATCCCCACTGAGCGCACACAAGTGACTTCCAAGCCCAGTCGTTGTCCCACTTAGAAGTGGTGTTAGCCATAAGGGCTCCAATAAAAGGTCCAATGCACTGAGACAGGTTGCAGAAACCGATGACTGACGAACGGATGGCCAGCGGCGAGATCTCCGCGACGTAGGCGGTACAGAGATTGACGAACGCACCAATGGCAACACAGTTCACCATCTTTCCGGCGAAGAACATCTGGACCGACGTCGATCCGAACTCGATGCCAATAGAAGCCACGTTGATCAAGGCGGCAACGATGAGAATGATCTTGTAGCCAAAGATATCACAAAGATAAGAAGCGAACCATGCACCAAAGATTCCAGCAGCCTGAGGTCCTCCATTAAGAGCCGACTGCCACTGGGTAGTGATGAAGTACTCGCCATCAGCATTGGGTTCTCCAAACTTCTTCTTGAACTGCGGGACACTGATGAGCGTACCCGAGGCCTGATTCTCGAAGCCACGGACAATAAGCATCCAGAGCATCAAGAAAATCCAGCCAAGTAGCTTGGGATCGTGTCGTAGAGTCTCGAAGTAGCCACGGTTGTGCTCCTGTTGCTGGATGGCACGTCCGTGGATCTCGTCGACGTCCTCGACACGAGTGTCAAGCGTAGCGATCTGGTCGATCTGCGGCTCGAGTTCGTCCTTCATTGGTAAGTTTGTGTCGATTGCAGTGCGGATGTTCAGGATGTGTTTCTTGGTGAACTTATATCCCTGTGCCCACAGTTTTTTTTTCCCCAGCGACTGCCGTTCTAAGCTAACCACCTGTGCGGCGTTTGCGAGGTAGACCCGCAGCGTGAGAATGATACCCCGAGCCAGGGACGACTCAGGGATTTGCCTCACACTCCCTGGCCGGTCTGGTGCACGGAGCGCATTTTTCTCTAACAATTTTCCGACTCAACGCGCCGTTTAGACCGAGTGAAGTATAATGCCCACATATAGACGATAACAATTCTGTGGAGAAAAAGGTAGTTCAGCTGCAGCACGATCGACAGATCGTTGCCCTGTTCGGAATAATGCGGGGTCACTTGCTTGCAGGGTAAGAGCCTCTAGGACTCCTGCGAGGAATAATGCTCCGCTGCAGAAGATCTAAGGCGCAGGGAATGCAGCCAGCCCAGTTATTGGAGAATGGGTAACGATCAGACCACTGGCTTCATCTGCCTTCTACGAAAGAGCTTGCACGCTGGGCATGCTTATTCTGCTGAAATTGCCCTCCCACAGCGCCATGACTGGTCGCGATCCATGAATAACACCAATATTCCAAATCTCTAAACTTGGATGCATGCTGTGGGTGCGTTGTGTAGCCAGGGGCATCCGTTATGAGACATACCGGCTGCGCAAACTGCTGCGGTGCTCATTCCGGTGTCATGCGCGTCCAACGACTGTCATTGCGAAAGAAGCGTCTGCGCTCTTCATGCTCTTCCGCTCTGCCAAAATAGTCACTATCAAGCCGCGTCTTCCCAGATACCGATACGCGAGAGACTTGTCGAGCGTCCGGAACATCGGGCTGGCCGGTTACGACCGTCGGCCGACTCCGGCGGGGGTTACGGCCCTCGGCTATGCATGCGACCCAAAAGCGGGATATTTGTGCCACGAGACCCGTGCCCTCGGCGAATCTTCAGACCGCGGGGGTCATTCATGTCCCGGAACGAACGCCCCATTATTGCGGAAGCTGTGCTTGCTGCAAGGCGACTAGATGTCCGAATTGGTTGTCGCGTTTGTAGTCATATACACGCATACCGGTCGTAGTCGGACGATTCGACGTGAGTTTTAGTCGTTCGACATGCTAGATCTCGGAAACCGACGGACTACTGCCAAGAGGCTTCTTGAAAGCAAAGATACAACAAAGTACCATGGGACAAAATGCTAGGACGTTCCTTTTGTTCAAGAGAAAAGAATACATTAGTACTTGAGAAAAGAGAGTGGCGCCGCACACATTTGCTGAAGTTAGCTCCCAGCTTGCGCGAGATCCCGGGACGACCAATCTGCGGACGCTACAATTCTCCATCTTAGCAACACTCTAATGGGCCCTAAATATCCAGCTGTCTCTCTCATTCCGTGGGGAATAATGGTGTGTGAATACACCTCTGTATTATCGCAACGGATGAAAAAGGAAAAGGGCCCCATCAACTTCCTTACCTTGTGACATTGAGAGCCACCTGAGACATAAGCACTACATGCCAGGGTGTACACAAAGTGCTCGGGCAATTCAATACACCGTCGCGATGCATGCAGCCCTGCCGAGCAGTGGCCCGATTCGTCGACTCTATTTCTGGGAAATAGTTTGCTGTGGCCCGAGGACGAATTGCCGACGGGCGGCGTCGTAGCAAGTTGCAATAGGCACGGGAGCACCATCCAATGGACATACTGTCCAAAAAAGAGTTTTATTTGGTTCTTCTAACGAGCGTGGACAAGCATAATTCACTGTATCCACTAATGCGCATGACAAAATGCCGCGTTATCGCATTGTTTATGTGTCCGAGCGCGATGTGGATCTTGAAGCGTCGGCGCTGATTAGTTGGCACTGTGACCTTGGGATCTTAATCCTCTGAGGAGTACGCTGCACAGGGTGGGAGGCCCAGATGGCTTAATTTTGCGGCAAATCTAACTCGAGTACGACCTTAAGACCGGTGAGCCTTTGAGGGGTAAGCTGCGCAGGGTGGCAAGAAGCTTGAATGGTCAGTTTTGCGGCTAATCCGGCTCGAATACGATCTTGAGACGATTAGTGTTTTGACAGGTAAGATTCACGGTATGAGAAGGAGTCTGGATGTTTCACAGCTATGTCAACTCAAAGATGAGAGAAGCATATCTCTAGAACAAAGCCGTCGTTGAGCAAGCTTTTTAATCTTGCGACTACGAGTCAGTTTATACTGGCCACCGTACATATATTCTCACTTCAACATCCTCGAAATCTCTGTCGTACTGCTGCGCGCTTCAACATCAACGAAGTGGAAGTCAAAATCTTACGGCCAAAACTATACTCATAATGCATAAAATCTACATATAAAAGTCACGTTACTAATTTTAGAGCTGATTAAACAGTCTCCACATGCTCCGCAGCATACGTCTTCATCTCCAAAGCGTAGGCATCAGCAGCACGACGCTCGGCGTTGGTCTTGTACTTGCGGAACTGACGCGTAGGGACGTGGCTGATGAACATCTCATCGAGTTCCTCGTAGGTACGACGACGCGTCTCCGGAACGTAAAAGTAGGCGAGTGCCGCCCAGCAAAACATGAACGCGCCGAAAATGAAACCGACCTTAGCTTGCAGGTTGCCGTATCCCGGGTTGATGATATAAGGACAGACAAACGTCCACATAGTGTTGACGGCTGCCTCAGCCGACAGGGCAATAGCAAGTGTCTTTGTACGCAGAACTGAAGTAGGAATCTCGCCAGCGAGAGTGTATGCGATAGATCCGACGCCGGCGTTGAAGAAGAAGTTGTACATCGTAAGGAATCCGACTGCCGCGGTGACAGCGCTGTGGTTGGTGGGGAAGCATCCAGCGATAGCCATGCAGAGAAGCAGGACAGTAAGGCACGTGCAACCACTAAGAAACATAGGACGTCTGCCCACAAAATCAGACACCAGGAACGACGTAATGGCACCAGCGATGGATAGAATCTGGGAGCCGATCTGAATCTGGAACGACTGCGCATCGCTCACTCCCATGTACTGGTACATCAGAGGTCCGTAGCTGTTCACGAAACCAAGACCAGCCATTGGCTGAGCAACGAAGACAATGAGGGCGATTAACGTGCGTCGCAGGTTGGTACCTTTGAAACAGTCCAGGAAGGAAGACTCGCTCTTGTTGGTCTCGGCCTCGTCGAGGGTGATGACGATACGCTCCAGGTGTCCCTCAGCATCTGTGGGCTCATCGTAGAGACGGCAAAGTGTCTGGCGTGCTTGATCGGTCTTTCCCTTCTTGACCAGGTGAACAGGTGATTCGGGCATGAAGATCTGGAAAACGAAACCCGACGCGGCAAAGCCCCACTGAGCGCAAATGAGGGACTTCCACGACCAATCTGTGGTCCAGTTGGCGGTCGAGTTCGCCATGATAGCGCAGATGAAAGGACCGATGCACTGCGAAAGGTTGCAGAAACCAATCACGGACGCCCGGATAGCCAGTGGTGAAATGTCGGCTACGTAGGCAGTGCAGAGGTTGACCATGATACCAATCGCGACAAAGTTGACCATCTTTCCGGCAAAGAACATTTCGATAGACGTGGAAGCAAACTCAATGCCGATGGACGCGATATTGATGCAAGAGGCGAACAGAAGGACATATTTGAAGCCAAAAATATCAGCTAGCATTGAGCCTATCCAGGAACCGAAAATTCCGGCCGCCTGGGGCCCGCCACTAATGGCCGACTGCCATTTGGTATCGATGTACCACTCGCCGTCCAGAAAAACACCGAACCTGTGCTTGAACTGAGTCACACTGATGAGAGTGCCGGATGCCTGGTTCTCAAATCCACGGATAACCAGCATCCAGAGCATCAGACCGATCCAAGCCAGAAGCTTAGGATCCTTCCGGAGCGTTTGCCAATATGTTCGGCTATGCTCCTGCTGTTGTATGGCGTGACCGTGAATTTGGTCGACATTGTCCACGCGTTCCACAGCCGAAATTTCGCGCTTGGCGAGATCTTCTTGAACCTGAGACATTTCTTTGAATGGGACTCAAATGATCTAAGGTATATGTACATATATATAGTGCGGAGAGGCTGTGCGTTGCCGTGCAGGTTGTGGGGAAGAATTCTGCAGCTCATTCGCACCAATGATTTTCCGTTGAGACGCACAGGGGTTAGGTGGACAGGAGGCTCGCGCAGCGGGGCCTAAGAGCGCTAAGAGCGCGCCCGCGCCACACATTCTGGGTTTTGAAAAGCCAAAAGAAAGACATAGCCGACCGAGCATATTCGTCTGGTGCCTGCTTGTTGCGTCCCGGACGGACCCTTGGCGAGGTCCCTGGTTACGGCCTAGCGTGACAGTTGTGGCTGTGCGGCGCCATGACAAACGCACCTGCGGAGGGCCACGCCCCACAAAATTCTTCTCCGCGAAAGACCAGAGCAAGCAGTAGAGTACAGCCCGTGTTCATTCTCTTCGGTTCGGATAGGCTTACCGACTAGTCCGCCGGCACTTACATCTTGTGTCTTTCAACGGTGGACCCGTGCCTCGGATAAATGCACAAAAAATGCTGGAATTGTTCCGACGGCCGGGTGAGGGGCCCACTATTGAAGCCGCCAGAGCGTTTCGAGCACAACATACGTCAATCCTAGCGCTTCTGGCTCGGCTAAAATGGGTGTGTACGTATAGTTCTTGCGTCCTCCAATGTAGCTCAAGCCTGGAGCGGACGCCGTCTCACGCAGGGTCCTTTTAAAAAATTCCGCGCTGCAGTTACGGCACGAAACAGCCAATACTTCGGACCTGAGCGCGAGTGGCAAAAGCGACAGGAGGAGTGTGTGTCCTGTGTCTTGTTCTCTGATTTGTGGAGGAGGATTGTCGCGGTTTTCAGAGATACAGCGGGCGGCATTCCCCGCAATTCTCCGGCAATCCTGTGCGGCTCGGAATCGGGTACAATTTGGTCGATTCGAGGCAACGGAGACGTAACTAGGCACAACTGAGCTTGGACTCAACCGAGACAAGGGACCATTATTTCAATAAACTTCTGATCCATGGTTCGAGTTGCGGAATCGGCTGGGTTTGGTACTTCGGACGGCAGCGGATCACATTCTGCGGCCCCCGCATGTCTACCCGTTTCGGGAGGATTGTATAGCTGTATCTATCCCAGAGCGCGGTCCATTATTGCCCCGGCGCCGTCCATCCACCTAATCTTGCCGATCCTTGCGGAGAGCCTCGGACTATACTTCCACATGCGGCGCCCCAACGAGGAGTTCTGCGGTCGAGCATACGTACAACTAACATGTGCGTGCCCCCGCAGAGTTGAGTCTAGGGAAATCTAGGAAGGGCATCCATACTGTGGTGTGGGATGGCGAACAGGCTATTTTTATAATGTTCCGGTACTATCACTTGACTTGTATCCAACTGGCGAAGAAGAGAGACGTGGAATATTCATCCCCAGAATGCGACCGCATAAACACGAAATGTGCCGCCGAGAAATGCGTCATACCACGGTACGAAAACGGTACGAAAACGCAATATCATTATCGGAGAGCCCTACAAAAGTCTTTCCTAGTCGTATCTGGAGTATCTTATGCTTAGCTATGCCACGATATTATATATAGATACTTACTTCACGGTGGCGGTGAAAACGTGAGTGCCAGAGCCTACCATGTGCCGAGTACCATCGGGCAGCTCGACAGTACCAGAAACATTAGGCGGAATGATTGCCTTGAGAGTGAACTTAGAGCCGTCGACACTCCAGCTTGAAGAGATTCGGCCGTATAAGGACTCGTGGGCAGTAGAGGCTGATGTGATTTTGTTCTCGAGTATAGGCTTGATGAGCACCTCCTTCCATCCGGGCGCCGCTGAGGAGAGACCCCCAATTGCGCGGTGCATCCAGTCAGCCACGGCGCCGAAAGCGTAGTGGTTGAAGGACGTCATGTCTCCTGGGTTGATCTTGCCGTTGGGCAGCATGCTGTCCCAACGCTCCCAGGTGGTCGTCGCTCCCATGGTTATCGGGTAGAGCCACGACGGGTTCTTATCGTTGAGGAGCATCTTGTAGGCAAGGCCCGCGCGGCCCGTTCGGACAAGTGCATCGCAGATAATAGGCGTACCGATGAATCCTGTGCCAATCTGGTAGTCATCCATCTCGACAATCTTGCCCAGCTGCTCGCCAGCGAGCTTTATCCGCTCGGCGCTGTTCTCCCTCCAGATTGAGCCGTTCTCGCCATCTAAGAGTCGTAGCATAATGGCGACCGCGTATCCAGTCTGTGAATGCGAGATAACGCGGCCCGATGGGGTCAGGTACTCCTCAGCGAACTTCTTGCGCAGGACCTTGGCATCCTTCAGGTACTTTTGAGCGTCGTCCGTATTTCCGAGTAGAGCTGCAGCCTCGGCAACAACTTCGGTCGACTGGATGAGGTAGGCGTTGGCCACCATGAATGCATCGGTCTTAGATTTGGACGGCTTGTCTGGGGGTGCCGCAGGGTCGAGCCAATCGCCAAGCTGCCGATTCTTGGGATCCCAGAACAGCCCCTCATCATCGCGGGGAAGCTGCTTCAGCCAGTCAGACATGCTATTGTACTGTCTCTTGAGGATGCTCAGATCCCCTGTTTGCACATAGATCTGCCACGGAACCATAACGGCTGCATCCTGCCAAGCAGCAATGGGACGGTTGCCCCAGTAGTTGTCCCACTTGTGGAGGGGCGTCGGGCACACAAGGGGCGGGACGCCAAAATCCTTCTGCTCAGCCGCAAGATCAGAGAGCCAGTTGAGAAGCAGACCCTGCGACTGGTACAGGTAGTTTGCCGTGGGTCCGAACAGCAAAATATCACCGGTCCATCCCAGACGCTCGTCGCGCTGGGGGCAGTCAGTAGGGAGCGACATGAAGTTGCCCCGCATGCTCCAGCAAACATTTTCATGAAGCCTATTAAGTTGTTTGTGCGAGGACTCAAACCAGCCGGTCTGCCCAAAATCGGTGTGGAACACATGCCCTTCGAGGTCTTCGAGAGTCAGCTCGCCGGGCCAGTTGTCAACCTGGATGTACCGGAAGCCGTGGTAGGTAAAACGCGGGTTCCAGCTCTCGCCGGCCTCATCACCCTTGAAAATGTAGCGGTCTGTATTTTGGGCAATCTTTAGGGGTCGACGTCCCAGCTCGCCGTCTTCCATGACCTCGGCATGATAGATAGTCACCTGATGGCCCCTGGGCGCCTTAATGTTGTTGAAGTGGACGTATCCGGCAAAATTCTGGCCAAAATCGGCAATAGTCTTGCCAGAGTCCGACTTGAATATCTCAACAGGCCTTAGAACTTGAGTGAGCCTGATCGGAGGGCCAACAGGCGGCTCCAACGCAACGTCAACAGGGTACGTTCTCACGCCATACCACTCACCAGGGGGATTTCCAGCGTTGGACCAGCCCAGAAGCTCCTCCCTGGCGTCGTACGTCTCGCCGTTGTAGAGACTTGTCGAGAGGATGGGTCCAGCAGCCCAGTTCCAGGAGCTGTCTGTGGCCACCGTGTCAACCGACCCGTCGGCATATGTGAGCTCTAGCTGGGCGATTGCCATGTTGACGTCGCCGTAGACATTGGTAGTACCGCCGTCCATGCCGAGCCAGCCCGAAAACCAGCCGTCGGCAAGGCGGATGCCGATAGCGTTGGTGCCGGCCTTGACAAGGTCACTCACGTCATTGGTCTGCTGAATGATCCGGTGATTGTACGAGGTCCATCCGGGGCTGAGGATGTTGTTTCCGACCTTTTTGCCGTTGACCTCCAGCTCGTAAACTCCGCGAGCGGTACTGTAGAGACGGGCTCTGACCACGGACGCCTGTCTGACCTCGAACTCCTTGCGGAAGAGGGCCTCGCGCAGGGTCTTCGTCTCGGACTGGGAAATAAACTGCGCTTTCCAGTCAGACTGCTGCAGTAAGGCAGTCTCGACCGAGATGGGCTTGCTCCAGTCTGAGAAGCCGGTGTCGTTCTCGCCCTGGACCCTTACAGAGAGCTCGGCGGCCTGGCGCGAGGCCAGGGGCTGCGCTGGCCACTGGACAAACGTCGACTGAGAACACTCGGTCACGCCCTCGTAGATCTCCTGACCTTCCGAGATAATACGAAGCTCATACTTCTTCTGGACCCAATTCTTTGTGTCCGAAGCGACTTTCCAGGAAAGGCGCGGCGCCGGCTCACCTATTCCCAGTGTGTCACGCTTCTGGTGGTACTCCACCAGGATATCAGTGACTTTAGCCATTGCGCGTGCGAGCAGAGTTGCGTGAGTGCATTTTTGCAGTAGCCGGCTGCCCACAGTCTAAGAGCGGCGTTTCGGGGTATTCATCCACCGTTCGGTGCGTTTCTCCGCGAGGAGATTACGGCCAACGCGGGAACTCCCAGCTGCAGCCCCGTCCGAAAGGGTTTCTCCGCTTTCCCTTGGGCCAGTTGCCGTGGCAGCGCGGGCCTCAGCGTAATAGTTTAACCGGCTTCGCAGACGCTAGGGCATGCCATAGAGGGGGTGCTGTCCCCGCACCTGATGGGGTACTGCAGAGCAGTTGGACTAGTGGGCGCATGGTATCCACCGCGGAGCAGTCGCCAGGTGCGCGCCGTAAAAACCGCATTAACAGTCAATCCCCTCTGCCGTGGGTTCTAGGGCCCCAATTCCCAGGGCTAGAACATAAGACTCAAGTTCCGTAGGTGCTCTCCGCGCATATGCCACAATCACTACAGGAAGACTAGATCGTGCATAAATTCGTTACAAAAATAAACCATTATCGTCATTATGAGACACGTCCCGTCTTGGCTGTCTGGAAAAGCCCTCGTCCGCATCCAGAACGCTCCCCCCGTTCGACATCATTGCAAACCGGGAGACCTCGGCATGTGGTGCAGCTTGAAAGCAGGCTGGAATCGCGCAAAAGTACCGTTCCGGTCATAGACGGACCTCGCACGAACGTACGGGTCAATGGCCCAGTACTTCTCTCCAATCCTACGCAGCAGGTCTTGGCGGCGTGCGTTGAAAGGAATGCCCTCGATGTGGGGCGTGCGAATCCACTCGGCCGTCATGTCGTAGAGCTGTCGTGCAAGCTCTGCTCGCTCCGCGAGCAGCGCATAGCGGGTCTCGCTATCTTTGATCAGATCATTCTCTCCGGCCCGCGGTGGAATATACTGGTAGTCGTGTTTCTCGCTGCCGCCGAGCTCCGCCGGAAGGTTTTCGGGATCAATAGAGCGGGTAAGATCCTTGTCGTGGCGCGTAAACGTGATGATGTTAGCAACCTGGGGCTCCATCCATCCCTTGACGATATCCCAGACAGTAGCAAAAATCCAAGGAGCCTTGTGGATGTAGATGGTACCGAGGGCGCAAGGATAGTACGTCTGGACGCACTTGATGAGGAACTTCACAAATGCCCAATCCATGTTTTTCAACGTGAATCCAGTCATGTCAAAGATGAGCAGCGCCTCGTCTGCCCTGTCGGTGAATAGTAGGCGGCTGTTTTCGCACGTCATGACCGTGAAGCGCTCGATCGCGGCTTCCGACTGTGCCTTCGGGTCGTGGTGGCGCACCCGAATGCGGATAATGGGTCGTCCAGCCTTATCAACGCCGTATATCACCGACTTTGCCATCTGGTACTGGAGCGTCAGACCCTCGTCGCCAGAGTAAATGGCGTGCTCCTCACCCCCTGCCATGAGTTTATCCACCTGGAACACCTTGACCCTCCAGTGGACGGCCTCTCCCAGCAGCTTGAGCGCCTTTGCTACGTCCCAGTTCTTATACCGAAGGAAGCTAAGCAAAACGTCGTCCAGATTAGTTTGGCGCGACATGAACATGAGAGCCGTGCGCAGCTCGTCCGCAGTCACCGATTTCAGCGCGTCGCGGAATGCGTTCGGGTCCTGGCACGTCTTGGGCTTCTTGCGGAAAAGGAGTCGCTTACGTCGAAAGGTCCTAGTTGTTCGCGACGTTTTGGTTGTGGAATTTGACATGGTCGGCGATAGGGTACTCATCGTGAATATGTCGGTAGGCAGCACCTCCAGTGCGCTCAGAATGTACGTCCACATGTCCTTGAAAAGTATCGTCTCCTCCTCTGTCAGCGTCGCAGTCCGGCCGGGGGCGAAGCGGCCGGCCACGTCAGCAGCCGGGTCCTCGCCGTACTCCATGGATACCGAAGTGCGGGGCGTGCTCAGCATAGACCTCATATCTCTGCTAGACGAATCACTTTTCGGCGTGGGCATCTCTGCCGCATATGGTCTGGTGTCAGTTATTGACGACGGCTTGCGATTCGATTGAGGGCGCAGGCGTGACAGTATTATAGCGTTGGAGTGCATGTCAAAACACGCCCCACGTTCCAACATAGGAAGCCGAGCATTAGTGGGGGCCGTTACATACCTGTGTTGTCTTACTGGACTGTCGGTCAGCATTGATCGTTGTGGGGTCAAACGCCTTTCAGTGCGTTGTGAGCAAAACGGCGTCCTATATAGTAGTTTCGTCACATGGGGTTTGGACGTTAAATATGAGGCTCGTGAACACCGTCTTTGATCAGGGTCACGCCGAGCCAAATACCACTTCGAGATCTGCAGTCGATCTTGTAGATCTCTGCAGTGCATGAGGGCTGCAGTGCGCCAATTAGCGGTTCGGATTCGGGACGCAACCAGGGCAGTGTGAACGTCTGGGGTCTTTTTTTTGGCGTACGGGGAGCCTTGGATTTTACAGAGAGCCAGCCCTAGGCGTAATGCAGCGGTACTTTTTTGACCGTCACTCGATGCTAGATCGCTACGGATCTGTCCCTTGCCGTTGTGACAGGTACGATCTGGCGACAGTCCAACCGCCGAGGGCCAAACATGATCCGTCTCGGACCCATTCACCACGCCCCTTTCGCCGCCCTTGTTCCTGGGCCGGATGCTGACATGCAATCAAACCGGCGTCAGTGCGCAAGGAACCGTGGACGCACCCCGGATGGTCAGCTGCGCGTATTTCTGGGAGAGTGCGCAAGTGGGTCCAACCTGACACAAATGTTGTCTGCACAGCGCGTTGGTGATGGGTGGCACATTCATCCTGTTCTCAATAATGGCCTGTTCGGGCAGCCTTCTACGTGACCTGCTAATGTGTGCCGAATTAGTTTTCGTTCTAGGGGGTGAAACGCCTGAATTTTGTGTCACGGCACACGGAGTTACCTGACCGGCGATCGGCGGTCAATTTTTCCACACCAGGACAGCCGGGTTGCAACCGGGGCGCGAATCCTTGCCAGGGGAGAGACGCGAGCCCGCCTCGCGCCACGCGCACCACTGCTAACGGCAAGGACGAGACGGCATTTATACCTCTGCAGGTTTCCTCGTACCCGCTGTTAGCTTGGCTCAGTGAGCCAGGAACTTGCACTGGGGTTTCCATGTGCTCGCCTTCCAGAAACCAGGATTTCGTCAATTTTCCCCTCTTCCTAACGAAAAGCATGTGCTGCAGCTTGAGTCAGGGACCAGACGCACAGGACGCAGATATACCGCAGGAAGCGGGTTTACTGTGCTCCCGGCTGCAGTGGTGCTCGTGATAGCGGACTATAGAGACATGCACGGGCATCAGGTTTCTTTTTGCATGGAGAATGGTGCCATAATCAAGGAGGGGAAGGGGCGCCTCCATAACTCCACAGTTTTAATAATCGCTTTAAGGTTCAAGGTTAATGTGGGTCCTCTCCGGTTGCTAGTGGTCTCTTCGCATGGCTTCACTGCACACGACTTTATCTGTGTGTGCTAATGCGCCGGACGGCGCATCAGTGCCACTGTGGCCCTGAATGGCTTCCGCCTAGATCGCCTAGCATGCCGTCACGAGACGTCAATGGTTTGGAGCAGGCATGCGACGAGTCACTCCCGCGCTGGGGGTCCGAGATGCTTAATGCTAAATTCTGCGCAGCCATCTTTCTAACCTCTAATCCAGTTGTGGCGGGCCGCGCCTCGACGAAAATGCCCGTTTTGGCCATAATTTGTTTGGTGCGTCTCCTATTGTGAGTCGCTGCACGCTCGAGCTAAGTACACATCTTGTCTGCCGTGCGTGCTGCAGAAACCGTTTGACTTTCATTGCAGTCACTAGCGCATTGTGGATCATCCAGCCGTTTTGGGGGTCGCATCAGCTATACTTGGCGTTTTGTACGCGTCTTGTCGTCGTCATGCCCCTTGCCAGGAGCCGAGTGAATACTTGGTCTAGGGTGAGAATTTGAGTTTACTAGGTTCGGCGGCATTGCAACTGGGCCCGAATGGTGGACTGCAGTCTGGATGTCGCCACTCGAGGGGTTTGACTGGGTTTGTCTTCGTCTTGTTGTAGCTGTCCGAAGGTCGGAGCTCATCGTGTACATGTTCAGGGGCGTTGGGAACATGTCAGGGGACATTTACTGGCGCATGAGCGCCTGCAGAAGGTCCGTCCCTTGTTAGCATCCGTTGACGTCGTGCCGTCTCAGCTGCGGTGAGCTAGTAGCGCTACCATGCTTCCCGGTTGCTTTTCGGATCACTTGAAGCACTGATTGGCAGTACAGTGTGGCGTCGATTGCGACTCTCAGCCTGGTCTCCTCACAGTCGCCGCTGCTCTCTGGCACATGCACGCGGCGCTCTGCAGTGCATTATACGGGTCTGAAATGGGCATAATTCTGTCTAGTGGTGCTTGCACTACCACAATAATATTGGCGGGAGACTCGTGTGAAATCGCGAATATATTGAGGCGTGTTCGAGTATTGCTAGGCTTTCCATCGATTTCAGGGCCTCCCACGCAACGTTTCGTGTCGATCATTGGCCACGGGGCATCCTTGAGGACATAGAGGCTTGTACAGCCATATAACGTATCAACGCTCGCCCGTGTATAGCAGAGGGGATCACTGCGAGTCTCGCCATCCCAGTGAGCCGCACTGCTTACGGACGAGCTCCACGTTTGCTCAACTAATCCCGCGCGTGGGGAATGCGGCGCCTTGCATTCGGCTGCCAGCCAAGCTTAAAATGGACCATCTGGCAGGAAAGCCCTGCAGCATCTGTTTCAGTCGCGCAGTGGGTGGCTAGTTGGCACTGTTGCACTTGGGGAGCGTTGAGTTGCACGCTCTGTGGGACATCTGCTTCTAATGTTTCCTTTGACGATGGATCCCGAGGTCTTGCTCAACGTGCAGAGACCCGAAGTGCAAAAAGCTCGCCGAACTTGACACAAAACCCTCCTAGGCTCTGATTGAAAGCACATGCCGCTCAGACCCAATCCGTCGAGCCTTGCGTATGTACGTTGGCGTCAGCTCAGGGACGGGCTGCGACGTATTTTCCGGCTGAGCAGAGCATTGCCAAGTGGCGGCGAGCTATTGTCGTAATCGTGGACCTGGCTGCAATTGGGCTGCGCCATCTAGGTCGGTACAGTGGTTAGACTGTGGAATGGCATCTACCGCTCAATAAGCGCAGGCTCGATTAACACCCCAAACAGTCTTGACTAGGGGATTCTCCAAGCCTCAGATCTTCAGGGCCCAGCATGGCCGCATAACTCCAGCGGCTCGCTACTGTTTTAGGGACATTCACATGCTCACGGGGTCCAATGCAATTTCCCCGGCGAACAAAATTCAATTTTCTCCGCAAATCCTGGGTACCCCGCGTTTGAACCCTGTGAGCGGCTGTGGTCCCGAAGGCTCTCTTCTATCGCCTTGCCATTTGTGGCAGAGTGGGCATTTCCGAACGCTACGCATCGCTGATGAATTAGCAATAGAGAACAGTTCGTATGTCATTACAAAAGGAGCGTCGAATCTAGTTTTAGACAAACGCCAGAGTTCCATTGGTGCAATGGAAGCCGAGGCTCTGGTCCACACCGTTCTGGCACCATGCCTCGGTGACGTTGGAGCCGCCAAAGTTAGCCCGCAGATCGATGTCCTTAAAGCTGACTCCAGCACATGCGTCGACTGACGGACACATCATGACAATGCCATCACGGCCGGTCAGGCCAGGCACATCCCACCAAGTACCCGACGGATCGACCTGGGCGGACTGAGTCGCGCCGTTAATGCTGCCAGTGAAGCCCTCGAAGCGGAAGTCCTTAAGTGTGATGGACGAGTTGGTATTCTGGCGCTGTTTAGCGGCCTGCTGGTCGTAGTATGACTGCGTCACGAAAATGGGGATCGTGCAGTTCTCGGTGATGATGTTGCGGTAGGTAACATTCTGAACGAGACCCTGCGACGACTTCCACGCCTTGAAACGGGCGCCATATAGAGAGTCCTTCATGTACACATTCTCCACAGTGATGTTCTGCACGTTATCGTAAGTTGACTGGTTCTGGCCGAGAGACCCGATGGACACACCGTGGGTGCCGACACACAGGGCGTTTCGGAACACAAAGTTTGTCAGGCCGTTCTGCATAGCAACACAGTCGTCACCGCCGTGAACAATGGAGTTCTCAATCGTGATGTTGTTGCCGTTAACGTCGAAGCCGTCGGTGTTGAATGGCAGAGTCCAGGGATCGTCAGAAATAGCGATAAACTTGGTGTTCGTGACGTGGATATTCTGCGAGTTGTGGATGCCAATTCCCCACGCAATCGGCTGCGACACCTTGAAACTGTCCATGCTGGTATCATTGGCGGTCATATACAGGAAGTGAGGGCGGTTCGGCACGGTGTAGTTGGGCGACATGCCGTTCCACCACTGCTGGCCGTGGCACTCGATCCAGCCCCATTCTTCCTTGGGGTTGCCTTGAATGTGGATGCGCTCGCCAGAAACAACAAACCAGTATCCGGTGAGTGCGGCGTCTTGACCATTGCTGCTCTCGCCCACGATATCCTGGATATAGCTCATGTTGGTGGGCAGGGTCAGGTTGCCGTGGATGCGAACCTCAACGTTTGACAGGTTCTCAAACCATGCGGGCGTCCAAATGTTATAGGTGATACCCTCCTGGAACACAATGACAGAGTCATTGCCGCACTGCTTGAGTGCCCGTTGGACAAAAGGCGTGTCATCTTGATCGTCGATATGAGCCACAAGACACGTGCTCTTCGTTTGGCTCGCAGTCGCAGTAGCCGTGGCGAGGCTCGAAGACGTCTCCTTCTTGTGGTTACCACCCGCCGAGGCTAGAGTTGCAAGGGCCAAGCTCGCCGCTAGACTGCTGAACTTCATCGTTGGCTGTCTTTGCAGGTAATACGCGACTATACATTCGCCTTTTATACCAACTCGGTATAACTTCCCCACGCTTTTTAGTCTCTCGGGCCCCACGTTTTGACTCGCAGCTGCATTATTAGCTGCATTGTATCTTTTTCGAAGATCTAAGATGTAGCGCCTGTCATCAAACGGGCCGATTGCCTGGCGACGCCTCGTAAAGCAGTGAGAACAACTGCAGGGCTGTTTGGATCATATTTGTGACTGCTACACAGAGCGCCTGGCATATTCGCGTTCCACAGTTGTTAATACACCGCATACCATGACATCACGATAAACACCGCCCGGGTACATTCACCGAGACCCTGCCAGTCGGAAGCTCTTTGTTGAGAGTCAGTCTGGCCGTCGACTCGGCGTCTAGTAAGACGTAACGCCCGTCATGTTTGCCTAAGCGGGCCCAAGTAGCATGAGTATGCTCATCTTCGTGCCGCCAACACAGCACTAGCTCAATTGCAGTTGAAATTAGTCAACGTTCTGACGGGCACGAGAGAAATTTGAGCCGCACGAATGAGTGGGGTGCGTTGCGGAGTTATGTGCCCCTCATGTCTAGAGTTTTGTGCCGCAAGGCACCTTAACTGACTCACGAAGCCGTCAATGGCTGTAGCTTTTGAATTTTGGCTGCTCATTCTTGCTTTTTTGCTCTATACTTTGGAAGAATATAATACTTTGGAAGAATATAAATACTTTGGAAGAATATAAACCAGTGTCTGACCGAATATTTCCTATACGGACTTCCGATCGAATGGTGGCTATGCGCGAGTTCCCAGCGTGGGGTACTCTTTATTAGTCTACATGCTCACAGCATATGGCTACTACCACGTCTTGGCAGTGCCGTATGCTCAGGTCGGTGTCCTCAGGTACCACATTAGGTACCGAGTGGGGCAGGACGTGGGGGCGGGGTCGTACCCCACGTTGATGCAAATTATGCATTCGCGCTTACCGGTACAGCTGTTTAGTTGAGGTTGGACCGAAAAAGCGCTGAGTTATTGGAGCCCTAACTAGCCAGATCTACGCCTGGACACAATAGGTAACCATACCGGATCCGCCAAGCTCTGCTCTGTAACATATATCGTGTTTGGGAAGGCAAAATCATATATACGGGCTAGGCGTAGTCGTTAGCGATAAGCTTCGTGACATCGTAGAGGCCAAAGGTAACGATGTCGTCAGTGCCAGTACCAGCGCTAGAAATGGCCAGGCGGTTCTGGTTCGAGGGGAGAACGTAGACCTGTCTGGAGTAGCCCTTGGGCTCGTGGGTCGCCACGTACGTCCACTCGGACTGTTCACCAAGCGCCTGGTTGATGAAAACACCCGTATGGGAGAGGGCCGAAACGATGATGGTTCCATTATCGCCGCCAACAGTCGAGTAGGTGACAGTGGGAGTCGAGTACGGCCAGCTGCCGTTGGCTGCAACAATGGGAATGGGCTCGGCACTCTCGAACTCAAGCGGGGAGTCGGCGATCTTGTAGTAGACGGGAAACCACGACTCGCTGCTGGGGGCGGGCCCGCCGCCGTACTCGAACGTCATGAGCCACTTGCCGTTGGACATCTGAATAACGGTGGTCATACCGGGGCGGTCGGCATAGGCCGGCGCGGTTACGTCATTGACGGAATCACCCCAGTTCGTCAGATCCTTCGAGAACTTGTGCACGAGTTTCTGGCCGTAGGCGGGATCGCCCTGGTCGGAATAGTGGCAGATGATGCCGCCGTCGTACTCGACGAAGAAAGGCTCCCATACCGGCGTCTCACCGTTGTTGGGTAAGGCAACCCCGCCGGTGGCGACGGTCGAGACGTACTGCCACGAGTGACCCTTGTTCTTGGAGGCATAAACGTCAATTTTCGTGTGAGATAGATCCTCGGGAATCGAGTTTGAACCTAGAAGAACGGTTCCTTTGGGCCAGTCGCCGACCTTATTCTGCAGCTCGTATAGCTGCGGCTGGTAACGCAGACCCCAGCCGTTGACCTGGTCGGTGACGTTGGCAAACGCGTCCCAGGACTCGCCGTGGTCGCTGGACTTGAAAATAGGCGCGTAGACCAGAGGCGGTTCTGGTGAGTAGTTCTCCCAGGTCATCAGGAGCGTGCGATCCTTGAGCTCCAAGGCTCGTGGGTAGTAGACTTTAGGCTGATTGTACCAGCTCGGGGGCACCCAGACGGTGTTGTCGAAGATCTCGGGGTAGTCGCCCTTCGGGGCGGCAGCAACAGCAGCTGCGGCTGTAGCGAGAAATGCTAGGAACTTTAGCATTGCTTCTTGCAGTCTGGCTCTGCTCACCTTATTAATTGGCGAGTACTATGAGCTGCTGTACCTCAATTTAAATTGCGGAACGGTGGTGAGGCTCCATTCTGCATAATGTGGGGTATTCTGCGCGACCCCGCATTCATCGCAACTGATCGGCATCTGAGTTATTTTTCCAGGCTTTGGACGTCGGATATATTGCGGATCGCAATGGGCCGATATGTCCGCACCTACCTGTGGAGATGTCGCATGTAAGTTACAACGTGTACTCTGTGTCCTGAAGAAATGCGGGGAGCTGGTCCCTGTTGCTGGACCTGGGACCTGCCGCGTCGGCGCCACTCAATGGGTCAACAGGTGAGACAAGCGGTTGCTCTTATGTCCGGAACATGAGCAGCACCTGCTGAGAAATGGGCCGCCTGTTCTTCATGTTATATAGTACGTCGCGGCGAACACGCACAGTGGTAGTAAGAGCGGAGAAATGTCACTCGCCGCGTACCTACGATATATCCGGAACCAGGGCCCTGAATGTCGTGCCGACGAGTTCCCGTGCAGGCGAGCTCGAGCGGAGGTGCACTACGTGCAGTATTCGCATCCAGAGCCGCGTATATTGGATGTGAGTGAACGCATGAGCGGGCAATTACACCGCTGCAGGCTCAGGGACCATGGGCCGTTATCACGTCCTAAACTGACGGTCCCATTAAGCTCTCTCCCGTGTGTCCAGCGTGATAATAGAAACTTCTGATGCATTGGGACCTAGCGCACGGCGCTCGGCATCAGAGTCTTTGTGTCCCTCGCTTTACGTGCTGACGCTATGCACGTTCTGCAGCTAAGCCGCATCACGAGCCCATGCTTTGAAATTGCCCGACCTCGGTTGCCCTTCGTCCTGTGGCCCAAAAGGATAGCTGTATTCATGCTCATATCATGTCATTCCTTAGTTACACAACGTACAAAAATGCTAATTAAAAAGGAGCCTACTAGTAGCTCAAGTAGCAAAGACAACCTTGCCGTAGTCGTGGTTGCCGTAAGTCTCGACCTCGTCCTTCTTCTCGGACCGCTTGAAGCCGTTGTTGGCAGTCCACGACAGCTTCTGAGACACCATTATGCCCTCAAAGAAGTTTTCCACATCAGCAATGCCCGAATCCGAAAGCTCCGTAACGAGCGAGACGTAGTTGTCGGGCCGGACGACGATTAGAGCGCCGACATTGGGGTCGACGCCGTATTTCTCGTACGCCTTACCGTGGCCATTATGGTACGAGACATCATCTGCGTAGATCGACCAGTAGTCCATGCGGCCATCCTCGTCACGGTGGCGGAACGCCTCCGGGAACTCGTCCCACTCGATAGACCTGCGCGGCGAGCTGTGGATCAGGAAAATCTGGATAATGGAGTCGATCTGAGCAGTGGCCGGTGTGTTGCGCTTGACAAAGGTATCGTTCTGGGCGAGGTAGTCGCCGAACTTGTTCATAAACTTGTAGAGGATGTCATTGTTCTTGACGTCTCCAGCAAAGTATAGTACGCGCCAGCGGCCATCCGACAGCATGCGGTCGTTGATGTACCAGGAGCGGGCATCCGCCTGGTTGATAACGCGGGCCGAGTCAAAGCGGCGGCCGATCGGCGTATTCTTGGCAAGCTTGGAGTAGAACTTGGGTGCCTCGTCGCCCTCTGCGAACTCGAGGCGGGGCTTGACTTCGAGCAGCGAGCGTTGGTAGTCGACCGTCGTTCCCGAAGCAAACTCGTTGCCCTTCTCGAAGTAGCGGTGGAACTCCTCGAGCGAAACACCGTCCTTCTCGCCTGGCCTGCCGGGCTTTCCCGAAAACAGGCGCGACAGCTTGTAGTCAAAGGCAATGAGGTCGCGGGCAACCTTCTGCCGCTCGGGCCCGTAGGTAGTGAGAATGTCGGGCTTCGCAATTCCCTTGCACACGTGCGCGATCTTCCAGGCAAGGTTGTACGTGTCCATCATGGAGGTGTTCATGCCCTGGCCAGCTTTCGGCGAGTGGGTGTGGCAGGCATCGCCGGCGATGAAGACGCGGTCGTTCTTCTGGAAGCTCTTGGCGACACGCTGGCCGATCTGATACGCAGTGTACCACTTCATATCGATCATTTCGAGCTTGTACGGTTGGAAGATCTTCTGGGCGCACTCGAGAATGAGCTCGGGGGTGATCTTGGCGCGGTCGACGCGCGAGCATCCGGCCTCGCGGGGGGCCTCCTTCATCTGGATATACAAGCGCACGAGGCCATCCTCACGGGGGATAACCATTACGGAGCCCTCAGATGCCGAGTGGATGGCACAGCGGTTGCGGATGTCCGGGAAGTCAGTGATGGGGACCGCGTCCAGCACACCCCAAATGTAGTCGGTTGACTCGCCCTCCATTTCGATGCCTAGCTGACGGCGGGTCCACGAGTGAGCGCCATCGCAGCCAATGACGTATTTGGCGTGAATTATCTCCTTTCCTTCGTCGCCAAGCACTTTATCAGCATTGGAGTCGCCCTCGAATGCGCGGAATAGGCCGTTGGCGACCTTGGCACCGTACTGCTCAGCAACAGCGTCCTCGTCCGGCAGATGGCGGACCGTGACCTTGACAGGATGGGCGTCGAAGTCGTCAGCCTTGGCGGACTCGTCGATCTCGAGGTCAAGCGGCAATACCGGACGCTCGACGTCCATCTTGCCGTGCGACCACTTGCGGATGGCATCAGTGTACCACTGTTCAATGCGGCCCTGGTGGATGACGCACTGCTGGAAGCGCGAGATTCCTTGGATAGTGTCAGGAATGGACTCGGTCCGGTGGATGCGGCCATCTGCGTCAGGCTCCCAGAAGCAAATCTCAAGCATGTGGTTGGCCTCCTTGAGAGCGCGGTCGCAGAAACCAAATGATTGCATGACCTCCAGCGTCCTGCACTGCAGTCCGTCAGCTTGGCCAGCAAATACACGGTTGGAGCGTTTGTCGATGATACGGCAGTTCACGCCTGTGCGAGCCATCCAGTTGGCCGCCATGTAGCCCGCTGGGCCCGCTCCGATGATGAGCACGTCCACCTTGGATTCCTTTATGCCGGTCATGGTTAATTGTGTCGGTTTTGCTAAGGTGGGCTGTTGGTGGCCCTCTTGGTGTTTCGATTGGGTGGGATGTGAATTTTGCTCAGCCAGGGACGCCCATAAATATAGGTTTCTGAGAACTAGGGGAGGCGCGTGCCCCGCGTTACCCCGCGCTATGCGACTGCCCGGATTTGGTCCAGTGTGGAGAGGTCTGCATACGAGCCATTTTGCCGTCAGCAAATGTAGCGTACATTGGTCCCAAGTCAAGGCGGTTATTGAAGCTGATGGTCAAAGTACGCCCCTATTGGTCAATTACAAGGTTATTCCGCCTATACTAGCGGACGCTAAATAGTTTTGTTCTTGCCAGCAGTTCCGTGGCATTGTGGTGGCCACGGAAAGTAAGTAACAGAGGCTCGCTGTCAGTCAGTCAAACAGAAAAAGTGTCGCAGATCCAGTGCAGAGAGCTTCTGTGGGTTGTGTGGCTCATCGAGAAACCTATCAAACGGTATAAGCCATATTTCCGCTGCTTGTACGCACGGGCCCCTGCAGATCGCTCGCCCTGGATCCACACTGTGCGGGGCCTCCGGAGGCTGATCGGAGGGCGAGCGAACGCGTATCCGTGTTGCACTGATTGTGGAGGTATATCCAGCCAAAGCAATAATCGTCTGACACGGTGTCGGGTCTGGGGCTGGCTGGCAGCGCAACAAGGCCCTCCCGGTCTCGCCCTACTTGTCCGTCGACTACATACCAAATGATTTGTATACCGACAGCTACGCTACGTTAGGTGCGTCCAAAACATGGTATCCTTGTATTTGTGTTGCGTCTGTTCTGTTTAGCGCTCGATTCTCGTGAGCATGTCTGAGGACAGGGTCCTGCTGCACGAGCCATGTATCCGCCAGCGTCGAGCCAGGATCGATGGAATGATTGCCAATCGTCATTGGCATCGTTGAATTGGCGGCGGAGTCAGCGGAAACGTGATCAGTCGTTTGTGTGTAAGAGAATGAGTAGGCTGCGAGAATGCCCGGGTTTATGGATGCCACTCGCTCTACGCGCTACGACGGTATGTTGGCCCGATCTGCCGGCGCCAGTTTCTAGTATACGCCATGCCGTGGCTTCTGCCCGGTGCTGGCGGCGTGATTATTGATTTGTTCTAGATATAGCTATTAGACTGTAGACAATTAACTGATTCGGAACAACTCTGCTCAGAAGAGCACAAGGCCAGCCACGGCAGCGAAGACGCAGGCGGCAATAGGCACCACTGATTGAGCCGCACTTCCTACTGCTACCACGTTCCCGGTGGTGACAGTTGTGGTCATTAAACTAGGAGCTTGGTTGACTCCAGTTCCAGTTGCAATAGAAGCCCTGGTCGTCTCACCTGTTGCTTCAACGCTTGCGACTGTGATTACAGAGAGCGAGACTGGTAGGCCCTCGGATTGCACTGGCTCCGTCCCTGTAAGAGTTCTAATGATCGTGGCAGCCTTTGTGATGGTCGAAGCGGGGTATGTCGTACCGGAAACGATAGAGGCTGGAACAGTATGGGTCCCTGTGCACAATGGACACGTGGTAATGTAGGTGGTAACCACAGCCGTCATTTTCGGAGGGGACGAAATCGGACCGCATGTGGTAGTGACTGTGGTGGCTCTCGTAACCGTTGACGCTGGATAGGTCTTACCAGAGACAACCGACGCGGGAACGGTATGAATTCCCGTACACACTGGGCAGGTAGTGACGTAAGTGGTCGTCAGAACAGTAGACACGCCAGGCCCGGCCGCTCGGCTCGGCTCGGTCAGACTTGAGACTTTTGAGGAGCCAGCTGTCGACTTGGATGCCACGGCTGTACTACCGCTGATAGAGCCGGCAGTCTTGCCTGACCGTGAAGGCGAAGCGGTCGACATACAAGGATTGGGCGGGGGAGACCCGGCTGCTTGGGCTTCTGCAAGACTCGCATAAACTTGATCGATCGTTGCCTGGACGCGAGCAAGCTGTGGGCAGGTAAGAATACGTTGCAGCTCGAGGACAAGGTCATCATACTCAGTCTTGATCTCATCAGCATCAGGATCGACGGCACGCCTGCGCAGGGCAGACAGTGCCCTGGTAAAGTAAGCGACGATGTTCTGATCTGCAGCATTCGTGGAAGCAACGATCGCCTCGAGCTCGCATGCTGTGAGTGGCGGGAAGACTTGCCTTGCCGCGTCAATCGCCTGGACGATGGCGCTAACAACGGATTCTGCGTCTGCAAAAGTGTTTGCCACCTGCGCGACGGCACCAATACTGTCGATCGCAGCAACCATGGTATACACTGGCATACCAGGCACCAGACAGGATGTGGAGGAAGCGGAAGACGAAGCCGCGAACGTCGATGTCGCCGAGGGAATCGAAATCGGTACAACTGCCGACGCCGACGAGGCTGCAGTAGAGGATGCTCCTGTTGATATGCTTGCGACTGAAGACAAGCTTGGGATGGAAACTGACACCGAAGACACAGAACTTGGCGGGCTGGCTGAGGAATTGAACGCTGTGGGTGAGCTAACCGAGGACGGAGATAATGATGGCAGAATCGCACTTCCGGACGATGCTTCTGAAAGCAACCCGGATGATATAATGGAAGGGACAGAGACGATCGACGACAACGAAGCATTTGACGATAATGGGACCGACGACTGTGACACTGCCGAAGATGATGCTGCCGATGACGACGCTGCCGACGACGATGCTGCCGACGACGATACTGCCGATGACGATACTGCCGATGACGATACTGCCGATGACGATACTGCCGACGACGATACTGCCGATGACGATACTGCCGACGACGATACTGCCGACGACGATACTGCCGATGACGATGCTGCCGATGACGATGCTGCCGACGACGATACTGCCGACGACGATACTGCCGACGAAGATACTGCCGACGACGATGCTGCCGACGACGATGCTGCCGACGACGATGCTGCCGACGACGATGCTGCCGATGATGACAGACTGCTGGCTACGCTGCTCGAAGCACTGCTGGCAATACTGCTGGACGAGCACGCTGCACTCACAGTCACTGTGTATCCCGCGCAGTTGTTGTTCACGGCATCGACGACATCCGAATACGTCGAATAAAGACTCGGATACAAAGCCATACACATGACACACTGAGACACGGCATCGTAGTTGCTCTCCTCGGCAAGAGCGCAAATGCACGAAGCCTGCCCAGAGCAGCCAAATTCGTAATTGTACTGGGCCACTTGACAGTTTCCATTACAGTCGAGAAGAGTGGCCGGATCCGTGACGCAGAAAGTGACTGTCTCGACGCTCGCGGCTGCCACAGCTGCCACCGACGCAGCCGAAGTCGCTGACGCGCCAATAGAGGCACGCTTGTTGATATCGGCTGGTCGCCCGCGAGGGCTCTGAGCAATCGCTGGACCTAGCAACGCCCATAGCGGAAGAACTCCCGATATAGCGACCATCTTCGCCAGCAATGAACTCGGTGGCAGTAACGTTGGAGCTTAGTGGTGCCGAGCGGCGTCACTCCGTGAAGTATATTGGGGTTCCGTCATCGTATCAGAGGCCCGCCTCGGGCGTTTGCTGCTCTCTGCGGCAATGATAGCCCAAACTGGACAAGCTCGGCGCTACACTTGTATGCAGCAAGCCGTGCTCTGCAGTGAGATTCTGCAAGGATCGTCTCGCCTAGCGATTCAGTCCGAGGGCGCGTCGCTCTGAAGCTTCCGTTGGGAGCTCTTGCAGTTCGCGCTGTCCGAACACATCTTTGCGCCGACGTATTCCTGGTGGGCACATTGCCGTTGCCGGGCTATGGCTTCAGCTCGCAGGCAAGGACGAGTCACTGTGGCTGCTCCAGTTGTCCATAGCCGAAGCAGTCGCGATTGCCCTTCCTCGGCCTAGGGCCATGCGTCGGCTTACAGCACTTGCATTTGTCCGTGAACGATACATAACAATATGCGGAATTGGTACTCACATTGCATAACAAAGAGCCCTTGTCTATTGTGGAAATGAAATTGTAATTGCGAGGTGCCGTGCCGTACCACTCAGCCTGAGAACGAGAGGCCGTAGCGATTGGATAGCATTAGTTGGTCACCAGTGCCAGAGCTGGGGCCAAACGTATGAGCACTGTTCCGCGGCTCATTGCAACAGCTGGTCAAGTTCTTAGTGGTGCGACTCTATTGCGCGACAAGGTTGCGGTTGTGCTTGGTGTAACGTCATTCGCTGTGCTTGGGTCGCTGTGCCGCGATAGAACGAATAAGAGAATTCAGCCGCATGCGACTCGTACATAGCGCTCGGCGTTGCTGCGCCAATATAGAGATCGCGGCCGGGAGTCTACCGTGTTTGCAGCTAGACCATGTGCTTGCCGGGCTAGCAGGACGGTTTGACGGAGCGCAAATGTGAATTGAGCTTGTGGTCAGCATTACGTCGGCGCTTTGTCATCGATCTCATTACCCGATCTGGTCCGCTGCAGATACCCTGCACTCGTCGGCTGTTCCAGTGAGGTTCCAGGCAGAACAAGGGCACTATGATTAGAGACCCCGCCAGTCAGCCCTGGCCGATAGGAGCGTTGCATTACGAAATGTGTCAGCAGTCATCAAAGTATTATTGATATTAAACTAGGATTTTACCCCATTAAAGCAGAACAACAAAGAGGGGGGTATGAATCGAAAATGGCGTTCTCTTAGAAGAGGAACAGACCAGCGGCAGCGGCCAGGACGCCAGCGACGGCCGGCGTGAGACCAGCAGCAGCGCCAACAGCGACCTTGGTCGACTGAGGCGCAGTAGCCGGCTTGTTGGTGCCCTGGGTGCCCGGAACACCGGCGGCAGTGGCGACCTTTGTCACTGTGGTGGCCCTGGTGATGGTCGACTCGCTCGGGGCAGCCTTAGTGGCCACAGGAGTGGTCGGGCAGTAGGTGGTAGTGATGGTAGTCGCCTTCGAGATGACCGAAGCCGGGTACGTCTTACCGTTGACGGTCGAAGCCGGGACGGTGTGGACACCAGTGCAGACCGGGCAGGTGGTAACGTAGGTCGTGGTGATAGTCTGGGGCTTGTTGACAGGAGCGGTAGTGGGGCAGTAGGTGGTGGTCACGGTGGTAGCCTTAGTGATGACCGAGGCAGGGTACGTCTTGCCGTTGACAGTCGAGGCCGGGACAGTGTGAGTACCAGTGCAGACGGGGCAAGTAGTAACGTAGGTCGTGGTAAGAACGGTGGACGTACCCGAGCCAGAGCCGTTACCGTTACCATTGCCAGAGCCATTGCCAGAACCGTTGCCAGAACCGTTGCCCGAGCCGTTGCCCGAGCCGTTGCCCGAGCCATTGCCCGAGCCAGTTCCCGAGCCGTTGCCCGAGCCGTTGCCCGAGCCGTTGCCAGAGCCGTTGCCAGAGCCGGTGGCGCTAGCGGTGGCAGAACCGTTGCCAGAGCCGTTGCCAGAGCCGGTGGCGCTAGCGGAGCCATTGCCGGAACCAGAACCAGTGGCGGTGGCCGATCCCGAGGCAGCGGACGAGGCGCCCGATTGACACGGGCTCGGCGGCTCAGTGCCAGAGGCACCACCACTAGCCAGAGCGGCGTAGACTGCGTCAAGGCTAGCCTGTACACGCTCGAGCTGAGGGCAGGTGAGAATGCGCTGGAGCTGAAGAACGAACTGGTCATAGGCGGCCTTGATGTTGTCGACAGCCGGGTCGACAGCACGCTTGGCATGGGAGCTAAGGGCTCTCTGAAGGTAAGAAGTAACAGCCTGATCGGCCGAGTTGGTGGCAGCGATGATAGCCTCGAGTTCACACTCAGTGAGCGGCGGGAACACATTCTTGGCAGCAGCGACGGCGTCATCGATGGCAGTGACAAGGGTACCAGCATCCGAGAAGCTCGAGGCGCTCTGCGCATCCTGGCTGAAGGTGTTGATGGCGGCGACCATGGTGTAGACGGGCATTCCGGGGACCAGGCACGGGGTCGATGAAGCCGAGGAAGATGCAGACGAGGCCGGAGTGGACACAGCGCCCGACGAAGCACCAGAAGCACCCGACGACGCAGCACCCGAACCAGAGGCTGTGGCAGAGGCACCCGACGACGCGGCACCCGAGCCAGAGCCAGAGCCAGAGGCTCCCGACGACGCAGCACCCGAACCAGAGGCGGTGGCAGAGGCTCCCGACGATGCGGCACCCGAGCCAGAGCCAGAGGCTCCTGACGACGCAGCACCCGAACCAGAGGCGGTGGCAGAGGCACCCGACGACGCGGCACCCGAGCCAGAGCCAGAGGCTCCCGACGACGCAGCACCCGAACCAGAGGCGGTGGCAGAGGCACCCGACGATGCGGCACCCGAGCCAGAGCCAGAGGCAGAGGCTCCCGACGACGCAGCACCCGAACCAGAGACAGAGGCAGAAACACCGGAAGAGACGGCGCCCGACGAGGCGGCAGTTGACGAGCAGACCTCGTACTCAGTGAGGGTGAAACCGACACAGTTGTTGATGACGGTGTTGATCAGTGTCGAGTAAACGTCAACAAGAGAGGGATACAGGGCCGAGCAGAGAACACACCCAGCGATAGTAGTACCGGTAGTATCAAGCAAGTCACAGACACAGGGCACGATGCCATTGCAAGAGTTGAAGCTCAGAAGAGCAGAGACACACGCCTGAGTGCACTGGACGAGAGTGCCGAGAATATTCTCGGGCTCGCTCGACGAGGTGACACAGACAGTGGTCGTCTGGACGGCGCCCGACGCAGAGGCGCCCGACGAGGCAGCAGCACCCGACGAGGCCGCGCCAGAAGAGGCAGCAGCGCCAGACGAGGCAGCGCCCGAACCAGAGGCAGAGGCTCCCGACGATGCGGCACCCGAGCCAGAGCCAGAGGCAGAGGCTCCCGACGACGCGGCACCAGAACCAGAGGCAGAGGCAGAGGCAGAAGCACCGGAAGAGACGGCGCCCGACGAGGCGGCAGTCGACGAGCAGACCTCGTACTCAGTGAGGGTGAAACTGACACAGTTGTTGATGACGGTGTTGATCAGTGTCGAGTAAACGTCAACAAGAGAGGGATACAGGGCCGAGCAGAGAACACACTCAGCGACAGCACTACCGGTAGTATCAAGCAAGCCACAGACACAGGGCACGAGGCCACTGCAAGAGTTGAAGCTCAGAAGAGCAGAGACACACGAGGCAGTGCACTGGACGAGAGTGCCGAGAATACCCTCGGGTTCGCTCGACGAGGTGACGCAGACAGTGGTGGTCTGGACGGCGCCTGACGCAGAGGCGCCCGACGAGGCAGCAGCACCCGACGACGCCGCTCCTGACGAAGCAGCGGCCGAAGACCCGGCAGCCGACGACGCAGCAGCAGACGAAGCGGCAGAGGACTCGGCAGCGGACGAAGCACCAGATGACGCTGCAGCAGACGAAGCGCCGGAGGACTCGGCAGCAGATGATGCACCAGAGGACTCGGCAGCGGACGAAGCAGCGGAAGAAGCAGCGGAAGAAGCAGCGGAAGAAGCACCAGATGACTCAGCGGCAGACGACACTGCGGAGCTGGATGCGCACACGGAGTACTCCGTAAGAGTGTAGCTAACACAGTCCGTAATAAGCGCGTTAATCAAGGTCTCATATGTGCTTGCCAGAGTGGGGTAGAGAGTAGAGCAGAGCAAACACGTCGAAACGGCACCACCTACCGTATCAAGAAGGTTACAGACACAAGTGGTGAGACCCTCGCAGGCATTGAAACTCGTTAGTGCTGACACACACTCTGAAGTGCAGTAGACGAGAGTACCAATGATACCGGTGACCTCGTCGCTGCTCGTAGCACAGACAGTGGTACGCGCAATGTCGCGAGCCTGGATATCCACAGGGCTTCCTCGCTTATTGGCAACTGGGGCATTGTAGGCAGCGGCCGCATTGAGAAGCGCCGCGGCCGAGATTAGGCTCGACACGGCAACCATTTTCTGTCAGAACGAGTGACGACCAGCGACGAGCCAAGCAAGGGGGCCCCTCTCCCTTTATAGTAGCCAGGAGGGTCGGTCTCCCTGGCTTACGCCGGGCACAGCGCGAGATCGCAGCGGCATTGGCGACGCCGATGTTGGCAAGCGTCGGCAGCACTCACCACACTGCAGCTGCAGGATGGCATGCTTGAGCCTCAGGGCCCTGCAGATTCACCCTGCGTTTCTGGCATTCGCACGCACATAGCCGCACCGGTGACAGCCAATTTGACGTGCTTCAGTGCTAACATCGACGGGTTCGTGCGTAAATACCTATTCTGTTATATTGTCACAGCACCTATGGCTGATTGTTGTGACCATATGACCTTGTGTGCAACGCCGGGGCGGTTCCCGGCGCTGTCTGTTAGATTCAAACGCCGATCGGCACTCGATCGGCCAAGGGTCGCTCAGGGCACGAAGTCTATCGTTCGGGCGGGGCCCTACAATCCAACCAGGCATCACTTGGCGCCCGTCTGCCGCGTATCAGACCCTGGCAAAGAATGCAGAATTGGGACAACAGTAGTGAATGGCAGTGCGTCTGGGCGTCGTAGTTTTGGAGGGAACCAAAATAAAACCGTATACCTGCGCGGCTGGATGCATAACCTTGACGAAGGGGGCATTGCATACGCGAAACGCTGTGGCTGACGCCCGCACAGATCCCCCGGATCCCCGGATTGTCGGCCCGTCAGCGAGTGACAGGACCAAATTGGTCTGCCGCGATTTGAGGGTCCTGGGCACTTGACGACGCGCTTGTCTTAAAGGGTCTACTCAACTCAGACCCAATGGAGACTCGAGGCCCTGACGAATCCACATTCTGCTGCGCCGACGCACATCCTCGGCCCTTTGCGTGTACCGATCCCGATCTGGGTAATCTGGCGATTCGGTAGGATAACCCTGGGGCGACTCCTTTGTATACACATTGGCGTTAAGATCCCCTCTTGAGTTCGTCGCAGCATGACGGAAACTTGAAAAAGTTCGCCTTCACATGTGACAGCTGCCAATAGCGGGGGCCATGCATCTTCTTTTCGAAGCGATCGTCAAGGCGCGACATTCTTCACCAAAATAAGGGTCGACGTATCCTTGCATCGGTGGTTGGCTGGCACTCCAGCATGCTATCACCCCCTTGATCACTCGCGCGTCCAGCATCGATCTCGCGCCTTGGCGCGATCTTGGACAGGAGAGTCGCACTACAGGGGTTAAACGGTTACCGCACCATGCTGGCGCCCTATGTCTTAGGTAGTTGTTTGGTGTTTCCGCGAGCAAACAACCCTTGCTGTCCGACAGGGCTCATTCGCGTCCAAGCTCTCAATCGATCCCCGCGCTCAGACCCTGAAAGCGTCAGCCGTCAGCCCATTCTGGTACTCCCCGACCCCCTTTGGGGCTCGCGCGTCCACGCTTGCATCTCGGCGTAAAGCCGAATTCACGCTGCTGTAAGCGTTTTGACGCATTCCATTGCTCTGACCTGTTCAACAACATTCCAGACTAGGGCGCTAACCACGGGAGCGTGCAGCGAAATCGGAGCCACGGTCAAGCTTATCTCGGTTACATGTGAGCTAGCGGCCAGTGCGCTGGCATGCACCGTACGGACGGACCAAACGTATGTGGGACTTTGCGTGATGGCTCGCGCAAAGTTAGGCAGGAAGCGCGGCTGCATTCCTGTGCGCTGTGCCCGCGGTACTCACATCCCTGCACATGGCGCGGGGCATGATAGGCGCGATGACGGGACGCAGCATGTGCCAGAGTAATATGACATTTCACGCCTTGTGTCCGGGAGCGCGAATTTTTTTTTCTTTAATCTCGAGGGCGCCTCACACTACGCCAGGATCGCTAGCAAGGGGGCTTTAATTGCCTAAAATAGACCCCGCCTTGCAGGATCCATGAGATCCGACATCCTGTGTGCCGCACCATCTTTTTTTCATACAGCTATGATGCATGTGAACGCGTGTCTCCATCTGAGATCTGGCTTGACTCACCAGAACCCGCCATCCTCGCCAGCAAGATTGACCCTTACTCCTATCCCCAACAAGCGCTGCTATTGGCGTGGATCGTGGGTGGTTCTCAGTGTTTGAGGTATCGCAGCACGGGCCCTAGGGTCCATTCCAGGGCACCGCGCGCCGGTTACCAACGCCGGTCTTGTGATCACGATCAAACCTAGAGCCACGCCTCGAAAGGCAGTCAAGACAGATTCCACTCGTTGGGGTGCGTTCGTTGCACTGGCAACGATTGCTGCAGCTATACGAACGGCAATGGCCTCCGGAGATGCGAATCGGCAGCCTCGGACAAAATATTATTAACGTAATACGCAGCATACGCTGAACAACTGCATCTGGGTACATCAACTCCGATGGCCGGCTGCCGTCTGCATGCTGGCATTCACTGCTGCTCCAGGTTGTAGATGGTTGTTATGGCGCGTCCTTCTCATATAGGCGGTAGGTCTTCGTTCTTGGCTTGGAAAGCAAGACTAGGGTTAGCAAATAAGCTATAATATATTCGTTTAGGCGCCATGCCGCTGTCCGATTTTGGCGGTCTTAACCCGTGCTTGCTCAACCCTGACAGAGCGGTTGACCTACATTCTAGATCGGGCGTGACATCTGTTTGCGATCTGAGTTATATCAGCGCATCATTACGGACTGCGGCCATGCTATGCAATAAAGCAGCGACTAAGCGTCACAGTCATATCGTATTGTTATGCAATTGAAATACGAATCAACAAACAAGCAGGACGGCAGCGACATGAATCGCGGCATGAACGTCTGCGACACCCGTAGTACGCCGCAGCGAAACAAGATTGGCAAATGTCGTGCGTCGCAGGTGCTAAGCACCGCAGAGGTAACTTTTCCATTCGGTAGTACCCTGGGTAATGATCGTTCACGGGCCCTACAGCTCACGAGCGAGCAGAGTCGGAAGTGCAGTGAGGACCCCGTGTCCGACGGGGTCGTGGTAGGCGTCGAGAACTACAAACGCAGGCTCAGTTGTACAAGCTCAATTGAAGCGATGCAACGTCAGAAGAAGCGGCGCTAGATATGCAATGCCTGGCCGCTCGTATCCTACTTGATCTCGCTCGTTGATGCAATGTGCTGTCGTTGCGCCGGTTTAGGGATGCCTTGCACTGTGTGGCGAAGCGACCGTGCGAGATGAAGCGAGATTTCTGATCTGACAGTGAGCCATCAACATTTTGGTGGTTTTCGCAGGGATGCGAGACCAGCTCGTACCCAATGGGTCACAGTTTTCTACTTTCACTAGGGTCCGGCCCTTCGTCGCTGTGCAGCCCGATTTAGGTCCCGCGGGGACACTCCCTGGCGGCAGCACCCTTACCTCATGCAGTTAGCCGCGGTGGGGGTAGTCCCTCTCCAGAATGCGTCGACGCAATTCGGACTGACCGATTTGGGGTCAGCGAACATTGCTGGGCGCGAAATGAAGCAGGGTCGCGTTGTCTGAACACCGCGGGTTTGAGAGGCTGCATGGTCCCTCTTGGCGTGGCCACGAGGACCTGGACCGACGGCAACCGGCTCTTGAGACGGGTCTTGCAAGGTCTGCCGAAGGCATTGCATGTCCCGAGCATTCCTGGGCGTGCCCTGGGGATCCCTTGGTCATCTCGTGGCACCCTTCTGAGGTCCCTCAGCATCCCTGCTCGAATATTGGCATTGTGTCGTGGCGGTGCAGGGCGTGGCGTCTGGAGTTCGGTGGGCACCCGTGCTTGGTTGATCCTCGCATAGCCAAGCGTGACGGGACAGCTGCGATATTAAATAGGGAGGGCAGCAAATTAAGAGGGTCATCGCAGCGAAGACACAATGGCACAGGGTTGAACAATGGTCCATAATGCATAGGCGTGCACAACAAGGCGATTTCTGCGCATGCCGGGGGCTCGGACGATATGTTGGACTCTGTAGATCGTCGGACCGTTGAACGGCTGCCTCTCCAGTATTAAGCACTCTTCCACGTGATAATCTGCGGGCATCGTGTAATTTTCACTTTCTGATTTTGTGCAGCTTTTTTCACGCGTTCTGTGCGCATCTTCCCACATACTGCTCTAATACTCGTCCTGACGTTATCGCAGCTACGCGCGCGCCGCAGCTTGTCTCTGGCATACTGCCTGGCCTGACACCCATGCGGGCGTTATTTGCTCTATGCCGATCCATAATGCTCTATCCTAGCCAGCGCTTGGCATTGCACCGGTTTGCCGTTATCACGCTTCTCGGCAAATGCGCATGCCGCGCAACCAGTACGCCAGTCACGTACAACAAAGAGATAAAATCGTAAAACATATCATTAAAGCATTGATACACATAAAAAAGGGGCGTAAGCGAGAACCGAAGTATTATAAATTAACCAAAAGCGGGGTGATATCACATCGCTTAGAGAAGGAGAAGACCCATGGCACCGACAACGGCGGCGAGGCCCGGAGCGACACCGGCGGCCGCACCGACGGCAACCGGAGCAGTGGTAGCGGGCTTGGTGCCAACCGGAGCAGTGGTGCCAGCAGCGGGCTTGGTGCCAACCGGGGCAGTGGTGCCAGCAGCGGGCTTGGTACCAGCGGGCTGCGAGCCAGCGGGCTTGGTGCCAGCAGGCTGGGTCTCAGCCGGCTTAGTGGCGACCGGGGTCGTCGGGCAGTAAGTGGTGGTGATGGTGGTGGCCTTGGTGATGGTCGAAGCCGGGTAGGTCTTGCCCGACACGGTCGACGGCGGAATGACGTGGGTGCCGGTGCAGACAGGGCAGGTTGTGACATAGGTGGTGGTGATGGTCTGAGGGCCCTTGGTCGGAGTCGAAGTGGGGCAGTAGGTGGTGGTGATGGTGGTGGCCTTAGTGATGGTGGTGCCGTTCTCGACGTGGGTGCCGGTGCAGACAGGGCAGGTAGTGACGTAAGTGGTGGTCAGAACAGTGGCAGTGCCAGTGGTGGCAGTGGCAACGGCAGTCGACATGCCCGAGCCCGACGAGGTAGCGCACGGGTTAGCAACGGCGGCGCCGGTGGCGCCCGCCTTGGCAAGAGCCGAGTAGGTCGAGTCAATCGAAGGCTCGACCTGCGCGACCTCCGTGCACGACAGGATCTTGTAAAGAGCAGTGACAAGGCTGTCAAACGAAGTCTTGATCTCCTGGACAGCAGGGTCGACGGCGCGCTTGGTGGCGGCGGCGAAGGTCCTGGTGACGTACGCAGCAACGGCGTTGAAGGCCTCAACGGCATCGCCAACGATGGCATCAGCCTCGCAGGCCTGGAGGGGAAGGGTGACGCTGCCAGCAGCAGTGGCAGCGTTGTTGATGTCAGCAATGAGGGCATCCGACGAGCCCGACGACGCGGCGGCGATGATGTCGTCAAGGGCAGCGACGAGGCTGGCCGCAGGGGAGCCGGGCGCCGGGCAAGCCGACGAAGACGGGGCAGCCGACGAGGCAGCCGACGAAGCGGCGCCAGACGAGGCAACAGCCGACGAAACGACGGACGACACGACGGCGGTCGAGCTCACGACGACCGACGACGAGTTCATGGCGCTCGACGAGGGAGCGATCGAAGCCGACGACGAGTTCGAGAAAATCGAAGCACGCTTGAAGTAGTCGGCATTAGCGCCGAGCACAGCAGCGGCGTTGAGCAGGAAGGCGGCAGAGACCGCGTTGACGATGGCAACCATTTTATCTAAAACGAGTGTAAAACAGCTGTAGAGTCGCTGGGTGGCTGGAGACTGTGAGATTCGGTGCCGGGCGCGCCCATCTAAATAGTCGCCAGCCGCTACGGCAAAATACTGGGGTTGACAGCGCGCCGCGCCGCTCAAGCAATTTACGGAATGGAATGGTGGGAAATGCAGTCAATCGAGCGCACCATGTCCGATAAAGTGCACTGGCACATTTCTCATGCATGATGTTAGCGCACAACTGAGACAACTGTGACCGAGAAGAGGGCGTTTGTGCACTTTGTTTTGCACATTTAGAGCCATGATCGTTGCCATCATGTCTTCATATCGCAGGCTTCACGTTTTTGACGCTACCACTCGAAAGACTCGCCCGGGCATGGCCCTCGTTGTCGGTTAATTTCAAATCGATTAAATTGGTGCCGCACAGAAAACGTGCATCCCAGCTGATTCTGTTGGCACAAGGCACAGACGAGGCAGAGAATACACAGTACCTGTTTGCAGGAGTGCGGAGGGCACTTATAGGGGTCGCGTACATGCGGTGTCTAGTGTGGGCGTTTTCGCACCGAAAAATAGCGTGGTTGTGCTCAATGATACTCGGTTACAGCCACCGGATAAACTAGTGTCCCAACAAAAATTTCAATGCAGGCCCGTCGCTATATCCGGCCGGACCCTAATATATCTACCAATATGGTAACAACGCTTCTTTGTTTGCACTCACGCATCGGAGCATTGGGAGCAGACCCCGGAATATTTCAGCAGAGCAAAACCATACAATCGCGCCGTGATATAGGATTGCCAGCTCAAAAAGCTCGGAATAATAGAACCAGGGGTCGCCCACCGCTCGCGCACGTGTTCGATTCTCAGGCACAAAGCAGTGCGATCGGTTCGACGCGCTTGGACTATGGAATGATGGAACAAAACAAGGGCGCCAAGGGTCCATCCTTTCCTTACTTGGACCATCCCTGCATGAACTGAAAATAAACTGGCCCCTAAAACGGTATGCAGTCGCGAATCACTCCTGCCCGCGTCGCGGTATGGTGGTGGCCGCATACCGAACAGCCTCACGCCAGAGACAAGAAAAACGAGACGCGGAATTCGAGTTCACCGCAAGCCGCGAACTGATCCCATCGCTTTGAGTTACAGTTTGAGTTGGGCCCATGCACGTTTTGGGTTTTGAGTTTAGAGATTGGCGCTAACGAGCCGTAGTGGCGGGTTCTTGCCGTCCCGATTATGCACTCCACACAAGGTACCCGAAACCTAAATTAGACTACAAGATAATCGTGCTAGCACCGCAGACAGGTGCGCTGAGAAGCTGCCACCAGCTGTCACAGGATTCAAATTATTTAGCAAACTTCTGAGACACCAGAGAACACGAGCGATTCCAGCATACCGATCGCCGCGAGACACCGTTCCAATCGCCGACAGGAACGAGCCGCGTCGCGAAGCGCGGACGGGGTCTGCGCCGGTTGGAATGCGGAATGCGGCATCGGGCTGTGGCGCTCGCAAAAGCGGGAACTCCTTAAGCGAGGCCGGCGGGGATGTCTCCGCATTGTAGGTGGTTGAGTGTACAGTGAGGGCTGTCGCACAAAAAAAAATGGTTGGAGGTGGCCTCCTGGGAGTGTTACCCGATACGGGTATGGTTGACTCGCGCGAGCAAAGTTGCGGATCTAGGTTACGTCTGTGGTGTCTACAGATCCGGCGGCGCGCGCGCGTCTGGCCAATAAGATGCTATATCGTATCTAGCGACTAACGCCGGCCCGGATCCTTGATGTTGGACTAAGGATGTAGATGTACGGCTTCGGTGTGGCGCGGCCACGGCAGCGATATGAGGGCCTTGTGCAATTGCACCACTGACTGTGCAAAGATGCCGTCCCGGACCGTATCAACTGGAGTCTGCCAAGCAAGGGCTATTTTTGTGGGCACCTAATGCGGACACGCACAGCGGTGGTATGGCGGTTGTCACGGCAGCAAAGGCTCGGTCCGATCTCGAATGTCGTAGAGCAAGGGCCTGCGCGCGTGGGCGCGGTGCTTCTTGTTGTATTGACCCGGTGGTGATGGCGGTACCGACCGGGACTCTCAGTCAATGAGGTAGCGGATTTGGCATTCGTTGATATCTGGGTATCTCGATGGAGCGTGCAGTAGCGGTCTTGGGGAATGCGGAGTGAAGACAATCGAATGGTTTTGGAAAGATTTATTTTCATTCCGGCTAGTGGCTTCGGCTCGGTAAGATCCGAGTCGTATGTGTCGCCTGAGTAGCATGTACATAAGGGTTGTTGGGGACCCGTATGGACACCCGTATTCCCAGAAGACTGCCCACGCCTAGTATATATCCACAGTCAAGCAAGGCCAGACGAGGTCAGTCCAGCCATACTCCCTGCGCACCGTACCGCTAGAAGAGTTGGACCTTCGGTACGACATTGCAGCGATGTTCCGCCATACCCGTTGTGCATCGTGCCGCTACAAGGGTTGGACGTTCTGTACGACGTCGCAGCGATGTTCGGTCTGCGGATCCGGCAAAACCCTTGCCTGGTGGCTGCTGGAGCCACCAGGGCAGCCCTCGGGCGGCTGCCTGCAGTGAGGACAAGGGAGGGTCCGGAAGCGGTATCTCGTAATTCCGCTCCGAGGCCCTGGGACCGGGCTTTGACTCGCAGGGCACGACCTATCGCGTTCTGTACGCTGCAGCTGCGGGTATGCAGCTATTTTGGGGTATGCTTTCAGTCGTAAGGTAAGGGCCGCCCATGACTTCATTTCTCTGCCAGGGCACTACCCATTACGCAACAAACCACTGTCACGAATCTAACTATACAAAGGTACGGCTTGGTATTAACACTGATATACACCTAAGAGCGGGTGGTGCAGCCCAAGACTAGACGAGAAGCAGACCGGCAACCGCGGCTAGAATGCTAGCAACGGCAGGGGCGACAGATGCACCCGCACCAACTGCCACAGGGGCTGGCGAACTGGCGCTCGGGGCCACAGCGGCGCTGGCCCCAGGAACAGTCACAGCGGCCGTGGTGAGCGCATGGACCGTAGAAGTGCCCTCAATGACGGGGCCAGTGCCCTTTGTGTATACTCCAGACGCGGCGCCCTTCGTGACCTCAGCAGGAGCTGTACCCATGGTAACGGCCGCAGTGGTCGGACCGGAAGTCGCACTAGCGACTGTCGCCTTGGAGATGGCAGTGGCCGGGTATGTGGTGCCATAGACAGTCGCTGGCGCTGTATGGATCTCGGTGCAGCCTTGGCACTTGGTGACTTTGGCGGCACTAGAGACGGCAGGCTGGGTTGCCGGCCCGGTGGGAACTGGACTGGTCGGGCAGTAGGTGGTAGTAACAGTCGTGGCTTTGGTAACTGTCGAGGCAGGGTATACTGTGCCTGACACTGTCGAGGCCGGGACGATGTGTGTTCCGATGCAGACAGGACATGTAGTCACGTAGGTCGTCGTAACTGTAGTCGCAATGCTGCTGCCAGTGCCGGCCCGAGAAGAGGCGAACTGGAAACTAGACGACGGCGACACAGAGCAGGAGTTGGCTGGGGGAGCAGCCGTGTTTCCAGCTTGTGCGATAGCAGCGTATACGTTGTCTATAGATGCCTGCACGCGGCTAATCTCGACGCACCCAAGGATTCTCTGGAGCTGCACAACGAGCGCGTCGTACGAGCTCTTGATCCCGTCAATGCTAGGGTCGGCAGCGCGTTTGCGGAGAGCAGCGAGTGCGCGCTGAATATATGAAATCAGCTTGGAGTCGGAGTTGACCATCGCAGCAACAATGGCGTCTATATCGCACTCGGCGAGCGGAGGCAAAACAGGTGCAGCAGCCGCTGCCGCACCATCCAAAGCGCGTATGACTCCGGCAGCGTCGGAGAAGGAGCCCGCCTGTGCTGCATAGGCGCCTACATTGTCGATGCTCGCGACAAGCTCAAATGCTGGTGACCCAGGAGTCGGGCAGGCACTCGAGGACGCGGATGCCGATGCAGGGGACGGCAGCGCGGACGAAACTGCAGTCGATGCCGCCGCGACGGATGAGTTGGTAGCTGGGAAAGATTGGGCTGACGGGCCAAGCTGGCTAGAAGCAGTTGCCGAGCCGAAGACAGAGGCGGAAGGGCTGCTGGCCGATGATGCCGGAACTGACGACAAAGCCGATGGGATGGCAACTGAAGACGATGCGACTAGAGCTGATGTGCTGTTCGCCGATGACACAGAATCTGGGACCACAGAGGATGGCTGGACAGAACTTACAGACGAAGAGACCACGGTAGACAAATCGGAAGACGATAGTCCCAGTGACTGGGTATTTGTTGCAGACTCGGACGCCGTGACAATGGCTGAAGATGCAGACAAAGCGGAAGATGTAGCTGCAGACGAAGACGTTGAAGCTGCCGACGAACCAGCAGACGAACCAGCAGACGAACCAGCAGACGAACCAGCCGATGAACCAGTCGAAGAAGCGGCCGACGACGAGGCCGACGATGCGGTGGATGAAGCAGACGAAGCAGACGAGGCAGAAGATGTTGCTAGGGCACACATGGCAAATCCTTGGGTCTGGCAGGCATAATACTCTGGGCAGGTCACAGTATGCCAAGTCCCGTTGGAACCACATTCAATGACGTTGTCCCCATCGCAATAAGTCGAGCCAACCGAGCAGGAGGTCACTGCACTCGACGCGGACGAGGACGACGAAGCAGTCGTAGATGCCGATATAGAAGCAAACGAACCGGCAGAAGCCGTTGAAACAGACGAAGCAGCGGCAGACGAGACTGACGAAGTAGGCGATTCAGCGGAGGACGTCGCAAGAGCACACAAGGCAAACCCTTGGGTTTGGCAGGCATAAAACTCGGGGCACGTTACCGTTTGCCAGGTACCGTCCGAGCCACATTCGACGACATCGGCTCCGTCGCAATATGTCGCCCCCGCCGAGCAGGAGGCAGACGCGCTGGAAGCGACAGACGAAACGGCTCTCCTGGCCCTTTCTTGATGCGGATTGAAGGAATGATCCAATAGTACTGATCGCGTGGGAGCGTAGGCTGCAACTGGGTTGAACAGAGCGCCAAGGGCAACAATCTGGGGTATCGAGATCATATCAGCTGCCGACTACAGATTGAGGGGCCACGCCGAATAAAGCAGCGCACCCTGTTCCTATGTATGCAACTACCAGAAGTAGAAGCCGCTCTTGGCGGTTAAAGATTGCTATTTCTCTTTCAGATACCTTCGGAGAGTCCCGCATCCTCGATGCAGACTGTCGCAGACGACGGGCATGTGGTCCTGCGTGTACAATGCGGCTCTACTGCACATTGTTACGAGAGAGTCGTCGTCGATTGGTAGACGCTCATAGACCTGCTAGCCAATATCGTGCACGTACGCAATCCTGTGGCGCCAGCTCGTCGGACTTCAGTCGGCGGACGCATCTCGCGGACCGCGGTGGCCACTACTGTATGTGGTAGGAATCGACGCCTGCCACGGGAAATTTAGGCCAGCCTCTAGGCGCTACGGCATATAGCAGCGAATTATTAATACCGTGTCCCTCGTTCCGCGAGAGATGCTTCTTATTCCATGAGTATAAACTCCGGCAGTGACGAAACGTTGCGGCATGACGAATGCCGCAAACGAGAATGCGTTCGGCGAGACGTAGACATCGCTTTTCTGCAGCTTGTGAGTGTACTCTTCGCAGCACAGATGGCAGTTCCCGTAAGCGACGACACACTTACGGTGCTCGATTCCTTTGTTCCTTGCCAGAGCACCACTTCCGGATCCGACGATACCTTGCCCTTCGAACTTTATCGGGCTTGAGGCGCAGCTTTTTTGGGAAATCGGGTGCCTGCAAGTAGAACAAGGGTCCTGGGAGCTTCGGATTTTAGGGTTGAACACCGGCCTGGCGGTCAGTCGACCCCTAGGTCCGATTGTTCTTTGGTACAGTAGTTCGCTTTGCATGGAATGTGAACGGGTCCTTATCGCTCTTACTTTGATGCATTTAGTCTTCGACCAATGCATGCGGCCGAAGACGGGTGCAAATATCGTTTGTTGGGGCCAGGACCAGCGCAGAGAATACCGTGCTCAAGGACTATTGGCCATTATGGGTCACATGGAAAAAAGAACTTTACTCCTTTGAAAAGAATTAGTGCTAATTTATCTTGTAGGTTAGAATGAGGCAGGGGCTCGCCGGCACGGCAGTTGTACCGTCTAAAGATAAGACAAAGGAGACAACGGGAACTGACACCGGTAAGACCGAGGACACGAAACGAGTAGTAATGGATTTGTTTGAACGGCGGTAGTGAACTCTGATATGGTGATAGTGCCCTACGGGCCACTTGCTGCAGGGCCGACGTTGGCACCTGCAGTAGGGGTAATGTCCCCGGTGAGGGCAGCAGGGACAATATTCGCGGCCGCCGAAGAAGCAGGGAAAAGAGCTTCGGCGCCGTAACATCAGGGGCACCGCCCTTGGCGGTAGCCTGCATCGTCAAGTAGTATGTGGTGGTATGACAGAGCGGCTTTGGCTAGGCTGCATATGGACGGCTGGTGACAGTCTCAGGGGTAGCGACAGTTTTAAAGTCTGAGGCCCTATAAGTCTATGAATGATAGATGTACGCCATAGCTATTGGACAATACATCAGGATTTGTTTGGTCACCTTTTGCGCTATGAACCAAGTCTCATAGTTCCTATTATCAAACCGATTTATGCACCTAAAATACTGGTAAATCCGAATAGCCTGGGGCTCCTCGCCGGCTCAGAACATGAGAAGACCAGCCACGGCTGCGACGATACCCGCCCAGGTAGGGCTGACGTTGAAACCGGCCCCACCAACAGCGACTGAAGCCACAGTGCTTGCCGCAGGAGCGACTGGTGCAACTGTGTTCTGCGACCCCGTAGCCGCTTGGTTTTTGCTGACATGAGGCTGTGTGGGAGCGGCTGTCTCAATCTTGGACGCGGCCGGAATAGTGGTAATAGCCGTCGTCGAGCCGCCGCCAATAGTAGCAGCCTCTTGTGTGGCGGGTATGACTGTAGTGACCGTAGTGGCCTTGGTGATGGTCAATTCTGGATGCGTGGCTCCGTTGACAGTTGAAGCCGGGACGATGTGAACCCCCGTGCAGTGGTCACAGGTACTCACGTATGTAACGGTCGATCCGCTCGCGGCAGCCTTCGTGGCGACCGCAGTAGCCGGGCAGTAGGTGGTGGTGATGGTGGTGACCTTGGACATGATCGAGGCCGGGTATGTGGTGCCTCGGACTGTCGAAGCTGGAACGGTGTGGATGCCGGTGCAAGCCGGGCACGTGGTCACGTAGGTTGTGGTGATGGTTGTTTGCGCGGCCACGGTTGGCGCGGTGGTCGGGCAGTAGGTGGTGGTCACGGTGGTGGCCTTCGTCATTGTCAAGGCAGGATACACGGTGCCCGACACAGTCGAGGCCGGAACGACGTGAGTGCCAGTACAGACGGGACAGGTCGTGACATACGTGGTGGTCAGAACTGTCGAGGCACCCGAGTTGGTACTAGTGACGGTCGAGGCGGCGCCCGAGACAGCCGTGGAGCCAACTGAGCCCGGGGCTATGGCGGTAGCCGAAGCGGTAGAGCAGGTGTTTGCCGGGGCGGCGGCGGTGGAGCCAGCAGCGGCGAGAGCAGCGTAGACAGCGCCGACAGACGGCTGGATCTGGGCAAGCTCCTGGCAGGTCATGATGGCCTGGAGAGAGGTGTAGAGCGAGTCATAAGCGCTCTGGATCTCGCCGACGGCAGGGTCGGCAGCGCGCTTGCGGAGAGCAGCAACAGCACGCTGTATGTAGGAGACGAGATCAGTGCTCGACCCCACGACAGCAGAAATGATAGCGTCGGCCACGCAGTTCTCAAGTGGGGGTATGACGTGGGACGCGGCGGCGGCGGCATCCTGGATGGCGCGAACGATGCCGGCGGCATCTGCGAACGACGATGCCTGCGCAGCATAGGTGCCAATGCTCTCAATGTCCAAGGCAAGGGTCTCCTCGGCAGAGCCAGGGGTGGGGCAGGCCGAACCCGAAACCGAAGAGGCAGATGACCTGGCCGGAGTCGATGAGACGGCACCGGAGGCGATAGCGCCAGACGATGCAGTGCCAGACGATACAGCGCCAGACGATGCCGTACCGGACGAGACGGCGCCAGACGATCCAGCAGAAACGGATATGCTCCCTGTGGGGGATGCCGACGATGCGACGAAAGACGTGCTTGCGGATGACGACTGAACTGCTGCTGTAGAGTTCGAGATAAGTCCCGTGGAGCCGATGGCCGAAGATGCACTGCTAGACAACTCGGCAGCGGAAGAAGCAGCGACAGACGAGTCTGCAGTCGATGAAGCGGTGCTAGACGACTGCACTGCAGATGACGCAGAAGACCCGGCAGACGAACCAGCCTGGCTCGAGCCACTCGAGGACGCAGCGCTAGAAGAAGCGACAGATGCAGAAGACCCGGCAGACGAACCAGCTTGGCTCGAGCTACTCGAGGACGCAGCGCTAGAAGAGGCGCCAGACGCAGACGACAAGGCAGACGAACCAGCCTGGCCCGAGCCACTTGAGGATGCAGCGCTAGACAATTCAGAGGCAGACGCAGAAACGCTTGGCAATGCGGTAGAAGACGACAGCCCACTGCTGCTCAAGACAGCAGAGGACGACACGAAAACCGACGACGAGGTGTACGAGCACACAGAGTATTCTGTTAGAGTACGGCTCGTGCATCCACTCAGCAGAGTGCCGATAATAGGGTACGTCGACTCAGTGATGGTCGGGTACCACGTCGTACAGAGTAAGCATATGCCAACGGTAGTGTCAAGGTTCTCGAAGTTTTGGCATTCACAGTCCAAATCGCCGTTGCAGGAATTGGCGAGATTCTGCTGGGCAGAATTGCAAGCATACTGGCATCGGAACAAGTCGCCAATAATCGAGACAATGTCATCAGAGGAAGCGGCACACGCAGTAGTGGTCTGAGCGCCACCAGAGGGAGCAGCACTCGTCGACGCAGCTGAAGAAAGTGCTTCGGTACTGGATGAGACAATAGTAGAAGACGTCGCGGCGATCGAGGTGTCGGTTGAGGACCCGGCTGCGGAGGATGCAGCACTGGAGGTGCAGATGCTGTACAGACTGAGAGTGAAGCCGTCGCACTGACTGATGAACTCTTGAAGCTGAGGGTAATATTGAGAACCAACAGAAGGGTAAAACGCCCAGCAGAGCACACATTGAGAGAGACTATTTCCAGGGGAGTCGATATTGTCGCACTGGCATGATCTCGATGCGCACTGACCCAATTCAGTCATAGCCTGGGAGCACGTAAACGCGCAGTCATCACTGCTACCTGAGTTGAGATAATCGCTGGGCGCGAGACAGACAGTAGTCATCTGAAGACCAACAGGAGCTGCCGTAGTTGAAGACGCGCTCGATGAGGCTGCGACTGAGGATTCAGCGGCAGATGACGCAGAGACGCTGGCACTGGCACTGGCACTGGCACTGGCACTGTCACTGGCGCTGGCACTGCCACTGGCACTGGCGGAACAGATTGAGTACAGCGTAAGATCGAACTCCGCGCACCCGCTGATATTATTGTAGATGTCATCAGCGTAATCGTTTTGGATGTCGGGATACAGAGCTGCACAGAGCAGGCAGTCGGAGATGCCAACGCTGTTCGTTTCGAGAAAATTGCACAAGCACACCGAGTCCCTGCACGCACCCAAGTCCGTAACAATGTTACAAATAGAGACGCAGTTTGCCATGGTGCTGGCTTCAAGGACATCTGACGGAGCGCATACACTCAGAGGCTCTTTCTCCCGCTTGTCGAGGTTTGGCATATTCGCGGCCCCTACTGCGCTAAGCAGTACTGCTGTTGTTGCGAGGCCCACAAGTGCGACCATTGTGGAAGACCTTCGCGCGAAATCAAGTCCCGGACATGGAGTGGCGCCACAGGTTTATATTCCCAATTGGATCGTGCGGGGCGTATCGACAAGGCAAACGATGCTCGCCGCCATGACGAACCAGGACTCTGCAGGACGCAGGATAGAGTGTGCAGTAAGCCCAACTTTTGCCTTGCATGTAGGACCCAGACACCAGCGTACTGTGTTGGCGACAGCTCACTCCCCTTGCTTTAGTGTCCGAACGGGCCAGAATATGTCTTACTGGCGCTGTAGTGCGCCAAAGGTTTTGCGGGTTAAATTCGATCAGCCAAAAACCAGAGTAGAACGCTCAAAAGTTCGTAGGTGCCCATGGAAAAAGGTCGATCGGCGGTCGATCGCGCAGGGTCCATCTTGGCACCGCGGCCCCCACCCTTTCACTGAGTGAAACGGGCCACTCCCGCCGAAAAGAATACGCTAGCATTCATAGAGGGACTGTGAAAATAATATCCGCTATTCAGGGTCGTTTGGAGCATCTACTGGTACGATCGGACACACGACGGGCGACCATATGCGATAAGCGCAACGCACTGGTATAGTTGGACGTTGCCTCGGCTGCGAACCCGATAGACTGTCGGGGAACGATCCCAGGGCGGACATGGCGGCCACCATGCTGGGCAAGTATCCGATTGGGCTGAGGTCTTTGTAGCGATTGCCGTTTGACGTGCGCAAGACAAGGTGCCGGATAAGCTCAGCGAAGGGTCCTTCCTGGCGTGTTCCAATTATGGTATACATTAAAGCCCTGGGCGTCTGTAACTGCAGGCGCGCCTACAGCTTTCTGGTGCATTTACGCAGGCAGTTCGCTTCCGGCAGCCCGATCTGGCGGCATGGACGCGTGACCACTCTTGCCAGAGCTCTCAGGCATACGTATAGTGCAAACTGAGGCGCCTTGGTAGGATCACTTGGAGCTTTTGGTTGGAACACTTGGCAGCCATGCTGCCGCTGTGAAGGTTTCTCTCAGCAACTTGTAGCTTTCTTGTTTTGGGCGAGGGAAACAACAGTCGCGCATGCATCGATCAACTGTCAGCCGCAAGATCTGCTGGAATCTGCGGGGTCGGTTAGTGCGGCAAAGTATATACCCCGCTTGGGCCTTATTGTGCAGATAGTCCTCCAGTAGCTATGTACGTTCGTTACATATTCATCTTAAGCTTGCGGCTCCGATAGCGCCTCGATTCAAGTGTCTTGACGGCAGCTGCCAATTTGCATCAGCTGGTTCGCTCACCGGGCCACCTCTAATGCGCCGGCGACGCGCGTCCTGCACCTCCAGAGAAAAAACCGTACGATACTGCAGGGCTCGTCAGAGGCCTTTTCCGGTAAGAGCAAGTATTCGCGGTCACGACGGCGGCTAGTCAAGACTTGCGTACACCTCGGAGAGTCTAGACTGATGAGCCTGTGTCCGCGCGCGAGAGGGCTCGCACCCCGTACACGTACTGTTCGCGCGAGGTAGAATAAAAAGACTGGAGCGGGCTGGAAGTGCGCCGTGTCTTCTGGCTATATCAAGGAGCGACACGGGGACCCAGTCCTGGCCAGCCCAACGCTCTGACATCGAGAACATATGGATCTGAATTGCATCAGGCAGAAGCCCGACCCAGTGAATCGGGGCAATATGGTGACCGCATTACAAGTGGGGTCACAAATTTTAGGTGGACTCATGGGCGGAGCGAATACTCCCGATGCTACAGGTGGCTTACGTACTTGCTATATTCAACATTCATGCATCTTAGTAGGCATTGCCTCGACGGCGTTTAAGGTTCCTGCCGCACCCTTACAATTTTTGGCATTTATTAAACCTTACCGCTATCTAACTACGCAGTTGATCCTTACCCCTATCTACATCGCTAATTATCGTCGGCCAGCCGCTTACAAAAGTTAGTCAGTCACAATCTACAGCTTGTCGAAGTTGCTCCATTTTATAAATCATCAGTCATACTGTTTTAATATACACATTAAGTAGGATTAAGCTGAGAATCGAATATCAAAGCGGGTATCGAATCAAAGTGGCTCTCTGCCCTCACGCTTAGAAGAGGAAGAGACCAGCCATGGCGGCAACGATACCAGCAACGGTCGGGGTGAGACCGGCAGCAGCACCCTGGGCGACGCCAGTCGTCTGGACAGGGGCAACAGTGGCCGACGAACCAGCCGGGGCAACCGGGGCTGTGGTGACAGGCTTGGACTCTGCCGGAGCAGTGGTGCCCTTGGCCGGGCTAGTAGCAGCAGCCTCGGTGGTCGGGCAGTAGGTGGTGGTGATGACCGTGGCCTTGGAGACGGTCGAGGCCGGGTAGGTGGTGCCCGACACGGTAGAGGCCGGGATAGTGTGGACCTCGGTGCAGACGGGGCAGGTGGTGATGTAGGTGGTGGTGTAAGTAGTGGCACCAGTGGCAGCCGGGGTGGTGGGGACCGCAGCCTCAGAGGTGGGGCAGTAGGTGGTGGTGATGGTGGTGGCCTTGGTGATGGTCGACTCCGGGTACACGGTGCCCGAGACGGTCGAGGCCGGGACGGTGTGAGTACCAGTGCAGACCGGGCAGGTGGTCACATAGGTGGTGGTGTAGGTGGTGGCTGCCGGGGCCACGGAGGTAGGGCAGTAGGTGGTGGTGATGGTGGTGGCCTTTGTGATAGTCGACTCCGGGTAGACAGTGCCCGAGACGGTCGAGGCCGGGATGGTGGCGGTGCCAGTGCAGATAGGGCAGGTGGTGACGTAGGTGGTGGTCAGGACGGTCGAGGCACCAGAGCTGGTGGCAGTGACCGTCGAGGCGGCACCTGAGGCACTAGTGGAGCCCGAGGCCGAGCCGGTGGCGGTAGCCGAGGCGGCCGACGACGAAGCGGCAGAGCAGGTGTTGGCCGGGGCGGCGGCGGTGGAGCCAGCAGCGGCGAGAGCAGCGTAGACAGCGTTGACAGACGGCTGGATCTGGGCAAGCTCCTGGCAGGTCATGATGGCCTGGAGAGAGGTGTAGAGCGAGTCGTAAGCGCTCTGGATCTCGCCGACAGCGGGGTCCGCAGCACGCTTGCGGAGAGCAGCAAGAGCACGCTGGATGTACGCAGCAAGCTCGTTGCTCGAGTCGATAATGGACGAGACGAGGGCATCAACATCGCAGCCCTGGAGGGGAGAGTTGACGGTACCGACGGCAGCGGCGGCGTCCTGGATAGCGCGGATAATACCGGGGGCGTCGGCGAAAGTCGAGGCCTGCGCGGCGTAGGTGCCGATGTTCTGAATGTCCGAGTTGACGGTCGCCGCCGGGGAGCCGGGGGCAGGGCAGACCGAGGCCGACGCAGAGGCGGACGAGGCGGTAGCAGACGAGACCGGGGTCGACGAGATGGCGCCAGACGAGGCAGCGACCGAAGAGTTAGCGGCCGACGAGACAGGGGTCGACACAATAGCGCCAGACGAGGTAGCGCCAGACGAGGCGGCGACCGACGAGTTGGCGGCCGACGAGACACCGGCCGACGAGGCGGCAACAGATGAACCAGCAGACGAGACGGGGGTCGACACAATGGCGCCAGACGAGGCAGCGCCAGACGAGGCGGCGACCGACGAGTTGGCAGCCGACGAGACACCGGCCGACGAGACGGCAGCCGACGAACCAGCAGCCGACGAGACACCGGCCGACGAGACGGCAGCCGACGAACCAGCAGCCGACGAGACACCGGCCGACGAGGCGGCAGCCGACGACTCAACAGCAGAGGTCGTCGAGTTGGCGCTCGACGATACGGCAGCCGACGACGCAGCGCCCGACGAGGCGGCAACCGACGAGCCAGCAGCAGCCGACGAAGCAGCGCCCGACGAAGCGGCAACCGACGAGCCAGCGGCGCTCGACGAAGCAGCGCCCGATGAAGCGGCAACCGACGAGCCAGCAGCAGACGAAGAAGTAGCGCTCGACGAAGCAGCGCCCGAAGAAGCGGCAACCGACGAGCCAGCAGCAGCCGAAGAAGCAGCGCTCGACGAAGCAGCGCCCGAAGAAGCGGCAACCGACGAGCCAGCGGCAGCCGAAGAAGCAGCGCTCGACGAGCCAGCAGCCGACGAGCCAGCAGCCGATGAAGCAACAACCGACGAGGAGATGACCGAGGAGCTGATGGCGACGGAGGACGAGTTCAGGGCACTCGACGAGGCGGCGATCGAGGCGATCGACGAGTTGGAGAACATAGAGGCGCGCTTGAAGTAGTCAACGCTGCCGACGACGGCGACTGCGTTGAGCAGCACAGCGGCCGGAAGAAGGTTCGCAACTGCAACCATGTTTTCTATCTGGAACGAGTGACGAACAGCAGTTGAGCGTACCTTTTTTCACTGGAAGCCCGTATCATCGTGGGCATGACGGCCTAATATAGTAGGCTGCGACTCCGGCTCGGTTCCAGCGGCGCTAGCGAGATGCTGCTGCTGCTGCACGGACTGTCGGAGGCAACTTAGGGAATGGAATGGGTGCGCCGACGCAGGACATCGCGCAAGATGCGTCTTGCATGCTTGACGCACATGTCCCTGCATGCAGAGGCCCTGCACGGCGGTTGTAGAGCGACCACCGGTCCGCGGTGGTGATGTTATGGCGAAGGTGGTGGTAGTGGCGGTTAGCCGCGCGCGCAGCTTATCCGTCATGATCCCGCACTATACTAGCAGTACGCTGCGGCCATGGTTGTTCTTTTTAATTGGTACAGAGCCATAGATACTGGATGCCTGAATAGAATTCTGAGCCATGACCTCATGATCTCACACCGAAACACACACCCCTGGCCCGGGCCGGCCATCTTAGATAAACGGCCAGCCGCTAAGCGACGTTCGCACGGTGTAAACTCTAATTTTACCGCACTGATGTGCTCATGGAGGCGCACCAGCAATGGGTGGCGAGCTGCAAACAGAACAGAAAACGCATGCCGTGGACCGCTGTGCTGCATCTGCAACCGTGGTGGAAACGTGTGGGCTACAGGCTGCAACTGCGGCCGCTATATCACCACCAACCGCCGCCCTGGTTGCCACGGCCATTGCATCACGGCTTGTACCCAAGCGGATGCCTGCATCGCACAAAGGGGCCGGTCGCCCAGAATGGCTAGCGCAAGCAGCAGCCGGAGCTGGCTGGCGGTGCAGGCGAGGAGGCAGAATTTCTCCGCTTGGGGCGCGTGTCTGCGGCAGGAATGGTGGACGACATTAATGAAAACAGAAAAAAAAAATTCTGCGACGCGTGTGGATGGATACGAGAAGCCTGTTCAGGGTACCCTTCACCTAAGAAAAGTGTACCTTGTGGTATCGTCCCCGATTCGCTGTTGATTTTTCCGGGAGCCCTGGGCCAGAGCCAAGCTTTTTCATTGCCGCACCACCAGCCCTGCCCCTTTTGAGTCGATCTTGGCCCGTGGAGATCATGATGGCCGGCGCACACGGATCGCCGGCGAGAACTTGGGCCGGCCAGATTGCCCGGGATGTCCTGCCGTCGTCCCGTTTGCAGGTGAGTGTACGCGTGCGCCCGTTGCCTGACCAACTGGCTGCCATATTGACCACGGGGACTGCGGCATTTTAACTGCACCAACACAAGGGCCTCGCCGCGCCAATGGGCCGAGTGCTTGACGTCATGCCGCTGTGCTGTGCCTCTGTATTGTGCTGCCGGGTTGAAGACTGGCCTACCAGGCTGCCGATGTCAAGACCGCTGCAGTACACGTTGCTCTGCTGTATTCGTTATCTCAGTAGACTGGTATCGCGATCGGCTCTCGAACGTTGGGCACGACGCGTGATGGAAACCTGCGTCTTTGCCGCATGTTCCGCTAGACCCTGGCAAGGCTCTGCAGGACTGGCGTGCCGGCACTAACCGTGGTCGTTGTTTGCTGAGAGTAGCCAGTCGGTGCTGTTGCTGGCCAGAACGACCGTGTGTGGTCCCGATTGCGTTTGTACGTTTGGGGTTCAGTATTATGGCTCTGGCTTTTCGCCTGATATGCGTGGCCAGCCACCCCATTTCTGGCATCGCGCCGGAGCAGTATTCGGTGATACGCAATGCAGCCCTGAGCCGTCTATGTGGCTAAATTGAGACCCGTGTTCTGTGCTGCCCCACTCCGGTTCTTTGTTGCGTTACGGCTATTTTGAACTATCACTCGGGCTTGAGCTCGTCGTGGTCTTTGGTTACGCGACTGCGCATTCCAAGCGATACCGCTGTGAGATCACACACCAGCGATATACGCACCCCAGAATGCCCTAGAACAAGGGACTCCTCGCCAAGGGCCGTCACCCCGCCATCAGGATCTTGCCTGGCAACGGCGAACGTAGGGGCCCGCCGCCCTCTGTCAAAGAAGGGAGGCCGCCCTTCGTTCGACTGTGGATGCGCTATCAAGTCTTGGCCCGCTGAAACAGCGTAGTGCGCCGCCCAGATAGCTAGCACGAACCACGACTGACTGATCATCTGTGTTCATTATTGTCAACCGAGGGGTGGCTGGCTGTGCTGCAGAGTGTGGTTTTCCTTTTTCCCGAGTTCCGGACGTACAGTTTCCATTCCACGACCGGGGCTACATTGCTTATCAGCTCAAATTGCGTCTTGGCCCAGTAATACACCACGTGTGGACCACGCGTTGTCCACCGACAGAAATTGCGCCCGCTGTGCGGACCGCTCCGCCATTACGTAGCTCGGATCATTTCCATATTCAGCCCACGGTGCCCTGTTTGGTTCCTCGGTGCGTCGGCGGCTAGGGCCCTGCATTTGCGTGCATGTACCAATTTCATGAAATGCGTTCTGCAGCATTTCTACGGCTCGGGCTGCGCGAGGAGACAGACTGGGCCGCGTGCACAGCCCTTATCGCGGGTAGTTGTTCGCAATTGGATGCGCGTCCAAGCTCGAGTGGTGTGCTCGTGTTCTAGCGTGTCCAGTGATCAATGCCTGTGTACAGGCGATTGAACCCTGAATGAACCGGGCTCTGGGCGCCTTGTTGGTTGCATGCCATCGCACGCTTACGCTACGAGTACCCTATGCCACTGAAGCGCTCACCTCGTGTTGTGGTGGCAAGGCGTGGAGTCCAGAACGTCATGTTCCGTAACCGCTGCTCCCCGAAGCGGCTGTGCAGCCGCGCCATAACTGGCCGCGCAAGGGACTTGTCGCGACAGAAGCAGTGACCGCTGGTTACGCTATCACCCTGGCTTGCAGAACTGGGCGGCGCTGAAATTGCCGCGATCCAAGGGACATCGCTATCTGGATCACTTAGATGTGACCGCAATCCAAGCGCAATGCCAGCATAGTGTAGCTGCCCACTGAAAGATCTTCGAAACATCCGAATCTCGCATACCCGCCGCCAGAGACGCAAGCGATCGGAGAATTTGCATTGCTTCTGGCAGGCAATTTACGTCGGCGCGTGGGTGCCACCGGGCATGCCACCAGTGACCCTCAGAATCAAGAGCCCCGCAGTAGATGAAACCATCTCGTACTCCGACAGGGTGAAGTCCCTCTCGGAATCAAGGGATAGCGCATTGCCTAGCGCAGGGGATAAGGACTCTGGGCGCCACGGTCCAGATTGGGGCCACGCCGATGCGCGCGTATCTCGATCGTAGGTGCTGGGCGCATTTGGTCGAGGCAACACCGTTTCCGCGAGCAGCGGTGCCTGAGTGGTACCTGCTCTATTCCGATCGCTTGCGCGGAAGGTCGGCCTTGTCTTTGCGCTGCGATGCGCGAGCTGCGCAGGAGTTGCCCAGCACGCGGTTCTTCGACGCGGTCGGACGCGTTGCTAGGAGGAACGTGCGCGGCAGCGCCAGCATTCCAAGCGCTAATATGCGAGGGTCTTGCAGACGGATTATGGATGCGCATTCCCTGCAGTTGTGCTGCAGGGTCCGGCAGTCCAGCAACGGCATGGCCGAAATGAGGCTGTGTGGGCTGCTATCAAGCGTAGCGCCGAGATACCGATAGTGCAAGATGATCGACCCAGTAGTCAGGCAGCTGTTTGACTGCTTGTAGGTTGTTGGGCGTCACTGCACCCTATGGGCTGATCATTAAAAGCGGTTAAGTTAAATTATTGTGAAGTACTTGCGATTAATAGTTCAGCCGTCCTGGCTGCGATGGTGACCATTTGTTTGTTTCTGGTTTAGCTTGGCCCTGTCGCCAGTTTGCTGTCTGCCGATCGTTGTTTTGGCGGATCTTGGATCGCCAATACGAGGCAGTGGCCCGTGTTCCACTCGGCACTGGTGGTATACCGGTGGCCTCGGTCAAGTATGATGACGCGATCCAACTGCTGTACAACACTCGATCGCCCACAATACTTGTGTCGCCTTCTCGCCACTACCTATCCTTCAACCAGAAGGACGTCCTGTTTCACAGACGACCATGTTCGACGACTTGGACCAGTCCCTTGTTCCAGCGAGCCCTCGAGCGTCTCTGCTTCAAATAGATACACTGCAAAAGTTACTGATATGGACAACGGACTTGTCGCGGAACGACAAGCGACAGACAAACTTTCGCAACACCAAAACAGAGCACCCTGGCTGGAGTACACATAGATAGATCACCAGCCAAATCGCAACGACCTCATGCCAAGCCTTAGACCAAGCCTTAGACCAAGCCTTAGACCAAGCCTCAGACCGACCGTCTGATCAGGTTTGCCTGCCACAGCCTGCGAACATGCTCTCAGACCACGCGGACCGAACCCCATACTTCTGCAATGTCATTTATTATTTGGGGCACATGAGGGAACAGAGAACAAGGCTCGGGACCATCGCCAATGCTGTCCAGGATACCAGCCCTGCCCAGCCGCCGCCCGACGGGGTACCGGACCAAACCCAATCGGCCGCCCGATCGAGCTGACGTAGGCAGGCACAGGCCAGATCCTAGGCGATAAACTTGGAAATCGCAGACGCGATGGCAGCAGGCGCCTCCACCGCGTGCCAGTGGCCGACGCCTTCGAGGGTAACAACCTGTGCGCCTCCGCCTAGAGAGGTCGCCGGGATTTCGACGCAGCCCGCGTATGGGGCCGTCTTATCGTCGGCGCCGACGACGACCAGCGCCGGTGCCCTGACGGCTGCGTAGTTTGGCACTGTCTTTGCGGCGTCGGCAATCACACGACAGTTGGCAACGTATCCCTCCGGCGAAGAGCTATCAATGAGCGACCGGATCTTTTGCCTGTGCGCGTCTGTAGCATTCGATCCAACTGCAGTGAGGGGCACGCTGTCCACCAAGAACCGGATGCTGCCAGTCTCCCGGATTTTGGCAATGCGGTCCGAAAACACACCGGCTATCTTGCCGGTCGGGTGCACGGGCCCAATAAGAACCAGCTTGTCGACGCGGCCGCCGTACTTTTCGCCAACCCGGCTAGCGATCATGCCTCCCATCGAGTGTCCGACAATAGTTGCACGGTCGATCCCCAGATCGTCAAGCACGCCGACAACGTCAGCAGCCACTGTGTCTATGGTTGGCTGTGTGCCCGACAGAGGGCTGCGCCCGGCGCCCTCGGTGTCCATACGCACGACGTTAACGGTATCGCCCAGTTCCCGGACAACGTCATCGTAGTAGTCTGCGGACGATCCCAAGCCATGGAGAAAAAAGAGCGTTGAGGCTGCCCTAGCATCTCTGTAGTCGACGTAGAGCTTCTTCCCATTGATGGGTTTCACTGACATGTCTGCGCAAGATGCCAGGTCGTTACTATCGTGCTTCCCCGGAATATGTCTTCCACGTCCCTGTTTCCGCTTCGCGCGGCTACTTGCCTCGGGTGGGAAGGACCGGTCGGAAATATGGACTCTCACGGCCGGCCCTGACTAGCCGCATACGTTGGTTGCGAGCCGCGCTCAGGCCATCGCGGCGAAGAACGGGAGCTTCCGAGGGGACCAGGGACCCGAGACGTGACCGAATTCTGATCACCAAGGTGCACGGTGAACCAACTCGTGCCTACATTATCGATCAAAGCCCCCTGTCTGACATATGTCTACGTCACGCATCAACTCGCTCATAAAAGTTTAGTTGATAAAATGCGTTACATCGTCATTAGCTGAAAAAAAAGAGAGAAGTGCATTACAGGGAAACCTGCTCCACCTTGCCACTGAGGCCGTTGACATGCTCGGCAGTGGCCTTGGACTCGCCGTCGGCATTGGTCTTGCCGTTGCTGAACACATTGCTCACGCCGGCCATCATCTTGGCTTCGCGCTCTTGCTGCAGAGCAAGCCGCTTGGCGGCCTCCTTCGCGGCAGCCTCCTCAGTGATCAGCGCGATATCGTATGCAAGCTCGTAACCGACGCCAAACTCCTTGGCCTTGGCGGTTCCAGGCTCAAAATCGACCACAAGATCGCCCTTAACGGCAAAGACAGAGTCGTCTTCGACGTACTTGCATTTGCGGTCGTAGATCTGGGTGATGAGGCTGCGGTAGCCCGGGGCGGTGACACGCCAGTGGATGTGCGCGGGGCGCATGGGGTGGCGGTCCATGAGCTGCAAGAGCTTGCCGGCAGGGCCGTCATAGGGGATGGGGTACGGAGTCGGGCGCAGGGCAATGAAGGCGTACTTGCCCTCGTCGTCGGTGTAGAACGTTCCGCGCAGGTTGTAATCGGGCTGGTCATCGTCCTGCTGCTCGTAGAGGCCGTTGGGGGCCGTGTGCCAGACTTCAAGCCTGGCATTCTTGACCGGATTGCCCTTAACGTCGGTCACGCGACCGTGCACAATGGTCTTGTCGCCGCCAACCTCCTTCTGGATGATCGACTCGCCGTACTTGTACACTGGCGAGTTTTCGCGGTAGAAAGGGCCGATGATGGCGGTGGCAGTGTGGTCCGAGTCTGCGAGCTCGTGGGTGATGGTGTCAGCCAGCGACTCAAGGCCAAGAACGTCGGTGACAAGGATACCCTCGTCGCGCTTGTCGTCGGACATCTGTCCGATGGCGTTGATAAACTTGACGCCCTCCATCCACTCCTCTGTGGTAATCTCGTTCTCCCTGAAGAAGTCGTGCAGGTGCTGGATGAGGGACGTCAAGATGCGTCGCATCTTGGGCGACGTGTTGGGTCCCATGGACTTGATGACGAGATCTGTGAACGACTGGTCCATTGTTTCTGTGTCCCCTTGCTTGTGTGACCCTTTGCGCGTTTCTGACTGCGTGTGGGGTCGGAATAGCTTTCGCCATTCCCCTGCGGGTATTTTATACCGTTTTGCCCTCGCGGGGTGTGATCACCAGCCCCACAGTCCAGCCGCGTGGTCAGCCGGATTAGGGACCACGTATCCGGGGTATGCCCCGCCTCGAGGGGCATGGGAAAAGGAAGAGTTACTTTGTCCAGCTAGCTTTCTTGATTTGGTTGAGCGGACCCAAGGGTTTGATGTGACAATGAGCTCTGCATGGCTCCGGTTCAGAATCTTGCGAACAATGGCTCGGCGGCTAAGAGAGGGGAGTATGGCCCACCACGGTGAGTCTAATCGTGCTGAATACCATCGCTACTCGGCTCGAACAGGGCACCCGATACATCCACATTCGCCTAGCAGTCTGAAGGCTTTGCGGCCCTTAAGGTGATATCATGCGACTTGCTAGCGGATATGGGACGCTAGAAAACGGTAATACCGCCTGGCGTCAGATCCCCGGAGAAAAGTGCAGGCGTATTGCATGCCAGAAACTGTACGTCATCAGCTGGGAGACAATAGGGCTGACAAATGAGCTACTCGCGGTGCGCCGACTGGCTACGTGCATTAGATCAGCGGCTGTGATCCGGCCCAGTGTCTATACATTACTCAAGGTTGTTCTCACCAAGTCCATATTTAGCACAATGACATCAAATCTTTGAATTAAAGGTCAAACGCTCGCAGTCCAGCGGCAACATGGCGCCTCCGTTCAAGTCATCGAAATAACTTTAATTCTGCTCCGGCGCCATGTTGCCGGCGATGAGCCACTAAACATCATTAACCGCCAGCCGGAAACGCGGCCACTCGGCACCGCTTGCTGTCGGTTACTTGGCAGCATCTTCGGCAATGCACACGCTGCGGAACGGCCGGCCCGGGTCTATGCGGCAGATCCACACCACTCCCACCCGTTTACTAACTTTAACACCCCAGCTTCCTATTATGAGCGCCCGCAGCAGCCCCTGGGCCGCCATAGGAGGAAATCACGCCATTCCAGCATGGGCCCGGCCCAGTGACGTAAATGTCGGCCCCAAACGCCCCAGAATGGCGAAATCTCGGTGGGCCTACAGAGCCCACGCACAGGCCAGACCGCGTGACCCCAACAGTGTCAGAATTTTTCTCGGATCCCGGGCCGAACGCTCCCGCCGTTAGCCATTTCGCCGCTGCCCTGCCCAGGGTTCACCCCGCACGCGGATAAAAGATGTACATGTATCCGACGCCGCATGTAGGCCAGTAGTCCGACGTGCCCCGAAGAAGCTAATCCTGTCAATATATGTGACCACCTTGCCGGCGACGAGCCTGTTAGCACAACGACGTCCTACTCTCTTTTCAACGAGACGCTAAACATGACACAAGGCTACTCAGTGCTGGATGCGAGAGAGGCGGTCCTGGCCGCCCTCGTCAAAAACAAAACACTACCCATCCCATCGCGGGCGCGCGAGCTGGCCAAGAACACAAGGTTCCACGTGCCCCCGTCCCCGCTAGAGACAGACGTCGTTCTCCCCTGCCCGCTCAAGCAGCTTGAGACCGTCGCGGCCCTCAAGGCTGTCGAGGCCGCCGTAGCCAACGCGCTCGGCGAGCACCGCTACGGGTTCGAGCAGACCGCGACGATCGACCTCCAGCACGCCACTATGTTCCTCTATATGGCGTACCTGGCGACCGTCAATGGCCTGGGAAAGCTCGACGCGGGCGTCAAGCGGTTTCTCAAGGACACGGACCTGCTGGCGGCGCAGTCGAACCTCTATCGGCGCATGTCTGCCAACCTGTACAAAACCAAGGACGGCAAGTACTTCCACATCCACGGCTCGCTCGAGGCATCGACTACCCTCAATATGATCGGCCTGCCGTCGCACCGCGACGATCTCACCGACTACCAGGAGATCATCCAGTACATCGGCGATGCGGTCGCCAAGTACACTGCCGACGAGCTCGAAGAAATGAACAAGGCTAAGCGCCAAGCGGGCGTGACTGCTCTGACGCGCGACGAGTTTCTTGCTACCCCGCACGGCAAGACGATCTCGAGCCAGCCGTACTGGTCGGTCGACCCGCTGGAGACAAGCACCCCTCCTGCCTCCTGGCCGCCGAACCCAGCCCTCGACGGCGTCGACGGCGTCGACGGCTCCGCCAACGGCCCTCCCAATGGCCTTGACAATGGCACGCCCCACGCAAAGCCCCAGATCCTTGCTGGAATCAAGGTGATAGAGCTGTGCCGCATCATCGCTGGTCCCACCATCGCGCGCATTCTCGCCGAGTACGGCGCTGAGGTGATCAAGATCACTGGCCCTAATTTGTCCGACGTCCCGTTCTTCCAGGTCGACGGAAACGTGGGCAAGCACACTGCGGAGCTGGACCTCAAGTCGGTTGAGGGCCGGGCCGCGTTCGAGAAGCTGCTTGATGAGGCGGACGTCGTCGTCGACGGCTACCGCACGCACGCCATCGAGAAGCTCGGCTACGGCCCACAGGCGCTAGCTGAGCGTGGTGCCAAGCGCGGCAAGGGCTACGTATACGTCTCCGAGAACTGCTTTGGCTTCGACGGCGAGTGGGCGTACCGACCCGGATGGCAGCAGATAGCCGACTGCGTGTCAGGCGTCGCGTGGACTCAGGGCCGCGCCATGGGCCGCGACGAGCCCATCATCCCGCCATTTCCCATGTCCGACTACGGAACCGGCTGCATGGGCGCCATCGGCGCGCTCGCGGCCCTCCATCGGCGCGCGACCGAGGGCGGCTCGTACTGGACAAAGACGTCCCTCGTCCAGTATGACCTGCTGCTCTTGGAGCAGGGCACGTACCCGCAGGACGTGTGGCAAGCGACCCTCGACATCCATGACCGCGAGCTCCAGCAGCTCCACTACTACGACTCGGTCGACCACATCTCGGGAGCCGCCCTCCAGTCCATGCGCCGCATCCGCCCGGACATCTTTGCCGAGGAGGGCCAGAAGCGCTACATGACCGAGCTGTACTCGCCCGGTTTTGGTGGAACCGTGCGAGTGCTCAAGCCGGTCGTGGAGCTTGATAAGACCGACAACCGGTTCAACGAATCGTCGCGCCCAAACGCCTACGATGAGCCCAAGTGGTGGCTCTAAGCATTCCCCGTTCTCCCCTCTCATGTCATTACGAGCATACGAGCATACGCATTGAAGCGAAGTAATAATAGCTAATGTTGAACATCAACGTCGATCGTAGTGCGGCGACTTTCTTAGCGGCAAAAGCTGGCGAATGATACGTGCCGACACTACGCTGGACTGCAACGAATCTCAGTGTCTATTAAGTCTATAAATCTGACGGGACTATAAGTCTCACCTCAGATAATGCTCTTGCATTGCTAGCTAATTTAGCCGCATCAACTGCCGCTGGGATCCCCCGGGGCTAAACCAAACTGCTGACAATCTCGGAAAACATGCTAAGGAGCTGCTGCTCGTACCCGTTTTGTTTCCACCCGTCGATGATCTTCGGGCTTAGCTTGCCAAGCTTTTCGCTCTCGCCAATGTCGGCTCCGACGGTTGGCAGCCCCACGTTAGTTGGCACGGGCGCCATGTGCAGGCCGTTTGTGAGAATAGTGCGTAGATGGTCCGCAGCTGCAAGACCGCCGCGTGTGCCAAAGGTCACAATACCCGCCGGTTTACCCTTCCACTCCTGGTAAAGGTAGTCAAGCGCGCTCTTGAGACTGGCAGGGATGCTACTATTGTACTGCGGCAGTACAAATACGAATGCATCATACCCCAGCACGGTGCGCGACCAGTTGCGCACCTCCTCAGTAGCGTAGTACTGAGTCGGGTTGACGGCCGGGATCATCTTGGGGATATCGGGCTCCTCGGAGATGGGCAATGCCTGGTCTTTGAGATCGATGATATCTAGCTGGACGCCGTTGGCGCTGGCAGACTTGAATACATCGAGAACATATGCGGAGACGAACGGGCTGAGGCGCCGCGGCCGCCTGGACGCTGTAACAATTGCAATACGCTTAACCATGGTGCCGAGTGCGTGGGTAGTAGTCATGAAACAAGTTTTGGGACTAGTGGCGTTTATAAATGGAAGTAGGGGGGGGTCGGAGGCATTACACTGCCTCCGGAAATCTCGGGATCCCGGAACTGCATAATCTCGAAGTTTTCGCCCGCCCTGCGTGAGACTCAGACTGGATTAGTAATGCCCGGAAAACAGTAGATTTATAGTTAGTAAAACCCTAGCTGCTGCTGATCCTTGGGCTACTGGCATATATGCTGTGCGAATGTTTTGTGTTTTTTTGCGTATATTGCTAGCAACGGATATATGGACCCGGCCATTAAACCACATCCCCTCCCCCTCTTATCACACAACAATGACCGCGTATCCCCCCAATTACAACGACGAGGCAGTCAAGCAGTTCATTACTGACTTTTTCAAGGCGTCGGACACCAAGCCGCCGACACCGGACGTCGCGCCCGACCCGTACGTCACGGCATTTGACGACGATGCGACGCTTGTCATGGGCCTCGCCAAGTTCGACGATTACGACAAGATCGCCAGCTGGCGCCAGGGCGCCTGGAGCAAGGTCGTGGCCCGCCATCATGTCGTAGACAAGGTCTTTGTTCACTCGGACAGCGAGGTCGCCATGGTCGGCACCGTCGATTACGGCCTTGCGAACGGTAACTCGGTCAATGTCGAGTGGTCCTCGCACATGGTGTTTAGCCGCTCTGGTGGCTCCCTTAAGCTCAAGAAATACCAGGTATACCTGGACGGCTCCAAGCTAGCCCAGGCGGTTGCTGCTGTCTAGTCTTGGTGTCATTGCATACAATATATTTGCGTTTCGAGGGAGATTGCGCCCGCACACCCCGCGGTCTGTTGGCCCGGATGGACCCGCCGATAAGCAATTGCTATAAGACTTCAGCGAACGCAGACCAAGAGTGCAAACCTGTCGCTGTACATGCACGCAGCGGGTTTATGTCTCGAGCGTACTCTTATTCCTTCTTCCTGGGGGCTCTGCCCCCAGATCCCCAGTGGCAGTCGCGTGACTGAGCTCAGCCTTGTCAATACGAGGACAGCCTTGCAGGAAGAAAGAGGTCATTAAAAACAAAGTCCGATTACCTAAAAAAACCAATCATAGCTATCGTTACATTTTCTTAGAACCCCGAACTCATGGTGAAGCCCGGGAACGGCCCCAGCGTATCGTACAGGTTGCTCTGGGCCGCCTCGGAGTCCGCGGGTCCACCCTCGCCGAGAGCAGAGAAGGACCAGTTGAGGTTGATGGTGTTGAGGTCGAGGTCCGAGATGTCAAAGAAGCTCGGCGTTATGACGCCTGAACGCAGGCGCGAATCGTAGTACGGCGACAGCTCGTTGTGGGACAGCGCGCCTGACGTCCCGGTATTGTTTTGGTCCACGTGCAACGGCACAGTGCTACCCTGGGCTGGCGGCCTGCCAGAGACGCTGCCTGGGGACATGGCGGCTGCGCCCTGGCTACTGGGAGTCACGGCGGCCGACGGACCTTGGAAGACAGCGTCTCGCATGCCAACGAGGATCTCTCCGTAGCGCTTGGCCGACGGGTCTTTTTTGTCGTAGTGGGCAAGCGTGCCGAGACAGCTGGCGAAGATCCATGCGAAGTTGGGATTGGCGCTCATGTTGCCGCCGAGCTGGAAGACCTTGAGGAGGATGACAACGCCGGCTGTGAAGACATAGTAGATCATGGGAGGCGAGCGCGCAGGCTGGGCGGCCGCAAACCGCTGGTTCTCAACCAGGCGGATCGACAGCTTGGCGCTCTCGACACACGCGGTCGACAGCTGCTCAAATACTTCCATAGCTTCGGGTTCAAAGCCATCGGTTTGTTTGAGGTTGGCGCGCTCTCGCGAAACCGAGTAGAAGAAGAACGGGCGCGTGAGGAGGATTAAGCTGTGCAGGTACACCAGGTTGATGAGCAGGATGTTGCTCTTGGCGCCCTTGGAGTTGAATTGCGTGCCAGAATCAACCATGAGCCGTTGGAATTCAGCGGCCCACTGCTTGAGGTTGTCGACGAGCGCCTGTGCCCGACTACTGTAGATGTTGGGCGAGCGGTACACGAGTAGCATGACGTCGCCCAGTATCTTGCACAGCTCGCAAAGGCGCACCGTAGGAAGCCACTCCGGGTCCGGGTTGTCGTCCTCGCTGCGCAGGTACTCGACCATGTCTGCGTTGTCGATCGCGAGGGCGCGGCCCAGCATGGCGGACCGCATGCGGTCAAGGATGAAGAGGGTGCGCCAAAGGCGGTGTCGGTGGCGCTCTGTGCGCTTGTCGAAGCGGCGGTCAACCCACTTGCGGCCGAGGCCCAGCGACTGCGCGTACCGGATTGCCATGCCGAGGTGGACCCATGACGAGTTGCGCTTGGACACAAGCTCAAAATATAGGGAAGACAGCAGGTACCCCTGCACGACCCACATGTCGCCGTCGCCAACCACGTCGTGCAGCAAAATGCCGAGACCGCTCTCAAAAAACATCTGAGGTGTGAACCCGGCGTTGGGATGATCGTCGCAGTAGAAGATGGCGCCGATGGCGAACATGAGGTGCAGCAGGCACAACTGGGGCCGCTTGACCGCGAGCGGGTTAAGGTAGGCGTCGTTGATGTCGGCGCGGATAGCGTCGAGATCAAACACGTACCACATGGCGTGCACGTTATCGACGTAATACGCAAACAGGCGGTCGGCCGTCTCGCGCGACGGCAGCTGGACCGCCGACAGCGCCGGCGTGAACTCGGGCCCGTCGACAAAGTGAAACCTCTCTGGGTCCTCGGTGAAGGGCGACTCCCCCTGCGTCAGACGGAACAGATGCCGCGCCTGTTCGAGCAGTGACAGCGTGCACGACTCGCCAATGTAGTTGAGCTTGCCGCGCACACTGGAAAGTAAACGAGTCCCAGTACCGTCGCCAACGGTCTCGATGGGGAAGTCAGATTGCGAACCCCTGGAGATGGTCGACCCAGGCACGTTTGTAATGTCGCTGCTCGAGTCGTGGCCGCTGTGCGAACCGGCGGCACTGTTTCGACGGTTTCCGGGGCCGGCAACTGGCACCGGGCCCTGGTGCCCATCGAGAGACGAAGCCGAAGGCCGGCCAGCGCGCCGAGGCGAGCCTAAGGGCTGGGTGAACGAACCGGCTCCCGGTTGCCGTGGCGGCAGGAGCGGCATGCCTGGCGCCAGATGCTGGCGGCCGCTAGTCCTGCCAAAGCCGGTGCTCAAGACTTGGGGTGGCGGCGGCAGCGTCGGGGCCTGAGGTGGCGGGAGACGCCCGCTCTCGTTCATGAGGATCCCTGGAAGTGCCGGAGGCGACCCGGGCGGAGACCGCGGCAGCGCGCCCGTTCCGTCAATGCTACCACCTACACTTCCAGTCATGCTGCCTGCGTCGCTGGCAGCCCGCATGGCACCCTCTGGGGCCCTCTGCTCGCGTACGGCGCTCTGCTGGAACTGGTGGTGCTGCGACGACGCGCTGTCGCCGCGCCAGTGGTAGTTATGCTTGCGGTCGTTGGTGTGCAGGGACGAGCTCTCAAGGCTGTGCTGCTGGGCCGTAGGCGCGCTCGACTGGTTTGCGTGTTGGTGGTTCACCTGCTGGTTGACCGGCTCGCCGCCCGGCGGGCCGAGATGGTTTGCGAATTGGCCCGGGCTCTGATTTGCATTCGCCTGCAAAAGCGGCACGACATGCTGGTGTCCTGCGTACGCGGCCTCGGGCGAGTCTCCCGTCTTCAATGTCGAAGTGTCGCTCTGCTGCGACCCTGCGCTCCCTTGACGGTCGTCCTTTGCGCGCGCATAAAAGAAACGCCCGTCCTGCGGTGCGTACACGCACTCGCTGCCTTTGTCCTTGCATTTGTTGCACGGATGGAGTCCGTTGCACTGGCGTTAGAGTTTGATCTGCATGCCGGCGGAAATAAAAATCCGGCCGAGTGGACAGTTCGCGACCCCCTCGCCTGAATCAATCGAGCAAGACACCCGTCGTCTCGGACTGCGGCGTCAACCCGGCTCTGAACAGTCCCCACATACCTTTTGTTTGCGTCTCTTACACGCATCGCACGCCATCGCAGTACGTTTGCGCTTGGACGGGTCGACGAGACGACGCAGCCTTCGCCGCGCCTTGGCGTCGAGTGCCTCTGGCTGACCGGACCCTTTCGGGTCGACGGGCCGGCCGCCCGTAGCAACTCCTCTGTGATCCACGTTCGTGATTGCGGTCAGATCCATCGGGGCCACAATGGCATCTGGAGTTAGTCATGATCGGCAAGGGCTCATATTTGTCGCGCATTCCAAAACGCCAAGGCCTGTGCGCGTTGGGGGCAGCCTCGGACTGCTAAACTTACGCTGTTACTCGATGCTACCGACGTCGTCTGCTCGACTGTCGGCGATTTCACACACTGCCGTAGGACACTGTGGAAAAAAAAAGATTGGTCGCGGCGTGAATTTGTTGCCCAAAGACCCTGACCGGGCTAGTGAGCTGTCGCTCCGCTAGTAACAGACAGTCAGGCGCGCGTAACCCGTTTGTATTTCGATCGTTAGCGAGCCGTGAAACAGGTACCGCGCTTCGGTGCTCGCGCAGTCCTGCGTTCCAGGTCTTGCCCCACAGAACAACGACATTGTCGCCAAATGGGGCGATGTTATTCCGCTGCACTGAACCATACTGATTTGCAGAGTTGTCAGGATAATGTGGGGCACGAATGCGGGGTAGCCGTTTTCCGGTTGCTACGGTAGGCGTGAGGCACCGGACCGTTTGGTGCGGTTCTGAGGGCGGAATCTGCAGTTCAGGGGAAGAAACTTGTTGCCGATCGATTTGGTATGTTTGGCCAGTAGCCGAACACTGGCAGATTCCTCAGCGAGGTTCATAAACCAAATGCAACCCTGTGCTCTTCGAGCCATCGGAACATCCGATGGCACGACTATTGGCTAGCGAGTAATCAGACTCGTAACACCACTGTCCAGCTTTGGCAACCGAGTTGGACATGCGGCGTAGAGTATTTTCAGTCTGCCGACGATGTGCCAGACACTAGGCGGGGCCAAAAGCTAGCTAAATCGACGCGGGCGCCCGGCAGCGGAATGGACACAGCTGAAAGCTCCCGTCTTACTTGCTCACAGGTAGCCCTGTCGGCGGCAGTGTAGCATGGCGCTGCTGAGCTGTGAACCGTAAATGGCGCCATTAGCGCGTGCCGCGCATACGCCCGCGATGGGCTGGTACGCCTACGAACATAGGTGGCAAAGGACTATACCTTTGTGGTCCCGGTACTGCGGCTACCGAAAAAGCAGCAGCCAGATACCGATCTGTGAAAACGCGTCTCGGTCACGAACCGATCCGTCGCAGACATGTTCCCTCATAAATGTCGCGCCCGATGCAACTCAGCGTAACCTTATTGATAAGCACCATCCTGGCGTGCCGAAATGTTGCTCCTTGTCGCGTTGCTCGGCTCTGCAGCGCGGGAAACAATTCCGCGGAGACCAGCTTGTGCACTGCGCCATATGTTTGAACACCCGGTCTGCAATCGTGGTGCGCTGAGGCACCGCACTACGCCACACCTCTCCCTCTGCTATCAGATCACATCCGCCTACACTGCCAATTATACAAACAACACAGGTGTACAACGGAATGGGGCTAAACTCTAAAAAGCTTTTTTTACGGCGCTCTGACCTCCATATGCATGCCGCAGTTTCCCCTGTTGTCCAGTCTGGCCCTCTATCAGTACCCGGTCCTCCATGCTGCCAGAATTTTCATCCTTGCGCAGCTATAAAAGCGAGTGCTTCCCACCCTGTGTTCGGTCACAAAACACCTCCAGTCTTTGTCAATACCAAGATGAAGTGCAACGCTCTTTACGCCCTGCTGACTAGTGCCGCACTCGCTTCTGCGCAGTCGTTTTCCAACTCTTCGAGCGTTGCTCCAGCCGTGAGCGTCGGCCCCGCGTCGGCTTCGGCTTCGGCTTCTTACGCCTCCGGCAGCTGTGCCGTCCAGACTCCCATCTCGTCTCTTCGCACACACTTTACTCCCTTCGACATCGACGGTGCTGCTGTCGATTCGGCCATCGCCGGCTTCGCCGGCACTGTCGCCGAGGTGACTACCATCCTCACTGGCCTCAGGAAGTTCCCGGGCTGGCTTGGCAACTGCCGCGGTGATGCGGCCCTCATCGCTTCGCCGTCTACTTGCGAGACGACGGAGATCGTCGCGATCCTGCGTCCTCGCTTCTCATTCCTCAACTCTTTGTTCCAGCATCTCAAGTCCAAGAAGCCCTCCTTTGATGGCGTCCGCAGTTCATGGAAGCGTGCTGACACCAGCGCCACTGCCGCCATCGCCCCCGTCCTCAGCGATATTGCCGGTGATCTCAGCAGCCTTGTTTCGGCCCTCTCGTCGGCCGCCGCTGCCATGGCCACTCTCAGCTCTGATGTCTCGGCACTTACTACGCTCGTCAACGAGGTCGTCGCTCTCTACGGCGGTTCCGCGTCGGCCGTTGCCTCGGCTTCGACCGCCACCGTCACTTCGACCTTCATCGTCACGGGCTGCCCCGTCTGCACTGAGACCATTGTCATCCTACCTGAAATGTGCGGTTGCGCCGGCACTACCATTTCGAGCTGTGCCAAGACCACCGTCGTCGCCACTGCCACCTGCGCCTCGTGCACCCCTATCGTGACGGTTCCGGCCAGCGCTGCCTGCGTCATCTCGACCGCCGCTACCTCGACCGCCGCTGCTCTCTGCTCGGCCGGAACCTGCGCTGCTCTACCGGCTGCCTCGAGCGCCAACGCTCCCGCTTCTGCCCCTCAGGTCACCACCGTCTCGTGTGCCAACAAGGCTTGTGAGAGCCCCGTCGTTTGCGCTGCCGGTACTTGTGTCACCGCCTCTGCCAAGCCCGCTGCGCCTGCTGCCGGTGAGACCGTTGTTTCGTGCGTCAACAGCGAGTGCACCACTGTGACCCACTCGGTCGGTGTCACTGTAGTTGCCAGTGCGACCAAGGCCGCTGAGACTGGCGCAGGCTCTGCTGCTGGCTCTGCTGCTGGCTCTGCTGCTGGCTCTCCTTCCGGAAACGCGATCGTCCCGGTCGCCGCCTCGAGCAGGCCGGCTGCTGCTGTTGCCCAGTCCAACAACGGTGTTGCCCGCGCTGCATCTGTTATTTCGGTAGCCGGTGCCCTGATCGCCGGCGTCTTCCTCTTCTAATCATCCCGGCTTAATTTTTAGTGCCTGTCTTCTTCTTTCTGTAATCATACCAATACACTTTCAGAATTATATCACCGATTGTAGTTGTTACCACGAGGCGTAGCCTTTTCCGGAGGCAGTGCCCCAGCCAACCCCTTAGCTTGGTCTTTTATTCGGGAGGTAATCTAGTGGCGTTGCGCCAACGCTCGCCAGCAAACTTAGTTCTCGTTTATCTAGACTCCCATGTCTCGGACGCCCCTTGTCATTTGTTCAGACGCTCAACTGCGATGCGATTGCCACTGGGCTCTGGGGCCAGAGACCTCAGGACAAAACAGGCATCAAGCGGAGGCTATTCTCGTCGCAAAGGTAACTGGCGGCTGTTTGCCTACAGAGTCACGCCGTTTTACTGCGCAGCAATGCACATCGAGAAATGCACATCGACCGAGGCAAAGCAAAAGTTGTGTGAAACACTCTCTACGGCCTCGGCTATGACCTTAGAATTCGCCATTCCTCTACAAATAGCACTCTATTTCCACTATTTACTGTCATGCTGCTGTGACTATGCGATTTTGGAGTTCGGACTGTTCGCGGAATGTATCCCACCGCGTGCTTGAAGCACCACCCGAGTTTGGCGGTTCTATTGTCGAATCGGGTGGTATTTTTTTTGTAGTTTATTCCGCTTTTGGGCAAATTTGTGCCGTTTTATTCAAGTAGATTTCGGAACAGCTGCAGGCCAGTGAATCAGTCGTAACTGTAATACGAGCGTAGTAAACGAACTATAAGCGGGCATGGTCATGGATTGGTATGCCAGGATGTGTGGTCTCTGTTGAGTAATGGTGCATCTCCTTCGTTCATTGCGCAAAAGGAAGTCCTAAAGTAAAGCAATTCCAGCCATGGAGCCACAAAACTGTGGACGGCGATGCACACTTGGCACGCGTAACCAGCAACTTTCGACGCAGCGACTGCATTCCGAGCATGCGAACATCTAGCCGACCTAGGGGATCATACGATCCAGGGGGACTAACGGGACACGATGGGAGCGGGGGGGGGGGGGACAGGGGAACTCTTGCAACAGCCTATCGGATTCCGCCGCTGAATGGACACCTTTAATGGCCGTCCACGTACCAGGCTGATGCCACAGAAACTGAGACACATGCGACAACGCGAGACGTGGTTGGCATTTGTCGATGCAAAGGGTGGTGTTTTGGCCAAAGACGGTGACGCTGCAGGCGCTTGGGCCACAGAGCTGCGATCCAGACCGTTCACTCGTGCGCGTTCCGCTTTCGGCGAATCTACTATATAAGCGGGCTCCATTTCCTCCAGTCCAGTTCTCCACCAGAGTCTTCTCCAGGCATTTCACTCTTTTATTAATACCGCCGACCATGCAGTTCTCTTCGCTCCTTCTTACCACTGCCGCCCTGGCTTCGTCGGCTCTTGCCCTTGTCTCCAACACCACCATCACTGTCAACGAGACCGTCTGCATTCAGACTTACGTTGTGACGTGCGCCGCTTGCACTGAGGTTGTCACCGTCAAGCCCGAGCAGTGTGGCTGCGCCGGCACCACCATCTCGTCTGCCTCCAAGGAGACCGTCTCGTGGGCGTCGTGCGAGACTTGCGTCGCGCCGACTCCGTCGTCGGCCGTCTGCGTCGTCTCCACCAACGCCGCCGGCTCGTCTTCGGTCGCCACCTGCTCCACCTCGGCCGGAACCGTTGTCTGCCCGACTCTGGCCCAGACCGTCACCCCGTCGGCTGCCAGCCTCCCGGTCGCGACTGCTTCTGAGGCCGGTGGTGTTGCTCAGAGCAACGGTGCCGCTTCGCTGTTTGCGTCGTCGGCCATTGGTGCTATTGGCGTTGTTGCCGGTCTGCTTTTCTTCTGAATCATGATCCTGTGATGTTGATTTCGTTCATTTCTCTATAACCTGTTAATACCAAAATTGATAATTATACTATCTGACGCTCGGGGTTTGTGCACTGCTCATGACTCTATGCTAAGAGACACCAAGCGACAAACCAGTCAGTTCTGCCAGGGCATGCGATGGTGTTACGAAGCCTGATGCATGGTGATGCTGATTGCCCTGCGAGCGATTCTTTGGATGGCTGTTGACGGGTAAAGCTCTAGAGCTCAGTTTGGCTTCCCGCCCGGGCGCGCGTCTGAGTACCTGTTTGGCAAAATGGGACTACGTGTTATCCGGCGATAGACGTTTCCTGGGGGCACATAAGTGTCTGTACACGCAATTTCAACGACACTAGCAATCGCGCTATATCTGCTAATATGGCCACTCGTTGCATTACCAACCCTTCCCCATATGTGTTCCCCGCGCCATCGATTGGCTGTTCATTATAAGTCAGTATTTGAAGCGCTCTGCATGCATTCAGCCGTACGGCTGGTTGGCTCTATAGACCGCCTAAATGTCAAGCGTAACAAGAATTCCAATATACCCTCTCGCTACAACGCCGCGTACTTGCGATCTCATACCACTGCGACCACACGGGGACGAGATCTTATGAAAACAGTGGCTACCAGCACACAAAACGCCAGCGACTACTAGCCACGGAACAGCAGCCACCATGGACGGGCGACAGTCAAGACGCGGCCGACGCGTTCACATGGATCGAACTGCCAGAGGGTGCTTCCCGATGGCACGCGGTACGATCCGATGCGCAGCCTAATTGGGACTAGCACCATGCCCTCGATCTGATACCTCCATATTCGCAGATATTGCGAGCCTGTCCCTGGAACGTGCTTAACACGATATCGCGTGGACTGACAGGTAATATTACCCTTTCTGCGGTGCGCGTCCCACGCGGTCCTGGGCGAGTATGTCCCGGTCCTGGGGGTGGAGCAATTCCCTTGGTTAGCAAGCCCAAGCGCACAAGGCCCCCGGCACATGCAATGCACGTTTCATTTCCAGCTATTTTACGTACAAAGGAGACGGCTGAGGGCTGCGTACATACCCCAGTGGGGTCTCCTTTGGCACCGGAAAGCCGCGGCGGCCGCCGTGCTAGGCCGGACCCCGAATTGGAGAAATGATGCGCACGTCTGACGCCAGCCGCGCGGATATCTTCCCGAAGTGTCTGCCACGCCGCACAGCTCAGATATGATCGCCGCTGGTTACGAAGTGCCGCGGTGGAGATACCCCTGGCTGGGTGCCATGGCAGCGCATTCACGCACAGTGGCGTGTGAGCCAGACCTAACGGGTGGGAGCAGGGCCAGCAATGCAAGATGGGGTTGGATCTGGCGCGGTCAGGGACTGAGATACGGGTGCGAGCATCGGTCCGTTATTATTTTGGCGCCGTTGGGCGCGCGCAGTGGGACTGGGCCGTGGCCGCGCTCGCCGCCAGCGTCCATCCGGCTCTGAACGACCGAGGTGTCCCTAGCCTGGATGCCCCTGGCAGGCCGCAGCCCGGCCGCCGCGTCGTGTCGGGCGGCTTGGACGGCTGGCGGGCCAACCCCCTCTGGAGCATTGTCTGCGCCAATCTCTGCCGGGGCTGGCGTGCGCGCGCTGCGCGTTCGTGACGTCACGGTGTTGGGAGCCAAAGAAGTAGACGGCGGAAAGGTGGCCATGCCGCAGTTCGAGCGTACAGGGGCCCGAATCCCGGCAAGACATTAAGTGGCTCCACAGAGCCCGCGCTGCGGGAACCGGCCCGGCGCATGGAAGTCCGTGCACAGCGAAACGGGTTCCGCTACACAGCGCGAAGCTACACGTCTCGCTTCCGGACGCCCTCGGGCATTGGTTTGAATTGGCCGCTTAATGCACGCCCCAGATCAGAGCCAGCATGCGAAACCGAGCCCATTAGTGCCGGGGACGGTAAATTGTACCGCCCCGCGTCTCAACGCACAGGCGGCCCGCAGCAGCCACGGAATGCTCGGTAGATGCCTACGCACCCCTATGCGCAGTGCGACGTATCAGGGACTGGATCGCGGGAGCTTTCTTTCCTGGGGGCTCTGTCCCCAGATCCCCGTGGCAACTGCTTCGCACTTGACCTAGGTAGCCGGCCGAGCCCAACCGCGAAAGTGTTGCCACGGGGCCTTGGGGGCAGAGCCGACAGGAAAGTAAAAGCGAACAGCCCCTCGAACGCCAACCGGGAACGTGGGCACAGGCCACCGGTGAGCCGCACGACCCCTGAACTGGCCGGCGCTTATGGCATGGAGCGCCGGCGGGCTGCGATGGTGCGGAGCCTCAAATTAACTCCCTCGGCGGGGACGCGCAGCTAACGCCGTTGGACTGTTTCCCGCAGACGACGTGTATTTCCTGCGACCTGTGGCCGCGTTTCGGTCGCCTGCCGTCGAGGGCTCTCGAGACCCCAGCTGCGGGCGCATGCAGCCTGCCAACGCGCGGCTTAGGCCGCGCTCTTTTAGCGGCAGAGCAGCTAGACACACGACCGTTGCAAAGCGCACGTAGAGGAGAGCCTGGAAGTTGCTCGTAGAGGAGAATGCTGGTAGAGAAGAACGTGTCTGGCCCGGCCCGCGGTCCGGCACACAGCCCCCGCGACTCGTCATGTTCCGCCTTTCCCCCTACAAAATTATATGCAGATCTGTCACACAGGCCGGCATCCGCAGTCTGTCTCAAACGCACCGCCAACGTCCGGGGTGGCTCACGGGCGATCTACATAGGCTGATTTCAGGAGCCCTGTGTTCGGCTGGCGACGTTCGCTGCTTGGCTGTGCTGGGCAGCTATCGTAGCGTCGTGCCTCGTTGCGCACCTTTTCGTGCCCAGCACGTCCCCTCCAGCCTCCGGACTCTCCTTCGACGCGTTGGCTCGTTGCTCACTCGATCTCCCGCTGCGAGCCCGCGCCATATGCATCGCGGTCGAGCCCGTCGCGGCAAGCAGCGGTTGTGCGCCGTCGACGCGCCCAACGCGCATTGCGCAGGCGAGACGGCACGCGAGATGATGGATTCAGGAGAGAGGTCAACTGAATCACGATACGACGGTCTGCTGGGCGTCGTCAGGGTGCCATCGATGCCGCCATAAACCCAGCGCCACCACTGCCATTACTACCACCACGAGCACGAGCACGACCACCACACGATCTCCGCCAGCCAATCACCATAACCCAGACGCGATTAAACGCGCGCGACACGTCGCGCTTAACGCGCCGCCAACCGTTGACAAAGGAATGGCGTGCGGCGCGTAGCGCCGTGCAGCAAACAATAAGGTTTGGAATGGAGCCATGAATTCCAACCCCTGGGCCCGCGGCTGCGGAGACCTCCTCCCTATATAACTCAGGCGGGCGGAACTAGTGGTCGGGTTCGTCACTGGATGCTTTTTTGCTCCCGTCACCAGTCGCTCTCTTTTGACATCTCAACAACTTTTTACTAGCCGTTGCTAGTCTCGTCACTCCTTATTAACCCCCCGCCTGTCTCACCTGCTTGTCCAGTTGCTGAGACCGAGGACCTTTTTTTGAAAACTATCGCCAGTACCACCAAAAGAACTACATTCATTGTAGGTGCCAGAAAAGAAATTAAAGCACAAGAAAAAAAAAGCCGCTGACACCTAGAATTTATTACTTCAAAATGGAAATGCATCGCGCCCAGACTCACCACCACAGCCACCGTCGCAGTTACTCGCGGCGCCTCGAGGCCATCGAGGCCGAGGCAGCCCGCCAAGTCGAGAGCGAGTACAGAGACGACGTCGTCGCCCACATGAAGGCAATGGAGAAGCTGACAATGGCAGACGCCTCCATGATGGACCTGCAGCCGGAGATCGAGTGGCACATGCGCCCGTACCTGCTCGACTTCCTCGTCGACACCCATTTGAGCCTGCGCCTCCAGCCCCAGACGCTCTTCCTCGCCATCAACCTCATCAACCGGTACTGCTCCAAGCGCATTGTCTTCAAGAAGCACTACCAGCTCGTCGGCTGCACCGCCCTGTGGATCGCCGCCAAGTACGAGGACAAGAAGAGCCGCATCCCCACACTGTCTGACCTCCGCAACATGTGCTGCAAGGCGTACGAGGAGGACATGTTTGTCCAGATGGAGGGCCACGTCCTCAACACCCTCGAGTGGACCATCGGGCACCCGACCATCGAGTCGTACCTGGCGCTGTGCCTCGGGCCCGACCACAACCCGACCGTGTGCCACGTCGCCCGCTTTCTGTGCGAGAACTCCATGTACCACCGCGCGTTTGTCGGCCTGGAGCCGTCGCTCGTCGCGTCGTCGGCGCACATTCTGGCGCTCCACGTCCTTGGCTACTGCGACACCATCCCGTCGACCGCGTCGCGCGCCGAGCTGCAGACCGTGAACTTGCTGGCGCAGCACATGGCGCAGCCGTCAAAGAGCCTGCTCCGCAAGTACTCGGCGAGCTCGCTCTCGCAGGCCGCCCAGCTCGTCCAGCAGTACGTTGCCCGCCAGCACGCCGCCACGCTATCGCTGCCGCCGACGCCGCCGCCCCAGCAGGCCATGGCCGGCGCCAACGCCATGACGCCGCCCTCGCTGTGCTCGTCTGCCAGCAGCGTCTTCTCGACGCCCGGCGACTCCCCGGCGGGCATGCCGCCCGCAGTGCCCCGCGGAGACGGCTACCTGACGCCGCCCTGCACTCCCGCGGATGCTGGCATTGGCCTGCCAGTGCCCAAGCCGCCCTACGCGCAGGCCGCACAGCCCCCGGCATTTGTGGGATTTCACAACTCGCTATAGCCGGGCGCTTGACACCTGACTATCCCCTTTTGATGACCAACGACTTGATGACCCCTTCCCGACACATGGCTCGCTCTAATACCGTGTTTGCATTTCCACTTTTCGCCAGAGCGGACGGACGCCCCACTTTCATTTTTTATTACCTCCCGCTCCCGTCTGTACAAAAATCTAATCTGAGCATTTTGAGTACTTGCAACTGTAGTCTGACGTCCGGCCTCCGGGCGGGCCGCGTTGCTCCTCTTAGAAAGTTTTCCTGGGAGGTCTGGCCCCAGACCCTGTGAGCTCTCGAATCCAGGGCTCCCTGCCGGCTGTTTCGCTCCGGTTTTGACTTGTTCCTGGGGGCTTTGCGTCCAGACAGACCCTCGCAGCACCCCGCGTGTGAGACTGGAACCGAGCCCTCAAAGTCGACTGAATCCAGTAGTATTCGTCGCTCAAGTGCTATCACAGGAGCTTGCCCGCGAAGCGGGTGCTAGGTGGGGTCTGGAGCAGAGCCCCCAGAAAAATATAAAAGGCGCTGAACGTGCCGAGATACCTGAGGCCCCCGCATGTCCATGGCGGGACGGGTTTAATATTCTCACATTCAGGGGCTCGAAGCAAACTCCGTGTCCGGAGCCGCCGTCTCCAAGCTTGCATGCCCAGAGGGTCCAGCATATCGTGGTTGGCTGACCAGAGAGACCGGCTATCCCAATAGCAGTGTGGGATGGTATCTGGAACGTGACTTATACAGACATAAGACAACATAACAGAGGGGCCATCTTTTTCTTTCCCGACCCTCCCAGCGGTGCCGGCCGCGACATAGCCTCAGCCGCGAATCAGCTGCTACGGGGGTGCATCAGCGCCCCCGCGAATATCTGAACTTCACCGCTCGGCGCCGGCAGTATTCAGTTCATGCTGTTGATGTGCATAATGCACACCATGCAGATAATCGCTATGGCGACTATCAGGGACGATGTAAACAAAGTGCTATGCCGGGAACGCTCGACTGCGATCATCACGATTTGACTTCGATGGGTTGGCTGCTGGGCGCAAAGCCAAAGCGTAAGTGATGCTGGGGGGATAGCGACGGCGCAAATGGTCACCAGATGACAGACCACTGACGGCAGACGAGGAACCAGCGAATCCAGGGACGCCCGGCGTCGCCAAATGGGTGTTTGGAGCGCTGGCTATGCCGTTTGCAACACCGCGCGTCGAGTCGGACGACGAGGTGTTTGCAGATTTATCCAAGCAGTACCAGGCGATTACGTCGACGCCGTACACCGCGAAGAAACCTCAGCCAGCGCCCAAAATGAAGGGGTTGCAGATAGGGCCCGCGACGCCAGACAGGGACGGGGGTGACGGCGACGAGCAGATAAACGGAGGAATACTGAGGACGCCGGGGACAGCAGTGCGGGCAAAGAACGTGTCGTTTGCCCCGGGGTTCAATTCGTCGCTGGACAAGTCGACCATGGACCCCGAAAGCATGCTCGAGTCGCCGTGCCAGAATCGCACCGAGACGATCGCTGCGCGAAATGCCTCGCGAGGCGCGAGCTTGGCGTCTGAGGGGTCCGTCGCTGTTCCAGGGAAATTTGTGAGCAAGCTGATGATCGATGCAAAGCCGGAGGACGCCGGTGGAGCCACAGAGCAGAACAGTAAAACGGAGCTAGCGGAGCGCGCGACAACAGTACATGGAGTGAACGCCGAGATGGCGCAGAAACCGGTCGCGGAAGCGCAAACGGAAAGGGAAACCGACGGGGCGTCGCGCAAAGAGCCGCCGTATGCTAATGAAGAGACGATTAAACAAATACAGCGCGCACGACTGCCGGCTACTGCAGCCGACACGCTACTGGAGCTTGCCAAAAAATCTGACGCCGGCACGGTGCAGCGGGTTCTGCTGGAGTTTGAGTCAATGCATGTGGTAATGCGGGATACGAGCAGCGAGGCGCACCGGCATCGCCAGCGGCTGGCGCGGACACGGATCGAGGTCGCTGGCTTGTTTGAACGGCTGCTGGTGGAGCTGCGGTCGGCGGGCGGCACGCAGGAGGCGCACGAGGAAATCGCAGAGGCGTGCCGCGCTGACGCAGACGCGCTGCTCCAGAGGCTGGACCGCGTGCTTGCGGAGGACGCGGCCCGCGACGGTGCTGCGTCGGAGAACGAGGAGCTGCTTGTGGAGCTGGAGCTGATGCAGCGAGAGCTCAACGAGGCGCGCCGTCTGGCCGAGCACGCGGTGGCCGAGCGCGAGGAGATGGCGCGGCAGATGGGCGGCGGCTGTGCTCCGGACAGTGACAAAGTCTCGGCTCTCGAGGCAGAAAACAAGCGGCTCCGCGAGGCGGTAGCACAGCTGCAGGATGAGCGCAGCCGGGTGAGCGACGCGGCAGCCAGCGAAGCGAGCGCTGCCAAGCGCGAGCTTGAAGCCATGACGCTCGAACGCGACGCCGTCCTACAGGAGAAGGAGGCGATTATGCGGTCGCGCGACGCGGCCGAGCGCCTGCACGCTGAGTACCGGCGCAAGGCCAGCGTGCTGACGGACGAGCGCCAAGCGCTGCTGGAGCGCGTAAGCGAGCTCGAGCAGGAGGTGAGGTCGGCGCACGCCCAGCTGGACGCCCAGAGTAGCACCAAGGACGGAGCCAGCGGCGAGGTCGCGGCCTGGCGCAGCCACGTGTCTGACCTGGAGCGTGCCCTCGCGGTAGCCGAACGCGAGCTGGGCCAGGAGCGCGCCCAGACGGCCCAGGCGCGCCGCGAAGCCGGCGAGCTGCGCCAGGAGCTGGCGATCCGAGCCGCCGAGGCGCGCACCACCGAGACGCGGCACGCCGCTAAAATCGCGGATCTCGAGCGCCACACTGCGAGTCTCCAGCGCGTCCTCCAGGCGCGCAACCGCGAACTAGAGGACGCCACGCGGCATGGCAGCAGCGTGGCCTCGCAGGGCCGCCTGTCAACGGTAAGCGAGGGCCAGTCGGAGCCGTCGGAACACGCTGTTACGCAAGACAAGGAGAACCGCGCGCCCCCACAACCCGGCAAGCTCGTCAACAAGCGTCTGGCAGTGCTACAGCGCGAATCGACGACGCCGCTGCAGCCGTTGCGCGCCACCAACCGACCAGCCGCGGTGCCCAGGGGCCCGGTTTCTTCCACGCCTGCCAAGACACCGGCCAAGGCGCGGACGCCCGCACGCCCAGCAGTCCCTATCTCTGCGTGGTCGCCTGCCGACGCGACAATGCGCGACGCCTCGACCGCGCGCGCGCCCCAAAATACCAGCTTTGCAGACCCTGACGAGGAGAGGCGCTACATTGCCCAGTTCAAGCAGTCTCGGCGCCTCGCAGCGCGCGCCCGCGACGACACGGTCCTCAGCAGGGACGACACCCGCCGCGAGGACACGCGCATGTCCCTCATGAGTTTCTAACCGGGCCGGTAATGAGACACGAATGACGATATTATGTACATTATGCTATTGATTGAAACAAACGTAGCCCGCTGGAGTCTTCCACGGAGGGGACCCCAGCTGGCTCTAGAACTACCGCCGGCCCTTGAGCCACGCCTCCACGAAAGACCGCTTGTTCGACGCTGACAGCTGCTCGCCGAGCTTGCGGAGGCGGCCAACGCGGCAGATGCCGTCGCCAACCTCAGCCGCAACAGCAGCGTCGGCCCGAGCCCCAGTCTGCACCTTGTTGGCGAAGCGCACTCGCGGCTGCACCGACGCGGCCGATAAAGCAGACCAGAGCCACGAAAGCACGCTCACGGGCACCGGGGTCGTGACGCGCGGCGGCGTGTGCTTCACCGCCGCCGGGTACAGGCTGCTTGCCGGGCCCACGGCCGCAAAGTCCACGGGCATAAACGGCAGAAGGCCCTTGCCGTTCGACGTTGAGCCCTCGGCAAACACGACAACGACACGGCCGCTCGCCCTAGCAGACGCGACTAGCTTGTCAAGACTGATCCCGCCCGGCGAGCGCGCAGGACCAATAGACAGGGCTGCCCGCGCAGCGCCAAACAGCGACGTCTCGCTCACCTCGGCGAGGCCAGCAGGCACCACAAATAGCGGATCAAAACTGCAGTTAGCCACGCAGGCCCCCCCTTGCCATAGAGCTTCGCACTTACATCGCGGCGTACACAATCGGATCCAGAGGCGACGTGAAGTTCGAGATCACCACGTCTCCAGGCTTGAAGAAGATCTTTTCCTGCTGAACCCTGCAGTTAGAACTGCCACTGTACTCGTTCTGGGGGCGGCGTCTCTGTCCCCAGACCCCAGTGGCTAACTGCGGTTGAACTGCCACTGTATTCTTTCCTGGGGGGCAGAGCCTCCAGGCTAAAAGACCGCGGACTTACCTCTTATGCTTCACGCCCTCGTGCGCGACGTCCCACGTCCAGACATGGAGACTGGGCAAAAGAACATAACGCACAAAGAGACGGCGTGCAGCTGGTACATGTTGAAACACAAGCGCGTAGAGCAGGAACGCAGCGGCTGTCAATGGCACTGTGAGCACGCCAAACAGGTACGCGGCTACCTTGGCGGCGGTGTCGGCGCCCGAGCTATCGAGAGCGAGGCCCTCGGTGTACGGGAAGAACGGGGCAATCCCCGTCGCCCCGTCTCTCCACTGCGAGAACTTTTCCATTGCGCGTGCGATGGCTGAGATCCAAAGGCTCGAGGTCCGGATCGGCGTCGCGTCGATAATCCTATGCAGCATATGCATAAGCATAACTTCAGGAACTTTTGGACCAAGAGGTTGGCCGAGGGAGTTCTTACCACCACCCCACGCGAATGTCGTTCCGCGGCGTACTGAAAAATGGCGACAGCTTCCTGAAACAGTACAACCGCAAGGCCTGGTGGTGGCGGCCCGCGAGCCGGCTCACGCTCGCCGCCACGGGGTACTGGGCCAAGCTGGCGCTGGCGGCGACGTGCGAGTCCAAGGTCGAGGGCACGGACGCACTGCTAGAGGTCCTGCGCATGTGCCACCTTGAGAAGCGTGGGCTCATCACCGTCATGAACCACACGTCTGTTCTCGACGAGCCATTGATCTGGGGAATGCTGCCGGGCCGCGTGATCCGCAACGGACCCAACCTAGTGCGATGGACGCTCGGCGCAGACAACATCTGCTTCAAGAACGCCGCGCTCGGGACGTTTTTCTCGCTGGGACAGGTGTTGTCCACACAGAGGTTTGGCGCGGGCCCCTTCCAGGGCTCTGTCGACGCCGCCGTCCGGCTGCTGTCGCCGACAGACCGCTACGAGCCGGGATACAGTACGGCCGCAGCGCAGCTGGGCCCGCGGGCTGCCGACAGCACTCGCGGAGACTCGGGTGATTACAATCGCGCCCAGTGGGTGCATGTGTTTCCCGAGGGGTTCGTCCACCAACCGCTGCGCGACGAGCACCGCTACTCGATGCGGTACTTCCGGTGGGGCGTGAGCCGGATGATCCTCGAGGCGACCGCCGAGCCGGTGGTGCTGCCGCTGTGGACTACTGGCCTGGACAGACTCATGCCGGAAGATGCTGGCGGTCTCGCGAGGCTGCGCGACCGCCTCGGCGGCAGGGTGCACGTCAAGATCGGCGACCCTGTGCCGTCTGCCGAGATCCGCGCCTTTCGCGAGCGGTGGCAGGCCCTGTCTGGCGGCCACGACACCGCCGGCGAGCTTCCCGAGGCACTGCGATCGGGGTCTGGGGCGCAGTCTCTGCGGCGTGATGTCGCCAAGCGCGTCCGCGACGCGGTCCTCTCACTCCGCGACTCGGTCGGGGAGTACCCGCCCGAGGACCCTCGCTTTTCCGACGCTGATTTCTGGAAGACCAACACAGAGGTCCTAGTCCGCGGCAAGTCCACGGCCCAAAAAGTGCGCGAGGGCCGCTACTAGCCCGGCGGACGGCCACTAGTCCCGCACACCCACCAATTGTACATATAACGACATAGATTACGGCTAATGATATCGTCTGAACGTTCACGCGGTCGGTGTTTAACCCCGGGGGACGTCCCAGTTCAACCAGCGTACCTAGTTACAGTGCCGTAGCAGTTAGAGAACTGGCCCCCGGTGCACCCAAAATAAATGTATTAGTAGCCAACGGTGCATTGCCAATAATAACTACTACTGACAAGTACTGATTACCACCAGACCGCGGGCTTCGTCTCTGGCGAGCTCGAGCTCAACGCACCGAACGCGGACGCTGAGAGTTTACGGGCTAGCGGCACCACCGGCGAGAAACGCGGACATTTCTGGGTGCCAAGCGGCCACACGAAGCGTGATTGGCCTATTTCCGCAAAGAGCGCTCGGTGATTGGCCCCCGCAACAATGGAGACCGCGTCGCCGGCATCGCTCATGAACCCCCAGGGCTCCAAGCCCGGCGCGGCTTCGGTTGCGCCTACAGCGCTTGAGAACGGCGTGAACTCCCCGTCGGGAGTGTCGACTCCAAGCAAAGGCGGCACGGTGCCTTCCCAGCTCGACAAGAAGCGCATAGACGTCGACGCACTCATGACTGAGTTCCGCAAGAGGCTCGGCGACAACTGGGACCGTTACCGGGAAGTCCTTACGCATTTTCTTCTGGGTGGGTGAATTTTATTTTGCTTTTTGCGCTCTGATGGCACACGTCTAACAGCAGGAAAGCTCACCAGGATCGAGCTGCAGGACGAGCTCGAAGAGGTGCTGACGGGCCCCAAGCTCGTCAAGCTGCATAACCAGTTTCTGCTGTCCAACCTCGCCAACGGGTTCCGCGACCCGCCGCCGGGCGACCAGGGCCTGCTGCTGGGCTTCTCCAAGGACAAGTCCAAGGAGTCGCGCAACGTCAAGGCGGACTCGCAGCTCGCCAAGCTGAAAAAGGACATTATCAGCCTATCTGCGCGTGAGCGGAGACGCATCAAGGCGATTGCACGGGTATGCTGATCATGTGTGCGAGCCTATGTGAAGAATTTCAGCTAACAACAGGAAAGCGGCAAGCGCGCCCCGATACCGTCGACCATCACCGCGACGCGTCAGGCGATGCTGCCAAAGATCCCGTTTGTCCAGGACAAGGAAAAGGTGGCGGCACTGCAGAACAAGCTGCAGTCGCAACCAGTGCCGGGCTCGGGCAGTTCCGGCAGCGGGCGCTCGACGCCTATCGCAGCGCCCGTCGCAACCACCGCACCCCACCAGGGCAACCCTATTGTCTGGACGCAGGACATTATCCACTCGTACGACGCTCCGCTCGCCGCTGAGACATACGAGCTGCCAGACACAGACGTGCTCCACACGCGGATGCTGGGCATCTCGCTCGAGCACGGCTTGCTTCAGGGCGTCGAGCCTCAGACAACCGATGTGGTCCTGGCGGCCCTCGAGTACTACCTTCGCGACGTGATCCAGCAGCTCTACGATCGGATCCGCCTGCGGCGCTCGATTGGCGAGGACACGATCACCACCGAGGACATGGCGAGCTTCCTCGACACCATGCCCAACGCTGTTGCCGAGTACACGGGCCCCGTGTACAAGCTCAAAGACGCGATGCTTCACGACGAAGAGACTTTCTATCCCGAGGGCGAGCAGCCTGAGGACGACCTCGACCAGCGGCCCGTCAAGAAGCTCATGCGCGAGCTCATTGCGTCGCAGTAACGGCAATCGCCACACACAAAAACTACCTGTACCATCACCGCCATTCCACCGCCACCACTTATCAGCGACGACCTTCACGATTTCATTCGGTCTATTTACTATACGACTCCCTTTGGCGGGTACACCCGCAGCGCAGTTTCTAATGCCTTGCGCACGTCCGCATTTGTGCTTTATCTTTGTGTAGCAATTTTACTTTGATGTTTGGACGCACTCGGGGCGTCGTTTCGTGGGAGCGCTGGCCCCAGACTTCCCCCTAGCAGCCGCTTTCGCGGCTGCGAGAACGGCAGCTGATAGTGGTATCGATCACACCTCCTCCTTCTCGAGCAGCTCGAGAAACTCCTTCTGCTCTGCTGGCTCAAGCATGCGCCATAGCTGCTCGACGCTGGACGCGTCCACCATGTTTTCGAGCGCCTTGAGATCCTCGGGATCGAGCTCGCCGTCGTCCTCTTCCATGCCTTCGTCAACAGTGCTGGCAATCTCCGGGGGCAGTTCGTACTTCCACTCTTTTGAGTTTGGATCCGAGCTACCGCTGAATTTCTTGAGAATCGACAGCATCTGCTTACGCTCTGCCTCAGTAGCCATGGCCTCGGTTCTGGCCTGCTGACCGGCAAACTCAGCAGCACACCCGGCGTGCGCCTTGCTCTTGTAGCACGCGAGCGAGCAGTACAGCTTGTGGCACCTGGGGCAAGTGTAGTCGCCCTGCTTCCTTTCGCAAAAGGCGCATAAGCTGGCGCTCATCGTGCTATTTTTTTTTAAAAGTGCTGCTGTCTCCTCCGAAGCTCTTAGAGCTGATATTGATAAATAAATTTCAGCCGCGCCTGCGACCTAACCCTGGTATCGTGAAATATCTCAAAATGCCACTGGGCAACGGGCCCCCGGCTTGCCCGTTTCTCTCTCTCCACACTGGCATACACAGATACAGGCGCGATGTCTGTGGCAGTGCGCATCGCGCGGAGACAGACAGCACTGCTTTGTGCTAGCAGGGCCGCGCAGGGCCGCGCATTCGCCACGAGCCGGGCTTGCGCAAAGGGGATTTTTGGACTGCCAAAGAAAAAAGGGTCGTGGGAGCAGCCGGACGCTCCCATATTACCAGCACGGTGGAAGGCGCAAGCGCGCAAGCTCAAAGAAGTGCTGGCCACGCGGGATCAGGGCGCAGTGGCTGAGCTGGCGCTCAAGCTCGCCGACGACGCCCCAGACGGCAAGTTTCCAGCGACTTACGTTCCGCTGCTGGAGACGGCGCTCCGGGGCGATAGCAGGGACCTGCTGGCGCGGTACGGCGCCCGGGGGCTCCAGAAGATATTCAGGCTGCTGGCATCCTTGGACACCGACCGCCAGCAGCTTGTCACCCGTTTGTACATGGCGCTGTACAGCGCTGGGGATCTGCCGGCCGAGGACGCTGTGCGCAACGGCCTCCTGTACGCGCAGACTCTGCGCGCGGGTGGGCTGGCAATGGAGTCACGCAAGCTGCTGGGAGCGCTGCTGAGCACTCACCGGGCCGCTCTGACGGAAGAGCTGGCGCTGGCGGTGCTGCGGAGTGTGATGAGCCCGCGGCCAGACATGCAGAGCATTCAGATTGTCGTCGAGGAGCTGGGACCCGGAATGTCTCTGAGTGTCTATCACGAAGCGATTCTGCTATTTGTGGACGCTGCGAAGGACGAACAGACGATTGGCGCGGACGAGCTGAGACCGCAGGACGCCTTCATGGAGCTTCTCAACACGGTATTATGGGGAAACAAGCGCCTGCAGCCGACGACTGAAACGATCATCATTACGCTGGATGCGTGCCTGAGTCTCGACGCCGAGCAGGCCGCCAAACGCGTAATGCGCACGCTTGTGCTGCCGCGACTACAAGAGGTGACCCTGGACGACCGCGAGGCGATGCTGCAGTTCCACGAGCTATTGCTGCTAGCGGTGACCCGATTCGGTGATGACATAGGCGCCGGTGAGCGCATTGTGGGCCGCATAATGGCCGATTTCGATCCGTCCGAGTTCGCTAAAGAGACGTGGGACGTGCTTTTGCAGTGGACAGTGTACTCCAACGCCGACGTTGCGGCGGCTCGCACGGTGCTCGAGTCGATGCGGACTGCTTCAGCGCGGCCCGATGCCGAGACGCTCAATGGCGCCCTCTCTGTGGCACTCAAGGCGGCCAAACGGTCCGACGCGTATGCCAGCGCTCTCGTGGACGTGTTTGCCGAGTTTGGCGTTGAGCGCGACGTCGAAACGTTTGCGCTGCTCGTCGACCGCGCCGTGGCGGCGTTTGACCCGGACGCGGGACGCCGCCTCTTCCTTGATAGCATCAAGTCTGGCGCGGACTGGTCGGCAGACGACTGCAAGCACGTTGGGGCCGTCCATAGGCTCCTCGTGGCGATGAGCACTTCCCCGCCCGTCGACCCGCCGGCCGTGTTTGAAGTGTACCAGGCGCTCACGATGTTCAAGACGCAACTGAGCTACGAGGCGCAGGTTGAGATCCTCAAGATGCTGTTGGGACGCACAAACCTAGGCGACGTGCGCCGGTTTCTCACGGAACAATTTGGCGAGAAGCCGGCCCTCAAGCCTGCAGCAGTACCCCAAGTGTACCACGAGTTATTCGACGCGGTCCTGACGGCGCCCGACTATGCCCGCGCCTGGGAGCTGTATGGCATCCTCAACAGGACCGTCAGCCTCCCCTACGAGTCGTACTACCCAGTCATGACACGCTTTTGCGAGCTGGGGCGGCCAGATGCTGCGCTCCTTATCTTCCGATACATGAAGGCGCGCAACAGCAGCGAGGGCCTCCTGGCTCCGGGTCGCGAAGAGTACGTGCTGCTATTTGGCGAGTTTGCCAAGTGGATGTTCGAGGACGGCGTCGAGGAGCTCGCAGACCATTTCCGCCTGGACGTGGCCATGGACCTCGATCCGGCGGTCCTTTCGTCGATGCTGTCGGCATACACGCAGCTCGAGGACGGGTTTGAGACTGAAAACACGTGGCGCGACCTTGTGGCTTCTGGCGGCGTCACGTCTGCGGACGTCACCACCATGATCAAGCACTACACGCGCAGCTCTCTACTCGAAGTCGAGTCATTTTGGAGTACGTTCCCCCAGCGGTTCCACCTCCAGCCCACGGAGGAGAACCTGCGCCAGTATCTCATTGCCAACTGCTACCACGGCTACTATTTGCGGGCATTTGAAATCGCCCGCAGCATGGAGGACGTGTACCAGCTCGAGCCGTCACAGGACACACTCGAGGCCCTGTACAACTGGTCCATGGTGCAAAACCGCAAGGATCAGATCCGCGCTTGGGCTCTCGAGACCCATCCGGAGAAATGGGCTGCCCTCGAGTCGTCTGGCCGTCTCAATAGCTACGTCCTTCCGGAGTCCTCCACTGATAACCCGGACCACGAGCGCATGGAGGCCATCGACAGCATGGAGAACGAGTCACGAGTTACGAAGACATAGACATTTAACGAACCGATATGCGAGACCCGTATCTACTGACAGCCTGGCGAAACCACGGCCAATACCGCCGAATCCGCCGAATCAACCGCGAAGCGGTTGCACAAGGGTCGGGGGGGGGGGGGGGAACCCCCAGGAAAATATTAAGCGGCGGCCTGGCGGGCACCTAAATCTACAGTGTCATTGCGTCGTGTATTTCATGGATAAAGTCAGGCCTTGAGCTTGGTGTTGTTAGCCTTTTGCGCAAAGCGGAGAGAGGACACAGTTTCGGCCACGCTGGTCTCGAGGGGCGAGACGTTGACGAACATGAGCGTCTTGGAGTCACCGCTGAGCGAGTACTGCAGCAGATAGGTGAGCTTGGAGTTGCGGTAGGGGATGTGCGAGCCCTCCTTGGCGGTGCTGAGGGCGTGGATGACGTCGCCGAGGCACGACAAGCTCTTATTGATGGCCTGAGTTTCGCGAAGGCGCTCGCCCGTGGCTCCGGAGTGGGTGAGGCGCTCCGAGCCGGCAAGGTCGATGAGATTGAGGGTGCCGGTTGTTTGGCGGCCGGTAGCGGCATTATGGCCGCGGATGCGCAGCGTGAAGACTGAGTGTGACCGCGAGGAGCGCTCGTTGGCATTGGTTGCGGCAACGCTGCGGTTCTTGTTTGCACGCGCCAGCACCGACGCGACCATTTCGGGGGACGCGAGATCGACGGTCGTGAGACCCGTGACGGTTGTCGTGCGGGCACGGGCATCGTGGCGGATCTCGTGCCGGGGCCTGTCGTACTCGTCGGGCTGCCCCAGCAAGTCGTTGATATTCTCGTTGTAGATTTCGAGGAACTCGCCCGACAGCTCGTACTTCCATCCACGCTCGCGGACGGCGGCGGCGGTCTCAAACACTTGCTCGACGGCGCGCGGGATCATGCCGTCGGGAGACGACATGGTGTAGGTCTTGCCGGAACCTGTCTGGCCGTAGGCAAAAATGCACACGTTGTATCCGTCAAGGGCGCTCTGTACGAGTTGCGAGATTTCGCCGAAGATGTCCGAGTTGGACGCCACGGCGCTGAACACTTTGTCAAACGCAAACGGGTGCAGCCGGGGCGGGCCGCTTCCGCCGGCCGACGGGCCCGATACCAGGATCTGCTGGCCCTCGGCGTCTTCGTCCGGGAAGCTGATTTTGGCGAGCGCGCCGCGGTCCTCGGCGGCGAGCGGGGGGCGCACGCGGCAAAACACCCTAATATTGCCCTTGAGCTCCTGCAGCTGGTTGTGGAGCTTGCGGCGTACAAGCTCCTCTTTGTGCAGCTTTTCGACCGCGCGGTCGCGCTCCTCGAGGGCGCGCTGCATCTGCGACCACATATCTGAGCCCTTTGACCGCTGGCTGTCGAGCTGCTGCTCGAGCTCGCGGACGCGCGCCTCGAGGGACCGCGACACCGACTCTGTGTCCGCCGAGGCTGCGCCCATCTCCTGGACGGCGGCCCGCAGCGACTGGATCTCGCGGGCGTCGGCGTCACTCTTGGTTTGCAGCTCGGCCGCCTGCTGCGCGGCCGCCGCGTGCTGCCGCGCCAGCTGCTCCTTCTCAGCCGCCAGCCGCTGCTTGTCCCGCATGTAGCCCAGATACATTTGCTCGAACTCATCGCGCAGCTGGCCCGTCGCCTGCTCGTACATCTTTTCAAACTTGTGGCGCTGTTCCTCGAGGCGAGATTCGGTGGTCCGCTGCGCTTCAGCCAGCTCGGACTCATGCCGGCGGCGGACGCCAGCGGCGTCCGCTTCCCACTCAGCCCTGGCCCGCAGTAGTGCCGCCTCGCGGTCCTCGGCAGCACGGCGCAGGACCGCCTCGCGCTCGGCGTCGGCCTCGCGCCGTAGGCTCGCCCGCAGCTCCTGCGTCTCAGCGTCCTGCTTGCGCCGCAGCCCGTCGAGCTCTTCAAACTGCCGCTGGCGCTCTGCAGCCAGCTGTTGGCCCTGCTCCTCGCGGAGCGCGACCAGCTCGATGCGGATCGCCGAGATCTGCCCATGCAGCTCTTCTAGTTCGTGGTCGCGCGCCGCGAGCGCCTCTCGCGCGTCGGCCAGCTCGTTGTCGCGCGCCGCCAGCTCCGCCGCCAGCCTCTCAGCGTATCCCCGCTCCATGTCGTCCTGCAGCTCCTTGATGCCCTCTACCTCGGCGCGCACGCGCTCGATTTCAAAGTCGCGCTCTGCTGCTGCCGTCCGCAGTTCTCTGATTTGGCGGTCCCGCTCCGCCAGCATCGCCTCCTGCTCTTCAACGAGCGCTTGCAGGCTCTTGCGAGGCGGCATAGCGCCAGAGTCGGCGGCTCCGGTCGCGCTCCGGCTCCGGGGCACCGCCAGCGGCAGCCCACCGCCGGCCAGTTCTACTTTGGACCGGCCCCGGGCCGGCTTCGCGGCCGTCCTGGCCACAGTTGGCGGCGGCATCATAGCGGTGTCCCGCGCAATTCCGGCCCTGGACGTGGACCGCGACAGAGCCGAATCCCTGGGCGCCTCTGCCTTGGCCGCCGGCCGCGGTATCGCCGAAGGCGGAGGATTGTTTGTTCTGTCGTGCAGTGTTTTCCGCATCACGGGTATCCTTGTCGGGACCTGTCCGTCGGCCGAGCCGTGGCCCGTCATTATGCTGGCTCGGGTGGGGGGGGGGAAGTCGCAGTCCTGTCTCTTACGGAGTGTTAGACCGCCCTGAGATGCAAGCGAAAACCAGCGTATCCCGCTCTTTCGACGATTCCGCGGTCTCGCGGCGGTGGTCGACTCGAATGTATAGTGCGGCTGAGACGTAAATTGTAAACACTGGAACCGTAGCCCCGGCAACCCTCCATTCAAAACGGCTGAAGCACGCATATCTCTCTGCATCGCTGCAATCAGCGGCCGGCTTGGTCACATAGACCTGAATTTTTCTGCAGCCTTGTGGAGCCGCCAGCCGACCGTTTTCACGCAACTGCACAACACACAATGTCAAAGCTGCGGCTGGCCAAAAGGGCCAAGGTCGAGCGGGACGACGATGCCAAGAAAACGTGGCAGACTGCTAAGTCCGATTCGGCCAGCGAATACTCTGCGGCCTCTGACTCTGGTGAGTATCGCCGCGAGCCAGGCTAGCCGGCTAGCGCACGGATCGCTCTCAGCCCAACAGAAGACCGAGCAGACAGCTAACACCAGACGAAGAGCCATCTGGATCCGACGACGACATCGAGCTTCAGAACGACGAGTTTGACGTCAGCGATGACGACAGCGATGACGACAGCGATGACGACAGCAATGACGACAGCGATGAGAGCGCGGACGGCTCAGATGTCCCTGAAAAAGACAACAAGTTCGGCAAAGCAGTATCTGCGATTCTGAGCAGCAAAATCAAGGCGCACGACCGGAAAGACCCGATCTTGATCCGGTCCAAGGGTGAAGCCCGCAAGCTCGAGGAGTCGAAGCTCGACGCCAAGGCGCGCCGGCTTCTCAACGCCGAGAAGAAGGCTAAGCTCGATGGAGCGCGCGTGCGCGATCTTCTGCCGACAGACGACGCCAAGGCTCGCGATGTCCTCGAGCACGAAAAGGCGCTCCGCAAGGTCGCCCAGCGCGGTGTTGTCAAGATGTTCAACGCGATCCACGCCGCTCACGTCGGCCCCGACACAGGTGCCAAGGTCATTGGCATTGACAAGCAGCAGAAGCAACGTAAGTCCTCTCGCCCACCGCCTATGCCCAACCCACCTAACAGCAGTGACTGACATGTCCAAGGAAAAGTTCCTCGACCTGATCCGCTCTGGCGGCAATAAAGACTAACGCATTTCATTTATGGGGCCCAACTGGCCGTTATGACTTACGACGCACACCACCACCACCAGCAACTGAAAAAATCTATACTGTACAATATATACATGATGGCATACCAATATGCAGCAGTAGCAATCGGGCAGAGCCGTTCGACACACGATGCGGCCCCAATGGTTCCACCCTCAGACCCAGCACCGGCGCCTAAATCCAAAACAACAAACAAAACTATTTGTTGAAATCCTTGGCCTGGAGGTTGCGCGTCATGGCCGGAAGCGCGACGCGGAGCCCGTCCAGGTCTTTGGTCATCTTGACCTGGCACCCGAGCCGCGACGTCTCAGTGAGGCCAAATGCGAGATCCAGCATGTCGTTTTCGTCGTCGTCAGGCTCCTCCATCCGGTCGTAGTACTCCGGGTCCACGATAACGTGGCAGGTAGAACAGGCGCAGCTGCCTCCGCAGGCGCCCTCCATTTCGAGACCGTGCGCCTGCGCGATGTCCAGTAGGTTGTCGCCCTCTGCGACCTCGACGGGGATCTGGTCGCCATCCTTGGTTATGAAGGTGACGTGCAGCTCCTCGCCGGGATTGGGCTTGTGAATATGGCCGTGGTGACGGACAGCACCCAGCCGGGATGCCACCGCCGGCTGTATCCGTGCGACCGCATTTGCCACAGGCACAGTTCTAACCCGTGCAAGACGGGCTGCCGCCGGGCCGCACAGTCTAAGCATTTTTTTTTTTTTTTTGGCTGCGGGGTCGAGAGCAGTGGTCGGTGGCGGGGCCGTGCGCTTGGTTGTGCGCTTTATACCTCTGAACGGGTCGGGCCGACGCGATCCGGAGCTCTTTTTGTCACGAATCGCCGAAGGCTCTGACTATAGCCGGGCGCCTTCTGGCACAGGGGGACATATTTTTCGCGCCTTCCGCCGGACGTTGCCGTGGCGACTATCTCTGTGCACGCTAGTAAATCTGTATTGATCAGTGTCTTCTGGGTCCCCCGTCGCCTTTCCAGCCCCCCAAGGTGGCAGCCTCACCAGGCCAGCACCACCTCCACCACCCCCGACACAAGCCACGAAGCGACCCGTACAGCTGCGTGTGCCGCCAGAGCCCTGTCCAGCACCATGAGCGGAACCGAGCTGTTTGCTTCCAACGAACAGGAGTTCCAGCTTCTGTACAACGAGCTGCAGCAGAAGCTGCAGGAGATTCCCAGTCTTTCTAATGGTACGTCTCGACCCGTCTCCCTGGAGTAATTGCGATGCTAACGGCAGACCAGCAGCGTCCGGCTGTGCGTGCGGCCGAGCGGGCCCTCGACGAAGCCTACGAGATTGTATGTTGCCGGCCCAGCTCCTGTTTTCCTTGGGGCCCTGGCCCCAGACCCGGTAGCGACCAGAGCTTCGCGGTTGAACTCTCGTCTGAGGTCCTCTTTCCTGGGGCTCTGGGACGGTTGACCTTTGGCTTGAGCCCCTGTTTCCTGTTTCCTGGGGGCTCTGCCCCCCAGACCCCCATAGCAACCGCTTCGCGATTGAAGAGGGCGTACATCGGATGAGTGGCCAACGGCGAAGCGGTCGCTACGGGGGTCTGGGGCCAGGGCCCCCAGAAAGAAAAAGAGAACCACAAGGACTAACCCCAGATTGATCGCCTCGCTATCGAGGTGCAGAACATTCCCAGCAGCTCGCGGAGCCAGTTCAACGGCAAGCTGCGAGAGTACCGGAGCAACACGGAAAAGGCCAAGAAACAGCTCAAGGCCTTGGCGGAGGAGGCGAACCGACGGGCGCTGTTTGGAGGCGCCGACGGCGGCGACGGCGCATACCGCGACGACGCGGCGCTGGATCAGCGACAACAGCTGCTGAGCGGGACTGCGAGCCTCGACCGGTCGACGCAGATGCTGCGCGACTCGCAGCGCGTTGCCAACGAGACTGAGGGCATTGGCGCCAACATCCTGAGCGACCTGCGCGGCCAGCGCGAGCAGATTGTCAACTCGCGCAACGTGCTGATGGAGGCCGACTCGTATGTGGACAAGTCGCTGCGGACGCTGCGCGGCATGACGCGGCGCATGGCCGCCAACAAAGTCATCACCTGGGCCATCATCGCTGTCCTTGTCGTGCTCATCCTTTTCGTCATTGCCAGCAAGTTCTGGTAGGCCCACTGCTACCGGTTTATTTATGTATCCATAGAGCGTTTGGCGTTGGTCGCGCTACTACATTATACCAATTCTTCTTGCGTTCAGTTCTAGCCCCGGCTGAGCAAAGCCTGCCGTTGTAAAAAGAAACAAAAGCCAGCTAACACCACATCTAACATATATTACATGCATATATATACAACAACAAAAAAAATTAAGCAAAGTGTGAGTCATAACGTTACATTTTGGGGGTCGTGAGCGCCCGAATCAGCCCTAGAACGCCTTGACGATGTCGTCGACAATGCGATCTGGGTATTCAGGCATGGCGCGCAGAACCAGGAACTTCGCCCCGCCCTTGAGAGGCGTGACTGTCAGCTCGTCGGGCGCGTCCTGCTGGACATAGATAATGTAGTCCGACGCCGGGAGGTGCCGCAGCATGTTGACATTGGACATCCACCGGTGACGGTACGAGAGCTGCTGCTGGTGCATGGGATGGAGCACGTCCTGCTCCGCGAGGTCGTTCGCCACGGTCATAACATAGCCCTTGAGAACCGAGTACTGGCCGTAGACGACCTTGAGGTCTGCAAATGCCTGGTGCAGACAGCGACCTTCCACATGCTCACGGCGCTCGAATTGGTGATGGCGGCCGGGCGGCTCGCAAACAGCGCGTACACGTCCCTGGTGTCTGCGAGCTCGAGGCGGGCGCGCAGTGCGTCCACCAGACGGCCGGCAGTGGTCTCATCGTCCGCCTCGATCGAGATGATCTTGCCACGCTCGTCGGAGCTGCCGGGCAGCGGGTCGCAAATGATGCTGAGCATGTCTGCCTTTTCGCGCACCTGCAGGTCCTCCGGTACGCGAGCGCCCGCGGCGGCGCCGTGGGGTGCGCCGACAGGACGTGGAGACCCGCCAGCTGACGTCGAGCCGGCCGCCAGTGCCACCGCCGACTGGTACCGCTCGCCATAAGTGGCGTGCGACGTGCGGCCCAGCGGGTCATGGTGCGACGACGTGCGCCGCTTTTTGTAGGAGCGAGCCTCCTCTGCGAGCGATGACAGCTGCGGCATGGCTGCCGCACCGCCAAAGTGGCTCCGCAGGCCCGCACCACGGAACATCTGGTAGTGCGCCGAGGGTCCATGGTGCGGCCCAGCAGGCGGTGGCGGCGGTGGTGGTGGTGGTGGTTGCGGCGCCGACGCCTGTACAGAGCTAGGGCTCTGCATGTGGACGTGAACCGGGCCCTGGCTTGCGACCTGGCTCTGCATTGCTTGTGTCTGACCAGGCGGTGTATAATGGCCAGACATGGCGTACGGCTGGTGGCTCGGCGACGACGCAGCAGAGTTGTGCCGCGACGGGGCCGGGCTCTCGGGCCACTGGTGCGCCGGAGCGACGGCAGCGTGGTGCGTCGGCGGCGAGTGCAGCTGCTTGACGGGCGGAGGCGACTTGGGGAGGTCGTCCTGCGGGCGGGGAATAATCCGCGGCAGGTAACCACCGGCGGTTCCCCCGACACTGCCAGCAGTTCCGGTCGACGCGATACTAGATCGCGACAAGATCGACGACCGGGTTGACGGGACCTCGCTCATAATGCTGCTGCGCTGACTCGGCGGCGCGGTCGGCGGCGCGGTCGGCGGCGCGGTCGGCGGCGCGGTCGGCGGCGCGTGGTGCCCGAGCGCATGGCCCTGCTGGTGTCCGGCTGGGCCCGGCGCAGGACCCGGAACCGAGCTAGGGCCCGGTCCATGTCCCACTGGCGACATGGTATCGGGAGCCGATGCGTGCCTTGGGCCAGCCACCGGTGCCGGCTGCGGGTGAAACGGCAGCGGCGACACTGCGGGCGCCGAGCCCTTGTGGCCCAGCGGCGGAATGTGGTACGGCGGACCCGGCAGCGGCGGCGGTGGCGCGTGCCCCTGCTGCGATTGCAGTCCTGGCTGTAGTCCTGACTGTGATCCTGGCTGCGCGCCCGGCTGTGGTTGCGGGCCCGGCTGAGGTCCCGGCTGAGACTGCTGACCCAGCTGTGGCGGCTGGGGACCTAGTGCCTGGTGCTGAGGCGCTGGTCCTTGGTGGTGGTACATGGGCACCGGCGGCGGCGGTACCGGCGAGATAACTGCCGGAGCCGACGCCTGGCGCCCGGGAATCGGCAAGTGGTGCGGTGCATGGTGCGGATGCATGTGCCCGTGAGCCTGGGCATGGACTTGAGCGTGGGCATGCTGCGCCTGCGCCTGAGCCTGCGCCTGGGCGTGCTGCGCATGCTGAGCCTGAGCCTGCGCCTGAGCTTGAGCTTGAGCCTGAGCCTGAGCCTGAGCCTGAGCCTGAACCTGAGCCTGCTGCCCGCTCTTGCCCGGATTTACCACGCCCTTGCACGTCGCACAGATCTCCACACCGCCTCCCGCACCGCCCTTTTTTGAATTGCGCCGCGGCTGATACCGGTAGTCCGGGAATCGCTCGAGATGCGACTTTTTCTCCTCGTCACCAAGCTGGATCCAGAAGTCCTTTTCCTTAGGTGACAGCGACCGCCACTGCTCACCGATGATCTTGGAGATCTCCGGGTTCGTCTTGCCGGGGTTCTCCTGGACCACGAGCGCGTGGTGGTGCTGCCGAAACAGAATAAACGCGTTTCGCGGCCGCGGCACGCGCGCTACAGTTGGGCACACGCAGACGTCGGGCGCTCCATTGGCCGCTGGCGCAGCTCCGGGCCCGAACGTCGACGGCAGGCTCGCACTCCGCGGAGGCGGCAGCGCCTGCGGTGGGATATTCACCGGGTGGCCCATCGGCGTCAGGTGGCCCTGCGGTTGCGTTTGTCCTGATGCCTGCCCTGGTGCTTGTCCTGGTGCCTGTCCCGGTGCCTGTCCTGGTGCCTGTCCCGGTGCCTGTCCTGGTACCTGTCCTGGCGCCTGTCCTGGTGCCTGTCCTGGTGTCTGCCCTGGCACCTGTCCTGATAACTGTCCTGGCTCTGTTTTTCCTGGCTGCGTTTGTCCTGGCGGTGACGGCCCCGGTTGCGGCTGCGACTGCCCTGATGGACCCTGCGACCCGTCGTCTCGCTGACCGTCGTGTCCCTTATTGAGCCGTCCCTGATCCGGGCGATCCGGATCCAACGACCGCTCCGACGGTCGCTCCGGCGGCCGCTCCGATGACCGCTCCGACTGATCACCGGGACCAGCCTGGCCAGCGCCCTCCTGGCGCTCCTCCCGGCCAGACTGATCCTCCCGCTCGTGCCCGCTCGCCGCCGTCCCCTGCGACGAGCGCCCGGGGCCGTCTCCATACGGCCCCGCTCCTCCGGATGACATGTGTTCGACTAGCTGCTGGCGTCTCGCCTCAGCTTGCTAGCGTTTGCTTTTTATTCTCTCGTTTGCCTGCTCCAAATACTCGTAGGCGTCTAGCGTTGCAAACCAGCCGTTGTGGTCGCAGCGCAGGTCGATGGCCTGGTCACGTTGGCGTTCAATACCAGACCAGAGACCCAACCGTGCCTGCTGGCGCCTAGACGGCTTTCGAACGGCGTGAAAACGAGCTCCTGCTTGCCGCTACCGCGTCCACAGCCTGCTCATAAAAGCAAACAACCAAAAAATTTTGCAGACGCTGCTGGCGCTTCTTCACGAGTCCCTGTACTCTACGCCCAGTGCACAAAACACTGTACCTGGGGCTGTTTCTTGGCCTCTTGTTCACACCGGGCCGGCGGCAATCACAATGCAGAAAATCGAAAATCCAAGTAAAAAGTCAACCGTGCGCCTGGGCCTATTGTTCCAAATGCCAAGGCGTCCCTTCCTCCTCCAGGAACTAGCGCGCTAAATGGCCAAGCCCCAAAGAAAAGAAAAAAAATGGCACAACTAGCAACTGACAGCGCCCGCGCCTGACTTTTTTTTTTTTTTTTGCGCTGCGGTCCTGGCGATGATGATGCGCGTGGTTGTGGGACAGTGGTGCCCTGCCCGCCTAATGTACCCACTGTGCAACCGGCCGAGGGTGCGTCTCTGGGCCTGAGGGGAGTGAGGGGTGGGCAGCAAGTATGTGTGCCCAGCGTGGTCACACACCGCGCTGCGCACCCACTCCGTCGTCCCCCGCGTCTTCCATACCCCCATTTTGTGCGGAAGCGGGTCGTGCAGCTCTTCTCCCCCAAACGCAGCATTCTGTGGCCCGGAGGAGACACATTTGGGCGTACTGCTGCTGTAGTGCGCGGAGTTGGCAGTGCGAGCGGTGACTGTTTGGAACTAGAGAGCCGGCAGCTTTGATCGGGGCCAGCTTGGATATTTGGAACCACGACGCTTTTTGACGTGAGACAACGACAGCGAGACCAACGAAGGGAGCCCGGCAAGAGAGTCCCTCGCGCGCCCCAACACGACGACGACGGCCATCAGGCGCGAGATATGGGACCACACACCGGGCGGGAAGACGCCCGTCCCGGCGGCGGTGCGTCTCCGGGCGAGCAGCTTCGCAAGAGCGGCGCGGAGGTAGACAGCAGTGTCATGGGCCCGCCAAAGACTCCCGGGCGGGCGGGAATCGATATAGCGGCTAGAGTCGACGAATCGGCAGGGGTTGGAGTGCCGGGCCCAGCGCCGGGCACCCGTGGGGACAGCGAGGTCCGGCTGGCGGCCGAAGCGTTGGAGAGCCTGCGGGCGGGGTCGGTGCCGGTGCCGTCGACGCAGCTGTTCAGCATGGTGTCGAGCCACCCGTTTGTGAACAGCGCGTTCAAGGAGTACCACAACTTTAAGACCTACAGCGCACGGTTCAAGTACTCCGCCGAAAAGCTCGAGGCGGCTCTGGGCGGCTCTCGGGGCCGCAAGTCGCGACGGACAGAGGGCGGGAGCCGGACGGCCGGCGCCGCGGCAGCGGCCGAGAGCCTGCTGGGCGCGGGCGCGGGCGCGGACGACATAGGCGGCGACGAGGCGCGCGAGCACCGGCGCCGGGCCGATTCAAACGGCAGCGTGGGCTCTGTCCCCAGCGTTGCGGCCGGCCCTGGCGATGCGAGCCGCGGCGACACACCAACCGCGGGCAGCGTGCCTGGCGACTCGCGCGACGACACGCCCCAGGCCGCGACGCCGGGCAGCTGGAAGCAGGTGTTCTCGGGCTCGAGCACCGTGAATCTGAGCGCCGATAGCAAGCACCGCCTCCGGTACTGTCTGCGGCTGCTGCAGCTTGCAAACGACCATCTAGCCTCGAAAGTCGCACAGCTCCAGGAGCTTGTTGAGCAGGAGAGTGGAGTAAGTACTGTGTTCTGGCGGTCGGGCTTTCCTGGGGGCGCTGCCCCCAGACCCCCGTAGCAACCGCTCCGCGGTTGATTTCGTGGGCACCCCCAGACCACCTGCACTGTCCTTTGTTCAACCGCGAAGCGGTTGCTACGGGGGTCTGGGGGCAGCGCCCCCAGGGGAATCAAAATGAACATCAAAAAACTAACAGCAGGACGAGCCGGCGGGCCTACTGGGCCAAGCGGTGGCGGCGGCCGGCGGCGGCGAGCGCGATGCTTCGGGCCGACGTAAAAACACGGCCGCGACCGTCAAGCGCGAGATAATTGTGACGGTGCGCAAGGCCGTCACGGTGGTGTCGACTTTTGCCGGCAACAGCTTGCCGGAGCCGGCGCGAACTCACGTCAAGACGTACATCATGATGCTGCCGTCGCGGTGGGCGACGAGCGTTGCGCCGACGCCGGCGCGGGCGCGCTCGCCTGAACGGGACCCTGGCCTCACGGCGTCGCCAGGCACCCGCGCGAATGGACACACCAACGGCCACAGCCGGACGCACAGCTACGGCGCCAACGGCGTGTCGAACCGCGAGCGCGAGGTCGAGGCCACGAGCCGAGTGCTCACGCTCGCGCGCGAGAGTCTCGATATGCTCACGCACATTATCGGTGTTGTCGACGAGACTCTGCGGCGCGCCGAATCGTGGGCCTCGCCCAAGGAGCAGCACAACCCGCACCAGCCGCCCGGCGCGTCTGGCCTCGTACTCGACCGCGACGGCGACCTCGACAACCTGTCTGCCGCGCCATCGCCTACCCCTGTCGACGACAAGGAGCGTCTCGCTTATTGACGGACGTGGCGGGCTCAACCCTGCCAGGCCGAAAACTCTGCAGCCCACAGTCTGTACACTCACGATCACGAATTTGTATTAACGTTTTTGCGCTCTCCCAGGTCCCGTAACACGCCCTAGTCCTCATGACGCTCCGTCTGGGGTGCATTTTACTGAACTGGGGGCGCTGCCCCCAGACCCCCGTAGCAACCGCTTCGCGGTTGATCGGCTCTAGCAGAGAAAACGTGGGTCCCTCGTCTGTGTCTCTGTCAACTGCGAAGCAGCTGCCACGGGGGTCTGGGGGCAGCGTCCCCAGGTACTGTAGCACATAACCAACGTGCAATGCCATGAATTCTAAGGATCTATGTTGATACGCCTTCGAGGCGAGACTGCCCGGGCATGGTGTGCCCGGACAGATGCAACAGGCTAGTCGGCCCGCGACACGAGACTGATGGACGCGCGGCGCGGGGTCGGCTTCCAGCGGCCAGTCGAGTACATGAAGTACTGCACGCCGATGTACACGTCAAGCATGGCTTGGAAGCACCCGCACACGATGAACTGCGGGGCGACGTTGCCCGAGCCGCTGCGGCTCGACATGGCGAAGAAGGACAGCTTGGACACATCGCCGCCGAGCCACGCCAGCAGCAGCGTCGGACGGAACCCGTCCACGGACTGGCGCTGGGCAATAGTGAGGATTTGCGGGATCGGGAGGACTGCCTCGATCGCGAGGCCCAGAAACCCCAGCAAGCCCACGTACGTATCGCTCCAGCCGAGCACCATGTGCAAAACGCCAAATGCAAGCGCAAAGTTGCCGATAAAGCGCCAGTACGCCACCGGCTGGCGCCACTTCCAGAACCCGTAGGGCCGGACCGCGGCCAGCGGGTCTGACGCGTCGGCGACGGCGGCCCCGTCCAGCGGGGCAGCCACCGGCGGCCGGTGCTGCAGAGCCAGCCGGAGCAGCACCATCTGGATGCCGATCATGACCCACGCCTGGAGATATAGCGAGTACTCATAGGGCCGGCCCCAGTAGAAGTAGATCTTGAGGATCGAGGACGTGAGCATGATGGCGCACACGTCGAGCGAAAACCCAGCGCTCGAGCGCCGCTTGTGGATCGCGTACGCGGTGTCGCCGTACGACGTAATAGGCGACAGCGCGAGGCACACGCCTGCCACGGCCGAGACGGCCGAAACTGACGCCGACATTGCGTGTTGTGTCGTCGGGGCGTTGGGCCCGGCTGATTTTTTCACGTTTTCGAGATCGACGCGTTCAGCCGCATGATCATCAGCGCTTATCGTCCTCTCTATTTCACCGGGGGGAGGGGGGGCCTCCCCCCGAGCCCCCGGTAGCAACCGCTTCGCGGTTGAGCGTTGGGTAAGAGGAGACAAACGTGGTACCGTGACATCATTACATTCATTACACATGGGCAAGAGCGTGAAATAGAAAAAAGTCGTGCTGCGCGGTGAGCGCGCAATTAGTTGACGTTTTAGCGGAGGGATGCGCGCCACAATGGGCTCGCCTAGATGATCTCGTCCTCCTGATCGGGCTCCAGGATAGCCTTGTGCGAGTGCGGGACCCAGTGGAAGATCGACTCGATGATCGGGACCCGCGGCTCAAACTCGGCGGTGTGCCACGCCGGCAGCTTTTCGGCCCACACCTGGTCCATCTCCTCAAGGGTGCGGCCCTTTGACTCCGGGAACAGCAGGTACACGTGTAGCGCCATGACCACGAGAAACGTGCCGAAGATCATGTACGTCTTCCACGTGATGTTTGTGAACGCCGGCGGCACAAACAGCGCAAGCGCAAAGTTGAACGCCCAATTGGCGGCCGCGCACACGCCGTTTGCGACAGCGCGCTGGTTCATCGGGAAGATCTCGGAGCAGTAGATCCATACGCCGGGGCCCCACGTGGCGGAGAAAAATGCCACAAACAGATACGACAGCGCGATGAGCGCGCGCGACGCCGACTTGTGAGTGTCGGGGATGTAAATGCGCACGTTTTGGTACCCGCGGTAGCCCTCATCGATGGGAATTCCGTACGTGGCCAGCACCGCGCCAGAGGCAAACATGCAGATCATCATGAGGAGGGCACCGATAATAAGCGACGGCCGCCGGCCCCACTTGTCGACGTAGAGCAGCGCCGGAACCGTCATGACGCAGTTGATCACGTACTGGATAGATGACGCTACCAGGTTGGCGTTGCCGGTGAAGCCGGCCATGAAAAACACCACCACAATGTAGTACATCATGATGTTGATGCCCGATAGCTGCTGCCAGATCTGCGCCCAGACGCCAACGAGGGTCCGGTTTATGCTGCGCCGGCTGAACATGTCGGCCAACACGTGGTGCGTCCTCATCGCCTGGTCGAGCGCAACCGCTTCCTTGATTTCCTGGATCTCGATCATGACCTCGGGGCTGTCGATGCGCCCTTTTCCCTGCACCCTCGTAATGATTTCGAGTGCCTCGTCCCAGCGTTCCCGGCGCGCGAGCCATCGCGGCGACTCCGACAGCACGAGCGTTGTCATAAATAACAGCAGCCCAGGTACCATCTGGAGGCCCCATGCGAGCCGGAACGACGCTGGACCGTCAATGTGTGAGCACCCAAACGAAATGTAAAACATCACCATGATGCCCCACGTGATGGCCCACTGGTACAGGCCCACGAGGCGGCCGCGAATATTCTTGGGTGCGATCTCGGCGACGTACACCGGCACCTGCGATGACACAAATCCAATAGCGACGCCGCCGACAATGCGACCCACCACAAGCTGGGCCCGGTTGATGGATGAGCACTGGATCGCCGCGCCTATTATCCACACAAACGACGAGACCTGGATGACCCCGCGGCGTCCGATTGCGTCCGACAAATAACCGGCAAACAGGCACGCCAGAAAAGAGCCGGCCGCCATGGAGCCCGTGATGCCGCCCTGGGTCACTGCATTCGGGTACCCAAAGTACTCGTTATAAGTTGTCTGACCGACAAATGCACTCACACTCGACACATCAAAGCCCATGAGCATGCCCCCCGATGTGCCGAGGAACGCCAGCAGATACGGGTTATACACAGTGTACCTGCCCATTGTGACGTCCTGGCTGGCAGAGTTGGTGACGATGCTATATTTTTGTTGGTGATCTTTCTTTTTGTTCGTGGCGTGTCACCCGCGGCAACTTCAAGTATGCGCCACTCTCTGTATCCCACCAAAGGGTCCAACCCCAAGCGCACGTCAGGTCCTTTTAACAGGAGGTCACAAAACCTCGTGCCACGGAACCGGGCAGTCCCGCATTCAGACAGTATATCTGCAGGGCCAGGGGATCTGGGCAAGGAACCATACAATTTTTTTTTTCCTCTGTGCTCTAGGCAGCCGCCAAGCTGAAGACTGCGGAGTCCGGGTCGCGGCGTCCGGGTTGTGGCGTGTTGTGGCGGCGGTGGCAGGGTTGTATTTTGTGGCTGAACGGTGGTCTCTCTAGCTTTATATCTGTACTAATGTAACATGTGAGCCCACCCTGGGGTTACTCCCCCCCCCACACGAGTACAACGCACCCACCCAAATCTCCATGTACGGCAGTGCACGGCGTAAACCGCGCTTTGCGTTGCATTGCATTTCCGCTGCAATTGGCGCCGGAGCTCCACAGCACGCTAATTAAGAAGCCTAGAAGTGTTGTGGTTTGAGTTCGAACAAGGTTTCACCGGCCGGGTACCTCAAATGGGGTCGCTTGGTCCAGCGTGTCGTAGACGTCACTGCTGTCACTCTGGCCCCTGGCCTCGTCCCTTGGGTTAGCGGCTTATCGGCTGCCGGGCCGGGACACGGTCCGCCGTTAGGGCTTTCGACGCTAGATCCATGCCCTTGTGCTGTAGTGTCCATGGGATATTCGGCCCATATGGGCGGGCGGGATATTGCAGCGATAAGTGAGGGGTCAAAACGCTATTGTTTTACTGATGTTTGTCTAGCCTGTCAGGCGAGCTGCCGTTGTGAATAGTGGTCTAGATTTCGTTACAGTGCATCGTGGCACCTGAGCGCTGCGACACATCGCTTCGGAGAAACTTCTCTTCGGCAAAACTGAGAAGAGTAAAATCCGATGGCACGGTAACATAATGCACCCCCGTTAACCAGAACTGCGCGGCGGTATTGCCCCTGTGTTAGAGATCTACGCGGCAATAGGCGGTATGCGCAGCATGGGGAGTACGGCGCCCTGGGAGATCCAAACGGCTGGGGTAACCGTTAGCGACGGTACTTTTTCGCGTCCGGAGGGGTCTTCAATCACATACGGGTCAGCCCAACTTGAAGATGCTAGATCTTGGCATGCGGGAACAAGGGTTTTTTAAGGAATGGAACAGCTGCAGAAATACAACGGCTCTGTAGATTAAGTATTTATCCGTGGATAGGTAGTGATAAACGATGGCGGTTTCAATCATATGTACGCCACGCTTATTGTCCGCTGAATGCAGGACTAGCCCACTGAGCTACACTTGTTAAAGCCATTTCAAGGTCGTGAAGTTCTGTGATCGGAGGCCGATTGTGCAATGCTAGCAATTGGGAAAGCATCTTGCCGTCTTACTCGCCCAGTTCACGGCATTCTATGGACCCCATGATCCCATCCTCTAAATGCTTCTTGCGGCCCTTGTGCCCATTGTGCGCTTGGGAAGGACTACTGGTGCTCCAAGTCAATGGAACCGCGTGCGCGAAACAAACTAGTGAGTAGTGGCTATGACAGATCGCAATGCGTGAGCACCGGACAGGTCAGACACCCCTTTCGCTAGGACATCAGAATCCATATCAAGGCGCCAAAAACCGTGGCGATAGGTGCCGTGCCGAATGCTGCATCGCCTGTAGCCATCGCAACTGAGGCACCCTCTTGTGAATGACCAGGGACTCCGCCTTGCGTTCCGCCAGTAGAGGTTCCCCCTGCTAGGCTCCCAATTGGGTATGGAACGACTGAAGTCGCGGGTCCTTTGATGGAACCACTCGTTGCTTGGCCATTGGGGCTCGCGGAGCCCGATAGAATATAAGACGGGCGAACAGCGCTAGCAGAAAGCACGGTTCCCGAAGCAGAGAATGATCCTTCGGGTAGGTTGGTCATACTGCCAGGCGGCCCGGCCGGTGGACCCGTCGGCATGCCGTTCGAAGGGTTGACATAGGAAGGGACGCCTGCCGAGCTTGATGCTCCAGGGATATTTGTCGGAGTTGATGGAATCTGTGACGATGCGCCGACGCTGCTGGGGTTTGATGCGGGAATAGGAGCAGTAGGAGGTGCCGACGTGTTCGAAGAGGACATGCCTGTCGGAACAAATGGAACAGACGACATTGTATGTGTAGGAGCGGCCGATGACGCGGTCAATGAGGAAGTCGCCGCGGATGATACTCCAGACAGCGACGCAAATGTCGAGGCCGAACTCGGAGATAGCGCTGACGAAGCGGTTCCTGACGCTGATAACGACAGTGCGGCCTGGCTTGCTGACGCCGTTAATACGGATGACGAACTTGCTGGCAGGGATTCTGATGGCGAAATCGTTGACGAGGGCACTGATGAAGACGCAGCTGATGACGAGGGCGTTGACGATGAAGGGTCTGGCGATGATGAAACTGATGACAAAGATGAGTCCGCGGACGACGAGGCTGCTGAGGACGACGACGAGTCCGCCGACGAAGACGATGAGGCCGCTGAGGACGACGACGAGTCCGCCGACGAAGACGACGGGGCCGCTGAGGACGACGACAAGTCCGCCGACGAAGACGACGGGGCCGCTGAGGACGACGATGAGGCCGCTGAGGACGACGACAAGTCCGCCGGCGAAGACGACGCGGCCGCTGAGGACGACGATGAGTCCGCCGATGAAGACGATGGGGCCGCTGAGGACGACGACGAGTCCGCCGACGAAGCCGACGAGGCTGCTGAGGACGACGACGAGTCCGCCGACGAAGACGATGAGGCCGCCGACGACGACGATGAGGCCGCCGACGACGACGATGAGTCCGAAGACGAGGCCGCTGAGAACAGCGATGACATCGTGGAAGAACATACAATGCTCACTGTTGGAGTGAATCCATTACAGGTCAGAGCCTGATCGATTATATTCGAGTAGGCGTTGTAAATGTCAGGATACATCGCTCCACACGTCACACACCCCTTAAGGATGTCATTTCTGTTGAACAGACCACATATACAACTGCCCTTTCCTTGGCACGAGCTGTCGTACTCGTCCTGTGCTTGTACGCAGAGATCACTGCATTGATCATCTGGTACCTGGGATGTTACACAGACTGTGACTGTTTGCGGAGGGGGAGCAGCGCCAACAACAGAGCTCTGGGCGGCAGCTCTATAGAGAAGAGCGCAGAAAGTGAGTGCAGTCCAACTTGATACCATGACTGCTCAAAGAAGTACCTGTCAAGCAGGAGCGTTAGTGCTGGCCCCGCATATATAAGGGATTCTAGCACTGCGTGAGTCAGAACTCGATGAGATTCCAAACAAGGCGATGAAACCGCGACAAATTGCCCTTGTTTTAATGGAACAAGCAGGGTTTCCAGCTCCGGCCGGGCCGCATTCGTTTGACTGTAACGAGTTCCTTAGCACGTCTACGCTAGCCTGGAAAGCTGTGCAAACGACTCTGAAAGGCCCGCAAATTCTCCCGTTAGGACCCTCGAGGAATACTGACTGTGATGGATTTGATCGCCTGCTCTCGCCGAGTAGATACGCGGTGTGCCTGAAATTGCGGCCATCTGCATTATGGTGGCCGAACAAGGGCTGCCAAATGTCCCTGGTGTATCCTCTTGTGCTGGCTTGATCGCCGATTGTGGATGCAGATCTGAGACATCGTCGTGTATTGCAGCGCGATATTCGTCATTGAGCATGAGCTCACAGCCGTACAAAAGTCCGCTTAAGCGTGATCTCTCCACAGAAAGGGCAGCAATTTATATTGGCTCCAGCCTGCGTGAAGACCACGATGCAGCATGAAAGCGCCGACTCCGGGGCACTTGCTGCGCATCCTGCATATTGCCTAAGAAATGTAGCATGCCGCGTCCAGACAACGCTTTTTGTGTGATGGAGCGTCTACCCACATACCATATTATGGCGGCATCGACTCTCAACAGTTGTAAGCCGCTCACGAATAGTGGGAATGAATCTCAGCGTTCGAGCGTACGCAGCACTCTGCAGAAATCCATTGCCGTAATTATGCACTTCAAAAGGCCACCGGCACGTTTAGATGCACCATTGCCGGCCAAGGATTGATCTTTTCGCAGCCTTTTGCTGTTTAGTACCTGAACAGTCACTTTTTGCGTATCGTTATGTGGCCATACATTCATGGCTCGCTAGTTCACGTGGCACTGGCGCAGCCCTTCCGCCAAGTTACTTTTGTCGTTGCGAACGAAGGATCCGTGATGTCATGCTGCAGGTAGTTTATTTCGTTGTTCCGTGTGGTAATTTCTGGGGCAGACAATGCCCAGGGTAAATTCTCCAGCAGTCGCAATTTGGCCACTCGTAGGTACAGAAACAAAAAAGCATCGTATAATTTTGGCGAGGCTAATATTTGTGTCAGACCAGAACTAGCGCCATTCCGAGTAGCTGGAAAGGGTGGGTGAGAACCACGCGGCCCGTTGGGCGCCATGCAGGGCACTCACGAAAAGAGCAAGGCGCTCCGGTACATTGCGAATACGGCTGCCTGTCTCCACAATCGGGTAGTCGTCTCCGCAATCGAATATCAGCCATGCAGGGCGCGCAGCGGAAAGAGCCAGACGATTGATATAGTGCGAAGACGGCTACCTGCCCCCGCAATTCAATGCTAGCCTTTTAATTGTAGCAACTTTAATGATTGACCCATCCGAGCTGGGCGGAATTTCCGGGGTTCCTGCTGCCATTTCTTGCTGATACATAGCAACAACTGGGCTTTACAGCGTAAAGCAAGTGGCGTGCAAGACCATAGACAGAACCAGACTGCCGCCATTGAAATAGGGCACTGGTCCAAAAAATAAACAACCCCAGCAAGCAATTACTCCAATCGAAGGTCCATTACAGTGCATTAATATGTAGTACATGCGTAACGTAAACAGATTCGTATAGCACATGTCAGACGAGAGCGGGATGCAGAGCTCCGGAGACTAGTACGAGCGGCCAAAAAGAGTCCAGGCCCTGGCTTCGCGGCCGCAGGCACCGACACACTTTGTGCCGTCTGCGAGCGGCTTCTGCTCAAATGGAACACACAAAGTCTTGGCGCCCATGGAGGGGGCCTTTTCATCGACCTCCTCGTCGTCGTCGCGGCGGGCAGTGGCGTCCTTGATGGCGTCCTCGCAGGACTCCTCGCCGCAGAAAGGCGCGAGCAGGACATGCTTTTTGTTGAGGAGAGGGGTCATGTCCGAGAGCTGCGTGACCTCGGAGATGTGCGAGTCGTACGCCTTCTTTGCCTTTGCGAACATATCGTTGTGAATGGTCTCGAGGAGGGCCGGGACCTCGGTGGCAAGGTTGGCGAGCGAGATGACCGACTTGGCGCCTGTGTCGCGGCGGACGGCCACGATCTGCTGCTTCTTGGCATCCATAGGGCCGTACTCAATGCGAAGGGGCGTGCCATGGAGCTCAGCATCGGCAAACTTCCAGCCAGGCGTGTACGAGCGGTAGTCGCCATCGGCGCGGACGCCGGCGGCCCTGAGCTGGGCGACGATGTCGGCGACGCCGTCCTCGATGGACTTCTTGTCGGCGGCCGAGGTCTTGGCGGTCAGGCCAACGGGAATGGCTATAACCTGGGTGTCTGCGACGCGCGGCGGCAGGACGAGGCCCTTGTTGTCCGAGTGGACCATGACCATGACGCCAATGACACGGGTCGACAGACCCCATGAGTTCTGCCAGGCAAACATCTTGGGCTTGTCGGCGCCCTCGGGGTTCTCGACCGAGATGTTGAACATCTTGGAGAAGTTCTGGCCCAGCGCGTGCGAGGTGGCGCCCTGGATGCCGCGGCCGGTGGTGGGGATGTAACCCTCGCAGGTAGTGGTGAAGAGCGCGCCCGCGAACTTCTCCTTGTCGGTCTTGCGGCCCTTGATGACGGGCACGGCCAGCAGCTGCTCGTACACGTCAGCGTACCAGTCGAGGATCTGCAGCACCTCCTTGTTGGCGCTCTCAAACGTAAGATGCGCCGTATGGCCCTCCTGCCACAGGAACTCGCGCGTGCGCAGGAACGGCTGCGGGTGCTTGAACTCCCAGCGGACGACTGAGTTCCACTGGTTGAGACGGAGCGGGAGGTCGCGGTGCGAGCGGATCCACTTAGCGTAGTACGGGTACATGACGGTCTCCGACGTGGGGCGGATAGCGATGGGCTCCTCGAGCTCCGACTGGCCCGCGCGCGTGACCCACGCGACCTCGGGCGCAAAGCCTTCGATGTGGTCCTTCTCGCGCTCGAGCACGCGCGACGACACAAACATAGGGAAGTACGCGTTCTTGACGCCGATAGTCTTGATGCGGTCGTCAAAGAAACGCTGGATGCGCTCCCAGATGCTGTACGAGTTGGGACGCAGAATGTAGCAGCCCGACACGTCATAGTAGTCGAGCATCTCGGACTTGGTCAGGACCTGCTGGTACCAGCCGGGGAAATCGAGCTCCTTGTCGACGGTGATGCCGATAAGTGCGGCGCCGTCGAGCTGGGCGGTCGAGACGGCGCTCGTCTTGGGGGCGGCGGGCTTGGGGGTGGGGGCTGCCGAGGCGACGGCGGCGAAGTCAACATCGATGATCTCGACGCCCGCGGCCTCGAGGTGCCTGACGACGGCGGCCGCCTCGACGATGGCGGTCTTATCGGCGGCACCGGCACGGACGGCCACAAGGCGGTCTGCGTTGTCCCTCAGGGCCTTGTCCAGAACGACCTTGACGCGCGCGGCATTCTGGGCGTTGATATCGAGGGGCCCAACGTCCTCGGGCTTTTTCGCAAACACCTGCTCGACCAGGTCGGCTGCCGCCATGCGGGCCTCTTTGGCGCCAGCCGCCTTGGCGACAGCACTGCCGGGGGTCGAAGCGGTGGCAAGCGCGACCACGGCAATGGGCACGACGTCGCCCTTGGCCTTGGGCTTGAGCACCAAGAACTTTGTGAGCTCAAACGGGCCCGGATGCCGGCCCTCGAGGGCTGCGGCCCACTGGTCGCCGCCGGCGACGGGCGGGTGCGAGATCGCGAGGCCGGCGAAGTCAACCGGCAGGTCTGCGGCCATGTGTCGGTGTGGTTGTGTGTGTCTGTGGGGTGGTAGATTTTGTGAAAGGTTTTTTTTTTGGGGCCGTTGATTTTGCGCAATGATAAGGTGGCCCGGCTTGCTTTTTTTTTTTGCAGTTGTTTGATTTTTTCCCGCCTCCGGGGGGAGTGGGAGGGCAAGCCCAAGGCGGGTTTTTCAGCCGTTTGATACTTCAGCCGTGCGTAGTGAGTGCAGTCTTGTGGTGCCAAATATGGATAGTGACAGGTATAAGGTTGAAAGGGGTTTACAGGGACAAACAAAACAGCTTTTCAGGGGCGGAGTCATTGTTATATTGCACTCGATTTTTAAGCTTGGCTCACCACTCATATCTCTCCCCATCTCCAATGACTCAATCGCCCTCACCTGACACTCGCCCCGCGAATATCACATACCGCATGCGTAGCCACCAGCACAGAAATTTCAACGGTCAGTCACGTCGAGGCGACGCACTGATACGGGACGGCCCACAAACCACACACACACAATGTCCGGAGTCGCCCAGGTCGTCGGAGACGTTGCGAAAATGTCTATCGGACAGGTCTTTGTGAGCGAGGCCCGCGGCCGCGACGACGAGTCCGCTGCCGGCACCGAGCAAAGCCCCTACCAGACGGCCGCCTACGCCCTGTACGTGCGCGGGCACGAGGCCGACGTCAAGATCGAGAAGGAGGGAGGCGCGTACGAGCCGATTACGCCGTCTGCGCTGAAAAAGGCAAAGAAGGGCGCCGACGGCCTCGCCAAGAAGGCTGAAAAGGCAAAGAAGGCCGCGGAGGACAAGGCCAAACGCGACGCCGACGAGGCCCGCCGCGTCGAGGAGGCCAAGAAGATCGTCATCAGGGAGGACCCGTCGCTGCCGGCCGCCAAGCGCATCAAGATCCGCGCCGGCACCGAGTCGCGCCACACCCGCGTGCGCGTGCAGGGCTGGATCCACCGTCTGCGCGCCCAGAAGGGTGTCGTCTTCATTGTTCTCCGCGACGGCACCGGCTTCCTGCAGTGCGTTCTGCAGGGCGACCTCGCCAACGCGTACCAGACGAGCACCCTCACGCTCGAGTCGACCGTGACCCTGTGCGGAGTCATCTCCGAGGTGCCCGAGGGCAAGGAGGCGCCCGACGGCCACGAGCTCGCGGTCGACTACTACGAGATCGTCGGCCTCGCGCCGTCTGGCGAGGACGCCTTCACCAACAAGATCCAGGAGGGCGCTGACCCGTCGATCCTGCTGGACCAGCGCCACCTCACCCTGCGCGGCGACCAGCTGTCGTCGGTCATGAAGGTACGCGCCGCCCTGCTCCGCGCCATCCGCGAGACGTACGACGCCGAGGGCCTCACCGAAGTCACGCCGCCGTGCATGGTCCAGACACAGGTCGAGGGCGGCTCGACGCTGTTCAAGTTCGATTACTACGGCCAGGAGGCGTACCTGACGCAGTCGTCGCAGTTGTACCTCGAGACGGTCGTGCCGGCGCTCGGCGACTGCTACTGCATCCAAGAGTCGTTCCGCGCCGAGCGCTCGCACACCCGCCGCCATCTGTCCGAGTACACACACATCGAGGCGGAGCTCGGCTTCCTGACGTTCGAGGACATGCTCGAGCACATTGAGCGTGTCTTGTGCGACACGGTCGACCGCGTGCTCAAGGACCCGGTCGCGGGCCCGCTCGTCGAAAAGCTGCACCCGGGATTCAAGGTGCCGTCGCGCCCGTTCATGCGCATGCGCTACTCGGACGCCCTCGAGTGGCTCAACCAGCACGGCATCCCCAACGAGGAGGGCGAGGCGTTCAAGTTTGGCGACGACATCGCCGAGGCCGCAGAGCGCAAGATGACAGACACCCTCGGCGTGCCCATCTTTCTCACGCACTTCCCGCTCGAGATCAAGTCGTTCTACATGAAGCGCTGCAAGGACGACCCGCGCGTCACCGAGTCGGTCGACGTGCTCATGCCCAACGTCGGCGAGATCACCGGCGGCTCGATGCGCATTGACGACCTCGACGAGCTGCTGGCCGGCTTCAAGCGCGAGGGCATCGACCCCAAGCCCTACTACTGGTTCGTCGACCAACGCCGCTACGGAACCTTCCCGCACGGCGGCTACGGTCTTGGAACCGAGCGCATTCTCGCGTGGCTCTGCAACAGATACACCGTGCGCGAGTGCTCGCTGTACCCGCGCTTCACCGACCGCGCCACCCCGTGATCTCCCGCATTATCCCGTGCTAGAATTTAATGATACACTGATGCCTGCGCTGTTGGTGCAAGCGATGGGGCGCGCCACTTTTTTGTTCTTGGGCAGAGCCCCCAAACCCCCGTAGCAACCGCTTCGTGGTTGAACCCTAGCACTGGTTAGAAGACTAAGGGGCTACGTTGTAGTCTGATGATTGGTCTCCGCCGGTGTGTGCCATTTACGGCCGGGGGGGGGGGGCCGAGAGGCAGGGCCATTGAGGTGGAGCATGCAAGTAAACACTGGAGTCGGCTTTGCAGAGGCCAATGATCGGCTACGGTGTGTTTAGGAGTCGCTGACATCCGTCTAAATGGCCGGGGGGAAGCTCTAGTGCGACAGTGGGTCGAGTACCCTAGGACCACCCCTGTCAATCGATTTGCACCTATCCAAGCGTACACACAAGCCTATTGCCGCGTTATCAGTACCGCCCAGCTACTAGAACCACGGACGGCGTTGACCGCTCTAGGCGAATGACGAGGCTGAGGCGTGCCTTGCAGTTTCAGGGATCGACAAACTCTAGTTACACGAGGCGGACTATACACGTTTCATAGTGTTCGTTAGTTTTCGCAGGCACTGTCATAGTGGCTCTCATCTTAAAACGACATCTATTCCACCAAATCAGTCCTCCAAGGAAACATCACATTCAAGGAGTAACTTGCAGGGGGTTACGCGGCTAAATCAACGTTGCATAAGGTTATCCAGTAACTGCACGTTAGCCAGACTGCTGGACGGGCTTACAGACTGTTTCACATAGCAAAAACCACGAACAAAAGGGAACAAATATTGCCCGATAAGAAGTGACGTCGCGATTATCCCGAATATGATCGCGTGAGGGGTGTCGCGGGATAGTGCCGATCGTTGCATATCTTCCCCCCTCCTTTTCCGCCGAGCCGAAACACAAGCCAAGCCAGGCAATTGCGAAACCACTAATGTAGAGTCAGCCGGTACATAGTCTCATGTCATTGAAACGCCAAAGTTTGTCAAGCTCATTCCGATATCCGCCGATGATCGCGGCATCAGCTGACGCGTTCAGTCGCGCTCCATTCCAATGCTGCAAGAGGGTGCATGCTGCCGACCGACCTGCTCAACACGAGATCTTGTCCATGGGGGGAAGCCTCGGGGCAAAGCCCAGGGCAAAATAACAAAAAAAAAAGCTCCAGTGGAGCTACCGTACAATCACTAGACCAGTCGCTTGATTAAATAGCTATTTTACAACGCGAACAGTACAACGCGCCGTGCAAATCCGTAGCACAGCACAAGAACAAGCCAAAGACTCAGAGCGCATTGACTACAGGACTAGTAAAAACAAGCACAGAAAAACACCAAAAAAACGTAAACGTGCATGTCGTCGTAAAAGTCAGCGCGTCGTCAGAATCACAGGAAGGCGGCAACCAGGCCAGCAACAACGGCGCCGGCAGGCACAGCGAGGGCGCCAGCGCCGCCGGTGGCTCCGCTGCTCGAGCCCGAGGAACCGGACGAGCCAGCAGGAGCGGCAGCCGACGAAGACGGAAGAATGCGCGTCGAGGTCGCGACAACCGAGCTAACGGCGGCCTTGCTCGTCTGGGTAGTGTTGCCCCACGACGAGGTGGCCGGCGCGCTGGTGTTGGCGACGGTGGTCGAGTTGACGGCGATCGGGGTCGACGACGGGACGACCGACGAGGTGGTATTGAGGACAGACGAAGACGAGACAACAACGGACGACGAGTTAAGCGCCGAGCTGCTCACCGCGCCAGACACGGCAGCAGCCAGAAGGTTGGACGCGGTCGCAAAGGTGGTGGTCGCGACGGGCTGGGTCGACGGAGCAGCCTCGGTCGAGGTAGCAACGGCCTCGGTGGTGACAGCAGACGGGGTCGAAACGATAATGGTACCGGAGACGACGGTGACATAGTCGTAGATGGTCGAGTAAATGGTGGTCGTGAGCTCGTCGGCAGAGACACCACGCGCGACCAGCGCGAGCGCAGCGGCCGAGACAGTAAGAAGCTTCATTGGTTGAAAGATTGAGGGCGCGTAGCACAAAGGCTATTAAAGAATTAACGAGTGTAAGGGGTCACGAAGACCGAAAGAACGAATGTAGTTGGAAGTTGGTGATTTGGTAGCGCGCGCTGCAAACGGCACGATCGCAGGGCAGCCCTGCACGTATATATACAGCGGGCTTTTTTTTTTCCTGCAGTCCGGACGCGGAGACCGGGGGGGGCCCAATCGTAAACATCGGTCCAGACGGCCCAGACCCTAGGACATGCGGTGTCTTTCCTATTTAGGCGACTTGCAGAGAGCCTCATGCGGCCAGGCAGCCAACGGTTTGTGCGAGTGCCGTGCGTTGAATCGAAGGCGCCAGCCCACCTACTGCGCTGATAGCGCGGCGATAGTGGGGCGAATAACATACCAGGGGCGCCAGAAAGCCATTGGGAGTATAGTATTATCGGTGAATGCAAATCTATCCTCGTACTCTTGCAGAACTGGGTGGCCCCTGCCTGCCTAGGAGTATGCAGCCTGGGTGCTTTAGCCCGGTGCGCTTCCTCTCGCAGCCGACTGAGACCTAGAGGAACCGTTCGCAGCAGCTGGCAGGCTAATTGAGTGCGTGCGAATCGTCTCGTCGGGCTGGGACATCTGGCAGCATGGAAACGCGCGCTGGGAATGGACCGGCTAGGGAACGCGTCGCCATCTGAGATCTCGTCCCCTTGCCGGCGATCCGGCGCAGGCTACGTCGTTCCAGCGCCGGCCGCCAATGTCGCGATGTTTGCCGGACATGCGACGCTCACCTCTGCTGTCTCAGTCTATCTTGCGGCCCTAACTTGCCTCGTCTCCGCGTGCGGCGGCGGCGGCTACTACCAGTTAAGTTCTCGAGCGGCGCCCTGCAGCTGCATATTTCCCTTTACGGGCTTAATTGGTCTCTTTCTGGCGACGATTCCAATAGAGGTAGGAGCCAAAGCGGCACAGGCTGGGCCAGGTAGGCAGCGGTCATAGACGTCCGTCGGTGTCGTGGTCGCGCGCCTCGCTGACCGAGGCAGCCCATCTGCATGCGCGCATTGCCACCATCATGGGCTGTACGTCAGCGGAGCTTCAACGTGGCTTCAGCGGCTCCAGCTACTCAGTGGACGGATTGTTACCTGCCTGTGTCAAAATGTTCTCGCCCCTGCTGTCGTCATTGTAGTCTAGGAATCGGCAGGTGGCACTCGATGGCCGTCTCGGGATGCAGGGGGGGGGGGTTGGCCGACATGAGGGTGGAGAGCTCCTGGGCAGGGCTGAAGTAGTGGCAGGCGAGCCGTTTAATAAAGCCTCACCGACGTTGGCTCTCCGCAATGTCTACTGTCTGTCGTTGAATTTACAATCTGGGGTAGTTGACGAGCAAGAAACTGGAAGACTGCTGGACTCTCGGCGTTGGACAGCGGTCATTGATCGCCACGTGGGCATCGTTCCCGCTGCCGAGATCGCCCCTGAACGAGCTGGCGGCCCGCGACGGCGGCAAATTGACTGTGACGGGCTTAGGCTTTGTCGCCTTTACTATTGGCATACTGGCTGGTTATTGTCTAGGTAGAATATTACCCTTCGTGCATATACTCTATCTACAGTAGACTAGCGCCAAGATAGAGTTTGCGCGGTCTGATGCATCCAGGATCAGTGCGACCAGCTAGACGTGCAGCAGACTGGTGGCGGCATCACGGCCATTGAATGGGTACATCGCTTGTCAAACCAGTACAAAGGGCCACTGCTTCGCCTGGCTACTCTTTTTGGAAGTGCCTTTTGCCAAGGTATTGCGGAACGGGGCCATCGTGCTTGGGGAGTTGCAGTGCGTCAGAAAATTTTTTCACTTGCATGGCGACTGCGGCGGTGCCGGCAAAAGGGCCGAGCGCTGTATCAATCGGGAATCGGGTGGAGCCTTGAAACGGTTTTCTACACGAGTTTTTTTTGGTGCTATATACCAAAACACCGGTTTATACAAGGGGTAGAAACAATGTCGTCGTCCATCTATGGGTGCCTCTGTCCATTGAAGCCCAGTTGTCTCCTTCGTAAAGCCACGATTCATCGGCCATATTATGCACCCCTAACTCAGCACTTAGTCATGGTTCCATTTAGTAATTTATTAGTCATTGACTGGCTGCCTCTTCGTGATGCATAACCCCACAGAGAATGCCCGATTTAATTTAACTTCAACAGGTTGCTCGATAAACAAGATCGGCAGCTAGGTGGTCGATAACCAGACGGCTTCTGATCTTGTTTGAGCGGCTGTAAGACTAGTCCTTCGGCCTTGCCATTGTCTACAAGGATGCCACCACCGGCGACGGGATGATCTCGGGTGCCGGGGACTTAGAACGAGTTCGACGGCATCGTCTACGAAGGCGACGCTGCAATGGTCAGCCCTGACGCTGACAGCGACACTGAAGAGCAGCCTGAGGGTGAATATCATCGACATTGTCTACCCTTTTCGCCTGTAGTCGACTAGTTTTGACAAAAAGTCTTACCTTGCGTACCTTAAGCTACATAGAGAGCATCAAGGAGTACCTTGAGGCGAGACACCCCGGGCAGGCGGATGAGTTCCCGAAGAGGATCCGGGCTTAGGCCAAGAACATTGTGCTTCCGAACTTCGGGGACTTCGAGTTTTACACGGACGAGCCCATGCACTCTGGGGCAATGGTCGCTCTCCTCTGCCACCGCGACGACGGGGTCACCCCGTACCTCACCTTCTGGAAGCACGGCCTTTATGCGGGCTAAGTGCACAGTTAGTAGCGTTTACAATAAGTTATGCTCAGTTCCTAGCTGAACCCGGTAAATAACAAAAAAAAGAGAAAAAGAGAGAAAGGGCTATCTCAACAGCTGCGCGAGAGTACCGGCTGAGTGCCCCATGCTGAAGAGTCCCCGAGGATCCTCAGGGACGGTCGAAGCGACTGAAGATCCCCGAAGCCACGCGCAAGGACTCCCAGCAGCCCCCAGGCGTTCCAGCGCGAATACATCGCCCGCATACAGAATACCGGCTAGACTCAGGAAGGAGCTGCGAGCCCAGGTGCTCTCTAGCCACATACGATGAAAACCCATTTCTAGCTAGCTGGACGCCTGCCTGACAGAAACGCCGTTCTGCCTACCGCCCCGGCGCAACTGACGCACTCTGACGCGCGTGGTAACAGTTTGGATCGGGATCTCGCCCTAATCCCCCGCCGCTACTTTGTTGGGCTGCCCAGAGTTGCTGTCCGGCAGCCCTGCAGGTCGCGCGTTCGTACGAAGGGTTCGCGAATTCGTCCTAGATCTGAAAGCGGGCACGTACTACATTTACTAGTTTAACTCGGCGGGTCGCATTTGGGACCGTTGGCCAGCTAGGTCACGTCGTCACACAAACAGCTGCCACCGCTTTATGCAGCAACCAAAGCCGGATGCGTCGCTAGTGCATGCCGACAGCGAGCACATTTTCCCACCACAGTAATTTGTGCATCCTCGTCGTAGATTCCCACCGTCTCGCGGGGCACCGTAGCGCTCCTGAACCATCAAAAAAGCCTCTCGCCGCGGCTCCGGGCGCACGGCTGTCACTAACTTCTTCGTGGCTCCTGGGTTAGGCAGCGCACGGCTGTCGAGCGACCCGCCGCCTCCCGGCGCCGGCGGAGCCGCCGCTGTCCTTTTCCTTGATCTCGTCACCCGCTTCTGATTTGTCGACACCAAAACGGAACAGCGAGGTAGCAATGGTCATCCACAGTGGCCATGAACACCTGACTGCCGAGGAGCTTCGTCTCCAGGATGATGTCAAGCGCAAGCAGTACTGGAAGCGCTGGGGCCCGTATCTGTCGGAGCGTCAGTGGGTAAGTTTGTTGGATCGGTTTGTCCATCGTCAATTGGGACCGAAAACAGTGCCAATGTAGTGGAAACTGGCTGGTATTGTGGTACCGTTGGTTGCAATACTGCGGTGTAGGCTTGTTGGTGAGATTTGCCAGTTTGTGACTGGCGTTTTCCATCGTAGCCCGCAATTTACATGGACCGGAAGCACAAAAAAACGCGAAGCATGAATCAATACTTGCCGGAAACTTCCGCTGCCTGTCCCCCGCACGCCAACAACACCATTGCAGCCAAATGCTGGCGAGACATTATCGCTGCACGGTGTGCATGCTGCAGCTCCAGCTGGAGACGCATCTGCGCCAGGCGCTTTCCCCACCGCTCTATGACCCCCCTCGCTAACATCAGGCTACCGTGCGCGAGGACTACTCGGCCAACGGAGACGCCTGGTCGTATCTCCCGCACGACCAGGCGCGGTCCAAGGCATACCGCTGGGGAGAAGACGGAATCGCCGGCGTATCCGACACGCATCAGTACCAGTGCATTTCGTTTGCTTTCTGGAACGAAAAGGACGACTTTCTCAAGGAGCGCCTGTTTGGCGTCACCGGACACGAGGGCAACCACGGCGAAGACGTCAAGGAGGAGTACTTCTACGTCGACAACACCCCTACGCACTCGTACATGAACTACCTGTACAAGTACCCGCAGCGCGCGTACCCGTACGAGCAGCTCGTGGCCGAGAGCACCAAGCGCTCACGCATGGAGGACGAGTACGAACTCGTTGACACCGGTGTGTTTGCCGACAACAAGTACTTTGACATCTTTGTCGAGACCGCCAAGGCCGGCGATGACCCCGAGGAAATGTACTTCCGCGTCACCGCCTATAACCGGGGTCCCGAGCCCGCCCCGCTGCACATTGTGCCGCAGGTATGGTTTCGCAACACATGGGACTGGGGCCACAAGAACCGCGAGTCCCAGAAACCCCGTCTCGAGCGCATCTCGCCCTCGGTCATTGAGACCGAGCACGGCTACCTCGGCAAGCGGTACCTGCAGTTCACGTCGAGCAGCAGCTATGAGACCGACGACGGCACTGGCGATATCACGCCGACGCTGCTTTTCACCGAGAACGAGACCAATAACAAGCGCATCTATGACTCCAAGAATAAGTCCAAGTACGTCAAGGACGCGTTCCACGACTACATCGTCGACGGCAAGAAGGATGCCGTCTGCCCCGAGGAAGTCGGCACCAAGGGCTGCGCGTGGTACGCCTTTGACAAGGGCCTCGGTGTGCCGCCGGGCGACCACGTGTGCGTGCGGTTCAAGTTCACCAAGAGCAAGCCGAACCCGGACGAAGACATCGACGATGCAAAGTTTGATGCTGTGTTCGAGGAGCGCCTCGAGGAGGCCGACGAGTTCTACTATAACATCTCCCCGCTGCCGATTAGCGAAGAACTGCGTATGGTCCAGCGCCAGGCGTTCTCGGGCATGCTGTGGCAGAAGCAGTTTTACAACTTCATCCACCAGGAGTGGTCGCAGGGCGACCCCTGCAATCCGCCGCCGCCGCCCGAGCGCGCCAATGTCCGCAATACCGCCTGGAAACATCTCTACATCGACGACATTCTGTCTATGCCAGACAAGTGGGAGTATCCGTTCTTTGCAGCTTGGGATACGGCGTTCCACTGCCTGCCGCTGGCGATGATCGACCCGGCGTTCGCTAAGAAGCAGCTTGATCTGCTTACGCGCGAGTGGTATATGCACCCCAATGGCCAGATTCCTGCCTACGAGTGGAACTTTAGCGACGTAAACCCGCCCGTGCATGCATGGGCGACGTTCCGCGTGTTCAAGCTCGAGCGCAAGCTGTACGGCCACGAGGACGTTGACTTCCTCGAACGCGTGTTCCAAAAGCTGCTGCTCAACTTCACGTGGTGGGTTAACCGCAAGGACGTCGAGGGCAAGAACGTGTTTGAGGGAGGTTTCCTCGGCCTGGATAACATCGGCATCTTCAACCGGTCCGAGCCGCTGCCTACGGGCGGCACTCTTGAGCAAGCCGACTCGACCGGTTGGATGGGCTTCTTCTCGTTGCAGATGCTCAACATCGCGCTCGAGCTCGCCAAGCATCGCAAGGTGTACGAGGACATTGCGTCCAAATTCTTTGAACACTTCATCTTTATTGCCGATGCGATGTCGTTCCGGTCCGGCGGCGGCATCGAGAAGCCGCTGTGGAACGACGAGGACGGTTTCTATTACGATGCCATATCGTGGGGCGGCCCCTGGTCGCAGCAGCTGCCAGTGCGTTCGCTCGTTGGCCTCATCCCGCTGTACGCATCGCTGACCCTCGAGCCTGAGATTCTCGAAAAGTGCCCGTCGTTTGCCAAACGCGTTGCGTGGTTCGTCGAGAACCGCACCGAGATGGCCCAGCGCAACGTCGCGTCCATGTCGGAACGCGGTCGCAAGGGCCGCCTGCTGCTGTCGCTTGTGAACCGCGACCGTCTCGTCAAGATCCTCGAGCGCATGCTGGATGAGGACGAGTTCCTCTCCGAGTACGGCATTCGTTCGCTGTCCAAGTTCCACAAGGACCACCCGTTCTCAATGGACGTCCATGGCCAGAAGTACGAGGTCGGGTACTTGCCCGGTGAGTCCAATTCGGGTCTGTTTGGCGGTAACTCCAACTGGCGCGGCCCTATCTGGTTCCCGACGACGTTCCTGCTCATCGAATCTCTGCAGCGCTTCTTCCTGTACTACGGTGACGACCTCAAGGTCGAGTGCCCGAAGGGTAGCGGCAACTTTATGAACCTGGCTCGCGTTGCCGAGAACATTCAGCACCGTCTCATCAACCTGTTCACGCGCAATAAGAGTAAGGGCAACCGCCGCGCCTACAATGGAAGCGTTGATTTGTACGATTACGACGAAAACTTTGACGAGTTTGTTCTGTTCCACGAGTACTTCCACGGCGACACGGGCCGCGGCATGGGTTCCAAGCACCAGTGCGGATGGACTGGTCTCGTCGCCAAGCTGATTCACGACGCCGGCATCTCCATGACAATGCCCCAGACGCCTGGTGACTCGATCGATGCTGCAGAGCGCTTCTTTGACGATGTCATTGAGCGCACGTCCCGCCGGCCCCGTCACCATTCGCGCCACAACAGCGCGGTGCTGCGTCGCCGCTCAACAGCCGATGCGGCCTCGCTGCCCACGACCCCTCAGAAGGACATCCCCTCGTCCAAAGACACCGTCGAACATATCCGTAGGGCTCTCGAGCGCCAGCGGAGCGGAACCTGGGATGACGAGGAGGAACTCGAAACCCACTATGGCAACAACAGCTAAAGTTCCCGCAAGTAGCAACCTATGCAAATTGTTAGCGGAAGATTATCATATATCTCTGGTAATGGGGGCTATGTCCATGGAGTTGCGTAGCCACGTTCATACGGCAGTGTTGGTCGTCATCGCATCGAGGCGGTCGTCAAAGGGGGGCCGGGACTTGTTGGCTGCCCGCCCATGCACGAAGCCCCAAAACAGCAAGAATAGGGCATGTTATGTCTACAAGATGTAGTATTCCACGTGGACAAAGGATCAGGTTCCTGAAACAACTCTGAACGAGAAGGAAACTATGGGTGTCTGGGTAGGCAATGGCGTGGCTCTGTAATTAGGCTTGTTACACCGTAACTAGTGCATGGCGTTAAATCGGTTCGCTTTTCTGTGACGGCGGGGCGTCGCGGCAATTGTCGCAGCAAAGGCTAGACCGTTCCGAACTTAGATCAGCTTGTCCCAGACGTTTTCTTTGGCGTGGTGGTGCCGATTACACCATTTAAGCTCCGCTCTGTGCAACATTTTAGTCTAGCCCCTGGTGAGTAAAAACTCGGCGTCCGTGCTGCAGCGATCTTCTCTGCGCTAAACTGGATTTGCTTGCGATCTTTTTGTCCCCACCGAAGATGCGATACGATGCTTAGCAATCAAATACACCGCACATTGCACATATGTACTGCTGTCAAGTATAATTTGCATGCCCGAGTAGTCAGTGCAATTGATGGTACGCAATTCAGCAGGGCCTAGATCAGATGACAGGCGCTGATCATTCGATACAGTTAAGGCTACAAGAGCGTGGCTAGTTCATTAAAAGATCAGCATTGCCAGGGCAAACTCAAACGTGGCAGCAGATCGCATAATTAGCTGCCATTGGTGAATCGATCGGCTCGATAGAAGAACGAGCCGAGCTTAATTGTCCGGGTTCGCGCATGTTTCTGGCCCTGTATCGCGAGTGCTTTCGCGTAAGCTCGGGACCGCAATAGCTACCGGGCAGGGAGCCAACAGCTGCTTTAGGCAGTAACCCGTACATAACAGTAGCATATACGTGGATGAATTGTTATCACATGTGGAAGCTTTGCATGCCAAGAGTGTCCGGTTCCCATGCCACGACTAACGATTCGTTACTTTTCTGGTGGGCCGACAGTCGTCGCTGCGGAATATCTGCCTATGCGGCACACTTAATGGCCCTTTCGGGACGGGCGGGCGGTGGGCGATCAATGGAACTACTGTGTATATACTCTCTACCGGCCGGCTTCTATGCTTGCTGACCGCGCTTGGTAGAGCCCGCCTGCGAAGCGGGTGCTACGAGGGTCTGGGGACAGTGCCCCGACGCAATTCTCACAGAACCCTATCAGGAATGCACTTCCCTGAGTAGGAGACGGCGCCAGCAGACTGTTGCTTTACGCGGGTTACGTAGCATTGCACTCCTTTATGTCTTCATCATTCTCTGCGCCCAAGTCTGCGAACTGGCCTGTCTTAGCACCTCCGGTAATACATGCGGGATGCTCTATTCGCACGGTGAGGAAGTCCCCGCTGGCACGGCGCATCTGGGCTCACCCGCAATCTATGGGGCCAATAACCAGAACGAAATACTAAAAAGACAGCCAGTGATAGCGAACAGGGACCGTCCTATTGGCGAGACAATAAATTCGAGAGCCTAGTCGCTGCGCCTACATAAGGGATGGCTAACTGGCCACAGAGCGCGCCGCATGGCAATTGAGACACGCATGCTTTTAACGGTCAAGGGCTGCATTTAGTGTCTCTGCCGTACTGCAGCAGGGCCGGTTGCAAGGGCGCACCGGGATATAGCGGGAAGTTGTGTCTGCACAGCATCCTCAATGCTGATGGACCCGCTGCAGGCCGGCAATGACGTTTACGTACTAGGGTGGGAGGTGTAGCGACTTGGCGAGATCTCCGCAGCAGCGGGGCGTTTGAAGCCCGGATATGCGTGCCAGAGAGCCCAAATGAAACGGCGCTTGGCCATACGTTGAATTACCGCTGGAGTATCATAACCGCGCAGAACAAAGACAGGGGCCCTTGGGTTCACAATGGGGATGAGGCTGTAAATGAACGGGCCACGGCATAAGAAAAGAAAAACAGACAATAAGGTAATATAAAATTCGGTCGTTTGTTTTGGATGCATGTCAGCGGGCTGGAGCGGGGGATTGATGTGAGGCTTCTATCCCCATTGGGTCGAGGAATTCAGCTTTCTCTACACCGGGTGGCACCGGTCTGCCGGAATTGTCAAAATTAGACAGGGCACAATTTGTGTTTGGAAAAAAAATCTGGCAGCGTGCGGGCCAGCTGCCTACACGCAGCATTTGCCGGGTTTCAGGAGATGCTCGGAGCAAGGCTACGACAGGAACGCGAGACGGCATCTTATTGCAGTCTCAGGGTGAGACAGCGGCCTGAGCTCAAAGCGTGCGTGCACGCGTCTGTCTGCATTGTCAACAGGTGGCTAATGCGTTGCTTGGCCGTTCCATGTATTCTGTTGGCGCTGTCTCAAGCGGATCTCAGGCCCGGGGTTTGAAGGGCGTGCTTTTGTTTCTTTGTCTATTGTTTGGTAACGCATGTGACTCAGTCCCTGAATGTTGCTGATGGGACTGGCTGCTATCGGAATCCTTGGTTCGCTGGCCCGGATAATAAGCTAAAAGATGCAGAGTAGAATAGGTCGAGCTGTGCAATATCTATGTCGAGAGCCCCAACTCCAACAGTTTGTGACAATATGCGAGTGTTCCGCTCCGTCGCTCAGCTTGCGGGCTCGAGCAACGCACAGGCCGTTATGCACCCGTGTCTGAGAACCGTACGTAGCTCGATATTGAACTGTGCGCACTGGCCAATGCATTACTGTCGTTGTTAGGCGGTGTAAACATGGGCCTGTGTTGTTTTGAGTGGCGCCGACCGCATTGACAGTGCTGAACCCTTGTTCAAAAGATATACTGCAGAGGCAATGCGGTGACGCAAGAGCGCGGACAGTCTGGACCGGACACAATGCATAACAGTCTTGAGAAGTAAAAAACAAAAAAAAGAAAAGAACTGCAACTACAGTTGCGAGCGTGGCGAGTGGATTAGAGAATGCTGCGCGGCGTTGGGCCTCTAATGACCCCGGAAATCGCGAGCCGTTGCAGGAATCTGTGCACACACGAGTGCAGGGCTCAGGCGCACGTCTACGGTTGTGGTTATTCTTGGGCTGGAAAGGGGACAAAGAGCGTGAAAAGCCTGTCTGCGCCGTGTACGTTGCGCGAGGAATAATAGGGGATATAAGCATCATTCTGGCTTCAGGGGTCATCGCGCTGATTCTGCAGTGCTCCTACAGTAATGCTCACATGTAACGTAGTCTGCGTGCTGCGTTCCTACCGCGGAGCACGAGAGCAAGAGCGCGGGCATTTTCTCTCCCGCGGGTCTCGCTAACGCGACTGTTCAAGACATTCACTGCCCTGGGCATGCGCGGCGCCCCCTGCGGCATGAGGCTGGGTGTTGCGCCGCATGCGGCGTGAAGTCGGTCCCCGAAAGTTTGGCGTTGGGCACGCAGATGGTCAGAGGTAGACCAGCCGATATGCCAGGCGAGGTGGCGTGACTTGCCAAAATGCGGGTGCAGGATGCAATTGTTATCGGCTTTTGCCGTTTCGAGACTGTTTTATGCAGTGGTACGACGGCTTGCCAGGCCGTTTAAAGCTGCGCGGCCGGAACGCGCGAGGCCGTGCGCTGTGAGGTCTCAGATGTAGACCGGTCGCGGTCACGTTGCCGCCCCGTATCTGTGCATGCGAGGTCGAAAAGATACGTGCGGGCGTCCGGATCCGTCGGTCGGACGAGACCCGAGAAGAAGGCGTCGCCGGTGCATGCTGGCGTTGGACCGCGTGCTGTGTATAGTCAGCCGAGACCAGCCGAGCAGTCCGCGCTCTGTCGAGGCACCGATCACCCGTACCAGGGACATTTGTGCAGACCTAATAGAACGGGGCAACCGCGTTGCTGGCTGCGCCATGTTGTTTGCTGCGGCGGGACCTAAACCACAGACGACTTGATTTGAGGAGCTCGCTACTGCAAAATGCTTGTAGGGATCCGCCGTGTCTTAAAACTGGTGGTTTCACCTGTTATCGTATGCCGGCATCGGCGTGCCGGGGTTTGTCTCGGGCCGCCTTCGCCAGATCTCGCCTACTCTCTCGCGTGCCTGCCATCTTGCGGGAGCGTCAACTTCTGATTTCTGAAGTGGTGCATGCGCCGCACGCATCTTTTCTGCAGGGTGTCATTCTGTTTTGTAGCCGTGCAGCTGGCACTGCGTCACCAGCGCCCTCGAGCGGCAGCGGCCCGTCGGCTCCGCACACACACAGTCCAGCTGGGGAGCCCCGCGGGTGGCGGTTGGCAGCAAAACAGGGTTGTATTGTGTGCAGTGGTTATGGAAATTGGGTGCTCTAGGTGCCGGGCACAATGAGAGCAACGGGGAACATCGATCCCGACGATGGGTCGTGCCTGCGATGGGATGGGCCCGATGAACCGTCAAGCGGCTCGATATGCATCGACGTTTCAGGATATCTGGCATTGTGGGCACCAGCGTTTGTGTATCAGCGGTGTCTGGTAGCCGGGCACCGTCTAGTCGAGGAACAGTGCTGCTGTCGAACCGGCGTTTCCGTAATGGGGGACGCCCTGAGCGCTCCCCGGCGTACCGTTCCCCCGCGCGTGGGGGATTGCCAGGAGATCCGGAGATCGAATGACGGCTCGGGAGACACAATATGGCGTATACAGAGAAGGTTGGACACATCTCGAGCGGCACACACTGAGGTCCACATGCTACGTTTGCGCAGGTCGGAGCCAGGGCAGGACGGAGATCTCAGGGCCCCCGGCCCGAACGTTTCATGACCGCATCCAGTGCGGTGGCCGGGCATGATCTTGACGAGATCTCGAAGCCGAGGTGGTAAACACGCGCCATGGGTTCAAACCACAGCGATGATGGCACCTGCAGGCGGGGCGCGGGCCGCCGCAGAATTATACAGTGGAGCCGCAGCAGCGTATAATGTGAACAGATGTGGTACCTGCCGGTGCGTAGTAGGTTAGTACATGGTGACGGGACAGCTGGGGTCCACCGAGAATTCGAAGCGGTGAGTACCCGGCTCTGGTGTGGTAACCGATGGATATGGTTTGCCGCGAGGCAGCTGTTGGTTGCGTTGCGTGACCTAGGGCTCGGGATCAGGTTGCGCGCCGGGGTACTGTTGCCGGCGGAGCGGGCACCGACTGCCGCCGGGAGCTGGCACAGCGCTGCACGTCACCCCTACAGTAATTTTGCGCAGCGCACGATGCATACCGGGCGCGGGGGGGGCGAAAGATGTGGCCAGCCACCAGAATATACTCTGCGTGTGATTATGGGGTTCCCGCCCCGAGCACGGCGGCCATTGAACGAAAACGGGGCCGGGGGGATTTCGTCATGTCTCGGGCTTTGTGGGGGATCTAATCCCGTCAGGAGAAGCGATCGATCGCAGCTGGGCAGGCAGCTCGGGCAGGCTATCTGCCCGCGACTGCAGGGCCGTTACGCGGCACGCCAGGCATATTGGACGACGTCGGCGATGCGTTAAATGTAGTTTAGGCAATGTTGTGGTTGCGGTCAGTTGCGGCGATGGGTGTTTGCGGTAGCAGTGATTTGTGGTAGGGCTGACAGCGTCATCACAATGGTCAGCGGTGCGGGGCCCGGACAGGGTTTTTCTGGTCCCTGCGCCAATTTTGGGGACAGCAAACGGCAACAATAGGATGCCAAGACAGACGGGGACCCAAGACAATAGTTGGGATTCGTGCATAAGCGAGGCAGTGGGGTAGGTGCCAAAAGGTGGCCATTGTGGCTTTGTTGTCCAGCATTGTCGGCCGTGTGCTTCCTCGGGTCAGAGCGTGCTATGAGCGCTCGGCCCATCGGCTACAGCTATTCAGCTTAAGCACACAATGCACAGTTTGGCCATGCCAGGTCCGCAAAGATGGCTGGCCGCAGACCCAGACACGAGTCAGCTGCACAAGGGCATGGGCCCTGGCACGAAATAGGACGCCACAGCGCTTAGCAACCGAGCGGCTCAGATGCGCTTTGGCGCGAGCTGTATGGGGGCTAGGATGCGCGGCGCGGCGGGGGCTAGGACCGTTGCGGGCGGGCAGATTTGGGCGCTTGCTTTTTCGGATTTTTTGCTTTTTGTCACGCATTTTAGTTTCCGGGCCCGCCCCAAGAGACCCTATTCCCCGCGCCTTTCCCTGGATGGGCATGTGATGGCAATTTCGGGGCATGTGCACGCGGCCCGGCAGCGTGGTTTCCGCGCTGGCTGCCGCGCTGGCGAACGAGCGCGTGGCCCTGGCGTGGCTAGCGTATGCGCGGGACGTGTGCCGGACACCTACGACAGGCGCTGGGCTGCTGGGCCCGCAAATTAGAAACGCCCGCCAAGCGCCTCATGCAGCAGGGCGCTTCAGGGATTAGTGGCCGGCAATATTGTGGGGGAACCCCGGGGCGGGGCCAGGTGACACCGCCCCGGACGGACGGGCGATTTGAACGCAAAGCGTTGATTTCGCTGTTCCGCACGCATCGCCCTGCGGTATTGCCTTCCAGACGGCGCCGCGCGACGTATGCTTTTTTTCCGCCGGCACATCTCGTCACCCAACATTTTGACTACCGGCCGATGGCTGATCCGGCTAGCTTCGCGGGTTGTTGGGGTAACCGCGGGCTCCGGCGGCGGGCTCCGCTGTCAGCTGAAAACGCAGGAACTAGCTTTTGGTGTAACGCACAGTTCGGTTGCGGCCGTCAAAGGGCAAAGATTGTAGGTTGTTTGTGGTCCGAGTACTGTCTTGGACGGCCCACCGCACCTGTACACCAGATTGGGCTAGGCACAGTCGCGTCTGCATACGGGCCATTTAAGGGGCTTCGACAGCCACGATGTGGCGTTTCCATTCCTGCATTTCGCGGCCGTCCATATTCCTGTGGCAGTCCATGACTCGGTGGTATCGTACAAAAGTTGTGGGCCAGCGCATGGCCAGCGCATCGGCCACAGCGCACATCTCACGTCATCGACGCATGTGACAGTGCCCGACAGTCGTAGTAGCCTGACAATCTGAAATGAGACCCCGGGGCGGTGTCTCGCGCCCGAACCCCATGCTCAAGAGGTCGTTCTAGCATGCCTGGTTGGTCTACATGACGTGATGGCGCTGTGGCAGCGTTGGTCACTCCATTGTCTCGCGGTCTCTTTCGCGTGGGTTGGGCATGTGGCCAAGCACATGCACGTGTCCAGCGAAGATGATGGCCATATTCCTTCGGCTGCTGAGAGCAAGCGACGTCTCAATTGCGCCAGACAGCACCGCACAGGGCTGCACGGCAGGGCTGGCGCTAGCCGACAGGGTCTGACGGCTGACAGCACCTAGCATCGCGTCATCCAGACGACAGGCATATGGCTTGGCCAAGCGCACATGAAGCCCAGCCTGCACGCTCTGCCTCGGCAGTCGCCGCCAGCTTTGACTCGCACGCGCTGGGCCCGCTCAACCACGGACCGCGGAACAGCACGGCCGCGTGCTAGCACGGTGCTGCCGGCGGCTCCCGTGCGAGGATCGGCGCAAACGCTCCGAGGTGATCCCCATGCGCCTCGGTCGGAAAAACTCACATGCTATTTTTCCGGGAGTGGGTCGGCTCCCGCCCAAATCGCGTGAAAGCCGGAAGTGGCGCCACGAGTTGTTGGCCGTCCGGTTGGAACGGGGTCTGAGAGTAGAATCCCCCACAAAAGGGGTACGGCGATCATTTTGCTCCTGGGGGCTCTGCCCCCAGATCCCCGTAGCAGCTGCTTCGCAGCTGAATTAAGTCATTGGCATGCCGCCTCAACCGCGAAGCGGTTGCAACGGGGGTCTGGGGCCAGAGCCCCCAGGAAAACGAGTACGGCGGTCGTTTTGCTCCTGGGGGCTCTGCCCCCAGACCCCCGTAGCAGCTGCTTCGTAGCTGAATTAAGTCATTGGCATGCTGCCTCAACCGCGAAGCGGTTGCAACGGGGATCTGGGGCCAGAGCCTCCAGGAAAACGAGTACGGCGGTCGTTTTGCTCCTGGGTGTTCTATCCCCAGACCCGTACTCCTTTTCCATGCACATGCCAGATGCCGCGAGTATGTACAGCAGGGTGCCGCCAATGGCCGACATTTTTCTGGGCTTCCTGGTAGCCACAGACAGTGTTTAGCAGGGTCGCAAAAAATGCCAACTATCGCCAATACGACACTATAAGCTGTTTACTTTAGAAGAAAAAATTATAGCCTTTCATGCGCTACCTATGTAGTACATAGTCCATACTCGTATAGGAGCACTGTCGCATACGCTGGCAACACGCAGCCGTTACTACGTTACTACGCTTATCCCCTTTGCGTCACCCCTTGGCGACCGCAGCACCCGCAATCGTATTCCCGTCAGTACTCGTAGCTACGATGGCCGCCCAGCGGTTATCGCGCCCCGCATCAGCGCTGCGATAGCCAACATCATTCCAACTCAATGGCCACGTGCTGCAGCTGCATTGCGATAATGTACGCGCCAGTTCACTCTCGAGTAGACGCGCGCCTCCAGGACAAGCCAAGCAGCAGTCCAGCCACGCAAAGATGCCGCTATCGAGCTCAATCGGCTGGTGATCCGCAAGACCGATCCGAGGATATTCTGGAGCCGCCACGGAAAAAAGTAACGGACACAAACACTAGAGCTAGTACTAGATATAAAGAACCATTGCCGTCGAGTCCAAGTACCTTGAAATCTGCCGCCTCGCTTCTAATAAACAATGAATGAGCTTTTCTGGCCATTCCCAAACAAGCAGCTGACTTGCCCATTCCGGTGGAAGATCCTCCAATTCGGGACGAGCACACAGGCACAAGCGCCGCGTGCAGCAGCCAGCACTCTCGTTTAGGTAGAACCCGTACCCGTCGCATAGAACAATAACGGACTGAAGCTTTCACAGCGTTGTTGATCCGATTGGAGGAATGCTGGTCTAGTGGATGTCCCGGTTTATCCTTGGGTGTACACCGGACTTACTGTCACGCGAGGTCCCCAGGCAGAGCGCGGCACTGCTTCTCCCTGACTGCAGGCGCCAGCCATTAGACGCAAAACAATGTCCAAAACCGCAATGAGATCGGGATGTGCAACGGCCCTGTGAGCTTCGTGGTCGGAGCCCTGCTGTTAGCACACAGAATGCCCCGTTTTTTACCGTCGCGACAGCAATATGAACCAGGCTAGATACAGGGGCGCTCTGCTGCATATGCGCCAACGCTCAGTCCGATGAGGTCGATGAGAAACGCATGGTCAGACGACACCCCTGATCATAATGTTGGGGTCTGTCGGTTTTGGAAAAAGCTTTTTTCTGTTGCAGAAACGCACACAGGAAGATCGAAAAGCACCTCGGACAACAGCACGAATCCGGCCCCGCAGGCTCGCTGCCAGATACTCAAAAATGCGACGCTGGCAGCAGCCCGCTGCGCAGAGCCACGCACCGGCCGTTTGCGACAGCCGCACACGCGCTGCCGCCGATCAGGGCTTGGGACGGCTTTCCCGTGCGCTAAATTTATCGCATCAGGGAGCTTCGAGGGCCGCGGAGGGAATGGCCGCATCAGTTGGGCCGAAGATACACGGATTTTGGTCGTAAAACGACGCTGGATTTATCGTGCTGCCATGCCGCGTGAGCCAATGTTCCACTGCCGCTTCATCGCCACGTGGTTGCTGTCGCCGGCAAGCGCTCGCAGCCTCCCGTTGTATTAAAAAGCTCTGCAGCCAAACATCATACGGCGCACGCGATGGGACAGGTTTCGTTTTGTTTTTTCTTGTCACGATAGCAACAGCGCGGTAAAACATGCCAGGAAAAGAATCCGATCTGTTAATGTTTCGCAGAGAACACTGAAACGAACACTGACACAAGACCGCGTTCAAGCGCCAAAATAGACGTGCCACCGTGCAGCTGCCTCCCCTTATCTTTGCCGGTCCAAGGCTCAGGCGCAGCAAAGGACGGGTCCCGCCGCGCAGGGACAGTGACTCCGAGGCCGCTTTCATCCGTACGGGGTCGAGTCATTAGGCGGACCACCGCCTTGGCGGAATTCTAAACTAAGGTGTTTCTATCCTGGAAGTGTCGCGGCGAGTATTATGTACGACTGTGGTGCGGCACCCCGGCGCCGCCTCCGGATATCGCCCACGGCAGGTTTATCTGGGCGCACGTCTCAAACAGACGGCGAAGAAACAAGAAACGGGGCCACGCGGACTGCGAAGCTGTCACCCCTGGTCCGACGTCTGTGCACGACAAGCAGGGCCTGAAACACTTGGCGATGTGCCTTGCAACTGGGTGCACCTCGCACTAGCGACAAAAGATAGTCGCGACAAGGGGCGGCGATTGTGGCCCCGGATCCACAGATGACAGCGACCAAACTGCCGAACAGCGTCGTTCATCCAAGAAACCGTAGTACTGCCATCTAAACTTGGAGCGCACTGTTTACCCGGTTCTGCCCAGTAGCTGCAGTTCGCTGCGCGGTGACGTCAGGCTGTTTGCATGGCTCGACGGACATGGTCGGCGGCCGGCACCGCTATACTCGGCCCAGTCCAAGCGCAAACCACGCAGCAGACCAGTACCCAGCTCTAAAGTCCTTGCGCACCCCCCTGTCGCACTCCCAGTCTGCCCGCGATCCCGACCGCGCTCATTACCTTAATACAAGGCACGTGTGCGGCGTGCAGCACGCTCTGCGTTTCTCATGCAGGTGTCTGCCTCTGGGCGAGATTTCCTCTGCGGCCGCTTTGCATCATCCAAAACCTGTCGCGCCAGCCGCTATATATTGCTGCAATCGCGTCCGGCCCGACATACACGCACATATCGTTAGGAGCACTAGCACGACCAAAAGCCGGATCCACAGGCATCGCATCGTCTGAAAGACCGCCAATTCACCGCCAACTGCACTCGACGCCGCTGTTGCTGTGAGCGTCCCTTGTTGTCGGCCTTTGTTGGGTTATTTTTTTTTTTTACTCTCTTCGACAGCCTTCCCCTCGGCCCCACTTCCGCTCGCTCTGATAAACCCGCAACCATCGCGCATTCGATCTGATGTTTTACAACGTCGGCCCGGCACTAATGAAATACCACACCGTCCTCGACGACGCCGCTCTGGGGCGGACCTCGGTCGCCACTCCTGATACGCTGACGCTCGTCTCGCGGGCCGCCGGCCATGTCGTCATTTTGTGTGCTCTGTCGATCGCAGTGTACTCTGCCATCTGTGGTATGTTTAATCCACGAACCCGCGTACAATAACGCACCCAGCGATCCCATACTGACTGCAGCTGTTGTCCTTATCATCCGCGGCACGACATCGAGCGCCCGCCGTCTCGCCAGGAGAGATAGCGGTCCGATCATCCCCATGTCGATCGCCACACCGCCTGGCCTGTCGTACTCTCCGGACATCGACTCGCCGGCTGCATTCTCCGGTGCCAGTAGCCCTGTGGGCCTGAGCCTGTCCTCGCTGCCCCTCGGCACTATGGGCAAAACCGTCGTTCACGACGTGTCCGAGGCCCTCCATCGCCGACTTATGACCAACGCCTAAATCAGGCCATCGACCACGCTATCCCACGCGGGAATCGCTACGAATGAACGCTACGCTCTTTGCTAACAAAAAAAAAAAGGAGGTCTCGATAAGACTGCCAACAACCCACTTGGCCCTGCTTTCGACTGAGACTGACCCTCCCTCTGCATTCGAATTCTCGACATCTAATATCGCCGCCGCGCTGCTGAGCGCGAGCCTTGCATGTTTTTAGCATTTTAATTTATGGCGCTGTGCTGTGCGACGACCTGGCGTAGTGCGACGTTTTGCCCATTTTGAGTTTGGCGCCGTCAATAGCCTATTCCAGCAGGCTGCTCACTCCACGCTGCAGCCACTGCGGGGCATGCTCGTAGTTTTTAATGACCTTGCGCGCAGCGGGCGCTTGAATGCGCTGTTTGTTTCCTGGAGGCGCTCCTCCAGACCCCGTAGCAGCCGCTTCGTCGTTGGAATCGCTACGGAGTCCGCTTCGACGGCGAGCGGCCAATCACGATTTCTCCCGAGAGGCCATGGCAGCTTTTTATTCTTTTCCTGGGGGCACTGCCCCCAGACCCCCGTAGCAACCGCTTCGCGGTTGGAATCGCTACAGAGCCGATCTTCGACGGCGAGTCCGCTACGACTTCTCTCGAGCGACAGTAGCCCAAATAACTAACTGGACACATCACCTCAACTGCGAAGCAGTTGCCACGGGGTCCGGGGCCAGAGCCGCCTGGAAAAGCTACGACGAAATCGACGCCAGACATAACATGCAAATGCATGCATTTATCCCGCTCTGCAGACGACGGGTCGTGATGGGCCTCAGGCGTCGCCAGCAGCTGAGACCTCCACCGCAGCCCCGCCCGATAGTAGGACTTGTGTGGCCCCCGTGGTGTCCGAGCGATGTTTGCGTTTGCCAAGAACCTCGTGAGGCAGGCAGAGGGCATAATTGCCACGCAGAGCGAGCAGCTGGCAGCGAGCCAGGGCGCGCGCGAGCTTGCGGACTCGGAGCTGCCAACGTACGGGTTCCGAGTGCTCCATGTGAAGCAGAACTCGCCGGCGAGCGAGGCCGGGATTGAATCGCTATTCGACTTTATTATTGGGCTCAACGGCCACCCGATCGTCGACGAGCACAGATACAGCGCTGAGGGCCAAAGTGCGGTCGCGGCAGTCGACGCTGAAACACCGCCCATTGACCTGTTCTACAAGGAAATTGACAACTGCCGCGGCCGGTCCGTCACACTCGACGTCTGGACCGCTAAGGGACGTGTCTCGCGCAGCATAGTTGTGCCGGTGGAGACGGCGCCCGAGGGCGAGAAGCAGAGCCAGCGCGAGAGCGCCGACGGTGCCGGCGACGGCGACGATATGCCCGACTTTGGCCTCGGAATGACGGTGCAGTGGACGCCGCTCGAAGTTGCGGACCACGTGTGGCACGTTCTCAATGTCGCTCCAAACAGCCCTGCCGAGGAGGCCGGTCTTATTTCGCACGCCGACTACATTGTAGGCGCTGAGAATGGCATGCTGGAGAGCGGCGGCGAGAGCCTGCTGGCCCGCGTCGTGTCCAAGATTTATAACACTCGCGGCAACGACGCGTCAGTCGAGCTGTACGTCTACAATCACGACTACGACACGCTGCGTCCCGTCCGCATTGCGCCCAACGCCGACTGGGGCGGATCGGGGCTCCTGGGCTGCGGTGTCGGCTACGGTCTGCTGCACCGGCTGCCGCTCGTCGTGGCGCGCAAGCGCACTGGCAGCGGCACTGGGCACCATCTTGCTCCGTCGCGAGCAGTCTCTGGCGCTGGGCACATCATGCCGCCGGGACAGACGCTCTTCGAGGCCGAGGGCAAATCCGAGCAGCCATCCGAGCCACAGCGCGACAAGCAGGGCGCAGCCGACGCGGTCCCTACGGCCGGCCAGCCGAGCTACATCGTCCCGGCTGGTCTCGCCGCGCCGGCGCCGCCCATGCCGCCCTCTGGCGGTGCGCCCCCCCGCGGCGGCCTCCACAAGAAGCGCGCGGGCCGGCACCACGCGGGCTCGGATGCGGGCGCTGATCTCACCCAGTACTTTGCAGAGGAAGAAGCGCGCAGCAAGGAGATCGAGGGCACGCGCGCGGAATCGCGCCCTTCTGACGACCTCCCGCCGCCCCCGCCAGCCAAACACTAGCACTCCAGAGTCATAAAACGAAGAAACAGTAAAGTTAAACGATTACGAATATACGTTATAATGCCGCTCAGACCGCTCGTCGAACTGAGATCCTTAGTCTGGGGCCAGAACGATTGCGAGTATACGTTTTACTGCCGCTCAGACCACTGTCGAACTGAGAGCCGCAGACACCAAATAATACACTGATTCACATTCTTCTACATTTTAACTAAACACGTGAACGCAAACGCGGACATAATGCAACAAACAGTTTACAGATCCTCGTGGGAAAGACCGTCGTCGTCCTCGTCCTCCTCGTTGTCGTCCTCATCATCAGCGACAGCGCGCTTGGCAAGACCGTCGACCTTGTGAGTGCCCTCGGTCTTGATGAAGTTGACAAGACCCTCGAGAGTGCGGGCACCAGTAAAGTCAATGGGCGAATCCTTCTTGCCGGCCGGGAACAGCTTGATGGTCGGGTAGCCGCGGATGTCGAGCGGGACCTCGTTCTCGGTATGGTCAAGCTGGGCAACAACAACACGGTCGTCGTCCTTGAACAGGTCACCGAGCTGAGCGTACGTCGGGGCCAAGTTCTTGCAGTGACCGCACCAGGGCGCGTAGAACTCGACGAGAACGTCCTTGTCGTTGTCAATGACAATCTTGTTGTACTCCTTGCCAACAAGCGTGTAGGCGCCGCCCTCCTGCTTCTCCGGGATCGGGGCAGAGCGAAGCGTAGGCTCGAGAGTGCCGTCGGCAAATGCCGTCACAAACTCGGCAATCGCCTCCTTGGTCAGGGGCTCGTCCTGGCTGAGCGGGTACTTGGCATTGTTGCTGAAGTCCTGGATCACAATGGCGGGCCACTCCTGGCGGATGTTGACGTTCTGGGCGTGCGAGCCGTAGGCGTTGGCGTCAATGAAGCCAATGTGAGCCTTGCCCTTGAGCTTAGCAGCGAGCGGGCGCAGAATGTCAGACAGCTCCTCCTTGTCCTCCTCGTCGGCCCAGAACACGTACAGCAGCGGCAGCTCCGACGCCACATAGTCATTGTAGTTGCTGGGGCCAAGCTCGCCGAGGGTCGGGAACGCCTCGCGCGACACAAACGACTTGAGCGACTTCTGGTTGAACTTGTCGCCGTCGAAAACAGCAGAGTCGACCTCGTTGTCAAAGTTCTTAAACACGACTGCGCCGGGCAGCGACTTGACGCCGAGCTTCTTAGCAAGCGCCTTGTCTCCCGACGCGCCAAACGAGTAGCGGTCGCGCAGCGACTCGGCGAGGTTGCCAAACGTGGTGTTGGACTTCTTGTCGTCAAAGAAGCCAACGACAACCACCTTGTCCGAAGCCTTGAACTCGTCGACCGACGCCGCGCTCACCTCCGACACAGCCGGGCGGCTCTGGCGGATCATGTAGCTGACAATAGCGTCCGACGTGCGACCGCCTGGGTATGGCGCGTCGTTGTCGAGGCCATGGAACACCTTGATGGTGGGGTAGCCCTGGATCTTCTGCTGCGCGCACAGCGCCTCCTCCTCGGTACAGTCAACCTTGGTCACGGGGATGCCGTGCTCCTTGAGCTGGGTGGCAGCCTCCTCATACTCGGGAGCCAGAGCCTGGCAGTGTCCGCACCACGGCGCGTAGAACTCGACCATGACGACCTCGTTCTCAGACACAAAGTCCTCGAACGCGTCGGTTGTGAGCTGGACGACGTTAGCGGCCAGGGCGCCGCCAAAAAGACCCGCAAGGGCCAGGACGTTTGAGTACTTCATTTCTGTACGTTGTGAGTACTCGGTGGCGTGAGCTCGTGGGGGATGGCTTGGTGACAAGTCAGCTCTATTTCAAGTCGTCCGAGCCGGGGGATCTATTGCCAGGACACGTAGCATAGCGCGGCGAAGCCGGCGCTGTTGCTGTGGCAACTGTTAGCCGCACGTCAGATCCGGACTGGCGGTTTGCGTAGCCTGTGACGGGGGACACAGTATAGAGTCGTATAGGATAGTGTAAGCGCTTAGCTAAAAGCCCCCTTATGAGGGCTCCCTTCTGTACGATCGCTACAAGAGAACGCGGCGCTACGCTTGCCGCGTGGTCAGCCGCACATGACGGACCACCCGGTGTCGCGACCAAACGCAGTAGCCAGGTGCCTGTTTAGTGAAATCTACCAGACATTGCTAGCCGACTAAGTGTACGCCACTGGTAGTTATAAGACACCTCGCAGACAGCCCCTCACGGGCGGACAAAAAACGACCTGCTGATTAATGCGGCCAAAGTCTAATGGGTACGCGAGGGACCATTACTAATTACAACTGTGGCTCCCGCGAGCCATTATGCGTATGCATAGTACGTGCGTCCTGGCCCTGTTCAGCATTCACAATAATAGTACAAGACACGATGCATATCTGATTTCACCGACTGGAGGTGCTGGCTGGCTGCTCGCGCACTTATCGGGTCGCACCCTCCGCACAGTACAAGGCATGATCACTGCCGGCCATGGCGGAAGCATCGTCGAGCACCGAGGAGAAAATCTGGGCCGAGCAGCGCGACGCTGTTGTAAGTGCGAATTTGGCTCGCGAAGAAGCGTGATCGAGGACAAGTCGGGGCCAAATTGCGGCCGCCTTGCGATCAGCGATCGGGTCGCACTGGAGGCTCCAATGGCTGCTGAGCAGGCATCACTGGCCGTCTGCTGTGATCAACTGACGCTAACAACAGAGAGCTATTAGAGCGTTTCTCAAGAGCAAAACATCCTACGATGTGCTGCCAGTCAGCTTCCGACTGGTGGTGCTAGACAGCGCACTGCTTGTTAAGAAGAGCTTAACGATTCTGCTGCAAAACGGCATTGTGAGCGCGCCGCTGTGGAACTCCAAGACGTCGCGGTTTGCGGGCTTGCTCACGTCGTCGGACTACATAAACGTGATCCAGTACTACGTACAGAACCCGGAGAAGATGGACAAGATTGAGCACTTCACGCTCGACGGACTGCGAAACGTCGAGAAGGAAATCGGTGCGGAGCCCATTGAAACCGGGTCGATCCACCCGTTCCGGCCGTTGTACGAGGCGTGCATCAAGATGATCGAGTCCAAGGCGCGCCGAATCCCGCTCATCGACGTGGATGAAGACACGGGCCGCGAGATCGTGGTGTCGGTCTTGACGCAGTACCGCATTCTCAAGTTTGTTGCCCTCAACTGCAAGCAGACGCACAGCATGATGGTGCCGCTCGCCAAGCTCAACATTGGCCGCTACGAGAACATCGCCACGGCCACGATGGACACGCCCGTAATCGAGGTGATTGGCCGCCTCGCGGCGCTCGGCGTGTCGTCTGTCCCGATTGTTGACGAGGCGGGTCGCCTCGTCAACATCTACGAGGCGGTCGACGTGCTGACGCTTATCAAGGGTGGCATCTACACGGACCTGTCGCTGAGCGTCGGCGAGGCGCTTATGCGGCGGCCCGACGACTTTGAGGGCGTCTACACGTGCACCGACCAGGATCGCCTCGACACCATCATGGACACGATCCGGCGGACGCGGCTGCATCGCCTGTTTGTGGTGGACGACGGCGGCGTGCTCAAGGGCATTGTGACGCTGTCAGATATCCTCAAGTACATTCTGTATGGCGAGGACTGAGCGCTGGTGCTGCTGTCATTTGCCGGGCGCGGCCGGCGATAATTGAGACCGCCGGACGCTAATGCAGCCCGGCTGGGCCACTGGCGCTTCGGCATGTTGATGATATATACATCTGAATGATAATTGTTTTGTGAGCCGTTTGAGAGAAGAAGAAATTCGTCTGAGCGTTCCTTTCCTAGCCGGGCGGCAGTTTGCGGCCCCGGCCCGTCGTATATCTCATCTCGCGGGGCTCTAACTGGCATCACCAATGCATCGTTAGATCACACCCATGCTGGTCGACGTGGAAATCACCCCGACTCTAGAAAGAACCCCCCAACGGCCGAGCTTTATATGCTACAGTATACTGAGATTTTCTACCTCTCTTTTCTTGGCGGTAGCCCCTAGAGTAAACTAAGCGGGGCCAATTTATGACCCAATGAATAAAAAACGCAACCAGAACCAGTTTTCTGTAAAATACGTAACAGTATCGAATTGCCAAACGCAATGCCGAGTGCGCTTCTATAAGCCAGTCTATAATCGTAAACGGAATGCATGCCTAGTCGTCCGCGACTGCGTCGGAACCGGTGTCGAGATCATCAAAAACCAACGGCACAGATATCTTCCGGGGCCGCCGCGGCGACGTCCGCGGGACCGACCTGCCGAGCGACAACTTCTCGAGAGACACCTGGATGCCGTCGTAGACATCTGCGGCCGGCGTTTTCGGCTCAGAGGCGCCGTGCGGCCGGTGCCCGTTGCCGCCGCCGCGGTAGCTGTCATCATCAGGCGAGTGCTCGCACGCGTCTTGCTTGCGCTGAACTGCCGGCCACGGCAGCTCCTGCTGTGCCGGCGGCGTCAACGCAAGCACATGCGCAGGTATCCGGCGCTGCTCGTGCAAATGCACAACTACGACTGTCACGTTGTCGGCGGCCCCCCACAGCAGCGCGCTCTGGACCAGCAGACGCGCCGCCTCGTGTGGGTCTTGCACGCTCGCGATCATATCGGCGGCTGCCTGCGGCGAGCACACGTCCCAGAGGCCGTCGGTGGCGATAATGACCGCGTCGTCTTCCGGCTCGAGGTCGCGGTGCATCACAAACGGCCGAGCGGTTACATACGGCTTGAGCTGCGGGTTTCCCAGCGCCCGTGTTACCGACAGCACGCCCTGGGCGCGTCCGCCGCGCACTTCGCCGCCAGTCGAAATCAGACGGCGCACCTCGGCCGGGTTCGTCGTGCGGTGCTCGACCGTCAGCCGGTGGGCGCGGCCCCGCCGGCACAGTACCGCGTGCGAGTCGCCCACATTTGCGCAGTACAGACGGCGGCCCGAGATGTACACTACTGAACCGGTCGCGCCCGACCGCTCGCTCTTGCACACGGCGGCGTCGCACTCGGCGTACGTCCGCGAAATCACCTCGTCGAGCGTCTCAGACGGCCGCCGGGCCGCTACGTTGTGTTCCAGCACAGCATGCATGTTCTTGGCGCACCACGTTGCGCACCCAGACCCGGCGTGGCCGTCAAATACCCCAAAATATGCCTTGTCCCCACCAATGGCCCAGTAGTGCCTGTCCTCCATTGTCGGCCGGAATCGAAGGTTCGCGGCCGAGTGGCATCCTGCCGAGATCATTTCGTTGTTTTTAGCAGTGTTTAAGCGGCGTCTATGCCCTTCGGCTCGGTTGTCTGATATGGCGCTTGGTTTCTGTTCAACGGTCCAAACTCTCAGATGCTTCGCTGCGCGTCCTCGCAGTCTATATGGTCTTTCTCCGTGTCGGGTAAAATACAGACTAGGCAAAATCGGCCTTTAGCTTGCAATTACAGCCACGCACAGTCAAAACTCGGCCCGTGCCGCCTTCCACTGGAGACCGATATGCGCTACCGACACCAGTCGCCAAAAGTTTCACAAAAAGTTTCACGCAGCAACCTCCGGAAAAAGCGGGGCAAGGCGCAGTAGTCGCTATTGCGCTCTGTGACCGCTCTGGCAATCGCGCAAGCTCGCTCGCTCAACTGTATTAGCTGTCTCGCGCCAACCTTTCTGTCCTCAAAAAAACCGCGTGTCTTTGTGTATGCCCGTTGTTCCCGAGACCCCCCGCCGCCCGCTTTGCACGATGCGCTTATCATATGAGGTGACCCGATAACCGGCGGTGTACCCCGCCGCACGCTACTGTTGCCGAGGCGACGCCGCACATTCCCCCCTCCGCGATTCGCACACCGGTGCTCGGCTTTCCACATGGCGTCACGTCAGACTCGTTGCGGGCCCGAGACTCGAGGGGCTCGCAGCTGCGTTCGCTTGCGCCAGAGACCCAGCAATCCACGCCGTCGGTAACCGCATGAGCAAATTTACCGCCCAGCATGCGTGCGCCATCGCGACATCATCCCATGCACCTCCGCCAGGCACAACCACCACCCCACTGCCCTGGAATCTCAGCCCCGTTTGTCAGCCTCTAAACTAGGCTCTTTCCCCTGTGCTCGTCGGCGGGCCAACTATCTAGGTACCCACTTATTTCGATTACGCCAGAGTCTACGTAACACCGCAAAATAGCGTGTTTGCGACACGGCGATTGGTGCCAAGTGGCGGCCCCACCAGGGTCTTGAACACTAGTCACCTTGCAGCTAGCGCCTTCGCGTTCGGTCACCAAGACACCCAAGGCTCAAACAACACTAATCTTGCCTCCGCATTTTAGCAGTCTAACTCGATCCTCTCCCGCACATCTGCCGCCAGATCGGCCGAAATCTGGCTTGTTTGCGCCACACAGCGCTAAAATCGCGCGCCATCGAGCCCTTCTCCCTCCCACGGCTCCGCGGTACCCAGCGGTCCCATACGCAAGGACCCTCGTGCCCCTTCCCTTGTTTAGCATCGCCGTTGCCGCGTTTAGACGGCTAACTGCAGACAGCTGAAACCAACACATCAGTGGCAACAATTTAGGAGGGCAACCCGCCGGGCGCGGCCGGGCAACCGGCCCGAGCATTCAACTGGCCCTCGTCGTACCCGCTACAATAGCAACACGCCTTAGCTGGGTGGAACCCCAGTCAATATGCCCAACGCAAACACACCAGGCACGGGGCCCCCTTCACCAACCAAGCCCAAACACGGCACCCAAATCCAGGGCTCGATACTCAGGGCTCTACCCCACATCCCAAACCGCCTATCCCTCCACTATTATCTCCTTTTAGTTCAGTGCGCTCGCACTCCTTTAGATAGGCACCATGATCCCCATGGTCCCTGCCTAAGGGAGAGTTCGCGTCAGTTGCCGGCAGTGCAATGGCAACGACACTGTGCCGCGCGTCGTAGGCAAGCCCAGAGGATGCGCAGCGGTGTGCAAAAATAAGAGTAACAATAATAAAAGACACCAGTGGTGTCGTTTCAGTTGTTACACTGAAAAGAACAGATACTACACTTGATCTAAGCCAAAAGGCAAAGAGATTTGAGGAATGAAACTCTTGCGACGGCTACGGTTTATATATTTTTTTTTGCCGGCGGTAAAGCCGGGTAAAACATAACCAAACCCAGCACAATTTTAAGGGCTAGCCGCAAAACCCTAATCAGGGCCAGTGCAGAATGGCGATACTGTAGGTGGCATGGAAATAGATATGCAACAAACCGATTTACCTGTAACCGGACCTTAGCAGCCCCGTGGCCCAGATCTTAGCGGGCTCTTAGTCGGGTCAGCGGCTACGCTGCTGGGTGGTTTACTCAACTTTGCGAGTGTGAAAGGTGCTTCATTCTATTTGCAGATTGTTGAGCTCATTATCTCTTCGTTGGCTTCTCTTTCAAATGCGCCTTTTGCTTCTAATGGCGTAGAAAACCTCGTAGCTCTTGGGAATGCCAGGCCAGAGACAGACGCGAATTTTTGTATAAAAAGCCAACGATCACCGCAAAACCAGCCTGAGCTCTAAAACAATATCGGCTTTGAAAAAAATACAGGGTCTTACGCACTAAACATGCAATCGACCGTATCGCAGGAACAACTGTAACACCAAGCATTACTGCAACACCAGGTCCTCCAAGTACTGATACGTACAATCAATTAAGTAATCTGCGCAATTTATCGCCGGTCGTAACCTCGTGACATCGTAACCTCATGACCCGGGTCCATCCACAGCTCATGGAATCAAGTGGATTAGAGCTATGGACTTCACTAGCGAATCATCATCGCCTTGCCAAGGTCCTTGCCCGCCGCTAGCGACGACACCGCAGCAGACTGCACCTTGCGGCCAACGTTCTCAAAGATCTTCCAGAACTTGAGGTTCTCGTCGGACGCGCAGGTGGCGAGAGTCTGACCGTCGGGCGACAACGCCGAGTGCAGTACGCGCGAATCGTGCGCGGCGATTTCGACATTCTTGGTCAGCGATGGGTACGACCAGATGGCGAGGTGGTTGTCCGGGAACCCGTGCGACGACACAATCTCCTTGTAAGTGGAGCTCCACTTGAGCGAGGTGACCTGAGAGCCGGCGTCGATGGAGTTGACGCGGGCGCCGGTCGTCGAGTTCCAGAAGTGAATATGCTTGTCGAGCGAGCCGCCACCTGTCGCCAGCAGGTTAAGCTGCCACGGGCACCACGCGAGCGCCTTGACGGCCGCACGGTGGTTGGTCTTGGTGAGCTTGGGGGCCGAGGAGCGGGCGTCCCAGATGTTGACAAGATTGTCGTTGCCGCCAGACGCGAGCTGCGAGCCATCCGAGCGCCACTCGAGGCCGCAGACCTCGGCAGTGTGGCTCACAAACTCGTTAACCTTGTGCTGCGCGACACGGACATCGTGGTTCCAGATGGAACCGTCACGGCAGCCCGACGTGACGAGGTGGTTGTTCCACGACATGACGCCGACGCGCGCCTGGTGGCCAACCATGGACCGCAGCTTGGTCTGGTCCTCGACGTCCCAGATCTGGACGTCGCCGTCCGACAGACCAATGGACAGGTACGCGCCGTCGCCGGACCAGCGCACCGAAGACACGTAGTTGCTGGAGCCGCAGTCCATTAGGTTGGCGACACTGCCGGTCGCAGCGTTCCATATGTACACGCTCTGCTCGAGGGCGATGGCGACCTGATTGGCACACGACCAATCGAGCAGATTGAGGTAGTAGTCGTCGACGAGACCAGGGGCATCGAGGACGCGGTCGGGGGCAGTCGGGACCTTGCGGCGCATCTGAGCGTTGACGGCGTTCTTGAGCGGTCGGTTGTACGATGCGCGAAGATCCACAGGCTTGGATGACGTCGGTGGAGCCTGCTGGAACTCGAGAATTCGCGTCTTGCGCGACAGCCCCAGGCCGTCGGCAACGGACGACAGGTACTCGTTCACGGGGGTGTCCGCCGACGACGCCGGCTTGCGGGGACTGCTGTCACCACTGCGAGCAACAGACGACGAAGAGTCAGCTGACGAATCAACCTTGGTGCCCATAGAAACTTGCGAGCTCTGACGCGAAGGAATAAACCGGTCGACACGGGCCGACGCTCGCATGGCCTTGTCCTTGCGAGTGATCTTGCCAGGCGTGCGGTTCACATTGGCCGAGTTGGGCCCCGTTCCAGTGAGCGCCCAGTTGGACAGTGCCGGCTCATTGCGCAGAGGAGAAGAAACAGACTTGCCGCCAATCACCTTGGGGATGTAGGCTGCCGCGGGGCCCGGCGACGCCGGGGCCTTGATCGGCGTCTGAAGCAGCGCAGTCTCGTTGGAAGCCGAGACCGCACGGGCCAGGTTAATGCGAGGCGAATCGTAATCGAATCGCAGCTTCCGGCGCGTAGTCTGGCGAATAGGGGTAGAAGGAGTAGTCATTTTTTCGGTAGTCTTTTTGTGGTGGTGTCGAGGAAGGACAATTGAAAGAAAAGAAACAGAGACGGCTTGCCAGCAAGCCGCAGTGGTGAAAAAAGAAAAGGTCGTGTGAAAAAAATGAGGACCAGCCTCGGTGAAAATGAACTGAACAAAGCGTAAAACTCGACGTGTTACGAGACCATTTGGTCTGGCCGCCAGAGGCTAGTTATACCGGATCTTAGACCCTAACCTGAATGTTTACGAATGGCCCAAAAGGGTAATACGCGGCGCAGGTGCGCTGCAAGATCCGCGATTTGAGGCTTGCGGAGTGATTAGTTTCTGCACCAGCTGGAGGGGCTGTCCCGGGGACTCTGCTCCCCGAGTCGCCGTCGAAACCGCCTCGTGGCTGGGTGGAGGCTGAATCGTAGTCTCTGAGAGCGATTAGCCCTTGCTGAAATTGGCCCAGCAAAAAAAACAGAGACCGAAAGTTGGCACTCGCCTGCACTGTGGGTTGCATGCGAAGTAAGTCCTGTGCCCAATGTAGCTTGCGGTCAAAGACCGCTTGCTTCAAGTCTCATGTGCATACGCGTTCCTTGCAGGTGCATGCGGCAAATGGTATTAGCTGCGAGTCGTTGCATTTTTGAATCAGTAATGGCCGGGGCATCAGGGCTGCCCAGGAAAACCTGGGGTCGGCGATAGGAGATAATGGGGAGCCGTTGAAATGAGAGCCGTATGCGTGAGCTCAGTCGGATAAATTAATCATCCGAGAATGTCAAATCACTGGTCGAAGCAAGGCAGTAGAGCGTATAGAGCTGTAAGAGGCGTTATACACTCGGCCGAACCCCCCTCAGGTTCTGGGGCCATTTAGTGTTGTGGCATTCATGGTCCTCCAACAGGCTCGACCAGGATCGACCAGGCTCGACCAGGCTCGACCACAGGGATCGAGCTTGGTGGCACGTCATCGCTATGTCACAGGGGAATGCCGGTGCAATAGGACTCCGAGGCGACCGGACAGATGCATTGTTCCGGGCAAAAGAACTATATAATATTGGCCGGGACAGCATATTGAGCCCGTGGTAAGCCAGTAGAAGACTACAATATGACGATTCCCGAGACAAGAACAGCTCTGGTTGTGTCTAACGGAGCGCTGGTCCCTAAGACGCTGCCAGTGGCGAAAGTGGAGCCCGGCCACATGCTGATCCGCGTCCGAGCCATTGGACTGAAGTACGTGCGCGCCTGAAATTCCAGGCCCATCACAGTGCTAACTACAGCGTTGGAGAGGCGGGAACGCTTGACTTGGGGTTCTACAACCCCGAAGTCGAGGCAGTGTTTGGCTTCGAAGCAGCGGGCGAGGTGCTGGCGGTTGGCGAGGGCGTGACTGATTTCAAGGTTGGCGACAGCGTCATTTCCACTACCGGGGGCCAAAACTACGAGCACCCTGAGCGCGGCTCGTTTTCGGATTACGTTGTGGTGCGGGCCAGCACGAGCTGGAAGACCGGCAAGCAGCCGCTCGAAGTCGTTCCCGAGGGCACTACCAGCGTGCCGTCTGGTCTCCTGACGACGTATGCCGGTGCGTCGAGCCTCGGATGCGCTTTTGCAACCCTGGGCCTATACTTTGAATGGTTCAACAAGACGCCGCTCATGGCGAACTCCGTCAGCCCGGACAAGCACTACCTAGTGTGGGGCGGGTCGAGCTCTCTGGGGTCGGTGGCGGTGCAGCTCGCAAAGTACATGGGCTACACAGTTGTGGCGACCGCTTCGTCCCACAACCACGAGCTGGTCCGATCTCTCGGTGCGGCGGCCGTATTCGATTACCACGATCCCGCTGCTATTTCCCAGATTCGATCTTACACGGGAGAGCGGCTCACGGCCGGCCTGGACGCTATTGGCGTAGCCGAGTCGACTAAAGCTGTGTTTGAGTGCATGGCACGCGACCTGCCGTCGCGCGTGCAAAAGGCCCGCCTGGAACCAGTGCCGCCGGAACTCGCGCAGAAGCATCCCAACGTCACTTGTGAGGCTGCGCCTGCATTCATTGCGGCCGAGGCGCGTCGCAAGGTGCGCCCTGACCTTCCCGAGATCGTGTCCCCGCCCGGGTGTCTTGAGGTGTGCCGGGGCGCCTTTGAGCGTCTGCGGACGATTGCGGGCAATCCCCACATCCTGAGGCACCTTCCGATCAGGATCGTGCCGGGAGGGCTTGCCGGGATCAACGAGGGCCTTGACATGATCCGTCGCAAGGAGAACTCGGGCACCAAGATCGTCGTCACTCTGTGATCGAGATCGGGCCAGTAGGGGTGTCGACAGCTAGATATGCGTACAGTAATGAGATGATGTGGTAAGAGAAGACCTAGCACCGCTTTTTTTAAGGGGCCAAACTAGGACAGAGAGGCTGGCTGCCGGTGCTAGGGACCAAGTGCCCCAGGCACCCCGGCACCGGTGGTGCCTGCGTCTGGGCCGCCGAGACAATAGGCCCCTCGTACCCAGATCTGTACGCCTGCCGTGTACGGAAGACCCATATGCGACCCATCATGACATGGTGCGGTGGATCGGGCGACGTGAGATCTGACCGATGCGGCAGACACAGATCCTCTGCAGTGACAAGCCCAACTCGGATGTTTGTTGACCGTCTGGCAGTAGTCGAGCAAGGCATCTGACCAGGCCACTGGGCGCAGGGCAGTGCGGTTTAAAACGGACGATCGACGCCCCCCGGCGTCGCGGCCCGAGTGACATGTATACAATGGTTTCGAGCGCAAAGCACCTAGTTCTTGTGGGCATTCTCGCCATGGCCACTGGCGTGGCCAGCGTGCCCATCGAGCTGCAACCGAGGGACAAGGCGCTCGATGACGGAATCAAAACATCGCTACAGGCGCTCGCGAGCATCTACGGCACGGAGCCGGCTACCATGGTCATGACTGCGAACCCGACCGTCGGAGCCATCGCGGTTCCTCCGTCGCAGCCAGACGGCCATGGCGGTGGTGACGGTCACGGCAACGGCGACGGCGGTGGTATTGCGACCGCCACGCCTGTGGCCGAGACCGTTTCGGCTGTCCCCGTTGACGCAACTCTGACAGCGGTCCCGATCATAGCGACCGCGACGCCCATCCCCGCCCCTCATCCGGCCGACGGCGACGGCTGCGACGGCCTTCTCTGCGTCGGCCTCGGGCTCGATCTCGGCATCGTCGACGCCGATCTCAACGTCGGCCTGCGCTGACGGCCGCGGGACGGCGCAAGACCAATACCCGGCGCCTGGCGCGCCCTAGTCTTACGAATACACGATGTAATGCTGGCGTCTTTCCTGTGCGCTTTTCTTTCCTGGGCGCCCCGTGCCGCTGCGATGATTTTGCTCCTGGGGCGCTGCCCCCAGGAAAAAGGAGCACGGCGATCGTTTTGCTCCTGGGGGCTCTGCCCCCAGACCCCCGTAGCAGCTGCTTCGCAGCTGAACTAGGTCACGGGCACGCCGCCTCAACCGCGAAGCGGTTGCAACGGGGGTCTGGGGGCAGAGCCCCCAGGAAAAAGGCATACGGCGATTATTCTGCTCAGCTGGACTGGGTCATTGGCACCCGGAACGAGCGCGAGCGTGCGAGCGGCAGCACGAAGCGAGGCATCCCACGACAGGCCCGAACCGCAGCAGTACAACAAAGGCGACAGCGACAGGGCCCACGTGTGCCGTGCGCCGGGCAGGACCGCTGTTTGGCCAGCCGGGGCGCGAGAACTTGCCCACGGCCCGATAATGTCGGGGCGAGACCCAGGGCTAGGACCGGCGCCCACGTGGAGATGAGATGAAGGTGTCGTGTGGCCGCGGCGGGCCAATCAGCCGCGCACGATAACCCCACGAGGGCGAGTCGTGTGCGGCCGAAGCACCTTTAGGTGCCGGGCTGTCGAGCTTGCATGCGGCTGCGGGGCGTTGTTGGCCCCGTTGTATATATACTGGCGGGGAGGGCTCACAAGACGGTCTGCTGGCGGACGATACTGGTGTTTTGCCATTGGTGCCTGTTGTTAGTGCGCTAGAAAATGGCCCGCAAGCAGACGAACCAGGCCCCCGCGGCCGGAGACCGCGACGGCCTCCTGACGCCTCCGCTGACCGGCGAGCTGGCCCCGGTCGACGAGCAAAAAGCTGCAGGACCGGCCGCTGCGCCCGAGAGGGAGGGCAGGTCGCAGCTCGACGCGCTGAAGCTGCCCGGGCCCGCACTGGCGCCCGCGCCTGCTCCCGGAGCTGGCGGCACCGGCGGCGCCAAGCGCGGCAGACGCGCGGCCGCCGGCGACAAGGACGCGGCCGAGCAGCGGCGGAAGGCGCGCCGGACGAGCCACAGCGACATCGAGCGCCGGCGGCGTCTCAAGATCAACGAGCAGTTTGAACTGCTCCGCTCGCTGGTGCCGTCGTGCAGCCACATGAACACCGCCAAGCGGGGCGGCGAGGTTGGCCTCCACAAGCTGGACATTCTCACCGAGAGCGTACAGTACATTTTTGAGCTCAAGAGCCGAGTGGCGGCGCTCGAGCAGCAGGCGTTTGGCGTCGCGCCCGCGTCGCGGGCCGTGCCTGGCCCCAGCTCCATGCCCCCGCCTGCGTCGTCGCAGCCAGTCTCAGGCAGCACGACGCCCGTCATGAGCCCTCCCACGCCGCCCTTCGGGCCCATAGCCGATACCGCCAAGCTGCGGATCGCAAACCTTCTGCACTAGCCGGGCTGGACTCGGTCCCGCTGCCTCACGACACCTGTTGTAACGACACTTACGATCCCTGGCGCAACGCGCCTTTTTATTTATATCCGCGGTAAATTGATAATTTGTGTTCTTGGACCTTGCGCGTCTTTATTTTGTTTTCCTGGGGCGCTGCCCCCAGAGCCCCCGTGGCAACCGCTTCGCGCGTGATGCGTTCACCGCCCTTTTTCTTTCCTGGGGGCTCTGCCCCCAGACCCCCGTAGCAACCGCTTCGCGGTTGATGCCTTGACCGTGGATAGCATTTCTTTTTGGTGGCTGCCCGCCAAATCAACTGCGAAGCAGTTGACGCGGGGGTTTGGGGGCATAGCCCCCAAGAACAGAAAGAGCAGTAGTTGCAGCAGTAGCAAACAACGTTCGCGGTTGCTGCCTTGGCCGTGGATAGCGTTCTCTTTTGGTTTCCCGCTAAATCAACTGCGAAGCCGTTGCCACGGGGGTTTGGGGGCAGAGCCCCCAAGAAAAAAGTAGCTCCAAGCAGAAGCGAATAACATTCGGGGTCATGATATATACAAGTCTATGTGCGGGTCTAGTTGCCGAAAAAGCCCTGGGACTCGATGTGGAGGATGATCTCGTGGACGGCAGTGCGGACGTCGGTCTTGGAGAGGTCAACGGTGATGTCAGCGTCGGTGGGTGCCTCGTAGGGGTCGTCGACGCCGGTGAAGCCCTTGATCTCGCCGCGTCGGGCGGCGGCGTAGACGCCCTTGCGGTCGGTCTTCTCGGCGTGCTCGAGGGGCGTCGCGACGTGGACGAGCACAAAGGTGCCGTGCTTCTCGACGATCTCGCGGGCGTGGGCGCGCGACGCGGCAAACGGCGCAATGGGGGCGGCGATGACGGCCGCGCCGGCCTTGGTGAGCTCGCTGGCGACAAACGCAATGCGCTGGCTGTTCTTGTGGCGGTCCTCGCGCGAAAAGCCCAGCTCAGACGACAGCTCGTGGCGCACAGTCTCGCCGAGCAGAAGCGACACGGGGCGGCCGCCCTGCTGGTTGAAGGTGACCTCGAGGGCGCGGGCGACCGCATCCTTGCCCGAGTTGTAGTAGCCCGTCAGGAAAATGGTGAAGCCCTGCTTAGAGCGCGGCGGGTGCGACTCGCGGAGCACCCGCACGACCTCGGGGTACGAGAACCATTCGGGGATCGGGAGACCGAGGCGCAGGCGCTTGCGGAGCTCAGTGCCCGAGATGTCGAGCGTCTTGACGCCCTCGGGGACCTCGTCCTTGGGCGCGTACTCGTCGGCGTCCGGCAGGTAGGTCATCTGCTGGAACGGAACGACCTCGATGCCGAGCTCGTCGCGGTACTTCTCGACGAGGTGCTGGGCATCGTACGGCCCGTAGAACTCGACGCCCTTGGAGTTCTTGCCCGGGCCGGCGTGATCGCGGCCCACGATAAAGTGGGTGGCGCCGTAGTTCTTGCGGATAATGGCGTGCCACACCGCCTCGCGGTCGCCGGCCATGCGCATGGCGAGCGGCAGAAGCGACAGCAGTGCCATTCCGTTGGGGTAGCGGGGCAGCAGCGCCTGGTAGACCCGGACGCGGGTGAAGTGGTCAATGTCGCCGGGCTTGGTGAGGCCAACAACCGGGTGGATCAGGACATTAGCCTGGCGCGAGCGCGCAGCGCGCACAGTGAGCTCGCGGTGCGCACGGTGCATGGGGTTGCGGGTCTGGAACGCCACGACGCGGCGCCAGCCGAGCTTGGAGAACTGCGACCGCAGCTCGGCAGGGGTGTTGCGGAGGCCAACGTAGTCGTAGTGGTTAAGACGGTTGATCGCCTGCAGCTTACCGCCGACGTAGAACTCCTTGGCTGTGTTGAACAGGTACTTGATGGCCGGGTGCTCCGGGTCGCCTCGGAACACCTTGTCGGCCTCGCGCTGCTTGTCCGGGCGGTACACGTCGTCGACGGTGATGATGGCGAGCGGGGCCTGGTCGCGGAAGTCACGCAGGACGACGCGCGCGCCGGGCGCGATCTTGGACGCCTCAATCTCCTCCTTGGACACGTCGAGCGTGATGGGCATGGAGAACAGGGTACCGTCGGCCAGGCGCAGCTTGTCGACGACGCCATTGTAGTCCTTCTCGGTCATGAAGCCCTCGAGCGGCGAGAAGCCACCGCACAGGATGAGCTCGAGATCACACAGCTGGCGCTCCGTCAGCACAAGGTCCGGCAGCGACTCGGACTCGGTCACGAGCTTTTCGCGAATGGGCGCGTCGCGCACCAGCAGGTCCTTGAGGACTCCTCCGTGGGGTGGGTTAGCCATGACTGTGCGTGTGTGTAGTGTAAGAGGTACAGAGCAGAAAGGAAAAAAAGCGGGCCACACCGGTATTAAAGGGTCCTTGCGTGTCTCGCGGAGTTTCTCCGTGGTTAGGCCGGGTTTCCGGGGAGGGGTATCTATGCCGTGTGTCTGTAGGGGAATTCTCGTAGTATTGGATTCTAGGGAAGCAGATTTAAAATTGCGGTCACGGATTAAAAAACCAGCCAGACGGGTCCTCAAACGCCACTGACAGCGGCCCCCAAGCGTGGACCCCCCGGAGCGATCGCCGACATAGTTGCCGCAATAAGCCCCGATGACGACATTTTTGGTGACTATTCGTGATAGTCTGTCATGGCAACCTGCCGTGAGCCTGCAGTTTGACAAACTCATCTGCAAGGCTGGCTGCGCGCTGACGAGTCTTGCGGCCTATTGCGGGCCGTGTCGGCCTGTCCATGGGCGCGGCGCTGTCACTCCGCGGCAGCCGCCTGAGCGATTGGCGCGATTCGTGTTCGTTTCGGGACCACGCCGTACCCTTATGACCGTGGACCGCGTACGGTAGTTTATGAAGAGGGAACGGCACGTCTGTAGCCTGCCACTACGCGTGTTCTTGCATGTCTAGCTTCCCTCAACTGCGAAGCAGTGGCCCCGGGCGTCTGGGGGGCAGAGCCCCCAGGATGGCGGTTGGCGAATCCACGCAGACCGCACAGACCCAAATCAAGCCAGTGCATTTTGCCCGCGCACAACTACTCTGGTTTAATTCGCAGACAACGGCCGCGTTTACCATGGATACAGTAGCATGCCAAAAACAAATTCTGCTATATCAGTCACCAAGCGACTGTCTGGACGTCACGCCTCGAGCCGAGCACCTGCTACTCGGTCTAGGGCCTACCAGATATCGCCTCCCAAGGCCGATTTTGCCCATACTGTTATGTGCCAATACTAGCGGACGAAGCGGACGTAGCAGCCGTGTGAGAGCGAGGCGGTGAGCTTGATAACCGTCGGAGTGGGTGTGATGGGCGTCTGGACGGACGTGACGATGTCGCGGAACGTCTGGACAATACGGACGAGCGTGTACGACGCCTCGGTAAGGGCAAAGTTCTGGCCGAGGCAGATGCGCGGCCCTCCGTTGAAGGGAAGGTAGTCCCACGTGTGGGTCTCGCCGCGGTCCCAGCGCTCAGGGATAAACTCTTCGGCAGTCTCGCCCCAGTACCGGGGCGAATGTTGCATGGACCACACGTGGTACATGACCTGGCCGCCCTTGGGGACGAAGACCGGCTGGGACTCGTCGGGCCCGCCGCCCCGGGGCAGGATGGTGTCGCGGATGGCAAAGCGCGAGTTGACGGGCACAATCGGCGACAGGCGCAGGGCCTCGTTGATGACGTTCTGGAGGTACCGGCACTGACGGAGGGTCTCGAACGTAAGGGTGGACGCATCGGTGCCAAAGTCTGCGAGGACCGCCTCGCGCAGCTTCTCCCAGACGCGCTTGTCACGCGCGAGGTAGTAGATGAGGAACGAAAGCAGACTGGCAGTGGTGTCGCGGCCGGCCAGCAAAATGTTGAACGCCTGGTCGCGGATCACGTCAGGGTCCGATGTCTCCCTGGCAAGCGCGTCAATAAACACGTAGCGGCCGTCCTCGGCGTCGGCAGTCACTTTTTCGGCGTTCTTCTGGCGCTCCAGAGCGCGGTAAACGTAGTACTCGACAAAGTTCTTGGACACGTCGCAGTGCTTCTTGAAGTCCGGGATGCGCGCGAGCCAGTAGAACTTGCTCAACTGGCCACGGAACGTCAGGTCCTCGAGGGCAGCGTTGAAGTTGTCGGCGAAGTCCTGGGCAGACACCGGCCCGCGGGGACCGTCGAGCTTGTGGTTGGCGCCCACGAGCGAGTCCACACTCTGGCCGAACAGAAACTCGGTCGCAGTGTCGAGGGTCAGCCTGAAGAACTGCTCCTGGGCGTCGAACTCGCCCTGGGCCGAGTTCTTGGAAAATATGTCCAGCAGGGTGTTGACGTGCTCGTTGAGCGTGTCCAATTGAGAAATCTGCTCGCGGCTGAACTGCGGACGTAGCATCGCCCGCGAGTGCTTCCACCCGGCCCCGGACAGCGTGAAGATGCCGTCGCCCAGCAGCGGCAGGAACATCGGATACCGCAGGCCGAGCGAGTAGTCCTTGAACGACGTGGCCAGCACCGTCTTGATGTTCTCGGGGTCGCATGTGACAATGCGGTTTGTGGTCATAAGCTGGTTGCGCACCGTGTGCCGGTTCGCGCGCTGGAAGTACGAGTTGATGTACTCATTGACGGTGAACTGCTTGACCTGCTGCCGTAGCCGGCCAAACTCCATGAGGCCAAACGGGTGGTTCCAAAACGTCGGCGGGAAAGCCGCGCCCGCCTTGCGCGCCTTGGACCGCCATGACAGCTCGGCCGTGACGGCACTCAGCGTCAAGAACGCCACGAGAGCCAGCGCCAACAGCAGCACATACTTTGCGATCTGTACCGCAATGCCTGCAAAGCTCATTGCAGGGTTTTACACTCACTACCCCACAAAGGCGTTTGCGAGCTGCCCCGCTTATATACCTGGCCCTGGCATTGCAACGCTGCGTCAGGTTTTCCTTGCAGGGGCGGTGAGATCGCCCTTGCATTTGCGCAACCTGCAATTGGACCGCGTTTGCGGCACCTGTATGCTGGGCGTTGGCTTCTCACAGCGCGACTGGTCTATTGGCTTGTAAACCGCTACACGTCACATATAGGTCTGGGAAGGCGGGCCTGGGTCTTCCTGTTCTTCCAGCAGGGACCTCGGCAAGACCCCATCACAGATCGCCAAATGCCAGCCTTGTGCTCGTATGGCCCAGACGCCATGGCAACGGCGTCGGCTCTCGGGTTCGGCGGTATACATAACGACTCGGCCTTGCAGCCATCCCAAACGCTGCTATGCTATTTTTACATAGGTTACTGGCTGAGCACTGATTAGGGGGCTGAGTCCTCTCGGCGGTTTCGACCGGACAGACGTTAGCCCGTCGGAACGTGGGGTCTTCCCATGGTTGGACGGATCGGCGCTGTCACATGCTGGTCGGTCTCCGATTGAACCAGGTCCTTGTATCTCGCCAGGCGCGCAGGTACGTGCTGGTGGGAGGATCAGTGGGGTCATAGGGCCCTATGAGGCATTAGAGGGACCGCTATTCTGCCGGTCAGCCAGGTTAACCACGAAACGGGCTGTCTCGAGCGCGTTCGAGCCGCCGGACGCGAAAACCTTTTACTGGGCCCCCGTTGCTTATAGGGCGATCCTCTGTCAGTAAGCTTAAGCAATAACATTCGCAGTATAGCGGCGGCGCTGAGCGGCGGGAGTTCGGGTACGGAATAATAACCCCTCCACAAACGGCTGAGCAGTGATTATTTCTGTGGGGACCAGGGTACTTGCGCTGTCACGCTGCAGTAGCCGGCAGTCTGACACTGCGGCAAAGACCAGGCTACAAATCTGTCTGGTAGCATTCGCGAACGCATGAAAGCCCATGGGAGCAATGCTACCAGACAGAGTTGTGAAGACCCGGCTGCGCTCTTCGCTTCCCAATTGAATGATAAACCGTCGCAAGCTGGATAGGAACCGAAAATATACAGTGGCACAGGAGCCAAGCGTCGTTGGATCAACTCACCAATGCTGACGTCTTGAGCAACGTCGTCAAGCGTTTCGAACGACGAGTTCCTTTTTACACTGGTCTCTTGTTTTGAATTGTTTTGCAGAAGCGCGTCCATTTCGACAGTCGAAAGAGTGATGAAACAAGGTTTTGGATGCAAGGTTTTGCATGCAAGTGGAGATCATACTATGACGTTTATGTAAAGCATGGCATCCGCCAGGCGTCTATACAACTAGAGGATGCGCCGGGTGCATCTGAGTGCGGTACGCATGATAAGGTTTTCACCTGATGGTGGCTCCCTTTTGTCACATCTTACGATATCAAGGCTGGGGGATGGATCGTTACATCTAATACTTCATCTACCATGACACGCAACGCGACCACGTGTGTTGCGTAACCGGCGAATTTCCGCCTTTGCCAATGCCATCGAGGAGTCCATTTCTTCCAGCACCCGGACTGTACCCCGTAGATGCTGATCGACCATCCCCTTGAGTTGATGGCCTCGACAACTGTGACCCACTCCCCGTCGCCGGACTGAATAGACACTTGTCGGCTCGACTCTCCTGCACAGTGCCCGCGGGTCGCGTGCCACTGTAAACTCTGACCCGCTAATACTAATACACAGTGTTGCATATCTATTTCACACCCACCTGTCAGTTACAGTGGCCGAAAGTCGCGTCCAGGCAGCCTGCCACGAAAAAAAACGCAAACCACACAACGCGCTATCGCGACAGTCGCGCAGCTGTAGTACATCACACCAGCATCAGCCTCAGGATCGACGGGCCAGCGAATACATGTTCGGATCGGCAGCGAACCGGCCAGGGTTTGGCTCGTTTGGCAGCGCGCCGACTGCTGGCAACACCGGAGGCGGCCTGTTTGGCCAGTCCAATGCCAACACTGGCGGCTCGGCATTCGGCCAGCCGTCGACAACAGGCTCGGCATTCGGCCAAAACACCGCTAATGCCGGCACGGGCGGCGGCTTGTTCGGCTCTTCGACCGCGAACACCAACACCGGCGGCGGGGGCCTGTTTGGCAGCAGCACCAACAGCGCGTCTGGCGGCTTCGGAGGATTCGGCTCAACCGCCGCGACAAACACTAGTGGATCGTCGCCATTTGGGTCTAATGCGGGCACGGGCGGTACCACCGGCACCACGAGCGGCTTTGGCGGCTTTGGCGCCAAGCCCGCCGGCAGCACTGGGTTCGGCGGCGGCTTTGGCAGCACGAGCCAAGCCACGACAGGCTCGCCGTTTGGATCGAGCCTAGGCGCTGGCACCGGTGGTCAGCAGCAGGGACAGGGAACAGCGGTTGTGCCGTTTGAGCCGTTTTCAGAGAAGGATGCCACCAAGCCGTCGGTGACGAACCTGTACCAAAACATTTCGTCGATGCGGCAGTATGAGAACTGGTCGTTTGAGGAGCTGCGGTTCCAGGACTACCAGGCTGGCCGCCGCTACGGCAACGGCGGTGGCGGTGGCGCGCAGACCGGCGGCTTTGGCCAGACGGCGTCGCCGTTTGGGCAGGTCAACACCGGCATGGGGTTTGGCGCAAACACAGGCACCACGGGCGGCGGCCTGTTCGGCAGCAGTGCGAGCAGCAACACTGGTACGGGCGGCGGCGTGTTTGGGCAGGCGTCAAACAGCCCGTTTGGGCAGAGCAATGCCGCTAACACGAGCGGTGGCCTGTTTGGCAGCAAGCAGGCGACCACAGGATTTGGCCAGACAGGCACTGGCGGCTTTGGGTCTACGGCCACGAACAACGCGTCGCCGTTTGGCGGCTCGGCTACGGGCACCAGCGCGTTTGGGCAGACTAGCAGCACGCCGAGCGGCGGCGGGTTTGGCGGGTTCGGCGCCAGCAACACCCAGGGCTCCGGCGGTGGGCTGTTTGGCCAGCAAAACAAGCCGACGTTCGGTGCCACAGGCACGAGCGCGTTTGGCGCGTCGTCCGGCTCGAGTACCGGCGGTGGGCTGTTTGGTGGCAACACTGCTAACACCAGTAGTGGTGGTGGTGGCGGCGGGTTGTTTGGCGCCTCATCAAACACCCAGCAGAACACTGGCAGCACGGGCGGCGGGCTGTTTGGCGGCACCCAGAACAGCAATACGTCTGGTTTCGGCGCGAGCAACACCTCGAATAGCGGCTCGACCGGCTTTTCGTTTGGCGGCGCCGCCAACGCGCAGAACAAGCCGTTTGGCGGCGGGTTCGGTTCGACCACAACCACTAACCCGAGTACGGGCGGCGGCGGGCTGTTTGGCGGCGGCTCGAACGCTGGCACTACTGGTACTGGCGGCGGCATGTTTGGCGGCGCTACCCAGACCACTGGAAGCACTGGCGGCCTGTTTGGCGGCAGCGCCCAGAACAACACCAGCACGGGCACCGGCGGCGGTCTGTTTGGCAACACGCAGAGCAACACCGGCAGCACCGGCGGCGGCCTGTTTGGCGGCAGCGCCCAGAACAACACCAACACGAGCACCGGCAGCGGTCTGTTTGGCAACACGCAGAGCAACGCCGGCACCACTGGCGGCGGCCTGTTTGGCAACGCCCAGAACAACACCAACACCAGCACCGGCGGCGGTTTGTTCGGCAACACTGCCAATAAGCCGGCCACTGGTGGCTTGTTTGGCGGCGGCGCGTCCAGCACCACCGGCACCACCGGCGCAACCGGCGGCGGGCTCTTTGGCAGCGCCGCCAACAAGCCGGCCACTGGCGGTGGCCTGTTTGGCGGCGGCGGCGCCACCGGCACCGCTAACACGGCGGCCGGTCCCACCGGCGGCTTGTTTGGCGGCAGCGGCACCGGTGGGTCTCTGTTTGGGGGCCAGCAACAGTCGCAGCAGGCAACATCGCTGTTTGGCGGCAGCCAGCAACAGCAGCAGCAGGCGCCCAAGCTCATGGCCTCGATCGACCAGAATCCGTACGGCAGCAACCCGCTGTTTGCGAGCTCCCTCAACAGCAGCCACGGTAGCCAGGAGAGTCCCGGTCCGCTGGCGACGCCGGTGTCGGCCAAGAAGAAGCAGCCGTATGTGTCTGCGTACAAGCTGGCGCCGAGGCCGCTGTTTTCGCCGCGCGTCCGCCGCAGCAGCGGGCCGCTGGCCATCACTGCCCGCAACACCGGGTCTTCGTCGCCCGGTCCGGCAGCCAGCACGCCGGGCCCCGCCGCGCTCCCAACCTCGGAGCCTGACGGCAGCGCGACGTCCAACAACGCCAACGGGTCGCTCGCGGCGCCCGCCACGAGCCCTAGCAACATCTACAACCTCCGCATCGATGACAACATCCTGGCGACTAGCCTGTTTTCGCCTCGCAATAATCAGAGCAAGCTTATTATCAAGCGCAAGCCGAGCGACAACTTTGACGGCAAGGACGGTACTGCTGGGTCTTCTCCCTCGTCGGCGCTCGCGCTCACACCCGCCGAGGAGCCGGGCACCCAGTCCACGCCGGACTCGAGCACCAACGGCAAACCGGTTGACCGTGCTGACACGCCGAGCGCCCTCCCCGAGCGCACCAGGCCGAGCAACAAGCCCGACAGGGAGATCGTCGACGAAAACGGGTACTGGATCTCGCCGAGCCAGGATAAGCTCGACCACATGTCGCTCAAGGAACTGGAGCGCGTCAAGCGGTTCCGCGTGGGCCGCAAGGGCTTTGGATCTGTCGAGTTTGAAGAGCCTGTGGATCTTTCGCAGTTCTCCAACGTCATGAAGCAGGTTCCGGGCCGCATCGTCGTTATTGACCGCCGCAAGCTAGCCCTGTACCCGGATGAGGGCAGCAAGCCGGCCCCGCACAAGGAGCTCAACGTGCCCACGACCGTTAGCCTCGAGGGCGTGTGGGCCAACGCCAAGGACACTCGCAAGCCCATCAAGGATCCAAGCCACCCGCTCTATGTCAAGCACCTCAAACGTCTCAAATCGCTCCCTAACGCCGACTTTGTGTCGTGGGACCCCGAGACCGGCACATGGGTCTTTCGCACTGGCACCGTCTAACCCTCTTGTATAGCATGTAATAATTCAGAGCTCTGTCTTTCTTTTGGGGCGCAGAGTCGGCAGCGGTATTTGCTTCATGGGGGCTCTGCCCCCATACCTCCGGGGCAACTGCTTCGCAGTTGATCGATGGTGTGCACTGAGTTCAGTGGTCGAAGTGGAAGGCCGAGCCCTAAGCAAAAGACAAATAAAAAGATGCAGCAATATAAATAATCAATAGGAGCTATGCAAGTGTCGGCAGTCAGCGGCCGACGTTAATTTTACAGTTGGAAAAGGCCTCGAGCGCCTTGTAAAAGACAACGTACGAGACCTCGTCGTTCATGGGGTAGTGGTAGATCTCCGAAAGGCGGATCTGCCACGGCGGGAAACCCTGTAGAGCGACGTCAGGCGTGAAGAGTACCACGAGATCAGGTTCCTCGGACACAAGCGTGCGAAGCTCGGCGTCAATTACGTCAACAGTGATGTCGCTGGAGGTGATTTTGCCGTGAGCAGCGAGGTCAGCAAGGGTTCGCGTAAGCTCAACGATAGACTCTCGGCCGTCCTCCTCGGATAGCAGGGCCACACGGATCTGAGCGGGCTCGTCAGGGCGGCCATTGGCGAAGCGCTGTGCGCTGTGAGGCACAACGACCTCGAGCGTCGGGCGAGCACTGATACCAAAATAGAGGCCGAGTTTCTTGGACACAGCGCGGTGCACGTCCTGGATAGGGAGTTCCTTGAGGGCACCCGTGCGCTCGTAGATGGACACAAGCGAGATGTCGGCGCCCGCAGACCAGGACACGACCTCGGAAGCTTCGTCCAACAGGCCCTCGACGCCGCCGCCTGTCTCGGACACGTCGCGCAGATTCAGCACAAATGCAATGTGGCGCGGCAGCTTCTGGAGGCCCGCGACATCCTGGCGGATAAGCTGCGGTGTGCGGTTGTGGTAGCTCGCCAGTTTCTGGAACCGGCGGACCAGGCCGTAGTAGACCGCCTTGGCGAACAGGAATACGCTGTAGACCACATAGAGCGCGCGGAGGCAAGCCTTGAACACGACCACCCAGATACCCGTGAGGGGCCCGGATTGCCGCACAACTACCGGCACGTCCTGTACGTCTCGGGCCTTTTTAGTGGCTGCTGCCCGGTTCCGCGGCCCGTCTGTCATGTTGAGTGACGAATCTAGCTGCCTCGTCTCCACTGTGGATATTGGTGACATCGTCAGCATCCATCTGTAACGATTTGCCGGAGTCAGTACTGCGTCTAGAGCTCTGAGGAAAGCGCGTGGCCGCGGGAAAAACAGGACAGTCTATGAATAAATTAGTAGTCATTACACGAATCATGCTATAAGGAGGCACGAACGGGGGGGGGGGGTGATTCATGAGTGCTGGCGGATATGCGTCTGGGGCAGGCGGGACGGATCGACGTAATCGACCCAGGCCGGTTCCTGCGAGATTTCAAACGAGACTGGCAGCGGCGACGACGGACGGGACAACGAGGCGCCCGGGATCGGGGGCGGAATGCCAATGGGCCCCGGGGCACCCGCTCTGCGCTTGCCCGATGGCCCGCCGGGGCCAGCAGGCGGCGCGAGCGTTCCCTGGGGCGCCGCGGTGCCACTGTCCGAGAGGGTCGACGTGCTGGCGGCCGACGAGTGCGTCTTGAAGCTGTCGGACATGGGCGACGAGACGGATCGGGTCTGTGCGATCTTGCGCTGCAGCTGGCTGTTGACCAGGCGCTCGCGCTCGAGCTTGGTCTCGAGCTGACGAACGCGGTCGGTCGCCTGGCGGACCTCGTGGTCGTTGCGCTCGCGTAGGTTGCGCAGAGCAGTGCGGAGGGCGTCGCGCTGGCCCTCGACGGTCTTGATCTTCTCGCCAACAGGACCGCGGGTCGAGTTCTCGTTGACGAGATTCTGGAGCTTCTTGTTCTCGACCTTGAGCTCCTCGATCTCCTTGAGCAGCTCAATGGGGTTTCCTGCCGCCGTAAGGACCTCGAGGTCCGCCACGTGGGACTTGAGCTCAGGCAGAATACCGTTTTTCAGCTGGTTGGTCTCGACCTGCAGCTCGTCCATTTCGGCGGCCATGGCGGCGATCTTGTCGCGGAGAAGCGCCGCTTCGCGCTTCTCGTTTCGCAGCAGGCGATCGCGCTCTGCGAGCTGCGCCTCGAGCTCGGCCGCGTCGTAGTTGGCGAGCTCGGGAGCGCGGCCCTCGGCGAGCCGGCGCTTGCGCCGCTCCAGATCCAGCTGTGTCTGCAGCAGCACCATTTTCTGCGCACGCTGCGCCGGCGCAAGAGACACCCGGCGGCTGCCGGTGCTGTTGTCCTCGGGAGACGACGGCGGCGACACGTATTCGCGGCCGTCGGCAACGCCGAGCTCGCGGCGGATCGCGTCGGCGAGCTCGCCGGTCACGAGCCGGATCTCGTCGAGAAGCGTCTTGTTCATAGATCGCAGTTCCGACACCTCGCGCGACGCCTCGTCAAGCTGCGCCTGCATCTTTTCCGGCACCGACACCGCCGTCGCCGACGCCGCACCCACGCCGGCTACGGCACCACCGGCGGCCGCCGCGCCGTAGTGCGAGTCCATCGACGAGCGTGACGTCGGCGCCGTCGTTGCAGTCGCGGCGTCGCGCGACAATGACAGCGGCGACGATTGCGCCTCGTCCGAGTAGCTGCTGGCGGCCGGCGACTGCACCACCACCGCGTCGGTCTGCACCTCGGCATCGGCGTATGTCGCACGAGGCGCCGTTGGGCCCGTGACAGACCCCCTGCTCAGCCGCTTGGGCTCGTCGTCGGTGTTTGTACTCGAGTCGACCATGGTCGCCGAGCTGTTGCTCGACGGGTTCGACATGGGCTTGCTGACGCGCGACGGCGGCCGCGACAGCCGCGGACCGCGCATGCCTCCCGGGGGCATTCCACCCGGCGGCATGGCGCCTGGCGGCAGGTGTCCGTTGGCCGGCCCGTTGCCCATTCTCGGGTCGTAGCCGGGAGGGTACCCGCCCATTGACATTGTGCGGCCGCCTGGCGGGCCGTGCGGGCCCGGAGCAGCAGGACCGCCATAGTGTCCAAAGTACTCGCTGCTCGGCGGCGGGCCCGTCATGGTCGGCAGCCTGCCGCCGTGCGGACCCATGGGGCCGCCCATACGCATGCTACCCCGCATCATTCCCGGCGGCCCAGACGACATGCGCGGGCTGGCGCCTCCCATCTGGGGAGACATGGGCCCGCCAGGCCCGCCGGGACCGCCGGCGCCCCGCATTGGGCCCGGGTACTGGACGCCGTCGCTCGTCCGCAGCGCCGCTTTCCGTGCATTCTGCAAGTTCGCCCGGTACGACTTCTGCGACGATGGCGCGACGCCCAGCGTCGGAATCACGGGAGTGGTGTCAAACCCGCCTCCAGACATGGTGCTCGTTATCGACATGGTGCGCCCGTTGTTGGCTGCGGAACCAGGCGTCCCGGGGGTCCCGGGCGCCGGCCCCATCGTCGGATACCGGTCGCGGTCACGCAACAGCGAAAGCTCGCTCATCGACAGCTCCGGCGTCAGGTCTCCGCCGTCCAGGCCGCCACCGCCCTCCTCCTCGTAGTCGTCGGCGGGCCCGCGCGACCCCCCGCGTCTCCATCCAAAAAACCGCGAGCTGCCGTTGCTGGCCGTCGACGCCCGGCGGGCAGCTGCACTGCCGGGCCGGCCCGTGGCCATAGGCTGCACGACCGCCTCGTCCCCACTGAATATCGCCATATCCTCCATGGCCATCTGTGTGCGCGATCGCGGCATTCCGCCGCTGCCGACGGCTGGTATGCTCATTGCGTGTGCCGTGTGTAAAAAAGTGAACGAGTGTTGAGCCCGCGCGAGGCGTTGCCACTGTGCAAAAAAAGGAAAAAAAAGTTATGTGCTGAGACTCGCTGCGGTCCCGTTGCTCAAACGCGTCCGGATCCGGCCCAAACGGCGATACTTTTCGTTGTCCGGTCGCAAGTTCGGCAGCCAGTCCGATACCTAATCAGCCTTGACGTCGTCCGCTCGTTACAGTAATGTTGTACAATAAGCTCCCAGCTTGCTGGTACCACCCTGTTTGCTAGCAAAGTTGCGGTCCGGTCCTCCAGTGGCTCCCGCCGTGAGACTCCTTCGGTGGCTCCTTCTGTGGCTGCTGCCGGAGCTCCTTTGTTACGGACCGCCACTAGTCCAGTATCCAGTCCAAAGAAAATACCCTGCGTATCACACCTACCGGTGTACGCTCCAAGCCGGACAGAAACAAAAAGAGACCTTGAGGGACGGCCTCAAAAAAAAATGCTGATCGCGATAGTTGGTTCGTGCAACCCGGCGGTGCATCCTGTGTTCTTTGCAAATTAGCTGACGAATTGCTGACTAACCGGCGCGCGGTTAGCGTACTCACCGGGCGGTAGCCCCCCCTTCTTCCCCGTCGGCCGCAGAGTGCCGCCGCATGCCACCCGGCACACCCGCCTCAGCCGCATGCTGGTTACCGCTTTGGGCAAATATCTTGGGCCCGCTGGCGCCCCTCTGCCGCATCAGGATCCTTGTTCTGGCAGGGGCCCTTGCCCGACGTTTTTTTTTTTCGGGGGTGGCCGCCAGCTCGGCTGACGCTGTAACCGCTAGCGCCTGGTATCGGATTTCAAATTCCCAGAGACTAATCGCTTAGCCATAATTCCTCCTCGACATACCGTTTGCCCGCCACTACGCCGCCATTGCCCCCCTTCCTCGGCTGCCGGATTCGGCCCGCATCCCACGCGTCTCGTCACGCCCCTTGCTTGACGTGATGCCAGTATCCAACGCTGTCCCAGCCAAACAATACAGCTGCTAAACGTGGTCACGCAGTCGCGCCAGTCAATTCCCTACCGTAAATATCTGGTTCCCCCCACCCATCCCACCGCTTAATACAACTCAATTATTTCGCGTGCGTCTGAAGCGCGAAACCCGGTGCGAACAGCCCTCGCATAGTCTCAGCGTTCGACGCAGGGGTGCCCGATTAAACGGCAAAACGTGCAATTGCAACCCGCCAGATCGAGTCGAGCTAAAATTGAAGCAACTGCAGCGACGCCAGCACGGGCCGCCCCGACGCGCAAGCCTGTGTCTATCTGGCGTCGTGCATCTGACGCTGCACCTTGTCCTCTGGCGTGCTGTGCGTGCCATGCGATGAGTCAAGATCTCATTGGCTGTACTGGACGCTAGTCCAGGAATTGAGCACAGACTGCCCGAACGCAAGACCGCGATGGGCCCATGTCAACACCCGCGGCGTGTAACTAGCAATTTCACTACTTTACCACGACGGGCCTCTTTCTTACAAACCACACATGTACAGATCTGCCTTGCAGGATCCTTAATAATGGCGCCGATTTCTTGCGCAGACACGCCCTCGCCGGCTCGGAAACACGCCCGGCATGCGACCCGGTGTACGGACAGGGAACCGCAGTGCCTTTGTTCTCGGTAACAAACTAGCCGTATGCTCTGTTTACACTCCGGCACCGTTCTGAGGCAGCCCTGCAGTTGACATGCGTTCACCGTGTTGGCACGCACGTACTGCTGTGCAGTCCGCTACAGTGCTCGCGTCCGACGCCTCCTTGCATCCACATCAAAAAACTCTCAGTGGCCAGGTGTGGCCGAGCATTGGCCCGTTCCGAGGTTGTTCCCAGGCCGTTCCTGTACCTTGCCTCGTCTTGCAGAAACCGCGAGGCACTAGTGTCAACTTCGCATCGATCTGCGGCTCCGTACCACCGGGGAGGGGGCATGAGACGAATAACAATGGCGCGCAATCGAGACTGGCCGCGGGGTGTCTGCGGTCTCGGGTGCAGCCGGCGACGGCTGTCAAGTTCAAGCCGAACCAATGGGCCAACAGTACGTCAAAAAGTATAGATCGGTGCGACCGACTATAGCCCCTGGGGTGTGCGCACGATTCAGTAAACGGCCATATTATACAAATTACATTTTAACGATTGTTGCATATCTAGTACAAATTGCTACGACGGTTACTGCGCCCATAAAACCGTCCATTTTTCACGCAAGAAATCCTCTCGGTGGCCAAGCTGGTAAGGCGTGGGACTGTAATGGTTCATTGTCATCCTAAGATCGGGTGTTCGAGTCACCCCCGGGAGATTTATTTTATTTTTTTTCGCGCGCAGATTTGTAGCCATAAGATTGTGCGCTACGTGCTTTAGCGGCAACCGTCATTACACGACATGCTTTGTGGCCTGCATCTTTTCCTGGGGGCTCTGCCCCAGACCCCCGTAGCAACTGCTTCGCACTTTGGTACTTAGGAGTGAATCAAGTTGGGCCAGCACCGAAACAGCTTCTACGGAATCTGGCCCGCTAGGTACCAAAAACCAAAAAAAAAAAAAATACCGCAGAACCGCAGGGGAAGCCATGCACGGGGTTTTTTGCCACGAGTTTTGGTGGGCGACAAAAGAACCAAAAAGAAACAGCAGTACTACCTGTTCACGCATAGTCACCTACTGCATTACTCTGTGTAGCTGTAGAACGCTTAACTAGGACTGATCGGACGGGAAGTCGTGTTGTCGCTCTCATGTGACCGCTGCTGACATTCGACTTTATTGAATCATGTGGATTCTGACGCTGGCTTGGAGTTATGGGAGCATGGTGGTCAGTATAACTGGGCAAACGTAGAGTAGAGCACTAGAAACCCGGCGCAAAACTGCAACTACGGGCCAGCCCAACTGCCAACGGAACCACAAAACGTGTTGTTGTATATACTATTAGACGAGGAATTACGCCTTGTCGGTGACGTAGAGATCAACGTACTCGTCAACGTCGAGGTCCTCGATGGTGCCACGGCCAGAAACACGGAGGATCTCCTCGACCTTGTCCGAAGCGAGACGGCCGCGGAGGTGGCGCTCAAACTTGGCGAGCAGGACCGGGGTACCCTCGTCGCGGCGCTTGCGATGGCCAATGGGGTAGTTGACCTCGACATCCTCGAGAATGCTGCCATCGGTAAGGGTGACCTGGATTGCATTGCCAATGTAGCGCTTATCAGGGGCGTGGTACTCGGTGGTGAAGCGGGGGTCCTCGACAAGCTCCATCTTGTCACGGAGGGCATCAATGCGGGGGTCAGCCGCGACGGCGTCGCTGTAGTCGTCGGCGGTGAGGCGGCCGTGGATGAGCGGGATGGCGACCATGTACTGGAGGCAGTGGTCGCGGTCGGCGTAGTTGTAGAGCGGGCCCTTTTTGTCGATAATGCGCATCGCGGCTTCCTGGGTGCGGACGCGGACCGATGAGATATCGTCGGCGGTCTTGCCGGCCTCCTTCAGGCGCTGGTGGATGGTCATGGCGGCCTCGACGGCGGTCTGGGCGTGGAACTCGGCCGGGAACGAGATCTTGAACAGAACGTTCTCCATGACGTACGAGCCAAAGGGGCGCTGGAACTTGAACTCCTGGCCCTTGAACAGGACGTCGTAGAAGCCCCAGGTCGGCGCGGTAAGCACAGACGGCATGCCGCCCTCGCCACGCTGGACCATGTAGGCCATGTTGACGGCGCGCGAGCACGCGTCGCCAGCGGCCCACGACTTGCGCGACATGGTGTTGGGGGCGTGGCGGTAGGTACGGAGCGACTGGCCGTCGGCAAACGCCTGCGAGACGGCGTCGATGGTCTGCTCCCGGGTGAGGCCGAGCATCTTGGACACCACGGCGGTGGTGGCGACCTTGACGAGAACCACATGGTCGAGACCGACCTTGTTGAAGGCGTTCTCGAGCGCGAGGCAGCCCTGGATCTCGTGGGCCTTGATCATGGCCTCGAGGATGTCCGAGACCTTGAAGCGGCGGCCCTGCGCGCCGTTGGACGCCTTGTAGGTGCGCGTGAGGTAGTCAGCGACCGCGAGGATGCCGCCGAGGTTGTCAGAGGGGTGGCCCCACTCGGCGGCGAGCCAGCAGTCGTTGTAGTCGAGCCAGCGAATGGCGGCGCCGATGGAGAAGGCACCGCGGATCGGGTCGAGGACATGCGGGGTGCCGGGCACGCGGGTGCCGTTGGGCACGGTCGTGCCGGGGACGACGGGCCCAAGCAGACGCGAGCACTGGTCGTACTTGAGGGCCTCGAGGCCGCAGCCGAGGGTATCGAGCAGACACAGGCGGGCGGTCTCAGTCGCGACGGGCGAGTCGATCTTGTACGAGTGGACGTAGTCGGCAATGTCCTGAAGGACCTTATCTGGTTCCGGGCGGACGTTGTCGGTCATGATTCCGGATGACATGGTACGGACAGAGGTTGCGGCGAATCGGGCTCCAGTAGTGCGGGCGATATTTTTGAGCATTGCGTTCGGGGCTGCCCTTTTTTTTTGGGTGGTGGTGCTGGTGGTGGTGGTGTTGTTGTGCGGTAAAAGGGGGCCAACGACAAACACCAGCAGAAACGGCTAGAGGCGGGAGCGCTCGGGTTTTATACCAAACAGATCGGCCGAGAGGAGAGCGGCTTTTTGGGCCTGCCGGCGACACCTCGGAACTCGTGGGAATGCGGGCCCTTGCCCTGAAATACCAGGTGGAGGATTTTGCGGGGCCCCGGACGGGGTGCCGGGGCGGATACTGGCCGGTACGGGCTAGATATGTTTTTTTGCTGGGCAGTTAGTCTACTAGTAGTCGTACGCCTGGTTTGGCTCGGTGCCGGCATTGGGCGCCAGCTCCGGTTTTGGTGACAAGAGACCAGGGTTGCGCCAGGATGGGGTCAGACACGGGTAGTCAGACTGCATTGGCTGGGGGCGGCAGTGCCAGCAGGTCAGTGGGAGTCCGTGGGCACTGAAGCTACGCGGAACTTGGGCCGATCCACGGGTCTGTGCGACATTGAGCTCAAACTGTGGTCCTGTTGGGGTGCCCACGGTATGCCGCGCCGACATCGCCGACAGCCGCGAATAGCCGAAGCGGCGGCCGGAGCGAATGCGTCTGTGGTTACTGGCCCAGGCACAGCGTCACTTACACTGCGCACTGGCCAGTCCCCGCCAGTTCTATCTCCTGTACCGTCAAAGCTGGCGGCACACACCGACTCGGGCCGAGGGCAGGGAACGGTGGGCGCGATCAACATGTGAACGGAGCCAGGCGGCTCAAACGCGAGGCCCCACATGCTAGGGTAGTACAGCACCAGCGGTTTCGCAGGATCCGGCGGTTGTAGTTCTCGCCGGGCCACCCACATTAGCTTGGGACGGGACGAGTCGTGACGCTCTTTATTATCTGGGGGCGCTGCCCCCAGACCCCCGTGGCAGCCGCTTCGCGGCTGGTTTCGCAGGGGACGCACTGGACGAGCCGGGACGCTCTATTTTCTGGGGGCGCTGGCCCCAGACCCCCGCAGCAACCGCTTCGCGGCTGGTTTCGCGGGCTACGCACTGGACGAGCCGAGACGCTCTATTTTCTGGGGGCGCTGCCCCCAGGAAAAAAAAAACAAGAGTGCAAACACATGATCAATGGAATACGTAGTATGTATGGCGGCACAGGGCCGCGGGAGGGCGCAGATACGGAGCAATAAATAGGTCGCATGGGTGCCCGAGTGCGCCGAGGGCGCGCGAGATAGGGGGTGGAGACCCTGGCGTTAGCGGCGGTGGACGGCCGAGGCGTCGTCGCGGCCGGTCGTGACGGCGGCAGCGCCGGGCTGCTGCTCGTTGTTCCAGGACAGGTACGAGTGGTCGCCGATCTTGCGGGGGTGCACGAGGTGCTTGATGAGGAAGAAGATGCCGAGCACGAGACAGAGGCCGGCGACGACGAGGTACGCGATGCCCAGAAACGGGTTGCGGCCGCCAATGACGGTGCGGGTCGAGAGCACGAGGCTCTTTGTGCCGTCGAACCCGCGCACGTCGAAGTTGAGGCCGATGGTCACCGAGTAGGTGCCGGACGCGAGGGTCTCGTTGTCGTTGCGGAGTGCGAGCTTGCTAAACGTGGGCAGGCCGGCGGTCCGCATCCAGTTCTGGAATGACTCCCACGTGCTGATGTCCGGGATCGGGTTCTCGTCGGTGTAGCCGTCCGGGAACATCTTGGCCCAGTTGGGGGGCGGCACCACCTGGTCGTTGGTGTACTCGGTCTTCTTGAAGCGGTTGCGGTCCGTGGACCACGCGATGCCCTGGTCCGTCATGTTGTACGTCTGGGTGCTCATGCCGTTGGTGGGGTTGAGCAGGATCGGCGCCGAGAACGTGTCGTTGAAGTACGAGTTGGCAATGAGGCCGCACGGGTAGTACGCCTTGCCATTGGGGTCGAGCGTGAGCGGCTTGCAGTCGTCCTTGGACTTGAGCGACGAGTTGCTCACGACCTTGCCGTTGAGCTGGTCCTCGTTGAACGACTGCACGTAGCGGCGGTGGTTCTGGTAGAAGTTAGTCAGCCGGTAGAACATAAACACCGGGTGGCCCATGTCGGTGGGAATGTTGAACTGGAGCGTGCAGTTGGGGGTCTGGCCCGCGTCGCCGGTCGAGACGCTCCAGCGCGGCTTCTGGTCCGGCTCGGCGCCGCCCTTGAAGTGGTACGACACCGCGTCGTCGGGCATGTCGGCGAGGTCGCTCGACGCGGTGATGCAGTGGGTGTAGTCGAGGGTGATCTCCTGGACCTGGTTGCTGGCGTAGAGCAGGAGGCCGCCGATGGGCGCGAAGATGATGGTGATGATGAAGAAGACCGGCAGCACCGTCTTGGGCGTCAGGATGGGCTGCCACGCCTTGAGTCTCTGCTGGCGGAACGCCGTGTTGGGCGGGCGGCGGCTCTTCTGCTTGGGCGCGTTGCGTCCCGCCGAGGGCGGGCTTCTGTCGCTGTCGCTGTCACTGTCCATTTCGGGGGATGTGTCGGCGCAGGCCTTTTTGTCGGTTTGTGTTAAACGGCGGGCGGAAGCACGGAGTCGTGATTTGGGCCGCGAGGGTCTGGCAATTTGTGGCTGGCGCGATACGCAAAAAAGTGAAAAAAAACAAAACGCACAGCGCCCAGGTGGTTGGGATGTGCATCATGAGCCTGTCGCGACTCAGTATTACTAATTATGAAAATATTCAGCCGCTCGCCCAGATCAAGGCACCGGCCTCCAGGCCGGCCGGCAGCTCGCAAACGGACAATGGCCAGGCCGGGGAGTGCGGACAAGAAGGCGGCCGGCCCGGCAAGCTCCGGGAACGGCGTGGCCAAGCCCGCCGCCAGGTCGCTCAAGGCCGGCCAGCAGAAGCGCAGAACCGTGTACAGGGCCGTCTTGGACGACCCCGACGTCAGGCCCGAGTGGTGAGTTTTTTATTTTTTTCTTGTTTTGGCAGTGCGCGGCCGAGCTAACGCCAGGCCGAAAATCGCAGACGGCGAGCCAATGGCAGAGCTGCTCGCCAACCTGCTGGAGCCGGTGGGACAGTACGAGAAGCTCGCACGCGGCCAGCGCGCGCTGCCGGAGACCCCGCAGGTCGCCGCGGCCGTGACGCTCGGGTTCAACAGCACCAACGCGGCCGTAGAGGACCAGACCCGCGCCGCCTTCGCCGGGAAACCGGCCGCTGCGCGCGCGCCCGTGTGTGCCGTGTTTGTGTGCCGGTCGGACATCGCGTCGCCGCTCGTGACGGCGCACTTTCCGCTCATGTGTGCTGCCGCGTCGCTCCACGGGCCGCCCGTCAAGCTCATCCAGCTGCCGCGCGGGTCTGCTGCCAGACTGTCCAGCGCCTCGGGGCGCGCGGACACCGCCGTTGTCGGCGTCCGGACGACCGTCGCGTCCGCGGCGCTCCTGGAGCTGGTCGACAAGGTCGACAGCGTGCGCGTACCGTGGCTCGAGCAGGCCGCTTCGCTCCAAAAGCCGCGCATCCGCTCCCTCGCCACCGCGGCCAAGGCCGCAAAGGCAAAGGGCCCATCCAAAGCCGGTGGCGAGCGCTCGCACTAGCCCTCTCCGGCTCACGACGCAACGATTTCTATTTGCATGCTAACCTCTTGGACAGGCGCATTTCCTGGGGGCTCTGCCCCCAGATGCAGACCCGGCTCATGCTCAATATCGGCTGCCGGTGCCTTTTTTTCTGGGGGCTCTGCCCCCAGACCCCCGTTGCAACCGCTTCGCGGTTGAAGAGGGGCGTTTTGCGAGCGTAACGGTTTATTGTTCCTCAGTTCAGCTGCGAAGCAGCTGCCACGGGGGTCTGGGGGCTGGCCCCCAGATACAGATCACCCTCAAGCTCAACGGGCTTGGGAGCTTGCCCCCAGTTACGAACAAGTCACTGTTATTCAATGCATTGGTCTGTATGTACAGGTGGCGCGGCGCCACATCAGCTGCGGAGCAGCTGCCACGGGGGTCTGGGGGGCTGGCCCCCAGGAAAATAAAGCGCAGACGCCTCTAGTTGAGCATGCGCACGGTGTTCGCGTTGGTCCAGCCCTTGGAAGCGAGAATGCCGCCGATGGGCGACGGCGGCTGGCCCTCGGGGGCCGGGCGGCCAGCGATGTAGTTGACGTAGCCAGTAGGCCCACAGACAACGGCGAGGGCAGGGCCCTTGTCCGGCACGGCCTTGCGGTCGGCGACCTGCTGGAGAATGGAGCGGTACACGGCGCTGGGCTTTCGGTCGGCGTCGCGCGCGGCCGCGGCCTTTTTGGCAGCCTGGTCGTCGGTCTCAATGAGCTGCTTCTCGCGCTCCATGTCGTCCATCAGAGCCTCAACGCGCGCGTCGCGGCTAGCGGTCTTGCCGCCGCGCACATAGTTGGGCTCCACGGGAGCCGGAACGTCGTCGCCCGTCACATACTTGTCCTCGCTGTCTACAAAATAGTGGAACCTGGCACGGCCTGCCTTTTCCAGGAACAGCAGGAACCGCTTGAGCGGGATTTCCTCTTGACGGCGGACGCTGTAGAACACGTCGACCTTGCCCCGCGGCGGGTTCTTGGACATGAGCGCCTGCAGGACCGGCGCGACGCCGGTCCCGCCCGCAAAAAATACCACATTGTCGGGGTCGGGAACCCCAGCCGGGTACGCGTCCTCGGCCGGCATCCGGCTCGGCAGATCCAGCATTGGACTGCGCGCCGGCTGCTCGTCCACAGGCGAGTACGGAAACCTGTATTCCTGGTATGGCCCGCGAATCTCGACGTCGCTTCCCACGGGCAGCCGGTGCAAGTACCGCGACACCTCGCCGTCGTCGTACCGCTTCACCAGCAGAACCATGCGGCCCTCGTCCTGGTCCTCGCCGACCATGCGCAACAGCGCCTTGGTGTCGGCGCCCTCCTTGTACTGCTGGTAGTACAGCGGAAGCGGCGTGTACCTCCGCACCACCTGGATCTCGGGCTGCTTGACTTCGACGCTCCAGAGCCGCTTGCCGTTCCAGAACCCGCCCTTGGACCGTATGATCTCGCGGTGCGCCTCGTACTTGGGCGACAGCTCAATCAGAGCCACGTTGTCCGAGACCTCCTCCCTGTACGTGATGCGGAATTTCGCGAACTTGTCCGGCACCAGCACCGTCTGCTCCTGCTCGCGGCTGTCGCTCACAAAGTACTTGTACGCGAACCCGGCCCACAGCAGCGTGCCGAGGCCCGCCATGTACGGAAAATGCCGCTTCCACGCCGAGGACGCCGCCGGCTTGTACTCGGGCTCCTCCGGCGGCGGCGGATACTCGTATGTGACGCGCTGGTAGCTCATTTGCGGCACATACTCTGTGCTCTTAATTTCGGTCGACTTGCCTGCCGTCTTGTCAGCGACTTTGCGCGCGCCCGTGTGCTTGTCAGGCACGTTGTGCTGCCACCGCACATTCGCCACAGGCAGCCGTGCGCGTCGCAAGGCGCATCGCGCCGCCGGTCGCGCGAGCATCGTCTCTATAGTTCTCGTTGATGGGGTCTTCTGCTCGTCGCCAGCTCCTCAAAGTTAGCGAAGGTGAAATTTTCAGCCGCGTTGTTGCCTATTCGGGTTCTGACCGTATACGGTCGGGGACCTGTTGTTCCTGGGGGGCTCCTGTCACAACCGACATGCGGGTGGGGGACCCGACCTGGGGGCTCTGCCCCCAGACCCCCGTGGCAACTGCTTCGCAGTTTAAAGAGGGCTCGTGGTTCAACCGCGAAGCGGTTGCTACGGGGGTCCGGGGGCAGAGCCCCCGGGGAAATAAGAGCAGGCGGCCGCACCATGATTCTAGCAAATAAAGAGGTCTACTCCTCGGCCACGCGGCCCAGCTGATGGGGGTTTCCGTCGGGCCGTCTGCTGCGCCAGAAGTCGTTGCGCTCGAGAACCGCGTCGGGGTCTGCGCCAGACGCGTAGCGCTTGCGGGGATGCTTGGCTTGGTCGTTGCCAGGCATTACGCGAACCTCGACACCGCTTTGGCCGTCATAGGGTGCGTACACAGAACCCATGTCGGAGCGCACGTTGGAGCTCGATCTGGCGTTAGTTAACACTCGCGGCCGGCAGGTTTCGCACGTACTCAAAGATCCTCCCTTGAAGACCAGCGCCGTCGGCCCCCTGGCGCTCGCGCTCCTCGCGGCTGAGCTTGGCAGTGCGGTACGTCTCATAGTGCTTGTTGTAGGTGATGTCGCGCAGCTCCTCAAAGTGCGAGCCAAAGAGCACCGACTTGAGCACAGCAAAGTCGCACAGGCTCGAGTCTTCGGGGTCAAACGTGCCCCACGGGTACACGCGGCTGCGGCCGCCGCCCTTGGCGCCAATGATGGCAAACGGCAGCAGCGCCTTGAGCTCCTCGCACTGCTCGCGCGCCTCCTCGTCGCCGTCGTCGTACGGAAAGTCAAAGATCTTTATCTTGAAGCGGCGAATATCGCGCATAATGAGGCTCTTGTTCTCGGCAATCTCGCTCTTGGTCAGCGTGTCGGCCTTGGCAATCACCGGAATTACGTTAACGCAGGCGCTCATGGCGATCATTGTATCTATGTCGAGCTGCTGCAGTCCGTAGCCTGTCGGCTCAATAAAATAGAGCGCAACGTGCACGCACGTGTCGCTGAACTTCGGGTCGCGGTTCACGCGGCTCCGCGCTGTCAGCAGCTCGTCAAACCGCGCTTCCAGGTATTGTACAATAGCGTCGTCGCTGTTGTTAGGGGGAATGGGCGTATTAGGCATCTGACATCTTGTATATTTGGCTCTCCTCCTGCCTAGACAGAGACGCTCGTGACACACCCCGAACCTTTGCTGTCTCTCAAATCCATATCAGCTAAACTTTTTTGACACTTTTCAAGCCCGGCCAACAGGTACTCACCAATCTTCGTTATTGACCATGTCGCCAAATCCGCTCGTCTCAATAACATCGAGGTTGATGACTACGTTGTCTTCGCCGTCGCGCATTTCTACCCGGTGCGGGATCAGACGCATCTCGCTTCCGTCGTCTTTGGGATCCCACACGTCCACGGGAAGTGCATCCTTGCCGCAAAGCGTGTTGATAAAAGTTGACTTTCCAACGCTTCCTCGTCCCACGAGCATGAGGCAGAGCCGAAGGCCCTTTTTAGTGAGCACCCGATGGCGCATGGCGCCTGTGGCCATCTGCAATTAGCCTCAGCCGGTTCAATGAGTGCGCAAGCATACCATTGACTTGAGCATCGATGTCATGCTTGTTTTTCGGTGCACAGCAGCGGAAGGGACCTCAGATGTATATATAGGCGATGCTAAGCGCCGGCCCATGTCGCCAGGCTAAGCGTCGGACCAGCGCCAGACAGCGCACGGGCCGCTGTGCATGACACTGGCTAAGACCGGGGCTTCCGGTCATAGCTTCTCGTTTATATGCGTTATTCGCGTTTCATTCAGCCTGGTGTTACAGTGCTTTGCAAGCTTCGGCCATATCGTACGGGTCCCCGCTATGTCTGTGACCTAAACAAGTAACTGCACGGCTAAACGACGCACGGCTGGTATACTGTCTTTCAGTATTACCAATTGGCCGACCTCGCAGTTTCGCTGACCTGACAAAACGCCGTGCTTCGCTGCAATGGTTGAAAGAATCGGCGTATTAGACGGCCACAGCGACCGCGTGTGGGCGGTCGCGGTCCACCCGCGGCTCCCGCTTGTGGCGACCGCGTCGGCCGACAAAACCGCCCGCATTTACTCGCTAAAACCGTCTGGGGGCCAGCAGTTCCCGTTCATCCAGGCGCTCGAGGACTCACACAAGCGTAGTATTAGAACCGTCGCATGGAAGCCTACGGGCGACTCGCCGAGTCTTGCACTCGGCTCGTTCGACGCTAGTGTTTCGGTCTGGGGCCAGGAGGACGACGGTGAATGGGCTTTTCTCGCCACGATCGAGGGCCACGAAAACGAAGTCAAGAGCGTCGCGTGGTCGCATGAGGGCTTCTTTCTCGCTACTTGCTCCCGCGACAAGAGCATCTGGGTCTGGGAGGCCGACGACGCCAACGAGGAGTTTGAGTGTCTGTCGGTGCTCCAGGAGCACACGCAAGACGTCAAGCACGTTGCGTGGCACCCGCGCGAGTCGCTGCTGGCATCTGCGTCGTACGACGACACAGTGCGCCTGTGGCGCGAGGACGACGACGACTGGACTTGCGTCGCCGACCTCAAGGGCCACGACAGCACCGTGTGGGACTTGGCGTTTGAGACACCGAATACCGAGAGCTACACTGCTCGCCTGGTAACGTCGTCTGACGACCGCACATGTATTGTGTGGGCGCGCGAGTCGTCCTCTGGCGGCTCGGACCCCAACGCTCTGCCGTCAACTCTGCGGTCGGCACGTCCTGTTGAGGACTGGGTGAAGCAGGCTGTTCTGCCGGCAGTGCACGACCGGGCCATTTACTCGGTCGCATGGAGCCCGTACAGTGGTCGTATTGCCTCTACCGGTGCTGACGGACGCGTCGCCGTCTACAAAGAGTCTTCGCCCGGCAGCTGGATCGTGGAGAACGTCATTGACAACGCCCATGGCGTCCACGAGGTCAACTCGGTCGAGTGGGCGCGCGATTACTCTCCAGGCGCTGATCCTTCTGCCGAACTGCTCCTATCTGCCGGAGACGACTCGCAGGTTGCCATTTGGCGAGTCTGATCCATCTGTACATTATCACTCATGAATGCATGCATGCCGTGGCCGTGTTGAGTTAACGTTAGGTTGCATATTTGAGCAATTGAAAACGGTCACTGGTGTCTATTTTCTAAGAATAATAAAAACGAAGAAAATAGATTGCTGGAATTTTACTGCTGTATAAATCGACGGTGATCGTCCACTATGTGATTGCAAAATAGATGCTGCAAGCTATGTACTGTGGATGCGGCCAGCATGATATCACCAGACTGGTTGTTCATTACGCCGAGCCTCATTCGACTACTCGACCACAAAAGTAGACACGTTTCCCCAGGTCAGTGTGAACCGGGTCGGCCGTCTAGGGAACCAGGTTGATCGTCTATCAGATCCGCGAGGAAACGTATGCCCGGGGATGTTGAGCCACGGCTGTTTGCCTTCACTGCTGGCATGAGAGAATAGGCGATAAGCTCATTTCTCGATGCGGGTATGTCGAAATCGCAGCTATTATCAATTGTAAGAGCACAGGACAACTGTAACCTTCGGGTAATCAAACACCGCCTCTCACAGTTCGGATATGACATTCGAACATATATAACACACAATAAGATCATCAACAGGGTACGTGCAAAAATGAATGTCCAGTTTTACTACCGAAGCCATGGTGCATGAAAGTCATCGTACTCCAGGATTGCCGAGTCACTCAACGCGGGACTGACAGCGCCCTCACTGAACCTTGTCAATTAGCGTGAGAGCGAAGACAAGCGTTGCTCCTAAGCCAAGAGCGCTGCGGAAGGCATGGAGCTTTCCCCACTTTTCCAGCATCTGCCGGGTCGCCGGACCGGCATCAGAGGGCCGGGTCGCTTGTAGACGGCGATTAATAGGCATGATTGCGAGCGCTGTGAACGGCCAATTGGCGAGCAAAATAACGCTGCCAGCAGCCCATCTCCAATCTGACGAAAAGTAATACGCAGACAAGCCGGCAAGAGCACCCGTGGCTGCAAGACCAGCTTGGATTGGCGCCGCTCGCCTGTAGCTAGGCTCCCACTGAGCCAGCAGCGGTTCATCCGCCAGGGCCATTCTGGAGGGGTGCTCGGCCACAGTTACGAAAGTCGCAGCCCCCGAGAATAGTGCCGCGAGAACAAGAGCAATGACTTCAACAGCTGCCATGTTATCGACTATCGCGTACAGTGCCAAATGCAGCATCACGGGGCGGCCCCGTCCCCGCTTTGAAGAGTAGCCCCACGTGATGGGTTCGGGATATATGTATATATTTATATACGCTGCGTGAACTTGTGGAGATTGATGCTTTAATTCGTTGCTCGAGATTTAATCGACGTGTGAATTAGCAGCTCCGTAATCGGGGCTACCCATTGTTGATTAATATGACTAACCGTTTAGGATTATCGTCCTAACCGGGATTCAAGGCCTAGTTACCACCGAGCGCTAACACATCAGCAGCGGTCATATGAGAGCGACAACACGACTTCCCGTCCGATCAGTCCTAGTTAAGCGTTCTACAGCTACACCAAGTAATGCAGTGGGTGACCATGCGTGAACAGGTAGTACTGCTGTTTCTTTTTGCTCTTTTCTGCATCGCCATGTAGCGTCCCCCACCAGGGAGCGCGTGAAAGTCGCGCCGACGATGACGCGTAGTTCTATTTGTATTAAAATGCACAAGCATTCTCAAGTGCCCACAGATATGCACGCCGGCCGGATCTCAGACTCCAACACCTTTGCCAAGTTCAGCAGGTTCGTGCCATACTGGGTTCGATGGATCTCGCATATAGGCAATATTCAGCCAGCATGAGTTTTCTAAAATTTGCAAGTTTTGCGCTTCAGTCTGCGGATGGGTGAGCAACGGCTAGGTCTGAGACCATAACAAGAATCCGGCGCAGTTCCGCCACTGTTTTATTTCTAGCGAAAATATTGTCCGCATACTGCCCTTAGCGGCAGAGATTTGCCCGTCCTCCGGTAATTACGGTTCGAACCGGCCGGTACCTGGCATCCGGAATTGCGCCATCGCTCGGGGGTATTGCACATGCTGCATACTATAAAGTGTAGATCCGTTCGACGATCGTTCGACCACAAGAAAGTACACCCGCATCATGTTGGTTCAAGCTGCTCTGCTTGCTGCCGCGGTGGCCCTTGGCTACAATGCCATTGGCAGTCAGCACACGACCGTGGACACGAGTCGCGACGAGCAGAAGCCCAACATCCTGTTCATCTTCACAGACGACCAAGACAAGGTCATGAACTCATTAGATTACATGTAAGTTTTTGTGCCAGCGCTAGAGTTCTCCAACTGACAACAGGCCGCTCCTGCAAAAGTACCTGCTGGAAGAGGGCACCGAGATCGAGAACCACTTCTGTACGACGGCACTGTGCTGTCCGAGCCGAGTCTCGCTTCTGCGCGGGCAGATGGCCCACAACACCAATGTCACGGACGTGCACCTGCCGTACGGTGGCCTTCCCAAATTCGTCTCCGAGGGCCACAACGACAACTACCTGCCGATTTGGCTGCAGGAAGCCGGCTACGAGACGTACTACATTGGCAAGCTCATGAATCAGGTGACGACCGACCTGTACCAAAAGTACTGGCCCAAGGGCTGGACAGACGCCGACCTTTTGATCGATCCCTTCACCTACCAGTACTACAACGCTACATTTGCCCGCAATGGCGGCCCGCTGCGCAACTACGCCGGCCAGTACAGCACAGACATCATTGCCGACGAGTCGGCCGAGTGGCTCGACGGGATCATTGAGCGCCAGCAGAGGGCAAGACAGGCCGGCGAGGCGCCTAAGCCATTCTTTTTCGTTTCAGCGCCTATCGGGTGCCATTCAACCATGACGTTCAACCCGGCAGCCGACGGCCCTCCTGTCCCTCATGTGGACGAACCGCAATACCCAGAACGCCACGCGAATCTGTTCAACGACGTCAAGATCCCGCGAACCGACAATTTCAACCCGGACAAACCGTCTGGCGCTGGATGGGTCCGCGATCAGCAGATCTTGGACAGGGCCCAGATAAACGTCCTCGACGAGTACTACCGGGCGCGCCTGCGCTCTCTGCAGTCGGTCGATGAGCTCGTCGAGAGGCTCGTCCTGAAGCTCGAAAAGGCTGGCCTCCTCGACAACACGTACATCTTCTACTCGAGCGACAACGGGTTCCACCTCGGCCAGCATCGCTGCGGCGCCGGCAAGGGCACTGCGTACGAGGAGGACATCAACATCCCGCTGATTGTGCGCGGGCCCGGAGTCAGCAGGGGCGTCAAGTCCAAGCGGGTGTCGGGCCATCTCGATCTAGCGCCCACGTTCCTCGAGCTCGCGGGCGCCCCATTCAAGGACTTTTTCGACGGCAAGCCTATCAGCCTCCTGGCTGAAGAGGGCCACACCGGCGCCGAGGAGCACGTGCAGGTCGAGTACTGGGGGAATGCGTTCAAGGAAACGCCTAGCAGCGACTTTGTGACGCCTGGAAACACCTACAAGGCGCTGCGCCTGCTCAGCAGCGACTACTCTCTGTTCTATTCCGTGTGGTGCAACGGCGACCGCGAGCTGTACGACATGCGGGCGGATCCGGATCAGCTGCACAACCTGCTGCTGCCGGACGAGGCGCTCGCGCTCGCTCGCAGCAGCCACAAAAGCGCCAACCTGCGCCTGGAAGGCGAAGAAGTCGTGCTGTTTGGCCGCTCTCCCGCGGACGTTGGCGAGCGGCTCGACGGCCTGCTTTTCATCCTCAAAGACTGCCAGGCAGACACCTGCCGCCGCCCGTGGCACAACCTGCATGGCCAGCGCGGCGACCGCGTCGTGTCCCTCTCCGACGCTCTTGCGCCCGCGCACGACGCGTTCTACAGGGACCTTCCCAAGGTCAAGTTCGACGCGTGCGCTCTGGGGTACATTCGCGAGAACGAGGGCGCGTCGTGGCAAGAGTACGTCCACTCCCACGGGCAGCTCATCTACGACACTCCGACTTAGGACCGCCGCAGAACCCCAGGAAAAAGAGCGCCTATAGTCCAGAAGTATATTGTACACTTTTCGGTTCCTGGGGTGCTCTGCCGCCAGACCCGGCGGCAAGCTGCTTCGCCGCTGACGGGGGAGCTTGACACTCAGCCGTAGCGACCGCTGCCAACTTCAACTGCGAAGCAGTTGCCACGGGGGTCTGGGGGCTATGCCCCCAGGAAAAAAAGAGCATATACAGGCCAGAGATATTTTGTACACGTTTCTTTTCCTGGGGGCTCTGGCTCCCCGCGAGCTGCTTCGCAGCTTAGGAGGGGAGCTTGACATTTTGCTGGTTTCGGTGTTTTGCATATGCGCCGTTACCACAGAAACGCGGCACAGAGCCCACGGGCCCCTGACAAGACGCGAGGGCGCGTTGCAGACAGCCGGCAGCAGTCGCACCTAATTTTCTGGAGCTACGAGCCCGCTCTGCTGGTAACGGCTCGCACTGGGAACGCAGTCGAGACGTCAAGGGTGTCTGGGACGTACAGGATTGCGTGCCGAGACCCTGGTACCGTGGTTACAAGCGAGCAGCACCGTCAACATTGGAGACACCACAAACAAGAGGGGAAAACAAGGCCGGGCTCGGTTATTATTTAGCATTGCATTGTGCGTTAGAACGTCTGGTTTGGAAACCGATGGCACCGCTCTGACATCCATACTGAGACAAGCTTGATGGCAGCCCTGGTACACAAGACAGCGATGAGCAATGTCGGCCACGACGGGGGTGAGACGTTTTACGACACGACGGGCGGCGAGGCGCATGCGAACGACACAGCGGCGTGGGGAGAAAGCGAGGACACAGGCGAGTGGATTCCCAGGACCCGGAAGCCGTCTGGGCGGCCGCCGAGGCTGAGGGACCTGGAGCGGAGGTCGTCTGGCATTCCTGGCGAGTGGGTCGACGACACTGCAGAGCTCGGACGCGAGGACAGCGAGGACGATAGCCAAGAGGACGAGCCGGGTGCGGATGGGCCCGAAGAGCCTGTGGAAGTTGGCCAGGAGCCGGATAAGCACGCCGGAAGACGGGCGACTGCCAGGTTGGCGTCGCCTGTCACTCACACCGAGCCGGCCGAGCCGGCCGGCACCGACCGGGCACCCGCGTCTGGGCGTGGCTCTGGCCCAGGGTCCTCCGACGCCTCACTCCTCGATATGCGGGCCACGCCTCAGCGGCTCGACGGTGAGGCGTTTCTGTCCTCCGATGACAGCATCGACGAACCCGGGAGCACAGTAATGCACGGCGCGAGCCCGGTGCGGAGGGCGCTCGGCGGCAAGGCGTCGTCCAACTCTCCAGCGCCCAACGGCGGCATGGCGAGCGACAGCGGCGGCGGCGTGCGCGAGCAGCAGAGCCTCATCGACAAGCTGCAGCGCGAGAACTTTGAGCTCAAGCTCCGCATCACGCTGCTCACGGAGTCGTTCCAGGAGACGTCTGGGATGAGCGAGGCAGAGCTGCGCAAGCGGTTGGCAGACGAGCTCCAGCGATACGAGATGCTGCAGATCGACTATCGGCTGCTGCGGGAGAACTTTGATAAGCAGACGGCCGGCTACGAGCGCGACCTCGAGGACGCGCAGGCGCAACTGCAAATGCTCGAGGAGGACAACGCACGGCTTGCGGCCGAACTGCGCGACCTCGAGTACGAGCGCGATGAGCTCGCGCGCGTCGAAGAGGACTATTACGCGCTCAAGAGCTATGTCGATGGCCGCGACACGCGCGCCGGGTCGTCGACGCTCGCTCACGACTTTCCAGACAGCCCTGCGTCCAACTCGATGCGGTCGCTGGTCCAGCGGCTCAACTCCAACAACGAGCAGCTCAAGCGGCGCATCTACGAGGACGAGCGCGACAGTGCAACGTCGTCTCCGTCGTTTCAGCGGGGCGGCGACAAGTGGGCGCAGACGATCCGTCTCTTGCAGTCGCTGCTGGCGCAGCTTGACTACGACCCGGACCTCTCCCTGGGCCGGCGGTCGCCTCTGTCTGCTGGCGGCGCCGTCCAGGACCTCGTGGCGCGACTCGAGGTCGCTGTCGACCGCTTCAAGCAGCGCTACGCTAACCTCGAGGCGCAGTACCAGAACGAGCGGCTGCAGCTGCAGCGCGAACTGCTCGCCACGTCGACCGACCTCCGCGATGCCATCAAAGACAAAAACGCGCTCCAGACGCTTGTCCGCGAGCAGGAGGACGAGCTCGACCGGCTGCACGAGGAGCTGCGGCTGCGGCGGACCGACAGCCCGGTCGACGGCCTCAAGGCCGGCGTCGAGCTGCGCAAGGCCCACCGCGAGCTCGACAAGTACCGTACCATTGTCGACGAGCTGCTGGGCTTCGTGCACGAGCACTACGACGCGCACGCCGACGTCGCCACGCTGACCGACTATCTGCGGGACATCTTCAAGCTCGTGGGCACGATCGAGGAGATCCGGAAGAACTTTGACGAGATGGAGGCACAGACGAAGCAGCGCGAGGACGCATTGGTGAAGCTTAGGGGCGAGCGTGACGCGCTGGCAGCCGACATTGACCGCTTCAAAAGCCGCCAGCTCGCCGACGCAAGGAGTCTGCAGGATGCCGAGGCTGCTAAACGCAGGCTCGACGGCGAAAAAGCGGCACTCGAGCATGAAAAAGCAGAGCTCAGCAAAGACAAGGCGGCTCTCGAAAGACAGAAGTCCGCTCTCGCCAACGAAAAGGCGGCGCTACAAATCCGCGCCGACTCTCTCCAGAAACAAGTCGAGGAGAACGGCTACGCGCTCGCCGAGGATCTTGCCAAGGCGGCTGAGAAGCTGCGCATTAGCGAACGCGAGAACAAGGAGCTCAAGCGCAGAGTGGATTCCCTAGAGCAGTCCGCGGCCACCGGGTCGACCGAGCGGGCACTCGGCGACACCAAGACTGCCGCGCGGCTCGGTGACGCGCAGCGCGAAACCGAGACCCTCATGCGTGACAAGAAGCTGCTCGAAGATCGCATCAAATCCCTCGAAGACAAGCTCGCGTTCGAAGCCACCAAGTCCGACGGGCTCTCGGCCAAGCTGCGCGGTGGCCATTCGCGGCAGTCGAGCGGCACCGGCATCCGCAGCAACCTCGAGATGCAAAAGGCGTTCCAGGCCGAAAGCTACAAGCGGCTCATCACTCTGCAGGAGCAGGTCGACCGCCTTGAAAAGGACCGCCGCGACGACCACGAAACTATCAAGTTCCTGCAGGCCAAGGCGAACAAGAACCATAACGATAGCTACCGCATTGTGACGTCGTTCTTCCTCAAGGGCGAGAAGCTCCTCTCTCCCGAGGAGGCGCAGAAGATCAGCGCTCGTCTCGCAGAGATCAAGAAGCACGACCACGGCAAGCTGCCGCTCATGGAGACTCTCATGATGGAGACGCTCGACAACCTTGTCCGCAAGCACGAGAGGGACCGTCGCGAGGCCTCAAGAGAGCAGCCGACCCATGAAGCGAGCACATCCAAATCAGGCAGCAAGCTATGGGCCGCTCGCTACCAAGAGCTGGAGCGCCGCCTTGCCAAGGAGGAGGCCCTCCGCCGCGCTGAACGCGAGAGCTATGAACAGCGTCTGCAGCAGATGACCCAAGAAGTCCTCATGCAGCGCTCCGAGAACCAAAAGCTCAAGTAGAGCATCTTTACGAATGTCATGGTGATTACGCTGAACTGGCGTTGTTTTCTTTTTACACGGGTGCGCTGTCCCCGGACCCCGTAGCGGCTGCTTCGCAGCTGAGCACTCGGCAGGACTGATCGCGTCGTGTGCAACAGTACAGCCCAATCGCCATGCACAAAAATATGCGCATTTTCAAGCCATGTGGCTCCCCGGACGCTCGACTCAAACAGGATTTTTCGATTTCCAACAACTGGGCGTCTGGTGTAGTTGGTTATCACGTGCGCTTAGCATGCGCGAGGTCCCCGGTTCGATTCCGGTGTCGTCCACTCTTTTGCCCAAGACGGGCCCCTTTTTTGGAGTCGCGAATGATCTGCAAGATGCTAGCTGCCTTTTTTTTTTTTGCGCCGTCGACAGGTTTGGGACGCTTTTTGGATCGGCCAAAGTCACATACATATATGCACGTCACCAAGACGCGACGCATACGCGCGTCCACGCGACACAAAGTAAACAATAATCTTCAACCTGATTTCACACGCCGACTAGAATTCATGGAGCCCAGTACGCCTCGCAAACAGAGGAGGCCGCCGGGCTCCGAAGTCGTTGTAGCGACGCCCTCGCAAGCGGCATCCAGTGACTCTGCATTCGACGACACCTACGTGAGTGATCTCAGTTTTGGTCCACTCGGCAAGTCTGACAACAGAGAATCCATGGGAGTCTGGGAAGAGGTGCCCACGGGCGGGTGTACAGCGCACTAAATGTTAAAACCGGTCAAATGGTGGCCGTCAAGCAAATAGAGATCGGGCGCGCGTCTGCGTCGGTGGTCGACACGGTGATGCTCGAGATCGACCTGCTCAAGAACCTTAACCACCCCAACATCGTCAAGTACCACGGGTTTGTCAAGACACGGGAGAAGCTATCGATTATCCTGGAGCTATGCGAAAACGGGTCACTACGCGACATGGCCAAGAACTTTGGCAACCTGCCCGAGGGCCTGGTGGTGGTATACATGAAGCAAGTCCTCGAGGGCCTGCACTACCTGCACAGCCAAGGTACGATCCACCGGGACATCAAGGGGGCTAACATCCTGGCAACCAAGACAGGCTCGGTGAAGCTGGCTGACTTTGGTGTCGCGACCAAGCTCGTGGCGGCACAGAACGACTCGGAAGGCGGCGTGGCGGGCACACCCAACTTCATGGCGCCGGAAATCATAGAGCTCAATGGCGCGTCGCCAGCGTCAGATATCTGGTCTCTCGGATGCACTGTGATCGAGCTTATGACCGGTAGCCCGCCGTATGCGCACTTGGACCAGATGGCAGCCCTGTTTGCGATCGTCGATGACGAGTGTCCCAAGCTGCCGGACGCCATCTCGCCTGCGCTGCGGGATTTTCTGTTGCAGTGCTTTCGCAAGGATCCTAATCTACGGCCCTCTGCCGAGCGGCTCTTGCGACACCCATGGATTACCGGAACAAAGGGGAGCGTCAGGGACAAAGAGAGGGTCAAGGAGAATGGGACGCGGAGACTAAGCTCGCGCCCCGTATCCGTTGCCACCAACGGCTTGAGCAAAAGTGCCGCTATGCTTATGAAATACTCTGAAGAAAATGCAGACGACGGATTTCTGTCCGCCGAGGACCAAAAGCATCTTGCGAAGAAAGCGGCACCGCCACAGCCGGCTAAGGACAAGAAGAGAACTGCAAAAAATAGCATGGACAAGTATCGGGAGGACGGCGGAGACGACTTTTCGGATCTTGTCGGAGAAATCAATCCGCGGCTCGTCAAGACATGGCGCAGGACGCCTGGCAAGAAGCTGCCGTCGACGTTCCAGGATGACCTGCGGGATGACGAGCCGCTGGGCCCCGTCCAGCGCGTGGATCTCGCAAAATACACCGAGGAAGACGAGTCTGCAGACATAAGCATGGACATTAAAGACGCAGGCGCGCTGGAACGGTCGTTTGGCGACCTATCGATGAAGCCAGGAAGGGAGACGGCTGCCGACGGCTGGGACGATATGGACCCGTTTGCGAGCTTTGAGGCGTCGTACGACTCGGCAGAGCTCAAAGCACGCGGCATTTTAGCTGCCAAGCAGTCAGAGCTCGAGGAGCTCATCAAAAAACTGAGCCCAAAGCTGCCTGGAGAAGAGCTGGCGTCGCTGGCGTCCCGGATTTCTGCCATTCTGCGCGACTATCCCGACACCGCCAAGGCGGTCGTGGGTACGCAAGGGTGGCTTACGGTACTCGAGATCCTCGAGAAAACAGACGCCGGCGACCGGGCTGTCGAGCAGCCCCTGCTCGAGACGCTCCGCATCACAGTCGCTACGCATCCTGATGTGGTCCGCAATCTGTGTGTCGTCGACGGCCTGCGTACGCTTAGCCGGTTTGTGTCCAAGCGGTATGCGCGCGGGCACCGGCGGGAGGTGTCGCTGATTTGCGAGGCAATCTGCGGGACCGACGAGGGCGTGGCGCTGTTTGCAACCAGCGGCAGCATGCCCATATTGGCGGAGCTGCTGGACGACGACTTTGCCGCGAACCGCGAGCTAGTCCTGCAAGGCGTCGGCTGTCTGTGGCGCGTGTTTGAATACTTTGGTATCTCGTCCGAGCGCAACGTAGTGTGTCGGCGGCTTTCGCGTGATGGCCTTCATGACGTGCTGGTCCAGACGCTGCTGTCGCTGGCGTGGGTCGACGGAGACGCTGACTCAGATGCCCGAGCCGGTGCAGACCAGGTCGCCAAACTTCTACTTTGCTTTTCGCAGGCGGACACACACGTCAAGGAACTCGTGGCGACGCGACCAGTCCTCCGGGGTCTTCTGCGGTGCTACCCGCGGCTGAGCGCGCCTGCCCAGCTCACTGCGCTCAAGTTCCTGCGCAATGTCGCGGCTGTCGAGACGAACCTAGCGGCGATGCAGAACGCAAACGTGATCGAGGACCTCACGCGGCTCCTCGACGACGCCAAACGCCGCGAGCCGCCGCAGCGGTTTAAGGAGGTCAGCACCCAAGTTGTTCCGATCCTATTCAGTCTGTGTCGCCTCAGCCCGGCCCGACAAGAAGAGGCGGCGGTCGCAGGTGCCGTCCCGCTCCTCCAAGACATCGCGGTCGGGGCCACGCCGCTCCGGCAGTTTGCGCTCCCCATCTTGTGCGAGATGGCATCCCACGGCGGCTCCAAGTGCCATGCCGAGCTGTGGCGCGCCTCGGGCCTCGACACGTTTCTCAGTCTCGTGTCCGACCCGTATTGGCAGTCCAACGCGTTTGACGCTATCGCCGGCTGGCAGAGGTCCGAGGCGGCGCGCGTCGAGTCGGTGCTCGTTTCGACCGCCAACCGCGGCAAGCTTGTTGCGGGCCTCGAGGCAGCTAAAAGCAACACCCTCAACATGGTCCTCGAGGCGTTCACGCGCATGCTCGCGCTCGGCCGCCTGCTGTCGCGGGCGGTTTCGCCCACCAAAATTCTCTCCATCGTGCGCGCCCGCCTTCCCTCGGCCGACGCTGTCACCGCCATCAACCTCCTGCGCCTCGTTCGCACACTCATGGAGCACAACCCGCGCGTCTACGTTCGCCTCGAGGAAACCGGCTTCCGGGCTGTGCTCAAAACCATGGCCCGCAGCTCATCGACGCCCGTTATGGTTCGCCAACTCGCGCTCGAAATTGTCAAGCTGTCGCGGACGGCCAAGCAACGAACATGATACCCCTTCCCCCCTTTTTTTTAACTGGGGGCAGAGCCCCCAGACCCCCATGGCAACCGCTTTGTGGTTGAGCTCGTATCAGAGGACCAAATACGGAGTCGGCAGCAACCGCCGCATAGGGAAAAGAGTGTACTATATGAATGCATGATTGATCCACGAACCTGCTAGATCCTGCGAGGCAGCTACAGAGGTCTAGGACCAGACCCAGGGCAAAACTAGCCACAAACGGATACAAGAATGCATATTAACCTAGGCTGTACAACAGCTAATAAAATACCCAACCGAATGCAACCACATCACTCAATCGTCATGCCCTCCAGGTCATCAAGAAGCTCGTCCACGTTGATGGTGGGACCGTCGTCCTCTCCCTCGTCGTCAGCCATGCTGTCGTCAGGCGCGGGACCAGAGGTGGTGCGAGCCGAATTGGGGTCCTTGTAGAGGTTGATAGTGCCACGGAGCTCCTGATCCTCTTCGAGCTCCTGCAGGAACAGCTCGTAGTCGCGCTCGATGCGCTCGCGATCCGCCTGGGCAATGCGGCCAGCGGCGATGTCGTCCTCCTGCTCTTTGGCCATGCGTCGTAGCTTCCAGTTGCGCGAGCCGGGCTTCCGGCGGCGGCGGTAGTGCTTCTTGACAAGTACAACGTCTGGCCGCTCGCCATTGCCCAGCGCCTCCCAGTGGTCGTTGTTGAAGTTGGAATTGGTCGTGAAGTAGCCGAGCACGTCGTCACCCGGGTGCAGAATGCCGCCGAGGTGCGTGCGCACAAGGTATTGGTTGTCAAATGCGCCATCGCGCGCAATGGCACAGTCGGCGAGCGCCCACTTGCCGCGGACGGGGCCCAGCGGCGTCACGTCGAGAACCACAAAGTTGACGAGCTCGGACGAATCGCACAGCGACGGGAACGGCGACCGCCAGTACACGGTGGGCGGGACCTCGCACGTTTGCAGCGTGTTGGGGTCCAGAAACTGCAGGCTGCTCTGGACGCGCGAGCACAGCACCACGGGACTGATGTTGCCAAGCGAGTGCGCGAGCGCCTTGGGCAGCACCACCAGGTCGTCGCGGCAAATGGGCACGATCTCAACAGAGAACGTAAACTTGTATGCCTTCGTGCCGGTGTGGGTATCCTGCGAGATGAGCTCCTCGGACCGCTTGTAGCGCATCGGCACCGCCACCTGCAGGAAATCGATCATACGCTGGGCGTGGTTGCGCACCGCATAGTAGAAGTCGATGCCGTCGCGCGACTCGCGGATCGAGACCGTGTCGACGTGCGCGTTGTGCTTGAGAATCAGCTGCTCCAGATAGAAGAAGGTGCGCTTGTGCGGGACCTTTTGCCGGATCTGGACCGCCGCGCGCCACGTGTTGACGGTAAACGACCGGGCACAGTCGGGGCACTGCGTCGCCACAACCACAAACTCCACCTCAAACGTCTGCTGAACAATGACCGTCGGCTGGGCCTCGCCCTGGACCGTCAGCGAGATGCGGATCCGCCGCGAGTGCGGCTCCGTCCAAATGAACTTGGCGTCGGTGAGCCGGACTTTGGCGAGCCCCTTGAGCCGGCGCAGCAGAATCGCCAGCAGCTCGCGGCTCTCGGGCTCGGCGGGCATCCACTGCTGCGGCGGCTGCAGAAACCGCTCGCAGTTGCGGCAGAACTGGACCGTCGCCTCGCGCGGAAGGCCCGCCGTGATGTCGGTCGTGAGCCGGATGCAGTCGTAGCACATGGTCAGGCCCTTGGTTCCGTCCATGGCCTGGCCGCAGTTGCAGCACAGCACCGTTGCCGGCGTGTGCTGGATGAGCCCTGTCTCCGTATACTCCATGGGGGCTCGTCTATAGCGCGTAGTCCGGAGGCAAATGGCCGGACCTCGACCTTTTGGCCAAAAAAATCCCCGGCGTGATGCAGTTGCCCTGGCAACCCTTATCTCTGGATCCGATAACGCCTCGCCCAGGGTGTACCGCACTTTTGGGGTTCTACTGTCGTTCTTTTTCCTGGGGCGTAGAGCACTACCGTATACCGTTTTCCTGGGGTCTCTGGCCCCAGATGGCCAGATCAACCGCTTCGCGGTTGATTGTAACGGCACAACGGTTCCAGACGGTGTTCTTATGGGTCGTTCCTCCACCACTTCAACCGCGAAGCGGTTGCTACGGGGGTCTGGGGGCAGAGCCCCCAGTAAAAAGAAACATGGCACTACCGTTTACCTGTTTTCCTGGGACAGGAAACGAAGCACCGCAGTACCGTAATACCGTTTTGCTGCACGCGACGGATAGCAGACGGCATTGCTTATGCAATGCACAGCATACATGTAGGGCATTTACCCGGCCGTTCCCAATTTTGCATGTTCTGGCGCTTGCCCAAAGGCCACTCAAGAGCCGGGCAGACTGACCGGCTAGAGCTGTGAGCAGCTGGCAATCTCGACAGCAGCAGCAACTCACATACAGTCTGCGACGGCGCGGCCGATACGAGACGGCGCCCGTTGACACAGGAATAGCGCGTTTAACGAGCAACGCGACGGCAATTGCCCGCGGTAGTGGGCACGACGGAGCCACGGCCGACGGCTGGGCTCAGACGGCAGCAGCTACGGCCGCGAGCCTGGACGGCAACGCGTATATTGTGCGCGGTAGTGCGGTTGCGCAGCTCGCTCTGCTAGCTGCGGACGCAACAGACGAGAATCTCGCGGCGACTGCGGCGGCGATTGAACGGGTAAGTGCGAGGACGGGTTTGTTGGCGGGGACCCGAGGGCTAACTCCAGATCTGCCAGGAATCAGGTCCAGAGGTACAGGCCGAGTTTCTAAAGCGACTGGCTTCGAGGGCGTGGAACGGACAGGCACTCGTTGACGGACCGCTCGGCAGGCTTTTTGGCGTCGAGGTAAAGAGGCTGGCTGCAACCACTGGTGCAGCTCCTGTTATCCGCGATCTTGTTCACGACGACCGCGAGTACGACGCTTTATTTGCGGCAGTAGAGGCCGACACTTTTGAGCAGGCTACGCGCTCTGCCTATCTTACGGAGACTACTGGAGCTGGTGCGTTGCGCTCGCGTTTTGTTTTGTTTTGTTTTGTTTTGTTTTTGTAGCGTCTTTGTCTAACAAACAGCCAGACGCTATCTCGGAGTTGGAGAAGGTGCTAGCGTCCAGTTGAAGGGAGACGACCGCACTGCTGGTAACGGACTCAGAATACCGGACGCAGCGATGAATATTCTAAATACGCTCAGGAGCGAGCTCGACGGGGGCGGCGGCGACGCCAAGCGGCTGACGGCCGCGCTGCAGGGCGCGCACCCCAAACTGCAGGACGCTGAGGTGGCGCTCGTGCTGCGGGCAGTGTCGAGCAACCTGAAGTGGAGTGCTAGTGTGGTGGGCGAGGCGATCCGGCCGCTGGTTGACAGCGCCGACTGGAAGCGCGTAGTGGAGCATCTCGAGGACGGTGCGGACGGCGACGGCATGCCGGCGCTCAGCCTTGGGAGCACCGACGCGCTTGTCAACGTTTTAAAGACCGTGTCGCTTGCGGCGCAGGAGCGCAAGGTCCAGGCGGCTGACGCGCTTCTGTCGCGCAAGTGGAAGAACCTGCAGCACCAAAACGACATTGTGGCTGCGGCGGCCGTGCTGTCGGCGGACCAGTTTGACCTCGGGAGTTTGGCCCTCCCGCAGGTGATTGAGCCGACGCAGTACGCCGAGGCGCCCGCGCACATTCAGGCCATGGCCACGTCGCTGGCGCGTCAGCCCCTCAACTACCGGCATTTTGTGCATTTGTCGCTCGACGCCGTGTGCCGCGAGGACGCGGCCGAGGCGACCGCTAAGACGTTTCTGGACACGCACGCAAAGATCGTGCCCGAGATCTTCTTTCTCGGCGGCATCAGCATGCCCAAACCGTGGCCGATGCTGCTGGACCGCGTCATTGGCAACTTCTTTGAGCTGTTTTTTGCGGGCCACAGCTCGGGCCCGCTTGTGTTTTACACCCTCAAGCGCCTCGACAAGAAGTTCTTTGTGGGCGCGCTTGTCGACATGTTTGAGCGCGGCGCGTCCATGGTGCTGCGCGTCTTGCTGATTGCGCACGAAACTGGCCTGCTCGAGGACCTGTTCGCGGTGCAGCACCCGGCGTTTGTCTTGGAGCTGGCGGCCCAGGCAGACCGCCAAAACATGTACAGCTTTGAGCTGTTTCTGAACACTTACGCCAAGGGCCCGCGTGCGGCCGGCGACGGCCAGCCCGACATGGTCTCGGCGCTGCTCGATTTCCTTGAGGTCAAAGCCTCAGTCGAGTACACGCAGAGCCAGGCGGGTGGCGGCGCCGGCGGGGTTCCGGCCGCGGGACCCAACCTGCGGTCGGTCGCGGCCGCCCTAGCGTTTCTGGACAAGGTTGACATCCCCCAGGACAAGATCGAGCAGCTCAAGTCGGTCCAGATTCAGTGCCTGCAGGCGTACCCGCGCCTCATCAACTTTGGCCAGGGCCACGACGCCGCCATTTTGGCCCACGGTGACACAAACTCGTTCCCGCCCGATGTCGAGCGCGAGATGAAGCTCTACTACCAGCGCATGTACGAGCAGCAGATTGAGATCCGCGACATCATCACAATGCTCCAGCGGCTCAAGGAGTCGGACGACCCTCGCGACCAGGATGTGTTTGCGTGCATGGTCCACTCGCTCTTCGACGAGTACCGCTTCTTCCCCGAGTACCCGTTGACGGCGCTCGCCACAACGGCGGTGCTGTTTGGCTCGCTCGTGTACTTTCGGCTTATCGGGGGCATGCCGCTCTCGATTGCGCTGCGGTTCATTCTCGAGTCGCTCAAGCAGCCAGTCGAGTCCAACATGTTCCGCTTTGGACTGCAGGCCCTCTTTGAGTTCATCCAGCGTCTGCCTGAGTTCCCGCAGTACTGCGCGGTGCTCCTAGAGATTCCGGGCCTCAAGTCCCAGCAGCAGTTTTACCAGCAGATCAAGGATATTGTTGGTTCGGGCGAAACGCCCGCCGCCGCTGCTGGTGCCGGCGGCAGCGACCCGCTGGTTCAGGCCGTCGCCAAGCCGGCCGGGCCCCAGGACTTCAAGTCGGTCAAGCCCGATGTGCCGCTCGACGACACGCCCCAGGAGGATCCGCCCGAGGCTCTCTCGGACAAGGTGCTGTTCATCGTCAACAACCTGGCGCAGAGCAACGTCGTGCCCAAGTCCAAGGAGCTCGGCAAGCTCCTCGACAAGAAGTACTACAGCTGGTTCGCAAAGTACCTGGTGGGCCAGCGTGCGCGCATGGAGCCCAACTACCATGGCCTGTACACGCAGATGATCCAGGCCATGGACAACCGCGACGTCGAGAACCACATTTTGCATGTGTCGTTCCACCACGTTGCGCAGATTCTCAACCACCAGGACACAGCCACGTCGGCCGAGAAGCGCAACCACCTCAAGAACCTGGGCCAGTGGATTGGCGGTTTCTTGCTAGCCCGCGACAGGCCCATTTTGTACAAGAACATTGCGTTCAAGCGGTTGCTCGTCGAGGGCTATGACCTCGGCCGCCTGCCGGTGGTGATTCCGTTTGTGTGCAAGACGCTTGAAAAGGCGTCGGCGTCGACCATCTTCCTGCCGCCCAACCCGTGGACCATGGGCATTATGCACGTGCTGTCGGAGCTGTACCAGCACGCGGACCTCAAGCTCAACCTCAAGTTCGAGATCGAGGTCCTGTGCAACCAGCTCAAGCTCGACATCAACGACATCGAGGCGTCCACGCTGGTGCGCGTCCGGCGTCCGGAGGACGATGGTGTTGCCGACCAGAACGCGGCGCTCGCGCTGGAGATGCAGAAGCTCAGGCTGCAGGGCGGCGACCCGTCTGGAGTCGCGGCGGCCGCTGCTCTGCAGGCGCAGCTCGGAGGCGCCGCTGCAAGCCGGGCGCTCGCCAACAACGACTTTGGCCGCGAGGCTTCGGTGTACTCGAGCCTCATTGACCACCTGGCGTTGACGGGCTCGACCGGCTTTGTGACGCATCCGGCCCTCAACCGCATCTTCAAGGTCGCCATCGACAAGGCGATTCGTGACGTGCTCCAGCCGGTGGTGGAGCGATCGGTGACGATTGCGAGCATCGCCACTCGCGACCTCGTCACCAAGGATTTTGCCCTCGAGCCAGACGAGCAAAAGATGCGTGTGGCTGCCCAAAATGTCGTCCGCGTCTTGGCCGCCAACATCGCCCTCGTCACTTGCAAGGACCCGCTGCGCGAGTCGCTGGCGTCCCATCTGCGGGCGCTCATGGTCGCGAACGGCTACGCCGATCACGCGCTCCTCCTTGAGCAGATCGTCATGGCCGTTACCGACAACCTCGACGCTGTGTGCTCGATTGTCGAAAAGGCAGCCGTCGAGAAGTCGTTTCCCGAGATCGAGGAGGCACTCGTGCCGGCGTACCTTTTGCGCAAGCGCCACCGCGAGACCAACCCGGGCCAGTCGTTTATGGACCCGTCGCTCGTGTCGAGGTACCCGCTGCAGCTGCCCGACCCGTTCCGGCTTAAGGCCGGCGGCCTTATGCCGCAGCAGTTCGCCATCTACGAGAACTTTGGCCACACTGCGCCCCGTCCGCCGTCGGTCGACTTTGGAACCGCGTCAGCGCCAGCCGCCGCCCCGCCGGCCCAGAACAGCGCCGTGCCCCCCATGGGCTCGGCCGTCTATCCCGGCGGTGCGCCTGCCCCCGTATTCGGCCAGCCGCCCCACAGCCAGCCCATGTCGGGCGCTGCGACTAGCCTCTTTGACCAGACGCTGCTCCAGGTCCAGGGCGTCATTGAGAAGATTGAGAATCTGCTCACCGACGCCAAGGAGACATCGCTGTCTGAAATGGGCTCGGACCACGCCGTGTCTGTGCTGCTGACACAGATTCTCAACATTGCGCGCCGGTCTGAGTTCCGGGACGAGCTCGTTCTTAAGATCTCACAGATCACTGTCAGCGCGCTCTTCACCGTCGCAGACACACAACTCGGCCGCGAAGTGTTCTGCTACCTGCTGGTCAACCTGTGCCAGATGTCTGCGGCCACTGAGCGCGAAGTCGTCTTGTGGCTCATCTACTCGGATGACGAGCGCAAGTACAACGTGCCGGTGATTGTGACGCTGATCCGGGCGCGCCTCATCGCCGTGAGCGACCTCGACGTCAACCTCAGCAAGCATGTGCTTCTCAAAAACGAGTCCGCCATCAAGTTCGCCGTCGGTCTCATCACCGAGACCGTCCTGGCCGATACGCCCTCGTCCCTCCGCACAGAGTGGACAGGCACCCTCGAGGCCATGGGCGAGCTCGCCAAGGAGGACCCGCCTGCTCCCGAAGCAGTGGAGCTCCTCCGCAAGCTCGACGTCAGGGAGAACTCGAAGATCAAGTGGCAGTCTCCCAAGGAGGATAAGTCGTCGTCGGATAAGTCCAAAGACGCGAAGCACGCCAAGGAGTCTGAGGACAGGGCCGACGTGTCGTCCGAGCTCAAGGACCAGATGGCGTATGTGTTCGCCGAATGGACGCGCCTGGTCCACCACCCGTGCCGCACCCAGCGCTCGTTGCACATTTTCGTGTACCAGCTGTCGCAGAAGGGTATCCTGTCGCACAGCGTGCCGCTGAGCGCGCTGATCCGCACGTCGCTCGAGGTCTCTGTCGATAGCTACACGCGTGCCCTCGAGGTGCAGCGCGCGACCATCAGCGAGATCTTCATGGCTGTCGACTCGCTCGCCAAGCTCGTGGCGACGATCATTCAGGTGAGCGACAAGATGGAGCTGGGGCCGCGCGTCGAGTACGCCCGCAACCTGCTGTTTGTGCTGTCGCTCGTGTTTGCGAGCGAGCACGACGCCGAAAACGCCACGGAAAGTTTCCAGAGCCGGCCGTACTTCCGGCTGTTTTCGTCGCTGCTGTCTGAGATCTCGGAGATCGACGACGGCTCAGAGTTCTACGTGCAGCTGTATCTGGTTCTCGCTGACGTGCTCACAAGCTTGCAGCCGTTTGCGTTCCCGGGGTTCAGTTTCTCGTGGATGACGCTCATCTCGCACCGGCTGCTGCTGCCCAAGCTCATGGGTCTGCCCGACAAGCGGGGCTGGCCTGCCATTGCAGGGCTGCTGTCGGCGCTCGTCCGCTTTGAGGGCTTCTACATGGAGGGCAAGGACTTTACGGAGTCGGTCGCGGTCATGTACAAGGGCACGCTGCGTATTTTCTTGGTGATTCTGCACGACTACCCGGCGTTTCTGATTGAAAACCACTACACGCTGTGCAACGCGATCCCGTCGAGCTTTGTGCAGCTGCGCAACCTGGTGCTGTCGGCGTTCCCGGACAACATTCAGCTGCCCGACCCCCTCACCGAGGGCCTCAAGGTCGACAAGCTGCCCGAGGTCAAGGAGGCGCCGATCCTGGCGGTCGACCCGGCAGCCGAACTGCAGCGATTCGGCCTCAAGAAGCTCGTCGACCAGTACATCAAGTCGCCGTCGCCGGCTGTTGTCAAGTCGCTTGTGCAGGCGTTTGAGCTCGCCAAGCCCAAGCACGACGCCGGCATTGGCTTTGCCGAGGTGCGCGTCAACTACGCGGCGCTCAACGCGTTTGTGCTCTACGTGGCGACCCAGGCGCTTGCCACGTCCAAGCCGCCCAAGCTCACTACCAACAGCAGCAGCGCCGAAAAGGCTGAGACGTCGGTACACTTTGACCGCGACTCGGCGCACCTTGCGCTCATTGCGCAGCTCATGGGCGCCGCCGACGCCGAGATGCGTTACTTTTTGTGCAGCGCCATGGCCAACCAGCTGCGGTACCCCAACTCGCACACGCACTTCTACAGCTGCGTGATCCTGACACTGTTTGCGCACCCATTTGCCGACGACGTCAAGGAGGCGATTCAGCACATCATCACGCGGGTCCTGTTGGAGCGAATCATCTGCAACAGGCCGCACCCGTGGGGCCTTATGATCACGTTTACGGAGCTGCTCAAGAACCCCAGCTACAAGTTCTGGGACTTGCCGTTTACGCGGCACACGCCCGAGGTGGTGGGCATGTTTGCATCGCTGTACAGCCACATCAGCAATGGGGCCAGTCGCGCCGGCGACGCTCCGCCCGCGGCCAACTAGCGGGCCACCTCGCCGCGCTCGCCAGCGGCCAACTGGCGAGCCCGGCCCAGAGCCCCCATGCCTCGCCATCGCCCCGCACTGTTCACGAATATTTATGGGGATAGCCTCTCGGATTTGGGTATAGAACGAGCGGCTGTTCGGGTGGCCTCCACCAAAATATGTACTTATGATCTGACGTCCACGCGTCACAATGTAATATATGACGATGCGAATGCACTGTGCGTCGGTGAAGAGCTTTAGCAGTTGTTTTTCTGGGGACCAGCCCCAAGACCCCCGTAGCAGCCGCTCCGCGGCTGGTTTACGACGGCCCCTGTATTCTCCCTAAACCCTTTAGGAGCCGCCCCGGTCTATCGCTAACTCTAATGTACGTCCAAAGTACAGTTCCAGTCGAGTCCCCGGGCGCACGCCAGCTCAGACGCGAAGCGTCTGCCATGGGGGTATGGGGGCTGGCTCCCAGAATTTCAAAATGAAAGTCATTTGTAAAAGACAGAGTAAGACCAAGTGTAGCCTGGCTGACAGGTTGGCCGGTGCACCCCAGACGCACGCGAGCTGATAAGAGATCGACGGGGCTGTCATTGGACCGATAGGGCCGAAGATCTGGCAGCCTAGGCGCGGCGAGCGCACGCGGCCTGTGTCGGGGATAGAGCGGACGCACTGGGGTCTCTAGTAGTGCAGTTAACGGCAGGCCATCGCGCAGACTGACAGCTCGCGGCCAGCACCTATGCCTGTTCTCGCAGGCGTGCAGTGGATAAAACCGCCGCCGAGGGCGCTAGACGAGACGTGTCGTGCGCCGAAGGAGTTGCTGGCCGTACTACAAGTCAAAAATTCACAGTCCCAGATCAAAATGGAACGGCCAGGGCAAAACTCGCAGCGAACTGCCGCCGCAAGCGAGGGGCCCGGCTTATGTCCACGGGCGCAGGACCAAAGTGCAGCCCTTGCCGCCAGCTGTCCCAATACGGAAGTCAGCGCACGCCGCACTGCCATAAACCTGCATTCGCTGATAGCGACAAGCAGAGGAGATTCGACGCGGCGTTGTTGGTTGTTTTTTTTTTTCTTTGTAGCGCTTTTTATTCGGGGTCATCTCGTAAAAGACGAGTATGGGCAGGTGACGGACGGCGACGAGACAGGTAAAAAAAATATGTCAAGTGGGATGCTGGACGAGCGCGACTCGCCAGATGCTGAGCGGGCCATTGGGACCGCCAGCCGTCGTCGGGCGTCTCTTTCAGTGAACCCGTTTGTGGTCGGGTCGTACAAGCGCGTACTATACAATGATTCGTTAATGTGTAAGTGCTGGAGCTCAGGGGGGAGGGGGATTTCGTGCTGACGTTTTGACAAGCTGGATGGGCAGAGGGCAGGTCCCGGCTGGCCCTGGCAAAATTAGGTCCCTGATAAAGGGGTACGATGATCCAGCAACCTTGGTTTTCTGGCAAATGCGCCTGTATGGGCAGACGCTAACGCCAGCAGGGAGCCCCGGCGCGGGCACGCATGAGGAGGAGCCGACCGAGTCGATCCGCGAGCAGGCGGCGGGCCTGTCGTCGCGGGCGCTCGAGGAGGGCATGTCGGAGGGGAGGCCGTTTGGCAAGCGGTCGTGGTACGGTCGGCCAGAGAGAGGCGCCGGCGGACACTCGCGATCCGCGCTGAGCGCGCAGATGGTCCCGCGGGACGACGTGTCTGACGTCGAGTACGCGCTTCCCGACGATGAGAGCGAGGTCATTGAGATTGGCGACACCACGCACGAAACAGACCCGTTCCTGGGTCTCCCGCAGCTCGCGTCCCCAGCGGGCCGGACGCGTAGCTACAGCCACGGCTCGAGGCAGAGCCGCCACAGCCAGGGCCGTGCCGACTACAGCACGTTTGCATCTGACGAAAACATGCGCAGCGCCGGCGACATGCTGCACTACCGGCATTCGTCGTCGCCGCTGCGCCGGCTGCGCAAGTGGGCGCGCGAGCACAACCTCAAAGAAGAGGTGCTGAGGCATGGCATTGAGAAGCCGGCGCGGTACCTGCCGTCTGTGCTGCTCGGCACGCTGCTCAACGTGCTGGACGGGTTGTCGTACGGCATGATCTTGTTCCCGCTTCAGATGCCCGTCTTCAGCCATTTGGGCCCTGCGGGGCTCAGCATGTTCTACGTGAGCTGCATTGTGTCGCAGCTCGTGTTTTCGCTTGGCGGGTCCGCGTTCAAGGCCGGCATCGGGTCCGAGATGATCGAGGTCGTGCCGTTTTTCCACGGCATGGCCGCGACCATCGTGGCCCGCGTCGGCGAAGATAACCCGCAGACGGTCATAGCTACGACCATTGTCAGCTTTGCCCTTAGCACAGTCGTCACGGGCCTCGTGTTTTTCCTACTCGGGTACCTGCGTCTCGGCTCGCTCATCGAGTTCTTTCCACGGCACATTCTCGTCGGCTGCATTGGAGGCGTCGGTTATTTCCTGGTGGTGACCGGCATCGAGGTGTCGGCGCGGCTCGACGGCAGGTTCGAGTACACATGGGCAATGGTCAAGGAGCTCACCACCGCAGACACGCTGCCCAAGTGGGTCACCCCGCTGGGCCTTGCAGTAGTGCTCATGGGCCTCGAGCGCGCGATCCACCACCCGCTGGTGCTGCCGCTGTTCTTTGTGGGCGTCTTCGCCGTGTTCCATTTGCTGGTGTGGGCGGTCCCCAGCTGGGGCCTCGTCACCGCCCGCGCTACTGGCTGGGTGTTTGACCCGCCCCAGACAAACGAGAGCTGGTATGCGTTCTACTCGCTCTACGACTTTTCGGCCGTCTCTGTACCGGCCCTCCTGGAAACCATCCCGTCCATCCTGGCGCTGTCGTTTTTTGGCCTCCTCCACGTGCCCATCAACGTGCCGGCACTCGCAATGGCCACGAAGATGGACGATATCGACGTCGACCGCGAGCTCGTGGCTCACGGTATCTCCAACTGCCTGTCGGGACTTGCAGGCTCGATCCAAAACTATCTCGTGTACACCAACAGCGTGCTGTTCATCAAGAGCGGCGCCAACTCGCGCGTCGCGGGCGTCATGCTCGCGGCCGCCACCGCCGGCATCATGGTTGCGGGGCCGGCCCTCATTGGCTACATCCCCGTCATGGTTGTGGGCGCGCTCATTTTCCTGCTTGGGTTTGAGCTCATGATCGAAGCTCTCGTCGACACGTGGGGCCGCCTCAGCCGCTTTGAGTACTTTACGCTCTGCGCCATCGTTGTGACCATGGGCGTGTGGGATTTTGTCTACGGCATTCTTATTGGCATCATCCTCGCGTGCGTCAGTTTCGTGGTGCAGGCCTCCCAGACGTCGGCCATCAAGGCGTCGTACACCGGCACCAACGCGCGGTCCACGGTCCGCCGCCACTTTACGCAGCAGCGTTTTCTGTCGCAGGTAGGCCACCAGATCTACGTGCTCAAGCTGTCGGGATACATCTTCTTTGGCACTATCACAAAAGTGGAGAAGCGCGTGCGCGATCTGCTCGACGAGCGCCAGTTCTCTCGAGAGCCGATCCGGTACCTCATCATCGACATCGCCGCCGTGACGGACTTTGACTACTCGGCCTCCGAGGCGTTTGGACGCATGAAGCGCCTTCTGGACCAAAAGTCTGTGTACATGCTGCTGTCGGGCGCGGCAGACGCACCCGGACGCGGCCATGCGCCTAAGCTCCGCGCCCTCAAGGCCAACAATCTTCTGCGCGACTCGGATAGCGACGGCGACAAGCCGGTCCGCGTGTTTTCCAACCTCAACATGGCGCTTGAGTGGTCTGAGAATGAGTTCCTGACCCGTTTCTACAAGCAGAGGGACCACTACCGCATGCTGTCCGACGGCGAGGTCACGCCCAACGAAGAGCAGGCGCGCCTTGCGCCGTCTGCCCTGACGCCGCCGAAAGCGACCCAGCCGGCCCGCCCGGGCGTTCCGTTCAGAAACCCGGCCGAGATGATGCGGTCCGCCGAGATGACGCGCTACGGCGCCTCGCCCCGCGAGCACACGGTCCAGCGGGCTGCCGAAGATCTCGCAAAGGAGGACGTCTCGTCCATCTGGCGCTACCAAAATTACGAGCAGCCGATCCCGATGATGATGCAGATGTTCCGCGACATCTCGGACCACGACGAGGCCTTCTTCATGCAGGTGGCGCCGTACTTCAAGCGCGTCGAGCTCGCCGCCGGCACCGTGCTGTATGCGTCAGAAACTCGCGCGTCGGGCTTCTACCTCGTCGAGTCCGGCGCGTTGCGTGCAGACTACGACCTGCGCCAGGGCCAGCTTTACGAAAGCATTCTCGCCGGTACTACGTGCGGCGAGCTGCCTTTCTTCTCCGAGACGACTCGCACGGCCACCGTCACCGCCGAGACCAAGGCGGTCGTGTGGATGCTCGACCGCGCGTCGTGGAACCGCCTCAAAGCCGCCAAGCCCAACGGCATGGAAATTGCCAACGAGCTCCTCATCCTCGCCCTCAAGCTCACGGTCGAGCGCTTCACCTCTGTTACCGCCTATGTTCTCATGGCTGCATCATAACTACCTTGTAATACATGCATCGACACCTGTTTTTTCTTTCCTGGGGGCTCTGCCCCCAGACCCCCGTAGCAACCGCTTCGCGGTTGAATCCGGGACTGGTTTAGCGCAGGCACTCAGCCGCGAAGCGGCTGCTAACGGGGGTCTGGGGGCAGAGCCCCCAGCAAAAAAAAAAAAGTCACGTAAGCTTCGCGGTTGCTACGGGGTCTGGAGGCAGCGCCCAGGAAAACAAAAAAAAGGCACGTCACGTAAACTCAGGACGGCCGCCAACATCTGTCCGAGGCAAGCGGTCGTAACGGTGCGAGTGCATAGAGCCTTACATCAGCCGGGACGGGCTCCTCGCCAAGCCTCGGCTCGGTTATGGCGGGGCATACGGCTGACGGACAAGCTATTTGCGGGGAGGACAGGGTCGGATTCCGACAAAACTACCTTTACATAAGACGGACCACACTATATTATAAGTAGTGGTATTTGGTCGCGTTTTGGTCATTGTGTTAATATGGACGAGACGATGGAGCGACTCGGGGCTAACGAGACCGCCAATGTGGTCATTAACGGCCGGGAACTGGATACGTTCACCGAGCCTCCGGTAGCACTGGCTGGCGAGCGCGCGCAGACGACGTTCCCGGTGCACGAAATGACGGCAAGTTGCGATTTGTATAGATCTGAGCCCCCTGGGACTTAAAGACTAGCGTCAACTGGTTTTTGAGGACCCTGGACCGAAGTGCCTTGAGCAGATCAACTGCGAAGCGGTTGCTGCGGGGTACCCCGGAAGCGAACCGAAGCACAAAACTAACACCAGCAATTTCTGGACGGCGGGAAGGAAAAGTCCGAGGTGACCGAGCGGATCAAGCTCCAGATCGAGCGGGACCCGGCGTTTAGGAACGATGACTTTTACGATTTGACCAAGGACGAGCTGCGCGAGCTGGCAGTCAAGCGCGTGGCCGCCTACTCGCGATACTGGGCCGCGGCAACGTCGAAGCTCGAGGAGCAGGTGTGCATGACACATACCGGTCTGGTGGACCCTGGGTCGTTGACGCGCGCTCGTGTGCACTTTGCCCTGTTTCTGAACGGCGTGCGCCAGGGCGGCACCAAGGAGCAGTACGAGCACTGGCTGCGGCAGGGTGCCGGCCGCATCCGCCGGTTCTTTGGCTGCTTTGGCATGACCGAGCTCGGCCACGGCTCTAATGTGGCCGGGCTGGAGACGACGGCGACGTTTGACCGCCAGACCGACGAGTTTGTTATCAACACGCCCAACGTCGGCGCCAGCAAATGGTGGATCGGCGGCGCCGCCCACACTGCGACGCACTGTCTCGTGTACGCGCGTCTCATTGTCGACGGCAAGGACTACGGCGTCAAGCAGTTTGTGACGCAGCTGCGGTCGGTGGACGACTGGACCCTTTGCGACGGCGTCTCGGTCGGCGACATCGGCAAGAAGATGGGCCGCGACGGCATTGACAATGGCTGGATCCAGTTTAGCAACGTGCGCGTGCCGAGACAGCACATGCTGATGCGGTACGCCAAGGTCGACGCCAACGGCACCGTTACACAGCCGCCGCTGGCCCAGCTCGCGTACGGCGCCCTCGTCACTGGCCGCGTCTCCATGGCCGGTGACTCGTTCCACTACGCCAAGCGGTTCCTGACGATCGCAATCCGCTACGCGGCGATCCGCCGCCAGTTCGCGTCGTCACCCGACCAGCCCGAGACCAAGATCCTCGACTACACGTACCACCAGCGCCGCCTCATGCCGCGCCTCGCGTACGCCTATGCCATGCGCGCCGGCACCGAAATTCTGTTTGACGTGTACTGGCGCACCCAAGACCGGCTCGATGCGGCGTCGGCCCCGGGGTCCAAGACGCCCAAGGCAGAGCTCGACGACGCACTGTTGGAGATCAAGGAGGTATTCGCGCTGTCGGCGGGCCTCAAGGCTTCGTGTACATGGGGAACTGCCCAGATCATCGAAGAGTGCCGCCAGGCCTGTGGCGGCCACGGCTACTCGGGCTACAACGGGTTCGGCCAGGGCTACGCCGACTGGGTCGTCCAGTGCACGTGGGAGGGCGACAACAACGTGCTGATGCTGTCGACAGGACGGGCCCTGATCCAGTCGTGCCTGCGGGCGCGCGCGGGCCAGAAGATTGGCAGTGCCGTGTCGTACCTGCAGCGGACGGACGAGCTGTCCCAGACCGAGCTGGCCGGCCGCGATGTCCGCGATCCCAAGGTGATGGTCGAGGCGTGGGAGTCGGTTGCCTCGCGCGCCGTCAACCACGCGACTGACGCGTACGTACGTCTCACCAAGCACGACGGTCTCAACAAGACGCAGGCTTTCGAGAAGCTTTCGCAGCACCGGTTCGAGATCGCGCGCCTCCACACGCGCCTGTTTTTGGTCCGCGCCTTCTTCGACAAGGTCGCCAACGCCCCCGCATCGCTGCAGCCGGTCCTGCAGGACCTCGCGACGCTGTTTGCTCTCTGGTCCACCGAGGCCGACGGCACTGTTTTCCTGCGCTTCAAGTACATGGCTGCGTCGGACCTCGACGCCCTCACAGAGCTCGTCAACGACTACTGCCTGCGGGTCCGCCGCAACGCCATTGGCCTCACTGACGCGTTCAACCTCTCGGACTTCTTCATCAACGCGCCCATCGGCATGTTCAACGGCGACGCGTACAAGAACTATTTTGCCAAGGTGAACCGCCAGAACGACCCGCGGGAGATCCGTCCCGAGTACTTTAATCGCACCATGAAGCCGTTTTTCCATCGCGAAGTTACGGAGCCGCCGTCGGTCGGCGACATGGATCTGGAGTAGTAGCTAATCAAGATGATCATAAGCAGCATAGAATTGAAAAATATTAGCGTCCATATATGGCTAGGGAGAAGTAGAAAAAGAGATACCTAAAGAAGCAACAGGCCGGCAACAGCGCCAACAGCACCGACCATGGCAGGGGCGACCGAAGAGCCGGCACCGACTGCCACCGAAGGCTCGGACTTGGGCACGCCCGTAGCCGAGGATACCGCAGCGACGGCGCGAGACGTAGCATCGGAGGCGCGAGAAGTGACGCCACCAACACGAGAAGTAACTTCTCCGGCGCGGGAAGTGGCAGCAGCAGCGCGCGAAGAGGCAGCAGCGACGTGGGACGAGACAGCGGCATCGACCCGCGAAGAGACACCGGCAAGTCGAGATGATACGGCGCCAACAATCTTGGAAGAGATCGAAGCGCCGATGGGGTCAACCGAGCGAGACTTGCTGGCCGAGCTTGACGAAGACGAGAACGCGACGGGGCTGCCTAGGGACGTGATAGCAGTAACCTTGGCGCTTGACGAGCGCGTAGGAGTAACTGCAACAGGGGAGCCGACTGCCCACGTCGAGCTTGCAGAAGGAGTAACTGCAACAGGGGAGCCAACAGCCCACGTCGAGCTGGCAGAAGGAGTAACTGCAACAGGGGAGCCAACAGCCCACGTCGAGCTGGCAGAAGGAGTAACCGCGACCGGAATGCCAACCGACTCAAGGGCGCTGGCGACTCCGGCAGGGACGCCGAGAGACTCGAGAGCGCCCGAGTCAGGCACGACACCCATTGACTGAACAAAGTCAGGAATGGCCGGAGCACCGCGAACGGTGGCTGCATTGAGCAGGGCGGCGACGGAAAGGAGGCTGATGATGGTGGCCATTTGTGTATCGAGTGAAGAACTTGTAGTGACTGGTCAGCAAAATGAACGCAGCTTATTACTGTTTATATAGACGGAAAAGATCTAGGAATAGAACAGACGACACCAAAGACAGGTGCACGCGGCATCGCGGTGTCACCCGATGGTCCAACTTCCATCGCGATGCATCCATGCAGGGACCCGACCCGGGGCCCGAGTTTCGACGATGTCCGCCTTGCACGGTCCCGGGCTGTGAATCTGCATGTGTCCATGGCATTGGTCATGAGCCTAGAGAGAGAACGGCGTACGACTATCTAGCGTTTGTGTGACGGAGTAAGGCGTCAGCATTAGGCTTGTTGCGAGTCGGCTCACAGCCAGTAAACCGCAGGCTGAATGGCTAGCAAAGGGGTTTCCTTGTGGAACGTCATACCACAGAAAACCCAATCCATCGCGGCACCAGAATCTGCTGACATTGGTATTGAACTGGCCCGGTCTCAGCGGTAGCTCCTTGTGGCATGCCATTGCACGGCAGCTACACTGGGCTTGAGGCGCTCGGATCAAATGCCTGGGCAGCCGGCAGGTTTATATGCATTTATATGCAGGGACCTGCTACTAATCGAGGACGGCCAATTGTAACGTCGTGACAGGTCTGCCCGTTTTGCACTAATGTGGGTCATATACGCATTGAGCTATGCGAAATGGCAAGCTGTGATGTGCTGAGCTGTCTGGCAAGCTAACAACAGGCCACAGCAGCTAGTGCCACTTTGGATCCATTTTAGATCCATAGTGCTTCATTTCCGGCTGAAAATTTTTATGACGGATGGACCATCGCGTAACGCCTTCCAATGGAAGGCCCGTCGGATGACAACGGATCTGAAATTTAGAGCCCGAGTAGAGAAATCACGGACCATTCTCGCGTGCAGCCAGCACGGGGCCGGGAAACAATGGAAACGGCCATTGCGTCACATCGACAGGGCGGGACCGCCCGTTCCTGCAGGCAAGCATAGCCACGCGATCTGTTGAATGAGTCTAAACCAGTAGATAATGGCCTGCATCAAACACTGGGCAGCATAATAGTGTGTGTCGTTAGAGCTACCCGCAGGGCCCGGTCAATGGACAGTTCAGCAACTTTCCTCGCAGCTATGGGTGTTCGTTATTTGGGTGATAGCTAGTAACCGGCGGTCACTGTTTTTTTTTCCTTTTTTTACTGTAGGACCAAATATAGTAACTCCGGAGCCGCCTCGATTGGTACATCGTAAGATTAAAGGACCCCAGTTTCAAATTGCACGGCGCTCGGAACAAATTTTAGTGGGCATCCGACGTAACCCGACGATCGTATGCAGGGTCCAGCATTGTAGTATTGTTCGATGAGCGGAGACGGCTTCTCCAGTTATCAATAGTTCTAATGGAGATAGTGTAGAGGTATGGAGCCGAAAATAGCGTTTTGTCATGGGTTGTCACTATTATGCCGGGTGAACTGCGAACCATGATCGTTGTCGTGCCAGCCGGACTTCCTCGCTAATACACTGCGAGCGACGTCTACTGCACTAAGCTACCATCTTGCCAGTGCGCCAAAGTAAAGAATTAAAATTAACCTTTAAATAAGACGAAATGAGTCTAGCCTATACAAGGAGCAGGCAGATAATGGCGGCAAGACTGCCAGTACCAGCGGGGAAAAGCCTGGCAGCAGCACCAACGGTGACGGGTGCGATGGTGGACGGAGCACCAGCATGGTTGGAGACAGTGGAGACAGCAGGCTCGGTGGTGCAGACGGTGGTGGTAACAATCGTGCCCCTAGCAATGGTTGGTGCAGGGTGCATAGTGTTCGAGACATTGGATGCAGGAACGACGTGGGCACCTGTGCAGGATGGGCAGGTCGCAATATGCGTGTTGGTGACGACCGGAGGTACAGGCGACTTGGTGACGACCGAGCCGTTCCTAAAGTGACTGGGTGCGGCGGTACTAGCACAGCGAGACACAGTCGAAGCGTTGACGGACTTGGTGTGGCTAGCCGCGGGCTCCGATGACGGGCTGGCAACAGGGCAGGAATCGGCGGGGACGCCACCGGAAACACCAGCCTTGGCAAACGCATCGTAGACGTCCACAAATTGCGGACGCATTTGCGCTAGCTGGTCACAAAACAAAACGCCCTGAATAGAAACGACAAGTTCGTTGTATGCCTCCTTGATGCCGATCACATGAGCATCAGTTGTAGTGTTCTTGCTGAACGCAGGGAAGACGTGTTGAATGTACACTGCCAAGTGAGAGCTGGTGTGCTGCATGGCCCGAATAATGGCGACGGCCTCACAATCAGTAGGAAAGGCAGGCAAGTAGTCAATAAGCGCCGAAGCTCTCTGAAACGAGTTGACAATCCCACCGGCGTTCTTGGAGACAGGCACGGTTTCTGTGAGATAGTCCTCGGCATCTTGAAGGACGGCCACTAACGTATCCGCAGGCGAATCGGGCGCCGGGCATAGCACCGCCGACGGCGATATTACAGCTGCAGAGGCAGCATCAACGCCAAGAGCGCCCAGAATGGCAGCGAGAGAGAGGCTGGAAATGGCGACCATTGTGGAAGCTGTCGGACTATTGCTGAGACGAAAGGTATTGATAGAAATAGCAAGTCGCGGAGGCTCGCTTTATAATCGACCGGCATGGCACACGGCACCAGATCAATTGCGGTGCCATTTTAGACAGGGATCCGAATTGCGTCGGCTTCGACTTGAGGATGCAGGGCATCGTTTGAAAAGTGGGCGAGCTGCGCCCCCATGCAATCTTTCTGCAGACAATGGACTCTCGCTGCGCGGATATCCGGGGCGGAATAAGGCATATTTTCGAGTACGCACTGAAGGATACCGCGGAAAATTTGTGCATAAATGCTCAGCTGAGGGCGCCCATGCGGACTGTGGAATCAGCTGCGACGATACAATGTCAAATGCTCGAAATTTAGTCGAGAATTAGACTAGGGCCACACAAGCTGGTGATGGTTTACTGTCACAGGCAGATGCAGCACGGACAGGAATCGAGGTTGAGAAGACCCGTGTATTGTCTGCAGCGCCCCGGGGTGACATCGAACGACATCGGCTGATTTTTGCTGGGCGACCGATGCATCTTGCCGATCCCTGCAGAAAACAATATAACGGCCAGAATCCGGTAACCCCGGGCAATGAGCCTTTTTGTGCTATTTTGGAATGCTTTTTTTTGCGCATGTCATATGAGCCACGATCGACGTGACGACTGAGCGTACGACGTTACAAGGCAGAAGACAAATAGCGCGTGGCAGTGCCGACAAAAGCCCGTGGACTACCAAGAACCGTTCAAAGCTTGTCCGTTCCCACACATACGTGGTAAACGGTGGGTGTCAGCTTTTTGTAGTGGTGCTTGTCGTTTTTCGGGTCTAAACTTAGTGTAGCGAGATAGAGCCCCGGGGTGCCGGTTATGCCACGCTCTAGGCACATGATCTTGACTTTGGACGCATCCGATTTATTCGGCATGGACTGTAACAAGGTGAGGCAGTAATGGCAAAGTACCAGCATCGGGCTCGGCGAATGCGCCTATCCGTGGGTACTATTCGCTCTGTCATTACCATAACATAATATCTATCATAATGCGTAGCCTATGGCTGTGGAAGTACACTCTCGTTGCACCGGCAGAACTCGCTCGTAATGATCATCCAATCGTGACGAGCGGCTGCTCATGCATGCCGCTGAGCTCGCGGAGGACATCACCAAGATCATTTTCGCTCGGCGCGGCCGGGTGGCCCCTCCAGTTGGAGATGCCGAGCCACTTGCTGCGTACAGCGACAATGGCCATCACGAGCACTACGAGCGAGAGCACCGTAGTCCAGGTTGTGTAAAATGTACGGCGCTTGCGCACAAGGTTATCCTTTTCTTGCATGTCAATGAGCTCGGAGACGGCGGCCATGCGCTGCTTGTACTCGTCTATGCGGCCCTGGGCGCGGCGAACGCGCTGCTCGAGATCCTCAATCATGGCAAAGTCCTGCTTGGCGTCCTCGAGGCTTTTGATGCGGGCCCGGATCTCCTCCCGGCTGGCGCCCCGTCGGACGTCAAACGCGCTTAGCACGCTTGTAGACTCTGAATGGATAGCACGTAGCTCTTCGAGCCGTTTTTGCAGGTCGCCCAGCACAGCCTCAACGTCCCCTTCGCTCTTATCAACGTCGCGAACAATGCGCCCCGCCAGCGCCCGCCGCAGGCCCTTGACGACGTCGTCCAGCGCAACTGTACCACCGGCCGCGGCATCTGCGTCAAAGGGCGAGGGAGAAGCGCCGCCCGACGGTATCGACTCCTCGTGGCTGTCGCCGACTGGTGCAGAGGCGGCCGCTGCGTCGGCCGGCGTGATCATTAGACCGTGACCGCGCTTCCCACGCAGCTCTTCTGCCCGGGTCGATGCAGTAGCCGCCGTCTTTTTGCCGTCCCGCGTCGGGCTCGTCTCGCGCGACCCCAGGCTCTTGACCCATCCAGGCGGTCCAAGAAACGGCGTCGTGCTTCGCGACTTGGTTGCGCTGCTCGGGCCCTCGCCCCCGGGGGGCGTCGTTCGTTTGATGGTGCCGCGCTCAGTGGGCACGAGACTCACTGTGCTACCTCCGCTCGGCTTGATGCCGTCTGGGGGCTCGCGGAACGGTGCCAGCACGGGGCTCCGCTCCACGAGCGCGCTCTCTGCAGACATCTTGCGTTCGTGCCGTCGGTCGTGGTCGGTCGGCGCGGGCCCGCGCGCCCGCGGGCTCGCCAGCAGCCCACTGCGGCCGTCCCTGCGGGGCCCCAGCGATGGAACCTGCAGCTGGCTGCTCATTGTAGGGGTGCGATTCGGTTTGCAACCAGAGCGCGGGCCGTCACGAGCCGTGACCACCACCACAGCCTGCAAGTGACGTGCGGCTGATACGCGGCTGGCGGCGCTTGGCGTCTCATCGAGTCGTTGCTGTCAGGATGTGGCGCACACGAGAGTCTGATCCATGTGATAGTAGCGACTGCGAGGCTAGCTAGCTCAGGCGACCTGCGGTGAAAATAGGCCGCCAGAAGCAACGTTGCGCCGGCCAGAACTCGCACCTGCCACCCCGCACCCCCTGCCAAATAAAAATAATCACTTGGCGCTACTAACAGCCGCACGGCTAATGTAATGCCGCCTTTATGGACTGCATCGATGATGTGTTTATTCTGTTGATTGCCCGTCTGCGCAGCCTCGAAGCCCGCAGATTCGGGGGAATGCCATACACCTTGTTACAAAGTCTTACGTTTTTCTACTGGAACCAGCATACACACCGCCATACAACGAGCCCGCCTGCTTTCTCGGAACCAAAGCAACGATAACTCAACACTCGCTGGCCATGTCCAACGGTGGCCGGGCGTCTATCGCGTTCGGATGCCTCGTCGGAGTGCTGTCTTCTGCAACCCAGAGCGTCGGGCTTACGCTGCAACGCAAGGCCCATGTGGCTGCAGACGAGGACGACGGCAAGCCGCCACACGGCGCCGGCTCGCAAACGCCGACCGCGAGCCCCAGCAGGCGGCGGTCAATGTGGTACACGGGCCTTGGGCTGTTCCTCGCGGCAAATATATTTGGATCCACTGTACAGATTACGACGCTCCCGCTGGTCATTCTGTCGCCTCTGCAAGCCGTTGGCCTCGTATTCAACTCGATCTGCGCAAGCGTCCTGCTAGACGAGCCGTTTACGCGGCTGTCTGTTGTCGGTACTGTTTTGGTGTTTAGCGGTGCGCTCGCAATTGCGGCATTTGGCACTGTTCCGGACCCGCGGCATAACCTTGACGAGCTGCTTGCTCTGTTCGCTCGCCGGCAGTTTCAGGTCTGGATGGCCGGCAGTCTTCTGGCCGCCTGTGTCGTTGTTGTTGTGGCTTCGCGGCCGTATTCCTCAGGCGATGCGCCTACTGTCCCGACCATCGAGGTCAGACGGCATAGCAGTACCGGCGGCGGCTTTGCGTCCCGCCACCGGGCATCATCGCGCGCCAGTGCCGCAACGCCCGTGTCGGACGAGGGTCCCAACAAGTGCATCATCAAGTTTGGCGCCTGGCATGTGCGCCACGCGGCGCCCATGCGTCGTGGCATGCTCTATGGCGTTGTGTCGGGCGTGTTGAGCGCGCACTCGCTGCTAATGGCCAAGGGCGCTGTCGAAATGGTGGTCCGCGGCACTAGCAACCGCATGGCCGACTTTCTTCACTGGGAGGCGTGGGCGATCGTCGGGGCGTTCCTGTTCTTTGCATGCTCGCAGCTCTACTTTTTGAATCTGGGCCTCAAGCAGTGCTCGACGTCTGTGCTCTACCCACTTGTCTTCTGCGTGTTCAACGTGACATCGATCCTCAACGGCATCATCTACTTTGACCAGGGCAAGCAGCTTAGCGCGCTGCAGGGCGCGCTCGTTGCGCTTGGTACCGTGACGCTCCTCGCGGGCGTCCTGTTTCTGTCCTTACGTCTCGACCACTACAGTGCGCCGACGGCCGCCACGCGGTGCGAGACGGGCACTGTCACGGGCATAGTACCCGCGGGCACAGTTGACTCTTTGTCGGGCGGCATCCCATCTCCCCGCAGCGGTGCATTTGACAGTTCATTGCACAACGAGCGGACTGCGCTCCTCGACGCCTCAGCATCAACAGCGCCCCAGCACTACACATCTTTTCGCAGCATCTCTGGCGGCAGCGGTGGCACGAGCGGCGGGATCCCTGAGCCCTCTTCGCCGTATGCCAAGCGGTCACGTTTCGGCCGCGGTCACGGTCGCGCTCTCTCGGCCGAGCAAGTCGAAATCCTCGAGCAGCTGCGATGACCTCCCGTCTGCTGTATATTTATCTGGCGCGGGCCGAACCCGCCTGCCATCTTTTGCTGTGTTTTTCTCTTCTGTTCTACGTATTGGCATCTACGCAGCGACTAGCATAATAACGAAATGCACCTAGAATCTGTGGAGTTTTGTTGTTTTTTTTCCTGGGGGCTCTGCCCCCAGACCCCCGTAGCAACCGCCTCGCGGTTGAGAGTGGGGCAGTATCACCATTTGCTGTTTGGATCAACCGCGAAGTGGTCACCCCGGGGGTCTCGGGGCACAACCCCCAGGAACAAAAGAAGTGCATGTACAACGTCTTGTTTCCTTCTCATACCTAGTTATTGCCGACATCGGCCCTGGTCTCGGACGGAGTACCAGAGCGTGTCGCCGGGGGAGTGTGCGGGACGGCGAAGGCACCACCAAGGGAGATAGCCGGTTCAGAGCAGTTGTAATGCTCGTACGACAGGACACCGACACCACCAGCCTCGAGAATAAAGCTAGGGTTCGTGGTGATCGGACGCTTGACCCATCGCAGCACAAAGCAGCGCAGAATGTGGCCGTGGCCAAACACCAGAACGTCCGACGGGCGGTTCTCGTCGAGCGCCTTCTGGTGGATTGCCTGGATACGCTCAATGAGGTTGTCGATGCGCTCCTGGACCTGCTGTGGCATCTCACCGCCCTCACAGCCATCCTCCCAGATGGACCAGGGGTGGTCCTGGTCGAGGCCCTTGGCCCTACGGAGCGCACGGATCTCGGTAGTCTTCTTGCCCTCGTACTCACCGTAGTCCCATTCGCGAATGTCCTCAGTGATCTCCCGTGGAATGTCCTTGATGTCTTCAGGATGGTCCTGGAAAAGGAGCTCGAACGTGCGTTGGGCGCGCTTTCGGGGCGACAAGAAAATGTGGTCGATCTGGCTCGGCACAATCAGGCGGTCCTTGCCAACGAGCGCGTGGCCCGTGGCGATGACACGGGCCTCGCCGTCTTCAGTAAGAGGCAGGTCCGTGTACGACGTGTGCTGGCCGCTCTTGGACCATTCGGTCTCGCTGCGGTTAGTCTGGGTTTTTGTTCAGGACTAGATTTATGTCGAAGGGCACAGGCACCCAGGAAAGAAAGCGTACCCGTGACGAATGAAAATAACTCGAGGAGGCGGCGCTCGCGGCATTGCTTGCGGAATACTGGTGGTGTACGTACTTTTGGCTCGGCGGACCTCGCCAAGCGCAGTCCGGGCGGCTCGGAGTTTCTCAGCCGTGCATGGGCGCGCCCTTTGACGTCTAGGCTCTGCCGTTTTTGGCCGGGTTCGGTGGTCGGTGCGCCGTGGCGGATGGGATGAAGCCCTTGCCCTGCCGAACTGCGAAACGCAACAAGTCCCAAGTCGTGGCCCGGATGCACATCACATGCAACTAAAACGTCCCCACCGCTGGACCCTGTGCGGCTTGGGCCCCTGCTAACCGCGGCTTTAAAACGGCCTGGCACCCCAGGCTCTCCGGGAGGCAAAAGCGGGGCCCGGTTTCAGTTCATACTACATTGCCGCGATCCTGGCACCGAAGCCGCTGTCAACAAACATGTCAAACTACCAGATCCAGAGCTACGACGACGTGCCGCTTGGCACCCCGCGGCCCCAGGTAATCAACGCTGTCAACACAGTCAAGCGGGGATTCGCGTCCCACAAGACGCTGTCGATCGAGCACCGGCTCGAGCAGCTCCGCAACCTGTACTACGCCATTCGCGACAACGAGGGCGTGCTTAAGGAGGCGCTGTACCGGGACCTGCGCCGCAGCGGCCACGAGACCGAGGTGCTCGAGCTCCACACTATATACGGCGAGTTCAAGGAAGTGTTTGACAATCTGCGCTCGTGGGCCAGCGAGGACCGTGTGTGGCCGGCTCTACACTACGTCGCGTCGCGTCCGGGCGTCCAGTATCATCCGTTTGGCACGGTGCTCATCATTTCTCCCTGGAACTACCCGTACGTCTGCTCAGTTGTGCCGCTGATTTCGGCCATTGCCGCCGGCAACACCGTGGTCCTTAAGCCAACGGAGCTTGCACCGCACTCGACGCAGGCCCTCACCAAGATCCTGCGTGTTGCGCTCGATCCTGACGTGTGCCAGGTCGTCAATGGCGGAATTCCCGAGGCCACCGCGCTGCTCGAGCAGCCGTTCGACAAGATTATGGTCACCGGCAGCACCAATGTGGGCCGTGTAGTGGCGCAGGCTGCGGCTAAGAACCTCACGCCTGTCATCCTCGAGCTCGGCGGTAAGTCTCCCGTTTTCATCTCGCGCACCGCCGACATCCCTGTCGCCGCCAAGCGTATTGCGTGGGGCAAGTTTGTCAACGGCGGCCAGACGTGCGTCGCGCCCGACTACGTCCTTGTGGAGGCCGAGGTGCACGACCAGTTCATCGCCGAGCTCGCCAAGGCCGTCGAGAAGTTCCACCCGAATCTGACAGCCCAGTCCGAGGATATGGCGCACATCGTCAACGACAAGATGTACGAGCGCCTCGTAGGTCTCCTACGTGACACAAAGGGGCGCATCGCCATCCAACACGGCGGCAAACCCGACCCGGCGACGCGGTTCATCCCGCCGACGGTTGTGACCGACGTCAAGCCAAGCGACGCGCTCATGCGCGACGAGATTTTCGGTCCGATCCTCCCGGTGCTGCCGGTCGCGGAGCTCGTTGTCCAGGGCACGCAGTTTGTGCGCGACAACCACGACACCCCTCTAGCGCTCTACATCTTCACGTCGAACACCGCCCAGGCCGACGCCATCACCCAGTACACTCGCTCGGGCGCGGTGATCGTCAACGACGTCGTTCTGCACGCCGGATCGGCGCATGTCCCCTTTGGTGGCGTCGGAACGTCGGGCCAGGGCGCCTACCACGGGCGGTACGGCTTTGAGGCGTTTTCGCATCAGCGCACGATTCTCCGCCAGCCCACTATCATCGAGAAGCTCATGACGGCGCGTTACCCGCCGTATTCGCCGGCTAAACTCAAGAAGCTGCGCGGCCTCGCGCTTCCCAAGATCCAGGTGCCGCGGTCCGGACCCCTTAAGCGGTCCATCGTTGCGCGCGCCCTCGGTGGCAAGAGCTGGCTCATCATCCTGATTGTGCTCGGGTACCTTTTCCAGCGTCGGTCGCGGCTTTAATCGCACTTAGCAGCTTTTAAGATATCTACCTAGCGCAACTATCCGCATAATCTCGAAGACTCACTCCGCCTCGAAAACTATGGCCATTCGCACAACCCGTCCACGGGTGGCCAGTTGCGAAAGGAGTAACGTTGGTGCCGTAGAAACTATAACTTAGTTCAAAGAGGAATGCGCGAAAATGCCCCCTGAAGACCGAAGTCTATGGTGCCACTGCTCTCTGCGGCTAGAAACGTTGTGGTACAACCTGCAGCTACGCAGCAGATCAACGTGGAATTATATGATGAAAATAGTTACAAAACGTCTATGTTGAGCGCAGCATCACGATCTGGGGGCGCTGCCCCCAGACCCCCGTGGCAACCGCTTCGCGGTTGGTTCAAAGGGGACCCCGGAGGACGTTCAACCGCGAAGCGGTTGCAACGGGGGTACGGGGGCAGAGCCCCCGGGAAATGAAAGCGGCGAATGTTAGAGGAGACCGTTACGGTCGGCTAAATAGAAGAATGGAGGCGGTGGCTACTCGGCAGACGGTGTCAGAGTATGAGTAATAGTACAATGTTGTTGCATCTCCACGCAGAACCGCGTCCGATTTCGGGCCCTGGTAGACATTCAGCCGTGCCGGTTCTCCCACCGCGATTCTAGCCGGGCCAAGGAGAAGCCGCAGTGCCACCACCAGTTGTTCGAGAAACCTCAACCGTACGACTTCGGCCCACTCTCGCGCACACGCAGTGTTGAGCAGACGGCAACACAATGGCCGATTTTTCAGAGCGATTCGCCCCAAAGGTGCACGTCAAGCTGGACCCGCCGCAGGACCGGGAATTCACGCTCGAGGAGCTCGCAAATTACGATGGTACGTTAACTCGGTCAGAAGCTGGAAATCGGAATCGATCAGAAATGGTGGGCTGTCCCAGCCAATCGCTAAACCCTCTCGCTTTGAACCGCAGTATGGCTGTTCCAACCTAACGCCAGGAGTCAAAAGCGACAAGATCTACGTCGCGATCAAGGGCACCGTGTTTGACGTGACCCGCAACAAGGAGAGCTACGGCCCCGAGGGCGGCTACCACGTCTTTGTCGGCAAGGACGCGTCGCGAGCACTTGCAATGAGCTCCCTGGAGCCCGAGGACGCGGTTCCAAAGTACAAGGACCTGCCCGAAGCAGACCTCAAGGTGCTCGACGACTGGTACACGTTCTTCAAGCTCCGCTACAACATCGTGGGCAGCGTCCGCCGGTCCGACCTGCCGGATAACTCTTTGTAAGAGACGGCGCTCTGGCAGGTTATCTGTCCTGAACCTCGGGCCTGTCGTCGCGCCATCAACCGCGTGCGACGAGACTGAGCATGCTAATCGCATAGCATACCGTAATGTGTCTCTTTTTTTATTCTGTGTTTATTAGTCAACGAGCATGCTAGATGTGAGCAAAAACAAAAACTACAGTGTGAACGTGCAGGGGGACGGCGGCATGGGCATTATTACAGTATGCGGCAGTTTTGGTCGTAGCGTCGTAATGTCGGAGTCGGTCATGAATCGTCGGCGTGTGAAGTTCGTCGCAACGGGCTAGTTGTTGCTAAAAGCTAACCCCGTCGGAACTCGAGGTATCGTACTTGGGTGTAGATTACTCGCCGTCGGCATATGCTGCACTCGCCGCGGGTTTCTGTTGCGCGATCCGACGAACAGAGTGCTCTGAAGACGCAGTCGTTGCAATACATGTGTCCTGACCGTTAGCCTGCGATCTCGCAGCATTTGCGGGTAACAACAAAGACACTTACCACACGGTGTCACGCCCACAACATCGGGCTGCTCAAGACAAATAGGGCACTTGAAGTGCCGCAGACCTGCCCGGTTGCTCACCTCGCTCTTTTTCTCATCCTTAAGCACGTCCGACAGTAGCTGGACGTCGTCGTCTTCCTCGTCAGAGACCAGCACGACTCCACTATCGTCCGCCGTGTCCGAGTAGCCCATCTCCAGATCCCCAGACGGCGGTTCGTGTCTGGGCTTTCTGTCTAGACGGCGCAGTACGCGCCGCGATGGCATATCCGTCTCAGGTTTTGCGGGCTCTGATGCCGAGTGCCCGTCCCGTTGTCTCCGTCTGCGTGGCGCCGGTTGCTGTGAGTTTGCGTCTGACGAGTCCTCTTCGTCGCTTGACACGACAACATGTCGCCGCTTCCGCTGAGGGCTGACCGGCCCTTCACCGCGCGCAGCCATCATCTGTTGCTTTGGGTTCGTCGGGACAGCCACGCTTAGGCGTATACGAGCTGTCGGCAACTGTCGGCCTTTGCGTGGTTCGGTTGCAGACCTTACAAATAGAGGTGATACTGCTTGCTTACGGTACCTGGTATGCCTCATAGTAACGATAACAGATGGATCGTGGGAAAGGGGGGAGGGGGGGGATTAGGCAGCATGTGGAAATATTAATGCAACATCTATTGCGCTAATAGCAGTAATAAATAACGGCCCCAGGCTACATAGCATAACGAAATTCGGGGTTCTGGAAGTCGGTGAGGTCCGCAAACTCGGCGTTGTGAAGCTCTTCGGGCAGACGCTCGCCGCGACGGTCCCGTCGCTTGTTCTCCCACACGTTGAGTGCGTACATGCACAGCAGCAGTACGAGGCAGATAGAGTAGCACACCACTACAAGAACCTTGGCTGTGTGGTAGGTGGGCGCCTCGCGCGTCAGGTACGTCTGCGGGCCCACGAGATTGCCGACGCAGTAGGCGACAAGCAGTAGCGCCGCAGTCACGACCTTCTTGGTGTGGCCGGCCGTGTTGGACGAGATGAGCGAGATCATGGCGATCCACGGGATCGGCGACATGCCAAACAGACACAGGCCCGAGTATTGCATGTGAGTATTGACTCCAAATGCAAGCATGCAGCCGCCGACGACGTTGATGCAAGCGCCTGCAATGGCGACGTTCATACGGTTCTTGGTGACCTGCCCAATAAAGCCGAGCAGGAAGATACCCACCACTTCGACGGCGCCCTGCGGCAACTGCATGACGTAGGCCCGGAGCGTATCGTATCCCATACCGGTAAGGAGGATGCTGCCAAAGTTTGTGAGCGAGCCGTTGGGGATCTCGCTGAAGAAGCTGAAGAAAAAATAGATGTAGGTGCGGGGGTCCATAAACACCTCCTTGACCTGGTCGAGCTTGAAGTGCGGGTTTCCAAAGCCCTGCTTGTTGTCGCGGATGCGCGCAACAACCATAAGGCGCTCGTCTTCGGACAGAAACCACGCTTGGGCGGGCGTGTCGGGCATGTGGAAGCCAAACAGGATGCCGGCTACGATGGTGATGACGCCAATGACGATGTACAGCAGCCGCCATCCCGCGATGGGCAGCGTTCCGTTGTCCTGGCGGCTGGCAAGGCCGTAGGCAATGCCGACGCCAATCATCATGCCGAACCCGTTGCACATGGACCACAGCGAGGTGCGGAAAAAGTGCTCCTCGCGCTTGTACCACTGGGCAGTGATGAGCATGAACGACGGCGTAATGGCGGACTCGAGGCAGCCGAGAAGCGTGCGGGCTGCCATGAAGCCCGCGTAGTTCTGGGAAGCGCCTGTTGTCGCGAGCACAAGACCCCACACGGCAATAAACGCGGCCGTGACCTTTGCAATGGGCAACCGCTGCAGTGCATAGGCAGCAGGGAACTCAAAAACCAGATAGCCAATGTAAAAAGCGGACCCCACCCACGAGTACTGGTTTCCGACCATGTGGAGGTCGTCGCGCAGGCCCATAATAGACGCGTACGAGTTGGTCTGCTTGTCCATGAACTGGATCGCGTAGACAAAACACATCATCGAGCACACGTAGAGGTCGATTTTCCGCACAAGCTTTCTGTCGGCCGCCGGGTCGACCGTGAGGTCCTCGATCTGGTCGGCGATTTTCAACGCCAGGTCTCCATCGTCGGGCACGAGCTCAGCCGTCTTTTCGTTTGTCTCGAGGTCCTTTTCCACGACCGGGTGCACTGATTTACTGAGGTCTCTCATATCGGTCTTTTGGCCTGCGGGTTTCTGTCTAGATTTCCAGCCTGTTATATATTCTGCGGTGCCACCGCCGCTAATCTCGCTGCGCGGGGTGCTTATCTGTTATCGAGATCTGTATGCATGATGGGGATGTACGCTTTGTCTGGGCCGGGTGCTTACGGGCTGGCGGGGCTGGTGGACTTAGCGGCAGAGTCGCATCCAATGCAGGTCCGATAACAGCACGCTGAGATGGCAGGGTCCAATGAGCCGAGCTTTTGCGTGCCATGTTCCGGCGTGTCCGTGCGCTGGCGTATACTGTTCGCTCTCCCATTTCCAACCTCGATCGTGGATCAGACTATACCGCCCAGCTTGCATCCAAACCTTGCATCAACTGATTAACTTTGTCGCCTATCAATTGTCCGTCGGATTGACGTACGGCTGATGATCGGCCAGCCTGGTTGGCACGATAAGCGTGCCAAAGCAGCTGAGACGCACGCTGCGCGGGGTGAAATTTCAGCTGCAGGGTGGGCAAGACGGGATCGGTCACCCGTCTCACGGTCACATCGCACATGTATTTGTGTGTATATACAGATTTACTGGCGCAGGCGCTTGATAACGTCCTGGGTGACCTCATCGGTGGTGGACTTGCCGCCGAGATCAGGGGTGACAACCTTGCCCTCGGCGAGGTTCGCGTCGACGGCACGGAAAATGCGGGCGGCGGCCCGTGTGTGGCCCAGGAACTCGAGCATGAGGGCGGCGGAACGGATGGTGGCGATCGGGTTCGAGATACCCCTGTGGTTAGATGAGCGGGACCGAGAAAAACAACAAAAACATACTCTCCCTCAATGTCAGGGGCCGAGCCGTGGCAAGGCTCGCCAATGACGAAGTCGTCGCCGACGTTGGCAGACGGGACGACGCCGAGCGAGCCGACAAGCGCGGCGGCGCCGTCGGACAGGATATCGCCGTAGAGGTTGGGGGCGACAACGACGTCAAAGACCTCGGGGTCGCGGAACAGCTTGTAGACCATGGAGTCGACGATCTGCTCGTTGACGTGCAGCTCGGGGTGGGCGTCGCGCTGCTCAGCGTAGAGAGACTTGATGGTCTCGCGGAACAGGCCGTCGGACTGCGACAGCACGTTGGACTTGTGGGTGATGGTGACGAGCGGCTTGTCGTGGATCGAGGCGCTGGGGTCGAGCTCGCGGATCTTCTGGCGCTGGAGCGCGATCTGGAACGCCATGTTGCCGATGCGCTTGGACGCGGTCTCGGTGATGCGCTTGACGGCCTCGGCGACGCGGGTGCCGTCGGGGGCGGTAAAGGTGCGCTCCTCCTTGATGTAGAGGTCCTCGGTGTTCTCGCGGACGATGACGAGGTCGACGGGCTTGGCGTCGCCGACCGACTTCACGGGCCGCACGTTGGCGTAGAGACCGAGCTTCTTGCGGAGGGCGACAATAGGCGAGCTGTAGCCCTCGACCTTGGACGACGGCGACGAGACGGCGCCAAAGAGCGCACCGTCGCACTCCTGCTTGAGGCGAGTCACGGTCTGGTCGGGGAGCGCGACGCCGGTGCTCTTAAAGTACTCAAAGCCGGCGTCGAGGTCCACAAACTTAAACGCGAGGCCGTCCTCAGCGGGCAGGCTCTCGAGGACCTTGCGGCCGGCCGGGATGACCTCTCGGCCAATACCGTCACCGGGAATGAGGCCTGCTGTTAGTATCGCGCTTTTTCCGTAGAGCCCTAGAGCAGCCCGGGCACGAGTGACGTCTACCTACCGATCTTCAGAGTCTTGACGCCAGACGAGTAGGCGCGGGTCATGAGTGGGGCGCTCCGGGAGAGCAACTGGAATTGTCTTAGCATTTTTGGGGTGGTACAGACAGGTGCAGAAAGACGGTCGTTTTTGGTCCGCAGTGACTTATTCACGGCCGGACCAGCCAATGGCGTGCGGCTGGCGTCCCTAGGACCGGCCGACACCGGGGCCGACATTAACCGTATTACAGCGCGCCCCATCGGCAGAAGCTTTGCCGGGTTGTATTTTGTTACGGGTTTCCTAGGGGCGCTGGCGCCCAGGACCCCGTAGCAGCCCGCTTCGTGGCTGGGGCGGTGTTTCTAGTTGGTGGCTGTCAGATTCGAGATGCAATGCCTCGTATTTGCGGGTATAAACATAATGCTCAAGTATGTACATTTTGGGTCAACCGCGAAGCGGTCGTCACGGGTCTGGGGCTGGTCCCCGGCAACTCGCGAACTAGCTCCGGATGCCGCTCTGCCATGCGGCGGACTTCCACGCCTCGTCGAGACTCTGGACCGGAACGGCCGAGGAATTCTGGCGGGTGACGGAAACGGACCGCTGCGGCTCCGGGTCGACAGAGACAGAAAGGAGGCCGAACTCGGCCGCGAGCGCATGGACAAACGCCCGGCGGGTGCGGTTCATGGGCGGAAATAGATGCTGGCGCGCTCCGCTGGACACAAACTCTGTGAGCTGGCGCTCGATGCCGCCGCACCACAGCGGGTCAGAGCGGTACATGTCGATTGTTTCGGGCGCGTACTCGTGAACACGGGACTTAGCGATCTCGCCAAAAAGATCAACTTCAAAGGCGGCTGCAAGCTGCTTTTTGCGGGCGGCTTCGGCACACTCTTCGTCGCACTCGAGCGGTGCCACCGGCTCGTCCGTGCCCGGACACGCGACTGTCTGCTTGTGGGTTCCACATGCGCACGCGATGTCGACTTTCTCGGGGCACGGCCCGGTGCAGGGAGCCGGAAAGTGGCAGGGCGCCAGGTGCTTGTGGCCGCACGCGAGCTCGCGACGGCATGGCGCCGAGCACGCGGTGGCACGCTCGCCGGGCGGGTGGCACGCCCTGGGGCACGAATGGCCGCACTGGAGCGGGCTGCCGCAGATCTTTCCGCACGAAACCGTCTTGTTCCAGCACTGGACTCCCTTGACGGTATTGCGGCCGCAGACGCAGCGGCGCTCGACGAGGTGCGGGCAGCGCGGACACGGCACGTCGTCGGCGTGGCACTCGTGCTTGACGCGCGGGTGTCCGCACGCGGGCTCGCGCGTGCAATCGAACTTGCACTGCGGCAGCATCGACCCGCACCGGATCGGCGCCCGCAGCACCGTCCGTCCGCACGGACACACGTAGTCCTCGGGCGACGACTCGAGGCACGGATGGCACGCGCCGGGGTGGCACGGCAGCACGCAGCGGTGCTTGCCGCAGTTGAGGAGGCGCCCGCACTCTTCCTCGCATGTATGCGCACGCTCCTCGGCGGCGTCCGGCTCGAGACTGATGCCGGTGCGCGCGCGAAACTGCTTTTTGCGCAGCCGCTCGCGCTCGGCTGCCGTCTTGGAAAACGCGCAGCACACGCGCCCGCACCGGTGCCGCCGGCAGTTTCGCAGCGCATTGCACTTGCGCTTGCACTGCGCCTGCTCGCCGCTGACCACAAACCGGCACGGCACGTCAAATGCCTGGGTGCCGCAGCGACACTTGGTCGACTGCACCCGCAAGCACGGAGGGCACCCGCCCTCGTGGCACGCCGACATGCACTCGTGGCCGCACTTGAGGGCGCGCCCGCACACCTTGTCGCAGTGGGGGCGCGGCTCCTCGCAGCTGGCGCGCTCGCGGCCCAGAATTTCTGCCACTGCCGTCTTGCCACAGCAGCACTTCTCGCCGGCCACCGGCGCGTCTGGGCACGCGTGGTCGCCCGCTGTGCGCGAATGGCACGTCTCGCGGCACCGGTGCCTGCCGCAATTGAGCGGCTCGTCGCACGCCTCCCCGCATGCAAAGTATCCGACCCAGCGCGCGCCGGCGTCGGTCTCGCTCAGCCGCCCGTACCGCGACCAGCACGGCACCGGCCGGTCTTCCTCCTTGCCGCAGTAGCACTTGGCCGGTACTGTCTCTTCGCACCGGCCGCACAAGCCGCCATGGCACTTTTTCTGGCACCGGTGCTCTCCGCATGGCAGAAGCTCCCCACACACCCGGCCGCACTGCCAACCGCTGTAGGGTGTAATCACGCACGGCCATTGCTTACGGCTCTTGCCGCAGTCGCAGTGCAACGGCGGCCCGATCGCTGTGCACTCGGCGTGCGGTCCCGGATGGCACGCCTCGGGGCACCCGTGGACACACCCCAGCCGGGCCCCGCACGTCTGGCCACAGCTGTGGGGCACGAGCCCGTTGTAGTATGGATCCACCGTCTTGCCGCACCAGCACCGGTACTCTTTGATCTCCTCGCTGCGCGTATTGTTGCACGACGGGCACCGCCAGTCCTTGGTCGGCGATTTCTCCATCTGGCGCCGGCTCCAGCCCTGGATGCAGTCCAAGTCGTACACGCGGTAGCACACATCGCACGACCACACGCGCGACGACACGCCGATCTCGCCCGTGCAAATTAGGCACGTGTAGTCGCCGTTTTCTATTTCAATCCGCAGCATGTCGGCGAGGTCCATCTCCCCGTGCCAGCTGTCGTCTGAGTAATCTGACATGGCGTCGCTGCTGTCGCTGGGCGTGGTCGCCTCCCCAGACCCGCCCGACCCGCTGTGCTCGCCAGGACCGAGAGACAGAGTCTGCATTGCCTCCTCGGCGGTGGCAGCCGGTTCCGTCATGGTTGTGTGTCGAGTTTTGCAGTGGCTCAGAGCACTCAGACGTCAAACGGCTGGAATACTTTATCGTGAGGCGTGCGGCCCCCGTTTAGATCACGTGACTTGAGTCACTGCAAACGGCCCCTCAGCGATGTCACCGTGAGTCGCAGTTCTATGTCTAACGGCATTTTCGTCTACGTCACTGAGCCGCGGCCTCGGCTGTCCATGGCCGCCTGGGATATGCGTCGTGTGGATCGTGCTCTCTCCTGGGACAGCTACAAGATGACGCAGCACAGCCTATATCCCAAATAGAAGTACATTCATCCATTATATATGTGACGGAACTAGCAAGAAGTCAACGAGCTAGCTATGCGGAAAGAAACGTGCGGGAACGGTACCCACAGCGAGATCAGAAATCACCGCCGCCACCGAAATCATCGCCGCCGCCAAAATCGCCGCCACCGCCATCTCCATAGTAGTTGTTCTCAACCACGTCTGGCTGCATGGCATCCGCGAGAAGCATGCCGCCCAAGAGACCGCCTGCGGCTCCCATGGCCATGCCAGTGCCGGCACCCATGCCGCCCATGCCAGAGCGTCGAGGCTGCTGCTGCTGCACATACATGGGCTGCTGGGGATAGCCGCCTCCGTACATTGCCTGCGGGGGGTACCCACCGCCGCCATACATGCCTTGCTGGGGGTACCCGCCGCCGTACATTCCCTGCTGCTGGTTGTAGTATCCGCTAGCGGAGCCGCCCTGGGGTCCCCAGTTGCGTTGCTGCTGCGGAGGCTGCTGAGGCTGCGGCGGCTGGCGGCCTGTGCCGCCACCAGGGCCGGCGGTGCTGGATCCGACGTTGGCGGGGCTGCTACCTCGGTTGTCGCTGCTGTATGGCGGCGGGTCGGATGCGCCGCGCTTTTCTGAAGCCCCTGCCGGCTTCTCCCATTGCGACTTGCCTGACGCTAAGTCGACGTAGTACCAGCTGATGTTAGTGTGATTCTCGGCGCCGACAGGTCAGAGACAGCTGAAAAGCCAGTGGATCCAAAGTCAGGGCCCTGTCTTATGCATTCCTCAAAGGAGATCCCCCTGGCACACGCCTTGCGCAGGTACTTACGTTTTGTAGTTGTCGTCAAACTTTGCAAGCCATCCTGGAGTTAGTGTGAGGTCCGTTTGCCGGCAATCCGGAGCCCATGACGGGCCGAGGGGCTCCAACTGCCGGGTTCACCACAAAAGTACGTACCGTCGGGAACAGTAGGCGGAGGTGGGCCCGGGGGAGCAGACATGACGTTGTGAGTTTGGAGAGACACAAATTAGCACTGAGATTAAGGCTGCGTCGCGGCGGTGTGCGAATTATATACGATAGCGCCAGGGGAGCAGGGCCGAGGGGAGGCGTGGGGCTGCGGGGCGTGGGACGCAGGTTGCCACAACAGATATCACTACTGCCGCAACGGGGCTGTGTAGGGCCGTTGGGAGATGGTACGCGGGCCGCCGCCGCGTCCGGCGTCACGTGCTCTGCGTAGTTGCTCAGAAACGTATACTAGTGTGAGGTTTTGTGTTCTACCAGCGCAGAAATAGTGCCTATGGACACGAGGTATACTGCAGCGGCAAAGCAAGTGGTGGCGGCTCTGGAGTATCTTGATAGAGTGCAAATGCAATATATGCATGCGCAGGCGAATTGTTAACGACACAACTTGGATGCCAAGCACGCCGAGCCACCGGCCCGGTGCATTACTGTGCCGCTTTATTTGCCTCCTTCGCGAAACGGGACCGTGTGAGTCTGAAGCCCCCCAGAAACCGTCTGCTCTGCCTGTCTGTTTAGCTGTCTGTAAACACAAATCGATTCGTTTGCCCCGAAGACCTGCAGCGGGTGGTATTGTACATAGCTAGAATTCACGCCAGGGCCGGCCCGGATCCGGTCCGGCCAGCGCTACTCGATGGTCAGGTGTTTTCCCCGCGGGAACGCCGTCTCCGAGCCACTGTACTCCATTGTGTAGAGGTGCTCTGTCGAGTTATGGACCTTGAGGCCGCGCGTCGGCTTGCCCTGCAAGTACGGCCGGATCCCCTTGCCGAAGTTGCGCATGCACACAATGGCGTTGGCCACCGACATGGCGAGCAGCAGGATGGTGAGCACCGCAAACGTCGTCAAAGTCTTGCGCGTCGACAGGTACTTGTAGGCGAGGCTCGGCTGGTACATGCGGACGAGCTTGAACAGGAAGTAGGCGAGGCCGCAGAAGAAGCCAAGCAGCACCACCGACATGCCGATGGTGGACTCGCGCTTGACGCACTGGAGGCAGGCAAACAAAAAAACAATTGTTAGCGGTATGACCGCGATGGTGAGTGCGAACTCGACGTCGTGGACGTTGAGGACGATGACGATGAACTGGATTGTAAATCCCAGAAAGAAGAAAAAGTCAAATTTGAGCAAAGCGACAAAGATCTGGTGTTAGTTCGAGGGTTGTATCGGTGTTTGCGTGTAAACCCCACGCAGGGTACATACCAGATATGCTGTGTAGCGACGTTTCATGAACACGTCGGCGCCGATATTCTTGTAGACATACCAGCCGAATTCCGAGTGGAGGCGATACGCAATGGCAGACATGAGCACGAGCCCGATGCCGACGACGCACGGAATGGCAATGATGAGCCCCCGCATGAGCGGCCAGTTCTTGGGCTCGTAGACGCCAGCGTCCGAGAGCACTTTGACGGCATTGTTGATCTGCTCATACTGGATACTGGAGTAAACGAGCATAGCGAGTCCAAAAAAGCTGAGGCCAACCGTCTGAATGATGTTTTTCTTGCGGAGCGCGTCAAATGCAAGCGCTACCTGGAATACCTGCGCGAAAATGAAGAGCGCCAGGTATGTTGGAATAGTCCGTGTTTCGGGGTACTTGGACGAGTTTGACGAGACATTGGCCTCGAACGACCCGAAGATGTAGCATAGGAATGCCAGTGTTATAATAGACGTGGTGCAGACCGTAAGAAAGTACGGCCCGCTATAGAATGAGCCTGCGAATGCGTTTATCATGGTACTGTCAGGCCGACGGCCAATGCTGGTGATTCAGTGAGATCTTGAGTTAGTTGGACGGCTACTAAGAAAACAAAAAGTCCTTGGGGAATTCGAGTAAAGTCTTGAGGGCCCAACAGGGTAGCACTGACAAGCCAGACAATAGCGGGCCCAATGTTCCTAGTCCGTCATGAACAACCCTCTGGCTACACCCACGCACTACACTAGACTTACCACACCAACCGGAACCTGGACCACGTAACCAGACGACCTGAGGTTCACTTTTGCACAAGCTCAACGGTGTCGTATGGGCTCGCGCGCGTTTTTTACGCCAATCTGGGCGCGCACGACCCCGCGCGGCGCTATCCTTGCAGGAGGTTTCCCCTGGATATGCGTGCACAGTTTCAGAGATCTGTCGCGGTAGCAACGCAGGTGGCAGCAGGGTTCGCGCTGACAACGTCAGAGAACATGTGTGGGCTCTTTTTGAAATCTAGTGCTGTTTTTGCGCCGTTTTCTCAAAGGCTAGCTAGAGGCGCAAGATCGTGGCGGGCCTACGCCGAGCCCAACGATCTGCAGCTGCCGACGCCGCCGCACGGTCGCGTCTCAGCGTTCGGGCAGACGAAATAGACTGTCTGCCCGCGCTTCGCGGCGACTCGGCATTCTCGCATGTCTAGTTGTTGGTAGTGTCCTGTTGAACAATAGCTCGGGCGTCCACCAACGGGCTGGTCGCGTCGCGCCGTTGTTGGCGTACGCGGCTCATGCACTCTTCTGCAAGCCCATGCGCTAGCGCTGACGTGGGATAACGAAGATTTTAGGAGTCCGCAAGCGCGTGACTTGCAAGCTGGCGTCGTAACCACACCGCGTAACCGCGACGGTACTACATTGTCATTGGCGTCACCTAGTTTCTATACTGCCAAGGACCAGTCGTTGGTCGCGCGCGCGTGTCCGGTCCGACCGTCCAGGCTGTCCCATAATCCAGGTTGCCCGTCACTCCGCCTCCACAGTGGCCAAAAACGGAGGCAGTGCAAACTAGGTTTCCTGGGCTGGCACATGGGCCAGCTCCGCTCGGGACGTGTTGATACGGGAATGTGCGATAATTGCGTCCATAGCAGCTGACCGCACAGACTCGCGGCTTTAAAGGGTCCCGAGCCCTGTTTCAACGGGCGCTCAGTCGGGTCAGTATTCTGCGATCCAAGGCCCAGGAGGTGCTTCGCACCTATCGTAGTCAACTAGTCAACTAACTTCTGTACTAAATGAAGGGTAAAATGGCCGCCCGCCAATGTATTGTACAATCTACACCGCCGCCGGCTACGCGTCCTCGTCCTCAAGGAACTCCTTGACGCACTGAATAAACTCCTGCGGCTTTTCCGAAATAACTGTTGTTAGTTGCGCTCTCAGCGGGCCGTACAAGCTGGCTTACCCCAGTGACCCGCCTCGATGTCCCGCATGCGGAACTTGGGGAAAAACTCTCCGATGGCCGGGAATGCCTCGTCACTGACGCTGTTGTTAGCTGTGATGGAAATGGAAAAGCATAGCGGTTGTTCAGCCCATACTAGTAGGAATTGGTGCCGCGGATGAAAAGCGCCGGGCCCTCGTAGCGGACGTCCTTGGGGTTCCATGGAAAGTCGGCGACGTTTGTGAGCTCACGTCCCAGCACGTCGATGGGAATGCGGAAGCGGTACTGGCCGTTGTGCGTCTTCTTGAGGTTGGACAGCAGAAACTGCTGGATCGGCAGGCTCTTTTCGTATTTGTCCATGATGGCGTACGCTTCCTTGTTGCTGTGGACATGCGCGCGCTCAATCTCCTGCATGCCCTGGACGTAGCGCGAGAAGGACGAGCCAAGGAGTGCGTCGACGGGGGCGTTGTCGACGGAGATGAGATCGCTCACGAGGTCCGGGCTGCGGAGAGCTACGCCCATTGCGGTTTTTGCGCCCATCGAATGTCCGATCAAGACAGAAGGACCGAGCTTGTGCTTGTGCATAAACGCCTCGACGTCGGCAGCCAGCGCGGGGTAGTCGTGGCGGCGATTGTGGGGGCTGTCGCCGTGGTTTCGAAGGTCCTGAGGTCAGATCGCGAAGAATTTTAGAGTTGACAGTCAGTTAACGTACAACGCAGTAAACGGTTCGGCTGAGATCACGGGAAAGAACCCTGCTGTTAGCTCTACAGGCCAGGACCAAACTCGGCAAGCACATACTTTGATACGGTGCGGTTGTTGATCTTGGACCCAAACAGGCCGTGGATTAACACAATGGGCCTGCCCTTCTCGGGGCCCTTGGGCTCCTGCTTTTCGTACGCGAGGTCGACAGTCTCGATGTCCGTGCTCATGGCACCGCTCGAGAGAGCACGAGTCAGCACAGAGACGCGCGGCCGACGCAACAGGGCCGCGCTCGCACAGGAAACGCGATGCGCGCCAAATCCGGCCCTCAGAATCATTGTGGAAGCGTTAAACTCGCTGTTATCAACAGATCAACCGTCCCTGGAAGAATCCCGGCTCACTCCGAGTCGTGCGGCGCAGGCACGGCTGCTACTGAAACGCCTGTGCCGCCAGCCCCAGTCTGTATAAATTACCACGATACCGTCCGGGCCCGGTTCGCGCGCCGTGGGGGCCGCGACCGCGACGACAAGCCATCCCGACGTGCGATCGCTCACCAATTATGGGATTAATGGTGCCGCAAGAGTTCACAGTTGGTGTAAAATGATAGATTGTACGTGAGAGAGTCCCCTCGCCGCGTCGAGCGAAACGTCACAACCCCCCTCATACTAACCCCAGACGCTGCAATAGCCAAGGACGGCCAATTTGCGCTACATTCAGACGTTCCATGGAGCGAAGCTATTGACCGCGTGGCCGGCGATATCGAGCGCGCTGCAAATGACAAGTTTGACATACCTCCGCGGCCATTCCGCGATCCGCTCACGCTCGTGACCGAGACTGTCGACGATATGCTGGGCCGATTTGCGCGCTCACTGCGCGACGACTTCGCTGGCGGACCGCCGTTTACTATGCAGCGCCTCGCCGAGCTACTAGCCGAGCCCAATGCGCTCTACGGCCGCTCGGACGTGTACAAATTTCTTCTAGCCATTCGCAGGGTCCTGTCAGTATCGTCCACAGCGGCACAGTACCCGGAAGACACCCTCAAGGAGGAGCTCAAGACTAGCAAATCCCAGCCAGAGAATGCGCTCGAGGGCGGCGTCCACCTCACAAAGATCTCGTGGGTCGTCGACACCGGCACGCCGCCTCCGTCGTCGCTCGAAGACGACGAGACAGAAAACGAAAATGGTGAGCCGGAGCGCAAGCATGCTCGTATTGAATCGGAGGCGGCGTCTGCAGAACCGTCTGGCGAGCCAGCTGGCCGCCCGCATGAGCCCAACGGGCAAAACGGCAGCACCGAGGCATAATCATCTACCGTCGCACTACCTACAACTCGGCTCTGTATTTAATCTCAAATTCGTTTTTTTTGTTTTTGTTTCGCTTCTTTTTGCTTTGCATTTCGTTAACATGGAGACTATATACAGATCAGACGGTGTGGTGCTTGGCAAGGAGGTCACGCTGGACAACCGCCGAGAAGTCAGTGCGCTCCTTGGGCGCATCCTGGGGTCGCAGCCACTCCTTGGGGAAAGCGTGCTCCGGGTACAGCGGCTTGCGGCGCCCGAGTGTCGCCCTGGTGTGCCGGGTGTCAAGCGGCACGTCCTCAAACGTGTCCGACTCGTCGCGGGCCGCCTCGATCATGCGCTTGATCGTGTCGGCGAGATTGCGCTTGTTCTGTGCCTGCTCAGCAAACTTGTCGCTGCTCATGCGCACCTCCTGGCGCGTGTGATTGTAGCGCGTGCCCGCGAGTAGACAAAGCTTGTGCACCTGCTTGTCGGTGAGTCCGAGCTTGTGCGGGTTGAAGCGGGCCACCACCTTTTGGTCGCGGATGCCGCCCTCTCCAAGCGTCGTCGTGTACTGGAACTCAATCACATCCTCGCCGCTCGGCGGCTCGTACGGGCGCGCGTACTCAGACAGAAGCGGCAGCTCGTACGCAGCAATGCGGGTGTACTCGCGCTGCTTGCGGTGTTCGCGCAGCTGCAGGTGGCCGAGCAGCGGGTAGTCGTCGTGCTCAAACGTCGGCAGCCACGCCTTGAACTCCTGTCGCTTCCAGAAACTATGCTCCTTGTCTACCTCAGTCCACAGCGCTTTTTGCTCCTCGGCACTCATCTCGTCGTACGGCTTGGCACCGGAGCCAACCTTGGTGTACAGCTCGCGGATGTCCGTCTCCTTGACACCCAGCTGGCGGCCGGCCTTTACCAGCGAGTCCAGCTCGGTCTTGCTCTTCTTGTGGCCCTTGACGGACATCTTCTTGAAGCCCATTTCAAGGATCTCTTGGGGCGACGGCTCGCTGAGCGCGCGGGCAGAGGCGCTGAATGCGCGGCCCGGCACGGCCGCCAGGCGCACCCGGGCTATCCGTCGCACCGCAGCTCGCATTACAGGCGGATCCGGCGGTTTTTATTACGGCGTGTGGTTAGAGCCTTTGGCTTTCGGTTGTGTCTGGCGCGCTCAAAATTCTGGCTCGACTTTAGTGAGCTTACCCGGAATTTTCACCGAATGCCATGATTTTTACATATTTCTTCTTAGTGTCATTATTGCGGCAAGGGCTGCCTGTCGAGTGGCCCCATCGTGCATAGCAAATGCAGGTCTGTCGCTAGCGTGTAACGCCTGCCGACGCCTCCGGGGCCATCCGTCTGTCCAAGTACATCGAGCTGTAACCCATTTTGCGTATTAACACGCTTTATTTTTCCTGGGGGCTCTGCCCCCAGACCCCCGTGGCAACCGCTTCGCGGTTGGGCAGTACAATCCGCTAACCCATTGGCATGCTTGTTTGTTCCTGGGGGCTCTGTCCCCGACCACCATAGCAGCTGCTTCGCAGCAACTGACCCCAACGGCTTGCAGAGCCCAACCGCGACACGGTTGCCACGGGCTCTGGGAGCAGGCCCTCAGGAAACGAGTCTCGATATCAGTGACAACCCTGTTGCTCGTGCGTCATGCAGGGCCGGCAGAGCTCCTCGGCACAAAAGTAAACCGTTGAAAACCGGATGAGCAAGCTCTACAGATTCAATTGGTTTCCATATCGGCTTATGCATAATATGTGTCCATAGCTTGTCAAACAGGTTTGTCAAACAGGTTTAAACGAATATAAAGGACTCTTTGATACGCTTTTTAATCAAATTGGAAGCTTCAAGCTCAAATACAGTACGAGCAATTCTGAGAAAATCACAAAATACTAACAAAAGTACAAAGTGAAGTGAAGAAAAACAAAAAATCGGGCCAAAAAGGCATCTTCCGATTCCTATTGTTTGCATTTCCTCGTCAGAAGAATATTATCACGGGTGTCCAGTTTAATCGCAGTGGCCCTCAGCCGTGGTTGGCGCTAGCTTAATGACTCATCTCCTCGCTTGATTAAGCATGGTCCTGTTTACTGATAAAAGGAAACTCTGGATAAAGTACAGCCGTGATAAGTCCTGCAATTAGTAGGCGTAGAAGGACAGCATGCTCTGTAGATTGACGCAGGCTACGTACATACTCGATATTTAGCTACAGTACATGCTAGAAGCACTCTGTTGTCTGGTGTACTGACGCATACCGCGCAAACAAGCGATAGCGGTGAGGTACATAACAAGACACAGTAACTTTAAGATGACACGGGGCCCGAGACAGGAACTCTCTACTATCATCATTGTTTACGTTGCATATCTACACCCCCATCTGGCCCTGCTGACGGCCGTCTGAAAAGTCGGCCAGCCGTGCTTCATGCGGCTCAATAAACTTGACCTTTTTCGTAAGATTTCACCAAGTTGATACCTCCGCCGGCCACAAAATGAGCCTTTATCTTGAGGCGGCGCAGTTTGTCGAGAGCGCGGGAAAGGGAGGCAGCGTCCGGTCACAGGTATACAATGCATACCAAAAGAGCAAAGGAAAACTGAAGTGCGACCCGAAACGAGTGTGCGCTTTGGTGATTGAGACTCTGAAGTACCGCAGCGTGCTCGAGGAGATAATTAAGAACGCGAGCCTTCTTAAACTGGAGAAAAAGGTTTGTATTTCTGTTTTGAGTTTGTGATCCAAGTTTTGCTAACGCGGCAGCTCAAGCGCCCAGTGGCACTGCTTATGGTCCATGACCTGCTTCTGTCAAAAGGCGGCCGCATCCAAATAGGTCACCATCCGCTAAAAGATGCAGTTCTTCGCCACAAGACACGTTTAAAGGCCGAACTTGTCAAGTACAAGCTGAAGCACGGCATTCAGGACATTTCCGAGATTGTTGTCGAGGACGAGAGTACGTGATGAGGTGTGGTTTGGACCATGGTTTGGACCAACAACTGACAGCAGCACCTGTGCGGTGGATTCGGCGGAATACGATAAAGTGCAACGAAGATCTGCTATCGACCTCGTTTGCGCATCTTAAGAGAGTCGACAGCATTGACGATATTGCGCCCGGCACCATATACGTGGACACGCACGTGGAGAACCTGTACGGCGTGCATCCGAGCGAGCCCATCACGAAGACGAGCATCTACGACGACGGCAGCATCATTATTCAGGACCGCGCATCGTGCTTTCCGGCTGCGATGCTGCGGCCGGAGCCCGGCGACGTGCTCATTGACGCGTGCGCGGCGCCGGGCAACAAGACGACGCATCTGGCGATGCTCGTTGGCGGGCGCCCTGGCTCGATTACCGCGTTTGAGCGGGACAGCAAGCGTGCCGAGACGCTGCGCAAGATGGTGGCACGCGCTGGCGGCGAGCAGTGTGTAACGGTCCGCTGCGATGACTTTACCAACGCGGACACAGAGGAGTTTGCGTCGGTCACCGGGATGCTGGTGGACCCGTCGTGTTCCGGGTCTGGCATTTTTGGGCGTGGATTCGACGAGTCGGCTGCAGAGGGCGCGGTGCCGGACCAGACGCGTCTCCACAAGCTGCAAGAGTTCCAGACCAAGATCATGTCGCACGCGCTGTCGTTCCCGAGCGTCAATGCCGTCGTGTACTCGACGTGCTCGGTACACCCCGAGGAGAACGAGCACGTTGTACAGCGTCTTTTGGAAGACCCGCGGTTCAGCGCTACGTTTCGGCTGCGCCCGCGGTCGCGCGCTCTGCCGGAGTGGCCGCGCCGCGGCTGGGCGCATGCGTTTGCCGAGCGCGACGATGCCGAGGAGCTGGCCGACGCGTGCATCCGTGCAGTTCCCAAGGAAGACGGCGGCATTGGCTTTTTCGCCGTCTGCTTTGAGCGGGTTGGCGACAGTGCGGACATGGCTCGAAACGGCGATCTCGGGACTGCGCATGGCAGCGGCAGCAAAGGCGGCAGCGACAGTGAGGGAGGCAGCGATTCCGAGGACTTTGAAGAGTGGGGCGGGTTCGACTAGGCTTGCTAACTACGGCAGGGATAGAATTACGGAATTGGCGGTCGGGCCGTCCATGGGACCGTCCAATCCGCCTCGGCACGTCTCAACGGCGCTCCTTGGCTCGCCTTATAGTTAAGTGTATTATTTACATAAGTTGCATATCATCATGACAGTAATGCATAACTGCACCAACTGCGCGGCTTTCGCCTCCCCTTGGGAACAAAGCCAGGGCCGAAATTCAGACCCACCCACACTAGAAAACCACTTTATCACTCAGCGGGGAAACACACACCAAGAAAATACAGCAATCCTTTTCCATAATACCTGTGCAGAGCACATCGCGCCATGGCGACGCTCAAGGGTAAAGGCAAAGGGGCGCGGGGAGCTGGGGCTGCGGGCGCGGCTGGCTCCGGCAGTGGCGCCAACGGCACCGCCGCAAGCACGGCGCCCCAGGGCCCAGACGACATGGGCCTCGAAATGTACTCGGCGACGCTGACGCGTCTGGTAGAGGCGACGTCCAATACGAGCGAAGTGCCGGACGACGCGGTGCTCGCGCAGGTGCAGCAGGACCTGGAGACGCTGATTGCGCAGGCGCAACAGAACGTTGCCGAGTGCAACGCGCGGATCAGCAAGCTCAAGAGAACGTCGACGTTGATCCGCGAGGAAGAGGCCAAGCGGCAGCGGCTCGACAGCGGCGGCATAGAAAGCGGGCCGGGCGACGCCGATGCTGCTGCGGACGCGGCTGTCAAGAACGAAGACGGCGTCGATGCGACGGACCTGACGGGCCTGCAGAAGGAGCGCCGGGTCAGCAGCGACGGGCAGCCGGAGCAGTACGAGAAGAACCCCAAGAGCGAGTTTGTCGAGGCGCAGGACCTCCCGATTGCTGCCCTGGGGCTGTTTGACGAGTCGGTCAACGGCCTGCCCGAGAACGGCGAGGAGTACCTCAAGAAGAAGTACGCGGTCGCGTCGTACCCGACCCAGGATCTCAAGGACCTGCTGCCGGGCGAGATCCCCGACGACGACTTCACGCGCGCCAAACCGCCGAACCAGGTGCAGTTTACCACATACCTGCAGTGGTTAGAGCCGTACTTTCGGCCGTACGGCGAGGAAGACGTGTCGTTCCTCAAGCAGAAGGGCGTGGGACTCGATGGCGACTACGCGCGCGCGATCCTGTCCCCGTACATGATCCCGCCGCTGGGCCCGCTGTACACGCAGGTGTGGGCCGAGGAGGACCGGCCGAACCCGGGCTACTCAATCTCGCCTGCGACCGACGCGACGCATGCCGCCGAGCTCAAGCCCAAGGGTACCGAGGCAGATGTGTCCGGCGATGCGCTCGAGACTGATACAGTTTCGTGCGGTCCACTGGCTTCACGGCTGCTATCTGCGCTGCTCAGCGAGGACGGGCCGCCTCCGTCTGGCAGCGAGAGCGGCGACGACGACGACGACGACAACAAGCAAAACGGAGCGGCATCTGCCGCCGATGGCTACAAGGTGCGCGCCCAGCGCGCCGACTTTGAGACGCTCGAGGACAGGCTTAAGCGCGAGTTCCGCTACGTGGGCATCCTCGACATTGGGGCCCTGCGGCGCGAGGACAAGCGCAACCGGCAGTTCAAGCTGGCGGCGCCCGCTGCCGGCGACGCCGACGGCTACGACATTGACTGGGTCAACGGCACCGAGGACGACGAGATTTGCTTTGAGATCCGCGCCCTGCAGAAAAAGTTCCGCCAGGTGTCCAAGATGAACCAGGCGTACAAGCAGCGGCTGCTCCCTGTTGTGCAGGAGCAGATGGCGTGGCAGGAGTACACCCAGATTCTCGAAGATCTCGACAAGCAGGTCGACCAGGCATACCTGCGACGGCAGCGCAACCCCAAGACCAAGAAGAAGAAAAATGCCGCGGCCACCGCCACCGCCGGCGCCGACAGGGCCGCCAACGACCGCCCGGGTCTTAAGGCACTGCTGGACAAGCGCCAGCGGTGGATCGAGAAGGTGGGGCCCGTGTTCCGGCCGTCGCAGCAGATGCGCCGGACACCCGCCGAGTCCATCTTCAAGGACCTGAGCGTCGACGAGGACGAGGACGACGTGGACGCTGACGACGACGAAGACATGTATACTATGAGCTTATGATTAATCCACGTGATGACTGCAGTTGTGCTTATAGATTTCCTGGGAGCAGCGCCCCCAGACCCCCGTAGAGCAACCGCTTTGCGGTTGAACGCGGGTTTTATCTGTCCAAAGAGTGCATTTTATCTAGGCAGGAAGCGCCACAACGAAGGGCTGTTCAGCCGCGAAGCAGTTGCTACGGGGGTCTGGGGACAGCGCCCCCAGGAAAACTGGTAAACACCAAACACCAGCACTCCAGGACGAAGACAGGAGAAACATTAGATTAGATGGTCATGCAGAGTCGTAACAGAGGTCGTGAGTCTATAAGGAAGCAGCCATGACGACTGCTCCGGCGAGCCAGGCGAGGGCCGGGCCGGCGGTGGTAGCGCCAGAATTGGCGCGAGCAGAGGAGCTGGCCGGGGCCGAGCTCGAGGATACGGCAGACGAGGCTGCAGAGGCTGCAGACGAATCGGCGGGACCGACGCCAGCGGCGGTGGCCGTCAAGGTGGCAGTAGGCTGGACAGACGAACCGGACGCGGACGTTTCCTTGACGCCGACCGAGGCGGTCGAGGCCGCGAGCACCGCGAGGGACTCAAAGAGGCCCGAGGAGAGCTGCAGCGAGTCCTTGGGCGTCGCGTCGGTGGACGTCGCCTTTTTCTGGGCAAACCCGACCCGCTTCTGGTCCATGTCGAAGACCGAGTACACGTTCTTGAGGAACACGTCGCCGACGAGCCACGTGGAGCCGCCAGCAAAGTCGATGCCCTGCACGTTGGACGCGCACATGTCCGAGCCGTCCGAGACGGGATTGCCCACCATATCGGTGGTATTGACGGTCCAGACCGCGCCGCCAAAGCCCAGCTCGAGCGTCATGTTGGTCGTGCACGGGACAGCGTAGTTGGACCCGTCGGTCTGCGAGCCCGAGATGTAGCTGTGGAGCTTGAGGGCGTCGTCGGGCGGCATCACAATGAGCGTGGTGCCGGTGTCGACGACGGCGTTGCGCGTGCCGTTGAATTTCAGTTCAGTGCCGCTGAGGCGCGTGCTGTCGACCGGAATCGTCCACAGGACCGAGTCGTCAACGACGTTGGTCCACACGATGTCGCCGTCGAACTTGGACTCGTCGTAGCCGCCAAACGTGATGCTGCCCTCGTCGCCCGGATTCTTGGCGCGGCCCAGGTTGACGCCAAACATGCGGTCCTCGATCAGCGACTGGTTCTTCAGTGTTGTGAGGATGCCGGGGAACGACTCGGACGTGTCGGTGGCGGCCAGACCCATGATGCCGTCAATGTCAAAGTTTGCAAAAGCCGGCGCCGAGTTCGCAGCACCGCCAAACGCAATGCGAGTGCGGAACCCGGAAAACGACACCTCATCGTTGTACACGGTACCAGAAATCGACGCGGTGCTGTACTGAATGCTGAACTGGAGCGCAGTGTCGACGCACGTAGTCGAGTTGCTTGGCGTGTACCGCTGGTGTGCGTCGCACGTCGAGTCGTTACAGCTGCTCGAATATACCCACGTATAGTAGGAGCCGGTGTCGACTACGACTGAAAAGTTTTGGCGGTCCGAGCCCAGCTGCAGGTCCAGGTAGTAGGACACATCGTGGCTGTCGCTGGCAACCACGCCGGTCGCGACACCCGAGTCGTTTGCGCTCGCGGCGCTGGTGAGCACCTTGGCGTCGACTTTTTCAGCACCAGCAATAACGTCGGCGACAAGGACCATTTTGTTTTCGGTCTGCAGCGACGACGACGCCTGGTGCAGTGTGTCAGTACCGACGTCAGCTGTTCGTCGGTACAGCGGGTGTGAGAGCTTTCCGGAACCAGCTGCCGTAGCCAAGCCGGCGAGGCCGGCCAGCGAGCCAGTCACGAGCGGTGTGAACTTCATTTTGGGTGGTGGCTGTTATGTCCCCCTGTCCGCCGTTTGTTTTGGCTCGCACAGTTCCGGGATGCGTAAAGGCAAACAAACGAATAAAAGAAGCTGTTATCCCAAGCACCAGAGGGCGATATCTCTGTTCAGTACCGCCGGATCTGGTGTTTGTCAAGCAAGATTACTCCAAGACGGTTTGTGTTTTTGCTGTGCAGGGTTTTCGCTATTGCGTGGGTCGGTTGCCGGTGGTCCCACGATGCGCAAAGAGCCCCTGTTCAGGTCGTCCGCCTGTGTTGTGTGATGCTAGACAAACCCGGGACTTGCTGGGCGTTGAGATTGAGCTCGCGCGTATATATACAGCCAGCACAGGGGCAAGTCGATCCATCACAGGGGGGGGGGGCCTGGTGAGTTTTGGCGCGCGGGTTCAGCCGCGCGCACACGCGCCCAGCGTGGCTCAAGTTAGACAGCGTGTGCCCTAATTAGGCAAAATCCCAACCCATCCGGGCTATTTCTGGAGCACTAGCCAGCCGTGCCGCACCCCCTGGCTTTGCGGAGCGGTGGACCAAACTCAAGTCGGGGCCCACCCTTTGGCAGTTTGACGGGATTGCCTCACCGAGCCTGCCTGTAGACCACGAAGAGTCGCTCGGAACAGGTGCAGCAGCTGCCTGCAGCCCCTTGCTACGCGACTCGTTGACATAACCGTGCAGGGTCTGAGAAGCGCCGCGCAGAGAACGGCGGGGCAACGGGCCCCGAGTGGGCAGGACTCAAACAGTGCGGGAAATGAAAAATCGCGCGTGCAAGCGTTGTTTGCGAGTAGCTTTTCTGGCAGGCATACGATGGAGTGCGTACGTGTCTGTGCCTGTTCTTAACATCAAAACCATGGCATAAACAACGGGACAACCCGCGCCCACTGATCCCGTGTTTGTGATGATTCTGCAAACCCTGTTGGTCGGACAACGGGTGGTGCTACGGGACCAGGCGCCTGCAAGCGTACCTGAACAGACGCCAAGCATGCGACAAACCGCGTTGCTGCGCTGGAACATCGATGCGACGGCGGTGCGCCCAGCCACTAGATTCTAGCAGGCACATCGTCGATATCGCGCGCGCGCACATGCAGGACCCGACGGTCCGTTCGGTTAGGTGCAGGAGCCCTGTGCTAGTGGTTCCGTCTTACGGCAAAAGGCTATGTTTGCTGGCTATCTCGCACGTTGGCCGGTGTAGCATGTTTGCCAGCTTAACAGCCCTTACTATACGAAATATTCAATATACCGGCTGCAAGCTGTACCCGGTACGCGATGCGCAGGGGCTCATGCCGGACTCTATCACAGGGCGTTCTTCCTGGGGCAAAGCCCTCTCACAAAAAAAAACAAAACACAAAAGCAAAAACAAATGATACGGACGCGTTAAATTAATAACTTAGATTTCCAAACTTTATTGACAGTGCGCACTGCGCATCTCGTACGTGTATGCAGCCTATATTGGTCCTTCCCTTTCGGGGCAGCTGCTGTTTGGATCAGAGGGCCAATGTGTAGTTCCCAAAAAAAATGCCAGACATCACCGAGTCGCGGATTGCGCAACCAACGATTTGACGATCAACGCACCGAGGTGGCGAGACCCGGACCCGTGCGGGCGGCAGCGAAGTTAAGTTGCGGGTTTGCGCGCAGCTCGTCGAGCGGCGGCGGGCCCCGCGGCTGTCGGAACGGAATCTCATACTCACCAGCGGGCCTGCCGCCGGCCGAGCCGCCGCCAGAAGACGGCCCGCGGGCTCCCCGCCGCGGCGTGCCGGATCCAATTACGCCGACGCCCGACGACGATAGCGACGAAGACTTGCGGTGGCCGCGAACAAAGCCTGAACCTGGTCCAGCACCGCCGCTGGGGCCAGAGCCGGGACCAGAACTGGGCCCAGCTACGGGCCCCGAGCCGGGTCCGCCAGCCGGCCCAAACAGGGGCGACCGGAATGACGCCGATGACGACGGGCGTACTGGCAGGGATGGCGATGACGGCCGGGGAAAGTCGGCAAACACGGGCGGTGGAGGCGTAAACGCATGGGATCCGGCGCCAGAGGCGCCGTATGGCGAGCCGTTGAGGTCCATGAGGCCCATAGGGCTCACTAGCGAGTCCATGCCACCGTAGCGCGGCAAGCCGTAGCTGGCGGCCGCCGAGTTCATGGCCATTTGCAGCCGCTGCTGTTGCTGCGACAGCATCAGGCTCTGCGCCAGCAGTTCCTGCTGCTTAGCATGCAGTGCCGCGTACGCGTGTCCTGGCGACCCGCCGCCGGGGACCCCGCCATAGCCGTTGGCGCTGCCGGACGCAAGACCGCTAGCGCTGCCGCTCCCACTATCGCTGCGCGGCGTACTGGGCCGGCCATACCAGCTCATGGCGTCGCCTCCGCGCGGGGGCGCCGGCGGCGGAGTTTGCGCGTGGGCGTACGCCGGCACCTGGGACCCGCCAGCTCGTTGGTAGGCTGGAGACTGCTGGTACGGCAGCTGGTCTTGGTGGTAGTATAGCTGTTCCTGCAGCAGCTGTTGCTGCTGTTGCTGTAGAGCCTGTTCCCGCTGCCGTCGGTCCGTGGCGGACCGCACCGACGCCAGGAGCGCTGCGCGCGGCGACGGCAGGGCTCCAGCTGCGCCCTCGCCGGCTGCTGGCACGCGCACGGGCTCTGGAACCTTGCGCTCGGCGCCCAGTCCTGGCGGCACTGGTGTATTTGGTTCGTTCATCCTGGTGTTAGCTTTGTAATCGCTGATCCGGCAAAGCACGCAGGCTGATCCGCCTCTGATCCCGCTGGCACACCGTCTAGGCAAACCACATACATGTGTGTCAAGTGCCTCTTGCAAGAAGAGAGAAAAGAAAAAAAAAGGCTTAAGAAGCAGACGTGACACGCGTGCCGTTCAAACGCTGGTCGCACCAAGTGCCGCGTGCTGCTTCCAATCCAGCCGGAGCAGCCGATTAAAAATTAAAACTAGATGCAAAAACAATAACCGCGCGCCTGCCGCGTCTCTAGAATGCCTTTCCAGCGGCCGTGCCCCGCAGTCCGCTGCGCTGTCCCTGCTATTGGTCCTGCAGCTGCTACGACGCTAATGTGAGGTTGGGTCAATCTATGCGACCGGCCCGAGTCCAACGACCCACGATCCCGCCCAGCGCGCGTCGGCGTATTCCTGGGGCGCTGGCCCCAGACCCGGACCCCCGTAGCAACCGCTTCGCGGTTAACCGGCGCGGCGCGTGCCTGAAATTGCACACCGCCCAGCCCCGAAGCGGCTGCTAGGGGGGATCTGCGGGGCAGTGGCCCAGGAATACGGGCCAGATCAATCTATGAGACCGGTGTGGGTCCCACACTCGCGATCCGAACGGGGCTCTGTTTCCTGGGGGCGCTGCCTCCAGACCCCCGTAGCAACCGCTTCGCGGTTGATCAGTGCGGTCTATGCGTGGCATTGCAGTCCAGTGACTCCAACCAGCCGCGAAGCGGCTGCCACGGGGGTCTGGGGCCTGCGCCCCCAGCGACTGCTACTGGCCCGGCCGAGCTCGATGGCCAGCCCTGCAAAAGTACAATTACATTAAACCAGATGCAGACAACCCTGCTATGTACAAGCGCTCAGACGCGGCGCCGCGGACGGGGCGACTTGGCGGCGGCGGCGCGCGCGGTGGCCGACTCGGCCGGTTCTGGCGTCCGCTCTTTGCTGCGCGGAACCGCGGCGGCCTGGCGCTTCTTTTCGGCCTCTAGCTCGGCCACAAACCATGTGACGGCTGCCCATAGCCCGCTCGCAATCACCAGCAGACCCAAAAAGTGCAGGTTGCGGGTCGTGGCCAGCAGCGCGACCAGCAGCACTGTGAGCATCGCGAACGATGCGTGCGTCGCCTTGACGAGCGCCGGCGTCGTCCCGGGCGTGAAGATGGACTCCCACAGGTCGGTTAGGAACGCCATTCTCGTTGCGCAGAGTGCGATGGACGCTCGCCGGGCCCCGTCGAACGCTCGAGCCAAAAGTTCGGCACTATACAGAAATCAGCAACAGTCATCATGCTGGTAAACTGGTCGGCGCGCCGTCCCGCCGGTGTCGGAAGACGGCTGCCACCCTTGCCCATGGCATCGGACCCCGGAACCGCCGGTTCCTGGTCCCGGTATATTGCGAGGCGGACAGTTGCTGCACGATTTCTTTTAACCCCCCATCCACGTCTCGACCGCCGGACATTGCTACGGCGCGTGGGTTATACAAGCGTCTGCAATGCTGCCGAGGAGCCTGCGCCTGCCGTGCCGGGCCATGGGCGCCGGGGCGCGCCCAGTGGTACCTGTGCGATGTGCCATCTTGAAGAGAACGCTGCACTTTGAGCATCGCCGAGTTTGTCTGGGTACGTTTTTTCTGGATCAGGCAGGATTTTCGGGCCAAAGGGGAAATTTTATTGTTGTTGTTTATTGTCTTTGTTGGCGATTGAGTCCGTGTTCAGGAGTGGGCTGAGCCGACCACTGGTTGGATTTGGTGAATGGAGACCGCTGCACAGCGCTTTTGATCGTGCACTAACAGTAGCGAATGCGCGGCCTAGCCCGATCGCGCGCCGGGTCCCTTTTCAGGCCCGGTTCTACGCTAAAGGCAAGGGGCCCGGGCCGTTCGCCCAGACCCGCGGCTTTGGGTTCAAGACCCTCTACTACGGCACGCTAGCCATTGGCGTCTCGGTCGTCGTGGTCGGCGCCCTCACGGCTGGCTTTTTCCTGTATGATATGACGACGTACACCCCTGAGGGCAAGTGGAAGCAGGAGGCCGTGGCGGTGCCGGCCCTCGCGCTCAACCCGGAGACAGGCGGCCCCAAGAACCTGCCGATTGCATACTCGTACCTCGACTCGGAGCAGGAGGGCCGCAAGCAGGTCTCCGATAAGCCGCGGCTCGTGGTGCTGGGCTCGGGATGGGGCTCTATTGCGCTGCTGCACCACCTCGACCTCAGCGAATACAATGTGACCGTTGTGTCGCCGTCCAACTATTTCCTGTTCACGCCCATGCTGCCGTCGGCGACCGTTGGAACCGTCGAGCTCGCGTCGCTCACCGAGCCGGTCCGCCGCATCGCCGGCAATGCCCATTTCCTCGAGGGCACGGCCGAGGACGTGGATCTCGAGAGCCGTCTCGTCGAGGTCAGGACTATCGACCACGGCACCAAGGCGGTACGTTCCTTCTACGTCCCTTACGACAAGCTCGTCATTGGCGTCGGCTGCGTGTCCAACACCCACGGCGTCCAGGGCCTCGAGCACTGCAACTTTCTCAAGACCGTGACGGACGCGCGCCTGCTCCGCACCCGCATTGTCAACAACTTTGAGCGTGCATGCCTGCCGACCGTCTCCGAGGAGGAGCGCAAGCGCCTCCTGTCGTTTGTCATTTGCGGTGGCGGCCCCACCGGTGTCGAAATGGCTGCTGAGCTCTACGACCTCATCACCGAGGACATTGGCAAGCACTACCCCAAGGTCCTGCAGAACATCGCGTCGGTGCACATCATCCAGTCCCGCTCGCACATCCTCAACACATACGACCAGAAGATCAGCGAATACGCCCAGCAGCGCTTCCGCAAGGACGGCATTGACGTCATCACCGACGCCCGTGTCGACGGCGTCTTTGCCGACCGCGTCCGCTACTACACCAAGGGACCCGATGGCGAAAAAGTGTTCCAGGATCTGCCATTTGGCACGTGCGTCTGGTCGACCGGCGTCGCGCAGGCGCCGTTCACGCGCAGGCTCATGGACAAGATCGGCGCGCCCCACCAGCGCAACAAACGCGCGCTCGAAACTGACTCGCACCTGCGCGTGCTCGGGACGCCGCTTGGCGAGGTTTACGCGGTCGGCGATTGCTCGACCGTTCGCACCGATCTGGTGCACAACCTCGACAACGTCATGCGAGAGACCATTGTGGGCCACCGCCGCTTCTCCCTCACTGGCCCCGACCGTATTAGCGACGTCGACCTAGCCAAGATCCGCATCACTGCCTCGGAGTTTGAGGAAATGGCAAGGAAGATCCGCAGAAAGTTCCCGCAGACCCAGGAGCACCTGACGCGAGCGCGCGCGCTCTTTGTGGAGTTCGACAAGGACCGCAGCGGTACGCTGTCGCTTGACGAGATTTCGGACCTGTTTGCCTCGGTCGACAAGAAGATCATGAGTCTGCCCGCCACCGCCCAGCGCGCTCACCAGCAGGGCATATACCTTGGCCGCAAGTTGGCGCGCCTCGCAAAGGCCCAGGGCTCGCTCGAGATCAAGGATATTGTCAACGGCGACGTCGACGATGCCGTCTACCGTCCGTTCCACTACAAGAGTCTCGGCGCTCTCGCTTACGTGTCCAATGCGGCCGTCTTTGACTTTAACGGCCAGTCGTTCTTTGGCGGTCTCCTCGCCATGTACCTATGGCGGTCTGTGTACTTTAGCGAGACAGTGTCTATGCGCTCCAAGGTACTCATGGCTCTCGGCTGGCTCAAGCGCGGCCTCTTTGGCCGTGATATGTTCTCCAACGAGCCGTCGACCGTGGACATTGACCCCAACCAGAAGCCGTAGATGCCGCGTGTCTACATACGTTCATACATAGATATTCGCCCCACATTACTTCTGTAGTCTCTGGTTCTCTTGGTGTTGACTAGCTTTGGCAGTCACCCGATGTGGCGTTTCCCGGGGGGGCTCTGCGATGCCAGAGCCCCCAGTGCCCCGTAGCAGCCCCTTTGCGATTGGTTTTGCTGCTACTGAGCTGTCTTTGGGTTCACATGCTTTCCTTATGCCAAGCTCCGCGTTATTTGGTGTCCCAATTGAGCTCTGAATCATACGTTAATCTGCAAGGCAGCTAAATCGCTTTTTTCTATATTCGAGAAGATAAATACTGGATCCTGCCGAGCCAGCATTTCCACCAGCGTCTGCGGAATAGCCGTCACTAGGGTTGCTTGGCCGGAAAGACCCTTATCCATAGAGTCAACCTTGACCGCGGGTGCTAGTCAATCGCGTTTATGAGCCCTTTGTCCATGGTACGTGCACTCGCACTAGCGGCGGTCTTGCTACTCCGCAGGCAAGGCTCTTGCGACATGGATGCCGCTGCCATGACGCGAGTTTATCAGATGCACTAGGCTTACTTGTGCATGACTAAGCACCGGATGCATGAGCAATTTTTTTGTATTTTTCAGGGACCTATCAGATTATCAGGACGCGATCTCATCTGATAGACGCGAAAGTGGGCCCGGTTCTTAGATTAGAAACTAAAGTTGTCTGGCGCCACTAGCGAAATTCAGCTTCTCTAGTGCTAAATCTTGTTCTGGCGGATCCCACCCTCCTTTGGCCATGTCCGTGGCGATACCGCGACATTAAACGATTTTTTTAAGATCTACAATAAATATAGGGCGGGCGTCTGTCAGCAGACACCCGCTACTCCGATTCAAATGTTCGGAGCTTTTCGTCGCAAATGCGTATGAGTTCCTCGGTCTCTGCGAGCCGGCGGCGGTGCTTGGCGACTTTTTCCTCAAACTTTTTCCGCTTGGCGAGAATGTACTCGCGGATGGACTCGCTGCCGTCATCAGCCCTCAGCAGCTCGAGAAGCTCGCGGTTCGATGCCACATCGTGCGACACCGTAGACGCCTGGCCCGTCGACTGCGGGGACAAGTGCTGGGGGTGCTGGTGCTGGTTCTGGCGCTGGTGCTGGTGCTGGTGCGCGTCGTCACTGTTGAGGATCGACTGGATCCGCAGCGAGTGGTCGTCGTCGGAACGTCCGCGCTTGTGACCTATCGCCGGGGACGATGGAGCGCTACCGCTCGGTTTGTAGTCCTGGGTGATGTGCTGGATGCTGGGTAGTCGTTGGGACTCGGCGGGGGCTGGGCCGGATTTAGAGGCCGAAGCCTGAGCGCGCTGGGCCAGAATTGAACTCAGAGATGACGTCGAAGACGACGAGACCGAGTCTGCGCGGCGAAACGCGCGCGTAAAGTCGATTGGCGGCGGAACGTAGTCGTCGTCATCCATTTTTCTGCGTGAAGGCGGCGGCGGCGGGCTGCGTAGGGCCGCCGGTTGCGGTCGCTGGTCCGGCTCGTGTCGGGACGGCAAGACGCCTGCGGGCCCACGCATATGTATCGGCGGCAGGGTAGACAGCGGCGCCGGCGGTGCCGCCGCCGCGACTCGGCCGGGCCCAGGTGCTGCTTGGGGCAGGACGGGGTTAGGAAGCACCCGGCCGCCGAAAGCGGTGGGCGAGCGGTTTGGCGAGCGATACGGCGGGGCCCCGTCGGCGGTGCTGGAGTTCGGCCATTCCTTAGCATGGTGCTGCGGAGCCTGTGACTGGGCCTGGGCTGGGCTAGCCTGATACGAGACTGGCGCCCCGACCGGGGTATGCCGCCCAGACACCTGGACAGGTACAGAGCCAGACGACTGAGGCGGCGATGCTGCATGCTGGGCGGACGCCAGTGGTGCCAGTTGCGCCGGCTGAGGTGGGGGGGTCCCGGCATGCTGAGGGCCCGGGGAGGCAGCGCCAGAGGTGCTGGAGGCGGCCCCCGACGGGCCCTCGTCGACAAAACCCTGGGGTGCCGCAGTGTTGTAGCGCTTGCGCCGCTTGATGAGCTGCTTTTTCATGAACACCGGCCGGTGCTGGCCGTGTAACCGAAAGTACAGTCCGCATGCGTTGCAGATGGTGTTTCCGTTATCGTCGCGCCGCCACAGCGGCGTCACCGACGTCCCGCAGTTCTTGCACACGTGTTGATCCGAAACTACTTCGATGTACTCGGACTTGGCGGCCGGCTCGCTGCTGCCAGGCGCCCTGTGCCGGCTCGCGAGCCGGTTGTTGTATGCGGGGCAGCCTGCGCATGCGCGCGACCCGCCGGTTCCGTTGCAGTGACCGTCGCCAGGACACGTGCCCTCGCACTCAGTGTGGCCTTCCTGCTCTGCCTCTGGGGCAGAGCCTGGCGCTGTGCCGGCGCCCGTACCCGAGTCGGCACCCGCAGCCGCCTTCTTGCCGCCGTCTCGCCCCGGCTTGCTGCCTCCGCCCTCGCGCTTCAGCTTGACGGGCCGCGTCGTGTGCCGCGCCTTGAAATAGAGTCCGCACGCGTTGCAGATCGTCTCGCCAGACGGGCCCCGCCGCCATAGCGGCGTCCTGGTCGTGCCGCAGTTCGCGCACACCTGGGACGTCGGCCCGTTGTGGTTCGTGCCCTCACGACGGCTGCCGGCCGCTCCATGGTGCTGTGCCGTCTGCTGTTGGGCTCCTTGCGGTATGCTCGGTTGTGGCGTGTGTTGTGCCGGTGCCCGGGGCTGCGCTTGCTGCAGCGTGTGCTGCGAACGCTGGTCGCCCTCCCTCGAATACACCTGCGGGTGCATCACCATAAACGGCTTGTATCCGCTCTGGCCGTTGCCAGCGCCACCCGGCGACGACGGCGAAGTTCCATATTGGCCGATCGCAGCGCCACTCCGCTGCAAAAGCTGCGAGTGGTGACCCGCTACGGACGCGCTACCGCCTGGTCCGGACGCGGGTGCCGCCTCGGCGGGGCCCGGCGACATCGCTACGACCATGTGCGCCATTTTCTGAGCCGGTCGTCCCGTCTCGTGTTCGGACGGCAGTCTGCCTGGGCTCTCGTTTGCCGTTGTAGGCGCGTGCAAAGTGGCGTGTATCTCGGCGTGTAACTGCTCTGTGTCGCCTGTTCCTGTTCGTGTGCTGGCGACTAGAAACCGACCTCGGGCCAGCGCTCTATTCCTTCCAGAGCGCAATATCTATAGGGAACGTGCTGCTCCTAAGGTCCCAAGTCAAAGACAACACCAAAAAAAAAAGACAAAGCAAGTCGCGTTTCCCCGCCCCTTCTTCTGCCTTGGCCACCGTGCTATCTCACAGAAAACCGTCGGTTTGTGGTATGTTGGCTAGCGGGCGTAATAATTATGGCTATACTTAAAAAGGGCGAGGATCTCACGGAACAGGACGACGGGGACACAGCGGCCACCGTAACGACGTGCGGCGTCGTCGCCGATAATCAGCGGGCCGGCCCCACCCTCGCCCAATAGAATCGTCCCAGTTTACAAGTCACGTGGTTTTCCAGGCCAATTGCAGCGCCTGCTATTGGCCGGCGCGCCCGAACTTTGCTCACTGCGGCGGCTCCCGCCCCATCGGTGCCCGAGAGCCGCGAATAGTGCGGCGCATATACATATTCGGCGCGCAGCGCGGCGCGCCGTTTTCGCAGAGCGCGCGCTTACAAGCGTGAAATTTGGCCCTTGGGATCGCGGCCCGGCCGCGCGGTTGGGCGTATTGGACCGCAGTGCGCACTTTGTGACCTCAAGCGCTAGCCTGTTGGCCCCACCTATCAGGTACGCGCTACTAGCTTGGCACCCCCATGCAGAGTTCCCTGGCCGACTTTTTCCGTATTCGGCCCTCTGCACTTTAGCTTATTCCGTCATATACCACATCGGTAGCGCCAACTGCGTGTTTCCGACGTCTGATCTTAGCACCGTCCGATGCGGTCCCTGCCTTTCACTGACATCGCAGTCCCGAACGCTGTCTCCATTGCTGGGAGCCGATTCCGGCGTATGCTTGTCTGCTCACATGATTATCAGATCCGCACACTGTGTTGTGCCTTGCTTCGGAGCACGATTATCTGACTGTTGAACGCTGTTCGCCCAAGCGTTATAGTACCGCGTGGGCCAAGACGAGCCTCGGTATACCACTTCCGGACTTGAACCGCCCTGCACCAGAGCACTTGACGTGCCTTGAGTTTTATTATAGGATCTGGTAGTTGCCATCGATGTTACCGTGGCCAGTGAAGCAATTTGCAGCCTCTTCAATGCAGGGCTCGCCATCCCCTCCCAAAGAACACTTTTTGCATTCGGCTCTGACCATCGGCACGTCCCAGCCGATCAGCGTCCAATAAACCTTGTTCCTGGATCACGACAACCCACATTAGATCAAGCCTGCTGGGCCCGGCTCCTGGACGTGCACAGCGCCGTATAGCTAGGATTAGATACAACGCACGCGATGCGGTCTACAGACAGTGGTCCCCTCCGGTCTAGATCGTCACAGTTTTGAAATACGAAAGTCGGCCCATGCTGCGATGTTCGGACACCGATATGCCGAGTATTTCGATGCATCTTATTGGCGCCCGCTGTGGAGCGCAGAACTCGGGCCGCCGGTCGTCGATAGTCTCACCCCCTCGACAGGCCTGGCTCTGACCGGATTTGCTCGGCGTTCTGTCAATTCAGCAAGAATAGTCACGTCTTAGTTAAGAACCTCGGCTTGTTTCCTTAGCAGTCCGGTGCATATACCATGGTGCTAAGGGATTGACTGATCGTCGTTGATTTCCACAGCAGATATGACGGCGCGTGGGTCCGTGAGCAGTTCGGCACGCGCGAGCGCGAGATGCCTTGGTTGGTCAGCTACCTAAATAGCCCTCACGATCATGTCCCGTACGGCAAGCACAGCAAATATTTCTCCTGCGGATATCCGAGATCTGGATTTTCGGCGTTTGCATTCGCATCAACGTTCTAAGAATACAAACCCTGTTACAGCTAACCGTCGATCTCGTTTCTTAAATATGGCCAGTCCAATAATCGAAAAGGATTCCCGCTATTCATTTGCTTTCGTCTTCTGGCGAATAGGGCGGAATGAATCAAGTTATCAGGAACAATACTTACGCATGAGCGCCGCGTGACAGTCGTCTATTGACGCAAAGAACGCTATGGCATACGACATCAGCTGGGGCCCAAAGGAATAGTCGAGCAGCTACGTTAACTGGGATAGAAGTAAGAATCGTTGCTGAGAACAAACTGGTACCAGGGGCTTGCTTTGTAGCGCAGCGGGATGTTGATTTATGACATTAGTTCAGGCAACTGTGCACGCACTCACAGCCTGCAACTGCATTGCACGTCTCCTATCAAGTCTCCTATCAAAGGGGCCGCGATACTGTCCCCTCGGATATGGCGATTGCATGCCGGCCGCGTCATTGTCCATACTGGCGAACATGGCGGCCCATATGCGCTCGTCAGATTCCTGAGCTCGTCTAGGTCACGGGAATTGTACAACATGCCTGATTTTCCATACCAGAACACTAAGCGGGGCTCGCTAACTTTGCAAGCGGATCATACGCCCGACTCATCGCATGATACCCCGCGATACGGCTGTTGAATGGCGCCCAACATGATTCCAAATTTCGAAATATTTTGTGATTCGATCTACGGAACCTGGATGTCGACCGTCTTCGATGCCTGTAGAGACCATTGCCTCGGTGGGCCAAAAGGCCTTCCCCGGAGAGTATGTCGTGTGTCTTGGCAAACTGGCGAGTGGCATTGCTGCGGGCCTGACAAACGGTACAGTCCAGTTCTTGTCTGACGACACACGTATCTCGGGCATATCCCCTATCAAGGCGCACGAAAGCTCTATTCTAAACCTGCAAATTGTGGAGCCGAGCGGTGTCATAGCGACTTGCGGCTCCGATTCTGTCAAGCTCTGGGACGCGCGTGCTGGCGGCAAGCAGGTGCACAGGTTCACACTTGACGGCCGCCAGAATGCCCTCACCTGTATGGCATCGTCTGGCGGACGCATCGTCGCCGGCACAGAGCTCAAGAGCCAGGACGCGGGCGTCGTTATGTGGGACGTGCGGACTACCAAGCCCGTCGTGTCTTACATGGAGTCGCACAACGACGACGTTACCATGGTCGGGTTCCATCCTAGCGATCCGACGGGTCTCATCAGCGGCAGCACAGACGGCCTCGTCAACTTGTACAATACCAGCATCGCCGACGAGGACGATGCACTGTTCCAGACCGTCAACCACGGTGCGTCTATTCACAAGGCTGGCTTCCTGGCTGAGAAGCGGCTGTTTGCGCTCTCGCACATGGAGACCATGGCTATGTACAGCGTGTATGACGCGGACGACAACAAGGAGGAGATGTCAGGCAAGCTGGATCTAGGCGATGTGCGCGGCCCTCTCTCGTGCGACTACGTCGCGGACGTGGTTGATGGGCTCGTGGCTGTAGGCAAGGACAACGACTTCCGTCTGATCCCGTTAGTGCAGGAGCAGCCACAGCCGGCCAATGCCTACATTCTCGAGGGCGGCCACGGCGAGGAGATTGTGCGCAGCGTTCTCTTAGACGCTGCTAACCGGATGGTGTATACCGGAGGCGAGGACGGCATTGTGCGGTACTGGCGGGCGGATCTCGCACAGTCTGAACAGCCATCTTTGGACGGCGCCAAGATGGACGCCGATGCCGACAACAAAAACGAAAAGAAGCACCGCAAGCACAAGCACAAGCACCGGCCAAAGGATAAGGAGAATGACAAGGACGGCCAGGAGCGCCGGCACCACAAGGACAAGAAGAAGAAGAAGGCGGGCTTCAAGCCGTATTGATGACGATCAATAAATGCATGAAAATGACGAGGACGCGTAGACGTAGTCGTAACGAGTCTACGCTTCGATTTTGGCAATGTTGGAGAGGATGTTGGCAAAGACAGCATGGATCTGTACAAAGATCTCGTCATCGCTGAGAATCTGCGTGAGCCCGCGAGCAGCGACCTGCTTGTCACGACGGCGCAGGAATCGATCCGGTACAGTCGCGTTCTCGAGGAGCTCGTGCTCCTCGGCGGCGGCGGACCTGGCCTCGAGCTGCTTGACGATGGCCTCGAGCTGGGGCGCGATGACTGGGTATGCGCGCACAAGCACGGTCTCGGATTCGGCGAGGCACGCGACGCCGTAGCGACGGACTTGGCCGCGCGAGTTTGTATCCCCCACCTTGAACACCATGACCAGAGCGGCGCCGATAGCCGGATCGGCAAACATCATGGGTGTGTGGCTGTTGAAAACGTGCTCAGTCGACAGCATACGCAGACACGTCTGCCGTACTGCCGAGAAGCGCGCCTGGTTGGCTGGGTACTGCGACGACACAAACACGACGTCGTCGTCGCCGCCGCCTGGGTACGCTGTGCGCATTGCCTGGGGCCCGCTCTGGGGCAAGACGAGCCGGCACGAAGCGCACGTCGCCCCGGTGTGTGTTGCGCGGACCTCGGCATCCGCGTCGTCTGGCGAGAGCGTTTGTGTAGTCATGATTGATGTCGGGCCATGCATTTCGCAGAAATGGCCCAAAACGAGCTGGCATTAGTGGTATGGACACTAGTCAAGACCTTGGACCGTACCATGACATCGTCCTTTGAGGGCATTGCTGTAGTGGGAATGTGCCAGTTTGATACAATCTGCTAGCTAAATGAATGTAGTATCTGCTCCCCGCCGCGCACAATCGCAAGGGCCTGGTGACTGGATCAAACGCCAACTCGCTCGCCGGCCGAACGAGCCAAACGGAGCGCTCATTTACACTGACTGTATTAGGGTGGCCGTTGCACAGCGGCGCAGCAGCCCCGCAAGCATAAAATGCTTGCATGCCCGATGCACATCTACTTCGTCGAGTTCTGGCCAGGCATTGCCAAAAAACGCCCCCAAAAAGCTATGGTAGCCGCCACGTCAGTGGCAATTGACGCGCGTTACGAGCATGGAGAGCGTCTGATTTAGGGGCACAAACTCTGAAAAGGCATATACGACAGCAGAGCCTCTGGCGGATCGCAGATGGACGCGTCCTACGTCGACGACGATGAGCCCGCCGTGGTGGTCCCGGTCCTCGCAAAGGACGTCGGCTCGCCGACGATTCCGGCTCCAATGGTATGTCTGTGTCTGTGAAGCGGTTGCCACGGGCGGCGCGGCGGGCGGTCGAGTACAGTTGCTAACGACAGAGAAAGCTGCGGCATATAGTGGGCCTGGCACTGCGAAACGTGTCTCTGGGCCAGGCAGCCAAGCGGAGCAGACGGCTGAGCGGTCGACGACGGTCTTCGGACCAGGGAGACGGCCGGGCCGGCCAGGCGGGCCGGACACGAGGCCGGAGCGGCACACTCGACATGCAGACGCAGGTGGCCCTCGAGGAGCTCAACACCGAGATGCTTGTCGACACGGCCTTTTCGCTGCATGTGAGCGCCCAGGCGGGGCCCGTGTACATAAGCGAGATCGTGCCGAGCACGATCAACCCAGAGTTCCAGGAGATGGATCTTGTCCCATCGAAATGGCGCAACGCCCGCCAGCTCGTCCTTAGAGTATGGGGCTGGGCCGACGGGGTGTGGCACTGCGCCGCGCACGAGCCCGTCGAGCTTGCGTCGCTGGTATTTGTCGGCAGGACCACAGACACCATTGCGGCGCCGTTTCCGCCCAATACCGTCATTTTGTATCTGCAGGACGGATGCTATGTGCTGCCGCGAACAGCGGCGAGGGCCGGCCTCGACGCCGGCACCGGCTACGCGAGCCGCGACGAGGCGCTTACGACGACTTCGGCTTCTTACGACGCTATGATGAAAATAGCCAACCTGCATGAGTTCATTTGCGATGCGCACCGGACGCGCGACCGGGTTGCCGACGAGATCGCGGCCAAGCTAGGAGGGGTTGCGCGCGACAGGTACGACAAGAGTGGGCACGAACAGCTGCTGGGCCCGCTCGATAAGGAGCCAGCGGGCCATGGGACGCCCGCGTACTTTCTAGCTGCGCGAAGGCGAGGTCTGCTCGACGGAGAGCTGGCACAGGCGCGCGCTGGACTAGCGTCGGAGCAGAGACGCACCGAGCAGGCAAATAGGCAAATTGCCGAGATTCGGACCCGGCTTGACTCTCGCCGCAAACGCATGGCCGACGCGCGCGAACAGTGCATGGCGATGCTTGAGAGCGCCCGCAGCGGGCGTTCGCAGTCGGAGTCGCGGCGGGCCGAGCTCGACGAAATGTTGCACGAGCTCGCGCAACTGCGCGGCGTCGCGGCCCAGCAGCTGCTCGAGATCTTCGCCATCGAGTCCATTGAGGGCCGCACTCTCGAGTTCACGATCAACGGCCTCGAGCTCATCGAGCCTACAGCAGGACCGCACGATGAGGACATGCTCGGCGCCGCCTACGGAATGGCGGCCCAGCTGGTCGACGTGCTCTCGCGCCTGCTTGGCGTTCCGTTGCGGTACCCCGTGCAGCCGTACGGCAGCCAGTCTTTTGTCGTGGACCCGATCTCGGACATCGACGGCTCGCGAACGTTCCCGCTATGGAGCAAAGGATCCCTCTTCTACAGGTTTGAGTACGGCGTGTTTTTATTACAAAAGGACGTGGAGCAGCTTGTCAACTCGCAGGGAATGCGTGTTGTCGACCTTAAACTCCTACTGGCCAACCTCAAGAGCTTGCTGCTGGTTCTGGGAACCCGCAAAGACCAATGAACTGGTCAACTGGCATTTATTATTTTTTTACGAAAGGCATTATCACGAGTCCATTCCGCACTAATCAAAAGCACAGCGACACATTCATTGTAGCAACAGCAATCGTGCTGTCCGTTAGCACCACTCGAGATCCCTTGCCACAAACTTAATCGTTGACAATCCCGCGGCATCCGGAGACCAAGTCATATTCGGTGACCGGTGACTCTGGCGTGCAAAGACCACTTCTGGTGTGTCATGGAGTACCCTTGGGTTCTTCTTTTTCTTCAGTCCTACATGTGGGCCAATCCTATCATACGGTGCCAAGCACAGTACCCAACAAATGGCCCCGCGCAGTTGACCAAAACCGGATTGCTGCGCGTTGCCGCGTTGTGCATGAGTGAGCGATGATCTGCGCGGCGGCGTACATGAGTCACAAAATGACTCGGGTGTTTTAGTCGAGCAGTGCAAACAAGCAAACCGCACCCATTGCTTTAAGACAGGCATCTAGCTTCGCTTGCTACCGATGATTGGTGCCCCCCCTCCCCCTCTCCTAATCTCCGTTATTGTAGTGGTAGTCGTCATGCAGCTCTGAAAAGTTACAGGGGTCTCATCCCCAAAACCGAGCCCTCGCCCGCCCGTCCAGGGTAATATCCAATAGGCGGGGCCACTCTCAAATATAAAAGGCATGGACGAGTCCAATTGCTTCTCTCTTCTTACGACACACCAGTTACGTGCAGTCTAACAATCTGTTCAAGTACGTGAGGCATTTCCGCTCCCTATCCCCGCACTAACAACAGGCCAAAGCGACACCTTTGACAAGTACGATAGCCAGTGAACTTTCACAGCTACACTAATGACCTGTTCTATCGCTAATTCTCCAAAATCGTTGCTTCAAAAATTCCGAGTGTCAACTTAGAGTTGCTTAAGCATGGCCGGTGCCCTCGCAACAATGAGCTCCCTCAGCTCTGTCGTTGCTTGTGCTGAGATTATACGGCTGGAACTTGATCTAGTTAACACTAGCGAAAGAACATGCATTATAAGCTGACTTGTGACGCTTGACCACTAACAAATAGAATGGCCCCTCCTTCCACCCTTTCGACTTCGCCGACCAACCCGGTCAACGTCAAGCCCTCCAAGGCTTCCGCCGTCACCGGCGAGATTGCCGTCCAGCAGGACTGGGAGAAATTCACATTTGCTCCCATCCGTGAGAGCCAGGTCTCGCGCGCCATGACGCGTCGCTACTTTGCAGACCTCGACAAGTACGCCGAGTCCGACGTCGTCATCATTGGCGCTGGGTCTTGCGGCCTTTCGACCGCTTACGTGCTCGCCAAGGCGCGACCGGATCTCAAAATCGCGATTGTTGAGGCCAGCGTCTCGCCCGGCGGTGGCGCCTGGCTCGGTGGTCAGCTGTTCTCGGCCATGGTGATGCGCAAGCCCGCGCAGCAGTTCCTCGACGAAATCAGCGTACCTTATGAAGATGAGGGCGACTATGTCGTTGTCAAGCACGCGGCGCTGTTTACGTCGACGCTCATGTCTAAAGTGCTGGCGTTCCCCAATGTCAAGCTCTTCAACGCGACCGCCGTCGAGGACCTCATCACCCGCCGCGACGAGGAGACGGGCGAGATCCGCATTGCCGGCGTCGTGACAAACTGGACGCTTGTGTCCATGCACCATGACGACCAGTCGTGCATGGATCCCAACACCATCAATGCGCCTGTCATCGTCTCGACGACTGGCCATGACGGTCCCTTTGGTGCGTTCTCGGTCAAGCGCCTCGTCTCCATGGGTACGCTCGACAAGCTTGGTGGCATGCGTGGCCTTGACATGCGCGTTGCTGAGGACGCTATCGTCAAGCGCACTCGGGAGGTCGTCCCCGGCCTCATCGTCGGCGGCATGGAACTGTCTGAGGTCGACGGCGCAAACCGCATGGGCCCCACTTTCGGTGCCATGGCGCTTTCTGGCGTCAAGGCTGCCGAGGAGGTTCTGCGTGTGTTTGACGCCCGTGCCAAGCAGAACGCCGCCTGATTTGCACCCTACGTAGTTGAATATCTGGACGCTCGTTAAATATATGAGTTAACACTACGGAAAGTGAACTGAGGACTGGACTAGTATTATGGGTCTCATCCCTTCCAAACGTCCATATGGATCCCATGGTCGTCGCTGCTCGTGCAAAGCATGGTCCCGTAGAACGTCAAGCGGGGCGTGAAGTGATATACCGGCTGCCCATCTTACGGTTTTGGTGACAGTAAATGGCTCAGCTCAGCGTTAATTCGTAGCACTGTCGGGTCATGGCGCTGACCCTCTGCAATTCTATGGCACAGCTCTCGGTCCGCAAGGACATAGGTGAATGAGCTTGCGGATCGTCTGCGCCAGTTGAGTTATCAGCCCGGCTCTAAAAGGGACGTAATGCGCATATTTGCGGCACACTGCGATCACCCGCTCGACTAGTCATGTGCAGTGAAGATCGATCTCTTAACCGCCTACCTGTCCGACAAGCTCGTGTCAGCGCCTTCGTCACCATTATAGCGTGTCCATATTGTCTATCTACAATGTATACATGTCCAGAAAATAGATCATAAAAACAGTTGAGAAATTTATGCTAATGTGCCATTGAGCAGCTTAACCCTAGTGTCCAGTTCCTCGCGGGCTCTCAGGTAGTCCTTTCAAACAGTCGCAGCCAGTAGGCTAACGAAGTCCCACACCGACGGATTCCTATCGCTAGTTGCGCTCTCCTTGGACAAAGCTAATTGCATTTTTATACTTGATATGTTGAGCATGGTGCTCGCGGACGCGCCATCAACGAGGTTCGCTGCATCTACTTCTAATGCGACGCCTTGGGGCGAATGCGCAAAGAGTCTGCAGGCACTCTCTCCTGGAGTAGTTTTTCGCAATTCAAAGCGTATACAGACTGAAGTCGTCTTCTTTAGTACTCTTCCATGTTTACAGCGCATTACTCATAATAATATCATCGGCGTGAAGTGTGCATAAACTTGGACATTACTTCATGCGATTATTAGCAAATACTCTATCAAGCTGAACAATATTTCGTAAGCCAAGCGACAATTTAATGGTCCTGGCTACCACTACACGCATCGCATTTATTCGGCGTTGTAGATCAGCTGAGCGCATCAGAGCCGGAATGCCGCCGATCAGCTCCGTCGTCATTGCACCGCAGTGTTTGAACATGCCGCGAATACGCACTGGAATGCATCCATAGCCCGTCTTCCCTGCTAGATTACGATCATCCTAAAATTCTCATCAAACAATGGCGATGACGTCCTTTGCTAATAATTTCGGGTGCCTAAAGTGCGTGCCGTCATTTTCAAGCGGGGACAGGTCCGGAATCTGTCCACAGGGAAGCTAGACTTCCCAACTTTTAGGAGATAGACTGACCGTCAGGCCGGTAAGATGGTCGCAAGGATGGCCACCGTCCAAGAAATGACCCTCATTGCAATACAGACGTTTTTCGGCGGCCGTCCTGATGAAGAAAGAATCCTCGACTTGGTTATCGGCCTGAGTAAGAAAACTCGGCCGCATGTAAGTTTATCTATGGCTCAATTGGTTCCCTCGAGACGTTCGCCCCAGGAACAGACACACAATAATGTGTTGTTGCTCTATCACCTAAGCGTCACTCTCAGCAGATGGTAGATCATCTGAGATCGCGTGCTCTCGGCCGCTGCAATACATCACGTTCAAGCTGATGCCCAGGATATTGTTCGGCTGACCGCCAGTCAGGGTGTTTTGCAACACAAAGCTAGGGCCAACCAGATCAGTTCTCACGCCACTGGTGGCCACAGGTGGTACACTTGTAAAATGTTGTCATAGGCTCGTCAGCAGAACGAATCTGCAGCTGGTAGAAGTACGCTTTTTCTCCAGGGCACGATCCAGTCGGACACAAAATTTTCGTCTGATCGACATTATCCCAGGCGCCCTCGCCGCCCATGACATCGTCAATCTCCTTGGACGGCATCATCTTTCGGTCAAAAACCTTCATTTGGCCCTGAATGGGGAACTCGTAAGGGCATGTGCGGCACTCGAAACGAAGGCCGCCGGACATTCCATGGGACACCTGCAGTTAATAACGATTTGCGAGGAACAGCTTCCGTACGAGGAGCATCACGATGACTAGAGAGACAAATGTGCTGTATCGCCAGAAACAAACAACGAGGCGTGGCTGTCGCCGGGCTGTTAAACACATTGGCGCGTCTTTGATTTGGCAGGAACTCAGCGTCGCGATTGTTATGTGCGTTCTCGACAGAACTGCGCAAGCGCAACGATCGTCGTCCTGCGATGGCAGCAAATAAATATCAATATAGCGCATACCTGGAGCAGATTCGAGCAGTTTGGACAGAACGTCAGCATTTTTGACTTTTTTTTCCCAGACTTGGTGGCTCAGTGGTTTTCGCTAAACGTCTATGCCACGGCTGAAATATATTTTGCATGCGGCTAACGTCTCTTTACTTGTGCAACATATGTTCTGTATATATTAATACATGCCCTCGTCGTATATCTGGCATTCTTCCGTATCACATAACCGCCAAATTAGGACTGTGTGGGCTACAACTGGACATGCCGTTGCATCTTAGCACAGTACAAAAGTTAGCGCGCGTCGCCGGGCGCGGAGCTTCGAGTAACTGTCCGTAGGGTGCGAGGTTTGAATCGGAGGGTAATAGAGCGCTGCGACTCTGACGACAGCCGGTATCCGCGGGAGAAGCGAAGATTTTGTATCCAAGGGCAAGCCAAAAGTCTAGTTCACACCGAACGGGACACTTTTTTGCCTGCACGTACGATTATAATCATATCATTCAGTTATTTTTTGTAACGTGGCCGTTCGCAGTTACTCGTCAAAAATCATGACTTTGACGGAACCGCTGGTGGGGTCCGACGTCGTGGCAAACGCTTTGGCAGCGTCCTCAAGGGCAAAGCGGTGTGTGACGAGCGCCTTGACGTCGATGACCTTGGAGTTGATGAGGCGAATGCACTTGGGCCAGGTATTGACATAGCGGTGCTGGAACTTGATGTTGAGTTCGTTGACCGCTGCATGCATGAATGGGTAATTCTGAAAGTCCTTGCCGACACCAATAACCTGGATGGTGCCGCCAAACTTGACAGAGTATATGGCAGCGGCGAGCGAAGACTCGACGCCGGTGCACTCAAGGGCGACGCGAGCTTTCTCGCCACCAAGAGCCGCTACGATCTTTTCCGAGACGGCCTCGGGGGTCAGATCTCGCTCGACAAGGACGGTGCGAATGCCTGGAACCATCTTCTTGGCAAATTCGAGGCGTGACTGCGAGATGTCAGTAATCACGAGCGGAGCGGCGCCAGCGGCGCGCGCGAGGATGGCGGACACGAGACCAATGGGGCCGGCGCCGCAGACAAGAACCTGATCGGCGATGCGGAGACCAGACGACTCGACGCCGTAAAGAGAGACTGAGAGAGGTTCGAGAAGCGCGCCCTCCTCAAACGACATGTCGCCGATCTTGAAGACGAGATGGGCGGGGTGCTTGGCGTAGCGGCGCAGAAGACCCGCGAGCGGCGGCGTCGATTTGAAAGCCATGTCGACGCAGCCGTTATACTGACCGGTCAGGCACGACTCGCAGCGCATGCACATGGCACCGGGTTCGATGGCGACGCGGTCGCCAACCTTGACGTTGGTAACGCCCTCGCCGATGGCAAGGATGACGCCCGACGACTCGTGGCCGAGAACTTGCTCACCCTTGACAATCATGTTGCCAATGTGGCCGGTCTTGTGGAAGTGGATGTCCGATCCGCAAATGCCCGTAGCCTTGACATTGATGGTGACCTCGCCGGGACCTGGGACAAGGTCGTCGATTTTGGGCTCGCACTCGCGGATCGACAGGATGTGCTTCGGGTTGGTGTAGACACCCACGTTGGGCTTGGACACCTGAATGGCAGTTGCGCTCGTCATTGGCTTTTTTTTTTCTTATTCGGCAGCGGATGTGACGACCGGTAGTCAAGTGCATGGATTTGACCGTTTAAATAGTCAACAGTCCCGGCCCCGCCCGGCCCTTAGGGATCGGCTGCAACCACGGGCGGGGATACGCCAATCGACCCCACGGGCTGTGGACCCGCCGCGCAGGTACCAAACGCCGGTACCGTCGGATAACGCGCCCCACCATGCAGCCCATCTCACAGTTGGACAACTTGGTAACCCTGTTCCGTGGCTCTGCACTTCGTGCTAGCGCGCGGAGCCAGCACGCGACCAAGTCCGCATCGGCAGTGCTGCTAAACCAGTAATGCCAAGTACGTCGTCTTCTGTTGTGGGCTCCACGGAATCTGGTGTATACAATGCTAGATGTGCAGGCAGGGATGCTGGAGGGCGAGAACTTGCAGTTTTTACGTTGTGGAAGATGCATGCGGAGTTTTGATCCCCTGTCAGAGGTGTGGCCGCGCGGCAACAACGTGCCGCTGGACTTCGCATGCGCTGCGACACCCCACTCGGAGAAATGAGCGTAAATCATTTCCCAAAACGTATGTTCCGGTGCCCGGCGGATATCCGGTCGGATAAAACATTAGCTCCCTGCCCTGTCGACCTGCACCAGCGGTCATTCGAACTGGACCGACAGCAGTCAGTCGGGCGACAAGGCGAGTTGCCGATCTAGCTTCGAGTCGGAACCCTCAAATCAACATGTTTTTTTCGGCGTATCAAACTGGTAAGGGAAGATGTCGCCGTGTCAACTTACCCCACAATTCGGCTGCCCTAATACACGAGCAGCGCGAATCACCTTGCTGAGTCAAGACTAGAAACGAGCATGATCGCGGTGTGCGATGCTCCCAAGTCGTATAAAGAGAGCGCCAGTGTGCAACTGCTGGTAACAAAAGAGAGAATTCTACAGTAAGCGCGTGAAACTCTATCTCAGACTACGCCTCACTTGCAGGACCCCTGCATCCCAACCCCGCCGGGTTTTCCAATTCGAGTTATTCCTGTGGGTTCGGGCGATTATCGAGACAGACATGGTCTGACGGCGAAAACTGTCAACCGCAGGAAATTTTGTTACCCCACATTTCAGTTCTCCCCACGCAAAACGGCTCAGATAATCGTGCTGAGCCAGAGACCCACACAAGAATGACCAGCTGAGACTGCGAAGCAGCGTCCGCGAACCGATGTGCACGCACACAGTACGAACGCTAGAGGCGGCCGACAACAGAAGGCTAAAGCCTCTAGAGCTCTAATTTAGACTGCAGCACACTTGCAGGAGGGCCAACGGACCCAGACCCGCAAGTCCCCGCCGGCTTCTCCAATTCGCGTAATTCCTCCTGGGTTCGGGAGATGCTCGACGACGAACTCGATCTGGCGCCTCCAAATGTTTTGTTTCAGTACTTAAGGCACGAGACGTCTTTGCCTTACGCTAATCTGCCCTAAATCAGGATACCATGGTGCTCACAGGAAAGTCTCTTGTGTGGGCCGTCAATGGCGTGTGCGGACTATCAATCTTCTTCTTCGGTTATGACCAGGTATGTTAGCATCTGGGGTGGTCTCGCGCCAGGATTACTCCGCCCAAAGTGTCCACAGCATCACTGCGGTATATCGAGCCCCTGTGGTGACAAATTTTGAGTGCTGAGCACTGCGCCATACCCGCGCGAAGCAAACGATGACACGGCAAAGGGACCTCAAGGAATCCAGCGCCCAAGTTGGTACATACGCTAACATCAGGGACTTATGAGCGGTGTGAATAATACACCAGACTACGTAAGGCGTATGGAGCTCGGTGAAGTCATAGCGCCATATCCGGGCAACGACGTCTACAGCGTGAACGTTACCAACTCCGCGAAGCTCGGTGGCATCGTCTCTGTTTACTATCTTGGCACGCTGATTGGGGCCCTGATCGGTGGATGGCTTGGAGACAAGATCGGGCGAATCAACGTCATTCGCATTGGATGCATTTGGTCCATCTTTCGTGCAACCCTTCAAACCTCTGCGATGAACTCCAGCTGGATGATTTGCGCTCGCGTGATCAACGGTATCGGTACTGGCCATCTGAACGTCGCCGTTCCGGTATGGTCGGCAGAGACCTCTTCCTTCTCGTCTCGTGGCTTCTTCATAGCCATGGAGTTCACTCTCAATATTTTTGGCATCGTTGTTGCGTACTGGCTAGAATACGGCTTGTCTTACATCAACAAGGGCGACTCAGAGATCCGATGGCGCTTCCCTGTCGCCTTCCAGATTATCTTTCTTATTGCCCTCGCTATCCTCATCAACTTCATGCCCGAATCGCCGCGATACCTCGTTAAGGCTGGCTGCGACGACGAAGCTCTCCGCGTCCTTGCTCGTCTGCGTTCCGACGGCAACATCAACGAGGTACACGTCATTGCCGAGTACAAAGATATCAAAGAGAATGCAGAGGAAGACTCTGGCCTCAACACTACGTATATCGGCATGTTCTTCAAAAACCAGGATCGTTTACATATCTGTCGCCGCGTCCAGCTTGTCATTTGGTTGCAGATTGTTCAGGAGTGGGCCGGAATCGCTGCTATTACTGTTTACCAGCCTACTATCTTCAGGCAGGCTGGATTTGACACCAACAAGTCAAACTGGCTTTCTGGGCTCAACAACATTTTCTACACGCTGTCGACTCTCATCGCCGTTGTAACGCTTGATCGCTGGGGTCGACGTTTCTCCCTCTACTGGGGATCAGTTGGTCAGTGCATTACAATTTTTCTCGTCGGTGGTATGTCCCACCTTGCGAAAACATCGGGAAACCCGCAGTATGGTGCCGCGTCAGCCGCGTTTGTGTTCGTCTTCACCGCTGTGTTCGGCGCTACTTGGCTTACCGTCCCATGGATTTATCCTGCTGAGATTTGGCCGGTGCAGGTACGCATGAAGGGCAATGCGTGGGGTGTTGTAGGCTGGTCTATCGGTAATGGTTGGCTCATGATGCTGAGCCCCGTCATGTTCGCTGCCATCCAAGAGAAGACGTTCTACATTTTCGGTGCGTGTAACGTCGCCTCCATTGTCATGGTATGGGCCTTCTATCCTGAGACGGCCAACCGAACTCTTGAAGAAATCGACGACCTCTTCTCCGCTCCCACACCATGGTCTTGGGATGCAGAGAAGAGTCTCGCCGAGGCCAAGTTTCGACACCACTCCTACCAGCACGAGGTTGCTGACGATCCCGAGGGTGGAAAGCACGTCCTCGAGGCGGCGCTCGCTCATACCGAGAAGGCATAGGCCCCTGGTTCGACGTGTAAAGCAGTTTCCACTGTTGAGAGCATTACACAAGTTAGTCCCCATACTTTGAGCAGAATTTTTGATCGCGACAGATCTGTAGATGATTATTTTTTGCGGAGGTGGCTCAATCCATGTAGAGTCCTGTATTTCTTGGTCCTGTGCCGATTATTGGAACAATTTAAGCCCAAAGCGCTTCGCCGCGCCAATCACGACAGTTATTGTGTGGACTGCGCGGTATGCCATCTAGCTGCCGGAATCAATATTGCCACTGATCGGTGTCCATCGCATTAGTATTCACCGGCAGGGGTCGAATGAAAATCAGAGTGGTTCTTGCCGGTTTTACTTTTGTAGAAACTTCCGCACTGTCGATCAACCAAATTCTTCAGGCGTCGCATTGAAGTCCGTCATTGCAGTATTTTCAGCCCTCCTGGACACTGGAAGCGTACGAACTGTTATGATACTTGGCACCCGGCGAAAGCACAGAACTTAAATACGCTATTTATAGGGGCTGACTACGATGCCGACGTCATATTCAGAGATCAACCGAACGAAAGTTCTCCGAGAGACCTTGGCCATTTCCCCGTTCAATTGTTGCGCGGTGACTTCGACACTGCCCTTTTATAAATACGAGCGTTGGGGGTTCGGTTGAGTCCGCTAAGTCAGCGTTAACAGCTGCCTGTGCTCGACGCTCACAAAGGCGTGTCTCCATATGGTACCTGTCACCGATCCGATTAATAATAGTACTTGGCCAGCTTGGCTACGGATTCCTATTGTTCACCGATCCGGTACCCAAGGACGCGCCAGCTCTCCGAAAACAGCTGATGGAACTGGTGCCGCGGACTTCTGCTTAGCCTAGCCTCTGTGGGGAAATAGATACAGAGAAAGCGATTGCCCTTGCGTTTCCGCACAGCTCCAGGAGATCATTGAGCTGAAGGATGCGGTACGAGACTGCTCTTGACCTCGGGCGTTCCAGCGTTCCTGCGCCGGATTAACATGCATATGCATGTTTTGGTACGGCTATATTCCAGGTATACAGGGATAGCTCAGTTTGGCGACTTGGGCTAGTTTTATTTTATTCAAGAACTGAGGGGGCGCTCTCAGACCGTTTAGCAGTGCGCAGAGCAAAATGGCGGACGAGGCGCAGGAGCCCAGACGGCGTCGGAGCCGCCGCGTGGCTGTTCCCCAAGGGAAATACCGCGAAATGGCCGACGAAGACGGCGAGCAGTTTGACGACGACCCGTCAGACGCCAGCGTCGCAATGGATGTAGACGAGGAGGCGGACGAAGACGAAGACGAGGATGAGGAAGAGGACGAAGAAGAGGACGAGGAGGACGAGGAGTTCAGACGCAGCAAACGGCAGGCGACAAGACAGAGCTCGACGCCGAGAAAGCGAACGCCAGGACGGCCGCGAGCACGGACGCCAGCGAGCTCAAGGGCAAGTGCACAGAAACGGTTTCTGCACGTCCGAGAAGACGCGGGGGATGCGGATGTGCTAGACGAAGAGGAGGCACGCGTCGCCGAGCAGATTATTCGCGAGAGCCTGGCAAGGGCAGAGGATGTGGCCGGGAGGATCGAAGAGTTCGGCGAGGAGATGGCAGAGGCCCTCTTTCTCGACGGGCCCGAGGGCTACTTCGACCAGCACAAGCGTCGTCCCAATGGGTCGGGAACACCGTTCAGCCGGGCACCCAAGATCGAGTACGAGGACTTTGCCAAGTACGTGCGCGACTCCAAAGAGATTCACGCTGGTCCGCGTGCGTTTATCGCGTCCCTCTACCACACAATGTTCCCGCAGTGGAGTTTCGAGTTATCGCAGGGGTTCAATCTGCTGTTCTACGGTGTGGGGTCGAAGCGCAGTCTTGTCATGGAGTTTGTCGAGCAGACACTCGACCTGTCTACATTGGTGGTAAACGGCTACAACCCGGCTGTGACCGTCAAGGAGATCCTCAACAACTGCCTGTCGGTGCTAGTTCCCGGCGACGTGTCCAAGACGTTTCCGCGGACGCCAACGGAGCTGCTCAACGCCATGACGCGTTACATGGATGCGGAGCGGCCAGAAAAGACGGCCACTGCCAAGGGTCAGCGCGGCCCGTTTGCGCAGTTTGAGCTTTGCGTGGTTGTCCACAACCTCGACGGCGAGGCGATCCGGACCGACAAAGAGCAGGCGTTGCTGGCGCGCCTCGCTGCCATACCGGAGATCATGCTCATAGCCACCGTCGACAACATCAACGCCCCTGTACTGTGGGACGCCGCGCGCCTGGCGCAGTACAACTTCCTGTGGCACGACATGACGACCTTTGAGTACTACATAGTCGAGACGGGCCACGACGACGCGCTGGCATTGGGACGCAACCGCGCCACAGTCGGTACCAAGGGTGCCAAGTACGTCCTGGCGTCGCTGACCGCCAAGGCGCGGTCGCTGTTCGAGCTGCTGGCGTCACAGCAGCTCGAGACCATGAGCGAGCAGGCGCTCGCCGCTGCTGCCAATGGCAAGGGCGGCAAGGCTGCGCCGCCGGTTGGTACCGCGGCCCAGGGCATCGCGCTCCGCATCTTCTACAAGCAGTGCGTCGAGCAGTTCATTGTCGCCAACGAAGCCAACTTCCGCACCATGCTGGGCGAGTTCGTCGAGCACAAGATGGTCGTCATCAGCAAGGACGCGACCGGCGCCGAGGTCATCTACATTCCGTTTAGCGTCGACGCGCTCGAGGAGGCCATTGAGGACCTGGCGTCAATGTAGCGCGATGTACCGCTACGTCCAATGGCGGCCATGTCTCACCGTATGTACTGTCCTGTCTGCCTTGGCTCTGGCCTGTGCTACAATTTCCTGCATGTGACCTGCAAGGTCCAAAAACGCATGTGACAGCCGACCTATGATCGGGGAACGAGTCTGCTTAGATGGTCGGTTCCAAGGCAGCCTGTCGCCTGTATGTAATGAATTGTATTTTATTCTCACGCTGGCCCAACGCTGCTGTGGCAGTCGAACGTCTGATGGCGCGATTTGCGGGGTCGAAGGTGGGGGGTCCCACCAGTTTCTTCAGTGGCTGCAAACCGCATCGGGCGTCAAGGACCAAGAACAATCGCGATTCCCTCGTCATTCCTTCTCCCTATGATACGCCTACACACTACAATTGGACTATGCACAGACGCAAAAACTCAATTATTAGGTAAACACTGCCACCGCTTAGAGCTTGGCCTCAGAGCGGGCCTGCTTGAGCACACCCTCGATCGAGGCAGCCTTCATGACGTTGCCCTTGACCTTGAGCTTTCCGCTCATAAACAGCTTCTGGGCATTGGCCTTGCCGTCAACGAGGTTGGCAAAGTCCTTGTCCGACACAATCAGAGTGATGTCAGACTTGGGGGCGGCGCCAGCGTTGATGGTGCCCGAGTTCTTGAGGTCGAGGTTCCAGGTCTTCTCCTTGCCGTCGGCGTTCTTAATCTGGAACTGAATGACAGAGTTGGTCTGCTTAATGAACTTCTTCTTCAGAGTCTCGTCCTTGAGGCCCTCCTCGATGAGGTCGAAGGCACGGCTAGAGGGCCAGGCGGCGTCGCTGACAGTCATTTCTGATGTGTATGGTGATGCAAAAGTGGGGATGTGTGGATGCTCGTCTTGCGATGGGGAGAGCGCCAGGATGTGGAGGCGAGGGCTCCTTTATATAGGGCTGGCCGGCGTTTAGTTCCACACCCCGCCAAAGCCGCGCGTCGCCCGCCTGCGGGTCGATTTGGGAGCGGCCGGTGCCGAGGTTGCCGTTTGCAGTCGCGGCGGGGATGCGGCGGTATGATCACGTGATTTATGGAGGGCGGCGGCAGGTGCTGTTTGCCGGGACGGCCGTGCCGCGGTTGCACGCTGAGCGTCGCGATTGACGCCGGAGACAGGCTCTGGGGTACCGCGGGGACGTGTCTTCGGGGGGGAAGGTACCGTCGCCGATCGCGGCCGAGGGCAGAAGTGGGCCCTTTTTCCCTGGGCGCTCTGTCCCCAGACCCCCGCGGCAAATACTTCGCAGTTGAGCTGAAGCGGGGCCCACACACGTCAGTTGCGAAGCCACTGCTACTGGGGTCGGGGACAGAGCCCCCAGAAAAAAGTCCCCTCTACCCCCGCCCCCAGCACGCGAGCAGCAGGACCGGTGCAAAAAACATGATACGTCGCGAACCGTTCAGACAGACATGTGACAGCTGGCCGCCGTGCACGGATCTGGTACCAGTCGCGGGAATCTCGCGTGGCCAGCCACCGTTTTCCGCGCTGGTGCTCGACCCCGCGAATCACATGCCAGCGACGCTCTGCTGCCCCGGAATCGTCATCGGCCGCCCTAGCCCTGTGGGGCTGCTGGGCGCGATCGGAGGAACGTTTGCCGCTTTGCGCGGAACCCGCAAAAAGACTGCGTGAATGGCGTAACTTGACAGCAGGGGCGGTCGGGCTACCGTCGCTCGCTTTGCTGTATTCCCTGGCCAGCATCAACTGCTAGGTGATGCGGATTCGCTGCTTCATGTGACGCCCGGCGCAGTCCACCACCACCTCGGATGCATGAAATCCGGGCCCAGCATGTGTCTTAGCCGTGTCCGGCGACGCCGTGGCTCTCGACGGTGTCGTGTGCTCCGCGGCCAGTGCGTTCAGGGGTCGACATGTGCTTCGATGTCAGACTGCATTAATATGCATGTCCGTTGGCCATCGCCGGGTCCATCGTCGTCGGGAGCATGTGCACTGGGCGTCGCGAGGAGGCTCTGTTAGCTCTTTTCCTTCCTGGTGGCTGGCCCCCAGCATCCTGTGCTCTTTTTCTTCCTGGGGGCGCACATCCCCTGACCCCCGTACCAGTCGCGAAGCGACTGAGCTTTGATTCAATTGGAGGCACTTTACTCCTACCGACTGAAATACGGAGAGTGCATTAACATTAACTTATTTGGGGTAAGTTATAGGTTTCAGTCTTGAGGCGGTAGGACAAGAAAAAAATGTACGGGGATCCACAGCACTGCTCAGTCGCGAAGCGACTGCTACTGGGGTCTGAGGACAGCGCCCCCAGAGAAAAAAAATGAGCTCATAGAAACTGTCATTCAATAACTATACCTGCGTGTTTACCAGCGGGGGTAGCGCGCGAAGATGATTGTCGAAAGACGCACATCCTCGAAGAAGAGGTCGTTGGTCGAGTACTTAGGCTGCCAGCCGAGCGCTTTGGCCTTGGAAGCGCGGGCGCGCGAGTTTCCCTCGACGTTCCCCGCGTACTGGCCGTAAATCTGCTTTGCCTGTTCCGGGGTCGCCTCCTTGACGTCGGTAGACGCGGCGATGCCGAGTTCGACAAGCGTACGCTGAATCTGCTTGACCACGTCGCCGTACACGAACTCTTCGGTGTTGGCAAAGTAGAAGCCCGAGTGCTTGTCTGGCTCGCCGAGCGCCTTCCGCAGAATGAGTGTGTAGAAATCTGCAAGGTCCAGGACGTTGACCTGGGTCCAGTGGTTCAGACCCTGGCCGATAGTGTAAGCCTGCTTTTGCCTGAGAGCTCCCGTGATGAGCGCCGGTACCTGGATCGACCAGATGTTATCCGGGCCGCTTCCGGGACCCCAGATGGTGGGCGGTGCCACAATGACGAGGTCGGCTTTGCCCCTGGTCTTCGCGGCCCAGTTAAGAAGCAGCAGGTCGACGTCGCGGTGCGGCGCGTCGTCGCGGATCGACGCGATGTCCTCGTCCCGGGCGTCGTCGTAGATCTTGTCAGACAGCTTGCTGCCCCACACGCCGTCCATGAGTGTTCCCGTTCCCGACGTGTGGATGTACAGCGGGTGTTTGCCGGCCGCGATGGCCTTGTCGAGCCCGCGAAGGAACGCCTGCTGGGCCTGGAGGTGGTCCGCATCAGCGGTGTCGACAGTGATATCTGCCGCCGCGACCTCTTCCGTAATAATATCAAAATCGTCGAGAGTGCCCGTGACGAATTTGAGTGGGAAATCAAGTCTTGCGGCCCATTGCTCGACAAGGGCCTGTTTGGCCGCAGTCCGCACGAGGACTCGCACTGACACATCAAGCTTGGCCGCCTTGAAGTACGAGATGTACTTGCTGAGGATCGTGCCACCAATATACCCCGTCACGCCAGTGAAGAATATCTGAGTCTTTGTCATTGTGAGTGATGCTTCTGTTTAGTTTGCAAGTGCGAACACGCGTGGCGGAGCCTTGGACCACTGGATTTATACCCTCATTCATGGCCGTCCCGAAGGGCACAAAGGACCGCACGGCTTGCGATGGCAGGCCCTGCAGAATTTATAATCAGCCGTTATTTTGCAGCAAGGGCGCATGTTTGCGTTTTTGCCTCAGCGCATGTCGCGGTGGCCAAGTACTGGGTTTTGTCCGGTGTGGGTATAATTCAGGCGGCTGTTTCATTGCCACTTTAGTCCGTGGCCACTGCTGGCCCCGATAAAATCATCCCTGGACAGATCGCGCCCGTACTAGCCGTGCATATCGATGCTGCACCCCATCGTCACTTACCAACGGCGCGTAAGCGCAATCAGAGGGGAGCCCCGCAGTGCCTTCCAACTGCCAGTTGTTGTGCTAATTGTGGAATCTCGACAAACAGCGGTCACCAGGTGCGACTCGTCCAAGGATGGTTCACGGTTGCCGCTGGCCACTACCCCTGGCCATGGTGACCGCGGCGCGCTGCCACCGACTGCGTCAAAACTTTTGATCGGTGAGAACCGCCATAACGTTACCACGCATCGAAACGACGTTAATACGCGTTTCAGCCTTGGCGATTACCAAGCGCGCATGCTTACTGCTTTCAATGGTAGCAGTTCGATTTGACTCGGCATGTAGCGGGGGAACTATACTTGAAACCGAGACGGCGAGTGAGACATCTTTCTGTCAATTCTGTAGCCGACGTTCTTCGCAAAATGTATTAGTATGTTGCAGCACTATATTACCACCGGGGGTAACGGGCAAAGATGATGGTGGAAACCCGGGCGTCCTCGAAAAACGCCTCGTTGCTGGAGAGTCGCGGCTTCCAGCCAAGCGCCTTCGCCTTGGACGCTCGGGCGCGCGAGTTGCCGCCGATGGACGATGCCGAAAACGGCTCAAAGTGCTTGTGGATCTCGTCGACTGTCTCGGGAGTTTTGATATCGGTAGTCGTCGCGATCCCGATATCAACAAGCGTCCGCTGGATCTGCCTGCATACGTCGCCGTACGCAAACTCGTCCGCGTTTGCAAAGTAAAAGCCAGAATGCTTGTCTGGTTCCTCGAGCGCCTTGTGCAGTATGAGTGCATAAAAGTCTGCGAGGTCCAAGACGTTGATCTGCGTCCAGTGATTGAGCCCCTTGCCAACAGAGTACGTCTGCTTGTGCTTGAGAGCCGTGGTGATGAGCAGCGGAACCTGTATGGACCAGATGTTGTCGGGCCCGCTTCCAGGTCCCCAGATCGTCGGCGGGGATACGATGACAAGGTCTGCACGGCCCTTGTTCTGTTTTAACCAGTTGAGCAGCAGCAGATCCACGTCACGGTGAGGCGCGTCGTCTGGGATCGACGCGATATCCTCGTCCCTCGCGTCGTCGTACACCTTGTCGGTAAGCTTGCTGCCGTACATGCCATCGACCAAAAGGCTTGTGCCGGACGTGTGGATGTATAAGGGGTGCCTTCCGGCCGCAATCGCCCTGTCTAGGCCCCGCAAAACAGCTTGCTGTGCCTTCAGGTGGTCGGCGTCGGCTGTATCGATAACTACATCAACTGTGGCCGCCTCAGTCTCAATTACTTCGGCATTGTCGAGCGATCCCATGACGTACTCGAGTGAAACGCCGAGTCTAGCAGCCCATTTTTTCACCAGGTCCTTCTTCGAGTCATTACGGACAAGCACCCTCACGGAGACGTCCCTGCCCGCATCCCTAAAGTACGCGAGAGTCTTGGCAAGGACGGTCCCGCCGATGTACCCGGTTGCTCCCGTAAAGAACACTCGTGTTTTGCCCATTGTTCCGGCCGTGGTCGTCTCAATTGCTCCCGCAAGTCTGGCGTCATATATACTTTCCCCGCGGAATGCCGTCATTGTGCGTCAGCCGCTTGCCAGCCGCTCCATCGAATTTGTAATCGTCAGCTGCGATTCTTAGGTACTGAGACTCTGCCAACCAGACCCCCTGGAAAAACAAAAACCAAAAAATTAAACACAAATATCGGGTCATAACATATCATACATAGCGTAGCGACTAGTGGCGGTACTGGCGGAGGTCGAGGGTGAGCGCCTGCGAGGAGTTGACTTCCTGGTCGCGGTAAATGCCGACAAGCGCATTTGAGTTCTCAAAGAGGCCCTGCTTGAGCGATATGATGATGACCTGGAAGCCATCGCGAGCATGGCGCTCCATGTACCGGGCGACGGACGCGACGTTGGCGTTGTCGAGGGCGGCGTCGACCTCGTCCAGTACGAAAAACGGCGAGGGCTGGAATGAGTGGATCGCGAAAAGGAGCGCGAGCGCAGCCATGGACTGCTCGCCGCCGGACAGCTGCGACATGTCCTTGTAGCGCTTGCCAGGCGGGGTCACGGTGTAAACAACGCCGGCCAGGTACGGCTCGCGAGTGTTGCCGACATTGAGCTCTGCGGACCCTTCGGCGCCCGACGCCGCCCGCGTCAGCTCCTTGTAGATCGGGCCGATGCGGTCCGCAATGTGATCGTACGCTTTCTTGAACAGCGCGAGGCGCTTTTCTTGGACCTTTTTGAACTCGCTCGAGACTTGGTCGCGAGTATCGCTCGTCTGGGTAAACTCTTCTTCGGCCGCATGGAGACGCTCGCGAGACTGCTCGAGGTGGGCAGAGGCATGCACGTTGACGGACGCGCGGTCGATCTCGGCGTGCAGGCGAGCGATTTCCTCCTGGAGCTGCTCGCCCACGGCCGCGTCCCCGCTTTCCTTGAGGTCGGCCGGTAGTGAAGAGTAGTCGACGGCAATGTCCGGGTTGGCTGCGCCGGAAGCAGCGTCGGCGTCAGGCATTTCCGAGTCTTCGTCGTCCACAGTCGGGACTGCGACCTCGTCGAGGGGGACGCTGGCGAGCGAGCCCCGCGCGAGAGGGATTTCCTGGCCCTCGAGCTTGATACTGCGGAGCAGGTTCAGCCACTGGTGCTTAAAGCGAGAGGACTCGCCGACAATGGCGTCGAGCGCACTGCGGGCCTCGCGGATCTCAGCATCGGCTTCTTTGACGGCAGCCGCGTACCGGTCAGCATTAGTACTCGAGACCTGCAACTGGCTGCGTGCCTCGTCGAGCTTGTCAGCGGTTTTGGCAATATTGTTCTCGATGCTCCGGATGGAGGATACAAGCTGACTGCGTTGAGCTGCCAGTTCGGCGACACTCGTCCGGTCTCGCTCGAGGGCTGATGCGACCACGTCGTGCTGGCGCTTGGTCTCTGCGAGCCGGTCCTGTTCAAACAAGAGCTGCTTCTCGAGTCGCGCCAGCTGCTGGTTGAACTTGAGGCGTTCCTGGGCGGCGCCCTCGGCGACCGCCTCCTGAGCGTGCTCGAATTCGGCCACATTGCTGATTCCCAGCTGCTCCACAAACGGCCTGAACACGTCGTTCTTCGCACCGCCGACCCGCGATTGAGCCTCGGCAATGGCGTTGTCAATGACGTCGACCTCGGCGCGCAGCGCGCGTAGCGGCTCCTCGAGCTGGTCGAGCTCGGACGCGGCGTGAGCCAGCTCTGTCTCGCGGCTCTCGACCTCTTGAGCGACCCTGGTGAGCTCATTGCGTGTCTGGCTAAGGCGCAGTGTCAGCCGCGAGACTTCGCTCGCCAGCTGCTCCTCGTTGCCGATCTGCGTCCGCTCTTCCTGTGCCTTGCGCAGGTCGCCCATATACCGGTCCTTGAGCCGGTTGAGGCCGTCGACCTCCTTCTGGTCCCACTTTTGCGCGTTGGAACTCGAGCCCTCGTTAGATCCGCCTGACATGAGATTGTCGCGGTAGATGATGGACCCATCGAGCGTCACTGCCTTGACGCTCTTGTTGAGCTCCCATCGTAAACGCTTGGCCGCCGGCATGTCGCGGCAAACAACCGCATCCTGGCATACGAACCGCACCGCCTCGGCGACCTCGTCCACATACTCGACGCAGTCGATCGCCAGAGTGTACTGCTCGCCGAGGGCGCGCAGGCTGTTGTCGATGCGGCGCGCCGCCAGCCGCTCGAGCGGCAGACACGTCGCGACGCCGGCCTTGTTCTCGCGTAGGTAGTTGATGACCTCGTGGGCGGTGCGCGTAGTGTCGACCACAATTGACGAAAAATGGCGGCCCAGGACCGCAGCTACGGCAGTCTCGTACTTCTTGGCCTTGGGCACGCACAGGTCGTACACGAACCCCTTGACGCCCGGAAACGCCTCCTTGAGTTTCAGCACGTTGTCGCGGAACGCCCGGTCACGGTCCGACTCGTGTCGCGTCGCGTTGAACTCAAGCAGCTTGAGCGAGATCTCGCGCAGCCGTTGGTTCCGCTCCGCCATGCGGTTATCGAGGTCCCGCTTAGCGGTCCGCACCGCATCGAGGTCCTTGTTCTTGGCCCGCAACGCCCCCTCAGTCTCGACCTTGGTCAGCTCCAGCTGCTTGTGGCGCGACCGCAGCTCCGCCAGGTCCGCCTCGTAGCGCTCGCGCTGCTGGGCCAGGCTCTGCTGTCGCGTCTGCACGCCAAGAAACTTATCGTGCGCAGTCTTGCGCGTTCGCCGCAGGGTCTCAAGCTGCGTCTGCTCCTTGGCTGTCAGCAAAGTGAACTCGGACTTGAGCCGCTCGTACTCGGCCAAAACCGGCGCCGTCAACTTGGCATCCCACTCGCGGTTTGCGCGGCGCTCCGTCTCCTCCTCGAACTGCGTGCGAGCCCGGTCCACAACGCGCATGTCGGCCTTGACCTTGTCGACAGCGCTTTGCTGGCGCGCGCGCGCCCGCTCCAGCTCCTCCAGCCGCCGTTGCTGCGTGTCAACGCGTCGCTCCGTCAGCCGCAGCTTCTCCTCCACCGGAAGCAGCTCGCGCTTGCGCTCGCTCAGCTGGTTAGTCACCTCCTTGTGGCTCCGCTGCTGGCGGTTGTATTTTTTCAGCTGGTCCGCGTGGCGCGCCCGCACCACCTCGAGCTCGTCCCGGGCCGCCTGCGCCTGCGCCTGCGCGTCCTCGACCTGTTGCCGCGCCGCCGCTACCTCGGCATCCTTGCGCTCTCCGCGCTGCTCAAGATGGTATAGCTTCCACAGTAGGTGCTGCTGCGCCAGCTCGGCCACCCGGTCCACGTTGTCCTGGTGCAGCTGCATCTGCTTCGCCTGCTGCTCAAACTGCTTGATCTCAGACGTGAATGCCTTGCGCTTGTTGAACATGGACGAGATGTTCTCAGACGCAAGTTCCTGCTGCCGCTTGAGCCGGTCGTACTCTTCCTTGTACTCGGCGCTGCCCGAGATCTGCTCAATCAGCTGCGTCAGATCCTCCGCCTGCATCAGCGCGACGCGCTCCACCTCTCCTTGGAATACCAGAAAGTTCTTGGCCTTGACCAGAATGTTTTCCTGCGCCAGGCACTTGAGGTACTCGTCGAACGTAACCACCTTGCCGTTAAGCAAGTACTGGCTCTTGTATTCGCGTCCCGCCGGGCCCTGCGATGACACAATGCGCCGCGTCAGCTCCAGTTTCGTGCCGTTGGCCCGCTCGTAAAACGCCTTGACGTGGGCATCGGTCGGGTCGTCGCGTTGGGTGCCAAAATCGGCGGCACCGTCGTTGGCCAGCACGCGCCCGCGGTACACAAAGTCTCTCAAGTGCATAGTGCGCAGGTGCACTGACCGCACGCCCAGCACAAATGAAATCGCGTCCATCATGTTGCTCTTTCCAGATCCATTGGGCCCTACAATCGACGTGAAGTACGCGTCGCTAAAGTCGACGCGCGTCGTTCCGCGGTAGCTCTTGAAGTTGTACAGCTCGATGCCGGTCAGGCGGCCCCTGGCGACGCCGTCGTCCGCCGTCATGGTGTCGGTGGCAGCGGTTTTCTACGTTCAATTGGCGAAACGCGTTGCGTCGCGTGGTGATCCTGCAAGCAACGGGCCTGGACGCGAGGTTAATTTGGGTGGAGCTCGAGATCGTGTCGATTGCTGATTAAGTATCGTTTGTTACACGAGACCTTTTGGGGGAACTTGACAGATACTGCGCCTATGATTCAGGACGATACAAAATCAAAGGTCAGCACTCTTGACAGAGTCAGGCCGCTCGAAGCTCGTTGGTCCGTCAATTTAGTCTGGGCTCCATCGGGCATCGGCATTGAGCGATCGACCTACCCCTGACCTCGGATTACTTTTCACTTTTTTGCAGGGTTTTTCTTATTTTTAGCATTTTGCGTTTTTTCTAGCGCAGCACGTCGTAGGCATCACCGAAAACTTCTTGTCAGATGCGGTCATATCAAGGCGACAGAACGACTTCCCGTCCGATCAGTCCTAGTTAACCGTCTTAGAGCTACACTCAGTAGTGCAGTGGGTGACCATGCGCGAACAGGTAGTACTGCATCTTTTTTTGCAGTTTCGGAGCATGGCCATATTTTTTTGGCCGGCCATTATTTCGGATGTGGAACCCCTGCCCTGGACCGCCCCGTCACCTCAGCGCTTGCGCCTCTTCTAGCCCATGTTCAAGTACGTACGCAGCGTGGGAACACCCTCAGCTGCTTACCTGTACAGCGGTTGCATTTTTACCAGCCGAAGGCGGTATCTTGCTGGTCACGCCGATCACGTTAGCTGAAGCCTCAGACCCGTGTCTCGGAGGGCTGTGCCGGCTGTCCCGGAACACTTGCTACAAGTGCAATTGCTTGTTCTGGAATCGCTTTGACAGAATATGCCAGATGCACCCGTTTGCAACAATTGTGGCGCCAGGCAACGGTCAGATCTGTAGACGCAGCCGTCCAGACGCACTGCTCATCTGGCGCCGGTCGGAGACTTGGCACGTTGCATCGCAAAGACGGCACTAAGCGTGTGTGTTGCTTGCTTCAGACTGCAATCTGTTTTACGCGGAACAAACGATTGCGCTCACACGAGAGTCTTCGCATGGCGCAACATGTCTGGGGCTTTCGTACAGCAGTGATCTATATTTGGCAACCCAAAACTGGGCAACCGGATTCGGCATCGGAACCAGGGGATGAAATTTCGGGCCGGCCCCCAAATGGCGCGGACGAGCCACGGCGCCAAGGCGTGTTTCAGTGCATTGTCGGGAGAGCTGCGGTCTGCCGTCGCCACCACTGTAGTGTACTGTCAGACAAATGGCTAAAACGCACGCTTGTCGTAGCTGCCTAACTTGAGACTCGCGGGGCAGATCCTTTCTGCTCCCCTTACCTCCTAGGGGCACGCTGCAGGATATCGGCTAAACGGGAATATGACGATCGGAGTCTGGCGGGTCGGTCTTCGTAGCCAGCTGAGTTTTTAGCAGGAGTTTTCACTCAGAACGCAACGTAATCGGACTGCGGCCGCACCGGCCCTTGTCAGTACCTGCGGTCTTGCGTCCGAAAAGGCACAAACGTAAACAGCGTATGTCATGCGCACGCGCACGCAAGTGCAGGCCGCCAGCGAGAACAAGTGATGCTGTAGCATGCCGCCTGGTATCTATTTTTTATCAATGCTAGCCCTCTGCGGGGTAGCCCCTCTGCAGGGCCTGACTCCGCAGCCTTTTTGCAATTGTGCTGTGTTTTTCGTCACGAACCCCACAGGGAATGCTCTCGAACCTTGATTTTTGGCGCCGCACGGCGGCCACCCCCAAATGTTTACGGTCTGCGCCCACTGCAGCGGGACCCCATGCGTGCTGCGCACGAGCGCCGCGGCTCGTCTTGCCCTGGTCCTGGGCCCTAATATATTAGTCGGACTTTTTCCCCCGTTTTCCCCTCCTCAACCCCTTGGTTCCAGGATTCCCAAAAAAGCATCTCCACTTCTCACACACGCACACACAATGAAGGTCACTCTGTTCTCGGTTCTGGCGTTTGCTGCCTCGGCCCTCGCCGCCTCCAACTCTTTCACTTCGCCCGTCGGCGGCTCGTACAATGCTGGCGACACTATGTCGATCCAGTGGACTGCTGACTCGTCCATCGACAAGGTCAACCTCTACCTCATGTACGGCGGTGCTTCGGCCCTCATCGAGCAGTCGGAGATTGCTGACGGCATCAGCAACTCGGGCAACGTCAACTGGAACATTCCCACCAGCCTCAAGACCCGCACTGACTACTCGCTCAAGATCACTGCTAGCGACAACGTCACCGACGCCAACTACTCGCCCCAGTTCACCATTGTGAACGACTCGGTTTCGTCGTCGGCTGCTTCGGAGTCGGCCTCGTCGGCCGCCTCGTCGGCCGCCTCGGCCTCTGAGTCTGCTTCGGCTTCGGCTTCGGAGTCGGCTTCCGCTTCGGCTTCGGGCTCTGCTTCGGGCTCGGCCTCGGGCTCGGCCTCGTCTGCCGCCTCCTCTGCTGCTTCCGCCTCGGCTTCGGCTTCTATGGCCTCGTCCGCTGAGACCTCGTCGGCTGCTGCCTCGAGCCTTGTCGCTGGCGGAGTCACCAACAGCACCGTCGCTGGCGGCCAGTCGGCCTCTAGCTCGGTGGCCGCCTCTGGCTCGGCGGCCGCTTCGGGCTCGGCTACTGGCCACTCGGCCTCGGGCTCTGCTACCTCTGCCGCTGCTTCGGGCTCCGCTTCGGGCTCGGCCTCGGCCTCGGCCTCTGAGTCGAAAGCTTCCGGCGCTGGCGCCCACAACGTACTCAGCGGCATGGTTCTGGCCGGTGGCCTCGGCGCTGCTGCCATGCTTGCCCTCTAAGCGGCGTGACGAGATTGGTTTCCTGTTTATATATATTGAGCTTTCCTTTTTTTTTTAATACATTTGCTCTGATGAGTTGCTTTGCCTGAACATTGAGTAAGAGAAGCCGAGAGTCCCGGGTGTCGTAGAATTTGCGCGATTCGGCCGATCTAGCACCGTCTAGGTTATACAGTACAGGCAAACCTTGGGCCCGAAGTGTCAGATTCCATGCGCGGCCCCGTCGCATCGCCAAGCACTACGACGATCCATACCCTGTATAGAACTTAAGGTTGCTCTAGGTTCAAAGGGCGTTGGATCGTGCATGGTCTGCCCGACAACTAATCACGGCTACCGTCTGGGAAATGATAGTCGCCTATCTCACATGTTGTGGTGTACTCTGCCGAGATCTGAAACATTGGCCCGGCTGCTGCCATGCACCTATTATAAAATCAGGTGGGTTAACCACGTTCTAAACCGGACATATGGCAGGTTATGCTGTTGGTGTACATTGGTTAGCGGATACCCCGCACGACAAGTTTAGGAGCCTCCGTTTGTAGTGTGAGATGGACGCATTACTAGTACGGTCCCTGTGAAGCTCGATGGTATTGCCATGTTTCTGCTGAGCGTGTTTGTCTCTTGATGGGTTCTTTCATTGGGAGCCGGAGGAGAGCGTCGAACACTAAGACACCAGAATCACCACCTTAACTTTGCCAAGCTCCGTAATGGTTTTTTTATGCGGTCCGTATCTCGGTTGTCCAGTTTGCGGCGGTCAAACGAGCATCATCGTGCTTGGCTCTCGCATTGTCCGAGTTGAATTTTCACGCCACTGGGGAACTTTCGTGCCTGAGTTAGTGATGGGGGCCCCGGCGATTCCCACGTCGCGTTTCGTTCGAGCTGTGCGGCGCGCCGTCGCCGAAAGAGGCAACGTCCGGAGGCTCGCATTCGGGTACTTGTAAAGTTTTCTATTCTATGCAAATGGCGTCATATGCGCTAATGATTATACTTCGGCGATAGGTTGGCTAGTCCAGCGTATTCCTGGGCATTCGCTGTTATATGAGGTGACATGCAACCCCTGCAGCTTACATTCTCCCTCCCGGGGTCTTCGGCACCGCGTAACGCGTGGTCTAGCTCAAATCCCAGTCTAGAGTTCCCTCGGCATAAAAAGGAAGCACAGAATGTGACCTTTTCACGGTCCCGCCAGAAAAACTGGGTAACGCAAGCTTATGCCAGCAAGATGCAAAAAAAAGATGCAGTACTACCTGTTCGCGCATGGTCACCCACTGCACTACTGAGTGTAGCTCTAAGACGGTTAACTAGGACTGATCGGACGGGAAGTCGTTCTGTCGCCTTGATATGACCGCATCTACCAAGAAAATTTCGCTCTTCACTAGGATGTGTGGCCGTATAAAGTGAAAAGTTAAAATATGAACAAATCTGAAAAATGATGCACCAAGTTCGCCGCAGTTGACCGGAGCTCTTTCTTCTAGTGAATTCGGATTAGTCCATCGTAGATTCTCTTATTTGTCAACCTTGTAGGGCTTTTTCTTTTGTCTGCACGTTTCCTCTAGAGTTGTTATTTCTGTCACACATAGGTTTGTATGATCTGTACTGAATGAGGCATGCCGGGCAGGGATTGAAATCGGGTTCTTGCCCATCACCACGCCCGTCAGAAACTCATGACCTGACTTTGTCACCGAGCAAGCACCGTTCGTACTAGGAATGGACCCTCGGCGACTGTGAACCCAATCGGCACACGCAGATCTGCCGATAAGCCGGGGGCCCAAACTCCTGACAAGAGAGGACCGCCACGACACTAGATCGGTCCAGAGGCGCGTGTTCGTTCTGCTCCAATTAGATCAAGAGTCGCCTGTGCCCGGCGGATGCGCAGCTGGCGCTGGCCCTTGAAAATGAAGCGGCCATCGCTGGCGAGTCGTTAGTGCGGGGTACATACACCAATCGTACGACTTGAACTGTACCAGATCTACTCTGGGACAACATTGGCTGGCGTCAGCGATGGACTGAATGCCGACCGACACCTAATCTACAGCCTCTGCCGCGGCATACTGCCAAGCTACACCGGCAAGAGCCTGCCCTGAAGCTGCGCTTTGCATCGGACTGTTTCCAAGCACTCGGACAGCGGGCTCGCAAGTAGCTACACTTGATGCTTACGCCATCAAGATGCCGCGCCTGCGTCTCTATGCACAGCCATGCCCCGGCAGGTAGGTTTAGTAATGAGCTTAACGGCGGCGCGATTTTGGTTCACGAGTCTAAGCGACCAGGGGTGCAGGCTGCAAGCGCGCAAGCACAGGCAGCCGGCGACGGCCGTCGACGAAGTGAATACCGAGGTGCAGGCTTGTAAGCGCCTGGTCGAAAACTAGCACCACTCGGTTGGACACATGATTCTAAGCTATCGCTATCAGGAGCCGATGTTGCAGATACGCGGCATACCCGGAAAGATCAGGGGCTAATCGAGCCGATCGCTGAACCGGTCGATGGGCCATGGGGGCGCGGCATCGGGCATTCCAATGAAACCAAACGCGCTTGACGCAAAGCATGGGAATCTGGCATTGCTTCTTTCAGACGACAGAGCGGCACGGCACCTCGGTAGATCAGATGGTCCGACATACATGACCGACAAGCGAAAAAACAATAGGGGGCTACATCCCGCGACGCGCGTCTTTTAGTGATCGGCAGAGAGGTCCCCTGGGGAAGTGCCAAGCCTGGATCCAATGGCTGAGCCCATTTGGCGACCTTTGACAGCCGCTGCCGTCGATTTCAGAGACCGACTGTAGTGCCGCTACGCGTGGGCAGTGCCTGGCACCGGCTCAACAGCGGTCACGGCCCCGTGCCTGAGCCCGTGCGGTACAGTGGCTGTGGCCAAAATACTGCAGGGATCTGCAGCGGGCGCATCGACCGGGCCGTTCGCACAGCTGGCAAATAGGGTGTCGGCAACAGAAACAGCAGACTGACGCTCCAAAACGGACGCCAATGCCCTTACAGGGCGCCCTGCGGCCGCCAAGAACCCACAGGGAGCAACCTTGCCTGGCTATGTCGCACGTCGCTCGGCGGCCGGGCAAGGATGCGGTAAGGACGAGGGTCCCAGGAACCGGGCAGTGTCGCCTCCAGGGACGTTTGGCAGATTCGCGAGGTCGAGGCAGCTCGGCTCCAGCGGTCGAGGCGGTGCCGACAAAAAAAGCGGGCGAGCCGGGACCAGCAGGTCTCGGGGCCGACCCAGAGGCACATCCGTTCTGGCAGAGCCTGCACACTGGCACCAGTACTGCAGGGCCACGCAGTCCGTGCAGCCATTTGCAGGAGCAAGTGCCTGCCGCCACTTGGGGCGCACGCGGGGGGCGCCACGGCGTGCCCGCACCCTTTTCGCATTTGCGCTCATCGTGCGTATAAGGCGGGCCTGTCCCAGATCCCCGCCAAAAAATTCAAAAATAACACAACACAATGAAGGCCGGACTGCTGTCGACCATAGTACTGGCCGCTGGCACTGCGGCCGCAATCGACGGCATTGTGGGCCGCAAGGGAGGGCCCGTGCACCACGACGGCCTGGCCGGAGCCGGGCGTGCGCAGAAGCGGGTGGTCCACGCCGAGCTGGCGGGCGATGGCCCGGCCGGGGCCGCCCGGTCTGAGCGGGTGGTTCACCCCGATCTGAGCAGAGCCAAGCGCGAAAAGCGCGAAGACGGGCCGGCGGTCGTGGGCATCGACTTCCGCGTCAAGCGCACGCCCGCCAGCACGTCGGAGCGCACCCTCACCAAGCGGGACGGCCAGACGGTGTCGCTGTCGATCGCCAACGACGAGATGGTGTCGTACCTGGCGGAGCTCGAAATCGGCAGCGACTCGCAGAAGGTCGACATCGTGCTCGACACCGGCTCGTCCGACCTGTGGGTCATGGCGAGCACCAACAAGTACTGTACCACTAATGCGCGCGAGATCGCCACCGGCCAGGGCATCAACTGCACCGACATCACCTTCAACTACAAGACCTCGTCGTCGTGGTCGTTCAACGGCTCGTCGACGCCCGACTTCACGATCCAGTACGGCGACGGGTCTGCGGCCGAGGGCCGGTGGGGCCAGGACACAGTCAAGTTCGGCGGCATCACAGTCGAGAAGGCGAACCTCGCGCTGGGCGAGACGTCCAACTCGTCTGCCTGCGTTTTTGGCATCGGGCTCATCGAGAACGAATCCACCGCGGACTTCTCCCAGTACTCGGGCCCCTCGAGCACGTGGCCGCCGCCCGGCACCTACGACAACCTGCCGGTGCAGATGAAGAACCAGGGCCTCATCAACAAGGTCGCGTACTCGCTGTGGCTCGACGACGCCTCCGCGAGCTCCGGCTCCGTCCTGTTTGGCGGCGTCGACCACGGCAAATACAACGGCACGCTCCAGCTCCTGCCCATCGTACAGTCGCTCGACTACGTCAATTACGACTTCCCGACGCCGCTCGAGTTCAACATCATCCTCAACTCTATCACCGCGGTGGCGTCGGGCGGCGCCTCGGTCGACGTCATGTCCGACACGGCGCTGCCGGCTCTGCTGGACTCGGGCACCTCGTTTGTGTATCTGCCGCAGGACGTTGCCGAGTCGATCGCGGCGTCGCTGAGCGCGTTCGAGTTCAAGAACGGCGACGGATGGTACACTGACTGCTCTATGGGCTCCGCTGGCACGCTGCGCTTCAGCTTCAGCGGCGTCGAGATCGAGGTGCCGCTGTCGGAGATGCTGATCCCGCTCGTCTCCGACAGCAGCAGCAGCGGCATCAGCGACAGCGGCGACATTCTCCAGCAGAACGGCATCAACTACTGCCAGTTGGCGCTTATGCCGGCCGACAGCAGCATTATCCTGGGCGACTCGTTCCTGCGCTCCGCCTACGTTGTCTATGACCTCGAGAAGTACCAGATTGCAATCGCGCAGGCCCTCACCGGCAAGGACGCCTCCAATTCCAATGTCGAGGCTATCACCTCGGACATCCCGTCGGCCTCCACTGCCTCGGGCTACTCGTCGACACAGTTCACGACCCGCTACTCTGCGAGCCACAGCGCCATCTTCTCGACGCCGAGTGGTGCCGCGTCGGCGACTCTTTCTGGTGGTTTCTCCGAGGCCAGCGCCATCGAGACCACGCGTGCTAGTCTCACCGGCGCCGCGAGCGACGCCTCGAATAGCGGCGGGAGCAGCAGCAGCAGCAGCAGCAGCACTGCCAGCGGCAGCGCTGCCACGAGCTCCCATAAGGGTGCTGCCCCCGCCCAGTTTGGCGTATCTCCCGCCGCCGGCGTTCTCGCCCTATTCGCTGGCCTGCTCCTCCTTTAAGCATGTAATCTAAACAGATAGAACTATAGCCGGCTATGTCCCCAGATCCCGTGGGAACTGCCAAGGGTTGACCTCGTAATTTCCTGGGGGCTCTGCCCCCAGACCCCGTAGCAACTGCTTCGCAGTTGAACCCGCTAGGAAAGAGAGCATTCCGTCCATTTCTTGGGGGGCCCTGCCCCCCAGACCCCCGCAGCAACTGCTCCGCAGTTGAACTCAGAACATTCCCTACAAGTCGTGGGGCTGCCCGCCTCCCGCTTTGCGAAAATCATTGCGTTAAACGTTGCTTTATGGGGAGGGCCGATCTGTCTCCACGCCAGACGGTCAAACTGCGAGGCAGTTGCTAGGGGGGTGTGGGGCAGCACCCCCGGGAAATAGAAGTCTGTTCCACCTTCCTTTCCGGGATCCGATCAGGCGGTTCAACTGCGAAGCAGTTGCCACGGGGGTCTCGGGGCAGCGCCCCCAGGAAACAGAGCCTGCGGTGACACAAGTTGCGTACTCTAAAACCTGTTTTCAGTTGGACCGGCTAGGCATTTCACCTAGCCTACAGCTGAGCTTTTTACTTTTGTTTGTTTGTTATCGTTATCGATGCATATGCACGATTATAAAGCAGTGCGGCTAAACTGTAGTCAAGACCTGGTCCTAGGCTGTGGACGTTTTTGGACTTCTATCAGAACCCCCAAGCTGAGGGCATTTCGCCACCATACAGATGAACACACGGCCATGAGTGGACACGATGACCAGCCAGTAGAGCTGCTGAGTAGCGACGGAGAGGACGAGCTGGTGGAGGTCGAGGTGCGCAGCGTGCCGGCGGACCGACGGAGCAGCGTGGAGGAGACGGCGTCGCGCAGAGTGGGCGGGACGGCAGCACGGGCATCGGAGACGACCGGGGCTGTAGAAGAGGATACAGGGGACGAAGATGTGCAGATCACACGCGAAGTGAGGCGGACACCGCCGCCAGAGCCGTCGGTGCCGTCGCCGATGTCGTTTTTGTACGAACTGCAGCGGCAGTTTTTTGAGATGGCAGACCGTGGCGATCAGCTGACAGGGCCGACAGTCGTGCTCGGCCCGAGTTTCGGTAGCGGGAGGGGCAGGCGGGCCGAGCGACCGCGCCAGATCGGCTCGCGCGATGGCACCGGCCCAGGAACACGGACGCGCCACGCAATGTCGGAAAGGTTTTCGTTTATGACGCCCGAGGAGATGCACGAGCGCCAGGACTCGGTGGAGCGGCGCACACACGAGGCAGATATACGGTCTGCGCGACTGCGGGCGGCTGCCGGGCGCGGGCACCACCATCACCACCACCACCACCCGTACCATATGCTACACCACTTTCACCACCACCACCACCCGTTTTTCGAGATGTCGCGGCGGCACGGGGCGGCAGCAGAGTATGCGGGCGCGATGGACGACGCTATGATGCAGGCGATCATGCGCAGTCTCGAGGACACCGGGGCGCCGCGGCGGTCCGTGGCAGTGGACAAGATCCGCAAGCCTCCCGAGCCAGAGCCGGCTCGCGAGGGGTTCACGCGCGAGCTGCGCGAGGACAGCGGGCCCCCGCCGCTGTGCGCGTATTGCGACGTCGAACTCGGCGTCGGCATCCCCGAGGGCGACAAGGCGCTCACCGAGGCGCGCCGGCTCCTCAGCAAGCGTGTATTTTTTGCACGCTGTGGCCACGTCTACTGCGGCAGCTGCGTCACCCACCTCACGGACGCGACGGCCCGCAAGCGCCGTAAGCATCCCCGCACCTGCGTCGCTCCAGACTGCAAACAGCGCCTCAACGTTAAGAACCCGTTTTTCGAGGTCTATTACTGAAACTCTGGGTCCATGCCGGGGCAGCCCAGAACCACGGCCGCCGGGCAGCAGACTGAGCGGCGGCCCTTGCGCGCCCAGCAATACCCAGCGATTCTGGTACGATCGTGGGAATGCACCACCTTTTACAATAGCATGTGCACGAGCATTAATACATTGGCATCAAGATTGTGGAGGAGTTCGTAAGCTGGCCCGGGGCCAGCGTGAGTCCAAGTGAGAACCAGCAGCGGAGCGGCTGCCTCGGGGGGGTCTGGGGGGTGGTCCCCAGGAGACCACCAGCAAGAGCCGCCGCGGTGATCACGGATGCATTAACAAAAGATGCAAGAGTAAGTATGTATGCTAGGATACCGAGGAGGCGGCTAGCGCTGCGAGCTGGCTCGCCGCCTCAGACGCGCCCAGACGCTCCGCAGGAGAGTAGCGAAGCATCTGGGCTACGATGACACGAGCTTGCGGCGAGCCGCGTGGTACCAGGGCTGCCCACGGGTCGGCCAGGCCCGGGCGGGGAGCGGTGCCTGAAAGCGGCAGGTCCTGCTCGTCGGGCCATGCGTCGGGCGACGGGGTGCCGAGAGCGTCGAACAACGCGCTCATGAGCGCAATGTCACTGCGGTAGGGCGCCAGCAGTGGGACCGCCAGGTCGCGGCTCAAAAGCTTGCACAGGACAACACCGGCTGCCCAAATGTCGACGCCGGGGCCGTAGGTTGTGATGCCAAGCAACAGCTCCGGCGCGCGATACTCGGCGGTCGCGACCTGCGTGACCATGGCGCCCCGCGGCTCGCGCCCGCCATTGTCGGGCTCGGTCCAGGCGGTGCCAAAGTCAACCAGCACCGGCTGAGTCCAGTCACCGGGCCGGAACAGGATGTTGCCGGGCTTGACGTCCCGGTGCACAACACCCTGGGAGTGTACAAACGCGAGCGCAGAGCAAACTGTGGACACGATAGTGGCCGCCAAACCCTCTGCAAGCGCGTTGCGCCAGCCCGACGGGTACCGCGCCTTTGCATGCTTTCTGAGGACGCCGTCGAGGTCGGCGGCGTACAGCGGCATGGCCATGACAAGCTCTGTGTCCGCGCCTACGTGGTCAAACGATTCGAGAAGCTGCACCACGCCGCTGTGGCCGCCTGCCTCGCCTAGGCGACGCAGGATTGCCGCCTCGGCCCGCGACTCATGCGGGGGTCGGTCCTCTACGGGTACGGTGATTTTGAGCGCCACGACGGAGCCGGTGCGCCGGTCGGTGGCGCGATACACGTCAGAGAAGAGGCCGTGGCCCACCCTCTCGTGTCTATCGTAGTTTTGCATCGGTCATGCCTGCGGGGACGGCGCTGGAAATGGCCAACTTCTCTCTAGCCTGCAGTCTCAGGGCGCCGGGGAGCATACTGACGGCAACCAATTCACAATAACTACAGCTGACTTATATCGCCGCCGCCGCCATGCGAGCCTCGGAGGCACAAGCTGACGGGAATGGCCAGGAAGCGGACGGCATGTCGTGGATAGACGTTGACCACAGAGCTGCGGGCACTGAGAAGTCGCATGCTGTGAGCGAGAGCGAGATCGCGCACCTGGTGGACGCGGGCGACCGCGGAGCCGTCGCCGAGCTGGCGCTGTCGGGGCCCGGCCTGCTGAGCAGCGATATTAGGAGGCGCGCGTGGCCGCTGCTTCTGGGAATAGAGCCGAGCAGAGTACAGGAGTACGCCAGGATGCACGCAGACGCGCCGCACGAGCCAGCACGCACCCAGGCGAGTTTGGGCGCCGACGACAAACTCGACAAGCTGCTTGCAGTCCCGCCGGCCGACGAATGCCGCGACGAGGCGCAGGTTCGCCTCGACGTCGAGCGCTCGTTTGTGTATTACCCGCCTAATCCCACCCCCCAGCTGCGCGCCCAGCTCATGGACGTGATCCGGGCGGTGCTCAGACGCAACCGCGGCCTCGCCTACTACCAGGGCTACCACGACGTCGCGCAGGTGGTGCTGCTCGTCATGGGCTCCACCGCGGGTGCCGTCGACGTGCTCGAGCGCCTGTCGCTGCATGTGCTTCGCGACTTTATGCTTCCGAGCCTAGAGCCGACGCTCGCGCATCTCGCGTTCCTCGAAGCGCTCACAACCGCCCTCGATCCGCTCCTCGGCGAGATCCTCCACACGGTGCAGCCGTACTACGCGCTGTCGGCAACCATTACGCTATTTGCGCACAATATGCGCTCGCTCGACGCCGTCTGCCGCGTCTTTGACTACGTGCTCGCTCGCGGTTCAGCCGCCGCAACCCTTTACGTCGTGCCTGCCTTCGTATCTTATGAGCGCCGCCGCGTCAAAGAGGCCGCCGCGGACCCAGACACCGTACACTCGGCACTGTGTAACCTCGGCGAGCACTACGCTGGGGACGGCGAGGCGGTCTACGACGACATCCTCTCCCACGCAGCCCGCCTCGAGGCCGAGGTGCCCCTGGCGTCCATATCGGTGCACTGGAAGAGCCTGTCGCGTTACTCCGCGCTTGTGGTTCCAGGGCCGCCTGCATTTGACAATGACTCCGCCCGCCTGCTTGCCGATAAGCACGCGGCCGAGCTCCAGGCAGCTGCGGCCGCTCCGCCCACGAAGCGGCCGCACCGCACGCACAGGCACCCGCGCCTCGCCAAAGCCGGCGCACTCATCCGGCGCACGCCTCTTCTCGTTCCGCATGCGCTCCTCGGTGTCTCTGTATGTTTTGGCGTCCTTGGCATTGCCGCTGCCTACCGCCACGACATACGGTCCGTATGGGGCCTCTTTGCGTCGTACATGGCTGGTGGCATTCACCGCGACCGCTTATGATATGCTGCGGGGGGGGGGGGGGAGAGGGTTGTTGTTTTGGCCTGAGTCGCGGTCCCCAGTCACCATGCCAGCTACGTTAGTTGTCCTTTGTCCTTTGTCCGCCCGCAAACTCCGTGGCAGCCCCTTTGCGGCTCGCCGCATTCTCCAGTGCGGTACAACAGTCCTGTTCTCTATTTTAAGCATTCTACGCGCGCGCATCGCTGGCCGAACTCGGCTCGCGCGAATCTTGAGACATGCATTAACTCACGAATACACGAAGTTACGATAGACGAGCGTAAAAAACGCAGAAGCTGCCAGCCCGGCCCCGAGCTCGCCAGCACACCCGCCTCCATGATGTCATGCATGTAGCGCTTACCAGCCGCAAAACGGTGGGCTTGGCACAGGATTCTTTGGCGAAGCGTGCGCACGCGTTTTCGTGAGAGTTCTGGATAGCCTCAGCCGCGCAGGTCCGAACGCTGGTTGAGTACTGATTTCGAGGCATAAATCATACAACAACGGGGAGTCCTCTCTCCGCGTCCTATTTTTGATGTCTCGATAAACATCTAGAGAAGCAGTCCAACAGAATGCACGGCACGCACAACACCTGCACGACTAGAGTCCTCGTATGCACGATTCCGTGTGGCGGAGCAGCAGACGAAAATCACCAAAACTCCATGAAAACACGATCATCACGCGGCCTAAGTAGTTTAAATAGGTTAGATTTATGTGCCCTGGATCCTCCAAAAAAAAGGAGCAAAAAAAATCGTCCCCAGCCTGAGTTGCCGAAAATGCACCGTGCCCATAAAAAAACAAACCTGCGATGCGGCGCTCGTGCCACTTCGCCCCTTCAGACGGCTCTAGAGCTTGAAAGTCTATAAAGACATACTTTCTTTAGCCAATTGTCTGTACAGATCATAGACAAATGGAACTATTCTTTGGAACACAAGTGCCGAGTCTCGGCGCCAACCTTACTGCGGCCGTCATCTTCGGTCTGTGCCTTGCGTTTCACATTATTGTCGGAGTATGGTACCGGCAATGGTGGTTCATGGGGACCTGGTCACTCGGCCTAGTTTTCGAGTTCGTCGGGTACATCGCTCGCGTCGTCGGCCACTACGACCCCGCGAGCATGGGCGCATTCAGCTGTCAGATGGCCCTGCTTACGTTTGCACCCGCATTTTTTATGGCGGGCATTTACTTTCAGCTAGGTATCTTCACGCGCGTCTACGGCCGGCAGTATACGCTGCTGGGTCCTCGCATGACAACAAGGCTTTTCATCGGAATTGACATTTTCTCGATTCTTGTTCAATGTGCTGGCGGTGGCCTTGCCTCAACCGCCACCTCGGGCCACGGAAGTGCCACTACTGGCACGAACGTTATGGTTGCCGGGCTGGTTGTTCAAGTACTGGGCACGACAGGATTCCTGACTGCGCTTTTGTGGTTTTATGTCAAGGGCTACCGCAGCCAGCTGCACAGAAAAGTCGTGATCTCCCGAGACTACGCGTACGATCCTACGCAATCGTCTGAGAACATTGTGCTGGACCAATGGAATAAGCAGCGGAGGTACCTCGGAAGTGCGGACACACAGGGGCTGGTGAGAGAGACAGAGACCGCGGACAGCTTTGTGCTTGGATTACAGTTTCCAGCGGCGGTCCTCGCCTCGACGGTCTTGATATATATCCGGTCGATTTACCGCGTCGTGGAACTGTCCGAGGGCTGGAATGGAACCCTCATGTATCACGAAGTGTACCTCATGACCTTGGAAATGATGCTCGTCGCTTTGGGAGTACTCTGTCTCACCGTTTATCATCCAGCGTTCAAATTCGGGCGTGGTGACGCCATTAAGCGGTATGCGCCGGTCGCATGAGCCCTAAGAATGTATGCAATGATACAAAAGGCTTATAGAGTAAGACAAGTTATAGAGAAACCTTGGATTAAAGCATGGTATGGTGCTGTGCTTTTGGTTAGACATGGGTGGCTCATTAATCGAGCACCAGACTGATACTGAATAAATAGGTGCCAGACAGGGCGCAAGAAAGACACTGAAGCCGATCTACGAGCAAATAACTCAAGGACTAAACAGCCATGGAGCAGTTGGCGCACCTGGCCGGTGGCTGCCACCGTGAAAAGTCGCCATACTCGACTAACGAGTGTGTCGCGTTGGCAGCAGGCCCGGTCGTCGCGGCTCGCGTGGCCTCCGCCGTCCGGTTTTGAAACACAATGCGAGCAGATCCGTAAAGGTACAGCTTGGACTTCCCAGGGCATGCAACCTGCATGTGTACCGCGTTGATGAGATGTTTAGTCTCGCGGTCATACATCTTGAGGCGCACAAACGTCTTGCTACCAGACGGCATCGCCTGCAGGTCGTACGGCACGAGGAGCAGTTGAACAGCGGTTTTCTCGGCGTTGAACAGCACAATCTGCAGCTGGCCCTGCCGCGGGATCCTGTACCCGGGGAATCTGCGCTTGCCATCGGCACGGTGAGCGTTCTTCTTTTGCTTGGGCGTCCAAGCGGTCGGCTCTGGGGGCGCTTGCTGCGGCTCTGGCGTCGCGTCGCGCGACCGCGGACCGTCAGCAGCCCGGGCAGAGCGTCGCCGCATGTAGTGCCCGTCAATGTCAAGGTTCGCAACATAGGGGCTGCCGTGAGCGCGATCGCCAGACCAGTCGTAAAATACCGCCTCAAACGGCAGTGTGACATGCGCCGGGCACCGCCCGTCTCGCGACAGCACGCCTATCCGCGCGTCAAACGCCATGGGCGTGGAGCACGAGATCGCCGCCAGCCGCTGCGACAGCAAGCTCTCTTCGTACGAGCCCACAAGCGCCTCGCGATGCGACGAGCGTCGCCGCCGCCGTCGCGCCTGAGCTGCTGGTGACGCGCACGGGGAGCCCTCGGCCGAAATGGGCGAGCCATCGAGCATGCGCTCGCGGCACTGCCCGCACAGAGTGAACCGGCTCTTTGACGGCGCCGGCGACCCGAGCGGCCGCCGTATGCTCGCAAGCGACTCATTTCCAGAGTCGTGCACTGAGACCTCAACGTGGAGGCTGCTCTTTCTGCGCGGACGCCGCTCGTGCAGCGCCGCAACCGCGGCCGCAATACCGGTAGAGGGCGCGTTCACGCGCTCGGGAGAAGATAGCGGCGGGCCCAGGAACGCCCTGTCTCTCAGATTCCGTGACCCATAGTCTATTCGCTGCGTTTCCCGATCGTCATGCGCCTTCTGGCCGATGACTGTGTCCCTCCGTCCGCGCGGTGCCTCGTCGTCATCACAGATAAAGTCTATTTCGGTTGTCCGGCTCCTTGCCGCCTCGCTGAGCCCATTAAGAGCCTCGCGATTCAATGCCTGCTTCAAAAGCTGTACCGACGCCTGCTGGCGTCCGGGCCCCGCTATTGCGGGACCATTATTGCTGTGTGGCGGGCCCTCCTCGCACCTGCCGGGCATCGTTTGCGCCTCTACAGTGCTTGCGATTGTCCGCCCTTGTTTCTCTCGGCGAGCTCCTGCTCCCTCCGCGGTCCTAGTCCCGTCAGCGCTGGTGGTGGTCTGGGTGTCTCTCGTTTGCGTCTCTGGCCAGGCCCGCCGAGATAAGTCTTGATATTGCGTTCGGGTTAGGGATTATATGCGGCTGTGCCGTCCGCCAAGTTCGGTCATGCGGTCATGCCTTGGCTGGCAGCACGCTTGGTGCACGGGTCGGGTGTATTCTAGCGGCGCGGGATACGGCATAAAGCGTTGAAGTTGGCAGACGTTCCTTTTCGCGGCGCGGTGGCGTGACGGCTCCGCTTGGCGCCGGTCATGTGACCACCGGCCGTCTTATCAGTCATACAAAACAGCCATCAGTCCACCATCACAAACGCAAAAAAAAACGCTCAGTCGTGCTGAGTCTTGCTCTGCAATGCATTGACAGCTGGCAAGACGCCCGTTTAGATGGCCTGTCCTGCGCGGCCCGGGGAGACCCGGCTTGGCCCGCATGTGTCCCCATACCCGGCTCCGACGAAGCTCTCCACAGATGTGATTAGATGGGCTCATTTTTCTACAATTAAAAAACCGTTCTCACGATAGTGGCGCCCGTGACTCACGCGACAAGGCAGATTTCGGAGTCCCTGGCATGCATGATCTCAGGGACCGATGCGCCGCAGATAGACCTATTTCGGGAGCCACCACGAAGATCACCATTGAGCAGGTCGTGCTCCAGGTCCAGGTCTCCGTTCTGCGAAACACGCTGTTTCGGGTTACCACCCAGGCCGCTTAGCTAAGCCAGTGTCCAGCATTCACCTATAGCTTGCAGTCTTCGCCACCTACTGGTATGCGGTAGAAGCCGTGTTCAACTATCTCTTATAGCTTTCAATGATTCAGTTGCCGCTGATCCCATTACCAGCTGCGAAGCAGCTGCCATGGGGGTCCGGGGGCAGCGCCCACAGAAGACCAAAAAAAGCCCCGTATTTGTAGCTGTGATATAATACATTAAATTAGTCGGCGGTTCACTTCTTCTGCGGATACATCTCGTACACGAGGGCGACGTCTGTCGAGTTTCCCTGCCAGCCGCGGTTGCCGGATGCGGTCACGAAAAAGTGGCACGTCGGGTCCACATACATGCTGCTGATGACGCCGCCGTGGTGGCCCGGGATGATTGTGAATGGGACCTTGGACTTAGTCTGCAGGTTGTACATGCGCACGTTATCGTGCGACCCGCACATGAGGTGACGGCCGGTGGGCAGCATCGCAACGCACGACACAGCTCCGGACACGGCAGGGAACTTGAGCGTCCGCGACGGCTTGTGCAGGGCCGCTCTAATATCGTACTCGTCGACCGACGCATTGCGGCGCCCTGCGTAGATCATGTTGCCGTCGGTCGACCAGCACGCCGATGTGCACCACGGCGGTGTACCTGTCGGCACGCTGAGCCGTCCAGCAGACTCGCGCTGTCGCCGGTCCCAGACGAGCACTGTGCCGTCCATGCCCGAGCTAAGGAACGTTGTCGTCGACGTCTCGATGCGGCCGACGCTCGGCTCGGACGGTGCGCCATCCCCGCCTGGCGACGCCCGGCCGTCCCTCGCACTGCCCTCGCCGTCCTCCTTTTTCGTCTTCGATCCCTCGCCGTCCTCATCGTCAGACCCAAACAACGAGCCCATCTCCTCGTCGTCGTCCTCGCCTGTCGCGGCTGCCGCCTGCTTGTTCATACTCTCCGGGATGAGCGCGCCGCCCACCGGCTGCCAGTCAAGCGACGAGATCTGGCCCCGCGAACCTATGTAAGTGCGCGACGGCCGGCCCGTATCGAGGTCCCAGTCCACAATCGTCTTGTCCCACGATCCGCTCACAGCAGACCGCTCGTCGGCGCTCAGCTTTATGCACGACACAGCCGACTCGTGCTTATCCAGGTACGCCTGGATCTGGCCCTCGCTGTGCCGCACTGTTTGAAGCGTAATGCCGCCGTTCTCCAGGCCGGCCAGCAGCCACACCGCTTCGGACTGCACCGCTAGCGAGTACACCGGCGACAGTTTGGGCTCGTACATGCCGTCGGCGCCGGTCTTGGGCTTGTCCTCCTCACGGAACGGCACCTCGTTCTCCCAGTACGACTGAATGACGCCCGCCTTGGTTATGCTGTCAACAAACGGGTGCCGTTGCGCCGCCGTCAGCAGCGTCTTGCCGTTAATTGTGTCAAGAAAGTTGTACTTGCGGATGTAGCCGTCCTGCCCGCCCGTGAACAGCCACTTGAGACCCCACGAAAAGTCAAGGCAGTACACGGGCCCGCCGTGCAGAAGTGCGCCAAACGGCACGATGTCGAACGTCGCGGCCTCCGTCGCCTCCTTCGCGGGCTCCTGCGGGTACTTGGCCTTGAAAGACGCTGCGTCTAAGCTGCTATTCACAAACGCTGTCCCGTTGCCGTTCTGCTGCTCTGATGCCTCGTCTCGGTCGTCCTTTTGGGCCTTGCCATTCTCCTCCACCTCGGGCCCGCCGTCCTCGTCGCCGGACGCGATATCTGCCATTTGTATATCGTCTTCGGCCGGCTCGTCTGCCGGCTGCTCAGATGCGGTCCCGGTCTCGGCCGCGTCGTCCCCCTCGGTGGCATCCTCGAAGAGATCGTCCTCGTCCTCCTCGACCTCGTAATCTATGCTGCTCATGGCCAATCGATGCTTTTTTGTTGGTGGCCCGTTTCGCGAATGTTGGTGAAGTTGGTCATTAATCCGGGGATATCACTAAGAGTTATTATGGTGCAGTCGTGCATCATGAAGTGCAACAACGTTGCTCAACTACGGGTCAAAAGATCAATGCTCAATTAATAGTTGAATGCTAGTGACGTACAGATTCGTAATTCTATCGTGGATTATCGGCCCCACTGATAAACACTTCAATCTAACAAATATAACCTTCCCTTGACCTCTGCAACAGCCCATTCCAAACCCTCCTTCAGATTCTCGCCGGTAAATGCACTGCAGCCGAGGAGCCGCCAGCTGTGATTCTGCATGCTCTCCAGGTCTAGTTCCTGTCATCAGTAAGGCGTTCCTGATGGTTATTACAATGCTGAAAAAAACTCACTTTTTGAACGGCAGCAACCGTCTCGTCAATTCTTTGCCTGTCGTTCCCCAGTGTATCTATCTTGTTGACCCACACCAACAAACCGGCGCCGACTAGCCTGTCCTCGTTCAGAATGGCATGGAGCTCGCGCCTGACGTCCTGAAGTCTGTGGAGCGCGCTCGCATCGACGACCCACACCAGAAAGTCAGTCTTTTCAAAATAGTTTCGCCAGAACGGCCGTAGCGACGACTGCCCGCCGACGTCCCAAATGTTTAAGCGGTAGCTGGTGTAAGCGGTTGGCCACGAGTAGATAAGGGCACGTAAACTCACTCGTCGAACGGCACGGTGTGAATATTGAACCCCAGAGTCGGGCTGACCTCTTTGACGTCTTCGTTTAATATTGATTTGACAATAGTCGTCTTTCCAGCATTGTCGAATCCTCTGCTGTTAATGGCTGCTCCAGCCATTTCGTTTAGCACCCTTTCCAACTTACAGCATAAGGATCCGAATCTCCTTGTCTCGCAGTTTCTGCTTACGCAGAATTGTAAGGAGACCCATTGTACTGCGCTGGCAAGGAACTGCCGTGCTCGTCTAGCACTGATACTGGCCCAGGTCGATATAATGCACACCAATAAATAAATGCACACAGACATGCATCAAGACTCGCTCAACTCACTTGCAGTCGGCAAAACGTTGCCTCAGGTCGCTTTCAGTCGGAAATCTGGTATTCTCAGACTACTGTACTGTGCACTCTAATACGCTCCCTACCATTAACCCAACACCTCAACAATCGGCACCAACGGGCAACGGCCCGCTGCGCGCCCGAACCAACGTCAGCAATGTACAAGATCATTAGCGTAATACATAGTTTTGTGGGGAGATGCGTTTACTCCGAGATGACGCCGCCCTTGCGCTGGATGATGGCCTTGCGGTCCTTGTCAAGCTTCAGCTTGGTGAGGACGACCTTCGAGGCAGAGAGGTTGATCGGGACCGAGGCACCGTTGGCCTTCTCCTTGGTGACCTTCTCAACCTGAACGGCGTACTTGAGACGGTAGACCTGCGAGACCTTGCCCTCACGGCCCTTGTGCGAGCCACGAGCGACAATGACCTCGTCGTCCTTGCGGATCGGCAGCGAGCGGATCTTGTACTGAGCGCGGAGCTCCTTCGAGAGCGGGGCGCTCATGATCTTCCGGCGAACCGACGAAGGAGCAGTGAAGTGGGCCTTGCGGGCCTTTCGTCGCGAGGAAGTAACGTCTGCTGTTAGCGTTTGGTCGTGATGGGGCGACATTGGGGGAGGGGGGGCTCGTCTTTGGTGTGACCTAACTGGAGCCGTTGCACTGAGTGGTGACAAACAAAATGATAACAGAATGTTGGCGAAAAAGAGATACTAGCCGGCCGATTCAACACGCACTGGGTCCACGCAGCTCAGTCGGAAATCAAGGCGCCAGGTGTAGCAGCCGCTTTTTCAAGCCTATCAACAGTCGAACACTCATTTCACCTCAGAAGCCGACGAGTAGTTTTCGCTACCACTCCAGAGCAGCACGTAAATCGCATTCATCGAGACTTCAGCACGCCATTACCCCCTCCATCTCAGTGTAGCAAACATTTCCACGTACCATGCGAAACCTTCATTTTGGGCTGGTCTACTGTCGAAAGTGCAGCTGTCCGGATTATCTTGCGAGAGTCGCTTGGTTCGTTTGGCGTGCGACTCAAGCCTGCGTACTTGTCAGTATGGGCTGGGTCCCTGCGAACAGCAGTCACGTATTTCCTAATTAGGAAATCAGCATCGAAGAACGTGCATATAAATAGCATGAATGTACCACATATGCATGGCGTGGCATATCTTGCCCGAGGTCCCCGTGAACCGTACCGTAGATATAAAGATATGAATTTTAGTGATAACTTATAAAGGACTAAATAAAAAAATTAAATGATGGCTCTAGCGCCGAGACAAGGCTACACAGCTAGACCATGCTATCGGCCCTTACGTGCATCATCTCCCCCGACCCGGCGAGACGCTCGGCTGCAGCCTTGATCTTTTCGAGAATGCCGTTGCCTTCGTCGTCGACAAGCTTCTTGCGGAACTCCTCGGTGTCACGCTTGAAGATGCCAAAGTCATCTTTGAGCTTTCGCAAGTTCTGGTCATCGTGGCCACAGCTTGCTTCCGCATTCATCTGTGGTGAGCGGCTGAAGATGCCTCGTGGGGATGTGCTCAGTGCTTACTGTGGGGGTCTTGAGTCGCGCCGTGAGTTGGTTGCCTATTGTGCCGGTATCCGTAGACTTGCGCAGTCCGGTGGCGTATCCTGGGGGTGGTTTTGGGCCCTTTTTATGTTACAGAAGTTGCCAGCTCACGACCATGTTGAAATTCGCATCAAGGACAGGGGGCTGCCATGCTTGGCTAAACGGTGACGCAGCAGCAGTGCCACATGACCGCCGAAGCAAATACGGAATTATTCACGGTAAAAATAACAATGAAGGGACTGGGGCCAGCGATATAGCGTCGATCACTGCCTTACGAGCCTCCGTATATGTCAAACTGTAGACATGCGAACCCAGCGACCCCGCAGAGTGAATATGCCTCAGTCCAGCAAAAAGAAACTCCGATACGGGGAATTGAACCCCGGTCTCGACGGTGAGAGCGTCGTGTGCTAGCCACTACACCATATCGGACTGCGATGGAGATTTTTTGACGACTGTTTCATGCAAGATGCCGGAACTGGGGCCATAACCTGCGAAATATGATCGCATATGCAAATGCAATTATTCTAAATAGGCGATAATCACCCCGTTGGTGCCGCGAGCTTTGCTCGCCAATAGTAAGCAGGTGATGGAGGTTTGGCTGGACGAGACCGATTTGGTGGAGTGCGATGGCTCCCTGGGTACTAGTTCCTAAAAAATCACCCATCGTAGCGACAGAAATATCAATTCCGTTCTCTAATGATACGCCCGCCGAGAGAAAATAGTGCGTCATTCCGATATTCAACAAGTAATGGTGCAAGACTAGTGGTGGCTCGGCGACTTTTAACGAGCATTCAATATAGCGCTGCATCGTGACGACATGTGCTGACAATCACTGCAGGGGGATGGGGGGTTCAAAAGCCGAGATAGATTGGGGACAAGATGGGATAGCACACGAGCACAGAAGGATAGAAGGCGGACGATGGGGCTTTCAATAAAGCTAATTCCGTGTCAGCACATGCTCACTCCTGAGTGACCTACTGCAGGGCATTGTTCCTCCTGAGATGGGGCTGAGGTTTATAGAGGGGCGTGAGGAATCCAGATCGAAGAGGCTGCAGGCTTCCTGCGCATGCGGTGACCGTCGGGCGATAAGAGCATCCAATTGCTTGAAGATTCTGGTTAGAGCTATAGGGCCCAATACGCGGATAGTCAGCGTGGACGCCTGGTTTAAGTGGGATTCGGATCTTTGGTAGTCATGAAGAGGGCGAGGGCCCCGACGTTTTATTGCCTGCTACGATCTAATGCGTCGGGCTTGTGCAGCACTAGCCGGCTGCGCCGGCTTGCAGTGATCCACGGCCAGAAGCCCGGGAGAAGTGCTTTAGCGCGGAGAGGCGTGCGCGGGGATGTAAAATTGAGCTTACGCACTTCTTGTTTTGATGGAAGCGCTATTATGCTAGTCGCTATGGGTAGTATGCCGGTTGTGAACTCTAATTGGATGTAGCTTTCTAACAAGCAGCAAGGGCAGGCGTTGAATTAGGCGTTTGGAACGGTTAGCGAAGGGCGGGATGGTTGGTCGGGGGATACTATCCCAAGAACAACTGAAATTGAGGCGGGATACGCACCGTATTGACATACTGCGCCCGCGCGACGTGTCGCCGAATAGATGTTCTTATGGGGTGCGTGTGGGAGAAAGGACGCGATTTGTTGCCGCGGTCAATCGTGCCCTACCAACTGTCTGCAGCCGCCTACTCGTTTGCTACCTTGGTGTATTGATAAATCTCGCTCGCATGGTTGCAGTGTTTACATGGCGACCGGCATGTGCCCTGGAAGCGACGCATGGTTGTACCCCTTAGAACGTCTCCAAAAGGGTGGTGATCTGCAAGCCGGCCGGAACGTAGGACCGTGTAGGTGTCGCTATACGTGATGCTTGTCAATGTATGAAATTGGCCGTGTACTAGGCTAATGACCAGGGAATACGGAGTAATGGCTTGTAGAGGGTGCATGAGAAATGGATGCTGGCGAGCCAGCAGCTAGTAGCACCTGCAGAGGGGCATATATGTAGTGGCTGCGTAGCGGGGAAGGGAGCACCTAGTATCCAGACAACCGCGGCATCCGCGTAAGCTCTACAATCTAAAATGAAACGAGGCGTTACTGCGACGCTTAGCAACGCTGTTCGTGTATTGGGACCGTTTCGTGGCGGTGGTGGTGGTGCTGCGCCGCAGCCACGGCGGCTCTGCGCGGCGCAGTTGGTCTGTCATTTGGGCTGAAAACAGGCGGTTTCCCACAGAAACCTTGTGGGACCTGTGCTCGTGTTATTGTCTTGGACGCCGCCGGCGAGATATTGGCTGAGTGTGATACAGAGGAGACGGCGGAGAGACGGCCGACTCGTAGGAATAAACGACAATAGGAGCCCAGGCTATAATAAGCGCCGTGGGTGTCCGTGTCGCCGGCGTGTAAGGAGGGATCGCGGCGGGCGATCTGTCGCCGAGAGTTGAGGAGTACAGGCCATTTTACGTTTGCATTTCAGGTCCGACTTGGTTACTTGGTAAACACGTTTATCTGAATATTGGCTTTTTTTTTTGTTTGATACGATACAACACGGCACAAAGTAAGCAGTGAGTTGAAATCGGGATGTTTCGTCTTAAAGGAGGTCTGGTCTGGACTCAGTGCATGCTGGGGCGTCAGCACAGCGATTTTTATCAACCGCGAAGCGGTCTACAGGGGGCCTGGAGCAGAGCCCCCAGATAAAAAGGAAAAGAAAGCGTGCCGGTGGGCACGGATCGAAACAAATCTCGCTTGGGCACCAAAGGATAGCCGAAGTTAGGACACAGTGCTGACAGCAGACAATGAACTAGAATGCCAGTAAGAGGAGAACGCACGACGGACGGGCCCAGCGGGTCGCTGGAGCGTCCGCCGCAGCTGGCGAGCCGAGCACGGCGGCGCCATTCGAACGATATGGCGATGGGCATAGCCGGCGCTAGCGGATTATCGCCGCGGAGCTTTACGCGGGCAGCGGGCGGCCCGCCCGAATACGGGGCCCTGGGATTCTCGCCCAAGGGCGGGGCATCACCGCGAGGGCCAGACCTGGCGGCGCAGAATGAGCGGCTGCGGCAGGCTCTGGATCTTGAGGAAATGGAGACGGCACGCCTGGAAAAGGCACTGAAAGAGACGCGGGGCCAGCTGTCACGCACTCAGAGGGGTATCGAGCAGCTCGAGGAAGATCTCGCTAGCAAGACGGGGGAGCTCGAGCAGCTACGGGCCGAGGTAGCGGCCGCCAAGCGCGAGACGGCGGCCGTCCGCCGCAAGCACCACGAGCTGGAGGATGAGAACTCGCGAGCGCTCATGAACTACATCAACGAGCAGCAGCAGTGGCTCGATAAGGAGGCCGCATGGCAGCAGCGCGAGGCAGCGCTGTTGGCCGCTGTGGAGTCGGCTGAAAAGGCTGCTGGCGGGTCCACGGCTGGTACTCTGCCAGCACCGGTGGCAACGGGCGTAGCCAACGCTCATGCCGGCCCACCGCCGCCATCGCCGGCGGCATCTGTGTTTTCAGTGGGTGCTGCGAGCGCCTCGAGCGTGGCGTCCGGAGCGAGCAGGACAACGCGCAAGGGTAGCGACAGCCACGAAGCGGCACGCATGGAGCTCGACATGGTCAAGCAGCAAATGGAGCTCGTGACTAAGGAGTCGGCGCTCCGCCTCGAGCGACTCAATGACGAGAACGCGCATCTGCGCGAGCTCAACAGCCGGCTCATGGAGGAGAATGAGGGGTTCCAGCTTCTTCTAGCAGAGAAGACAGTCACGGGCGAGATCCAGACGCCAGGCGGATCGAGTCTGGCGGCACAGCTTGCGGCAGCAGAGGAGGCAGAAGCCGAAGCCGAAGCCGAAGCTCAAGCTCAAGCTCAAGCTCAAGCAGCCGCCGCGTCCGATGCCGAGACAGCTGACCGAGGGGACGGCCGCGATGAGGGCAGGGACGACACGGCCAGGGCGCTACGCCAAGCGCAATTCGAAAACAAAGCGTTGCAAAACCATAACCGTGCTCTCGTTCTCTCTCTCGAGCGTCTTGTCAACCGGCTCCTCGACCACAAAGACTTTGCGCATGTCGTCGAGACCGTCCCGGCGCGGTCAGTCTCGGCATTCCAGGAGCGAGTGCGGTCGGCGTCACAGCAGCACGCGGCCATGCCGGGCACTCTGAGCGTTCCGCGCCGCCGGACGGGCGGGCGTTCGCCCACAGGCGCAACGACGCCAACCCCCACAAAGGGCAGCGGTCCAGCCAATGCAAACAATAGTAACGGCGCCACAGCGCCCCAGGGCGGGCTGTGGGGCCTGGTCCCGACCATATGGGGCGGAGCCCCCGGTGGTCCCGCCACGACCGGCCAGTCGCCTTCGCGCGCAAACACGCCAACACCACAGGGAACCATCATCACCCACCACCCGCATCCCCGCCGTGTCGGCCTCCCGTCGCTCTTTGCAGCTGCTCCCCAGCATCTCCGGGACGCGTCCTCTTCTACTGAGGAGGCCGACCGCTCGCCTGGCGCGTCGTCCATGTCGTCGAGCTCGTCGGTCGTCTCGACGGACGGCGACTCGATCATCTCGGCAATCGACTCCATCTCGTCCACCACGCCGCGCCAGGCAACTGCATCGCAGACAAAGCTGCGCCCTCTCAAGCTCACATCGCCGCCTGTCTAGCGGCGCGGACTTAATGACCAATTGCTAGCTGTACAATTTCATATACTAAATTAATGACTGCAACTATTCGAGGGGCCCTTGTTTGGCCCCAATACCTAGGCTGGGCACAGCGGTGTACTTTGGTATCTGCGGACCAACACCAGACGACAATTCGCGGTCGCGCAAGCAATGAACTCAACCTGGGAAGCACCAGTGACTCCGCTCCGGTAGGGCTTCTGGCGACAACCCGAGCCGGGCCGAGACAGAGCGGCGTATTACTGTGAACCACTTAATTCATGTACGGCTGACAAGGGTGATTTACTGAGCTCCCCCCACAGACGACAAGAGGTGGACATGAGCAAGATGCCATCGCTCGAGACAGAACACGTATTCACACTGAGCGTAACCGTGGACTCGGTCGTGTCCGCCGGAAACTTTGGGCCAGGAGAACGCCGCGTGATCCCCATCACGGGCGGGTCCGTGGCGGGACCAAACGGCATATCAGGCGAAGTGTTTAATTTGGGCGCCGACTTTCAAATCGCGCGGAACGACGGTGTTACTGAGCTCGAGGCCCGATATATGCTGCGCATGACCGATGGTGCCAATGTCTACGTGGAGAACCGGGGGTTGCGCCGCGCGAGTCCTGAGATTATGGCCGAGCTCAATGCGGGCCACAAGGTCGACCCGGCAAAGGTGTACTTTCGGTCGGTCCCGCGGTTCGAAACTGCCGCCCCTCAGTACAAGTGGCTGCAGGAAAGCGTTTTCGTCGCGACATGCGAGCGCGATCCAGCCGAGGTGCGCATCCACGTCTATAAAGTTCTCTAGATGCCGCGGTCCCGCGGCTGCTCTGCGGCACCAGAGGAGTGCCTGCTCGATGTTCGATGCCTCTCGATGCCAATTACATAGTCAAATCGCATGATTTCAACAATCTGCACCCGAATGCTGATACCAGCGACACATCCTAGCGCAGACATCCCAGTGCATCGCCAGCTACCGGATTGAATTTGCGCGCCGTGAAGACTACATCATATGATAAACTTGAGAAAATACGGACAGCCCTTTTCCTAGCCTAGCCAGCCCGGCGAGTAAATATAGCACCGCGTTCGAGCCCGGAACGCATTCCCTTGGATTGGTAACCCGCAACATCTCATGCCAGGGCCCAACAGAATTCACAATGCAATGCAATCCTCGCCCGATATTCCCGTGACCTCGCAGATGTTTAACGGCAGATGTAGCTTTAATCGGCTGCCAAGGCGATGGTCCCGCTGGTCATTTAGCGGTATGGCAATGTCCGGAACAGTCCCGGAACACGAATAGCCGAACAAACCTGGTGCACGCCGAAACGTTCCAAGGGGGTCCCCTTGATCGTGGACATTGCCCTGAGGGGTAGTTGTAACATTTACCACATAGATACGTGAAAGCACTGCGGCAACCCTGCCAAGTGGACTGCTAGGAACGCGTCTGAATCAAAGCGACGCCTCGCAGCTCGCCTCTACTCGAAACGCGTAGATAAGGACTGCAAGCGGCACACCCCAAATTAGCGCTATCCTCGTTCATACGATTGATCGAGACGGTACCTTCGCTTGGCTTCGCTGTATCCATGACAACATATGGGCTGATCCGTGAATGTTCGGGCCCTGTTCTGGGTGTTTCCTTTTGCAGACGCGACTTGCAACTACGCTACGCTTGGCTCTTATTGTGTCCATGGCAACGTATGCGCCGATCCGGGGGTGCATGCGTCTAGTGTCACTTTTGACAAAACGGTGCACATGCGCACGATGGGCACAGTACAGGGTCCGGAGACAAGGCCCAAAGCGAGCATAATCTGCCATCTCATGGGCAAGGTCTGTCGGATCCTGCAGGCCCCTACGGTGCGTCCAGTCGTGGGTTTAGGCCAGTACAAGGAGGACCATGAAGGTGTGACATCGGCAGGTCGATTACGCGTACTCGACTGAGTAGTCAGAATGGACTCTCAGCCCGCTTTGTGTGGAATTCCACTCAAGTACATCTCGCTAGTAACGGTGAGTATAGCTCGTGAAACCGTTTGCTTCGCCTGTGATCCAAGCGTTTCTAAGTTTAGACTTAGAGTGAAGCACTTTGAACGCGTCTCGTCTAACTTCAGCTCACCGTACAAAACTCGATATGGACGCTCGTGAGTTTTCCCCACGCTGTAGCGTACTAGTATATGCCGGGACTAATCGCAGGTAACACAATATTCGCGCGTTATGCCAGGATACGAGGATAAGCGATACTTTGCGTCGACGGCCATTGTGCTCAACGAGATCTTCAAGCTACTATTCTGCGTTTTAGTATCGGTAAAGCAGCAGGGCCTCAAGAATACCTGGAAGGACGTAAGCACGGACTGCTGGAAAATGGCGGTTCCGTCGCTTCTTTACACAGTGCAGAACTCGTTGCAGTACATCTCGGTTTCCAATCTGGACGCGGCCACTTTTCAGGTAACTTACCAGCTCAAAATTCTGACCAGCGCCTTCTTCGCTGTCACGATTCTCCACAAGAGCTTAACAAGACTCGAGTGGCTCGCGCTGTTTCTGCTGACTCTCGGCATCATCCTGGTGCAGAGCCCAGACATGCAGTATAAAGCTCACTCGGCGAACGCCACCGGTTTCATGGCTGTTGGCTCGGCCGCCATTCTTAGTGGCCTTGCTGGCGTATACCTTGAAAAAGTATTCAAGGGCCGGAAGAAGTCACTATGGGTACGCAACATTCAGCTCGCTTTCTTTTCACTTTTCCCGGCACTTTTTGGGCTTGCCAACGACGGTGTCAATCGGCACAACTTTTTTCTCGGCTACAACGCCGTGGTTTGGCTCGCAATTATTCTTCAGGCTACTGGAGGCATCGTTGTCGCACTGTGTGTCAGGTTTGCTGACAATATCGCCAAGAACTTCGCAACGTGTATTTCCATTCTGCTGTCGGTGGTTGTGTCATGCGCTTATTTCGGTTTTGTTCTGACTGTGAATTTCGTCATTGGCGCCTCGATTGTCATGAGCGCCACCTACCTTTACGCGTCAGAGTCTGCTGCTGCGCGAAAGGAAACGCCATTGTCGACTAAATCATATAGTGTATGATGGCTAATCATACGGCATTTTTGGATTGGCGCCGTGAAGGTGCTATGGCATAGACCGATGGGCAAAACTCAACTCCGCAAGGAGTGTAGTCAGCCAAAAGGGAAAAGCAGAAAGTCATTAGCGTCACAAATAAATGCATTAAGACTTAGAATTCTCGCTATCACAAGATTATGCGTTCTCGTCAAGCTGGTATTTTGCTATAGCTCATCAATGTCGGAGTCGTCGTCGGGGATGCGGAACTCCTCAGGTACTCGTCCTCTTTTCGCCCAGAACTTCTTCCAGTCCTCATGAAAGAACCATTGCGATCCCAGCCCGGCAAAGTGGATAATGAAATCGCCGTCATAGTACTGCTGGTACCCCGACAGGCCGTCCGATGGGTAGGCGTTAAAGTAGCGCTGAGGAAAAAAGCCGACATGCTTCTGTACGTCCTTGTGATTCAGATACAGATGCAGTATTGCGTCCTGCTCGCGGCGGAAGAAGCGCTGCTGGCGATTATCGTTCCACATGAGCAATGGATCACCCCATAGATCAAGAATAGTGTCGGTCCACTCGGATCGCTTGATGAAGTAGGACCCAGTGTTGAGGCCAATATCGTCTTGCGTGAACAGCAGGCGAATGTTTGCGGGGTCGATTTGTCCCCGCTCTGGAAAAAGCACGCCTTTAGCGAACTGCCAGTCGGGGAAAAAGCGGGCGTCACCGGTACTGATGGGACGGCCATAGGTGAGCCGCTCGCGCATCGCGTCAGGATTGAGAATAGAGGCTAGAGAAATCTCCGGGTTCATTATGATGGCGTCGGTGTCCAGCCACCAGATCCATTCGACCTCTGGATAGCGGGCGAACGCAGACTTGATAGCCGGCAGCTTGAACCACATTGGATGCTCAACTTCCGACTTTTCAAGCTCCGTGAAGTTGCAAAAGTGGTGGATGTAGCCGTGGTAGGCCGCATACTCGTCGCGGTTCTTGATGGCCATTCTCGTCACGGCGTCCGTGCGATCGTTGCCGCTCAGGATGAGAACCTTGTGCCCCGAAGGCTCAGAGCCATGCTCCACTTTCGCATTGACGGTCCTATTTTCAACTTCGAGCAACCGAAGCGCGAGGTCGTGCAGCTCTCCTTCTTTGGCCATCATCTGTTGGTGCTCCTCTGAGAGTGGGATTTCCTCAGGAGGCTGAGCGTCCTCGGGATCGGCATTTTCAGGCTCTGCCTTGTCCTGGGTACCGGACCCTTCGGCGGCCGCCTCATCCTCCTCAGCCGGGGGCTCTGAAGGGGCGTCTTGAGCTGTGGAACTCTGGTCAGACTCCACGCTATGATGTTCGCTTGCGACAGGCCGGACGATCGTCTCTACCTCGGCAGTATGTAAGCTTGCAGCCGACAAAGCCGTCGATGGCGTGGTGGTGTGTTCATGAGTAGCATCAGTGACTGTGTGAGTGGCGCCAATGACTGCGTGAGTGCCAATGACTTCGTGAGTGCCAATGGCTGCGTGACTAGTGCTAGCGCTTCCATGAGTAGCACCAGTGCCTTCGTGCATAGAGCTCATGGCTCCGTGAATAGCGTTGATGGCTCCGTGAGTAGCACCAGCGCCCCCGTGAGTAGTGCTGCCTACCCCCGGGCGCTCCTCTGAGCTTGCCTCGATTTGCCGGCCATCGGGCCAGCTGTGGCCCTTGTACTTATAGTATGCGCCGAAATGCAGCCATGTACCGAGTGAAATTAGCGCCAAGGCGACTAGGACGGGCCCGTTTCGTCTGAGCCTAAGCATCTTCGTAGCTTCAGCGTTTGGACAGACTAGGATAGACCGACGCGTCGCGCGCCTTTGGGATATGCGCCGCTCGATGTCGTATCTATATTGGCACTAGGTAGGGGAGACAGGGATAAATATAGTCCTGCGCGGCAACAAGGGTCCCTGGCGCGCATTTTTCCTGCGTCCTTCGGCACCCGGATGTATGTGTGACGGCGCGAACGTGGGCCCACATGCACTGGTACTGATGCCAGTGCTCTCCAGTTATCGTTAATAATTTATCGTAACTCAGCCTCCGCCCCACTTACCCGGGCGGGAGGGTCGTGTGGTCGCTGCTACGGCAACCAGATGGTCGGCGGTTTTGGGACTTCCTTTGCGACGACAACGGGGCAATTTGTGGGGTAACAAAAAGGAAGGGTATAAAACCGCCGCGCCGCGCCTTCGATTGGTGGCCCATCTCAGCATCACACCAGGCCGTCGTACCAGCCCCGCGCACCCCCAACAGCCAAGATCTGATCGCTACGTGGGCACGAGGACTGTGCGAGTTGCTGCAGCTGGCGGCACCCGCGGACTGAGCGTTGAGAGACACACAATTGCCACCGCAAAAGACAAAAAAGCACGCAAACGCAAGAAAGGTCAAAAGCATTTGCAACCAGAAATGAACGGACAGGACGCAGGACGGAGCGCCCCGCGCGACATTTCGCAGCCGCGACAGATTCCGCAGCGCGCCGGCGACGACTCGGCCATCCAGGAGAGCCAGCACCGCCGCCGGTCGATTCTTGACTGGGCGTGGTCGTTTGGCTCGCCACCGGCCGGCAAGAGCGGTCCTCCCGAATCCGGAGCCATGGGACACAGCGCGACCGCGTCCGTTGGCAGCGCTCCTGCTCCCAGCGTGTCGGAGCAGCTGGCGGGCGCCCGGGAGAGTGCTGCCGGCGGGTCCGCGTGGGGCGCGGTTCCGCGAGCGCCGCGGGGCTCGCCGGGATCGCACCACCGCTCCAACAGCGAGGCGTCGGGCGAGCGCCCGAGCCGGAGCAGCCTTGCACAGGCGCTCGGTGCCGCTGGCCACGGCCACGGCGCCGACGGCGGCCGCCCGCGCGCCAACTCTATCTCGCACGACGAGGCGCTCAATCTGTCGCGCGCCGGGAGCGGCGGCGCCATGGGCCGGTCTGCGTCTCTATCGGGCCAGAACCAGCGCCGGCGCTCGCGCCAGGGCTCTCGCTACGAGGGCATGGGCCTTGTAGCCGCGTTCTCGGGCGGTCCTTCCTCCTTTGACTAGGAGGCAGCGTTGACGGCCCTGGCCATGCGCGGTAATGCCTGACTCGCAGCGACGCTCTTTATAACGACGACACGACGGTGCACTAACGACGACGACGCATGACAATGCATCTTGACGACGATCGCGAGCCGCCCATCTGGCAGTTCTACGTAACGGTGTGTAACGAACGGCATGATTATGATGACTAGCGGGCAGGTTAGCCATGATAACTAGCATGCGGGTTCCTTATGACTAGCGGCGGGGTTACCTTAAGGGAGTGTGTATGGAGATGTTCAGTTCCTGCCGAAGCGGTTGCCAACGGCTCTGGGAACAGCCCCGCACCGTTCCCCGGGATGAGATCCCAGTGACTGAGGGTTCCCGCTGCAGTCAGCGGAGCGGGCTTTAAACTGTACTCTCTGCGGCGACGGGAGTGCATGAAGCCTGTGCCGCCCGGTGGGCGCCGTGCTGTGCGCAAACACAGCGCCAGGTACTCGGACAGACGTCCGGGTCTCAAGCCGTTTGGCCCACCCGACTAACCATGTACAGCGCGACTGCCTAGGTACGACTGCAAAAACTCGGATATCGCAGCGTAGCCGTCTTTTGCGACTGAAACGCTCCTGAAGCAGGGGGGAAAACGCACAGGCCACAGCCAGATGCACATGCAGATGCTGCAGCACAGCTGTCGCAAGCAAATGCGACACTGGGCCGGCGGCCTTACTGCTAGCGGCTAGCTCGAACTGGTAACCGCACAAGCCCGAATTTACGGGCCCAATTACACAGGGATCCGTTGAGCGCGGGAGATCGCCGACGCCCTTGTGCCCGCTGCAACGTCGCACGTACACATGCTGCCGCCCGTTTCTAGTTGCAGATCGACGCGGCGTGCTGTGCGTTGGGTTCCTCAGATTTTTTTTTCCTGCTCGCATGCAGCTGCCAGTGCGGGCATTTTGTACCGAGGTAGCGCTAACGACGGCGCCGTGGCACCGCTGAAGCGGAAATCCCGAGCCCGCTGTCACTGGGGACGTGTTGGTGGTCCATAGACTTGATCGCCGGGGCCCTACTTCGACGCAGTAGCGGAGGCGGCTGCGGGCCTGGAACCTGGTCGCCAGATCCAGGGACTTCAGCACGCGACGTCGATATGATCAATATGGCCGAGCCTCGCTAATATCTATATTGAAATCTAGATGTCGTAATTCGTAAGTTGCATTCCCTTGGAGCAGAACCAGCCGCAAAGCGGCAAGCTGCCAACGGGATTGCTAGACACGCCCATCGCTTGAACGCTAGATGACGGGATGCGCACGGTCGTCTTCGACGTGAGACGGGACGATAAAAGAACTTGCGTCGCGGCGCTCATCGGCAAGGGCCGGAACGCGGGGAACCGGAGGCAGCGGGTCGCGCGGAGGCGGGGCGCCGCCACTGTCCCGGCTACCGTCCGACGTGAACGAGTACTGCCGGGCCTCTTCGTCCGCAGGGTACTCTATGCCGCCCTCGTCCGAGTAGTCGTCGTCGTCGCCAAAGGAGAGCTTTCCGGCAACTCCCGCGCTGCCAATCGCCCCTCCAATGGGACCGCCCGTCACGACGGTCGGGCCCTTTTCGTTGGCGCGGTTCCTTGAAATCGCCGGAACGGCGCGGTCTTCGCCGCCAGAGCTGGGGTTCCTGTGCGACACGATGCTCTCCTCGTCGGTTCGCCTCGATTGCGGCCGCCGTGTGGAGCGCATCTTGAGGAAGCTGCGGAACGACGGCAGGCACGCGACCGCCATCGACGTCATGCACTCGAGAGCCGTAAACACGGCCGTCACTGCAACGCCGGCGCTCACCGCAACAATAATGGCCCGCACAATCAGCACGATGATGGTCAAAATGCCTACCGAGAAGGTGGCGCCCAGGCCGATCTTCTGGCGCTTCGAGAGGTTGGGCAGCGTCCGCAGCACCGGAAAAGGAATAATAAAAATGCACACGTCCACTATCAGGTTCACAACAACACTCACGACAAATGGAGTGACCGCCGTTGACGAGTAGCATCTATCCGTCGGGTGTAGCGCCCAGTTGAGCGACACTGGCTGGCACAGCAGCAGGTTTAGCAGCACAATCACGAGGCCGGACATGACCGACAGCCCAAAAGTGAACCACAGAAAGCGCCGCACCCACGTACCCTTGGGCACGATGCGGACGTACAGACCTAGCAGCGCGAATTTTACTAGCCACAGGTTCAGGTAGTACGGCACCGAGCTCGCGTATACAACCTTGAGCACCCGTATCTGGTTGGCCTCATCTCCCTTGATCCCGGCTGTCAGGTCGCCAAAGTACGTCTTGCCATTGTCCATAAACCCCTGAGAGATGGAAAAAGTGTCACACGAGACCCAGCAGAAAAAAAGCGCCTGCGCGACAACGAGCACAACGTCCTCGCGCTGAAGGCCCGCCTTGCGCTGGAGGCGTCGCGGCAGCACAACCAGCTTGGCAAAGAACCGCAGTGCCAGAAGCACAAGGCTCAGCAGGCAAAACGCCCACTCGAGCCCCTGTCGTTAGTCCCTAGCGCCAGTCACCTATATAGCCGGGGTGGGGGGCCCCATTAGGTCCCCAACAGGGTCAGTACTCCGCACGGACGGACGAATTTTCAAGTCGTTCACGTACCATGGTGGCATGAGGGTTCATTGCTAAAAACGACTGCCTTCGCAAACGGTTCAGATGTCTAGTGCGTGCATTCCTACTGCCGGCACACCCCTCTGTATATAAACGTACCCGGTCCCCGTCGGGGCCCGCCTGTCGTCGGCAGGGTCAAAGCAGCAACTGCAGCACGGCACTAGGTTGCATGTGTAGTTGCAGATCTGGGCGCGACCCTGCATGACGAGGCGCGCTGACAGAAATGACACCAAGGATCCCCATGCGCGCGATACTTGTCTATTGCTAAACTAGATTGGTGCTGTTATCATTCGAATTTGATTACCCACCAGATAGACGCGCAATCGGGCCCATCCGGCCTAAATGAAAGCACTTCGCCCCTGGCTCGGGCTGATCAGTATGCACGCCGGTAGCTAGCCGCACTTGGCGCCGTATCCTGTATCCGCCGGTAAGCCCGCCGGCAACCGCTCAGAACTCCAGCCCAGGTACGGCATGCAACTGCACACACATGAGGCCAGGAACGGCGCCTACATTAGCCGACGCTAATAAGGCGCGCACTGGAGTCTGCTGATGCTGGGCCGCCAAACGTACGTGCTAACCCCGCTGTGGGCTCCATGTCTCAACACGTTTCCTTAGGCGCTTTGTGCACGAGCACAACACAGCGGCCCGGATGCCAGTAACGCCAATGGTGTTCTTTTTTTCCTCAGCACTCCGCCGTGCTGTCTACGGCCCACTTTAGTGCATTGCATTCTGGCTCGGATCTCATTAAACCGGAACCATAAAACTTGCTGTACCGTGTAGCACCTCTACCGCCAGCAGAGGAGAACGCACACACCGCCTGCTAACCGACGGCTCAATGCTCCACGCTAACCACTGGGCGCTTACACTCTCTGTCAGCGACTGCGTCACATAAACTGTAAGCTTTGCTGTGCCCAACTTGCTGTGCCCAGGTTCGTCTGCACTTGTGCAGATGGCCCTAGTTTTTGCAAACACCGGTGGATGCCGGACTGCTCAACCTCGTTGATTGCACGACTGTTTCAAATGGTCGCTATTTCGGGATCACGCCGAGGGCCCCGTTGGCTGATCCTGCCGGTCTCCGCGGTCCGTTGCGTCGCCCATACGTCCCCTGTCGCTCGAGAGTCCCACATGCGTGGCCCCGCTTTGGCAACCTCGCGTGAGCACGCGCTTTGACGCCGTTGCATCTTTACAGAACAGTAACGAATGCGCATGGGACACGTGTAGTGAGAATCAATTTATCCAGCGTGTCGTATGTTGTTCTTCAAGGGAGGCGGCATGGATTACAAGTCCGCGGCGCGCCGAGCCGCCACATTTAGGACAAATTGGAAATCCCTGGTTTGCGTCTCTCTGCTCACCCAATGTAATCCGTCCACATGAGGTACGCCGCTATCTGGGCCAATGACCTCTATCCGCGTCTTGTGGCGCTTTAGCAGCGCACGAGCATTCACATGGTACCGCAAACGGCTAGCGCATTGGCTGCTGTAATAATGAGCCGACTTTAAAAAGGACCGCACAATTGATGGCGCCTCGGAGGTGGCCAGGCAAGGCGACCGATAGAGTGCGAAAAACTCTCACCTACAGATGGTGTTCAATACTCGACTAGTACGCAGATCTGCTGTAATGAGTCTAAGCAAACGTGGAATCTACGTTTGTCGCATCGAGCGTGCTACTAATAGTGAGAGACAGTATCCAACAGCCCTACTAATGCGACCGCATCTGGTATGCCTGAAGGTCCAAGGACCGTATTTGCCTCGGGTAGCCAGCATGTGGATGCGCGCGAAGCTTTCGTTAGCAAGGGCATCCCTGTCACCTAGAACATGAGCAAGCGATGCGAGAGCGGCTAAATTGATACCATACCATCCACTCAAGTGTCCATACTCAACCTGTGCCTCGGAAGCAGTTTACATGTTGAGTCGGTCTCTCGGCCCTGTTTCGGTGGTTTCCGTAAAGCCGTCGCTGTAAATATCACCGTTCGCAAACACGCGTGACGCACGGAGCGATCATCTGTGTCGTACGCCGTGCACGAATGGGATGAAACACCTTCAAGCAAGGCGCTGGCTGAAGCGGCCATGATCTTCTCTGCCACCAGGGCTGCAGCTTTGCAACCTGAGACAACCAAGGACATGGGTATTATTACGGCGTCGGCGCGCAATATGCGAGGCCAAATGCTGAGAGCATGGCCATGCCGCACCGCGATATTTCTAGAACAGGATTCACATGCCTCACATGGCCAACCGCAGCTCGTCAAACTCCGGTCAGTTACGTCTACCAGAGCGGCTCCAGCACTATCAATATAGCTAATGATTGATGATAGGCGGGATCCACAGGCGCAGCCGCATGGAGTGCCTTGTGCCGGACCTTCGGAGGGCCACGCACACTTCCGAATGGGGTTTAGTTGGCTCTATGTCTGCCTCGGCCGTTAACAGCTCGCCAGCTTCGTCGTCCGAGAACGTTTCAGGCATTACCTGTCTTTTTGTCTGAGTTTCTAAACGCCATGTTCCTAGGGTTCATCGCGTCTTAACAGTCTTGTCGTCGCGCTCGACTAGGATCTGTATTACGGCGCCCCGTAATGTTCAATCGGCGTCAGCAGTCTACAATTATCAATGGCGCGTCTCCACGCGACAGATTCAATGACGGACCATAGAGCCGATATCTATATGCTTGATCGTTAGCTCAGAGCTCTGTATCACGCGCGCTACCATTGTCTGCCATCAGCAATACACATGCATGTGTGTGGCAGGTACGGACACGCATCTCAGGCGGCTTAAGAGTGCACTGACGCATCGAGCCAATTTGGAAGGCTCAGGATGAAGCTTTGTCGTTAAGATCACGACTTGCTTTATTGGACCTAGTGTGCGTACTCCGCTTCCCTAAAACGGCGGCAGATCTGACGCAACCAAGAGTGGCATCGCCTGCCGGCGTGGCCGGCTAATCTCAAGCTCCTCAGCACAGAGCCAGCCACTGAGACCCGGCGCTGTAATGGAGATCGCACAGGGAGAATCACTCATAGGGTCTGATAATATTGCAAAGCGCATGCAGGAGCTGCAGATTTCATCGGAACAAGCCATAGAATCGCGATACATCGCTGCCGATGGAGGGATCAATCTAGAGTTGAAACCAAAACCCACAGTTTCCGCTACCGCAAACGATGCCTGCGTATCTTGCACTCCGGTGGATCTGTCGTCGGCAATAGAATGCCCCCCTGGCCAGTCCTACTGGTTGACTATCCAGACTTGCGAGTCGTGTCCGGTGCCGACGTGCGTCATGAATGCAGCCATCACTTCAATACCCACCGACATTTTGAAGTCAGATGCCGTGAAAGCCACTCGAACAGGCGCATCAATACGGCATTCGACTGTTACCGTCTACACGAGTGCGCAGACTGGCCAAGCAGGCTCCATACCTGCATCTCATTCCACATCAGCCCACAGGACTCTCGTCATCTGTGTGACTATCGGCTCTGTTTTCTTGTTTCTGGCAGCCTTCCTTGCCGTGTATCTCGTCAGAAGGCATCGCAGCTCCACGTCGGATGCTCGTGAGCGTAAACTACATTGGTGGCTCAGTCCGTCCGGTGGAAGGTACCGTGGCAAGACGAAAGATCTAGAGAAGCACACGCCGTCGCCGTCGTCTTCCAAAGAGTTCAATGAATCGTCGCCACTGGGTCCGGTGATTCCTCCTGCGGGGGAATCCAATCCGCAGATTCTTCTTCCTCACAGCGGCACAAGCCCATACGGCGTCAGTTCTATTTCAAGACCCGCTGTCGCATCGTCACTTGGTTCCATCACCGAAGGGCTTGTCCATTGTACTGGTGAAGAGGAGCCGCCGCTGCCTCCGGTACCGGATAATCACGCAGAGACGGGTGCCGACAATCGTGGACACGAGTCCTCGCGACCGAAGCACTTCTGGAAGCGAACATCTCATCTGTTCCAGCGCAAGAACTCCACTGGTGCCGCGGCAGCTCTTAGAGCCGTCTCGCCCCTGGCTGTGGCGGCGAAGGGCCCTATTGGCTCTGACGCGCCTCAGCTGGATATTGGAATTGATAAGACGGGCATCGCAGGTACTGTAAGTGTAGATTTGGATCCGCAGGAAACAGAAACGGCTATCGAGCTCCAGGATGTAGGCGCTCGCTCTACGTCAACAGTCCTTTCGACATTGCCGGCGAACATTGAGGCGAGTCGCGTCACCACTGATCTCCCGCCGCGTATCGATCTCGACGCTTCTCCAGCTCCCAGCCTCTGTAATCTGGGAGTATCATCGGAGCTCTCGCGCAGCATTCTTAGTGACTCTGTAGTCAAGCTGTACGACATGTACTGGGACCACGAAGTTGCAGCACCTTCAGGAACGCGGAGCTCGCCATCTGTCGGTCACAGGCAATCCCCGGCGCCGCGCTCTGGTACTCCAAGCGCAGGCCCCTACGGACAGGCTTTGCATCCTCGAGGAGGAGGAGGCAAGCCCATGGGTAAGTATACGTGGGCACAGGGTGCTATTACGTAGGTGCTGACGTCAGACCTGAGACAGGCAACGCTGAGAAGGGAGCGCACAGCGAGAGATGGAATAGTAGAGTACGACAGAGACTCGGGGGCATCGAGCATCAGCTTGGGCCTTGGTGACGAGAATCTTGAGGAGCTGATACGCGCGCAGAAGCAGCAGGACAGTCGGCCACTATCTATAGGTGGAATCAGTCTGCCCGGTGGTATACGTATATCTGCACCGGCCCCAAGCCACCGCGCACGCGAGTACGTGCCTGGACAGGACGAGTCAGAGTCTACCGGGCCGCATGACGTTCCTCCCGACGAAAATGCATTGGGCATATCTTTGAGCGGGACGCAACCCGCGTATGAAACCGCGCCACCTGCGATTAAACGCGGTCCATCGATTGAGTCAATTCCAATTCAATACGTGTCAGCTCTTCCTAGACGGGTCACTTATGAAACGCAATCTCACTACTCGCCTGCCAGCAGGGCAGAAACCGGCTCGTACTATGGCAGCCCACAGGTGCATCAGCAGGGAGCTTCCGGTTTCACGCCGCCACAAATAACACCGGCCGCTGAATTTTACGGCCAGAGGGGCTCGGTACCGCCAAGGCGGGCCTACCTGGGCGACTCCGCAATGAGGGCTGCAGGGGGAGCAGGGCCCTACTCCAATGTTAACTACAGCGACGCTATCCACACCCGCAGCGACAATACACACCAAGGCCACGGCCAAGCAAATGCTGCCGGCGCCGAACAGTACAGAATGATGCCTGTGAACCTGTCGAGGATTAATGAAGGAACTCTACCGCTGCACCTTGTCAATGACCACGAAGACGCGTTATACGACCACAATCATAACGGCTCACAGCAGCATTCCCGCTACTTTCAATAATATGCGCACTAGCTCTACCAACCTCCTCCTCCTCCTCCTCCTCCTCCTCTACAATCTCCTGTCTAAAGACACAAAATCAACATTGCTAGGCTACTGTACCATATGTGTTCAAATAGATTGATAAGCTACTCGACCCGAGGCGCTCACTGTAGTCGTGTAGGCGCTCTCGAAGCCAAAGCGTCATCCAGCAATGTCGTGGCAAATCTATTTTGGATTCGGCGTATAATGTTTTTACAGTCACACCCCGGGAGCGCTTATCGGCGCTCAACTTCAAACTGGAAATCAAAGTAGGACTTGTCGAAATGGTGCACACGCACGTAACCGTCCTCTCCTCCCGAGGCGTAAGCAGTACCGCGGGGGTGGACCGCAATGGTGTTGATGGGACCGAAATGACCCTGCACTCGGCCGATCTCATCCTCGAAAAGCTTGTGGTAGATACGGGACTCGAACTTGCCCTCCTTGGACGAAGTGGTCGTGACATCACGTGCCTCCTGACCACCACCGACAATGACAAAGTTCTTGAGCGGAGTGATAGTCGCCGAGTTGAGCGGCGAGTCCGACACGTACGTATGGAGGATCTCGAGATCGTCGACGCGAATGAGCTGAGCGTTCTTGTCCTTGGACGATGTGACGAAATAGGTCCGGTCGGGCGACATCTGAATGTCGGTGATGGTGCCATCGTGGGCCTGCACAGTCTGAACCGTCTCGCCGGTAGTCGTGTCAATCTTCGAGATCTCGCCGTTGCTGTGGCCAGCGATGATATGCTTCTTGTCGTATGCCCAGGTTGCGCTCGTGTAGCGCTTCTGACCCTCCTTGTAGTTGATAACGCGCTCCGGCTCCACGGCCTGTTTTCCCAGTTCCTCCTTGTTGATCCTGAAAATAGAAATGGCACCAGTCTGGCCCATGTGCTCCTCCGTCACAACGAGCAGGCGTTCCGCGTCACTCGGCGAGAGCTCGACGAATCTGGCCGTGGCCTGGGTCTCCCAGGTATACATATTCACGCCGTCCTTAATAGTCCACAGGCGAATGGTGTTGTCGGCAGCACCGGTCGCGGCGAAGGTCGAGGTCTGAAGTTAGTTGTCGATCTCCCGTGTTCGCGACAGTTTCGTAATACGTACGTCATCGATGTCGATCGAGAAAATGGCACCAGTGTGGCCGGAGAGAGTTCCGAGACGTTCGCCATTGTGCGAGAACCAGACAGAAGCGCTGTGGTTAGCTGTGGTTCTTGGGGGTGGCCCCGTGTCTTCGGGACGCGCTTTGAACCCATCCAAGCAGTCAAGGGCATGTCTGCAATGGGCCAAAGCCGGCAAATTTCACATACATTTGGTCACGACCCGTCGAGAACAGAAGATCTCCGTCCTTGTTGTACTTGACCTGGTTGTTAGCCGTATTCGAGATGACGTCGAATGTCGCGCAGAAGTAGTTACCTGAGTTAAAGGACGAGTGTGTCCCTTTCTGTATGTTAGCCACGATCGAGTCTCCCGGTAAATGGGCCAAGTACTCACATAATAATGGGCCGCATTGTGGCTTAAGCTGTTAGAATTCTGGCGCGCCTGCTGTCGATGGAGGTCAATTTTTCACCTACGTGGTTCTCGCAGTACATCACAGAACACGAATCCTCCAGACTTGGGCAAAAGTATTGGTTATTATATGTCAGTAAAAGCGTATTGTCTCCACAAGTGCAACATTTATACATTAACGCTGAAATAATTTAGTTTAAGATAATGGCGGCATGCCGGCGCCTTGCGCTCAGCAGACGTTCTCGACCTGGGGTGTCTCACTGGGCTCTCCAAGGTCAAGCTTCAGGCGTCGGTTGAACATCTCAAGAAGGACGTTGAGGCAGTAGCCCGTGACAGCCGGATCAAAGCGTCCCTTGGAGAACTCGTCGCGCACAAATGCGTGTTGGGCGTCGGCGACCTCCCAGAACGAGAATGTGACGCCCGCATCACGCAACGTCTTCCGAATAAGGTCACGGCCTTCGGGAGGAACGTGATTGTCCTTTGTGCCGAAGATCGTCAGGATCTCACCGCGGATCTCCTTGGTGCGAGCGAGCGAGTGCAGCTTTTCGTTGGAAGTCGTTCCCAAGGAGTTAGAGTGGATGTCGGTGCCAAAGAACGTGACAGTGGCATGTACTCGCGGGTCGAACGCGGCGCGGTACGCAGTGTGGCCACCAAGGCACATGCCGGTGGCTCCGATCTTGCCGTTGCACGTCTTTAGCTGGCACAGGTAGTCGATGCACAGCTTGTTATCCTCGTCGTACGACTCGAGCGGCTTTTCAGCCTTGTACTTGTTGCCAAGGTCGGTGCCGTCGGTGTCATACTCTAGGGGCTCAGGACCCAGGAAATTGTGGTAGACAGACGGGGCAGCGACAATGAAGCCCTGGCCAGCGATCTGGCGAGCAAATCTGGCAACAGGACCAGTGACTGCTGTTAGTACGTGTTAAATGCCGTTTTGAATCCTCAATTGTTTAGTTTGGGCGCTCTGCCCCAGGCCCCCGTAGCAACTGCCTCGCAGTTGATCTAGGTCGTCGGTCAAGCCCAACCGCGAAGCGGTTGCTACGGGGATCTGGGTAAAGAGCCCCTTGGAAAGAGAGTCCCGAGATTCATTCCGACACCGCGCAAATTGACTTACCTTGATAGATTTCAGAGTGAACCAACACGCCCGGAAACTTGGCGTTCGGGTACCCCGGGATCTTGGGGTGGTAGATGTACACCCTCATAGTTGTGCCGTAGCTGGTCTTGAGGTCGACGTATGAATCTTCAATCAGCATTTTGGCGACGTTATTCTGTTCTTCGGTTTAGGTGGAGTGGGCCGACGTCAACTCGACGCACTGTTGGAGGTGGGGAGTTCCATATTTTTATGAATTTTTTCGATTTTGTGCGTATTTCCGTGGGTGATTTTCAGTTTTGTCATTTTCGTACAGTTAAAAAAAGCTCAGAGACCACTAATCCATCTCCTCTTCAAGGCGCACTCCTCGCTCACAGCTACTCGGGCTAGTACTCCAATTGCTTGTATGTATTCGGGTGGATATACACTCTTGATTATTATGATGCTCACGAGAGCTGGAGCGCATCCTTGATGAAGGCTCGCTCCTCGGCGTTGTGCTTGGCCTTGGTACCAGCAGCGACCGAAGCAGACGGGGCGCGACCGGCGTAGCGGACGTTCTTGCCCTTGTGAACGGTCTCGTTGAGAGTGGTCTCGAAACGAGGCTGGACGTAAGACCAACCGCCACCGTTGAGGTGCTCCTCCTGGCACCACACGATCTCCTCGATGTTGGGGTACGAGTTGAAGAGATCACGCAGCTGGGCGTACGGGAACGGGTGGAATTGCTCGATGCGGACGAGAGCGGTGTCGTCGATCTTGTTCTCCTCACGGGCCTTGTGAAGCGTGGCGTAGACCTGGCCGGACACGAGGATAAGGCGCTTGGTCTCCTCCTTGGTCTTGATGGCCGAACCGTGTAGCGGGTCCTCGATGATCCACTGGAAGTGCGAGTCGCCAGTGAAGTCCTCGATGTTGGAGCGGGCCAGCGGATGACGCAGCAGCGACTTGGAGAAGAACAGGATGAGCGGTTTCCGGAACTCGCGATGCATCTGTCGGCGGATCAGGTGGAACAGGTTCGCCGGCGTGGTGGGGTACGCCACCTGCATGTTCGCATCCTGGTGCTGGCGGTGCAGCTTGTCCTCGCTCGGGAATACGCGCGGGTCGTCGTTGGTCAGCTGCAGGTAGCGCTCAATGCGGGCCGACGAGTGCTCGGGGCCCTGGCCGTCATAACCGTGCGGCAGCGACATGATAAGGCCGGAGCGCTGCGACCACTTGGTCTCACCGGCGGCGATGAACTGGTCAATGATGACCTGGCCGGTGTTGGCAAAGTCACCGAACTGGGCCTCCCATTGGACGAGTGCATCGGGCGACGTCAGCGAGTAACCGTACTCAAAGCCGAGCACACCGTACTCGGACAGCGACGAGTTGGAGATGACAAATCGGTTAGGCTCGTTCGAGACGCGGCGCAGAGGCACATACTGCTTCTCAGTCTTCTGGTCGTGCAGGACGGCGTGGCGCTGCGAGAAGGTACCACGCTCGACGTCCTGGCCCGAAACACGCACGTGGTAACCCTCCATGATGAGGGAGCCAAAGGCAAGAGCCTCGCCGGTGGACCAGTCGATGTTCTTGCCCTCCTCGACCGACTTGAGGCGAGCGTTGAGAATACGCTTAAGGTTGCGGTGCACCTCAAAGCCCTCCGGGGGCGTCGCAATCACCTTGCCGATGTGCTGGATGACCTCGGGCTTGACGGCAGTCGGCAGATGGGGCAGGACCTCGGTGGCGAGCTCCTTGGGGTTCTTGAAACCCTCCCAGGCGTGGGCGAGCCACTCGGTGGTCTTGGGCTTGTAGTCCTTAGCGCCCTTGAACGACTCCTCCAAAGTTTCCCAAACCCACTTCTTGTGCTCCTCAATATCCTCCTTCGTGAATGAGCCCTCCTCGATAAGGCGGTTCACGTAGTAGTTGAGCGCCGGCTCCTTCTTGGCGATCTCCTTGTACATGAGAGGCTGGGTGAAGGCGGGCTGATCGGTCTCGTTGTGGCCGTGCTTGCGGTAGCCGACGATATCGATGATGACGTCCTTCTTGAATTTGGCGCGCCAGTCGGCGGCGAGCTGGAAGATAAAGGTGACAGCCTCGATGTCATCGCCGTTGACGTGGAAGATGGGCGCATCAATGGCCTTGGCAAGATCCGACGGGTACGCTGTGGAGCGGGCAAAGCGCGGGTCGGTCGTGAAACCAATCTGGTTGTTGACAATGACGTGAATCGTACCACCGGTCGAGTAGCCGGGCAACGAGTGGAAGCCAATGGTCTCGTAAACGACACCCTGGCCCGCAAAGGCAGCGTCACCGTGGAGCAGGACGCCCATAGCCTTGTTGAACTCACCGACGTCATCCTTGAAGTGCTGGATGGCGCGGGCCTGACCGAGTACGACGGGATCCTCGGCCTCGAGATGCGACGGGTTAGCGACGAGTGACAGGTTGACCTTCTTGCCCGAGGGCGTGGGGCGCTGGAAGTTGAGACCCAGATGGTACTTGACATCACCCGAGCCCTCATCGGGGCCGGCAGAGCCAGCAAACTCAGAGAAGAGCGCCTCGTTGGGCTTGCGCACAACGTTGGACAGCATGTTGAGGCGACCACGGTGGGGCATGCCGATGACAATGTCCTCAATGCCGTGCTCGACCGACTCGTCAATGAGCGCCTTCATACCCGGGACCATGGTCTCGACACCCTCAAGACCGAAACGCTTGTCGTTGGGGTACTTGGAGGCGAGGAACTGCTCAAAGAGGGTGGCCCAGATGAGGCGGTCGAGAATGCGGCGCTTGTCGTCGACCGAGTACTTGTAGGGCTGAGGAATCTCGACGCGCTCGCGGATCCAGTCGCACTGGGAGCGGTCGGGAATATGCATGTACTCGATACCGTAGCTGCCGCAGTAGGTCTTCTCGAGGATGTCGACAATCTCACGCAACGTCGCCTTCTTCTTGCCGGTCTCGGCAAACAGAGGCAGAATGCCGGTGCCAAGCTGGATCTCGGTGTCCATGTCCTTGTCAGTGAAGCCGTAGTGCTCGAGGGTGAGTTCCTTAGGCACCTTGGCGCCATTCTTGGCGCTGCCACCGGTGAGGCCGAGCGGGTCAATCTTGGCCTTCTGGTGGCCGCGGACCTGGTAGGCGCGGACCAGCAGCTGGGCCTTGAGATGGGTAATGACCTCGGGGCTGCCGTCGCCCTCGATCACGCTGCCGGCCGGAAGCGCGCCGCTCCCGAGGGGCTGAGGCACGATGGTCGGCGGGGCGCGGAACGCCTGCGCGGCGGGCGCGCCCGTGTCGAGGTTCTTGAAGTACGATTGCCACGACACGTGGACCGAGGACGGGTCCTTTTTCCACGCAGTGTACATCTCATCGATGTAGTTGGCGTTGTTGGTCTGCAGAAAGACGTCGTCGCCTTTAGTCTGGAAGTTAGTTTGTGTGTGTGTTTTTTTCTGGTTGTTGAGGTGTACGTGTATGGGGGTCGGGAGCGAGCTCGGCCAAATCTTTGGCCGGCACGGTCCCACGATCCACCGAGAGACATTGGACGTGCGATCCGGGGGGGCTTGACTCTCGGCCCAGAACGGATGCAATCGCCCGGAGCAATGTAATCGCCTGGGCCAGAGTAAGCCATTGGCATTGACGTAGCCAAGAGCACCAGATCAACGGCCGATCTGCCAACCCTTGATCAAACTGATCAATGACCCATTAGGCCGACACAAGACAAAAAACAAGCAACTCGTACTTACCGAAAAAATGCGGCGAGATGCCATCAGAGCACTCGGCCGGGCCCGCAGGGGCGCGAGCCTGGAGCTCCGCGTAACAGCCCTCAGCATTGTGTCTCACAAGAGTCTAAGTCCGGTTGGAGCGTCAAACCTAGTAAGCCAGCTGTCTCCACTGCCAAACGGGCGGATTCAACTGCACTGATCGCGCGGGGGCGGATAGAGGTGTGTTGTCGCGAGACAATCGGCAACGAGTAAAGTGGCGAAATGCGCAGCGGCACTAGACACACAGAGCAAAAAGCGTACAAGAGCCTGGTAAGCAACAACCTCAACCGCCGGGACCGGTTTCCCAATATCTAGCTACAAATCCTCTGCGGTTAGGGCACTGCATTTTGCGGTTCAGCGGCGCCGGGGCGCCTGCGCTGCTGCTTGCCGCACGCCGCCGGGGCCATCCGGTAGCCATGGCAACGGGCGCAGTCCGACAGCGTCAGTGGCCCCCTCAAATGTAACAAAATGTATGCAATGTTGCAGGGCTGAGGGCTGGATACCGCAGCGGAAAGTGTAAACGGGCGGCCGCGGGCCGTCTGCCACGAGACGGTGGCACGGGACCGCCACAGTGGCGTTTGCTCGGTTCTGGGTGCTCTGAATTTTTATTTGTGTGCTGGTTGCGTTTGCACTTTAGTTGCCACACGACTTGTCCATGCGGCTCCCCCGGATCGGACCCGAACATTGGGGGCGGTTGTGAAATGCACCACAAGTCCGCGTCCTCCGCGCCTAGGCGGAACCGTGGCTCAAGGCTTACCCGAGACGGTGCTAAGCGGGTGGGGGTGCGATGACGCGGCGGAACCATGGGGGGACGTGCCGACTTTTCCCCGCGGCCGATTCCGGAAAATACTCGCAGGTGCGCAGGGGATATGTAAACGCCGATTGGCTGGCGGGCCGGAGATGCATTGAGGGCTAAAACGAGTGTATTGTATAAACTGGACCAGGTCTTTTATTGTATGGGACTACTGTTTCGCAGCCTGGGTCACGTACGGGTCACGGTACTGTGGGACCCGCCCGGTTCGTCGGTTGCTGTGCACCGTTCGGTGCCGGCTACATGTCAGTTTCCGAGACCGTTGGAATCGGCCGCGACACTACCGATTCGAAACCAGCCGCGAGGCTGAATTTTTCAGTGCATAGTATGCAGATGCCGGATCGCGACACTCAAAGGGCTCAGGCACCTGTAAAACTGGACTTTGAACAACACGGAGCCCACCACGCACTGAACTTCCCGTGCCGCTCGGGCAGGTTCCACAAATGATCCGAGTGCGCAGAATAAGTACCTCGCCGCGGGTCGCAGCGCGGTCGGGCTTCTCGCTGCAGAATCTCGTGAGCCAAAGGGGCCCGGCTATTGCTACAAAACAGCCGTCCACACCCGCGAGGACGCGGTTCGCGCCGTCCCCGACTGGAAGCTTGCATCTGGGGTCGCTGCGGACGGCCCTGTACAACTACCTGCTTGCGAGGAGTACCGGCGGGCAGTTTCTGCTGCGCCTCGAGGACACAGACCAGAACCGGCTGGTGCCGGGCGCCGAGGCCGGCATATACAAGTGGCTGCGCTGGGCCGGGCTGCAGTGGGACGAGGGCCCCGAAGTGGGCGGGCCCCACGGGCCGTACCGCCAGTCGGAGCGGACGGCGCTATACGCTGAGCATGTCGACAGGCTCCTGGAGAGTGGTCACGCCTACCGGTGCTTCTGCCCGAAGGAGCGTCTGACAGCGCTGGCCGAGACTGCTCGCAGGCTGCAGCCGCCGTCCCTGGCGTCGTACGACCGCAAGTGTGCGCACCTGTCGTCCCAGGAGAGCGCTGCTCGTGCGGCCGCGGGCGAAACGCATGTCGTGCGCCTCAAGAGCCCAGAAGCGTACCCGCCCGTCGACGACGTGGTTCACGGGCGCGTCAACATGCAGATCCAGATCAATGCTCACGACCGGCGGTACGACGACCCGGTGCTGCTCAAGAGCGACGGCCTCCCGACGTACCACCTCGCAAACGTGGTCGACGACCATGACATGCGCATCACTCACGTTATTCGCGGCGACGAGTGGCTGGCGTCGACGCCCAAGCACCTGGCTCTGTACCGCGCTTTTGGATGGGACGCTCCGGCTTTCTGCCACATCCCCCTCCTGACGTCGCTCGCCGACAAGAAGCTGAGCAAGCGATCTGGTGACACTGGTCTCGCTGATCTCGCCGCCCGGGGCGTGCTTCCTGAGGCACTCGTCAACTTTGTGGCTCTGTACGGCTGGTCGCCTTTGCGCGAGACTGGCGTCGCGCTTTCCGAAGAGTTCACGCTCGCTCGCCTGGAACGCGAGTTCAGTCTCGACGGCCTCACCCGCGGCAATGCCAAGGTGGACCATGGCAAGCTAATGCATTTCAATCGCGTCTACTTTCGCAAGCGGCTCGCCAACCCAGCCACGCGCGAGCCGATCCTGGACGCGTGTGTCGCCCGCGTTGTCGAGGAGTTTAGCGACGCCGCGTCAGATGTGCCGGTGTCGGTGCGGACGTCGCGCGACTACGTTTTGCGCGTTCTTGATGCGGTCCAGGAGCGGGTCTCCAGCGCCGCAGAGATCTCCACAGAAGCGTCCTATTTCTTCGCTGTCCCGAATTTCGACAGCCCGGCAGCGCAAAGGGCCCGGAAACACATCACGGCCGACCCGGAAACAGCCCGCAAGGTGTACAGCGCTCTTCTATCATTCCTCAACGGACGACCCGATGCCTCCGTCGACAGCCTTTGCCGACATCTTCTCGACAACTATCCGAAGAAGAGCGTCTTTCTGGCCCTTCGCTACGCTCTCGCCGGTGGGGCCCCAGGCGTGGGGGTCCCAGACCTCGTGCAAACCCTCGGTCGCGATGCCGTACTCTCTCGTGTCACCGGCGCCCTAGCCACACTCTAACTCCACCCTTGTACATAACCACGAATGCATTACAATCTACAACCATCCCAGACTCCAGCTATCTGCTCTGCAAACTCGCAGCGGTTGTAGACGGGGTCTGCGGGCAGAGGAAAATGTTACCCCTCCAGGAGAACTGCCACGCAGTTGATTACATTATTTATGCATATACAGTCGTTAAGTCGTCAGACGTCGGCTTCGGACATCTTGGCAAGCATGCTCGTGGTGTCAAACACGACGGCGTTGCCCTTATCCACGCGCGGGCCAGAGAAAATGCACGAGACGCTCATCTTCGGGTGGTAGTGCAGGTTCATGAGCAGCTTGGGCGTTACCAGGAAGTACTGCGCCATACTCGAGCGATCACATGCAACCTCGACCATTCTCCGGTGAATCATGCGCTCGTTGTTCGAGTCCATGCCCTGGTTAATCTCGTCGACCACGCGGAACGGCGCCTTTGTGAATTTTTGCAGGGCCATCATGAACAGCGACGTTGCTGTCGAGCGTTCGCCGCCAGATTGTGTCTGCGCGTTGAGCACCTGCAGCGGCGCGTCCTTGCGGAAACTGACCCGGATATCGAGCGACCAGTTCTTGAATTCATTGCCGTCCTTGTTGATGACCACCTCGCCCCGAAGACCTGCAGCCTCAAACAGCCGCGAGAACTCCGCCGATACTTCGGAGATCTGGCGTGTGAGTTCAGCCTCCCAGGGTTCCCGTAGTTCGCGCAGTTTGGCGGCGAGCCCGTTGACAGTTTCGTCGCCACTGCTGAGCTTTCGCTCGAGTTCTGCGATCCGCTCGCCTCGCCGACGGTGTTCAGACAGCACAAGCTCGGCGTTGTTGACGCGGTTGGCAAGCTCCAGCTCCGCCTCAAGCTTGGTGATATCTTGCTGAATCTGGTCGAGAGTGTACTTTGAGGCGCGAGCCTGCAGATCTGCGAGCTCTTCGGCACTGTGCTCCCGCCGCAGAGTCGCCTTGGAATGCTTGATCTTCTCCACAAGATCGCGACCGCGGCGCTTGATGTCGTCACGCTGCTGGCGGAGTTCCTCGGTGCCAGCCTCGATCATGGCCTTCAAAACTTCTTGCTCGTTGAGGTAGCATCGCTCTGCGAGGCGCAGATCGGTAATTGCGGCCGTCTGCTCAATGACGCGCTCGAACGCTGCTCGCAGCGCCGCGGCTTTAGTCTCGATCTTGGAAACGATTTTGCGGATACTCACTTCGTTACGCTCCAGCTCCTCCTCGGTCTCCGGTGGCTCGGCACGTTTCTCGCGCAGTTCTCCCTCGACCTGTTCGATATGCACTTCGTACTCGCCCACCTTGCGCGACCAGTGCCTGCCAAGCTTGACCTTGCCTTCCAGCTCGTCAAGCTTCTTTCGGAGCTCCTGTTGCTGCGCCTTGAGCGGCGCCCCGCTCCCGTCAATCTCCTGCAGCTTGTGCATGACCTCATTCGCCTTTTGCGTGTGCAGCTCAACTTCAGCTACCAGACTAGCTAGTCTTTCAGCATCGACGTCGTTACTCAACAGTTTCATCCATCCGCTCAGCTGGTGGCCATGTGGTCTGCTCTCCGAAATCACCTGCCGGCTGCCGTATTTCGACTTTGTCAGTCTTATCGTACCAGCGCTGTCAATGACGCTACCGACAAAGTCCTTTGACCGTAGCTGCTGCTCGGTATTGCCGGACATTTTGCCCCTGCAGTATGGAATCTGATGGAGGCCACTCTGCTTACATAACATGACGCGCACAGGCTCGGGGCCCTCCAGCAGATCAATCGCGGTCCCGTCGAGACCTATCCTCTGCATGAACTCTGTGGTATACTTGCGCGGCATTTCTGCCACAGTCTTTTGCGGCGTATTAGCCCCGTCGAAATAGTTGACGTTGAATCCCTGCTTGTCTACCACTTCCCGACCAAACGTTCTGTAGTCGTCGGCATGAACGCAGGTAAACATCAGCATCGCTTGCATGCTTCCGGCCGCGTTGAGCTGTCTGACGCAGTTCTTGTCAGCGATAGACAAGCTCATGACAGGCGGCTCGAAGACTGTGTCCTTGAACATGTCCGGGTGGCTGCGAATATATCTGATGGCCTCCGCGGTTGCTCTGCCTTGATCCCCGAACAAGCGCTGCATGTCTTGCAGTTTCTGTTCGTCTTTGTTGTCGAACCGGCGCAGCTGGCCGCGGGCGTAATCGGCTTTGCGTCTGGCGTCCATTAGCTCGCCCTCTAGGGGCCCTTTCCGGTCGGCAATGGCCGCCTGCCGCGCCGAACACGCGCGGATCTCCTTTTTGACCTCTGCCATGGCCTCTACAGTCGCCTTGACCTCTTCCTCCGGTAACACGTTACTGGCTGCCTCGTCCCGCTTCTCCTTGTAAACAGTGATTCGGCTCTCCAGCATCTGCAGCTCGCCTTGATACTTTTTCTGCTGTGCGCGCAACGCAGCAGGAACTTCCCGCAGTTGTGCTAGCTCCCGTGTCAGACTGGCGATTTCGTCCTTGAGAGAGTCCACGTCTCCAGACTGATTCACCAGCGCCCCGTTTTCACGTCGGAGATTTTCGTCTATCTCCTTGAGCTTGGCGATTGCCTTTTCTCGCAGCGGCCGCAGCGCCTCTCGCCGGCTCAGCTTTTCGGAAATTTCGGCTTCGACGTCTTTGAGCTGTTGTCCCAGCACCTTGCGCTGCTCCGACATTTCCTCGAGCTCGACCACACCAGCGAGTGCCCGCAGGTCGCGAAGCTCATGTTCGTTCCTTTGGTAGTCTTCGATCCTCTGAATCTGTACCAGGGCCTCCTGGTGGCGGGCGCTCAGCTGTTCAAGTTCCCTGCGGTCGCTGTCGCGGTTTATCGCTTGCTCGTTAAGCTGGCGACTGAGATCGATGAGCTGATCATGGTCCTCCAGCATACCGTCCTTGCACACGGCGCGCTCAACGCTGCGCAGTCGATTTTGCGCAGTCTCGCGCGCAAATTCAGCAACTTTCTCCTGCGGCAGAAACTGGCACAGGTTATCGACCTGGATGTTATAGCGGTCGACAATCGACCTAGCCTCTGCGACGCTCGCGGGTTTGCCATTCACCTCCCATGAGCCGGTCCCATTCGCCTTGATAGTCCGGCATAGGACGTCGTTGTCCCGTCCAGTCCCCTTGAGCTCTATCTCTATAGTTGCCTCTGTCGTACCTTGTTTGACAAACTCGTTGAGCTTCCCACGGCCCAGGGTCTCTGGCTTGCCACCAAGACCGAGCGCCAGTGCGCATACGAGCGTGCTCTTGCCGGTACCGTTGGGGCCCATAATGAGGTTGAGGCCCGGTTTCATCTTGAACGTAGTGTCTGTGTACGTGACAAAGTTCTTCATCCGAACGCGGAGCACTGCTCCGGGCAAGAACGCGTCCTCATCTGCTGATGTTAGTGCTATGGCCCGACAGCATCGCGCGTGAGCTGCTCCGCAAAACTGTTCTGTGACGTACTTTGTACTCTACGCCTCTTTGGCGATCTTTCTGTGTCTTCTGTCATGCTGAAGCGAGAAACATGGCCCGAGGTCTAAGTGCTGTGAGATGTGAGGATGGATATCGCATTGCAATTAAATGACGGTTGCATTTCTGACGCGTCGGGATGCATGTTATTGATGACTACATATTTAGTAATGCTCGCTCATGGGGTTTTCCCGCTTTCCCGCCCCGCCTAGGGCATCGGCCTGCCAGCTGCGCTTTGCGTTCCTGTTGGGCTGATTACGTACACGCGCGCTGTTCGCAAATTACGCTGCAAGGCAGCCGTTTGTCCCCGCGCTCTGTTTTCACCGCGATACTACCACGGCGACTAGAGTGCAGTATAACTTCACTCAAGATGCGGTGGCTCAATGGTAGAGCTTTCGACTCCAGCGACAATTCCGTTGAAATCGAAGGGTTGCAGGTTCAATTCCTGTCCGTGTCAAATCTTTTTGCTACATCCGGTTTTTGTGTTGTTTTTTTTTTTTTTTTGGTTAGGCCCTTACTAGAGATCGCGAGCTGAATCTCGATGATCGGCACTGGCAATGCGTAGTATGCAGTATGTGTTCCGACGGTTCGCTAGCATGGTCCCGGAATAGATTGAAGGCTGGCTCAACGTGCTGGAGCCGCCGTTGCGGACGGGACTGCGAGCCGTGCCTCTACCGGATGCAAGCCGGACACATGCAAGAAGGAACTGCCAAGCGGGTAGCCAAACGGCCTGTGGTGGTCCCGGTCCCGGATCCCGCGCGTCAGCCGCCCTAAAGACAAGGAAATTCGCAGATAAATAGTACTATTTTGCGACGGCCCGTTACCGCTGGTTGCGGTAACGCCAAAATGGTCGAAATTAATACAGGCTGTCGATCATGCAGATCTCAACGGCTCCTGTAGCACCCGCCAGGACTGTACCCAAACAGGACGAGCCTTGAGAACAAAAAAAAAAGAAAGCTTCCTTGCCAGGGGTCGAACCTGGAATCTTTCGCTAGTAACCCGTTACGATCGTAGGCGAACGCCTTGCCATTGGGCCACAAGGAACAACTTCGAGGTTTCGGATGCAGCCGCACACTGCTTAGCGCAATTATGAAAAGTGTAAAATATACTAAAAAGTGATTAAAACTGTAAAACTGCAAAAGAGCTGATATTTACCAGTGCCGATCAGGGGTCGGATTTGTGCCAGCAACTTCTTCGCTATTGATGCGTAGCAACTCCACTTAGAGAAATGGTTACGATGTAATAGGCTACATATGATCGGTCAGCAAAGTCATATTCGCTGCTCGGAGTAGTGGTGCTACCAATCGCCGCGGCGTACCGACAGTACATAGGGTAATTGAGGTGCCTATAGCTGCGCGCCGGGGTTCGATTGAAACGGAGATGATGCGACGCAGCCGGCAGGCCCCTTGTCGCCCTACGCCCTGAGCCAAGGGGTGCTGGCGCACAACAAGCTCAACAGCAACGGCAGGCGTCATAATAATAAAGTCTATTTGTGCGGGTTGTCCACTGGCAGTTGTACACGCGGGCAGTGGACGGGCCTCCAACCCCAGCACAGCTCTAGTCACGAGCGTATACTCCAAAACACTACTGCCCATCGAAACAATGTCCTAACGGCTACGACTAGCGCTGGTTACCAGGGGGGCGCGGGTGCATTCCAGTTGCCGATATTGCTGGCAGGCTGCGGCCGGTTGCCGCAGCGTCCCGCCGTGCCGACTGGCGCCCTGTGCGGGGCAGTTGCTTGCAGCTGTGCGGTGTCGCGCAACGTATTGCGATTACACGCAGCGCGACAACGAAGCGCTCCAGGCTACCGCGTACACCTCGACAGGTCGTCGTGGGCCGGCCCCGGGTTCCTGTCCCTGCATCGACATATATGCATCCGGAACCGTCGGCCGGGGCATGAAAGGGGCGGCCGTGCTGAGACTGGCGGCCCCTACGGCTGAGTACAGTCGCTGGGACAACCGTTTCCACCACTCGGTCCCGGGCCGCCAGAAAAAGGAGAGGCAGAGACGTCTCTCCGGTATATAGCCAAGCAGCCAGCCAGAAACGTTCTGGTGCTAACTTTGCGTTAACGACTTACGAGCCCACGAAAAACCAGCGACACGTCAGCGGCGTGGCGTATATTTTGCATCATACACCGAGACCACCCGTCCGCCCCCACAAACACGCACACACAATGAACTACGGACCAGTGCACTACGGCCAACCTGCCCGGAAACCGATGCGAGCGGGCCCCGCCGTCCACAGCCCGCCTGCTGGCGCCCACAGCCTAGCAGCAGCTGGGGCCGACCAGCTGTCGTACGCACTGAGAGCCAAGTTTGACGCTGGCAGGGCCTTTGAGCTCGAGGACGACGCCGAGTTCTGCCCCGTCATGACCGAGGAGCTCGCGCGCTACGCCGCAGGCGTTGCCGGCGTCTCTGCTGCCCAGTCGCCCATGACACCCACAGCGGCGCCGTCGCCGGGCATTCCGGGCATGTACGGATCGGTGTCGCCGCCACTGGTCGGAGTGGCCCACTCGCACGGCCACCAGCACCACCAGCACCCCCACCAGCACCCCCACCAGCATCAGCAGCAGCACCACCACGCGGCAGCCGTCTACACCGGCTCGCCTATCCGTGGAGGAGGCGGCTACAGCGCCGGCGGGGCCGTCTACTACGGCCATGCCGGCGTGCCGACGCGGCAGCAGTACGGCTACTGAAAGGAGGCGGCACGGGCTCGGGCCCCTTCCTCCTGACGCACTGCTGCCGCAGTTGTTTGTTATACGAGTTGAACGATGACGACTAGACGACAAGAACAGCGCCAGGCGAGGCGGTCCGGGCCGGCCCCGAACGATTTTTCCCCACTCTGGACAGACGACGAACCCTGCAACACGACTCTTCTATTTTTTCTCTTTTTTTTATGACTTCAGATGATCCATGCATTATCCACTAGCACGCGCTTCGATGTCTCCATGTCTCCATGCCTATATGCCCATTAATGTATTTGTTGCACTGACCCCCACACCTGTAAGCTCTTCTTTTTCCTAGGGGCTCTGCCCCCAGACCCCCCCTGGCAACTGCTTCGCAGTTGATTCTGGCCAAGCGCTGAGTTTAGCGTGATGTCTCCAGATAAGGGACCCAGGACTGAAAGGGCCCGCCGACTCAACTGCGGAGCAGTTGCCACGGGGGTCTGGGGCCACAGGCCCCAGAGAAGGATGCCCGTTAGGCAGTTGGGCGCAGCCGAAGAAAAGGGTGGTCGTGATCATTAATACGTAAAATGCTACAACGCAATGACAAGGATCAAAAACAAGACAAAAAGTATGGCGATGGTGAGCATGGACCCGTTGTTGCGGGCAGCGCGAGAAAAACGCTCGAGGCGCCGCTTGGCGGTCTCGAGGTTCGCCTGCGAGCGGTCGGTGAGCGTGTCCAGCTGGTCGATCAGCTCAATATGCGAGCCGAGCTCGTCGTCGATCTGGATGCTGAGCTCGTGCTGCCGCGACACGCTCGACGCGAGCCGGTCGAGATGCTCGTCCTGGTCCCGCATCGTCTGCTGCTGCTCGAGGTACACGGCTTGGGAGCTCGCGTCCTCCTGTTCGGGGTCGTCGTGGTATGGCTGAATGAAGCGCTCGCCAGCGGACCGGCTCGCAGCGGTATCGGCGGGCGGCGGACTGGCGCAAACAGGGCTGGGTGGCTCGTCCACGAGATTCTCGCGGAACCGCACAGACTTGCTGGCCTTGAGAGCTTGTGGTGGGCGCGGGACGTAAACGAGGTCCGCGTCCGAGTTGTCCTCGCTACCATCCTCGCCACGGTACTGTTCTAGCAATTTCTCGTAGCGGGCCGCCAGCCGGCGGGTGCCATCACTGTTGTTAGCGACGTGCTGTAGAAAAGTCTGTGAAATTGCCTTGTACCCGGGGGGGGGGCTCCCCAAGACCGCGTAGCACCCACTTCGCGGGCGTCCCTCGCCAGTAACCCCGCGAAGCAGTTGTCACGGGGTGGGGGACCAGGGGTCCCGAGGAGTAAACTGTCACAGTAACATACCCGTTCTCTGGATCCAGCTCCAACTGTCCAAGGCCGGCCTTTATGTCAAGCATGCGCTTGCGAATATCGGCGGTTTCGCGCGCCGTTGGCTCGGTGCCGAGCAGGCGCAGGCGGTCGCGCTCCTCAAGCGCGATTTGGACCTGGTCCGTCAGCAGGATAAGCCGTGACACCTGCGACGGGGGCATCTTGGTGCGTCTACAGGGCCACAAGCCGGGCTGCATGCCCGCTCGGCGGAGGTGACGTTGTGTGGCACCGCGCCAAGAACGAGCCGAATTAGTTATGCAACAATGCATATAACTACCTGTATGTCAGATGTGGATTTAGCTGATACGGTACCTGCGAGCGCTGACCCTGTGTAGCGCGTACGGCCACACGCACCGCGCGCGAGACAATACGGGCTATTGCTAGCCAGCTCGCGCCGACGCGGACAGTACGCAGAACACAAAGTGCTAACAGCACAGTGAGTGCATACTAATCCGTACTAATGGAGATCACGGCCCTAGCCCAAAGACCGGGGCTCTGGCTTAAGAAAGCCGCTGGACAAAGCGGGGTTTCGCACCTCGACAAGGCTACATTTGGCGACAGCTCTGTTGTTAGCGCTGTACAACCATGGAAGAGGACACAGGAGGAGTAGTACAGAGTGCTCGCCGTGGCAGCAGCAGCAGCGGGAGCGCCGGCGGGAGCGCACCGCCGCCGGACTTCGACACCGTCGACTACGTTGCGTGCGCAGTGCAGGAGCAGCTGTCGTGCCCGATCTGCCAGGCGGTTTTGACAGAGCCGCGGACAACGACGTGCGGACACACATTCTGCCGTAGGTGCATTACGCAGGCTTTTGACGCCCATTCCGAAGAGCAGCGCGGCAAAGACCACCCGGCGCCATTCCGGTGCCCTATCGACCGGCGGCCCATCGGCAGCAAGCGGGAGATGCAGCCGGCGGCGTTTGTGATCAGCAGCCTGATTGGCGAGCTCGAGGCGCACTGTCCGTACCGCGAGCGCGGGTGTGAGTTCACGGGCAAGCGGTGGGTGCTGGAGCAGCACGTCCGCGACGCCTGCGGGTATGCCGACGTTGTCTGCGGTGGAAAGAGAGCGTCCGAGGGCGCCGAGGGCGACGAGTTGTGCGCACAGGCGGTCCAGCGGCGATTACGAGTCGACGGTGAGTGCGTGCACGAGCGCGTCTCGTGCGCGTGCGGGGAGCGCATGGAGAAGTGGCAACTAGCCGGCCATCGGACAAAGTGCGAGGCGAGTGCGTGCGGTGAGTGCGGGCGGCCCGAGGGACACTCGGAGGAATGCCCGCGCGCGGTTCTCTCCTGCCGAGGCAAGGCCCTCGGTTGCACTTTCACCGTTGGCGGTTCCCTGTCGGAAACGCCGGCCGACAGCCAAGAGCAGGAGCAGGAGCACGAGCAATCGCAGCAGCCTGCCGAGGATCCGCTAGAAGCGCCGCCGAAACAGCTCCTCGACGAGCACCAGCGAGCATGCCCTCTGGCCGCCATGGCCCCGGCGCTCGCACGCTACGACTCCAGAATGAACGCCTTGGAGACCGAAAACAAGGCGCTCCGGCGAACCGTCGACCGCCTCGTGGCTCAGACAACGCTGCTGCACGAGGCTGGCGCGCCCGCGGCTGACCGGGCTGCCTCGAGCTACAACGACGACGACCTCACGCACATGTTCATGGAGATCGAGCGCCTGCGCACCGACGTGTTCCATCTCACAACCGCTGCAAACGAGCGGTACCTCCAGCAGAACACCATGCTGGTACACGAGACCGCGCGTACCAACGAGGACATTGCGCTGTTACGTGCCGGCTTCAACTCGGTTCGCCAGCAGCTCCACTTTCTGCTCAACGCCCGCCGGGCTGGCTCGTCGGACGGCCCAGGTCTCGCGGGCCCAGCCGTCCACGTCAAACTCTAGCCCTACGCCTATGTTACGAAGTATACGAATGCATGCATACATCAGACTTTTTCCCGTAAAATTCTCCTGGGGCTCTGGCCCCAGACTCCCGAAGCAGCGAACGGTTGGCCATGCCGTATTAGCTATGTCCTGTCTCGACCGTGCAGCGGTGTTTCAAGTCCCCGGAAAAGAAAAAGGCGTGGGGTTCGATACCGCGGTATAAGCTAGCACGTGCGACCTATCAAAGACGACGCATACCAAAAGATCAGAATTTCGCCCACGTGGGAGGCTCGTGCAGCGTCAAACAATGCAGCCCGCCGATTACATCGCCGCCTGCATCGCGCCAAACGGTGCACCCCATGTGAGATTAACGTGGTCAGCCATTGGCTGTCATCTTGCATGGATCAGCGTAGTGCTGTTTGCTTTCGGACGTGGGCGACGCGAGCTGCGGAGGTGATGAACTGGCCGAAAGGCTACACATAGCGGGCAGCGAAGCACTAAGCGTCCGGTAGAGCTGGATGGCTCGGCCAGCGCCAAGTCTGGGCGTCTGGTGCTCTACGGCACAACGCAGGCACCAGAGTTTACTGGTGCTGCAGGTCACAAAAGCTTGGCGGCGTGAGGCTGCAGGCCGTTGGGTTCATCGTTGGCCGAACGGTTGGACCAGGCAAGATCGAGATGCTAGTATCATAGACTGCAAAGGTATTGCACTTGGCTAGTTCAAAAACGGGCCCAGAGACGGACGATGCTGCCGTGGAGGCGCCATTTGCTTCAATAATATCCGAACAGCTGGGGAGGCGCCGCACAGCTGATTCAAACTGCTGCAGGAGCGACGATTAGTCCCGCACAATCCGAGCGGTAGTTTCCCGGGCGTACTGTTGGTTGCCACCGGCTCAGTTGGCGAGGAACAAACGCTAGAAGAGTTTTAGGTTTAACACGCGAGACAAGCATGCCAGGTTGCGAATAATCAATGCCAGCCCTCGACTGGGCCCGCGCTCATAACCAACTGCACTCCACGCCGTGATAACGTGCGGTGATCGACATACATATAAATACGGCACTGGAATTCTCTTTTTCGCGGCCACAGAACGCTCCAATGATCTCGCTGACCGCCCTCGCGACGCTGCTGGCGGCAGTAGCCGCCGTCCCGGAACCCAAGAACAAGCCAACGGTCCCTGACGGGCAGAACGCCAATGTCACACAGGTCCGCCTCGCGTTTGGCGGCGACTATGACATGAACGTGGCGTGGAGCACGCCCGACGACCGCGGTTGCCCGTACGTGCGCTACGGCAAGAACCCCCACGCTCTCAACCGCGTCGCCTACGGCGCCTCGAGCACCTACAACTCGTCGTGGACCTACGCCAACAAGGTGACGCTCACTGATCTACACCCGGACACCACCTATTACTACCAGCCCGGGTGCGAGCGCGGCTGCAATGGCGAGCTCGGCTCGTTTGTGACCGCGCCGAAGCAGAAGGCCAATTGTGAGTTCGACGAGTTCGCCGTCGCGGTGTTTGGCGACCTCGGCACCATGGGTGACCTCGGTCTTAGCACCACCGCCGGCAAGGGCGCCGACAGCACTCTGCAGCCCGGTGAACGCAACACTATCACGGCGCTGCAACAGTCCATTGACCAGTACACGTTTGCGTGGCATCTAGGAGACATCGCCTACGCCGACTACTGGCTCAAGGAGGAAGTCCAGGGCTACCTGCCGTTTAACCTCGAGGACGGATACGACATGTACAACGAGATCCTCAATGCGTTTTACGACGAGATCGCAAACGTGTCGGCGACCAAGCCATACATGGTGCTGCCGGGCAACCACGACTCAAACTGCGACAACGGTGGATACAAGAGCTACAACATTGACGTTTGCATCGAGTCCCAGCGTAACTTCACTGCCTACCGCAACTTCTGGGACATGCCGGGCGCTGCTTCGGGCGGCGTCGACAACATGTGGTACTCGTTCAACTACGGGCCTGTCCACTTTGTGTCCATTAACACCGAGACTGATGCGAAGGCTGGCCTGCTGGGACCCGATCAGGCTGGCGGCGCTGAGGGCAACCCGGGCCTCGATTCGGGCAACTTTGGCGCCCCTAACCAGCAGGTTGACTGGCTCGCCAAGGACCTTGCCAGCGTCGACCGGTCAGTAACCTCGTGGGTAATTGTCGGTGGCCACCGCCCGTGGTATGTCAACGCCGAGGACCCAGTCGTTACGGCCCAGGAGTCGTTTGAGGACACCTTGTACCGCTACGGCGTCGACCTGGTTCTCAACGGCCACGTCCACAACTACCAACGCAACACTGCCGTGTACAAAAACGCCACTGACCCCAATGGCCTAAACAACCCGGCGGCCCCATGGTACATCGTCAACGGCATTGCTGGCCATTATGACGGTAAGGACACCCTGGACCCGAAGACTGCACCGCCTTACATGATCTACGGTCAGGATACGACGTTTGGTTGGGGCAAGCTAATTTTCCACAATGCGACACATCTCACGTATCAGTTTATCGCGTCGAGCAACGGCACTGTTTTGGACGAAGCGACTCTGTACAAGGACCATAAATCCGCGTGAGCAAATAATAGGTTCGCAGTAGCAGCGAGAGCCTGCAATATTTATGACACAGCTGTAGTACTATAAATATTTTTTTTGGCTGGCCAGTAAAACAGATGGACATGCTCAGGGACAATACAAGCAAGCCCGAGTTTTTTTAAGAGGAAAAAAAAATTCTTACTGACCTAGAACTCACGTTGACGCGCTAACAGAAAAGCCAGGAACACAAGAATAGTATTCCGCAGATGCCTGCCGCAGCTGCAGCCGCGAAGGCGCGGAGAAGTTCATCACTGCATCGCTGCACGGCAATGAAGGGGCTCGTGTGGCCCTTGTCAACAACGCAACGACGACGGCGGCGCGATCGAGATTACCTGCCGACGGGACCCTGCCAGCAAAGCATATTTATCCGAAGCGTTAGCTTTTATTAGTATAACCGGTGCCGACTATAAGCGCGACCGAGCAGTAGCTCCACGGCAGCAGAACGACAGTCACTTCGGTAACGGCAACATCGCACTGCCTTGGAGACCGCTTGTGCGACATTTGGGACGTAATCAACAGGACCAAAATCTGTCAAGTTTGCCAGCATCTAATACTTGCCAGGACATTTAACAAGTGGATTGTTTCCAGCTTGAGCATGAGCACTGTGCCCGCCGTCTCAGACGTGGTATTGTACTCCCATCCCTCAGTTGTCTTGGACGTTGCCTCAAAAAACGTGAGTTCGCTCTAGCGCACAAATAAGAGCGCTGTCGCATGCAAGATGAGGCGCGCACGGAGCCTCATCATGCAGCTCGGCCGGCTCCGCACCCTCTCAAAACGACAGTGGCTTGCAGGCCAATGCGTGAGGCAGTTAATGCCGAAAAGTCACGGCGAATACTACAGGACCGCGCACCGCTGGAATGACCCGCGTCCCACGCGTGCCAGGTTCTAGACTCCGCGACCCTTTAGGACGTACCCTTGCGGCTTCGCTATGCTTGGCTACGCAGCTTCAGCGTGAGGCGGTCCCTCAACAGCCCTGTTAATCCCGCCGCTCGTGCTAATGCGGTAACACCCCATTTAACGAGGCACGTATTATGCACAGACGAGCCCGATCGCAGGGATGTCTTAAATCACTTTATCGGAGGTCCTCCAATATACCGCCGCCAAAGGGCGGTGACTTGGAATGGGCCAGATGTCGGCCTGACCGTTTCGGTGCTACTCTCCTGGCACGCACAGGGGCTTCTGGCCATAGTTGGGGACGCTGGCCCTGAGCGTGCAACCCAGGCTGGATTGCAATCTGGCGTCCCTGATCTTATCCTGCCAAGTACCCTTGTTATCGCGGCTGTTGACGTAAACGAATTAAACACCAATATTCGCTTCTAGGTGTCTAAGCACTGCTGTGTGGGGTTTTGCCGGCAAAATGTCTTGTTACTGGGGCTATTTGGGGGCTGCGCTTTCAGTCTAGGGGGTCCCCATTCCGCCCCGCACGGGGGGAACCGGAACGCTGCGGGATGCGGCACACCTGAGCTCAAACGCTGGCTCGATGTTGCCGACATTCGGACCCAAAAATGCCCGGAAGCTTCTCCCCGCTCACCCACCCCACGTGTTGGAATCCACACCCTATGCGGACATGACTGCCCATATGGGCCTGTCAGTCCATGCCATTGGCCGGCACTGCACGGCTGCCGGCAGACCGGCTGGCGCCGAGCGCGGGCCAGCGGCGAGCTGGTGCGGTCAGGGCTGTGTGGCAAGCGTGGCATAGCTCAAGAACGACTGCAGATGGCACTGGGCACGGTATCAAGCGCTGTTTTCTGTCTTTTTTGGCTCCCAAGCGCCACGAAAAAACATTATATTTGACGCGATGCAGGGCTCATATGCGGCCGTATCCAGAGGCCAGACTTGCAGCGCCAAGAAATCCGCCCAGCGCGGCGGGACTGCTGCATACACGCGCCAGTTGACGCGCTGGCACTCGTTCGGTGCGCTTTGGCATGCCCGGCACGCTCGAGCGCCCGCCACCCCGTCCCGCTGCGACCACCTGGGGGTCTGCCGCAGGACCCACCCTGTTGCAAGCCCGTGGTGCCGTGCAAATTTTGTGACGCCACTCAATGTGCGGCGCCCGGTTGGCTGCGCGCTGCATGCACGTCGTTTATAACCATGATGTCCTACACCCGCCCCCGGGGCCCAGCTGGGGAAATCGTATTTATAACGTGAGTGTGGCCGGACTCGACGGCTGTCGCGTGCCCATCTTGTTGGAGTGTTTGAGAAAACGGCAAAGCGCGACCTCGATCTTCGGCGCACCGCTGTCAGTCATGAAAGGAGCGCTTTTTGCGATCGCGGGCCTGGCTACGCTAGCCTCGGCGCGCCCGGTGCCAGCTCAGGCCGCAATTGCCGAGAACCAGCGCATCATGGACATGGACAATCGAAACGACGGACACGAAGCATGGCAACTAGCGAGCAAGTAAGTTTAAGTTCATGGCATGGGTTTGCGACTACCGCAGTTGCGCTTTGTCCAGCGCCGGGCTGTTGCAACAAGGACCGTAGGCTGGAAGAGGGAGCGCAAACAAAGCTAATATCCTGCCCTGTCCTTTTTTTCTTGTATAATGCTATCGACACCGCTTGCGGCGGCCGCCTCGCGACTCCCGGATACGTCGGCTTGTGCACAACTTGTGCACAACTTCTAGTTTCGGCGAGACGCAGCCGTCGCTTGACGAGCTAAACGGCCGAGGTCGCCGTATCCACCGATAAAACGCAACGAGCTGTCATACTAACAACAGTGAGTTTAATAAGTTTAGCATGGCCGTCTCGACGGAGCAACGGACCCTCGACCGGCTCGCGCCGTTAATGTCCAAGCACGCATGGCTGGTCGACTCCGACGCGTGGTTCTCGTTTGACAGCGGTCCTGTTCACTGCATCAACGTCGCGAGCGATAGCCGCGTGTCTGGCGCGCATATGGAGTGGCTCGAGCAGGACCTCGACCGCGTCGACCGCGCCAGCACCCCATGGGTGGTGCTTGCTGCCCGTCGTCCGTGGGACGCTGTGGATATCAGCCTTCTAGAGCAGCACGGCGTCGACGCCGTCCTTATCGGCGCGGACAACTACTACTCGGAGCTGGACCACAGCCCCGACCAGTCGCGCCCGGTGTACTGGGCGCTGGCGAGCGAGGAGTCGAACCGCATCGGCAGGCTATCGGTCCTTGAGAATGGTGCGCTGGCGTACGAGATTGTCAACAGCCACGGGGTTGTCTACGACAAGTCAGTGCTCAGGAGCAAGCGGAAAGCAGCCGATACTGGGCCCAGTACGCACGGCGTTCTGGGCGCCGGCGCCGGCGGGACCCGTCGCCGCAAGCCCGTTCTCCCCAACAGGGTACTCAAGCGGGCCACTGCGACCGAAGAGCCGGGTCCGCTCACCACGCAGGAGCTGCTGGCGCTCTCCGCCGTCTTCGGCAGCACATGACCAGTTTCACGACCATTGCTTAATTTATTGCGGTTGAATCTGACGACCGCCATGACCATTCTTATAGATAAATGTCACGAGATCACGAGTTATACAGCGCAATCCGTGTAGTCCCTAGTCGACAGCCGGTTCTACGGCCGGCATGCAAGAAGGCGTCTTCTCTTTTCCTGGGCGGCCCTGTCCCCAGACCCCCGTAGCAGCCGCTTCGCGGCTGGGTAGGTCACGATGGGCGTTTATCTTCTCTTCCTGGCGGCTCTGGCCCCAGACCTCCGTGGCAAATTTGCCGCTTCGCAGCTGGCCAGGATGGACAATCACTGCCCTTCAGACTAATGCCTGATCGCCCTCCTTTTAATGGCCAACCATAGCTCCTATACCAAACTACCAACCCACACTCCCAACGACATCTCTGGTGCGAATACATTGACAGACATGGTGAACAAAGAATATTTACAGTTGCGGCCTCGGTTGCATAACGCGCCACAAAACATCTGCTCAAACCGTTCTAGCGGCAGGCATAGACCAAGCTGCTTACTGGGCAGGAGCCGGTGGGGCCTGGAAGCTGCCCTCGGCGCCAGGCGCCATGACGTCGTTGGCAGACTGCGACATCTTCATCTCCTTCTCCATCTCGACGAGCTGCTGCTCGCTCAGAATCGAAAGCGACAGCGGAACGCCCAGCAGCAGCGACGACGTGGTGATAACCCAAAGAGCCTTGCCGCCAAGCGCAAACGCAGACGACACGAGCGAGCGGGCACCGTCAAAGCCCGAAGACAGCTGCGAGCGGTACTGCGGCGGAATCACATCCTTGAGAGCGACAATACGGTCGCTGAGGGTCTCGTTCGCAATGTCGTAGTCGTCATCGTCCTCGTCGACCTCGTCAGCCTCGTCCTCCGTGTCCGTGTAGTCAGCATCCTTCTCGTTCTCCGCAGCAGCAGCAGCGGCCTCGAACTCCCGCTGATCGACGGTAGCCTCCTGTTCCTCGTTCACAAGCGTGATTTTGACCATTTTTTTGCTAGCGTGTGTGTGTTTTCGCCAAACGCAGTGAAACCACGCCTGAGCCGGAGATTCAGGCTGGTTCAAGTTTTGCTCCCGGCGGCCTGTTCTCACATCTACGCTGGTATTCTGCAACAATGCATGCATGTGATGACTGTTATATGCGTATAGTGTAGCCCCAATGTACAACAGGCAGGACGGGACTCACAGCCTCGTGGAGGCAGCTTTAAATCAATGCCCCATATTTGTGATAAACCGTCTCACTGCTAATTGCGGGAACCGTATGGCTGGCGGCTAATGATATAATCACGAGCTCGGTGGCATGCTCCTGGTCCGTGATCCCGGTCGCAACCACCAACTTTAATCGCTTGCGAATGTCAGCTGGATTCCAGCAAATATACACAATGTAAGTGCGGGAAAAGTATCCCGTTAATGATAGCCTATATAATCCAGGCAGATCACACCACCGCACCCGGCTAGCTTGTTGTCAGAAGCGTACTTCGTCGTACATAGACGGCCCAAAGAACAGTTCTCCATCACACTTGGCCATATGTTGGGTGTTCTCCATCTATTAGCTACTGTGGCTGCTTTGAGGATTGACTACCGAGGGTGGGCAACAGCTCTATAACTATTCTCAGGCTATTACTTGTCATCGTTGTAGGTCTACCTATACCTCAGATGAGTGTCAGAAGAGTGACCAAGTAGAAGTCGGCTTTCGGGCCAATCGGACCCCAAGTAACCACGGCGATTGAATGCCAAAACGAAAAAAAATCTCGCTTATCACCATGAGCTGCCCGGTATGTTGCCCTTTTATCAAACAGAGTTTTCCTGTGGGGCGCACTTTATAACTGGCCCCGCGGTACTAAGCCCCATACTGTGGAACCGGCGACAAAGTGCTAGAAAAACCATGGGTTGGAGACAGCAAGCGTTGTGGCTGGTGTTTACGTGTCTCAGATTCTCTGCTAGTGTTGTGGCGCAAGATGAAGGAACTGAAGGCATGGTGATGCTGGAAATGGAACGCACAAGCCATGACCTGCTCCACAGGAAGAAAGTCGGCGACCTCCGAAATCCGATCTGGAACCGTGCGGCCCAGGACGTAGTCGACAACCTCGAAAATAAGAAATACTTCTACCAGACTACTGTCGATATTGGGACGCCGCCGCAGCCGGTTGACCTTCTCATAGATACGGGCTCGTCAGATACTTGGGTCTTCACTCCTCAGACAAAGTACTCTAACAAGAAAAAGCCATCGTCGTTTTTCGATTTCACTCGGAGCGAGACGTTACGCTCGAACGACACAGACTTCAAGATCCAGTATGGTATCGGTAATGCTCAGGGTCTGTGGGTTACTGACACCTTGACAATTGGAGGTGCGACGTTGCACAATATGCCTTTTGGCCTAGCCACGCAGGCCGACGTCGCCCAAGGCATTGTAGGAATCGGACGTCGGGAGGCCGAAAGCACTGTCAAGACCAAGGGCTATGAATATGACAACCTGCCGTGGTTGCTCAAGAAGCAGGGCGTTACCAAGGCCGCCGCTTACTCTCTATATCTGGGCGACTACAATAATCCAAAAGGAACGCTGCTGTTTGGCGGAGTTGACAAGAGCAAGGTGATGAATAAAAAACTCAGCAAATGCCCCATTGCGCATAGAAAGCACCTGGGCGTGGCGCTCCAAGGTATGAAGGGCAACGGCCGCGACACCTCTCAGCTACTGACATACGCCCGGGCGGCGATTCTCGACTCCGGCACGACCATGTCATACTTTTCTGACGACGTGCTCGGTAAAATTCACGAGTCCTTCAATGCGAATCCGTCGTTCACTCTTGGACAGAAGTACTATTGCGACTGCAATATTACAGATGTGCTCTGGCTGAATTTTGGCTGCGCGCAGATTGCCGTTCCTTCTTACTACTTCTTGTGGCCCGTTGAAACGGTGGTTAACAAGGTGGTGTCGTATCTGGCATTTCCTGCTAACTCGTGCTACCTCTCGTTTGAGAAGACATCCAAGGATATGGATTACTACCTTCTTGGCGACAACATTTTGCGCGCGATGTACATTGTCTATGATCTCGAGGACAACATCATTGCAATCGGCCAGGCCGATCCGAACAGCGATCCTCCTGATCTCGAAGCCATCACGCCAGGTCATATACCGCTCACATAGTTCGTATATGTGGAATGATCAAGAAACAAGTAAGTATATCCCACTGTCGCGAGGCCATCGATGAAGTCATGAACCAGGGTACATGGATATACAGTAGTAGACCATGCCGTTGCGATCAATACGATGTAGGTGAATGCTTTTCTAGTAACAGAGGCTGCTAAAAAAAGGGACAAAGCCTCCAATTAAAAAAAAAAAACGACACCTGCAGGATTTGAACCTGCGCGGGAAAATCCCAAAAGATGCCCGGATCTCAATTGATTCGAGTCTTTCGCCTTAACCACTCGGCCAAAGTGCCTCCTTGTTGGGATGAAAGTTTTCGTGTTTTACAGGACCCATGTGTGACTTCTGTACGGTTACAATACTGATTGGTTATGCAACGACATAAAGTTATACAGTTAGCGCGTTTTTTGTGTGCCGTGTGCGATTGTGCAGTGCGTGGCGCGACTAGATATGGGAAATGCAGCGCGTCATCGATTCGGCAATAGTTTAGTGGCTAGAATTTCCGCCTGTCAGTGGAAGCGCTCCCACAGCGCGCGGGGGACCGGGGTTCAATTCCCCGTTGCCGAGCTTTTCTTTTTGCACATCAACGCGCTTTTAGGTTTTATATTTTGATACTTTGCGTATGGGTGTCCATATGGCTGCAGTGCCAGCCGTCGTCTCCGGAATTGGCGACTGCCTAGCTCGAATATGCCGGAGATTATGAAATTAGCCTTACAAATGAAGGAAGTAGCCGCAAATAACGGCATGGTCGTACTAGCTTAGCTTTGAAATATGGCGAAAAGGTTCTCATGCGGCCTTGGTCATAGCTGAAATAAGAGTTAAGATCACCAAAGACGCAGCTAGAGCACTCTGAACGAGCGCTCACGGTGTCTGAAAGACCTGTAGCGCCAGAACTTATATTCGTGTTTTTGATGTTCTCCGGAAAGAAAAACGACCAGGCCGTGAATAATATTGAATCCTAACCCGATGCGATAGGAGCACGCTACCGGCCAGATTCGGCACGCCGACATCGTTGTACGTAGCACTGTGGCAGACAAGGATGTCCAAAATCATCACAAGTGTGATTGCAAGCATGGAGCTCTATAGGAATGCTGCAGACCGACCATAGCTTGGCGCTTAAAGAAGCCGCAATTTGCTGGCCGCGGAGGTCTGTGGCTGCGAGCACAGATTGGCGACATTTGGAAGTCTAGGAGATTGGGAGTGCCGGGGGATACTAGAACGAGCAGAACACGGGATACTAGAAACGAGGAGCAAGCATAGAAGTCACAAGACGAATAGTGAGCTTGTACTAGTGACGCAAGCTAATGCGCGGTGACGACGATGGACAAAACTTGATCAGCCATCAGCATGCATGTACCGCTCGGCGGCAAGTCTGGGAGGGCAACCGTGTGGTGGCGTAGCTGACGTGGAGGCCAAGGGAGGAAGATATTCTGAACCCTGATGCCCGTTCCAGTAATACGCAGTCAACGGCAGGCCAACGCGAGAATGAAGTGGGCGTGGCATCCATGCCAGCCCGATTGGCTTTTGGGTGTCCACGCGGCGTGTTCGCCAGGGCTGGGCTGGTACTATACTGCATATGGGGGCCTGTTCGCCACTTGACCATTGGCTTCGTCCAGCCCCTCGGCTTGTGGCGTCTGGCCAACCATGGGTTGTGTCTGCAGAAGTAAGCGGGCGACCCTGAGTCCTCGTGCATACTAGGTTACATTATCAGATTGCGTCGACAAGCGGAAGGTCGGCTGGCAAAGTGAGCAAGGGCAGAAATACGAAACACTGGACGGACCGCGGCATATACTAGCGCTGGGTACATAACGGTACGACGGCTCGTTTTTCGTCTAGGACGCGCTAATGGCATGGCCTGGCGCGTAACGTTTGCTGCGTGACGGGTGCCGCACGCTCACGCGGCGCTGGGCGCGGGACAATTATGCGGGGGGGGGGGGGAGCACAATGTCCTAGCTTTGCCTCTGCCGGCTCCTCTTAGACGCCAAGATCATTCAGTGCACGGGTCGCGTGCCGAGTCGGTCGGCTAAGGATGCTTCCGGACGAGCGTTTGAGTCCTGGCGAACTGTGCGCCCCGAGGCAGCCATGGCCGGGCCGGGGAGCTGCGTGGCCAGAATCGCCCACGGTCCTCCTCAGTTTATACCGGCGCCAGTCGCGTCTCAGAGGCCCTGCAACGGCCCACACCGCGCATCGACCGGCGCCTGGGCTACACCCAGCGTCAACTGCGAAACAGTTGCCACGGTGGCCAGGGGAACAGAGCACCCAGCGAAAACTAGCCGGCTGGCAGTCAGCTATTTCTGGGGGCGCTGTCCCCAGGCCCCCGTAGCAGTCGCTTCGCGACTGGTCTGCAGGCTGTTGGCGGGTTGGCGCGGTGCGAGACGGCGGCGGCGGACGGGACGGGTTAGGTCAGGGCGAAGGGCGGCGGGCCTGGGTCTCGCTGTGTGGACCCCGGGTGGCCCATCAGATAAAAATGGGATGATCCCAAATTGGCAGCTGCCATCGGATATTTTTTCTTGGCCTGAGCGAGTCGGTTATTGCGCAAGCCGGCAGTGTCACTAGGGAATCGACTAGCAATTTTTTTAGCCTCTGCGCGATTGTTGAGAGGCCGGGCGCATCCCTAGCTGGCGGCAATTTTACGACAGCCGAGGGCTGTAGACTTAGCGCTTGCTGTTTACCCATTTAGCTTTGCAGGCTGGGCCGTCAAAAAGTGAGTACAAGTTTCTTGAGCGGGTGCTACTCAGTTCAGCTAACGTTGGGGCATCTATGTGCAGCCTGCTAACATCAGAATGTCGTTTGAAGACCTGTTCAGCGTGCAGGTGTTCTTCCTGGTGTTCCGGGAGACGCTTGAGTCAGCCATCATCGTGTCGGTGCTGCTAGCGTTTCTGCAGCGCAGCTTCTCGGAAAAGGGCGCGCAGGCCAACCCCAAGCTGTACCAGACGCTGAGGCTGCAGGTGTGGCTCGGCGCTGTCGCGGGCCTGGGGCTCTGCCTGCTTATTGGCGGCGCGTTTATCCTCGTGTTCTACTACCTCGGCACCAACCTGTGGGACTCGACCGAGAAGCTGTGGGAGGCGACGTTTTCGATCCTGGCGTCGGTAGTCATCACCGTCATGGGCTTTGGCATGCTGCGCATCTCCAAGATGAAGCGCAAGTGGCGCATCAAGCTCGCCAAAATGATTGTCGAGACGCACGGCAGCGACGCCGCTGCCCGCCACGCGCGCGAGCACCCCCTCGGCGGGCTGCGTGCGCGCATGAAGTTCTGGTCGCGCAAGTACGCCATGGCGTTTCTGCCGTTTATCACCACGCTCCGCGAGGGTCTCGAGGCGGTCGTCTTTGTGGGCGGGCTCGGCGCGTCGCAGCCGGCGACGTCGCTGCCGCTCGCGGTCGCGGCGGGCATCACCGCGGGCGTCTCGCTCGGCTGGTTCATGTACCGCAGCGGCTCGCAGCTCAACATCCAGTACTTCCTCATTGGCTCGACGTGCTTTCTGTACCTCGTGGCGGCGGGCCTCATGTCGCGCGGCGTGTGGTTCATTGAGCTACACCGCTTTATCCAAAAGGTCGGCCAGGACATCTCCGAGCAGGGCTCGGGCCCCGGCTCGTACGACATCTCCAACTCGGTCTGGCACGTCAACTGCTGCAACGGCGAGACCGACGGCCCGTGGATGATATTCAACGCCCTGCTCGGCTGGCAGAACTCGGCCACGTACGGCTCGGTCATCTCGTACAACCTATACTGGGCGTTTATCGTACTACGCGTCTTCATGGCGCAGTACCGTGAGAAGCACGGCCGCGTGCCGGTGCTCGACAAGCTGCGCCGCCACCGCAGCCGCGGATACGGCACCGTTGCCGGCGACGACGACGACGACGAGGACGACAACGAGGACGCCATCATGCGGCGGGCTGCCCTCGCGTACAACGAGGGCGCCGCCCCTGTCCCGCGCGACTCTGTCGAGTCGGTCAGCTCACGCACTCAGCTCGTCGAGTCGTGAACTGCGGCCCTGCCGCTGTACAACTAGCCAGATCGCCAGTCGTTGCATCTTTCATAATCGGGCGGTTCCTCTCTAGCATAAAAGTCTAATCACTGTGGTACGCACTGAGCTTGCTCTTTTTCCTGGGGGCGCTGCCCCAAGACTTCTGTGGCAATTGGTTCGCAGTTGAAGCTTGAGACGGTCCTGAGATCAGTCGCGAGGCGACTGCAACGAGGGTCTGGGGACAGCCCCCCCAGGTAAGCAAAAAGCCTCGACTAGCGACGTGTGGAATATGGGACATGCATTGGTACAGTCTAGCAATATACTATAAAAAAAACAGCGGACAGGACTCACGCAACAGGAAACTCAATCTGAGCCGTCAGACAGGTGATGAGCTCGTCGTACGCAGTATAGGCCTGCGCAGACACATCGTACTTGCCCGGGGGCACCTGGGGCGGCAGCTCGACGGTCTTGGTGAGGTCGAGCTCGCCCTTGTCGATCGGGCACTTGAGGTCGACGTTCTCGACCTGCTCGCACAGGTCAAACGTCTCATGGACGAGCTTGATGTAGCCGTAGCGGACCTCGACGTTCACGTAAGCACCATCGGTAATGGTGGTGCCGAGCGTGCCGGTGGCGTGGATGGTCAGGTTTGCGCCCTTCTGCGGCGGGTTGGGCTTGAGGTCGATGCTGTGGATATCGAGAGCCTGCTTCTGCTCGGTCCAGCACAGCTTGAGCGGCGACTCGCCGGGAATGTCGCCCGAGCCGGGCGCCACCGCAATCGTGTCGAGCGGGATCTGGCCGTCGGTGTCTGCGTCCTGGACCTGGATGTCTGCCGCGACGCACTGGGCGGCGAAGAGCGCCGTGGCGGCGGTCACAGCGGCGAGCTTCATGTTGGGCTGGGATTTAGACGCTGGGATAACGCAGCAGCCGTCTGGATCAGTGTACTAGGCGACAGCGCCCTAGATGTTCCGCAACAGATGGTGTAAACTTCGGGCTCTAGATAAGGAGGGGCAGGTTTACCCCAGGCGGGCGGTCGCTTAGTCAGCCACACACTTGGCCGCCCTCGCCCCACCGGGTCAGCTATGCAGCAATCTTTAGGCTTTATGTTTATGCTGCCGCACGTTTTACGGTAATAATCTGACGGGCGCTTTGATTTCCTATGTCCCCAGAACCCGTAGCAGTCGCTTCGCGATTGATCTCTTGGCTACTTCGGGCTTCAATTGCGAAGCAGTTGCCTCGGGGGTCTGGGGGCAGCGCCCCCAGGAAACTGGACCACTGTCTCTTGATTTCCGGGGACGCTGTCCCCAGGAAATTGGAGCACTGTCTCTCGATTCCAGGAAGACGCTGCCTCCAGACCCCCAGGAAAGTGGGTACTGTCAGCACGGGTATCCACATGTAATAATTAAAAACAAGCAGCTAGAATGGAAAGAGGTGGAGGGTCCTAGTGTCCGCAGAGGAACGCGTCGCCATTGCGACAGTGGCAGTCGAGGACGCGCGAGAGACAGCCAAGGGCACTGTCTGTCTTGCGACACTGCTCGTAGTCCGCCTCGCAGCCTTTGAGGCAGTCGCCGTCGACAGGCGTGGGCACGAAAGTTCCGTCGGCGTAAGCGCTGCACGAGACGGCGGGCGGCGTGGGGGTGGCTGCGATGGCTTCGGCCTCGAGCGAGCTTACAAGGGCCGCAAAGGACCCAGCCGTCTCTGTCGCCTTGCGCACAAGGCTGGTGGTCCAGCCTGTGTGGTTCGACGGCCGCGACAGGGTACCGGCGGCAGTCCCGTTGAGGATGGGCAAGCGGGACGGGCGCGCAAGCGACGTAATTGTCGAGTTGCCGTAGAAGCGGCTGGAGGACGGCTTGAGCGGCAAGTCGCCGACCGTTGCAATTTCAAAGGAGCCAGCGGCAGCGCCCTCCTCCTTCGTCACCGTAACGACAGCCGATGCTGTATTGGTGATCGTCACGACGCGGGTGACCGTCGACCCGTCAAGCGTGACGGTTCCGGTAACAACGGCAGTGGCGTCTGTCGGCCGCTCGGTGATGGTCACAACCGGCGGGAGTGCCGCCTGCGCGAGATCGCCATTGCTGCCGCCGGCGAGAGTTTTGGTAACTAAGACGGTCGCGCCCGTGATGGTCGTGTAGAACGTCTGAGCCCCCATTACTGTCATGCCGGCCGTCGTCGCCGGCACAACTGCAGCAGGCACGACCGTTGACATGATCGTTACGGTGCTCGTTACGACGTCGTGGCCGGCTGGAGGCACCGCCGCGGCGCCGGCCGGGACATGACCGGCGCCGAACGTTATGGTTACCGTCTTGTAGAGGGTGGTCGGCTCGATCGTCTTGCCGGGAATGACCGTGCCTGGGATATACGTGCCCTCGAGTTCGGTGCCGTAGATGGTCTGCGGCTCCACAGTCGTTCCTGGGACGACGGAGGTTGCCACCGCTGTCGTCAGAGCGGGCGCCGGGCTAGCGGCACCGCCGCCAACGGTGGTCGTGCGGTACAGCGTCAGTGTAACGACAGCCCCGGGACGCGTCGTTCCGGGTATCACGGATCCGCCCACCGCGGTTCCGGCAATAGCGCTTCCTGGGAGCGTCGACGGCGCAATTGTAGTACCTGGAACCGTCGAAGTGATCACCACGGTCTCGGACCCGTCACTAGGCATGGCAACCGCGGGCACTGTGAACACCGCCGTATGGTATACCGTCGACGGCGCAACAGTGGTGCCAGGGATCACAGAGCCGGCAACCGTTGTGCCCGCAATCGTTGTGCCGGGCACGGTGCTCGGGGGCACGGTGCTTCCGGGCACCACTGAAGTGAGTACGGTTGTAATGAGCGCGTCATCGCGGCCGTCAGACGGGATCCCAAATGGCCCCGACGCCTCTGGCAACTGTGAACCTTCCGCAGTCGCCGTGGAAAGCGGTCCCTCGTTCGACAAGCCGCCTTGAGCTGGAAGTCTTCCAAGGGTCGAGGTCGCTGTTGTTAGTTGCATCACACTATACGCCGATTGGCGAACTTACCGATGGCGCTCGGCCCGTCCATGGTGATGACCTCCGTATAGGTTATTGTTGTCGCCGGCATAGGGCTGCCGCCCACGGTGTACGCTGGCACAGTCTGCGTCACTGTCACGGTGGCGACGCTTGTGCCGCTCGGCAGCAGTGTGCTTGTGCCCACGGGCTGAGTGCCTGAGTAGGTCACGACCTCAGTGTAGGTGATTGTCGAGGGCTTCACGGTCACGCTAGCCACTGTCGTCTCAGGTATATCTGTGGTAACGACTCTCGTAGACTCCGACACACCTGCGGGAGAACTATGTGGCGTAGGGCCTGCAGAAACCGTTGATGTACCCGCTGGCGTGCTGCCGGCAGGAGCAGTTGACGTACCGACTGGCGTGCCAGAAGACATGGTCACCACGAGGTGCACTGTCGATGTTGTCGCCGGAATTGTCGTGCCCGGGACAGTGGTTCCGGGAATTGTCAGCGTCGTGAGGACAGTGCTGAGCGAGACTCCGGGCTCTCCCGGGATAGCCCCGCCACTTCCAGGCGTCACAACCGTAGTGTAGACCGTAGTTGAGTGCGCGATTGTTGTTCCAGGGATCACAGAGCCTGGCACCGTCATTCCTGGCCATGTGGTCCCAGGCACAGTGCTCGGTGGCCGTGTGGTTCCTGGTACCACTGAGGTGACGAGCGTTGTGTACAGTGAGCCCGTGCCAGGCGCTTGCTCAGATGGGCCAGTCTCCGGTCCAGACGGACCAGCCTCAGGTGGTCCAGAGGCAGGGGTTGTGGTCATGTCCTCTGGAGCGCCTGGGATCGTGTATACGGTAGTGATGAGCGTTGTCTGCGGGTGGATAGTGGTCCCGGGCACAATGCTCTGCGGAACGGTGTATCCTGGAACAGTCGTTCCAGACAGAGTCAGAGGCGGTACGGTTGTTCCTGGGATAGTTGACTCCATCACGGTAGTGACAACTGCACTCGCGGGCTGAGAGCCAGGTGACGATGCAGTTGAGGTACCAACAGGCATTCCATTGGAAACAGTGACATACTCGACTACCCTGGTCGTTGTCGGAGACTGCGTCACTGTCGGGCCCGTAGTGCCTGGCAGCGTTGTCGTAAAATTACGAGTGATGACACTCACTCCCCCTGGAAGGGACTCAAAGGGCGAGGTACCGGAAGGTGAGAATAAAGGCGACGATCCCGAAGGCGAGAATTCAGTAGGCGACAAGGGAGTCGAGATACCAATAGGCGTTCCGTTGGATAGAGTGACATGTTCCACTACTGTGGTCGTTGTCGGAGGCTGCGTTACTGTCGGACCGGTAGTACCCGGTAGTGATGTGGTAACAGTACGAGTGATGACACTCACTCCTTCTGGAAGAGCTTCTGAAGGCGCCGGCGATCCAGGGGTGACAACAGTGGTAATCAGCGTCGTCGATGGCGGGACCGTGGTTCCGGGCACGACCGAGACCGGAACCGTTGTACCCGCAATAGTTGACATGATAGTCGAAGGTGAAACAGTTGTTCCCGGTATAACAGATGCTATCACGCTTGTAAATGGCTGGCCCAAAGGTCCCGTCGGTGTCTGCGATCCCGGACTTGACGGCTCCTGTCCTGGGGGAACGGTAGACGTTCCTACTGGCGTACCATTTGACAGAGTCACAATGGCAGTCCTAGTCCTTGTTGTGGGTGGGGTAGTCGTTCCGAGTACCGAGGATCCAGGTATCGTCTCGGTCATGATTACCGTGGTGAGCGACACTCCTGGCGAACCTGGCAATGACGGCGACTGGCTAGACGGCGCCGAAGACTGCCCAACCGCGGCCGTCGACGTTCCAACAGGTGTGCCGTTGAACACGGTCACAACAATGGTCCGAGTGGTTGTCGTTGGCGGAATCGTCATTCCAGAAATGGTTGAGCCAGGAACTGTAAGGGTAGTAACCAGGGTAGTTTCCGACTCGCCAGGAGTCACCGGTCCCGAATGAGTGCTCGTTCCAAGAGGCACAGTGCCAGAAACTCTGATGTACTCGACAACGGTCATAGTAGTCGGCGGCACAGTCACAGTAGGGCCTGTGGATCCCGGCACACTTGTCGTCACTGTTGTGGTGATAACAGACACGCCAGGCGGCAGCGGGATACCAGACGTGGGTGTCGCGCCACCAGGAGCGCTGCCCGGACTCGACGGCAATCCTGGAATAGACTCGTTTGGTGATGGACTACTACCCGTGGGAGAAATGACGGTAGTGATAAGCTCGGTCGACGGCGGAATGGTTGTGCCAGGTATGACCTCGCCAGCCACTGTCATTCCCATTATGGTCGTTCCTGGCATAGTAGACGGCAGGGACGTGGTGCCTGGGATGATAGAAGTAATGACAGAAGTAATCAGCTCGCCCGGAGAAAGAGTTTCAGGCTGTGGTACGCCGCTGGCGGGCCATGTTTCCGTGCCCAGCGGAGTTCCACTGGACAGAGTCACTACCAAAGTCTCCGTAACAGTGGACGGAGAAACGGTCGTGCGGGGTCCCGATGCGCCTGGAATAGTCGTGGTAATTGTCACGGTCGTCAGCGAGATGCCTGAGCCGAGCGGAGATGGAGTCGATGCCGTGCCAATTCCGATGGTGGAACTGCCTGACAGAGTTACATACTCTATCACAGTAGTCGTTGTCGGCGGGGATGTAACGGTGGGTCCAGTAGTGCTGCCCGGCAGTGATTTGGTAACCGTTCTCGTGACCACTGATATTCCAGGTGGGAGTGGCGTCTCCAGACTTGCCGGAGCAGAAGAGAGGCTTTCCGGCGTAGAAACTGGTACCGTGTTCGTACCAAGGGGCATCGTATTTGATAGGGTGATGTACTCTGTTCTGGTAATGGTGCTCTGCGGCACCGTAGTTCCGGGACGAGTGGTTCCGGGTATAGCAGTCGTCACGGTTCTGGTACTCACAGCCAAGGGCGGCAAAGGACCAGACTGCGAGGCTGCGGGGGACGTTCCAGGCGAGGCTCCAGGCAGGGTTCCAGGCGAGGTTTCAGGCGAAGTGCTAGGAGAAGTACGTGGCGAAGCACCTGGCGAGGTTCCCCGCTGTGTTCCAGGAGAGGATCCTGGCTGTGTTCCATGCAAGGTTCCAGGTGAGGTTCCAGGCTGTGTTGCATGCGAGGTTCCAGGCACGGTTCCAGGCGAGGTTCCAGGCGAGGTTCCAGGCGAAGTTCCAGGCGAAGTTCCAGGCGAGGTTTCAAGCGGAGCGCCAGGAGAAGTATCTGGCGAAGTACCTGGCAGGGTTCCCGGCTGTGTTCCATGCAAGGTTCCAGGCGAAGTTCCAGGCGAAGTTCCAGGCGAAGTACCTGGCGAAGTACCTGACGATGTTGTAGGGGATGTTTCAGGCGACTCCGAAGACTCGACCGGAGCACCGGAGCTCTCTGCGAGCGAGGTTGCTGTGCGAGTCGCACTCGAGGGACTTTCCACAACGCTAGTACCAATCGGAGAAGTGCCAGAAAGCGTGACAATCTCTGTGATAGTGAGAGTCGTTCCTGGAAGAGGCGTGCCTGAGACTGTGGTGGGGGCGACCTTCGTCGTGACAGTTGTTGTATAAACTATCGTGCTTTCCGAAGAAGGTGTTTCGCTTTCAGGTACCATGGACGTTCCAATCGGACTGGTACCAAACAAGGTGACAATCTCAGTCACCAGCCTTGTAATGGTCAGAGGGCTGCCTCCTGTCCGGTTGGGCACAGTTTCAGTGGCCATCGTTGTGACAGTAGCGGTCGTGCGAACAGTAGCCGGTAATGATACAGGGCTGGAAACACCAGGCGGCGCAGATCCAGGACTCGAGGGCCCTGGGACACCAGGAGTGCTGGACTCTGGGGTCGAAACGACCGACGGGCCATACGGGCTCGAAGCATGGGTCGACACTCCTGGACTGGGAGAGCTACTGCCCGTAGTTTTTGATTGGTTAGTGGTGCCTGGTGCTGTGTTGGTCGCTACCGGAACGTTGCCGCAGAACGTCACTGACTCTACGACAGTGACCATCGATGCTGGTAGTGTAGATGGTGCTCTGGTCGTGCCACGAGAGATGGTGGACCCACCAGACTCTACAGGTGCGACCGTGATGCCTGGTAGGACCGATGATGATAGCGTGGACACCATTGTGGCCGGAACCACCGTCATGACCATACCAGGCGGACAAAACTCGCTCGAAAGCACACCAGAAGATGCTGCCGGCAAGGCTCCAGAGCTTTGCGGAGGTCCAGACGATAGACCAGCAGAGGGCATACAAACGCTAGTAGTGATCAGGGAGGTCGTGCTGTGAGCAGCAACCGTCGACGGTCCAATCGTAGTACCAGACTCCGTTCTGGCCGGAATTGTCGAACCAGGTACGACTGTGGTGGCTGTCAGTACTGTCTGTGTGGGTATCTGGCCAGATGGACAAGCCGAAAGCGATACATGCGAGGTCGATTGCGGGGAGCTTTGGGGCCCAGTAGACGGGGTACAAACAGTGGTGCTAACCAGTGATGTCGTCGTTTGATATGGAACCGTAGATGGCTCTATAGTGCTTCCCGATTCTATTCTTCCCGGGATTGTCGTAGCAGGCAGTACGGTAGTGACTGCGAGGACCGTTGGTGTAGGTGTCTGACCTGAGGGGCACACATACTTCGGTTGACCTTGAGAGCTTGACAACGGCACACGGGACGATTCTGAAGCTCCTGATGAGGTGCAGACGGTGGTACTGACAAGAGATGTTTCCGTATGTTCGCCAAAAGTAGAGGCCTTGATGGTCGTTCCTGATTCGATCCTCCCCGGAACAGTAGAAGCAGGAACCACGGTCGTCACTGTGAGCACGGTAGGCGTTGGCGTCTGGCCAGATGGACAAACAGAAAGCGACGGTGGAACAGTGGACTTCGTGCTGGCAAACGAGCTCATTGACACCGATGTCGGTGTGCAGATTGTCGTACTCGCAACAGAAGTTGAGACGTATTCCGGGACTGTAGAAGGATTTATGGTGCTTCCTGACTCGGTTCTTCCAGGGATCGTCGAAGCAGGAATCGTAGTAACGATAGTGACGACCATCAGCGTAGGCGTCTGCCCAGATGGGCAGATGGAGATAGACGGAGATGGGGAGCTCGATTGTGGAGTGCCTTGTGATTCGGCTGGCCCGGACGGTGTGCAAACCGTAGTGCTGAACACTGTGGTTTCCGTCTGGGCCGAAACGATCGATGGCGCGATTGTACGCCCTGATTCCGTCCCTGCCGGAATTGTGGTGGCCGGAACTACTGTGGTGACCTTGAGTATGGTCGGTGTTGGTGTCTGCCCAGACGGGCAAACTAAGACAGATGGCGAAGATGGTGTGGATCCAGGAGTACTTGCTGTCTCTGAAGTTGGCAATGAGCATATCGTCGTCGGCACGACCGACACAATTGTGCGAGCTCTGGCAGTAGACACACCAGTTCCTTCACTGACTGTCGAAGCACGTATAATAGTGGTCACAGTGACTTTGGTCGGGATCGGTGTCTGTCCCGAGGGGCAGACCGACTCTGTTGGCGATGACGATTTGGATGCAGGCGAGGATCTCGTTGTGCATATCGTTTGAGTCACAACGTTCGTAGCGGTGGACGGAGCTAGGACAGTTGCAGGGACAACAGAAGCGGTAACGGTGACTCCGCTTGAGACAGTCATGATCGTCGACGCCGATCTCGTACTGCCGAGAATGGTAGAAACGATGGTCGACGTGGAATACACAGGAGTGATTCCAGATGGGCAGATCTCAGAAGGGGACGCAGGTGACGAAGACGAGCCAGGACCACTACTGGTGAGACCCGTGTGGGTGCCACTAGTTGTAGCTGTTGTTAGTGTAGATCGAGATGAATACCTCATGCAGTCATTCCAAAAACAGCAATGTTCCTGAAGATTGCGCGGCTGGTGATATCAGGGCGGCTGCGAGGAGCTTCCTGCCTCAACATGTGCTTACCAGTTGGCTCAATTGACGATAAAAAAGGCTCTGCATGTTAGTGAACTGCTTAGTGAGAGAAACGATGGGAATACTTACGTCGTGTGACAGTGACAGTAGCAGTCTGTTCTGCGCATGAGGATGCCTTGAGAGTAACCGTTGAGACCTCACAAGTGGACGGCACGAATGTGAGCGTTGTCGTGGTCGGCATCGTAGCTGTTTTCGTAACTTCGGCGGCACTTTCAGTCTGAATAACAGTCTGTGGCCGTGTGACCATCACCGTGCTCGGAGGTTGCGTGCCCTGCTGCGTCACAGTTACCGTCTCTGGCGGAGCAGCCTCGCCTCCAGTAACAGTGACCGTTTCTGGTGGACTAGACTGTTCTCTAGTGATTGTAACGGTCTCTTGTACGGGCGCTGTCTCCTGTCGCGTAACTGTGATGGTCTCGGGAGGCTGTGTCGCCTCGCGCGTAACTGTGATGGTCTCGGGAGGCTGTGTCGCCTCGCGCGTAATAGTGACGGTCTCTGGCTGTTCCATAGTGGCGGGTCGCGTGACAGTGACGGTCTCTGACGTACCTTCGCGCGTAACCGTAAGTGGCTGCTCAACAGTGACAGTCTCAGGACTGCCAGGTTGGGTCACAGTTAATGTCTCCGGGGTGCCCGGACGAGTCACAAGGACAGTCTCAGGAGCACCAGGCTTGGTGACCGTAACAGTTTGTGGTGGTTGCTCGATGGGCCTGGTGACAGTGATTGTCTCAACCGGGCCCTCGACCGTCTCCGGTGGTTGGGTCACGACGACGGTGCTAGCAGGTGGCTGAACAGTGACCACATTCTGCGGCTGGGTCACAAGTTCAGTTCGCGTAATAGTGACAGGCTGACCTGGCTGGGTCACCGTCTCACCTGGAGGAGTGACGGTTTCAACGACTGTCAAGGGCTGTGTCTCCACAACAGTCTGAGTGACAGGTATGGTTTCTGTTACTGGTATTGTCTGAACGATGGTAAAGGGCTGAGTGACGATTTCCTGTACGGTGGTCGGCGCAAGCGCGGGTACCGTTTGAGGGGCTGTGGGCTGGCAGGATTCCGGAACTTGAAGAACAGTTGTGACAGTGGCAACGCTCAGGTCTGGTAGACGAGTCGTCAGAGTTGCAGTGAAACTAGGCATGTAGTATCCAGAAGACATAGGAGCAGAGACGACCCACGTTGCCGTGGTCTCAAGAGTGAAAATGAGCTTGAACTTGTAAGGCAATGACTTTGTGACGGTTATACAGCATCCTGTACACTCCTCATTGGTTCCACTACCTCCCCAAAGGCCGCCGAGGCCGCACAACCAGAATGTTGCGTCGGCTCGCCTGGCCAGGCTTAATAGCCCGAGAGCAAACAGAGCCAGGTTCATTTCAGGAGCGACTTAGCACTGCCTCCTGTAGTGCTTGGCAATTGACCTTTATTCAGTATTTCCCGTTGACGTGTACGAAATTGCTGAGGCACCCGCAGTGGGGCCGTCCAGAGATATCTGCTTAAAGGATTGACTGAGGTAAACTTTGTGGAAAGCGTCTTTTGTTGCCTAACGTCCAAGTACTTATATTACAGTTGTCTCCACGAGTGATGCCGCCGACCCATGGCCCACAAACAACTTTAATCTAAGAGGTGATGTCAAGCAGTGTTGTCTCAGCACACGCACTAGTATTTCTTCGTCTGCAGGTGCCTCGTCATAGCACAGTGAGCCATGTCGCAGCTTTTCCATGTGCCAGTATCTTTCATCGCCTGGAACTGACAGTGCTCATCAGATGGCGTCTATCCGCACCTCATTGAACTTAACTTCTATACCAGTGATCCTGTTTTCTGTCGCTGTCTCCCCAGATATCAATCGTCAATTATGTAGTACTATGTACGTTCGTGTTTCAATGCTTCGAGCCCTCATATCCTAAGGAAGACAGACGCTTACAGGAGAAAGCTGAACTGGTCTGCGGCAGAGTCACTGGACTGGAGTTCTTGGTTGCAGGCATGTCATCGGCTAGCGCTTTGAGCCAGCCTCCTTATCAACAGCAGTGCCACAAGTCGTGCGGATGCGAGCTGGAGCTTATTACTGCGGGCCATTACCCAAATGGGTATTGTAGAGATCAGGAGGGGTCGCACAAAGGCCCGGAGCGGGATTTTCAGATTACGAAAACGTGGATTAATGCTCGTGCGACCTTTCACTTCCTTTTACAGTCGACTGTTTTCAAACTGCTGCAGGAGAATGGGCTTTCTTCGAGCGCGCTCTCTGTCAAGGATGGTAGTATCGTGTAATGACGTGGCTCGAGCCATTCAACCGCAATGTGGGGTAAGACACTATTGCAGGGCAGTGCTGGACACTGTGTGATAAAACGATAACGTGACGTGAGCGAGCGGTAATGTGCGCTTCGCACGCAGTTTTATCACGCTACAACTGGAGACACCGCCCAAAATGTGGTATACCTTTTTGCACAGTCACACGGTTAAAGGAATCTTGCCTAGCTCCGCTCGGGCCCTCGGCTTTATATAGGTCCCGCGTCTCCCGTTATCTTAGTATGTTATCTAGCACACCGTAGCTTGATAAACACATGATCATTTCTCGAGAGTTTCGATCACAAAGGGCGCTCAGCTTACATAGGTGCGTTGAGCCCCTGCGAATGAAATGCAAGCAGTCGGATATTGGTTTATTGGGTGCTGTTTCATTGTTTCTTTCGGCGCAATGGCCTGAAAGGTTGAACGCCATACGCGCCACTGGAATATTTTGGGTGTGAGCTCTGGAAGATCGGACTTTAGATCTAACCTGGCAAGCCACAGGATCTTGTGAGATTCTCAAGATGAAAAGACGCATGGAAAGGCGGCTTGGCAGCTGGGCTGTCGGCCGGTTAAGCGAGATAGAGATCATCATTCGAGCCTTGGTGCTCCGAATGTGGCAACAGTCATCTGGGAGCCGTATAGTCACATCAGAACTTGTATAGTCTACTCTGGCAGAGCTACGGTGACCCAGGATTTGAGATTGATTGATTGATTGATTGATTGATTGATTGATTGATTGGATAAGCGTTGTAACGGAAACGAACACAGGAAAAAAGGACAGGTCCACGATGGCAAAAAATGCCTCGAGCCGGATTCGAACCGACGATCTTATCATTACTAGTGATACGCCTTACCAACTTGGCCATCAAGGCTTATTGCTGGAAACTGTAGTTCATGATTAGTATGCTGTGTCATATCATCAAGAGCTTCGTGCATAAAATTGCCGAGAATTGCATTTATGCGTTGTATTTGCATTACTTGATTGTTCTACCAACAGATATTGTTGCTACAAACGGACCCTTTTCATTCAAATAACTCATAGTATTACTAGCCGGCAGGCTGAATTTTTGTATGGCGGGCACGAAGATGAATTGCCAGTCTCGTTGCCGAATGCAAGAGCCGGTGATGCTTCCGAGACGCTCCCTGTATAAAGGCTGTCAGGTGCGTAACGTCTCCGAATCACCCTGTAAGCACTACTGTACTCCGTCGCTTCACTTAGCAGTGATTACTATTGCCGTTTCGAGGAATGGTCGTGGATACCGTCTTACGGTATGACTCCTATATTCCTAGCAACCAGCTTCCGCAGTGCTGGTGCCGACAGAAGCCTCTATAGCAATCATATAACCACAACTACCCTCCATTCTGACCTATATTAATAAACATCAAATACATGGGCGAACGTATCGCCATCTCATAACTTACACGAAACGTCACGCCACTGCTGTCACGAGGTAGTAGGCCCCAGTTCGGTGGCCTACTCCTCAGACTTCGCGGCGTCACCATTGGCCGAGTCCTTGTCTCTGTCCTCGGCGTCTGTCTTGGCATCCTCTGTAGGGACTTTATCAGAAGGCTCGTCCTTGAGCTCTTTCACGGACTCTTCCTTGGGCGTCTCAGAAGTCGGCTCATTGCTCTTGACTGGCTTGGCGACAGCAGATTCATCGAGGTGGCTCCACTGCTCGAGCAGCCGAAGAGAGCGCTCGTGGAACTTATACTCCGACTCAAGAGGGATATCATCGATCTTGAGAATGGCCTTAAGCACCTTGTTGACCTTTGTCTGGCGGATGATGGACAGCTCGAGGTCAGGGATCTCCTCGAGCTGCTTGAGATACTGGGAGAGGACCTCGACAGACTGCTCATCGGGCTTATTGCTGAGGAAGCCCTTCTGGAGGCGATGGCGCAACTGCAGCGTGAGGCGCGACTTGAGTTCGGCGTCCTCCTTAAGCTGCTTCGCGGTTGGGATGGCCTTTGGCGCCGGGCTGCTGCGGCTGTCTGGTCCCGAACCAGTGCCATTGGCACTGGCACTTGCCTTGATCTTTGATTTGACCTTGGACTCCGTTTCGGTCTTCGCCTTTTTCGGCGGCGGCGGCGGCGGACCATTGGATGAGGCGGGGCTCTCGCGCTTCTTGTCGGAAGTCCTGTCGGCGGCCTTGTCGGCAGCCTTGTCTTCCTTGGCCTTAGCGGCGGCGGGTTTGTCGGTCTTTTTGGCGGCCGCTTTCTTTTTCTTCTCAGACCCTCCTGGCGGCGCATAGATAAAGTCCACGTAGGCGGGCGGGTCAGCTGCTAGCTTGTAGGCACCGACCAAGCGCTTGTCGCCCTTTTTCTTGCCCTTTTTCTTCTCGTCGGCCTCGACAAACTTCTGCGCCTTTTCGGGGGCCAGCTCTTTCATGTCATTCATGCTGGCCCACATGCTGCTGTTAGCTATGTACCGGGAGCTGTAAAGCAGAACCCGTCACCTACAATGTATTGTCGTTGAAAAACATAACCGGCCACACCTTGCGGCCCTTGGGCCTGGCGGCCCGGACTTCTTCGCTAATGGCGTCTTCACCAACAACCTGGAGTTAGCACCTCGTGGTAGTTGCACAGCACTGACGACGGAGAGATTCTGGAACATCGGGTCCCGGAACAGCAATTGCCGCGGGCATGCCGCCGATACGGCGCGCAAAGCGCAGTGCATACCACCGGGGGCATACGGACACTGCGTCCGCTGCTCCGATCTCCGAGTCAGCACGCGATTGCACGAGCCGGGTCGTCAACAAGACGGATGGGCGCTATTTCGGCGACAGGATCCTGAGCAACACATACCATTGCGGGCCACTGCGGGAACCCCTTGAGCTTTGCGAGGACGACACTGCCCACATCTGGGAGCCACTCACCGGACGCGTCGATCTCGGTCTTGGCCAGTTCCTTGTCGTCCCTCTTGTCGGCCTCGGAGTGCGTTCCGGCGGGCTCGCCCGAGCGGCCGTCGTCCGAACTCATCAGCGTGCGTGTGTGTATGTTGTGCGGGCAAAGACAAAAGGCGGAAGCCGCAAAAACTGCCGTATCCGTGCGCTCTAATCCGCTCCAGGGTCCGTGCGCAGAGCAATCGAGAGCCAAGCTGTCGCGAATTGTCGCGCGCTGTGGGGGATGCTTGCAATTAGGCGATCGGCGGGAGCAGGTGGTTGCCGCGGCGACGCCTGCAGGTTGCAGTGAGGCGGGTATTGCAGTGTACTGGAAATGCAACGAAGAAAGAAGGACCGTCTAGTTGTATTTTCGTCGGTGCTCTTCCTCCCTCCCCCGCCAGACCCCAGTAGCAACTGCTTAGCACTTGGAATGGCCGTCGCGACAGCAGGACTGGCCCTTATTTCCTGAGAGCCCGAGTTGACTGTGCCGTTGAACAGAAACCCCGCAAAGAACCCGTCTATATTTTCGTGGGGACTCTGCCCACAGTCCCCCCTAGCAACTGCTTCGCAGTTGGAATGGGATGCCGGGAAGCTGGGCGGCAGCAGGGACCACCGTCTTTATTTCCTGGGAACACCCATAGCAACTGCTTTGCTTAACAGAAAGCCCGCTTTCAAGCGTGGGGCGTTGCTACAGGAGTCTGGGACAGAGCCCCAGGAAAAGTGGAATAAACAAAACCCCTGGCAGGGCTGTATTAAGAGCAGGCGCTCCAAAAAACAAAACGTAAAGACTAGAGGCCGACCCAGCCGCGCACGAGGGCGACCGAGGGCGGAATGGCTGAGAGAACGATTTCGACGAGGCCAAAGAGAAAGAGCGAGAGAGAAGCGAGGGCTGAGGCGCGCGGGTCGACCTGGAGGAGGTGGACCGAGCCGATGGCGCCGGAACTAATGCCAATGGTGATACCACGGGTGACGTAGTCGTCTGCGCGCACACGCAGGCCCTTGGGACCTAGGAGGAGACCGCCAGCGAGGACGCCTACAATGCCAGAGAGGATGGTCGAGACGGACGCGAGCGGCGTCGAGCCGCCGAGGGCGACGACAATGGGCGTAGCGAGCGCGAGCGTGACGGAGCGGGCAACCATGGCGAGAGAGCGCGCAGGTGCAATGCCGAGTGCGAAGCACAGCGGCGGGTACGCGAAGAAAGACAGGACCGCGTAGGCAACGCAAACGGCTGCGAGGACGAGCCAGTGGCGCCGTAGGTCGTGGCGGTACTGGTACATAGGGAGAGCGAGCGAGACGATGGCGACATCGAGGAGCGACGCCAGCATGTCGCCTGCGCCGGGCACAACGCCGGCGTATTTGGCGTCAAACAGCGTGAGGTACGTGCGGCCCGTTTTGAACTCGCCTAGTGCAATGGCGAGGGTGTCGCCCCGGAGACGCGCCAGAACGTAGAACGCAAAGAGCACGAGACCGCACGACAGCAGGATCGGGTGCACGACGAGGCGGTACGGCGGGCGCACGAGGAGCGCCGTCTGGAAGCAGAGCACGACGACTGCGCCGTGGAGCGCGAGTGAGACGTCGGCGACGTAGTAGAGCGGGAGCCCTATGGCGGCGACGGCCCCGAAAAGGAGAGTCGGCCGGTGCGCCGAGATCCACGCGGCGACTTGTTCGCTCCGCGCCGACATTAGCGGCTGGCGCGCGCGTTCCTGGAAATGTGCGTCGCTCGTGTGGCTGTCGCCAGCGCCGCCCGCAGCGCCTGTCAGGCATCGGCCCGGAATCTCCGTCGTCGGGTGCGTGTGCAAGTCGACGGCGGCCGCCCGCGGTGCCGGCTGGATCGGTTGGGACAGCGCAAGCGGCGTGGTGGACGCAGCCGCCTCAGAGTATTCGCTCGCGCTGTACCCGCCCGCCACGCTCTCAGCGTCGGGGTCTGCTGTGGCGGGACGCGACCGCGGGATCAGCTCGACCGTCGACGTTGACACGACCTGCTCGCCCGAAGCCAGCGGCGGCTCCTCGTGTGCGCGACGCGTCTGCCCAATTATCTGCTGCAGTAGAAGTACAGTGTATGCAACAGCCACAAATGTCACCAGATACCCGACGATAAACACACCGGCGATCAAGCCCGTCTCTGTCTTGGAAACAGACGGCGACAGCGGCAGCATTAGGAACGGAGTCACAAAGTACATATTCATCCACCGCAGCGAGAACTGCATAGGCACATCCAGCACACGGAGAACCTCAGAGACGCGCCGCGAGCCCACGGTGCGCTCCAGTGCCAGCAATCCCACAAACAGCACTACTAAACACACGACCGACGCGGGTAATTGCACGCCGCTCGCTTTAATGCCGTAATCCACCGCGTACAGCGGCAGCATCGCTGCCACAATGCCTACAGGCACGTACACGAAGCTATGCATGGCCCATGGCCCAGAGGCCCTGGCTCCCTGTTGTATTAGCGATGTTGATCAACCTCTGGCCGCCAGTGACTCACCATCACGATGCCCCGCAGCACATCCTGCACTTCAGAGGCTTCCATGTCTAGGGCTCCGTGCCAGTCCTCCGTTGGAGGGCAACTGTACGATAGTCTGCGGGCTTCCAATGGCCCACCCGGCGATCTCGGTTTTGGCCGTGTGCGAATCGTGCGGCGCTTATCAGCCGTATGGGGTAGATAGTGCATCTAAGCGCCGGGACCCACCTCGTCGCGCGATGTTTGACGCGATGGCGCTGAGACCTCGACGATATGCCACTATATGCTATCCATGGTCTGGCTGAGTTGTAACAGTACGTAAAGCAACTCCAGACACGGTCATTCGATAGACGCTGGCGGTAAGATCATGCAGTCACGCATGTCAGATAGGGCGACGGACTGTGGCGTCAGGCAGTACACGGAGCTAGGGCTCGAGAAAACGATACTCGGCAAGCCATATATTGTTGCAAGGCTTCTATGTGGCTCTACTGGACAGACGCTCTCAAGGTAGACAGAAGCGAACGCCGACTGCTCCTATCGAGTACCATTACACCCTACGCCTCAAGAATACCGGCTCAACCGGCTCCCACTGCACTCCCACACAACCCGGCAACTCCGGCACTGCCGCCGGCCCCCATCAAAAGCCGGTCCAATTTTTTTTCTGGCCAATTCCCGAAACTGGCACATCACGCGGCTAAACGGCGCGGCTTACCGACCTGCATGAGCGGAGTTGGCTTCCCGCTGTCTCCGCGCATCTGTCGGACAATTCCATAAATCTTTGACGCCGGCGCTGCGGCATATTTCTCTGTTACACCTTCATCCAGGCCCTCGTCTCAGTACAGTAGCAATGACTGTCCGTCAGGCTGCCAACAACCAGCATCCGGTAAGCGCTCAGTGCTTCTGCCTGTCGTGCCCCCCGCGCGAGACCTGATCCCGCCCATATTCAGGCGACTGCCAAGCTGGAGCGTGTGCACAGGCGCGTATTCTACTCATAGAGCTCGTTTGTGCATCCTAACACCAGCCGGTTCCTGCTTATCTGCCGACGAGCAAAACTAGTCCCATCAACGTGGACCGCGACTTCTATGATAGCATCGCAAGGGCCCCTCGACGCCTCGTAGAGACAGTCCGCATCGATGTGCGCTCTGCGAGGGCCTGGAAGGTGCCTAAGGGCTACATCTGCCGCCTTAAGACGCCCGAGGGTCCCCAGGTGGGTGACCTGAACCTATGGAGTGCCCAGAACCCGCGCGAGCGCTTCTGGGCCTCGCGCACCCGCCAGCTCCACAGGTCCCACGTCTCGACCTACGACCGTCTGTGGTCTAGCCTGCCGTATCTCCGTCCCATGTGCACCATTATCGGCGACTCGCTCGCCGACTATGGCGTCGACAAGTGGGGTGGCCGCGTGCACGACCTGCTCGGAACTCGCTGCGACCCGTACGTCGACGCTCTGCTCGCCGGCGAGCAGTGCGATTTCCACTGCCACTCGAACCTTGTCCGCGCTGTCCTTCCGCACGGCCTTGCCGAGACCGACGTCCACGACGTTCTCAACGTGTTCCAGGTAACTGGTCTCAACGACAACGGACAGTACTTCATGGAAACTTGTCCTTCCACAAAGGAGGACTACTTTGAGTTCTTTGCCGAGATCGATCTCCTGTGCGCGCTCTCCGCGTGCCCCGGCGGTGATCTGTCTGCGTGGGGCTGGGGTGCCACCTACGAGGAGCAGCTCAAGGTCTGCCGCCCCCTCGAGGCTGAGATTTACGAAATTACGGACAAGTCGGTGCTCGAGTCGTGGTCCGAGCCCGAAGTCGCTCCCTACCGTGGTAATCACGGTCTCAAGTACCAGCCTTTGGCCTGATTTCATGATAAGCGCTCTTATAACAAACAATGCATTTTCTGTCATGGATACTTTATTTCACATGCGATGAGGTAGGGCTTTCCGAAGTTGGCGGTATGTACGAGGGGCTAAGTCCGAACTTTGTGGAACGAGACAACGCATGTCAGAATCTGAATTTTATTTCTACTTCGTTCTGAAACATGGGATTTCAAACCGGCTTGACAGAGGAAAGGATATATGATTCACCGCGGATACTATAGCAACATGACAGAGGAGAAAGCGTCCTACATGGGACGTGCACGGTGGTTATCTCAGTGACGCCCTCACGGTGTTGACTCGGTACTTCACATCATGCATCAGGCTGATTGCCGTCTATAAGTGTGAACGAATGCTAAGCATATTTTGTCTGCGGTAAAATGCATGCTAGGGACGATTGTTGAGCACTCATTCCCACCACTAAAGGCAGTGTCGTGGGACAATGAGAAATTCCAAAAATAGATTGCGGTAAACGTGTCTACATATAGATTCTTCTGCTGCCCCAAATAGTAGGCGTACATACACCATACGCGGGTCTGCCAATTACTCTGGCTATTGAACCCAGACATGCGTAACTTAAATTCATGAGATCGACAAGACCCCTGGGTAAAATTCCTGCAGTATGCCGCTCCACTGTAAAGTTGCGCTGCGTTTGGCCGCGGGCCGCACTGTACTTTCCGTGATGGGCGTGTGCTGATGCTGCCATTGATGCGGCTATAATGCCAATCGAAGCGGAACTAGCCAGGTGTAGCAATGCGCAGTATTGCCTGAGAATGCAGAGAATAGCCTCAAATGCCGCCATCGTGCAGCCACAGGCCCGCAATGAGCGCAGGGGTTCAAATGATTGATCCGTGTTACGCATAAACTGTCGCGCCAAAACGTGGCATCATATCCACAGTGGACCCATTCAGATCACCATAGATACCAGCATATAACGCGTGGGCCCCTTTAGCGACGCCAAGCATTGCCTGATATTCTGAGGCGTCGGCGACGTACCGCACGGTCTATGCGCGATGCAATCTCGTCGGCCCCGGCGTATCTGGAGGGGCTGCAGACTAGGCAGTAAGTGCTGGTCATCCTAAATTCGCCGCAGACTCCTAAGCTTGAACACTGCGCAATAAATCCCGCTACAATGCCTTACGCCACGATCTAGCCACTCGCAAAGACAAGGGGACGCAAGGGAGATAGCTCGCCAAGCATTGCATCTGTAATGATCACCACTGATCACCATTAATTGACCAAAAATGGCGCGCCAGCGCCAACGGAAGATCGACGGTCAATCCGGTCCAAGATGTGGAACCTGCATACGGCAATGACTACAAGTGATTGCTGCTTGAGGGCCCCGGACCTGGCTATGTCGGCCGCTCAGCACTCTCAAGTCTGTGATATCGGCCTGCCGGAACACGGCATCCGAGCTGACGATAGGTGGCAGGACGCATGTGCAAGTGGCAACTAAGCACGCCCTAGAGGTATTTTTTTAATGTGTAAGCTTGACCTGCAAGCCTTGATACATGGTTCACAAGCTCTGTCGCTGAATGGGTACAGGTAGACGAGGCTCCTTTGGCTGCTCTGATAGTATCCAGTGCCAATGCTTGTCTAAGGCAAAACGCGGCGACCAGTGCTGCTCACAAGCACCGCCAGTGGCGAAGAATGCAGATCCTAATAAAATATATATGCGCGAGATGTCCACCTGATGACTCGGAGAAACATGGGTCCTCAACATTTTCTCTATTTTGGCGACATGGACGGCAGCGTGGACAATATCGGCTGCTCAGTGGGCCCATCGCGTATTTGTCACCCGCGCGCGCATACAGGCTGCAGAGTAAAAATGCCGGTGCCATGTCGCGTACGCACGGTATGCATGCGATACGCGAAAAAAAAAGAAGGGAACACCGGGGTGCACTACATTTGCCGGGGGCACTTTGGCGAAATTGAACCGGGTTACTGTAATTTGCCAGGGCCGCGTACCGGTTCGTATCCATAGAATTAACTTGGGGGTTCTATGCACGACTTAGGACCCACGCTGATACGACTTCTATCCACAAATGGGATGTGTGCGTCTATTGGGCGTTCGGTCCGTACGTAACCGGAACAGGTACGCAAGCGTGGGCCGTCGCGTGGGTACTTTTAGCTGAGGATGTAGCTGATCATTCTGTCTTAGATGGCATCCAGTATGCGGGCTAGCGGTTCCGCGATCGGCGCCCACAAATTCGACCTTATTTCAGGGTCCACCTGGAGGCGGGGAGGAACGTTAAGCAGCGTCTCCGCACCCAAACACCGGGTTGTCGGACTGGTATAGCCTCCATGTAGCCGATGTTTTTTTTTTTATTTCCCTTCGGAAACCGTTGCAGCAAGCAAAAAAATGGCGCACAGAAATGCAGCGGGTTCTGCACGGATGGTGCAGACGGTGGAGGCATGTAGAGCCAGCCGCCAGTACTGAAAAAGTACCGTGTGGCAATTGTCGTGCCGGTGTTCGCACCGTACCTGGTGAAACGAGTGCTTGCTGTCGCCGCCATCGGAGCCGTCCTGCACGAGATTTGATGTTGCAGGGTGTCCAAGACCTAAAGGGCTCATGTGTACCTACATTCAAGATGCGTGCGGCGCACAGGATTCGCGTATTCGCGGGCATGTACATCGTACACGACTTTTAAGAGCGCATGCGGCGCATGCACTGTTGAGCTGTCGTTACTGTATTTGGCGGGGGGGGGGGGGGGGGAAAGTGTCGTCGGAACTCGGAGTAGACGGGTGGCGAGCTCGCATGTCGGCTCTGGCTCGCATGTGGCTACGATGTCGCGGGGACAGCGACAGTTCGCCATGGGATGCTGAGCGACTACCGTGACACGCGCGGAATTCTGTTCCGAAATACCACATGTGCCGCCTGAGACAACGTGCTATGCTCAAGGTCTACACGCAGAGTTTCAATTTTGCGACGTTTAATCAGCCGGCCGACATGGCCGGCGGCAGTGAGCTGGCGCAAACGGGTGGCGCATGGGCTTAGGGGTCGCCAGCGCCGCCGCGCACCGCGCAAGCGCTTTGCCGGACTGCCAGGGCCGCCGCGGTGAGTATCCTGGATTGCGGAAGGCGGGCCATACGAGCGAAGATCGCCGTGGGCGGTTGTCGGTCGTGCGCCTCGACTTATCTAATCAGACGCCTTGATTGGTCTGCAGGCGCCCATTCATGAAACCGTATAATCAGAGTTTAGCGTTATTGGATGGGGAGAGGGTGCCGCCTGGGCAGCAGGTGTAGCGCATACGGGTAGACCGCACGAGACTTCGGGCATGCCGGCAGTGTAAGCGCGGCGTGGGCGCGAAATATGCGTGGTGTCGGAGGGCAGGGCCGATGGGAAACGGTCGACGCGGTGGCGGTTGTGGTTGGGAGGTGCAGCGTCAGCTCGCTCGCAGACACCACACAGACAAGGGCTCTAGCCGAGCGGACGATCATTCCGCGGTTCGTAGTGTTCGGTTGGCGCGAAATATCACACTACCCCGGCCCGGCGACAGCTGACATCGCTGCAGAGGCAAGGGCTTCTATGCGATGCGTGACGCCATGTCGCATAAAGTTTCGATTGTAGGCGTGCCGCAGATTTTGCGGCGGCATCTTTCAGGGCACCGTGTGCGTCAGCGGGCTTTTGTCACGGGTACTCCCTGACGATCGCGGGACATCTGGCATGGGAAGTTGGGCTAGGCGGGAAGAGCTCGTACTTGTATGCGTAGGAAGGAGTAACAGGGGGCAGACGGGCAGGCGGTGCGCTTTTCGGCACGCGTCCTATGCATTGGCACGCCTTACCGGGCTTCCAGCGGGCTTGGCAGCCGCGAGCACAGCTGCCGGACAGTCGGGCATTGGCGACAGCCCGCGCCCGGCCGCGTCGGGCGGCCCACAGCTTGACCAGAGGGCCCGTGACACAGCCCCTGCCGGTACGCACGCGCCCATCTCGGTCTCGCCAGGCACGATCGAGCTACTGCAGGGTTCTAGAGGGGAGAGCAACTTTATCTGCCAAGGTGGGCTGGCTGCCAGGGCTCGGTCTCAGTGGCGCCAAGGCGGTTTGCTAGCCAGGACACAGCATCCGTGCGTAGGTGCTTTCGCGACGAGTTGGCCTCATCCGCCCGACAACCCGCGCATTGCTGGCGTAGTCCCTTTTGGCCGACGGTGACTCGCGCGTGACATGGTCTAGGGCCCTTAAGGCCCTGGCCGAAACATCGTGGCTCGGTTGCATCTCCCTGCATAGTTGCGATCTGATCGGTTGTTCGGGGCGTGTTGTGCTCGGTAGGGGAGGGGGAGGGCTCACTTCTCCTGGGGGGCGCTGCCCCCAGACCATCGTAGCAGCTGCTTCACAGCTGGATTGCAGTCGGGTCATTGGCCGCAGCTGATATGGGCTTGGAGGCAGCAGAGCGTGGAACAGAGCTATGGGGAAAACAATTGTAGTACCAGAACTTGGTAAAGCGCTGAAACTGTCTATCGACGTCGCACTAAACACTCGGATGCGAACCGCGTTTCAGCTGCGCGTGCTCGTTGTCGTTTCAACCCCCCTTGGCTTAGATCTGCAGTGGTCGCACTCGCCGAGAGCGTAAGGTGGGGGAGACTGCGACGTGTGACGACAAATCAAGACCGATTACGAAACGACTGAAAATCGCGCTGAAAATCGAAAAAAAAAATCGATGAAACACCACCTGAGTGCCGCCCGCCAGCGAACCGGCCCGCACGCTCCTGTCGTAGCTGCGACTTCACTGATCGCCAGCAGCCCAATGTACCTCGAGATTAAGCTTGTTCGTGCCCGAGCCGCCCTAGCCCGTACCCTTTTCTTTGCATTCGCTTGGCCCCAGGGGGCTCCTTGTGACTAATGCCAGGCTGGAGCTTGTTGACGGTACCGCGCTGATACGCCAGGCAATTGGCGAGAGGTAGCGAGCCCGAAGGCACTCAGTTGGGCACAGCCCACAGATGCGCGCGCCGGACGACCCGCCGGTGTGCAGCCTGCCAAGTCCGGATGCGCCCCTTCATGCCCCGATCCGCACCGTTATGCGCGCGTTTCGGACGTTCCCGCCCTCGCGCGTCTCGGTCATCACAAGGGCGCATTTTCTGCGCGGGAGGCAGGGTCTAGACGGGCGGCGAGCCGGCCAGGAGGATGGTCGCCATCCTATGAGGCAGTTTTGCCACTCTGGGGGCGCGTACAGCCTCGCGGCCCGCCGCCGTGTTGACAGCTACTAGGGCCCTTTTTTAATCTGGGCCTGCAGGAACCTTTTGCCACTGCGCACGAAACACGCGGTTGTGCTGCCGCTGCGGGCTCCCAGTGTCCGGCGTCGAGACGCCGGCGGCCAGATCGGGCAGCAAGTCAGGCTTTCCCGCCGCCTCCAGCCGGCCGCGCAAATGCCGGTCCTGGCTCGGCCGCGTAAATCCATAGCCGGCCCGCGACTGGCGATGCCAAATTGCAGGAATGCACCTTATGCCTAAATACGGCCGTGCTCTAGGCGTCTCGACGTCGCGAGACACCGGACAGGATCAGCCTGCTGGTTGTTACTGTAACCTGCTATACCGAGCCTTCCGCAAAAGCGGGCAGTCTCTATGCATTGCGCCACGGAACCAGCAGAAGCCTGGCCGCGCCTATCGAACACGCACAACCACCGCCGGGGCTAGCCGTCACAACCAGCGCGTCAGGTCCAGGCTCCGAATTGCTTTTTGTCGTTGTCCTCTTTTATGAGCACGGGCAGGGGTTCAGTTGCAGGCGCATGCGCCGCCAACGGGCCGGCGGCAAGCGGTTTGGGGTAGCAGGGTCCGCAAGTTGCTTTTGTGGGCACAGGTGCATGCCACCACCCAACCTTGGCCACAGATCCGAAATGTAGGGTGCGGTGGGAGTGTTATTTGCTGCTTACCACCACACCCGACGGGGGCGAGGCGAATCGATTTTTTTCTATTGTTGCTGGGCGAATACTGGCATACACTGGCGACAGCAGGCAACCTGACACACGTTTGGGACCAGATACTGGGCTGGACGGGAGCGTAGTACGCCGACACGACGCCTAGATACAAACGGTGGACTGACGGGATTTCGGATTTGGCGAGCGACGACTCGGACTCGGACTCGAACTCGGACCCGCGGAGCCGTGGCTATTTGCGAAAACGACTAGGCTCGCAAACTACCATAGCAGGTACGTGCTTGGCTGGGGTTGAGAGGCAGCCCGCGACAGAGTACAGCAGATAGCAGCCAAAGCAGAGATTGTGCTAACACCAGCATGGAGACGTACACGGGAAATGTGCGGACGACGCTCGATGCCATGCTGCTGTTCGAGGCGTGCCGTTTGGGGGTGCTACCTCGGGTGCAGCGGCGGCTGAGCGAGAAGGAGCGCCGGATGATCCACAACGGCAGCGTTTTCGTGTGGGACGAGCGCGAGGCTGGCATGCGCCGATGGACCGATGGGAAGAGCTGGAGCGCGTCGCGCGTGTCGGGGTCGTTTCTGACGTACCGAGAGATGGAGGGCAAGCGGTCTGACGTTGACGCCGACGGCGACGCGGCCGACGATGCAAACGGCGCCGAAGGGTACCGGTACAAGCCGGACGGATTCATGAAGCAGTCATTTTCGATCACGACCACTACAAACCTCAAGCTGCATCTCATCTCGTACTACACGCGGGGGGCGCTCGACGAGCTGCCGATCCCTTCGCGCGATCCCAAGCTCAAGCACATTGCGATCCCGAAGGGCCTCTACCCGGAGCACTCTGCGACGAGTGGCGGTCTCGGAACCGACAACAGTGCGCCGCTTGTCGGGGCATACTCTCACGGCAGCGTGCCGGCCGATGTGCATCTCAACGCGCTCCGGGGCGGCTGGCAGCCGCCACCCATGGTTGTTCATGGCCAGGCGGTGCCAATGCCCATGCCTATGCTAGGCGCGCCGCCCCCCGGGAGTGCGCCCATGCTGGGCCCGCCTCCTGGATACTACGGCCAGCCGGGCCAGCCGGGCCAGCCTGGCCAGGGCGGACAGCCGCAGCCTGGCCAGCACTACGCGCCGCCGGCTCTCCATGGCCCTCCACAGATGCAGCCTGGACCACATATGATGCCGGGACAGCTAGCCCCGCACCAGCAGCTGCAGCCGCAGCCGGTTCACATGGCACCACAGCAGCGGTCGCCGCCACCACCACCGCCGCCGCAAGGCGTGTCTCCACCGCAGGTGGCACAGCAGCAGCTGTTCGCAGCCCAGCAGCAGCAGCAACAACAATCGCAGTACAATGCGCCGCCGGCGCCGTCTGTATACCGTGGAAATTCTGCTAGCCCGCAATCGCCGCCGCATATGGACCCGCGGACACCTCAACCGCAGCCGCCGCCTCCACAGCACCACCAGGGCCTGCCTCCTCCGGCCCACGGCATGCCGCTGCCACCGCCGGTGCAGGCCCCACAGCCACCGGCACCGCTTAATGCTCAGCTGCCCTCGACCCGCTCGAGCGTGCCGCCGCCGATCCTCCCCGAGAGCCCGGCGCCGCCGTTTGGGCACGCCAAGGCCAACGAAAAGTACTCCAAGCTGGTGGCGCGCGACCGCGAGCTACTCATGGGCCTGGACCGCGATCTCCGCATCTAGCGCGGCCGCCCAATGCTACTTGCATGCGATGACCCTCACTGATGATACTATTTATTGCCATTATGTTATTCAATGTACTATTAGTGGACGATCCACTTTCCTGAGGCGCTACCCCTAGACCGCGGTAACTGCGATGATCCACGATTCCTGGGGGGGCTGCCCCCAGACCCCCGTAGCATCTGCTTCGGCAGTTGTTCCTCGTACTATTTATAACCCTGGTTCAACACGAATCAGGGATACAATTCATTTCAACCGCGGAGCGGTTGCTACAGGGGTCTGACGGCAGCGGCCCCAGAGAAAAAAAGAAAGCTAGGTTAATGTAGCGATCGTCAATGAATTATGTTTGAATGGATTTAGTGGGTAATGCTATCTAGTAGTTGTGGTCAGGTCACATAATGACGCAGTCCTCCTTCTCGTCCTTTTCGGCGATCTTGATGCCCATGTCGTCGAAAGTCATGGCCTTTTTGGAGAGGGGCTCAGGCTGAAGGGGCAGCTTGGGCTCCGGCTTGGAGAACGAGGCGGCGGTGCCGGGCCGGGTTGTGATCTCAGGCTCGGAGAGTTCGGTGATTCCAGATGTCATGGTCGATGCGCGGCTAAAAACAGAGCCGTCGGTCGACATGGCTGGAGACGAAGTGATGCTTGCAGTGCTCATGGCAGGCATGGCAGCCAGATTAGGGGCCGGCACAGATGCGAGCGTGGAGTGGAACCCGCGGTGATGGAGTGACGGCGCCTTGTTGGGACTCGGCGAGCGTGACAGCGCAGCCGTCGAAGGCTGAGTTTGTGAGTAGGCCGGTGACGAGCGTACGGACGTCTGCGAGGCGGTCGAATGTACAGATGCTGTAGAGGGGGCGACCGGCGCATGCTCATCCAGTGTCGGAAGCATACTGTAGATGCCGGACCGACGCTTGCGCGGCGAGCTCGCTACCTGTTCAGGCGTGGTTACGCCGTCGCGACTGCGGATCTGGAGCGGCGGTGTCGAGTCCGGCGTCGCGCCGTCCACGGACTTTGCCGGTGATGGCGTACGCATAGGGGCAGATCCGTCGCTCACGCGCCGTGAGCCAGTGGTTTGCGGAGCCGCGGCTTTGGCGCCTGAGCTGGACAGGTTAAACAGCGGCAGAATCTGCAGCGACCGCCGCTTTCGGTGGCTACGGCGCTCCTGGCTAGGCAGTGTCAGCTCGCCGTACTTCGTGGGCGACGGCGAGCGGGACGTCGGTTCGTTTGCCCGCATCGTCGGCCGCTCCACAGACCTGGTTTCCAGCTGTGTGGATTGTGAAGTGGCACCGACCGGCATCTCGGAGTCTGGCTTCGATTGATCGACTTCGTCGTGGCGCTCGACCAACGGCTCGAGCGATTTGCGGGGCGACGGCGTCCGCAGCTGGCCCGAGCTTCGACGAGGAGAAACAGCCGGCGACACCAGCGGCTCGATTCGCATAGTTTGTGGCTGGAATTCCTGTGGCGGTTTAGCCGAGACCTGGCACTCCTGTGACGGTTTGGCAGATGCTTGGAACTCCTGTGACGCCTTTTGCGAGACGGATTGGAACTCCTGCGAGGTCCTAAGCGACATCGACTGTAGTTCTTGGCTCGACGGAGACTCCTTCCCACTGGCGCCCGGTGAGGCGCAGCCGGCCCGACTCAGCGTCTCCCGCGACACCTGGCGCGAAACTACCAACGGCTCGATACGAGCACCAACCGGTGTAGCACTACCAGAGCCGGCCGGCACCGCGGTGCTCGTGCTCGTATCCGACGCAGGGCTATTATCGCCGAGCTGACCACTTTCATGGCCAGGGGTCTCCAGATCGCCAAGGCCCATGCTGTGCGCAGACGACGACGCGGCCGACAGCATCTGGACTGGAATAGACGTTTTGCGTGCACTCGCGTTGTTGCGCGCCTGCTGCAAAGACGAGTCCGCGACCATTCCGCTCGTCATGGCAATCGACGAGTGTTTCTTGTGACCCTTTGCAGGCCGTCTGCGGGGAGCACTCAGCTGCAGCGCGGTCTTGGCCTCGCCCTGGCGACGCTCAGCCGCCCGCGCGTCGCGCTGGGCATCAGTCTCGGCTTGGGGAGGGCCCTGGGCAATTCCGAGCTGCTCAACCCGTGCACTAATACGGTCCACGTCGGACGACGCCTCTCTACCCTCGTGCAAAATCGTACCCTGTGTCACCCACTCGCTACCAGGCGGTCGTCTAGGCTGCGGGGACAAAGTGCTGCAGTCTGTCGTAACTTTACGCGGCGTCGTGCTCGCGCTCGACGGCTGCCGGCTGACGCCGTCTCCCTGGCCCCTCGTCGACCGGATCGACCCCCGGCCCCGCTGCAGCATGCTCTGTTCGTGGTCCTTCCTCGTGAGTGTCCTTTTCGGCTTGTCTGCATCGTCTCCGCCAATCTCTCGCAGCCGGTCGACCGCGTCCTGGCACCCATGCGACGCAGAACGCTTGTACCACGTCCGCGCCTGCGACACGTCCTGGCCCACGTAGATGCCGACCTCTAAAAAGTAGCCAACTGCAAACTCAGCCACTTTGTTGTCGTGCTCGGCCGCAATGCATGCAAACTTATACGCCCACTCCTCGTTGGGCGGAAACGCGTCAGCAGACCCGCACAGAAACCACTTTGAGATCTCCGCCTCGGGCCCGCCGCCCAGCGTCGCGGGCTCAGACCCAGTATACACACCCCACTGCTCCTGCCGAGATGCCAGATGAAAATAGCGCAGCGCCACAGCACTGTCGAATCCCTTGAGGCCGCCCTGCCACTCCTTGCCCATGCGAAACTGCGCGGGACGGAATCCGAGCCACGCGGCGCGCTCTACTGCCATGAGCCCTGACTCCCGCTGCAGTGCCTCATCCTTGGACTGAAGCGGCACTACATCCGGCAGCTCTCCCAGCTGCACTAGGCCGAAAACGTAGGCGCACTGCGGACTGTCTGGGTCCGACATGAGCGACGACGTCTCGAGGTACCGCAGCCCCAAGTGCCGGTCAATCTTGCACCCGAGGTGGCCCCGAAGGTACGCCATGGCCATACGGTAGCAGCAGGCGGCGTCGCCCCGTTTCACTCCGTGCTCAAAGTAAGTGCGGGCCGTCGCAGCATCCCCGCGGCCCTCAAAGTCGGACCCTATTCTGTACAGGGCGCGCGAATATCCGCACTCGGCCGCCGACATGAACAGAGTCATCGCCAGGGCCGCATCGTGCTTGCGGCCAAATAGACCAAACAGGCTCCACAGCCCCATCAGGTACAGGGCCGCTCCCCGAAACTGCGCCCCAGGCGCCGCCTCGGTGATCTCCACAATGTCCATTGCGGCGCTCACCACATCTCGCCCGAGCCCCGGCTGGCTCTCGGCGAAATCGAGCGCCTCGCGCGCCCACCGGAACATGCTGCTCATAGCGTCGGGCGTCACCCCATTGACGAGTGCTGTGTGAACATGGTTGTCGAACTCGGCGGTGATTTTCGCGATCCGCGCCTGCGGGCTCAACGGCAGTCCCGGAAACGGCGACTCCACATCAGGGAATATTGTGTCAGGGAACGCAAATTCCCCCAGACCATCCCGTAGGTACGCTGCCATGGTGCTGAGTCTGGTGTTAGTTCAGTGTTGATTCTAGAGTCTGCTTCGAACGGGGCCTGCCGCGATCTGTGGTATCGTCCCCAGTCTGACAGACTGAGTAATAACATATAGTGCCTTTCGATGATAGCCTCCCATCCACTCCTCAATCTTTCGCAGTATACAACCGTCATCCAGACTCGAATGACAATTATTCGCTAATGCCCGAGCGAGAAAATACTGGCGCCAACAACTCAAAAAAAAAAAACATACCTGCGAGTTTGCAGATACTGATTGTCGCGCTCAGTCAGAAGCTTTGCTCAACGTCGCGCTCATCCAACGCTGGCTATCGTCCTCAAAGATCCTGTCTCGGGTGGCCCCACACCAGTTAATATTCAAAGAAACACCCTGCCTGCGGTCGTCGGCGTATTTACAGATCTGGCGCGGCGCTATCCATCAGCGACGCGTCAGTTGCGCCAGCAACGCTACGGGCCTCATGCACCTGTCCCGCTTTAGCGCTGCGACTGAAAATCGCCCCGGCCAGGGACGACCCTGAACAGTGTTATTTTCACGAAGGAAGAGGTCCGTCCAGCAAGGAATCTCGCAATTCTACAGCCAAAAATCACGCTGATAGCAGCAGCACTCCGCACAGAATCGGCAACTACTACTCTACGACCATCCGGCGCAGCCCCGCTCGACCGCCCGCATGCGAACCAACATGGGCTATATCGAGATCTAGCCGCAATTTGCATATATAGGGCAGAAGCAAGCGCTCCCGAATACGACAAGGACCAGCTCGTAGTCATCGCGCGGTTCTCGTCTGACGCCACGCTCCCCTCCGCTCATCGCTATCAGCTGTCAGCTGGCCAGTCCGCCTCTAACCCATTGTTTGCGAGGAGCCAGCTCGTTTGTTATCACTCGCACTTGCCTACCGCTGCATTGAAGCGCACTACAATTATATGTGAATCGCCTTTCCAGCTCGCCGGCCGCTTCACTTGTGCCTGCACTGGCCGCATAATTTGCCTCAGCAGCCGCGCGAACAAGCTTAATTTAGGGTTTCGAGAAGTCATTCTCTGTTTGTTGTCTGCCTCAATAGGCAGGTGATCGGCACGATACCCGAGCTTAATCCGGCGCCGTTCCTTTGTCTCGCCGGGAAGATCGCATTCCACAACGATCGCGAGCGGATTACAGCGGGCTGGCTATAGTCACGGACCGTCAACATCATCACATAGGCATTGTGGCTGAGCCTCAATTCCGGGGTCCTGCACCTCCTGCGTGCAGCCCGCGCCACGGTCCAAAGATAGGTCGCTAGTTGACCGGGCTACCGAGGCGGTTCGAAACGTCATATCCAGCTGGTTTTGGGTACACACAGCATGTTTCTCTACTTTTTTTTTAGTCCACTGAGTCCGTGAGAGCTGTCGTCGCTGCAGCGGCATGCATGCGTACGCCGCGGACGCGATCTCGGAACCACAAATACCTACAGCCGGCCGGCAAGTGCCAATTAGTATCTGAAATGCTGCCGATCGTGTACAGTTTGCATTGACAAGGATGGCCAGGGTCTGGACTAATTTTACATTGAATAGAGGCGACCTTGTTCCAGCAATTGCCGGGTGTTATGGTAGACTGGTTCTTCGTATTTGCTTTGTAAGAGCGTTAGCGTGGTGACACCTATGAACCGCCAGGGTTCCGCCGACGAGTGCGAGCCTTAAGCGGTCTTGGCCCTACCAGGCGTCTCAGATCCCCTGGTCCACATACGCGCTACACACGCACAATAGCTGCATGCGGGCTGTGTGATAAATCGAGGCAACTGTAGAATTGTGGCCGACGCCAAACGTTTGCCCAATAGTAGATAACTATCGTACCCGGTCCCGCAGCAAATTGTACGGAGTTCAACGAGGTGCCATATGGTTTTCAGCATAATCTGAGGTTCAAGTTGTGAGGCGGCATGTAGTAGATGAAGACCAAAAGAGAGCCCGCATTCGCATCAGCGGGCTCTGGAGTCGTATTTCAGACCGAATTCTGGGTTCATTAGATGCGAATTTCGACAGCCGTTTGAAATAGTGTATCTAAGTGGGGGTCACCCGCGAAGTGGGTGCTACGGGTCTGGGGACACCGTCACCAGATACCAATGCACCGCTGTGTGCTCGGCTGGCTGTGAATACCCTGAAAAAGACAGAAAAGCGGGTGAGCGAACCTGCTTCGACGCGATCGTAGATAATCACCCGCGAGCCGGGTCCTACGGGGTTATCGGGGTCGCTAAGCCTAAGTTAACTTAGCCTATAAGTATGCCTCAAGTATGCATATCAAAGGAATATGCATATTATCAGGAACAGTAGCAAACCTTTTGCAGCGAACGAGAGGAGCATACATAGGTGCAAGCATAATCACCAGGACAACCGGGGCTCAAGCAAGGAGGGTAAGTCGGCAAAGCTATATAAGCGACTGGAACTTGAGGCTCAACCGCTACCTCAATAGCGGCGTTGTAGAGGCGCTGACAGCAACATCGAAAAGCGTTCATGCGGCGGTATTGTCCGTACGTTACCAGCCGGAGGCTGAGAATACGGCCGGGCGGGCTTGCTCGCTCGGTAGGACCGGCACAGCCGTGTTTGGCGACGAGTCTGGTCTCCTTCGGGACGCCACACCAAAAGCTCGTTTCGCCCGCATTTGCGGGCGACGTAAAGTGGCCATCGGGAGCTGCCCTGTGCACTGGTAATGGCAGCTTGTTTCTGTACGCTCTTTAAGGAGCGGGATGCTTGGAGTCCCTGTGCAGAGCTTGTGATGCGTTAACATCGCCAGGGGATACCGCTGCATGGGCGCTTATCGTTGTTAGTGTCATTTGTCAAGGTGTTGTTGGCACTTCGTATTGGAGAGGGTGGGGGACTCTGCGTAGACGAGCTTCTGCTAATCTGGTGCCTACAAGGGCTTTCATGTAGAGTTTATAAATGGGGCCCAGCGGAGCTGAGAGCAATACTTTGAGGCATCATGCGGTGATATCCGCGTAGCCTGAAATGCCGCCACACGTTAAATGTCAGATCTAGGCAAGATTTTTTTCCTCAGCGCTAGCGCCGTATGCGGCTGAAGAGCAAGACCCTGGGCCGCGTAAACGGTCGGATCTTTTGTAGGTTTCAGGCTTTCTTAAACTGCGCGCTACAGTTGCGACATGACTCATGTGCTGCCGTCTGCGCAGTTCATTGCCGAGAATGCCACTGAGTGTACTGTGAACGTTGAGGGGTGCCGCAGGGCGGCTGAGAGCGTATACGAGCTCATGCAGACGCTCGAGTACTCGACTGAAAAGTGGAGCGAGCACGAGCTTAATCCCAAGGCTAAAACAAAGGAAACGGTTGACTGGATTTTCCTGGTGGATCTGCTCAACTTTTCGTTCTGGTCAGACGTCGACGACGACGATACTGGCAGGCCGGATACGCTGCGATACGCCGTAGACTACAAAGGCAAGAGCTATACCGGGTATTGGAGCCTGTGTGCTGCTGTCAACAGGGCGTTAGATGAGGGCATTCCGCTTACTACGCCCGCATACTGGAAGCAGCTGACTCGAGACCAGCTGGCGCATATTTTCCGGCCCGCTCCTGGCGAAAACCGCGAGCATATACCACTGTTGGACGAACGCCTCGAAGTCCTCAAGGACGCCGCTCGTGGGTTGGACCACCTCGGCTACGACACATTCGTACAGGTCATTGAGGACGCCGACAGGTCGGCCGTGAAGCTCGTGCAGCTGCTGACGGAGCACTACTTCACGGCGTTTGACGACTGTAGCGAGTACAAGGGCCGCCGCGTCGTGTTCCACAAGCGAGCGCAGATTCTAGTGGGCGACCTATACGCGTGCTTCAATGGCGAGTCGTATGGCAGCTTTGATGATATTGGCGCGCTGACGGTGTTTGCTGATTATCGGATACCGCAGATCCTGCACCAGCTTGGCTGCATCACGTACAGCCCGGCGCTCGAAGCGTCTATTCGCCGCCATGAGCTGATACCGCACGGCGACCTGCGCGAGGTCGAGATCCGTGGGTGCACTATCTGGGCGTGCGAGCTTGTGCGCCAGGCCATCGAGGCGGCCCATCCCGAAAAGCGCGTCACCGCCGTTGTCCTGGACTACTTTCTGTGGGACACGGCTAAGGTCCGGCAGGCTGAGCGCGACGGAGACGCTGGGGTCGTCCCCTGCCATCGCACCCGCAGCATCTACTACTAGTGTATATACGACAGCATTCGTTTAATATTAATATTTGCATTGACAAGTGACTCCTGGGGTCTGGCGTGCGCCGCCCCGACTTGCCAGCGGCCGTGTAATACGGAAACGGGGGCGCGGGGGGGGGGGGGGCACTTTGGCACTACTGGCCCTGGCGCTGGTGTGGCACTGGATCCATGCCAGCGCGGGTGCGCACTATGAATGTCTAAATCGCGCGATATATCGCGACACCGCATCACTTCTCATCAACATTACCGTTCTGAGGTGCCTGCCGGCTCGGCCCGCACGGATTGATCATTTTCTGCTGTTAGCACTTACGCAGTGAGAAAAGCCGTGATGCACATACATCGATGAACCTTTGCCGGACGCGGGCTTGTGGCTCGCCGAGCGCAACCGCAAACATCTGGAGCATCGGAGGGTGTCCCACGTATGACGCAAGACTGTCCCTGTGGACATTTTCCTGCCATTCCCTGTTGTTAGTTCTGCATCGTGGCAGCATTCTCTCGATACGTACTGTTTTGTGGTGTCGGCAGACCCGACGCCAATATGGCGCGTCTGCAGCTGCTCAAACACCTGCTGTTCCCTCAGCTTGTCGGCCTGTTGTTAGCACGCATCCACAGCCCGCCGCCTGCTGCACTTACCATCGTTGGAGTGCTGTAAGCACGCGAGCCGTGGCCCGTATCCGCTTCAAGGTAGAGCAGTGGCGGGGCACGGGTTGGCACTTCCCTGTGAGACCAGCCTCCATCCTGCGAAAGCCCCGCGGTTGACAAAACCTCGACGCGCGCCGACGCTAAACCGGACAACGACGTGACCTGTCGTTTTCGCCTGCTCGCGGTACAGGGCGCAATGGATGAGCCGGGTGGTCGCTCGGCCTCTCCAGAGGCCAATGGCGCCGTTTGCAGCGATTTCCCCTACGTGTACCTCACGGACCAGGTAGTGCAGGCGTGGGACGATGCATCCTGCCAGGATATGTAAGTTTTGGAATATTTGTCTGAGAATCGCGGCGGACCACTCTGGTTTTGGGGCAGTGGTTTTGGCCAAACATGCGTGACGGCGTGGTTGATATAGACTTGTGGACAAAACGACAATGGACCATCACCCAACGCTAACAACCAGAGTAGACAAGCTGCGCCAAGACGACGGAAGCCGGCGGAGGGCGATCTCGATCTACATGGAAATACTGACTGCCGTCGACACCGGAAGACTGAGCGTCGACCGCGCCAAGCAGTTGCTCGACGAGCTGTTTGGCGTCGACTACTCGACTGTGGAGCTGTTCCTCGATACCATGTCTGCGTTCAAGACGAGCGAGCCGCTGCAGAAGCTTCTGGCAGACCTCGACATTGAGAAATCCGAGTCGATGCTGCTTCTGGACGCCTCGACCCTCGTCAAGGCCGGGATCGTCCACCCGCTGTTCGAGAAGCGCATCGTGCGCGCCAACACCAACCTCTTTTACAAGCAAAAGCGGTTCAACCTGCTGCGCGAGGAGTCGGAGGGATACTCCAAGCTGCTCGTTTTGCTGTACGACGCTATGCGGTTCCGCGTTAAGCCCGCCACTGTGGCGCGGCACATCCAGTCGTTGATCGGGTATTTTGACCTTGATCCCGTCCGCGCGCTCGACGTGGTGCTGGACGTGGCGGCGGAGCGGCTCGCCGACGACCATGGGTTTGTCATTGGACTCCTGAAATCGTCGCCATGGTGGCCCGCCAAGCGGTCTAATGTGGGTAGCACGCTCGAAGAGCGTCTTTACGACGGCGGCAACGACGTGGCCGCCCAGGTGCTGGGCTTCCGCATCCAGCGGGCCGCGTCATCGGGCACAGACGCGCAGGTGCACAGCCTGCTGATGCTGACGGCGCTGCTCATCCGCCACGGCTTTGTGTCCCTCGCTAGCGTGTACAATTTTGTATTGCCGGCCGACGGCGAGTTTGCCAAGTACGAGGACAAGTGGAAGAGGGACATGGACGAAAAGACGTTTCGCGCAAAGGCATCGGCGCTGGCTATGGCGGCGCCGCTGCAGGACGACACGCCCGATGCGACGCGGCCGGGCACGCCGTTGGACAAGGGCGGCGACAGGGCCGAGAGCGCAAAGGAGGCGGTGGTCAAGGCGACAGCGGTGCCGAAGGCTAAGCTGGTCGAGTGCCTGCTTGCGCTGGGCTGTGTCGACCACGCACTGTTCTTTTTGGGCCGGTTTCCCTTCCTGGCAGGCGCGTTTCCAGAGATTGGCGACCTTATCAATCGGATTGTCGAGTTTGCGGTGCAGCCGCTCTACGACTCCATCTCGTACAGCGACACCACGGTCGGCTATGGCGAGGCAAGACCAGTGCCGGTGTCTGCAGTGACCGACACGGATCTGGCGGTGCCCCACAGCAGGCGGCGGACGCCGAGTCTGTACGCAATGCAGGCGGTTGTCCCGGCCACAGGTGAACGGGCCGAGTTCTTTTTCCCACACTGGGACAGCGACATCGAGCAAGTGAGGGACGTTGCGGGCCTGCAGCGCCTCGCCGAGACATACCTGTCGTTTGCTCCAGAGCTTCTGGCACGCAATGTCGGGCTCTTTGCCAAGCTGTGCCGCATCGGTGCTCATTTTGCGTCAGCTGACAAGGAAGACACCCAGACAATCGACTTTTGGTACGACTTTTTCCGGCTGTTTATACTGCCCGCTGTCTCGCTACTAGACCCGAATCCGGGTGCGGTGCACGACGCGTTCATGCTCATGAAGTGCTTCACGTTTGAACAGCGCTACGCGCTCTATACAGAGTGGTTCTCTGTTGTCGTCAAGAGATCGCCGCATCTGAAGCTGGCGACATCCAAGGCGGAAAAGGCGACCAAAGACGTGCTAAAGCGGCTATCCAAGACCAACTTCAAGGAGATGCTGCGTAAGCTGGCCAAGATTTCGTACGCGAACCCGATTCCGTCGTTTTCGGCGTTCATCAGCCAAGTCGAGAGCTACGACAACTTGGGTGATCTGGTGGTGGATTCGGCGCGGTACTTTTCCGACATGGGTTGGGATGCGCTGCCGTTTGTCATCATGATGCAGCTCACATCTGGTCGCAACACGCAGCAGATGGATGGCCTCAATGACCGCAAGTGGATTCTGTCGCTGGCGAGCTTCACCGCTAAGCTGTGTCGCCGGTACGCCGCCATGGATGTGCGACCCATTATTTCGTACGTTGTGCGGCAGCTGCATGCCAAGAACACTTCGGACATCGCAATGCTCCGCGAGCTGTTCACGCAGATGGGCGGGCTCGCGCAGCTGTCTGACCTGACGGCTGCTCAAGTCAGGAGCCTGAGCGGTGGGCCCGAGCTGCGCCTGACGGTGTTCCGGGCTATTGACGACAAGCGGCACGACAGCGAGCGTTCGGCGAACCGTCTGACGGCGGCAATCAAGGATCTGGGACAGCTCAATGAGCTTTTTGTGCTACTGGCGCAGACGCGCAAGGAGTTTATCTACCGAGTTCCGGACGAGAAGGCGGCGCAAAAGGTGCTGGCGCATAGGTACGATGAGCTGAGCCACATTCTGAACCAGTACACGGAGCTGGTGAACGATTTCGTTGACGGGTCCGAATTTAAGCAGCTCATGATGCCGGTTGGCGAGCTTTGCAACGACTATGGCGTGCCTGTCAGTGCTGCGTTTGCTCTGTGGCGGCAGCCACTGGCAGAGGACATGCGTGCGTACGACGCCGCGGACAAGAGCAACGACAACGGCGGTCAGGAGCTGTGGCACCCTGTTCTGCGGGACCTTATGCGAGACATCGAGCCATGTCTCCCTGCGACGGAATGGGAGCACCTTACACCGGGTCTTTATGTGACGTTTTGGCAATTGGCAGCATACGATATCGAGTTCCCAGACGATGCGTACAATACCGAGTACACGCGGCTGCGGGAACAGGTCCAGCAGCTGCAGGACCGAATCCGGACGCTTGAATCGGCGCGTCGCGGCCTAGATACGGCCGACCTCAAGGAGAGGCGCGCTGAAAAGGAGACTGTGATGAAGCAAGCGACAGCGCTGCTGGCGGAGCGGACACGGCACTCTGCGCATCAGGCAAAGTGCCTCGAGCGCATGGCGCGCGAAAAGGACCACTGGTTTGCGGGCGACGCGGCCGACGGTACCGTTTCGCGGGCTGCCCGGCGCGAGCAGAACAAGCGACTTTTGGTGCACTGCGTGCTACCGCGGGCCATCAGCAGTCCTGTGGACGCTTTGTTTTCTGCTCGGTTTGTCAAGCTGGTTCACAGTCTGGGCGCCAAAAACTTCAACACACTGAGCCTGCTTGAAGTGCTTATGAACGGTGGCCTGCTGCACGGCACGCTGTTGGCGTGCACGTCGTACGAGGCCGAGAACCTGGGCATGTTTTTGAACGAGGTGTTTGCCATGCTCAACGGTTGGGCACAGTCCAAGGAGCGGTTTACGAGCGAGGCGATCGGTGAGCAGTCGCAAGGCAAGGGCGAAAAGGAAAAGGACGAAGAAAGGGACAAACTTCCAGGGCTCTTATATCGAGCAGACCCAGCAAGCGATGCCATGTCGTATCCGTCGCTTGATACGTTCAAGCAGATCGTGAAAAAGTGGCACGCAACAGTGCATGGGGTGGTTGTGGACGCGCTCAAGAGCGGCGAGTACGTGCTTCGTCGCAACGCCATTATTGTGCTGCGGTCGGTGATCCACGAGTTTCCGCTGATAGCGCACTTAGGATGGAACCTGCTGTCGCTGATCGAGCACTTGTCAAAGACCGAGGAGCGCGACGATTTGAAGCTTCTTCTGACGGCTCTGTTTGGGCACCTGCGAAGGCGATCAACGGAGTGGGTCGAACTGTACGACTTTGTACCGGTTTCCGACGCTGTGCGGGAGAAGCTCATGGCCGAGAAGGCGCGGCGGGCTGGTGCTACCCGGCTGAGTCGCACTGCGACGCCGGCGCCGGCAGCTGCGCCATCGCCATCGGCGTCTGTTGCTCCAGCCGGTCCAGCTGCTACGGTCTCTGCCCCGACGGGTCCTGCTGGAGGCGCTCCTACAGAGCCGAGTGCCGATCGGCCTCGGGAGAGAGACCGGGACCGGGACCGGGACCGGGACCGAGACCGAGACCGAGACCGGGACCGAGACCGTGAACGCAACCGCGACCATGAACGTGATCGTGATCGTGATCGTGAACGTGATCGTGATCGTGACCGCGAGCGAGATCGGCGTGACCGCGATCGAGAGACGGCAGGTCGTGGCACGCCGCGTGGCCGTGGCGACATCGACAGGGTACAGGCCCAGTCCCCGGTCCCGGCTCCTGTTCAGCCGGCGGCCCAGGCACAGGCGCAGACCCAGGCCGGGGCGCGAGACTCAGACGAACGCGAGGGCCGCAGCATTCGTGGAACGGCCAGGGAGCGGAAGGAGGCTGTACGTGGTCGACGATTTGGCAACACGCCTGATGAGAGTTCCAGACCGCCCGATGAAGCCCGCGACGAAGGTCGTGGCCGTGCTGCTCGTGATCGCGATGGCCGCGACGCTCGAGGCGACGGCCACAGCGATGGACGTAATATTCGCGCCGAAGTCCAGGACCGAGCGCAGCGCGATCGGGGCCACAGCCAGCGTGAGCGCGAGCGAGATGAACGACCCGAGCGCGATCGCGACGAGCGGCCGGAGCCGCAGCGTGACGAGCGGTCCGAGCGCATTCGCGAACGAGAGCAGCGCGACCGACAGCGCGAGCGCGAGCGAGACCGTGATCGCGGCGACCCCGACCAGGAACGTGACAGACTCAAGGAGCGCCAGGAGCGCGACCGTGAGCGCGAGCAGGCACGCAACCGCGGCAGTCGTGGTGGCGACCGTCTCTCTGGTCGGCACGACCGCGACGGCCGCGAAAGCAGGGATAGCCGCGACAGCCGTGATGGCGAACGGTACGACAGCCGTCGGGGGACACGGCGCTCTAGCCCCGAGCGCGGCGGCGGCCGCAACGGGCGCAATCGCACACCACCTCCTCCTCCGCCGCCGCCGCCTCCGCCGCCTCCGATCGCCGGCGACGGCGCCTCGGCGAACCAGGTGCCCCTTGGCCGCAGGCGGGACTTCGGCGGCGGCTCTGGCGGCGCCTCGCCCCGAGACCGCGATCGAGACGACCGCGGCAGCGCAGGCTCGGCCTCTGGCCGCAAAGGTGGTCAACGTCGCCGGGGCCGCGATCGCAACGACCGCCCCGAGCGCGACGAAAAACGCCGTCGCACTGGCTGACACTGTATATAAGTCGGCATGTCCGGCAATACATATGACTTATGCTTCTGTCGGCGTCGCTCTCCACTACGTTTTTTCTGGCGGCAGAGCCCCCAGACCCCCGTAGCAACTGCTTCGCAGTTGATATCTTTTGCTCAGATACGAGCCGCTTGTCTTACTCAGGCTATATGTCCATCAAGCAAAAAAAAAAAAGGTTGATGCAACAGTGTTCATATAGCGACATGAACCCTCGAATCACCAAGTGCAAAGCACCTGCCAAGGGCCAGGAAGAATATTGACACATTTAACTGCGAAGCAGTTGCTACAGGGCCTGGGTGCTCTGCCCCCAGAAAACAAAAGGAAAAAGCGGCTGGAGCCGTCGCTCCGAGGGCCCTCGTGGCTTGAGAGTCCTTGGCATCTTGGGCGGTGCGACTGCCAAGGACGGCTGTGCGGTGGGCCATTATTTTTTGCTTTTTAGTCGGTTTTGTGCGTATTTTTGTGGGTTTTATCAGTTGGGGCTGGCGTGCGGCGCCTGCACGCTCTCCCCGTACAGACGAAATGGCTCAGCGTTGCCGTCCCTGAAATAAAACGCAGAGTGCCAACGGCGGACCAGGGGACCCGCGAAACACATAAAACCGAGGGTGCGCCCGCAGTGCGATCACTATCAAGAATCGCAAGCGCACGCATCCCGGGGACCCGGACGTGGGACCAAAGCGTCGCACAGGACACTCTAGTCGAGAATGAGCGGCCACGGAGCTGCTGCCATGGCGCCGGGCGGCAGCCCTTCACGAGCTGTGCCCGGGCCAGCAGCCCGTCACCACAGCAGTGGCCCAGCCGAGAGCACCCTTGCAAGCCAGCCCGGGCCAGCAGGGCCGAGCGCGCAGCGGACGGGGCCCACAATCGATACCGCGGCCGCGCCAGATCACCATAAGCTCACAGCGTCAGCAACATGCGAGGCGGACCAGGTGCTCAAGTCCGGGTGGCTCTTCAAGCGCGGCAAAAGCAAAACATGGAGCCGCAAGTGGGCGGTACTGCGGCCCAACCAGCTCGCCCTGTACAAAGACGAGCGGGAATACAAGGCGACGCGAGTGGTGCAGGCGGGCGACATCATGAGCGCGGCCGTTCTCGACGACCCGCAGCGCGCCAACCACTTTGCGGTGTTTACACCTGACGCGAACCTGCACCTGCGCGCTGACAACCACCCGGACGCACAGGAGTGGGTAGACATCTTGAGGATGGCCGCAAACGGCGCGGCGGAGAACATGCTAGCGTCGTCATACAAGCGCGAAAGCGTCCTGGGCGGTGTCGAGCCCCCGACACAGCCGGCTCCAGTTCCAGCCCCAGCTGCGGCTCCGGCAACGGCCTCCGCGCATTCGCGGTCACCGCGAACAGAGCGCGCACACCCGGGTGCGATCAACATCCCGCCGCCTCTAGCACGGCCGGTGTCTCCGGGCCTGGCAATAAGCCCTATGAGCGGCGGCATTGAATTCTCCGGCACCGAGGCCGGCATGTCGTCCAACACCTCCGAGCGCGACGGGCGCGGCGCAGCCATGGGTCACCAGGCAACAACGTCAGAGGCGGCCGCTGCCGTCGCGATGCAGTCGCACCCGGACGAGCAGGAGGAAAAGGTCCTCAAGAAGGGCCACCTGCTGCGCCTCCGCAAGCACCTTGGGCAGTGGAAGAAGCAGTGGGTAGTTGTCACGACACACCGCATCGTGCTCTACAAGGGCGAGCACCACAAGCATCCGCAGCGCGTTATCGACGCTAGCCGCATTCTCGACGCCATTGAAATCGACCCCCTATCCAAGTCTAAAAAGTACTGCCTGCAGATTGTCACGCCCGAAAAGCGTCTTCGGTTCTGCGCAGAGTCCGAGGAGGACCTCACTACGTGGCTTGCCGTGTGCAAGTCCATCATTCGGGGCTAATCCCATCCACGCCTTACACTCTAACGTTAACCTAATTGGTGTCGGGTCCAGGCTCCTGGCTCACCGGACTCGCGTCGAACAGCTAGTTTCAGTACATATTTAATTGATTACATGCACCAATTCCGCGGTATCCTGGGGGCAGAGCCCCCAGGTCCCCCCCCCCAGGTCAAGAAAAGGAGCGCCATTTCGCCCAGATTCGGATCAATAATCATTAATTCAACATTACATCAGTTGTGCCCGGGGGTCATGGGTCAGGCCCCGGGTCCCAAAGGGAACATCATTTTTTTAAAGGTGTCAGCGCTTGCCAATCTCAGACTGCCAGCCCTTGGCACGCTCAAAGCCGTTGGTTGCGTTGCTAAAGTCGTAGAACGCCTTCATGACCTTGAGCGGCGACGTCTCGACGAACGGGCCGTGCTGCACAATCGGCTGGTTCAATTGCTGGCCGCCAATGATCACGTACCGCGAGTCCTCCTCGGCCTGAATGGTAACGCCGTCGCCGAAGGTATCGAAGAAGGCAGTGTGGTACTGCGGGATGGTCGTGCCATTGTTCTTCACTTTGCCCTCGAGCACGTACGCGAACACGTTGAAGTCGGCTGGGAATTCCTGTACGACGGTCTCGCCCGCCTTGGCTCGTACGTCAAAGTACCACACGGGGGTGTAGGCGAGGTCCTTGAGCGACTCGACTCCGTGCGACCGCCCGGAAATGACCTTGATCTCGACGTTGTCATTGGGCCGTGCAACCGGGATCTCGTCTGACCGCAGGTCGCGATACCGCGGCTCTGTGTCCTTGAGCTTCTTGGGCAAGTCAACCCACAGCTGCATGCCGATGGGGTCCTTGCCGTCGGCGCTCTCGTGGGGCATCTCGGCGTGCATGATCCCCCGTCCAGCCGTCATGAACTGAAGGTCGCCCGGCCCGATGGTCCCGGCCGAGCCCGTAAAGTCCTCGTGGTCGACATTACCCTGGAGCATGTACGTGATGGTCTCCTGGCCGCGGTGCGGGTGGTCCGGGAACCCGGCGCCATCGGAGATGTGGAAGTGGTCGAGCATCAGAAACGGATCGAAGTTGCGCACCTCGTACGTGCCAATAGACCGTCTCACACGAGCACCTGCGCCCTCACTCTGCTCCGAAGCCTCGACCAGCTTCTTGACGCCTCGCGACAAAAAGTCCTTGGCTTCAGGTCCTGCCTCTCCGCTGGCCTCGCTTGAGATGGCCCGTGCGAGGCCCAGGCCTACGGTGCCGCGAGCGAGCGCAGACCCGCTTCGGCCAGCTGCACCAAGCATTCTCCTCCGTACTTGTTGCATCATCTTTTCGTTCTGACTGCTGGATTCCGGCTTTGAGCTGAAAGCCGGCCCGCCTTAAGTAGACGCGGGGCTAAAGCCTGCTTACGGGCAACCCCCGCCCCCGTACTGCAGAGACCCGAATTCGATGCGCCTGTAGAGGCGTTTTGCTTACGCGACAGGCGCACGGCGCTATTGGGAGATGGAATCTTGAGGGTTCGAGAATTGTGGGCCGGTGTTCCGACATGGCGTTGGTCGTCCGACGGTCGTCCGACGGTCGTGCGAGGTGGTCCGACGGTGGTCCCACCGATATAACAAGACATAACAAGACGTTAGGCGAAAGTTAGTCCCAGGACCATGCGCTTGGATGCGTATAGTCAGACCTATTGGCAGACGCGCTATATCCATGCCAGATCAGCTTGTCGACTATACGCAACGCAAGGAGTTCAACTGCGAAGCAGTTGCCACGGGGGTCTGGGGGCGGTGCCCCCAGGAAATAGAAAATTCTGTCTTGGTTGTCATACCCGGCCGCAACCGGCTGTGAACTGGGCACTGGGTCAAGCACAAGGTGGCACAAGTCGCGAAACATTTCAGTTAACTGTTCGCAGCGTTTATGATGTTTCTTAAATGATACCAGTGGTTACGCTGGATTCGCGGTCGTTTGCGCGGACAAATGGTTAATATGCGCGCATATTTCATTATTATGCATGATCCTAGCGCACTGCTCGACACAGTGCACGATTCCTAAATAGCAAAAATTGGGAGTGTGGCCGAGTGGTCTAAGGCGCTAGCTTCAGGTGTTAGTCTCGAAAGAGGCGTGAGTTCGAACCTCACCGCTCTCATTATCTTTTTGCGTATCTGACCGTTCAGTTGTTTTTCTTTTTGCTGGCCCGCGGCAGCCAATCGATGGCAGCTGATACGCGCCACAACGGACCGCTGGGCGCTATAGCGGCGCTACTAGCGCCGCACGTCAGCCGTGCATATGAAACGCGTCTCCCCAAATTGACAATTCGCGCGGAACCAGGCCGCCCTAAGACTGTAACTAGGTATGAGCGTCACGCTAATCCTCGCGGCAATTGTGCCCAAGCTCGGGATCGGAGCGGGCGGCACTATGCCGTGGAAGCTTGCCAAGGAGATGAAATATTTTAGACAGGTCACAGCCGGCAGCACTGTAATCATGGGCCGCAAGACGTGGGACTCGATACCGCCCAAGTTCCGGCCGCTCAAGGGCCGCCTCAACATTGTGGTTACTCGGGGAGGTGGGGGCGACAGCTTTGAGGGTGCTGTGACGGCGTCTTCGCTGGAGGATGCCATTGCCAAAGCCGCCGGTGACAAGATCTTTGTCATGGGAGGCGCGCAGCTTTATAACGCGGCTCTCTGGCACCCAGACACACGGCGCGTGCTTTTGACAGAGATACGGGCCACTGGCGAGGAGCCCGAATGTGACACTTTTTTTGACGCGTTCCCGTGGACGCCTCCAGATGTCGACAAGTCTGCCGAGACTGGCTGGAAGCGGCTTGACGGGCCGGCGCTACGCGAGTTTGTTGGCCCCAGCGTTGAGCTTCCGTCAGCCCCCATTGAAGAAAATGGTTTTGCCTACGAGTTTACATTGTGGAAGCGCGTGCCGTCTGCTAAGAAATGAGCGGTGTTGTCTATTACTGTGCAGCCCCGGACCGGCCCCGAACCATGGGATCCATCGATATCCCATTGCTAAAACTTGCATCACACTAATGCCTGAAAGCTGTCTCAGAATCATAAATCATGTTCAAATAACAATACATGGCAGAAAACTGGTAATTGCAATAACGCAGGGTATCGGCACAACGTGCAACAAAAAAAAAGCATAGCAACAAGTATCGGCGCAATAAAAGGACCGAGAAAAAAAAAACAAGTGCAGGGTCATAAAGTCGTTAGGAAATGTAGACCTTGTTCATGGTCGTGATCTCGCGACACAAAATGTGCCAGTCGACCTCGCGGAGCCAGCCCTCGCCGCTGCGGCGGTGGCTCTCCTCCCACTTGACAAGCTCAAACATAAACCGCAGATTCGGCTGGATGATGACGTTGAGTCGGCGGACACGCACAAATAGGTACGCGCGCGGCAGGCCGACGCCGAGGCGCTTCATGACCTCGGCGATGCACACAGTGGCCGAGCGCGACACGCCCACGCGACAGTGAACGAGCGTGGGTTCGTTGAGGCGGTAGCCTTCATCCAGAAAGTCAAGGCACTCGGCGAGCGACTCGGACAGCGCGTCGACGCCGTCGTCCTGGATGTTGTCCATGTACATGAGCTTGGTGATCCCGTCGTGCGGGTTGTCATAGACGCGGCGGCCCTCGGCGTAGCTTACCCACGACAGCGTCTCGCCCACTGAGAGCACGCGGCGGATGCCGAGGCGTGTAAGCATCTCGGGGTTATCGGCGTGCACGAGCGAGCCGAGGTACATGTGCGGGAGGATTCGCGATGGCAGCGATCCGTCGAGCTTTGCAAACCACGGTTCACATGCCTTCCAGGGCGAGTCCGACGTGCCTCCAGCAAGCAGCGCGGCCTCGCCCTCGCTGAACTCGGCGCCCGATGACTCGTTGTAGCGCGAGCCCTTGACGGCCGGCGAGTACCCGAGCAGCATGCCTTCGAGCGCCAGCAGAACAACCACGTCCATGGTGAAGCAGAAGAAAATGCGGTCGTACTTGACGTGGAGGTCGATCCACGCCTGTGACGCCGGCACGCCCGTGGAGTACATGACGTAGGCGAGCGCAAGCAGCGACGTTTCGGTGTAGCCGTCCGAGCAGTATATGAGGACGCCAGCAGGACGGCCCCGGTACGTGACACGGCTGCGGAGGTAGATTAGCTTGCACAGCGACACCACCGCAAAGAAATCGCGCTCGTGGCACGCCGAAAGCGACACAGAGCCAGACGACGGGAACTGGATCGAGATAGGCGTCAGCTCGTGGTCGGCGGTGCCGTCGAGCAGCGCCTGCGCCTCCCGTATGTACTGGTCGACGACGTTGAGGGGGGGCAGCTGCGCGCCCTCAAAGCACTCGACAAACGTGGCCCAGTTTTGGTCGTTGTCGTGACGGGGGTGGGTGCGGGCCGAGTCCGAGTGGGAGGTCGAGCTCGAGCCTGAAGGCGGGCTCTCGTCAGGGGTCGGCGAGGCCGAGCCCGGGTGGTACGTGTCGACAAACGTCTCAAAGTCTACAATGTTGCCGAGCCACACAGTATCTGAGGTTACGGGCGTCGCCGACGACATCATAGACATTTCGACGCGCTCGTGAAACAGCAGGTTCGAGTCCCAGTTCTTGAGGCGCAACTCGTCCTCGTCATAGATCTGGTCGCGGGGCGGAACTGACACAACGTGGGGCGCCGCAGCATACAGCGCCGACAGCGGCTCCTCGCACAGGTAGGTGCGGTACTGCGGGGCGGTGCGTGCCTCAGGGTGGTCCTCGCGGAACCGGCGCTGCGCGAGCGCGACCATGCGGGCGACAGCACGCGCGTACGCGCGGTCCGCTGGGTCCGGCGCATACACGTATATGTCCGAGACAGTTGCCCATTTGGCGACCTGGATGTGAAAATTGCGGAGCGAGATTCCGTCGGGCGGGTCGAGCACCAAAAACTCGGGCAGAAACGGCGTTTCTTCGTAGTAGTCGTCATGCGATTCGAGGTGGTACTGGGCGTGGTGCGAGTGGTGCCTGTGGTGGCCGTGAAAATGGCCGTGGTGGCTATGATGGACCTGCTCGCCGTCAATGTCCATGCGGTCATCGTCGGTTCTGGACACGGTGCCGTCGAGGGACCGCCGCCGCCGCCGGGCGCGGAACGCACGCTCGTACTCGGCAAAGTCAAAGTCATCGTCGACGTCTACTCCGGCTACAAGGATCTCGTGCGGGCACACGGATCCGACGAGCGTGCCGAGCGCGCCGGCGTGGTCGCCAACTTTGAGCACGAGCAGGCCGCGGACGGTCGTGGGCATTGCAAACGCGGCGTCGTCGGGCGCCAGCGTCGACACGCTGGCAGCAGTGGTGGTGACGCTCGACGACAGATCGGCACCGGGGACGCTCACAATGGGCCGGTCGCGGAACCGTCGGAGCGGGTCCAAAAAAGCGCGCTGATTAAAATTGCGGGGGTGCAGGCCGTGCAGCCACGGAAACACAGTGTCCACGTCCGGAAGCGGTGAGCTGTAGTGCTGGTCTATCTTGTTTGCCATGGCGATGGCAGAAATGGGCTCCACGAGGCCGTCGCAGAGGGGCCGCGGGCTGGACTTGGTGGCCGGCGTAGCTGCCGATGCCGATGCTGTTGCTGCTACTGCTGCTGCCGCGGCCATCCCGTGGTCGCCGTCCGCCTTAGCCGACGTGTATTCACGTGGGCCCGTAAGCACACGCGCGTTGGGTCGCCCGAACAGCGCCTTGGGCGGCGGAGACGGCGGAGTAGCCGGCCGGGGTGTCGGCCGAACGCTGGGTCGCGGATTCGCTTGCGCTATAACAGGCCCACCGTCCACGGCGGGCTTGCTGACCTGGACCGACGAGAGCATATCTGTCGATCAATGAAATCACAGTGTCCTATAATCCTGTGTGATTGAAGAAAAAAAAGCCTTGCAATATGGTGCGAGATATGTGGTGGTGATACGGCTAGCGTGCCTCCTCCTCCTGGCGGGCGTTGGCGTGCACACCGCTGGACGGAGCGCGTCGGGTGTGGTGGCTGCAAACGCGTTCTTGCCGATTGCGATTATCCTCAGAGAGTGCAGTGCCTAGGTTGTGTGACGGACCTCTGGGTGGGGTGTGGTGTTTGGCGATACGCATATCACCCACGGGCAGCTGCGCGGAGCGTAGATACGGGTCCGTAAGTATATCCAGGCACTATGCAATCGGACGCGCGCGGCGGCGGCCCGATAAGCCGCGCGATAATGCACCCCGGTGCGGCCTTAGCGGGGGTCTGTGCTGGTGATGTGGAGCAGCAAGCAGTTGATTAAATGCGGTTTTGAGCCAAAAAACCGTGGAGCCGGAGATATCGCCGAGTTTTTCAGGTTGTAAAACGCATGCCTCGAGTTTTTTAAGTTGGTAAAACTCAAGAGTAAGACTATTTACGGACAGTCCGCGTCGGGGCTCTGGATAAGCGTTCTGCAGCAACAGACCACGCGCAGTGGCAGTTCCAATGCGTTCTGGTGTAGATACCGGTGCCGGCGGGCGAGTTTACACGCAATGCGCTTATCGCACCATATGGAGGGAATTTTCGCACTCTGGCGCAGGTACCGTAATGGCGGCCACCGATCGTGCGCATAGACCCCGCTCATGCCAGCCGCAGTGGTTTTACAGAACGACAGCTCGTCTGGGCTTTATGCCAGGTGTTTGTTTGTTGTTTGTTGTTGTTTTTTTAGTTTCTTAGATAGCAAGTAGCTGATCAGTCTGAATGAGCTCGGTGCTGATCTTGGCCGCGAAAGAACTGGGGATGGGGCAGCTATTTTTTGAGTTTGGGCAGTAGGGCCCTTTGACCGAGGTCAGCACCCACACGCCTCCATTATACGACACGCCTCCACCATAATCAGGACAAACCCCGCACGCACACAAGGACCCGCCTCGCACGGAAAGACCCAACAGAGCGATAGTTGTTTTTCCACGCCCTGGCCTTCTAGAACACCGCCCAGCAGCCGCATTCCGGTGCGGTGGGGTTGCGTTTCGGAGTTTGCTACGATCAGAGGATCCGGTCCCCGAGCGGGGTAATTTCCTCTGAAATGTCAGGAAAATCACTAGCATGCCCCTGCCTTGGGACGGGTCCCTCGGCGTCCCTGTGACTTCAATTCGAGGGTCCGCGGGCCAAGGTTTGGGAAGCGCGTTTTTTTCGGGCAAATCCTTCGTATCAGCGTCTGGACTCGCTATTCGGGACCAATGGCGTCACGCCGACTCTGTGGGTTCGGCACCGAACGTATATCGCATACATGCCAGGATCCTCACTCAACTAATCACTACTATCACTAGGTCCGTAAATGCCCTCAAAAGTCGTATGATTCACTGCGGAGGCATCAAATATGGGAAAACCTATGCGCTCGCAACACAGGTTGCACGAGCACCGCGACTGGTAAAACTCGGCAGTAGTGGCAATGATCCGAATAGATTGCGTTACAGAGGTTCCGAGGGTTCCGGCGCGCATCCCGTCCCGGTCCCCCGGCAAGACAAACTGAAAGCCAACGTATACAACTAAACAACTTGAAGGCACGAAATAGCGCCGTGAATGCGGACTATCGCCTCCTACGCTGAGCTCCCAACAACAGCGCCAAGCAGCCGAATTCACCAATGCATTAAATTACTATCTACAGGAATGAGGGGAAACGGTTAGTCGCGGCCAAGGGCCTTGCTCCAGGCGGGGCCGGCGTAATTGAGGATGCGGTCACGGGCAGCGCCAAACGAGTCGAGTGCCGGACGCACGTCGAGCACAAATGCGGGCGAGCCGTCGTCCTCGTCCTCCGCAGAGTAGTAGTCGATAACATAACGGACCTCCTCCCACTCGCCTGACTCCGTCGCCCGCAGGACCGTCCAGTCGTGACGGTCAAACGGCGGCGGCGTGCCGTAGGTCGCCGGGAACACCTTGCCGAGCAGCTGCAGCATCTGAGCGCGCGGCGACGTCGCGTCGGGCCGGCCGGTGAACCGGAGCAGCCGCGGATCGCGGTGCGTCGCGGCGGTGTAAGGGGCTTCCCACTTGAGGATTTCCTGCCACGCGCCCTCGTTGAGGAAGTTGTGAATGTCCACCATGCTCTCGACTGCATCCTCCGGGATCTCGCCACCGCCCTTGCGCAGCATTGCGTTGAACATCTGCTGGGGCGACGGGTACTCCCACACGCCCTCGTCCTCCTTCTCGCCGCGCGGAATCGTCGACAGCGTGCGCTCCGTCGGCAGATCGAGCATCTGGCCCGGCGCCTTTTGCGACGACAGGTTCGGCATATTGTTGAGCGGGTTTAGGTCGTTGTTGTTGCCGTCGGGCCCGCTTCCGCGACTCCACCACGACTTGCGCGTCTCGTGGTCAACGGGACACTGCGAACCAGCCGGCGTCAACTCCGCGGGTGCGCAAACAGCTGGGGCATCGGTCTGCGAGCCCGACGACAGCCAGCTGAACCAGCCTCTGCTTGCCTGCTTTTCGTGCTTAACTGGGCACACCGCTGGCTGGCTGGAAGACTCCGGCCCCACAGTCGCCTTCGCAAACTTGCTGTGGTCGACAGGACATTTGCCCTCGCTCGGGCGGGGACGGGCCGCTCCCGCCAACTTTGTGTGGTCAACAGGGCACTTGGCCTGTGTGTTAGTCGGTACTATTTGTCGGATCCGCGCCCCGTAATCAGGCAGTGTCACCAAACGGCGCAACTCAGCCAGACGGGCCCCTAGACATACCTCTTTGCGTGCTGCAGCGCTCTCTTCGTCTGCCCAGAACCACCCCATAGTCGTTTATGGTCGTATGCAGCCGTACCGCGTCAGATATGGGACTCCAGCGTCGCGAGACTACCCCTAGAGATATCTCGCAGTGCTTATCCTCACAGGGCTCATCGGCACGGGGGGCCATCATAAAAAATATATGGCTCATATGCGCCCAGTTTCGATCCATTTTGCTGCTGCTCTGGTTCAGTAGTTCAATGGCATATGCCGTGATCGGAGCATATCTGCCTGCATACTCCCGCTGAACCCGCGAATTGTCATTGCCCACCACCACGCCGGCACCACCCACCACACACCATACACCAGCCAAACAGCAACCAGCTACACCACCCCAAGGTGCGATTGCGCCCGTACTAGCGCTACCTGACCCAAAATTCGCCCACCGCACCTACACAGCCAGCAATGTCGCTCGGCCTGCGGTACACATACGAGCATGACTCGCTCGACAGCGCCCTCCACGATCTCGTTGTCCGGTTCGTCATCAACTGCCCCAAGGAGGACCTAGAGACGGTTGAGCGCCTGTTCTTCCAGATCGAGGAGGCGCACTGGTTCTACGAGGACTTTGTCCGAGTGCAGAACCCTCACCTCCCGTCGATGAAATTCAAGACGTTTGTGCAGGCACTGTTTGAGACGTCGCCGATCCTCGAGATCTGGAGCAGCAACTGGCTCGCGGACGTCGAGGCATTCCGCGAGTACAAGAGCGTGATTCCCGTCCGCGGTGCCATCATTCTCAACAAGAAGATGTCCAAGGCCCTCATGGTACGCGGGTGGAAGGGCTCGACGTGGGGATTTCCCAAGGGCAAGATCAACAAGGGCGAGCGCGACGACCTGTGTGCGATCCGCGAGGTCTATGAGGAGATTGGCTACGACATCTCGCCGTTTCTCAACCCGGACGACTACGTGGAGGCCACGAGCCGCGGCAAGAACATTCGGCTCTACATTGTGCGCGGTGTTCCCGGCACCACCGTCTTCCGTCCACAGACACGCAAAGAGATTAGCGTAAGTTGTCTAGTGTAGCTCGCTTGCCACAGCACTGCGGCATCACTGCGGCAGCAACTAACAAACAGAAAATTGAATGGCAGGACGTGTCAACGCTGCCGACGTTCAGCCGCAAGGCCAAGCAGTCGGCATCGTCCTACCACCTGGTCGCCCCGTTTATGAGTGGGCTGAGAAAGTACATTGCAAAGTGCAAGGGCCACGTCTCGGACCTGTCCAAGCAGGAGAGCAAGGCTCTGATGAATCTACTAGGTGTGGGTCCCGCCGCTGCTCAGGCAGGCGCCGCCACTCAGATTGCAGAGGTCGAGGACGACGACGAGGCTGCCAAGCAGCTGCTCAGCATGATCAAAAAGAATCCGGCAGAGACCCAGGAGGACACGAGCGATCGCAAGGTCCTGCTGGATCTGCTTAAAAAGACCGAACACACCGCCGAGGGCGAGCAGAGCCAGGTCGAGAGCGCCAAGGAGATTTTGGGCCTCCTCAGAAGCCACATCGACGAGAGCCAGCACACCGCGACGGTGTCGGGCGGATTCGCGCCCATGTCGTCCATGCCCCCGCCCATGTGGATGCCGGGCGACATGCCGCCGCCCAATATGTTTCCTCCGCAGCCCTTTCCTGGCGTGGGATACATGCACGCTCCACCGCCGCCAGGCGGCCAGCCTGGCGGGCCGCCCATCCCCCCACCGCTTGTGCCGCCTCCCGCGGCAGCACAGGCTATCCCGGTCCCGCCCTCGAGCATCACTACCACAGGAGGAGACAGAGGCATCAGCCAGCAGCAGCCTGTCGACTACGCGTCGCTTGCGCCGCCTGCGCCACCTAACGCCATTCTCCAGTCGCTGCTGGCGTCGCGCCAGGGCAAGAAAGCCAGCACAACTCCCCAGAGCCAAACACAGTCGCAGCCCGAGCGCGACCCCCGCTTTGAGTCGTCGCATATCTCCAACAACCGCAGCCTCAAGCTCACAGACTTGCTGGGAGAAGACAAGCGAGGAAGCGGCGGTCTGCTGTCGCTACTGGGCAACAACTCGCCGAAAGCGGAACCGGCGGAGGGGGCCCAGCATTCGTCTGGCGGCGCCGACTTGCTCGGCCTGCTGAAAGCAGGGGGCGACGAGCCCGCGCGCGACGATCGCGATATTACGCCGACACCTGCCAGCAGCGGCCAGGCCCTTATGGACATGCTCAATCCATCTCGTCGCCCGGAGCCGGTCCCCCGGTCCGCGTCTGGCGGCCGTACTACCGGCCACGCTACCAGCAGCCAGGCTCTCATGGACATGCTGAACCCGGTAAACCACAAGACGCCGACGCCGCCGCCGGTGCGTGCGCCACAGCAATCGTCTGGCCAAGCCCTGATGGACATGCTCGGCGGCGCTCCAAGCAAGAGCGAGCCGAGTCCCGCTCCGGCCGCCTCTGGCCAGGCACTCTTGGACATGCTTAATCCGGGCTCTAGCACGAAAGAGCAGAGCCCAGCTCCTGTCGCAGAGCCCATTCCCGCCCCCGCCACTGCTCCCGCTCCACCTGCATCTTCTGGTCAGGCATTAATGGACATGCTAAACCCCGGGAAGAAACAGCCAAGCCCGGCCCCAATGTCATCTGGCGAGGCGCTTATGGAAATGCTGAACCCCAGCGGGCCTCAAAATCTGGCCCAGAGCCCACCGGTGCACGAGAACCGGCGGCCCGGACAGGATTCAGGTCAGCGGCTCATGGGCATGCTCGATGCAAGTGCATCTGAAGGCCCGACCCGCCGCGACTCTACTGGTGCGAGCCGACAGCTCATGGATATGCTGAACCCGCAGTCGCAGCCCTCGTCTCGTGAGTCTACAGCATCGCCTATCGGGGCTCCTGATGCAAGAAAGACCTCTACGGCTGGCCGTCAGCTCATGGACATGCTTGGCGGCCCCGCTAAGCAGCCGACTCCTGATCCCTGGAGCCAGCAGCAGCGACAAGCTTCGCGAGGCAGCCAGCTAATGGATATGCTGAGCCAGCCCCAGGGCCAGCATCAGCAGCAGAGCCCCGATATCCGTTCGCCGGGGTCGTCAAGCCAAAATCTACTAGGTATGCTTCACGATTCCTCCGCCAAGGTCTCTCAGCAGGCACCGGATCAGTTACAGCGGCAGTCTTCTTCCAGCCGCCAGCTGATGGACCTCCTCGGCTCGTCGGGTGCGCCAGAGCCCATTGCCAGACCAGGGGAAAAACCGATTTCAGAACGTAATGGCTCGCCGTCCAGCGGCGGCCAGCAACTGATGGGCTTGCTCAACCCAGTCGCCACTCCGTCGGCCGCCTCGGTCCGGACGGCGCCTCGAGCCACCGATTCGTTCCTCAACCGGCTATCGTCGCCCGGAGACTCGATGCTCAGCGTTATGTCAGACAACGCGTCGGTCGACAGCCAGCCCCAGCCGCTTCTAGGCCCTGCCATCAAGGCGCAGCCTCCATTGCAGCCTATTGGCAGCCCCACAGCAAGCACTGCCGTGTCCCCTGCGCCGTCAAAGGCAGAAAAGCTTATGGGCATGCTAGGCGCTGATTTTGCCGCACCTCAGAAGACTCAACCGCAACCCGCCGACGCCTCGGGACAGTCGACGGATGACGTGCTTTTGGCCTTCCTCAAGACGTTTGCGGGTTCCCGATAGAAACGTGTACATTCAACTGCCGCTCGCTATGGGCGGTTAATCATAATCGTGGCATTACATAGTGGCAATACTTATCGGTAGAACCGTGGCTGGTGGCCCAACATGATTACAACCTATTCTTTGCAGCATCTGGTTTGTCTGATGGTCCGGTGATGTCCAAGAAGCATGATGGTCTATAAGCTTCCGGGTTAAACAGGATATGATTTTTATTTTGGCGCGATCATCAGTTATTGTAGATGGGATATGTATAGTGAGGTGGCGAATTAGATACGCTTCCGCCTGGGGAATGTCGCTTGTCGGCCCGTTTGGCATATGTCTTAGCCTACGATGTAGTAATTTCACCATGCCGATCTACATAGCAGTTCCCGAAGTCGTGTAATATGGGCCCTCGGTTATCACATGTGTTGTACCTGATTATTGCCGTTAGTCGGACGGATACAGAGACTCAAGAGTTTTACAAAACCGTGTCGCGATTTCCAAGAAAAGATGCGCGGCATGTCATATTGCTATTTTTTGGTGCTTTCTGTGGAAGTGCCTGCACGCGCAAATCGATGCGCTTGTTTTCGAATGAAACGCCGCCACTCGCTAGTCAACGACATTTACCGGCGCTGGCCGCAACGCCATGTGATCGACAGTATTTAGTCCCTATTCAAATAGTTATCTAGTCCAAGCAATAGCGATAGCGGCAGTTGCCCGGTCCATACGTGAAACCGAGCGCGCCGACGAAACGGTGTCAGCCATCAACTAATGCGGAGCTAGGAACTATAAGCCTAAGTGGATATATCAGGGATGTTGATAGTTTAGTTGATGGTGCTCCGTCCAACAGCTTGCATGAGTCGATTAGCCATGTGGGCTTTTGACAGCTAATGTCGGCCGGGCATGCCGACACGCGGTCGCCAGGTTTTAGATTATGCTGATCATAAGGTTGATAAACCTAGGAGGTCTAGGGCAAGAACCAAGCTATTTGCACCCAGCGATCAAAGTGGTGCCTAAGGGGATCTAACTAGATCCGAAACATACCAGAACTCACTTGAACTGAAGGCTCAGGCTGCATCGCTGGCTTAGGTGCAGGTCTTGAACTTTAAACGTATATAGTGTCATTCATACAGCCATGATTGACCGGAGCTGCTTTACTGCGCTGTCTGTCCAACGGCGTGCGCCTGCTAGGCCAGAATTGCCCTCTCTTATTAGACCGTTAGATTTGGTAGGCTCACGCCAAGCATCAGTGGTCATGCAGTGGCGGCTGTCTGGTGACAGATAAGCTTTGTCTCAACGAGTTCTCGGCAAAGTACCGCTTGTGGTTAGCCAGTGCCACGACTAAAATGCTGCGCGCTGTCCCACTAAGGTCTGGGCTTATCACCCACCACAGGCACGACCACTTTTGATCGACGCATGCGCCCTGTCGATCTCCATGCATGCAGCTACGAAAGCGAGGTTTCTCGCGAGGCACTGCCCTTGTTGGTAATTCGAGGCGCCAGCGGGCTGTTGCAGACTCGGAACGAATTCACCGCTGCTAGTGGACTGTGGAGTTCCGCTTCTGTGATCTAGTTGTGCGATATGCAAATATTCTTAACGTGGACATACGGAACGCACGGCTCAGTCTCCGACTACACGGATTTGTACAGACAGCATTTACAGCTGCAGTGTACGGCAATGCATCAAGACTGCAGCCAGCCCTATTTACGCTGTGAGATCTTCGGCGCCTTGTGTGGCGACTGCGCTGAAAAGGGATCAGGCTAGAGGAAGGCGGAGTGCGGTCCCCCCCCCCCCCCCACTAGTGCGAGACGGTATGGAAGCAGCTGGTGGTCTAGTGCAATTACAGTGTTGGCCAGTGCTAGATTAATTTCGGCGGGTGGGGCCCCTGCCCATTCGGTGCCACCTAATCTGAGGGATTTCCTCTCCAGCCGCCAGCTGCAGCAAGCGCGCAGCTGGATGCTGAGCAACGGCTATATACTGAAATGTCTGTACGACAGCTGTTCTCATATGCAGTTGTACGGGTGGTATTCCAGCACGTGGACGCATTCTCGTATGGCGAAAAGACTAGGATCGTATTTCGAATCGAATCCGGTCGATGTCCTGCGCGATGACAGAAGAGCAGCGAACGGGTGCAGCGACCGTGGTCCCGTAACCCCTCTTCCAGCGAGGGCCCGGTCCCTGCCGTAAATTTGCTGGTGTCGGGAGCGAATCCGCGGCAACGGACGGTCTGCGGGGTCGAGAACCGGCGAAACGCCGTGCACACGCGCTGCACTGTTAGCTGCCGCTCCTGCATGCGGATTATTGTTGAATCGATTTGGGCCCGCATGGCAATAATTTACTCGCTGCGGGCTGGCCGCCGAGTGGACAGAGGTGCAGTCACTAGCGTCTGGGCACAATGGTGCCGATATACGCAATGCAGCTTGCCTGTCAAGCTTTTGGCATGACCGGGATGGAATGTTTTTTTTTTTCACCATTAACATTAAAAACAGGTCTCATGGCAGTCTACCAGGAGTCATGTTAGACACATTGCCCAAAATGCCTCGGATCGGACCGGTGTCGTGCCCGGCTACGCAAATTTTCGTACGACGCCCCCACATAGGACTCGGCGGCCAGCTTTCAGATTCCAGGCACAGTATCTGTGGGCGCCGACGCATGCCGCGGCAGATGTCCCGAATAGGACGTGCGTAATATGGAGCCCCTGGGTTCCTCCTCATGGGCTCCCTCGGCGAAGTCTGACAGGGCGCTTCGATGGTGGCTTCGATAGTCCCTTGGGGGTGGTCTCGATCTAGTGCTGCTCATCCACTATCTAAGCAAATCCCATAGATCTTATAGGCAGAATACCGCTTGGACGGTGGCGCCGGAAAGAAGCGGTTGAATGCCAGCCGGAAAACTCGCAGGTACGTTGTCGCCGGTTAGGGTCGGCCAGGCCATATGTGATGATATCAGTGCGCCGAGGCGACCCATTGTGCAGTCGCAATCTGTCGTCTTCAGCCCTAGATTACTGCGTGGCGTGGTGTTGGTGCGACACTGCGTCCGAGCGACTACGGGGGCTCAGTTCTCCCGAGTTCGTTATGCCAGAGTCGCAGAGTTTTTGCCGCCACATATAGGGCTCAAATAGGGGTTCAGGACTTGGGCCCTACCCTCGCAGTGGCCCTGTATCGAGATCTCCATCGCCGAGGGTGCAATTAGCCATTGGGCTGATGTAACCTGCCTGGATCGGCATGGGTATTCCAGGCGGAGGCGTGCCTAAGAGATAAGACTGTTTGCGGGACGGCATTGCGCGGTAGTTGAAGGTTGTGAAAGACTGGCCGGTAATGAGTGTAAGCTGTGTGCAGGCGGAGACAAGAGAGGGCGCGACCCTCCGGCAAAGCATGCGAGGTCACGGTTCTGACCAGGTCGCACATACCCGCGTCGGCCTCCGCCCAGGCCCAGCTACTGCTCTGACTCGAACCAAGCCCCCGCAGAGATCGGCACGCGCGGTCGCCTGGGCGCCAACCAGTTGCCAGCCGACTGGGCGATCTCGGCCGCAGCTACGATCGGCGCACCACGCTGTTCGCGGTAGCGTCAAGCTCGCATTCCGCAATGCGAATGCCGCGCCGAAGCAAACGGCCGTCAGGCGGGGTTGTAAGGACCTCGCGTGCGCTTTACCCAGAAAATGGCGGCACGAAATTGTGCTGGCATGGATGGTAGAGTGGCTTTGTCTGGCCGGGCGCCCGGACGTGAACGTGCTCGTTTCATGGGCCCAACAAAACTCGGAGTTACTCTGCCGCCGGTTCATCCGAGCCCAAGGCGTCCTACGTTCACAGGACAGCCAGCACCTGCATGTACCGGCGCATTGAGTGCGTAAGAGATCGAGCAATGCGAGTGCCAGGGCCCAACGTACTGTACCACTTTGGTGGTTGACGGTTGTACGACGGCAAAAACAAAAAAAAAAGACGCAAAGCGTACTATAAACTATACCGGGCCAGAATTGCAGTCTGTCTGGCCTGACGAGAACTAGCTATTGCAGACAGCGAGCCAGCCAGTGTCAATCCGTTTGATGTCGACCCGATGACACCCGCCCAGCAGTCTCGTCATGCCACGAGTACTGGCGCGGCTCGGATAAGTGGGTAAGACAAAAGCACGTATTCGCCACGATTCGCACTTACTTGCCGTCTGCACGTTCCTGCGCGAGCAGGCGCGATCTGGTACCTCGCGCTGTCAATGGCCCCTTACCAACGATTTGTTTGTTCATCTAGGGGGCTCATCTCACTGCCATTGTACGCCGGGAAATAAGCTGGGGCTGCGTTCCACGGCAGTGCATATACACGCGCAGTACTGGAAAACATCGGCGATGGCCCGCAACAACTGGGCATCGGCGCTATTAAACGCAGGGATTTTTCGGACGGCGTGCGCGGGTGTTAATATGGCAAGCTAACGTGGCACCCGTCATTGGCGTGCGCGGATAACGATGGCCAAGAATGCGGACAGCTCGGCTGTGTATTTCTTGACGCCAGACTATAGCGAATCGGGCTGCAAAAACGCGGGCTACTGCACGTCGCCCACCAGTAGTCACAACTGAGCAATCCTAGTCCCGCCCGTTAAGACTGCTAGGCACAATCCTAGTTGCCTACCCGCTAAGGCAGTCTTTACGCCAATCCAATGGATCGCCAGTGGATCGCCAGCGGATGATCAATTCGTCAGCCAGGGATCATCGGCCGCGCATCGACCCGGCTGAATATCCTCATAACTCTAACAAATTACTAAAGGCTTTTTTTAGCCGCGGTTCCCCCAGTGACGCACGGCTGTACAGGTCTCCCCGGGGCCCAGCCTAGTTTACCCCTGGACAAGCCGCAGCGCTGCACGGCTGTATTCAATCGTCCGGTCCGGCGCTGGGCGAAGTTACGCAATTATGCGGGGGTGCATGAGGGTCGTATGGGCATGCATATGGGCAGGACCGAGCATGGCGGCGTATCAAAAAAAGACAACGAACCGATTATTGGCGAAGCTGCACAAGTGTAGTCACGCTCCGTTGTGCCTGAGATTTATTATATGGGCCCACGCGCTGCAGGATGCCTATCTCTGGCTGGACAGCGGTCCCCGCCATGTAAGCTGGCGGTCAAAAGGGACCCGCGCCCTTCGACTATCATCTGACGGTCCCGGAATACGGTGACGTCTCTAGGTCCACAGGACTGGACCCTCTTTAAGCCAGAATGGCGATGGCCAGCGAGGCAAGTTCTCTCATACCGGCACACCGAGGAGGATTGGCGACATTTAGAGTTTCGCTCCTGGGATCTTGTCGCCGGGGACGCCCAGAGGGGTTTCTATGGAAGATGCAGCTCGGGCTGAATTCCGATCCTCCCGTCATGTGAATGCCTAGAGTGCTTAGAGGCGGCAAGCTAAAGTATTGCCCCGACGCAGGTTTTTCGAGCGGGGGCCGTATCCTGCCAGGGTTCTTTGTCCAGCCCTCGGTCTGTAGCCGCGTGCGTTAGCGCGAGCCGCGTGTTCCTCACGGTGAAAATTTGTCGCGCACGGGCCGCCCCGTAATGAGCCTTGTTAGATATTATTTTGCAGACCTGGCATTTGCAAAAAACGGCGTAGTAGTGGCGAGCTTGGCGGTGCCAGATCGTACAGGCGAAGTCATGCTAAGAGTGTGGGGGGGGTTCAGGGAAAAGAGACGCATGGCAGTGAACCCTTAGGGCTCGGAAGTGCGCCGGCCGATTTGAACTGCACCGCTAGCTGGGGGCAACCGGTGGCCGCGCGAGCTCACGCCACGGGTCGGCGAGTTGCCAATTGACGCTTGGTGCGATCGGCAAATTTTCGTTTTGTGCGTCGGCGTGGCACCGTAGGCGGATGGGATGCGATGCTCAAAACGGGAAAGGGGGTTAAATGGGCTGAGGTGAGCATGACCAGGGCGCGCGGGGATCTTGGGGGCTCTGGCTGACGGTTACGAATGCCGAGGAGGGGAGTGGCCCCGTCAATCGGCACGAACGAAATAATTTCGTTGGTATACAAAACGAGATGCGCTAATGAGGATGAAGAGGGCGAGGGCAGAAGATCAGGCGCCGTTTTGGATAAGCGGGGGAAGCCAGGTGGATCCGGCTAGGATCCAGCATAACCCTAAGCAACATTTCGACAGACCGTTCTATTTGCCAATGTCAATGCCCGTCAGTCTGTGAGACAGCGCAACGATGGCTCAACTTGAGGCAGCAGTCCGAGACGCGCTGCACCGCGTCGTTGCAGTGTCAGCGGCCGGGCAGCTGCATGGCCGCTACGCTCTGCGCCTGCCACCGGCATTTTTCTTGTCTCGACACTGTGAGTATCCTGCAGGCGGGCTATTTTTTTCGGCTGCGCATCACAACGACTGCCCGGCTGCCGCAATGACTGGGACCTCACAGCCCGGCTCCCCTGGACCACCCCCAATTGGGCTCGCTGGACATATTCCTCAGTGCACTGGGCCATTCTGGGCGGCGCAACAGCGGCGCGTGCGCAGCAGCTAGCTGCTTGGTAGGGGCCGGCCAAACTCAATCGTCGCGATTGGCGCACAGGTGCTGATGCATTCGATGCTGCCGGTAGATGCTCCTCAAGCGCGCTTCTAGCATCATGCGACAAACTTCGCCCACTACACTGGGTTGTCTGTCGGGCCAAGCTGTGTGCCACACCATGTAGCGTCAGGTTCGCTCGCTTCCGGTCGCCGTAAACCCAATTGGCCCACACTGGCCGCGCTCGGGCCAACGGCCACCCGGCCAGACATCTTTGCTGCGTCGTCGCGCAGACACCGCCGCCCCGACATGCGCCGAAACACATCGGTCGCCTAGCTAACAGTTCACGTATGCGTGTGGCCAATACTGCCTGCGCGACAGACCAAATTGGCCGTAAAATGCGCTTGCCTGTAAAGCGCTTGGAGCCAGATGTCCGAGGTTGGCAGAACTCAAAACCAATTGGTTCATAGACGCCCCGAATATATACTTTACATCCCGCCAATAGGAAACACTAAAGCGAAAAACTAATTGCACTACAAGGTCCCTCGCAACGCCGCCGACGGCCGGTCGCCCACCCGCAGGTGGAGGATGGTTTCCTACCCGTGCGGACGCACGTGAAAAAAAAACCTGCGCGCCGGACGGCTGGTGTGGACCGAGGTGCCAGTCCATCAGCATGCTGCTAAAACGATCGCACCCCAAATACACAGGCGAGCCAGCGAATTTTTTCGACCACAATCGCTCGCTATCTGGCGGCCATGTCGCCAACCAAGACACATACGAGCGAGGCCAGCGCCGCGTAAGACGCGGCGCGCCGCCGCATAGCTGAGGGCCCGAAAGGCGCTTGACGTCACAACGTATATATGTGAGCGCCAGCAATGCCACTGGCGTCCAGCGGCAGCCAGAGCTGTATGTCCAGCTGCCGGATGGTCGGTGTGGCTGCGTTTCGGTGTGCTGGCCCGGTGACAGCCGCCTGTCGAGCCCGCTCCGCTGCTGGCCGAATACGGCCGGAGTAGCAGGCACTCCAGCGCCATAAGAACTCCACCGTGAAGCACGACTCCATCAATCAATCAAGCAAACGTCGTACGAATGCCGTAAAGATGGCTCGGCCGGGATGCCGGCGTCGCGAGGGCGGCAACCCCCCTCCAAGGCGGCGGCCGTCGTTGGTTTTTCCACAGGAGCCGCGCCGCACCATGCACGGCACCATAATTGCTTTTTGCTACGAGGGGGGGCAGTACAAGGGGCGGTGGGATATCCAGAGGGTTGTGGCGACCCGGCAGCGCTGCAAAAGCAAGTCCGCCGCCAGGAGAAAGGCAGCTGCCTACCCGTACCCCGGCCCTCGCCAGGCAGCCGGCTCACCTGGCGCAATATAAGTTGTGCAGGCCCTCGCAGTTGGCGGAATTTTTGGTTCGTCGTCGCACCACTGGCTTTTGACGCCAATCCCCAGTGCAACCTCGTTTGTTCCTTTTGCGGTATCGGCTCTGCTTCGCCGCACTTCTACCGGGCCACACACGTGTTGCCTTTGGCGTAGTGTCGCTGGTCCTTTAGTGGAGGTGGAGGTGTTCCGTTACTGCTCGTTACATTTCGTTGTCGTTCACTCGTTCAGCATTTTGTCATACTTTCATTTTTTTTCCGTTTAGTTTGTTCTGACCATATACTGTCTCATCATTTTGAGCCTGCCGCTGGATCCGGCCGGTTTTCATTCTAGGTATGTTTTCTTGGGGACTTGACCTGGTATTGCAGTGAAACTGGAGTTTGCACAAAAAAAACCGTGTGTGGGCACGCATTGGCCTGGCACGAGAACAGACAATGACATTTCAATGGTCACGTACGACACTGGGCTGTTGCACCCGCATACATGGAATCATGTCCGCCTATGCAGGCAACGTTCGCGATTGTGTCGCATACCGAGCCAACACTGACAATAGTATATCCCCCACTTTGGATCCCTAGGAACGTCCGCCACCAATTTGACGACGTCCCCTGCAAGTCACCACCCCATCGAATCTGCTGGAAAGATACATTGATGACCATGGCGACGATGATGCATCGCGGGCTCACGGTGCTGACACCGCCGTCTGCAAGCGACGCTGTCCTGGCATCGGCACCCCGCACCAAGCCGCCGTTGCCCCTGGAGCTGTTTGCCCCGCAGCAGCATTGCGCAGCCAAGCAGACCGTCGAGGACGAGTACTTTGACGATGTGGTCGCCCACATGGCGCACATGGAGGCTCGCACTCGCTGCGATCCGGCCATGATCGACTCGCAGCCCGAGCTCGAGTGGCACATGCGGCCGTACCTTCTCGACTTCCTGGTGGAGTCTCACGCGGGCCTCGAGCTGGCGCCTGAGACGCTGTTCCTTGCCGTCAACGTCATTGACCGCTATGCATCCAAGCGAGTCATCTACAAGCGGCACTACCAGCTTGTGGGCTGCGCCGCTCTATGGATCGCCTCCAAGTATACCGACAAGAAGACACGGATCCCGACGCTCGCTGAGCTCAAGATGCTGTGCTGCGGCGCCTATGAGGAGCACATGTTTGTGCAAATGGAGCTGCACATCCTTGCCACGCTCGAGTGGACTATTGGCCACCCGACGGCTGACCTGTTTGTGGACCTGCATCTGCGCGAAACGCTTGGTGCTGCCTCTGGTCGGTCACTTGCGATGCTTCGCAGTCTCGCTCTGTACATGTGCGAGCTGTCGCTGTTCCACAAGTCGCTGTTGTGCTTCCCGGTTTCGACGATTGCCGCGTGCGCCGTCGAGCTTGCCGGAGTCATTGCTGCGACCATCCTGCCCTCGGCTGGCGTCCCGCAGTTGTCGCCTGTCCCTGGCCGCGACGGTAGCTGTCTCGAGCTGCTGGCTGAGGCTCTGCGGTGGCCGTCAGCGTCGCTGCAGCGCAAGTACTCTGCCACCAGCCAAGGCGAGGCATTCCAGCTTGCGCAGGCCTTTGTCACAGAGATGGAGGCCGCTGGCACCTCGGACGACGCTGCCCGCTGCTACAGCGAGCCCCAGCATGCCCAGCACGGTCATGGTGACATGATGCCTATCGAGGAGTGCCCTCACACGCCGGCCCCGATGGGTGCGCATGTCAACTACGGCTACATTACGCCGCCGTTTTCCGACATGGAGGCATGACGCTTTGTTGCCTCCAAAAATATGATCCTTGCTGCTGCTTCTTTGCTACTTTACGACCGACCCCCATATTTTCTGCATTGGTTCACTCATTCATCCAGCACCGACACTCGGCGGCGCGCATCATCTCAGCGCTGGCCGCGATAGCGCGCATTGCGTTGCTACATAAAAAAGCACCTGACTATTCGCACTTGCATCGTCTAATTGAATCTGATGAGATAGTTTATTTTTGGTTAGTCTTGTAGTCTGTGTTGTGGGTTGACGTTCGTTTCTGACCTGTGGGTTCGTCAGACTGGCCCGGGCGGTCGTAGCGATGGGCTAGGAGGACTAAAGTCCTACAAGATAAAGACTCATACAAACGAGTACTAGCATAAAGGTTCCAGAAATGCAGTCGATCAACCGAGCAGACCTGGCCAACTGCTTAACCGGAGTCCAATGGAACCAGTGGAAACCAGCCAGTCGTCAGTCACGGCACAGTGAGAAATGGAATTTGACCCATGTAACATATGAATCGGTCCGACTTCCATCGGGTCAGAGCCATGTCCCACTGCATTAGCACTGGCCCTCGCACTAACTCAGGCTAGAACGCAGCATCGGGCCCGGGGGTTGCCCTCGCGATAGAGTGGCCCTCGCTGCAGCGCAGCCTGTGAAAATGCGCCTGACCGCTTTGGGATGGCCGCGTGGGAGGGACTTCTCAGCGGCGCAACGGGGGCCATCGGTCTGGTCCCGCGCTGTGTAGTCATCCAATCATATTCACCACTGGCATTCCAAGCTTGCGACCTCAATTCACCGCCAAATGTAAGACAGGGCTAATTCTCCTGTGGGGGGAGCTGTGGGGCTGCATGCACGGCCATAGCGTCTGGGCAACGCCCTGGTCCCTTGGTGCACGGCAGCTACGGTTTTTTTCAGCACGGCCGATCAGTGCCTCTTTCGCGTTGTAGGTTTTTGCCTCGGAGACAGCAGCCGGCAGTTCGGCGACTTCGGTCGGTTTTGTGACAGTACCCGTACACCGGAACATTTTTTTCTGGCCGCCCAAGCTCGTCCCTCACTCAACTCTGGTCCTAGCACGCAAGTCGCTTGAGCGGCGGCCTCGAGACACAGCAGTAGTGCATCATGCGTTTCGAATCTTCATACAAGGGACGAGACACTGCAAGCAGCTATCTGAAAGCATTCTGGGTTGTCGGCGAATTCCTGCCATTAGACTTTGCGATGCCTTTTCTCCAACTCGGCCATTTGGTCCGCCGTAACATGGTGACAGACAGCGCCCAAAATAGGCCCTCGGCAATTAGCTCGTGCAACCTTACCTGCAGCGGCCTTGCCCCTCTGCATCCCTCCTGCCGAGACTGCTGTGGGCAGCTGTATGGTATCGTCGCTCTGTGCCCGGGAAAGCGTTGGACTGCATGCGCGCGTGCAGCAGCAAGGACTGGCAGCTAAGAGCGTTTAACCCGACGTGTTGGGGTGCGTTGCCAGGTGCTGCTTTCCAGCATCTTTTTGTGCAGGGCGGTAAAAGCGGAGGTCTGGACTCAGAGTTGTGGTATATGTTGAGTAGTGTTGGATAGTGAGGCACGACCTACGGAACAGCGGAGGACTACGGGATCTCGGGCCCCTGACCCCGGCTGCTTTTTTTCCCTGAGGGCTCTGTCCCCAGACACCCGTGGTGCTGTTTTGGATCAATGACCGGATCTTGCAGTGCCATCGTCATGATTCCCCACCGGGCTATTGAATTGCCTTTCTCAGCCTGTATACCCCTCTGCGTATCGAGATCAGCTGCCACGATTGGTCGTCTGGCCCAGCCCGGATCTCACATCGTCGCGAGATCGCGCGCGAATTCGGACCCATCGATGCCTACGGCGCGAAGCACAATCGCCCCCTGTGCGAGTGGGCCCGCTTTTGGAGCTGTGCGTTCGGTATTCGTTTGGGTTGGTTTGCGGGGCTCTGCGCTAGCTTGCGATCATGGTACTATCGTGCACACCCGTTTTTCCTCGGCCAAGCGCGAGATTAGCTTCATTCCTTAAGCAATTCTCCAAAATCGGGATTATATAGCTTAGCGTCGTCCGTCCCTACGTGCGCCGCCCCCGAGGCACCTGCTTTTGCGCCCGACACCTTGATGGACTACAAACTGAACGTCTGCGATCGGAGGTGGCCTCGTATCGCGCGCCGCGCAATCACGGCTCCTAGCCAGCTGAGACACAGTACCAACTGCAAGATCCGTCAAACAGACAGCACAAAGAAATCACTCGCATTGCGCCTGTATGAGACATTCCGCAGCACAATTGCAATGCCCGATCGTATACCTCCTCGTGGGGGAGCCCTCTGTGCGGGTGGCTGAGTCTCCGAGCGCAGGTAAATTGATCGTAACTGCGCCCCTTGCGAGCCGCGCTTTTCGGTACCCCACCGGGTGCTTGCTTGATAGTCCGGCGTTACTTTGGCTTCCGTGGAGATCAGTCGGCGCATGTCGGAACTGCCGTCAGACGCAAGTAGTACCGCGTCCTTGTGAATGGTAATAGCTTACGTGTACGTCGAGTCCATTGTTCCGGTCGGCACCTCTACACTATTCAGCTTACAAACGGCACGAAGTACATACCTCAACCAAAAAGGCATGCGCGCACCGTTAATTTAACCCTAATGAAACCGCTAACCCCTCAAATATACGGCTGTGCTTTGAGCGTTACAACTTGCCCTGGCAACTGCGGGTTGCTGCATTGTGGTGCAGCGACGTGACGCAAAGGTTCGGCAAGATGCCATCTTATCTATATAACCTGTGCATATCCCTGCGCCTCCCCGCCGCATATCCCGTTGTATGCGTAGAGCCCCTCTTTCCGCTCGTGTATGTGCTTGTCGTTTAACAGCCCATCACTATGACACACACTACAATCGCTCTACATACTGTGTAGCCGCCATTATGGCTCAGAGCGGCAATAGGTCCGAGTCTGCCGTTCTTGCGCAGGGTCTGCCGTCAAGCAAAACGGCGTGTGGTCCAAGCGCCGCGCACCGCATACGAATGCACTGGCTGCATCAAAGGGCCATGCCGCAGTGCTTCGCAGCAGCGCTCTCCGCAATCGCGCAAAACGGCTGGCAACTTTGGTTTCTACGATCCCGTGTGCGACCAATTTAGTATGCCACTACGTCTGGCTATTTTAATTTGCCGGTGATGGCGATATAAGTTCTCTAAAACCGCTTTACCACTGCTGCCACCAAGGTGATTCGTCCTCGGGTACGTGCATGCAGGTACAATCCCTGCGTGCGTGTCGCACTAAATCGAGGCTGCGCTCCCGCCCTCCCCCCCCCCCCCCCGGCTGCTGGTCGCATGCCAGACGTTCAGCCAATGACGCGCGTAATGCCCAGCATAGGGATCTTATGGCCGTCACCTAGTCGGGCTCTAGGTTGGTGCTGCTAGATTGCTGCGATGGGCCGCAGGCATCTGGCAGCAGTCAACGTCGGGTGGGGCCCCGGGTACATCTAAACGTCGATTGATTGCGAGCACGCCATCGGTGTCGCTCAATAGAGTCCTGCCTCGATTTTTCTCCTAGATAACCGTGATGCCGTTCTCGCCCTAGGCAGACAACCTGCAGGACGCGCGGGCACAGCGGGTAATGCGCACGGAAGCACGATAAATTAACGAATGGCCCTTGTTAAGACGCACGAGCACGCGGCGCGCGAAACCCCGGGCACAGGAGTACGACAGACCCCGCGAACGTGTCTCACATGTGCACTCGACCCGCGCGATATGATTGAGGTTGATGCCCTTGTCAAGGCCGGATCCGGTCGTAAAGGCGTGCGTCGACCCAACCATTGCCAGGCATCAAGAGAGCAATTTAGGGCCCACTCGGACCAGTCCCAGACCAGTCCCGGATCCCGGGACCCCAGGGCCAACCGAGCAGCGCGCCAAGCCATCGTAAGCCACTCAATCCCCAGCCTTGGGCCGGCCTATGTAGGACGTGCCGCCACTGCAGACGAGCCCGCAGTCTCTAATCTATCGGCGTGCGGCGCGACTCGGGTGCCGCGCCACGTTGGGTGGTTTTTACCAATACGAAAAGGCTACATTAGATCCGAAGTGTCGCGAGACAAGGAACGGCCCCCTGACGGACGCGGTGCCAAGTGCTTCGGTTTAATATTCACGTTCAGGGTGTGCGTTGTCAGGGCCCAGGCCCCAAGAGAAAAAAACTTTGCGCCTGACCCTTTAAGGGCGGCCTAACCTTCGGTCCCCACTGTCCCTGTTGGGCACGGCCGTTGGCGAATCACCGCATCGGCTCATAGTATTGCCGGATCGCCGATAGCGTTTTGCACTATAGCTGGCAACTGGCGAACCTGGTAGCGCTATATTCATTACGTATTTATATTCCGGTGATCGACTTTGACTCGGCGTCAGTACAGACCCCAGCCTGAACACGACAGCCAGAAACCGCCGCGCGCCCACCGAAAGTATTTTCAGACGATCATCGCTACAGCCTCCGCCAGAGTTCTAGACCGCCGGGCACACGTGGCGGCGACGGGGCTCGGGGCGCATTTGCAGGCGATAAAGGCACCCGGCACCCCGCAGTCCGCATGGCATACGCAAGCGCGCCTGCTGCTAGCGATATCCTGGCTTCGGAGGTGCCGTGGCCCTGCTCCATAGCAACGGCCGAAGATAGAATACTAAAGGCGGGCTAATTACAGCCGTGCGCTGCACCGTGCAGCGCGGAACCTTGTTAGTGGGAGCGAGGAGGCGGGTAGTGCGTGCGTAGCTGCGTTGGCAAATGAGTATTGAGTTGTTTGGCAGTTGGCCAGGGTTGCTCGGCTGGCGGTAGTGCCTGCAGTTCCGATCTTTTATCAGGACGAAAAGTATCCTGTTTATCAGAACGGAGGTTGGTCATGGTGTGCATCCTTCTATGATTAGATGCGCGCATATGTTTTCTCAAATGGCTGAACTGTGACCCACTGCGTCCAGAACCGTCGAGCTGGGAGCAAGCTAACCAATTCGGACAAGGGCGCCGCCCAATCTGGCTGGTCGCCGGTTCGGTTGCCTTGGCAGCGGTGCCGATCAGCCCGAGTCAGATGACAGTACAGCCGCGCTTTTCTTAACTCCAGTGACCTTGGACCCGTCGTCTCAGCAAAACTGCAAAGTCGCTGGAATGCTGTACAGCCCAATTGCAGGGGATCGACGAGCACGCGGCCAGGTGCCACCGCAATAAACTGGTGCGCTAGCTGCGCTAGATCGCCAGTGGCTGGGCTGCAGCTTCCGCTGGCGGACAGTGCCAGGGCTTATCGGGACCCGATACATGCACGTTTTGGGACCGGGACGGCTGAATTGGAAACAGGTCCTGGCGGGGCGCTGGGCCCAGCCCGGGTCCAAGAAGGGCAGCGGCGCCCACTCTAGCGCTGTCTGACAGCACGGACGGCGCATAGTCTGCTGCCAAGGAGTGATTGTGGCGCCACTGCCGGAAACAGGCTGCGCCTAGGCGGCTGCCATTGCCTCGTACAGCTGTTACAGCTGTTTTGGTACTGTGCAATTACATAATGCATTACGGGTGGAGTGGTATCAGTGGTGTCAGCACGCGCAGGCGGCAATCGCATGGGTATTTCTCTTCTTTTTTCCCACGATAGGTTGTCCGTATGTCCGTTTTCTAGGGCGCCTGGTGACCAGTCTCGCTGCTGACGGCTCCAACTTGGGCGGTCAGAGGGCTTTGGCTGCTGCGGGCCACTGCGGGCAGCCGCATGGATGCACCGATTGGGATGCGGCCCGTGCCCTGATTCCGCAGGGTAACCGATGAGTAACGTCCCACGAGGTTGGCCCGCGTATATAAGGGCCAATTGGCCGGCAAAGAGGCGGCAACTAGACTGTACGAGTAGGATAGTGCTGCTGTGCCGGGACGAGACTGACACTGAAGGGCCGGTGCATTTTGGCGACCAACAGTGCGAGTGAATAAAAAAAGTGTGTGCTGGCGTTCGAACCCCGCGACAGACGAGGGCCCCACAATCTGCGTTGCTAGGCAGTTGGCTTGGAAACCGAGACAAGGCGGGCTCGGAGGTCAGTGCTCAGGCGACAGGTGCTCAGACGACGACGTAGCGGTCTGGAGCGAGCAAGGACGCAGACGGCAGTGCTCGATTAGCTGCCTGTGTGTGTGTGTGTGTGTGTGTGTGTGTGTTGGGAAGGAACCCAGGGCGGCGGGACCGCCTGAGTTGAGGAGGGGATCGTGATACGTTGCGCGGCGGGATCGTGGCAGCCGCGGCACCGCATCGCATCAAACAAGGTTTGACGGGGCGCTGCAAGGTTTGTTATCGCCCACTAGGCGACACAGAGGCTAGCCAGGGAGACAAATGGCGGTGACCAAGGCGGTGTCCAAGGCGCGGCGGCCCAGCAGTAACGAGCGGCCGACCGAGGCTGAGCTCGCGGAAAAGGCGGCGCAGGACCAACGGCTTGCCGAGACGTGCGTCGAGCTGCTGCGCGAGCGGCACCCGGCGGGGCTGTCGACGCGCGAGATCAGTGAGCAGCTGCCAGGCGAGCTGCAGCCGTTTTTTAAAACAAGCTCGATTCTATCGACCAAGCTGAATAGCTTTTTCCGGCGGTTTTACGACGCCGAGGGCGTGCCCCTCATGTACAATTCGCCGGTGCTGTGCCCGCTGACGCGGTACGTGAGCGAGCTGCCACCCAAGCGGCTCGTGTACCGGTTTGTGGGCGAGGACGAGCGCGAGGCGGTGTTTTCTCGCAGGTCGGCGTCTGCGGGAGCGGCTGCTGGCGGTGCGAGCACCGGCACTCCGGGCGCCAGCGGCAGTGGGGCGCCTGCGGCGGACAGCGTCGCTCCCGAGGAGGAGATCCAGATGCTGACACCGCCGGCTGAGGATTCGGACTTTGCTGCCGCAGCCGGTGCCAGCTCCGTGGCAGCGGGCCAGTCGACAGAGACGCGCGGCGAGCCCACGACGCCTAAGTACAATCTGCGCGAGACCATCAAGCGCACGCCGCACGCTTTCTCGCCGCGGCGAAGCGGCCGTCTCGAGGGCCAGCCGGCTGGCGAGGCGTCCCCGCCTGCCAGCGGGCCGTTAGCAGCTGCGGCGGCCGCCGGCTCCCGGCTCCCGGCGCCGCTCAAGGCGCCCGCTCCGCCGCCCCCGCGCGCCTACAGTGGGCCCAACCCGTACTATGACAAGTGGATTGTGCCGTGCACGATCGACACCTGCGACCCGTGGTCTAGCGACGCGTCGATGGAGATCGGTCCGCCCGAGGACATGGCGCTCGACGATCTCATACCGCTGTGAGCGCGTCCCTTGCTATTTATTATTGCGCCCCTGGCGCTTGTACACTATCAGCTCCGCTATTCTTAATATACCCTAATGAGTCCCGTCCGGGGGTTTTTGTTCCCCTTTTGGTGATCTCTACGCGCTTTGCGTCTTCTCTCGGGCGCTGCCCTCAGACCGCGTAGCAGGCGCTTCGCGGCTGGGCTCTAGTTAGAATAAACGGGCTTTTCTGGGCCAGATTATGAAAACGACGACGCCGCGCTCAGCCGCGACGCCCCAGGAAAGATACGATGCCAGTTAACAGCTATACAAGCGGGCGTTTCTGAGCCAGCTATGGAAACATCGACGCCAGGCTCAGCCGCTGAGTGGCTGCTACGGGGGGGTCTCGAGGCAGCGCCCCAATGAAAATACGCAACATATAGAGATGCCAACTAGAAGCTATACAGCAGGACATTGCAATTTTTCTTTTTTTGCGGGTTATGACTTGGATCGACACGCGTCGCACAGCAGGCTGAAACTATTATACCGTAAACGGTCTCCAGGATCTTAGAAGCCCGGCCATGTACACAGCAAAAATAGCCCGCCAGGGCCGGCCAGTGCTGCACAGCACGAGGATAGCAGCCAGGCGGAATGCGTCGACCGCTGGGCCCGCAATGACCGTCGAGTCAGCGAGAGCGCACTGCCGGGAGCTCGTCAAGTACGTTGCTGATCAATAGATCCGCGGGCCCAGGGCGGCCACTAACAGCAGGGAGAGCGACCGGTCGTCATATGTCATGCACAGCTACTTTCCCAAGCCGGCGCAGGACGCGTTTTTGGCGATCCGTGCCTTTAATCTCGACGTTGCCCGGGTCTCAGACTCAACCACCAAAGAGGCTATCGCCAAGGTCCGCTTCGACTGGTGGCGGTCGACGGTGCAGACGGTGTTCAACAACGACAAGCCCGTCCCGGCAGAGCCTCTGGCACTGCTGCTGGGCCACGTGGTCCGCGAACAGCACATTCCCCTGTCCAAACGGTACATGATCACGCTGCTCCAGACCCGCGAAACATACGCCGCGAACCCGCCGTTTCGCAGCGTCGACGACATGGCGCAGTACGGCGAGGGCACGTACTCGCAGCTGCTGTACCTAGTGCTCGAGGCGCTGTACGCCGTGAGCCCCAAGGCGTCGGCGTTCTTTGCGTCCGCGCCCGAGCTCGCCGAAAAGGTCGAGCATATTGCATCGCACATCGGCGAAGCAACGGCGATTGCATCGTTCCTGCGCGGATTTCGCTTCTACTCCAGCCGCCGCAACTTCGTGCCGCTGCCAGTGAACCTCATGACGCAGCATAACGTGTCGCAGGAGGCAGTACTCCAGGCTATGGCCGCCGGCGCCGACCCGAAGCAGCTTCCGGCAGGCGTCGACGACGTGGTCTACGAGACGGCGACGCGCGCCAACGACCACGTCATCTCGGCGCAGACACTCATGCGCGAGCTCAAATCCGAGCTCGGTGGCTCGCTGCCTGACACGGTCGTCCTCACAGCCATGTCCGCGGTCCCGACACAGCTGTTCTTGGAGCGCCTCGAGAAGGCCAACTTTAACCTGCTGGACCACCGCCTATCGCGGTCCGAATGGCGTCTTCCCTGGCGCTCGTACCGTGCCTACAAGACACAGTCCATCTGATTTCCTCCGCTCCCCCCATGTACATAGCGAGCAAGCATGGCAATAATGAAGACGAAACGAACAATGCCGACGTCCTCCTCCTATTTCTTTCCTGGGGGCTCTGCCCCCAGACCCCCGTTAGCAACTGCTTCGCAGTTGAAGCTGTGGTCGATACGATAGTGGCCAGTGTCGCCAGTTCAGCACTGCGAAGCAGTTGCTACAAGGGCTTGGGGCCAGAGCCCCCAAAGAGAAAGAGGCAGTGCTACTGCGCACAAAATGAACGAGACCACGGCGCCGGGCCGCGCGCCTTGTGTATTGCTCAGATGTATATACGGCATTGTTGAAGCCGGAATGACGTAACGGGTGGATGGGAATTAGTAACGGCGATTGTAGTGATGGGAGTGAAGGCGTAGGTGCATAGCGTTGTATAACGTCAGTACTTGGACCGGGCCCAATGCACTGTCAGAGCATCGTGGGAATCAGAGTGTCTAGGGGGTGCGTGCCGAGCGACGACTCATGCGTCGTCCTTTGCGTCGACGACCAAAAGTCGCCGGCCGAGATTGCCAAAACCTATGCTGCAGCAGAAGAAGACCGACGCGACCCACGCAACAACGCTCAGATATGCCTCCGAGGGTGCCGGGGCCGGGAGGTGATCGGGGAACACGAGCGCAAACACGGTCGTGCCCACAATGCCCGTCAGACTGCCGACAATGAAGCCATTTCGGGTCGCGTCTAGAATGTACCACAGGCACGGGTTCACCATGCCCCAGTAGAACGCAGCCTGGGACGTCGACGCCCACGCGAGTTTGCGAATGCCGTACGCGATGCCCAAAAACGCCGCCGACGCCCGCACAATTGAGCTCCAGTCAGCACCACCCTTGCCGCGCTTGAGAACGCGGCCCCGCTCCGGGTACAGGTAGTCAAATAGCGGCAGCAGTGCGCCGAGCACGATACCCTGCGAGCCAGACAGCAGCGACAGCACGCCGGTTCGATCAATGTCCAGGGTCCATGTGGACACGTCGTGATTGTCGTGGAGGCGCTTGCTGAGCTGGCCGTAAGCTACGCCAAAAACGAAGAGCACAATGGCGCCGCGGACTGCCGCGAGCGTCGAAAACCGTTTGTTGTAGACGGTGGCGGCCCGTGGGGACCGGGATCCGGCTGGGGTCGCGGCGCGCGGGTCCTGCCTCAGCGTGGCACCAGGCGTGCCCGGGCGCGTCGGCGGCTGCGACACGTCGCCAGTGAGCTCTGCAAGTGAAACCTGGGAACCAAACACGCCCTGGAGCGCAGAGTTGGTCAGGTTCACGTAGGACTTCGAGCCGGCACCCCGGCCGTTGGAGGCGCCGGTCGACAGACGTTCGTCGTGGCGCGCCATGTGCAGTCGCTGTGCAAGCTCGGGGCCGCGAATATCAACCTCTTGGGGCTCGCGATGTGGCATCAAGGGCCCAGCACGGGTGGGTTGTCCGTCAAAAAGAGGCGCAGCGGTGCTGTAGCTCGGGCCGGCAGATGGGGCAGCATTTCATGTGTTCGAGTTGGACTTTGTTGGTCACACATCTAATGCCGATCAGTGGGCGTACGGGTCTGAGCGGGAAGGCCAGCGGGATTGAAGCCACAAAAAAGAAAAAGCGTAATCGGACCGGAGGGATTTTACGCAGTATTTGCACTATTTCTCAGCTCGTAGCACAACTAGCAACGCGCACACATCACACCGTGCCGATGATCGCCGGTAGATCAGCCGCATAAACAAACTCTGGGACCCCTACGCTGTCACTCGGTCACTTGGGACACGCGTCATCGACCAGTACGCAGAGCTGCCAGGCTGACGCCCTGCTAAACAATCACGCAGGATATCGGCCGCTAAAAGCACCATACGCGCAATCTACTATGCTGGCCCCACAGGGACACCGCACTGACGCCCAGGCCTAGGCGATAGAGCGGGGCAAAGGATAAGGGTGTCACCCTGAACTGATAAGCGGTCCCGAACGACTGGTCAAATACTGCAAGCCCGCTCGACTTTGTCCTGGTCTCAAAACACCAACCGAACCCGCTCCCAAGATCTCGTGAACGCTAGTCACGCGGTCGCTATTCCGAGGCTCTTTAAAGTGGATAGAGTCAGCGGGTAAGGGGACGCGGGGGTTCTACAGCCGTGTAAGGGTACTTCAGTGCTTCCGCGACGGTCATAATCGCGCATTAACAAGGATTTTATAGTCCCCCACGGGCCGATGTTTTACTTTGGCGGTAGTGGGGAGACTGACGAGATCTCAGATACCTGGATCACCTGATATCGGACGGCGTTAGGCCGGGAGACCAACGGCAGTCGCTTCCCCGGCCTGTGTCTGGAGCTGCGACGGAGCTACAAAACTTAAAGATCGGGAGACAAGGCATTCGACCTGGCCGCAATGGTCGTTGCCGTAACCCACCCAATTTACACAGCAGCCCGTGCAGTACAGATCACTAGTAATGCAACATACCTTTCGAGTAATACAAAAAAGATGCAGTACTACCTGTTCGCGCATGGTCACCCACTGCACTACTGAGTGTAGCTCTAAGACGGTTAACTAGGACTGATCGGACGGGAAGTCGTTCTCTCGCCTTGATATGACCGCATCTGACCTCTAAATTTTCGTGATTGTGTCCATGTGGCGGTAAAGTTCGAAAAACGCGGATTTTGTGCCGACGATGGGCTATTCAGCTCCAGAAATTCAAAGAACAGGAAAAAGGGCCGAGAAGAATACACTAAACCCAATTTCAGACGGCTCTCTCGCGGCTGGCGAGACTTTGGTCGAGGGCCCATTTTTCACTTTTGTTCATTTTTCACAGGCCCAACCCTCAAAGGCAGATACATGAAATTTTGGCTGGAAACCACTCCACAGCTACAACCTCACTACACACCTACAACATGCTTGTGCGTCAGCTGGGCCGCCTGACGATTCGGAGCAGTGCGGCAGTGTCGCGACGGAGCGCGAGCCGTGTCGCGCAGGTTTCCAACAGAAAGAAGGGCCGGACGACAAGGACAAACTCCCGAGCTCAGCCTGGAAAGGGCCCGTTTAAATGGGTACCAGAGATCTCGTACGAGAACAAGGACCAGCCCAAGAGCGGGGAAGAGGGTACCGAGGAGATGCCGATCATGGATGAAGCCAAGCGTCTGCGTCGCAAGGACGCCATGGAAGACCTGATCAAGATGTCTGAGCTTGTGATGCTAGTGAACCAGCGCACCAAGCGGGGCCTGTGGGACCTTGTGGACATGACCGAGGCGATGAAGCTATACGAAAAGCACAAGGACATTCTGGACAACGAGATAGAAGTGGCGTACCTGCTCCAGGGTCTGTGCAACAGTGCGCGACAGCCGGGCCAGGTATTTACGTCCGAGACGAAGACCGAGCGCGATCGGATGCGCGAGCACGTCCATGAGGGCGTGCGGGGATTCCTCAACGTGATCGCGCACGACATTGAGTCCGGCGTTGTGAGCGCCAAGCCCTGGGGCCTCATGATGCTGTTTTCGGGCTACTACGCTGCCATGGCGCCGGTGCAGGGCGCCGACATGTATCGGCGGCTCGTTGCGGCCGCCGACGCGGCAGGCGACGCAAAGCAGCTCAAGCGGCTCCGCAGCCCTATTGTGTGCGGTGCCGTGCTCGACTGCATGATCGCCGCCGGCACCCCCGTTGACCAGTGCGTCCAGCTGTACGAGACGTCGCGCGCCGAGTCGAGCGCCACGAACGTCGTTCTCGAGCAGAACATGTGCCGCGCATACCTGCGGGCTGGCGAGACAGACCAGGCGCTCAATGTGTTCTCTAACCTCGTGGCATCGAACCTGCCGCCTCACGACCACCAGTACCTCGACCGTATCCACAATGCGTTTGTGCAGTGGGCGGATGCCGACATTGCTCGGCGGTTTGTGGCTGAGGCCGCCGCCGGGTCAACGCCGTACAAGGTGGCACTGCACCCCAACGCGGTGCACGAGCTCATGTCGCGTATGACGGCCGCGCCCCGCGAAGACGTCGACCTCGACGCGCTCATCGACGTGTGGGCGCAGTTCTTTGAGGGAAACACCAAGTACGGTGAGCGCCAGAGCAATATCCTGACGTTCCAGCTGTTCACGGCTGTGTTCAAGAAGTACCCGGACTATTGTGAGGAGGGCTTTGAGCGGCTCCGCGCCATCACGTCGCGCTACGGCGAGATCCATGGCCTCAGCGCGATGTTCATCAACACGCTGCTCGGTCTCACTTCCAAGCACTGGCGCGAGGAAAAGGTCATCACCGGCATCATTGAGAGCTATGAGAACTACGGCATCGAGCTCGACGCCGCCTCGCCCCGCGTAATCCTGCGCGCGTACCGCTACCTCGACGAAGTCCCCGTCGAGACCATTGCCGCCTGGTGGAAGCTACGCGTTAACCAGGGCAGGCCGCTCGAGGTGCTGGATTTTTACGCACTCTCGTTTGCCTGCGACGCTGAGGGCCGCGCCCAGTTCTTCGCCGACACGCTCAAGGCGGCGGTCAACGACGGCACCCTCAGCGAGCGCGATATCCTCTCGATCCGCAGCTTCGCCACCGGCTCTACCGCCGCTAAGCGCCTACGCCACGTCCTCGCGGCGTGGCCCGACCTCGCCAACTAGCCCGCATTTAAAAGAAAATCACCTGTACATAGTAACCCGAATTCTATTTATAATGACAGAACTGGGTTATTTGGTTATTTCCCTGGGAACTCCGTTCCCAGACCCCTGTAGCAACCGCTTCGCGGTTGATCTTGGTGTTAGTGTGGCGGGATTACTGCGCCCATGCGATTTGCATATCTATATGCACACCGAGCCCAATGCATATCTGGATCACAAGGGATGGAGCCCGGACGGCCAACGGCCACACTTCCACCCCACAAAACCAAGCCAGCGCGTGCCCTCGACAAGAGCCCGCGAATGGGAGCGTGCTTCAGTTCGCCAAAGAAGGAGACGGGCGGCACGCCCCTAACGGCGGTGTCGCGGCCCGGACCCAAGGCAGCTCCGAAAGTAGGCGGCCCCGGCCGGACCCTCGGCACCGCCAACGCCGAGACTAGAGACCCGCGAGCGGCAGCAGCCGAAGCTGCACAGGTGCGTAGCTGTCAATGGTCTTTCCTAGAGACATGAATACTAATAACAGGCCCGCGAGCAGGCAAAGAGACCTGCGGGCAAGCTGTCCCAGAAGTTGGACGAGGAGCGACGCGCCAACCGGACCACTCTCCTAACCAAAAAGGACGAGCAGCCAGAGCAGCTTATTTACGACTAAATGGGAGAAAGCTTAGCCAGAAAATACGCATATTTATATTTAAATAGATTATAGTACAGGGATATATGCTATACATGGCTGCGCCCACCAGATTAGCCGCGAAGCGGCTGCCCCGGGGGTCTGTTGGGGGCAGAGCCCCCAGAAAAAAATAACGAACATGCTCAGACAGAGTACCTGCCCTTTGTGTCGGAGACGGCATGCTCGATACCGCCGAGGACCATAGAGACAAGTGCACGGTACGCACCCGAAACTTGGCCCTCGGTGGGACCTTCGATGAGCAGGTACAGTTTTGGGTCGTCTCCCTTGCCTGGGACGCGACCCGGCGGGTAGTAGGTACCCTTCTGGGTGATGGAGACACCAAAGGATTCAATGACCTTGGAGTGGCTGTTGCGTTGGACAGCGGCCCGGCGGGCCTCCTGCGGCAGGTCGTTGATTTCGAGGGTCGTATGGAAGAGGCCGACGTCGGGTCCACGGTTCTCGGGGGCTGCTCCTGCGCGCACCTTGCCAGCCGAGGCGGTGTCGTGCTGGCCCCGCATGACGATGGGCGCCTCGGCAAGACGGTCAGCCGCCGCGTTGCCAGCAGAGGTGGGGGCCGGCGTGGAACCAGGAGTCGGGGCGGCAGTCGATGCCATATCGTCGTCGCTTGCGTCGTCCTTGTCGGCATTGTCGTCTTCGACGTTGTACTCTTTGCGCTCGCGCTTGCGCGCAGTGGAGCGGGCCTCATCCAGGCGCTCGAGGCCCTTGCCGCCGAACCCGGACCCGTACCGCTCTGTACCGGCCTTGACGCGATCCAGGAACTCGTCGGCAAGCTTTTGAACGTCGTCTGGGACCGAGTGCTTGGATAGTTTGAGGGCGCGCGCAACGTCCATGGCGGCACGGCCCTGGTCTGGCGTGATAAACGTCACAGCTGTGCCGGTCTGGCCGGCGCGGCCCGTGCGGCCTACGCGATGCACGTAGTCTTCCATATGGCTGGGCGGGTCGTAGTTGATGACCAGCTTGAGCTGCTTGACGTCCAAGCCACGGGCGGCCACCGAGGTCGCAATGAGCACCTTGACGACGCCATGCTTAAAGTCGTTGATGGCCGAGTCGCGGTCTGCCTGGTCCTTGCCACCGTGAATAGAAAAACATGGGTACCCGCGGGCCATGAGCTCGCGGAGCATCTCGTCGGCCGACTCTTGGCGCTCCACGAAGATGAGCGCGCGAGGGCCGTCGGCGTCGTCGGCGTTCCCTTCGGTGTAGAGGTGGCGGCCCAGCAGCTCGAGCACGCGCCGGAACTTGGTCGTCTCCGGGCGGACTTCAACGATCTGAGTGATCTCAGGAGCCACCACCGACCGTGCACCAACAATAATCTCGACCGGCTTGTGCAGCACCTTGCGCGCGAGCGCCTCCATCTGCCGTGGAAAAGTGGCCGAAAATAGAACCGTCTGGCGATCGGGCCGTGCGTTGTTGACGATGCGCATCACCTGGGGCTCAAATCCCATGTCGAACATGCGGTCCGCTTCGTCGAGCACCAGGTACGTTACGCGCTGCAGGTTCGTCACACGCCCACCATTGGCCGCCAGGAGGTCGATCATGCGGCCCGGCGTGCACACAATGATCTCGGCGCCCCGCTTTAAGTCTGCAATCTGCTCCTTGATGGGCGAGCCTCCGTACGCGCACACTGCGCGCAGCCCCAGCGCCTTGGTGAACGGGCGGCACTCGCGGTAAATCTGCACTGCGAGCTCGCGTGTCGGCGTCATGACGAGCGCCATTGGGCCCTCCAGCGGCGCCAGCGGCCTTTGGTCCTTGATCTGACGAAACAGCGGCATGAGGAACGCCATGGTCTTGCCCGAGCCCGTTTTGGCCACGCCGATGACGTCGCGGCCAGACATAATTGCCGGGATCGACTGAGCCTGGATCGCAGTCGGCTTTTCGTATCCCAGCTCCCGCACCACCTCCATCACCTGCGCCTGCATGCCCATCTGCGCCCACTTGACCACAGGCTTGGGAACGTTCACGCCCCGCACCTTGATCCCGTCGAGCTCAACCCGCATGTTCTCAACCTCGTCAGCGGTCAGTGCCGCCAGCTCCGGCGGCTCCACGTAGAACTGCTTGCGGAAAGGCTCGTACTCGATCTTGCTGTGGTCCACCTGCACCAGCTCTTTCTTTCTTTTCTGTTCGAGCATCGCTAGATATTCCTCGGGCTTGACGTCGTCCTCCTCGCCGCCCTCGGCCTCAGCCTGCGCCTCCTCACCATCCTCGTCCATTATGACTTCGGCCAGACCTGTCCGCCGTTCTTTAATGCCAGTAGTACTTTTTAGTTCGTTCATAAACTCATCAAGCGGATCCGCTTCGGGGGCGCTCTCTGCATCGGCCGTCGTCCCGGCCTTTGCGTCATCCTTGCTATCTTCTTTAGTAGCTTCCTTTTTGTCATCGAATACCCCGCCATTGAGCCGGGGCAACCGCTTTCGCGGCGGTCCGTCCTCAGCGCCGTCGCCGCTTCCAAATAAACTACCAACAGACATCTTGCCAGAGGGCCGCTTCGGAGCGTGGCCAAACGCAAGCTTGAGCGGCTTGACCTCTATTTTGGCCGCAGCATCGGGCGTCGACCGACGTGACTCGGGCTCCGCGGTGCTGCTCTGTTCTCGCTCCTTCTTCTCCTTCCAGAGCCGCAACTTCTCCTGGCGCTCCCGGATCTTGCGCTCCTTCTCGGTCTGGGGTGACGGTGCATCTTGCGAGGGTGTAGTTCCAGCAACTGCGCTTACCTCGCCTCTAGCTGACGAGGCAGAACCCGCTAGAGACGGGCCAGGTGGTTGGCTATCGGCGGGGCGTGGTGCGGGCGTCTCCGTCCGGCTATCCGGCGGCCGAGCCGGTGACCGAACTGGTGACCTGTCTCGGCGGTCCCGTTCTTGTCGCGACCGCGCGTCATCTCCCCGGTAGCCTGAGGAGTCTCGGTAGTGCTCGCGATCCCGCCGGTGGTAGTCGCGCTCTTGCCTGTATCGGTCGCGGTCGCGGTCGCGGTCGCGGTCGCGATCCCGATCGCGATCCCTATAGTCTCTATGTCTGTCCCGCTCTCCGTACCTTCCCTGGTACCGGGATCCGCTCATTGTCTTTGCGATCTGCCGTTTCCCGGCCCGGCTGTATCTGAATTTTGGATTCGCCGCCAGGGATGCATATGCAACTACGCATGCTACATGCATCCCGGGTAACGAAGGGGCTTCCCGTTCCTGGTTGTAGATAAACAAAGCCCACACAAACAACTACTGCCACACCAAAAAAATACACAAAACGACATCTCACACCTGGTACTTATTGCTGCGAGACGCGCTGGTCGCTAGGTAGCAGGCTGCTCAGTGCCACGAACCGACCAGTGCCCGGCCCCAGAGAACAAATGGCCGCCGTCGGAAAGGAGTCGTCCATTAGTGTCGCCGGTGAGTACCCGACCGCCCCTCCGCTCTTTTTCTAGAGAATTGTACTGACAAATAGTCCGGGTACGGCCGTTTACGACAGAAGAGCGCCAGTTCCTCCAGCAGACGCCCAAAGAGCCGGTGTTTCTCGGAGACGGCAACCTGAGCGCCCCCGCGGGAAACAACCAGCACGACAGCGTAACCCGCCATAATGGCCGCGCGATCCGGCGCGTCGTCAACGTGGTGGACGAGAAGATGCTCATCTTCGACCCGCCGGAGAGCAACCCTATCGCCAAGATGCAGCAGTCGGTGTTTGGCAACCGCGCCACGGGCCGCATCCGCGAGCAGCGGTTCATCTTTGACCAGCTGTTCAACGAGGGCAGCGCCCAGAAAGAGGTGTATGCGCGGACGACGCAGCCGCTGCTTGACAACATCCTAGATGGCTACAACGCGACGGTTTTCGCGTACGGAGCGACTGGCTGCGGCAAGACCCACACCATCAGCGGGACGCCCGAGCAGCCGGGCATTATCTTTCTGACGATGCAGGAGCTGTTTGACCGCATAGGCGCCATGCGCGACGAAAAGACTATCGAGGTGACGCTGTCCTACCTCGAGATATACAACGAGACGATCCGCGACCTGCTGGACCCATCGCGCAAGAACCTGTGCCTGCGCGAGGACTCGGATCAGCGCATGTCGGTGTCGAACCTGAGCGCGCACGTGCCGCAGAGCGTCGAGCAGGTGATGGAGATGATTCTGCAGGGCAACCAGAACCGCACCATGTCCCCCACCGAGGCCAACGCCGTGTCGTCGCGGTCGCACGCGGTGCTCCAAATCAACGTGTCGCAAAAGAGCCGAACTGCGGCGCTCACCGAGGCGCACACGTTTGCGACGCTGTCGATTATCGATCTTGCCGGCAGCGAGCGCGCGTCGGCCACGAAAAACCGCGGCGAGCGCCTTGTCGAGGGCGCCAACATCAACAAGAGCCTGCTGGCGCTCGGCAACTGCATCAACGCGCTGTGCGACCCAAAGCGTCGCGGCCATGTGCCGTACCGCGATTCCAAGCTGACGCGGCTGCTCAAGTTCTCGCTCGGCGGCAACTGCAAGACCGTCATGATTGTGTGCATCAGCCCGTCGAGCCAGCACTACGACGAGACGCTTAATACCCTCAAGTACGCGGACCGTGCTAAGAACATCAAGACCAAGGTGATCCGCAACGAGCACAGCTTGGACAGGCACGTCGGCTCGTATCTCAAGATGATCACAGAGCAGCGGCAGGAAATCGCCGAGCTGCGGGCTCGCGAGGCGCAGGTCGCACAGCTGGCGGCCGACAAAGCAGCCAAGGCGCGCGCCGTGTGCGCGCGCGCAGTGCGCGAGGCCGCACAAACCGTGGCGTCGGTCGCGGCGTCAGCGGGCGCGGAGCGCGCCCAGAGAGCGCAGTTACTGGCGCGGTCACGGCTCCTCGAGGCCGAGGTCGGCCAGCTCGAGCTGCTCGTTGGGGTATTTGCGAGTCGACAGGCCGAGCTCGAGGCTCTGCCGGGCATGGACGTCGTCCACGCGAGAGCGGTGGAGCGCCTCGAGCAGCAGAGACACGAGCTGCAGCGCGTCGTACAGGTCCTGGAGCGCGGCGGCGACCACGTAGACGCCGTCGAGGCGTGCATCAGCATGCAGCGCCAGCGGCTCGCCGAGACGCCCGGATGGACAGAAGCCGACGCCGAAACGTTCGAGCACGCGGTCGCGGCCCACCGTGCGCGGTGCGACTTTGAGGTCGCCGCCGAGTCGGCCCGCCTCGCGGCCCCGCCGGCCGCAGTGCTGCACCTCACCGCGACGGTACTGTCTGAGGCACTTGCGGGCATTGCCTCGCTGCAACGGCAGCCAGGCGACTTGTCCCCGCACCTTTTCGCGCTCGCGCAGTCGCTCGTCGCCAGCATGGCGCGTATCGGCGACGACATCGAGGCACCGCCCGCGCCCAGCAACGCCCAGCTCAACTTCTCGAGCCTGTTTGAATCGAAGCACAAGTTTACGGCCGCTCGCACCGCCTCGCCCAAACGGCGCGCGTCCATCCTCAAGCGGCCGCGGCGCTCGAGCCTCGCGGCCGCCGGAGTGCCTCCTGCTGGGTACAAGCGCCAGTCCCTTGTCATGCGGTCCCCCGCGGCCCGCAAGAAGCAAACCAAACGCGTCCGTTTCAGCGAAGCCTCTCCGGGCGTCGCCGGGCCGCCCGCCAAACCGGCCGCTGACGCAGACCCAGCTGCCCCTCAAACCCCGCCAGCTCGACGGCTGTTCTCTGACGAACCGGGGGCCGGCTCAGCCACCGACGCGCCCCAGACAACCACGGGCCTGCAGGAGCTCAACAGCTCGGGCGTCAACGCTGCCAACAGTCGCTCGCCGTCCCCTCCGTCCCCCAGCAGCGCAGTCCCAGTCGTACCCGCTGAGCGCAAGCCCGCCGCTGCTCGCAAAAAGCTCGGGCCCCACGCTGACCTTCGCGCTCGCCCGGGTCTGGCGAGCCGCGCGCTGCCCAAGACGCCAGCGCCAGTCCCCACCGAAAAGGAAAACCGTGACTCTGCTCCGCCGGCGGACGAGTCCAGCCTCACGTCTCCACCCCCATAGCCTCTGCCATAATGATTTTTACGATCTTACGCATCTAACTCGGCATTTTTCTTTACCCTGGGAGTGTTGGCCCCCGAGACCCCGCGGCAACTGGCTCGAGTCAGGTCGTAAAGCGTCAACTGCAGCTGTGACGGGGGTCTGGGGGAGCTACTCCGTAATAACGATATGACTCATTTAGCCGGCAGCCTGGAACGCAACAAGAGCTAGCGAGCGAGACTTTATGCGCCTAGTGTCCCCGCCATACCTTGGCCCCATAGAGTAATGAACCGCGAAGGGGGGCACGGCTGTAGTGCAGGAGCCGCACGGATTTGTGGACTTTATTCCACGGGCCGTCCCTCGGCGACTTGGAAGAAGTAGCCACTGCTTTCAATGCGCACAATCAATCTGTTCAAGGGACATGCCACGAGCCGGCTGCTGCCGAGCCACAGGGTGCTCGAGGCATCAAAGCAACTGCTTACGCCCGACCACCGGCCCGGAGACGACGACGAGGAGGATAGGCACCCGTTGATCTATGGACCCGACGAAGGAGCCCTGTCGGCGCGGAAGGAGTTCGCAGACTGGTCCAACGCTGTTCTGGGAAGTGACACGCGTGCAGAGCACCTCTGCTTGACCAATGGAGCCAGCTACGGCGCGGCATCGGCGCTCCTCCTGTGCACGTCGGCCCATACGGGCTACACGCGGCGAGCTTTTGTGGTCTCGCCAACATACTTCCTGATAAACTCTGTGTTTCTAGACGCTGGCTTCCACGGCAAGCTGACTGCCGTGCGTGAGCAGCCCGGGGGGCAGTTGGACCTCGACTACCTCGAGAAGCAGCTGCAGCACTATGATGCGACGTCTCCAGACGTGACGCTCGACGACGTCCGCAAAATCGTCGGTGACCCATCCAAGGAGCCCGATCAAAAGTTCTATCGCTATGTCATGTACCTTGTGCCGACATTTAGTAACCCGCGAGGCGGAGTACTGCCTCTGGAACAGCGACAGCGACTACTGGCGCTCGCACGCAAGCACGATATACTGCTACTGTGCGACGACGTCTACGACGCGCTGTCGTACGAACAGAACGCCAAGGATCTGCCGCCGCGCATCGTCCAGCTCGATCGCGCCAGCCTGCCGTCCGGCAGCAAGTGGGGCAACACCGTGTCCAACTGCACTGTTTCCAAGCTCATTGGGCCTGGTCTACGCGTCGGCTGGCAGGAGACCGCGACTCCCGCGCTGGCCGCGCAGCTCGCAGACGGCGGTGCTATCCGCTCTGGCGGCACGCCCGCGCACCTCAACACCCTCGTTGTGCGCGAACTCGTTCGCCGCGGCGACATGGAGCCTGTTATCGCTGAGCTTCGGGATGTCTTTGGAACCCGCTCCAAAGCCGCCCGTCGGGCGCTCGAGCAGCACATGCCGGTAGGCACTCTCATCGAAGGTGGCGGTGGTGGCTATTTCTTCTGGGTCACACTCCCCGATGGCTACGATGCGGCTGCCATTGCCGCCAAATGCGCGGACAGGGGTGTCATTCTCGCCCCGGGCTCCGAGTTCGAGGTCGCCGGCGATCCTCAGGGCTACGACCGCGCTTTCCGCATCTGCTTTGCGTACCACGAGGAAGCAGAAATTGTCCGCGGTATTGAGATATGGGGCTCTGTCTGCAGCGAGGCTTCCTCCAGGTGCGTTTCGAAGTAGTGCCATGCTGCTTGCCACTTATCACTTTGAGCTATCTTGGGTGCCCCCAAATCCCCAAATCCCCGTAGCAACTGTTGTTTATCGGGCAGCCACCGCCACGCGCTCCGTTCCGATCAGTCTGGCAGTTGGCACTGCTCAACTGCGCAACAGTTGTTACGGGGATATGTGGACGGGATCCCCAAAAAGAATAGAAGCGGCTACGAGGAACAGAACCCGTACCATACATGAACACATTAATTATGAACGTCTATAAAGCAAGCCTGCCCATGGCAGGCAAGCGACACTTGGATCCCCGATAGTGAAGAAAAATATAATAAAAAACTTTTGCCAGCTGAAAGGACCTCTCAGTCTGGTCATATCGACAGGCAGGAGCCTGGCCAATAGAGATGTGATCTGCGAATGGGCCGCCCAAACAGCCGGTCGAAAACCGTGGGAAGCCAAGCGCAGCCAACAACGGGCCGCAAAGTACCGAATAAAAACACCAAATCCCAAACGAAAACAATCAACAGCCGCCGACGGCAACCGCAGAAGACGCCATCCACGGACGCGGACCCGGGGCTGTCTGCACGGTTGGCTGCGCGCCAATGGCGCCGACAGTCGTAGCGTTGCACATGGAGCACATGCAGCTGCCCCAATATTGGCCGTGCTGATGGTGCTGATGGCGATGCTGCAAGTGCTGTGGGTGGATTGTTGCCGGCTGCAGGTGCTGAGGCGGGACCAGAAACTGCTGCTGAAAATAGCTGGCAAAGGGGGTGGGGGCTGCCGCAGGCCGCGGCGGCAGCTCCGGCGGCGACGCGTACCAGCCGGGCGCCGAGTAACTCGCCCGCATGGGCGAATAGTAGACGGCCGAAAGAGGCCGCCTTGAGCTTGCCGAGCCGGTCGAGCCCACAGGCGAGCACGGGCTCGTGGGCGCCGACCGCCGCCCGGCGGTCTTGCTCTGGCAGTAAACGTCCCAGCAGTGGCCCCACTTGTCCCAGCCGCGGAGGTCGCGCGCAACTAGGTGCAGGCTCCACTTGACAGCACGCAGCCAGTCGCACTCCTCGCGCGTGATGACGGCGACACGCAGACCCGTGGCCTCGCCCCACGACCGGTTCGTAAACGTGTTATCGTCCTGGAACTTGTTGGCGAGGAGCAGCGCGACCACAAGCAGGACGCGGGCTGCTTCGTCCGCAGGCGTAGCGGCGGCGACACCGAGAGACGCCGTGGCAGAGGCAGTCGCCGGCTCGCGTTCGCATCTGGTCAAAACACTGCGGTACGCGCTCGAATCAGCACACCGCTGGCTCAGGTAAACGAGCGCTAGAACAATGGTCGCCTTGGGCAGACGCGTCGCAGTTAGCACTTGGTGCACAAACTTGACAAACCCGGCCGTCACAGGCGCGCTCCCAGCAGGCGAAACAACGCCAGTGGCCATGGTCGCCAAAAAATCGGCCATGATGTCGAGGTCGTAGTCGAGCGTTGCCGACACGCCGCCAACAGGAGGCGCCACAGCGGGCGCCGGCCGTAGTGCTGGCAGTGTCGGCGGGGCAGCCGGGGCCAGAACCGGAGCCACAGCAGGCAACCGAGGAGCATTGTAGTACGTTGTACCGTGACTCCGGTACGCCTCCCAACTATCGGGGTACGCCTCCCACTGGCTCTCGCTGCGGGCCATAGGCACTGCAGGGACAGCCGGATGGATCTGAGGAACCTGCTGAACCGGGACCTGCTGGACCTGCGGTAGCGGCGGGGCAACGTAAAACGACTGCGCCGGTGGCGGCGGCGGTGGCGGAGCAGCCGCCGTCCCGTAACACCCAGCGTACATCGTCAAAAAAAGTGACTCAAGCCAAAGACCGACTCAGTCGCGGCTGTCAGTAGACGGCCTAAAGACTGTTAACTGTCACCGACAGTCACCAAACAGTCAAAAACTGTCACCAAAGACAGTCCACAGGTGTACAAGCGACAACCTGAATTCAGAGATCTTTGAAAAAGATCAACAAACAAAGCAGAAACAAAGAACCAAACCAGAACCAGAATCAAAGGAAACCGACGACAGGTGTTGTTTTTTTCTGGTCTTGTTTAAAACTCAGGAGTCAAAAAAACAAACTGTCGCGGCTGCTGAATATCGCAAAAGCGTAACGAGACTTAGTCAAAAGCTCGCCACAGGCGTACCAGCTTTCACAGAAACAGGCAGAATGCTGTTACGTTTTCTTTCCCGGCAGTGCACACACGCCACCGCACCGGTTCAAAAACGCACACACAGGCTGCCGGACTGCGCGTCCTGGACAAAGACAACGGGGGGAACGGCCGCAGAGCAGACTGGCACCAAACAAATTGGGCGTCAGAACTTTGTCGGCTATCCAGAGACCCGTGTCCTTTTCAAGAGTCGAAAGATGAGGTTTTGATTTTTGGGTTGCCAGAACGTTGTCTGGCGGTATGGTGGTTGAGGCCCTAGTCTGGTCCCAGCTGGAGGGCTTTTTTCTTTGGCGGTATGGTGTACCCTATGACCACTTTTTTTTTTTTTTCTGCGAGGGTCTGGCATTGTGGTGCTGGGTTTGGCGGGACGGTGTATTTTGCGTTGATATGGCAACACGTGTAGTGAGTGGTAGGCTGATGGCGGTAATTACGGCACCGAAGAATAAACCAACTGCAAAGAGGACAGGCGGTTTCGCCGAAGTACCAGACAAAAAGGGGCGCTTTATTTGTCATACACAATACACCATCGTAGCACCAAATCCTCACAGCCACGGACTAGCCATGGCCACCGGAATGCTAGCCGCCGCCGCATGACTCCGCGGCTCTGGCAATATTATCCAGACCAGCGAATCGGGCTGGGGCTTAGGCTCGGACTCGCACGGTGCCGGTGGGTTCGTTGTCGCTCTGACCCGGGCGGGGTCGGGGGCGGGGCCCTATGCAAAGCATTGCTCCGACTTATTGCTCCGACCACCCACTAGCCGGACTTGACCACAAGCCGGATTACCGGCCCAGCAGAAGAACACTTGCCGCGCCGCGTGCCGACCAATAGCGCCGGCGGTAGTTTGGTCAGTGCTCGCGCGCTAGGCTGGAGCTTACACCAGTGGTTCGATGTTAGGGCAGTAGCCAACAGGCCCAGGCCGGGCGGTCTGGACGGGCACTTCCCCACTTAGTGAAGCGCGGCTTGACGTCATGTGTCTTGACTGCTTCGGCGGGACGCCAGATCGAGAAGCTCTGGCGAGTGAATAGCGGCATGGGCTGGGCGGGCATTCAAGGCGTCCTCGTGCGTAGTGGGTTTTGTTTTGTTGTTGGTATACGGGAGGGCCCGCCAGTGCCTAGCCGGGGCCCGGCGCATCGCCCCGGCATCTGTTCTTCGCCAAACCTACCGTAGGGACCCTGCCAGGCTACATTTCCGTTGTCACGGCAACCGGCCCGTGACTTCTGCGGGCGGCTATCTGACAGTAATTCCATGTGAAGCGGAGGCAAGTGTTGCATGGCCAAGCACCTCGGCTGGGGCCAAGGACCGGCGCCGATCCGGCTTTGAGCGGTGCCGGCAAACGGGCACATCCTACGCCAGACGCCGTATCGTAGCTTTACCACGGCAGTCGTGAAGCAGCTGCTACTGGGATCTAGCCAGGGAAAAACCGCTCTATCACGGGTTCCGGCTGCGACTTCCAAGGTTGCGATGGGAGACCTGGCGCACCCTGAGCCCCGAAATGTCACAAATTTCTTCCGCGCCGACACCGTTGCGGCAGGCATATCGCACCTAGATAAACGCGCCCGACTGTCTAAACTGGGTATTCGATGGCCATTGGAGAGCAGCACGCACTGATAGTGATTTGGCAGCTGGCGCTCCCCATTGGCTGGCCATCGCGCCGCGACGTGCAGGTACCTGCAGGCCACAGATAAGATAGACGCTAGTGTTCTATCAAGGCACTCTGCCGGCACGGGCTGTGCGCTGCACCTTGGTCCCGGCCGTTATCGTAGTCTGCCCGGACACTTTGACTTAGAGCAGTGACCGCAGTCGCCTGGACTTAGCGCAGTGACCGCAACCGCCTGCATCGGATGGGATCGTTGCCGCGCTCTTGGCGCCCGCTAAGGGCCCACGCCGTCTAGCCTGTCCGAGGGCATGCGTGCATGCGACCCAGACGACAGACAGCAAGCGGCGCAGATTCTGTGCGCAAACCCTTTCCGGGTACGTGGTATGCCGGGCTGCTGGCGAGGGCCAGTTTGCTCTTGGTTCCGATTTGCAAACACACGGCCGGCGGCACGAGCGTCTATCGTTTGTGCGGTGCTTATCGGATATCGACGGGCAGCTAGCCGATTGACCGCTACAACTCCTGACAGGTTTCCGACACTATTGGCCCAGTCTAGAACTCGGCTCGGCTCCGAATGTACACGAGTCTGCACTCCATTGTTGGGATCAAACTAATGCCCTCAAGCTTCTAAAGTTTGCCAACCCCCACCCAGTCGGCGTAGAACGCCTTCCCCAGACTCGGTGGACCCTTTGTGCCGCCCGTTCCGCTCGCACGCATCCGCATCTAGGATCAGCCCCCTCCCCCTCATTTCCCCCCCCCCCCCCCGGCCACGGCCGGCGTGGCGCCCTGCGCTCTTTCGGCCGTTGGCGCCCGAGGTGATACGCTAAGATCCGTCTACGCCTTGGTGCATGTGCGAGTGCGGGGCAGACGCAACGCAACCCACGAAAAGGTTGGCAGGCATCTGGCGGACATGCCCGCGCTGGTACCCTGGATCTGGGCGTGACGACTCCGCTCGGGGACCGCCTCGAGCCCGCCTAGTCACCATATCTTCTAATCTGGCATCCTGCGCCGTTCATCGTCGCCCACGCGCAAAAACTCGGCCGCTGGCCTGATAACCTCGCTGCATGCATTATCAGCGACCTGAGCCGCCGCCCCCGCTGTCGGCGAAGACCGAGCTGCAGATTAGTCTTGGACCCTTTCCTGATCGGCTCCACAGATACGTCCCCGCGCCCGGGATATGTATAAGAGCTGCAGAGTCTGCGCCAGTGTTTCTGGCACCTCAGACAGCAAGACAGCGACACTTCGCGACCACAAAACAAAAACAAGACGCCTACACCACTACGATCTGCACTCGTGAATCGTAGATAAAGCGTCTACCCCTCCTCCCCGAAGCGCACCGGGGCCTTTTTCTTTTTCACCTTTTATGTCTCTTCAGCTTGGACGATGGAAGAAGCATACCAGTCACAGCCGCCACACTCATCGGCCTCGTCACTCCCCGTGGCTGAACCCGCCAGCGACAGCGGGTACCGACGACGCGGCATGGGCGCCCGCGTCGGGGGCGGCTTGAAGGACTTTGGTCAAATGACATACCGCAAGTTCACAACCCACAAGGGCCTGATTGGCGACTTCGACTACGCCTATCTGTTCACGCCCAGCGTTCCATTCATGAAGAAGCGCGATCGCCCGGCCGTCTTCTTCTCTATCAACTCCGACATGCCCGTCATGCTCGGCCTCCTTCTCGGTCTCCAGCATTCTCTCGCCATGATCGCCGGTCTTGTGACTCCACCGCTCCTTATGTCCGCCATGGTCAACCTCGACGAAGAGCTCACCCAGTACCTCGTGTCGGTTTCGCTCCTTGTCGCCGGCATGCTGTCCATCATCCAGATCCGCCGCCTTCATATCTACAAGACCAAGTATTATATCGGCACGGGCCTGATCTCAGTCTTGGGCGTCTCCTTCGGTACTGTATCGGTCGCAGCTGGTGCGTTCCCGCAGATGTACGCCAACGGCTTCTGTCCAACAGCAGAGGATGGCACAAAGCTCCCCTGTCCCGACGCCTACGGCGCGCTCCTTGGTACCCAGATCGTTTGTGCCCTGCTAGAAATTCTGCTGTCCTTCACTCCGCCTCGCATTCTCCAGCGCCTATTCCCGCCGATCGTTTGTGGTCCCGTCGTCCTGCTCATTGGTATCTCGCTTATTGGCACGGGTCTCGAAGACCTTGGTGGCGGCTCCTCTTGCTTCTCGCCTCGCTCCATGTGCGCGACCGGCAGCGGGCCCATGGCTGCTATGTGGGGCGACGCGCGGTTCATCGGCCTCGGCTTCCTCGTGGTGGTCACCATTGTCATATGCGAAAAGTGGGGCGCCCCCATCATGAAGTCGTGCGCGGTTATCGTGGGGCTGCTCGTCGGCTGCATCGTCGCCGCGGCCTGCGGTTACTTTGACCGCACCAACATCGACAAGGCTCCAGTCGCCACCTTTGTGTGGGTCCACACGTTCAAGCTGTCCATTTATGGTCCACTCGTGCTCCCGATGCTCGCGGTATATATTGTGTGCATGATGCAGACTATCGGCGATGTCACTGCCTCGTGCGATGTGTCCCGCGTCGCCGTCGAGGGTCCCGAGTACGAGACTCGTATCCAGGGTGGTGTCCTCGCCGACGGTGTCGCCTCCATTATCGCCGCTTTCATGACAATCCCGCCCATGTCGACCTTCGCCCAGAACAACGGTATCATCGCTCTCACCCAGTGCGCCAACCGTATCGCCGGGTACTGGTGCTGCTTCTTCCTCATTGTCATGGGCATCTTCTCCAAGTTTGCCGCCGCGCTGGTCGCCATCCCCAAGCCGGTTCTTGGTGGCATGACGACGTTCCTCTTCACCTCGGTCGCCGTCTCGGGCATGGCTATCGTTTCCAAGACGAGCTTCTCCCGCCGTGACCGTTTCATCCTCACTGTCTCGCTCATGTTTGGCTTCGGCGCCGTCCTTGTCCCGACGTGGTTCAGCTACGTCTTCACCTACGACGGAGACAACAACGCGCTCAAGGGATTCCTCGATGCCATCGTGCTGGTTGTCGAGACCTCGTACGCCATCAGCGGTATCATCGGTGTCGCGCTTAACCTGTTCCTTCCTCAGGAGGAGGATGGTCGCGACACTGCTGAGACCACTGAGGAGCTCACCGGCGTTGTTGTCGAGCGCGCGGAGTCCTCTGCCGGCTCCCAGCGCTACACCGAGAAGATTGTCTAAGCTCTATTTATTGTCTGTCCTTTGAATAACATTACGTATGGGATTTTTTTGTGAGTGTAGTGTAATCCCACCATACTGCTGATTGCGATATCCACTACTCGGTAGCAGCCTGCGAACCATCTGCTAACGGGATCAGGGGCTGAGCTCCAGCAGGTAAACGCCTCGGGAAGCTCGCACTCACAGGCGCGAAGACATACAAGTAGATGCAATATTATTACAATGCAAAATAAGAGGTAGGGGCCATGGGCCTACTTGGAAAGCATGTCAACGACCCAGGCACGCGGCTTTCCGCGGAGGCGTATGGCGTCGACAAACCATTCGGCGGTGATGGTATCGCCACTGTCGACAGCGACACTCACGGCGCATTCGAGCAGACGGCGAGTGAGGGGCAGACCGCGCGACTGGACGTCATCGACCACGCGGGCGGCGAGAGCGGCGTCGCGGTTCGCCCCGGCCAGCTGCAGCATGCACACAAACGTATCCTCGCTCGGCGGCACGCCGCTAGCAGAAAGTGCAGAGTAGAGCTGCGTCGCGAGTTCGAGGTTGTCGCCCTCGACGGCCGCTGCAAACAGGCAGTTGAAGATGAGCGTGCGAGTGCTCGCGGGCAGCTGTCGTGAGCTTTCGCCACGAAGGTACTTTTGGACGATGCGGCCAAGCGCAGCCGGAGAGCAGCGAGCTAGAGCTTCGACAAGCGCAGACACGTCGCGCAGACGGACGCGCGACGCAAATTCGTCTCCAGCGCGCACGGCCATGTCGACGGCCTTGTGTGTCTCGTTTGCGCGCGCGCGCGCCTCGACGAGCCGCAACAGCGGCCGAACATGCTCTCCGGCCGAATCGACAATTTCGGCGTCGGCGTTTCTGGATAGTTTGTAGGACCGCGTCGCGGGCTGGTCTTGACCCCCGTCTGAATGCCGCTCGCGCCTTCGCAGCCGCAAAAACGCCCACCGCACCATCTCGTAGTCTCCATGACGCGCACCAACGTCCATAATGCGCTCGCAGCACCAGTCGTCGAGCTCCACACGGCCGGGGATCGCCGCATGCTTCCACGCCCAGTGAAGCGCCTCATAATGGCCCGTATCGCACGCACTGCTCACAAAAAGCCCCCATGTCCGCGCATACAGGTTGCCGGCCTCCTGGAACAGCATTCGTGTCTCCTCGAGCGCCGCGTCCATGTCGCGCACGTATAAAAGCGCCATGACCAACAGCTCGTTGACGTGCACCGACAAAAGCTTGCCCTTGCCAGCATTGATGGAACGCATCTCGGCCACGTGGAACAGCGCAGCCTCGAGCGATCCGGATGACAGCAGCAGCACAACCATGCGGTCCATGAGCTCCAGCCGGCCCGCGTTCGTGAACAGCCGGTTCGACTGGTTGATCAAACGCCAGTACTTGTATGCGAGCACCGCGTCGCCCGTCGGGGCCACGAGCTCAAACGTTGTCTTGGCCGTTTCAGCCGACACGTTGAGCCCGAGCCGAGTCAGCTGTTCGAGCACCGCCAGTGCCAGGTCTGCGTGGCGCGCTGTGACTCCACTTGTGGCATCCTGCGCAACCGCCGCCAGCATTGATTCATAAAACGACTCGGGACCGCGCTCATGCTCCTGCAGCGCACGGGTCCCTATCTCCAGCACCTTTTGTGGGTCCTCTGTTTCACTGATCTCCTTCATAATCCCGGGCCATGGATTGCCATACGGGAATAAGGATAGCGCTCGCGTAGCTCGTAACCGCAAGGCACTGTGGCCCCGTATCTGTCTCCGTCGGAAATCATGCAAACCACGGACTCCGGGCCCGTTGCCGACTCTATTTACCCCGCCTGACACACCGTTTGCCTTGATCCCTAGCTCCAAACGCGACAGCCAGCCAACACAAGCCAGCCATCGCCTACCACCCGCACACCGTGGGCAGAGCATCGGCCGTGGAAAGTCTGCTGCCTTTCAACTTCGGCCTGATCAGCTCACTGCGCCTTTGGCGCGTCCACGCGCGGCTGAATTTTTCGCCTGTGAAATTTGCCCTGGCAAGAATGCATATATGCATTCTGTCTTGGCCATGCTGTGCTTGCTGTTGCAACGTTCGCGACGCCTGGAGTCCCACCCGCTACATACTAAGGCCCACAAATCTCTCCAGAGAACACTTTCAGAGAAAACTGTCAGGGAAAACTTCCACATCGCCTGCTCGCAGCCACTAATCACTCTGCATATTGCGCATATCACACCTGTGCGGCGAAATTTTCCCGCGCTCGACTTCGATTCTTCGACCTCTCCACACGTTTTCTGAGCACGTCGTCCACGTCCAGCATGCTGCGCTCTATATCGCGCATTACAACGGTACGTACGGGGTGTATATCGTATGCTGCAACCAGTAACTAACAAATAGCCCCGCGTGGCTACGGCCCTGCGGCCAGGCTACTCGAGACTCGTCGGAGCCCCAGCTCTCTCGGTCATGGGCCGCCGCTTCAACTCTACCGAGACCGCCACGGCAGCTGCGGTCCAGTCCGTGGCTCCTATCAAGACGGAAATCGCCGCCGTTGCACCTGAGCCCGCGCTCGAGGTCGCTCAGAAGGTCGTTGAGACCGTCTCTCCCGACCAGATCGGCTACTTCCAGTCGGTCGGCCTCGCCCAGACCTGGTGGTGGCCGCCAGACTTTTTCGCCCACATTATGGAAATGGTCCACCACTACTCCGGCATGCCGTGGTGGATGACCATATCGGCCGTGACGGTGGGCCTGCGTCTCGCCATGTTCCCGCTGTACCTCAAGTCGTCCAACGCGACCGCCAAGATGACTCGCATCAAGCCTGAGCTCAACAAGCTCATGAAGGAGTACCAGCTGTCGGACGACCCGGCAGCTGCCCAGATGGCCATGACCGAGCGCCGCAAGCTCCTCGACAAGTACAACATCAAGACGCGCCACCTCATGCTCCCCATCGCCACGATTCCTCTTTTCCTCGGCGTGTTTGGTGCCATCCAGGGCATGTCCCGTGTCCCAGTCGCCGGCATGATGTCCGAAGGTCTCGGCTGGTTCACCAACCTGGCGGCGCCGGACCCATACCTCGGTCTCCAGCTGCTGACCGCGGGCTTCTACGCCGCCTCGTTCAAGTTTGGCGGTGAGACAGGCTCTAACAGCCTGTCACCCGCTATGCGCAAGCTCTTCACTTACATGCCGTTCATCGCCGTGCCCATGACCATGTCGCTGCCGGCCGGCACTTGCTTTTACTTTGCGCTCAGCGGTGTCATGTCGGTGGGCCAGACGGCGCTCATGCGCAACCCGGCGTTCCGCCGCGCCCTCAAGCTTGAGCCCATCGTCAAGGCCCCGCCTACCGAGGAGGACGCCATGTCGGTGTTCCAGAGCTTGCGAAGCTCTCTCGACAAGGCCAAGCAGCGCGCCGAGGCTCAGGCAAAGCGTGACAACAAGACGAAGCTGGAGTGGGATCAGTTCCGCGCCGCCCAGGAACGCGAGTTTGCGCGCATCAAGCCCAAGAACAAGTAGAATATCCGGGGCAGATCCCGGCTTGTACATAATTCGTCGTATATTTAAAATATTTCTACTGCAGGGCCAAGGAAATATCGTACTTGCTTGTTGACATAACGTTACTACTGCAACATACAGACTGTGGGGCGGGCGGCGTCAATTGATCTTAAAGTGCAAAGGACTCGACCACGCGCGGAGCTTGCGGCTAAACATAATAGCGACACCGCAAAGAACCTAAACGACTTGGTCACAATCCTCGCCATGATTGCGCGAGATACTCTCGCCGCAAATGTCTCCGGCACTGAGACTTCTTGGCCATCTGATGTTCTTATGCCCTTAGTGCTACATGATTGCGACGACCGCACTTAACCAGGTGCCAACTCAAATCGAGCTCTGTGTGGGGACGAAGTGGAGTTCGATGGAATGGATGCAAGGGCTAATCTTACCCCACACTTGTCCCCGCAGTGGCGTGCATATGGCCAATAGACAAGACAACCCAGTAGACCGGTTTATTAAGAGTTAGGCTCCAGGGTCGAAACTCGTTGGGGGTAATGCAGACTGTGGAGGCACTGTGAGAAAAAAAATCTCTAGACGCTATCAGTAGTATTGCCTGTTCCCGCAGCTGATCTAGGATAATCCGCAGTTGCTGACGGACACATCAACCCATGGAACTCCAAGCTGTATAAATTACGCCATGCAGTGCAGTTAGTATCAGCTAGATTGGCGAGACGGCGAGACAAGTAAAATAGATTCTCATAACTAAGCATTAACAGTACGTAAGAGCATACAACTCGAAAAACCGGTCACACAAACCGCATGCCTCAAATCCAAAATGACATCAGTGAGTCTTGAAATTGAGGGGCGCGGCCCAGTTGCGGAGTCGGTGACCGAAAATCATCAGCGGAATGATGGCAAAGACAAAGACAGCCCCAACAATCGCAGCCATGATGCCGAACATCTTAATAGTTCCCATGGCAGCAGCCCATTCAACCATGAAGTAAGAGACGACGAAGCCGCCAGTGGTGCGAGCCAAGTTGACGATTGACGTCAGCTCACCGGCTGCTTCGGGGTAGCTGTCGAGGTTGTAAGCACTGATAGCAGTCGTAGTAATCATGATGCCAAAAACGTAGAGTCCCCAGGAAACTGCCATGACCATATAATGCCAATGGCGCTCGAGGGTGTAACCCAGAAGGACAAGGCCAAGAATCATGAATGGCACTGAAATAAACATGGCCTGAAGTCGCGCTTCAGCCTCGAAGACACCCTTGTGACGGCGGATGTAAAGTTTTGCGATCTTGTCATGGAGGTAATGGCCGAAAAGCTCACCAAGACCGGTAGCAACGAGCGGCGCAAAGTAAATGTATCCGATTTGCAGAACGCCGAATCCGTACACAGGGCCTAGGAACTGAGCAAGAGTCGTGTTGATGCCAACAACCCAGGCAAAAGTCAGCAGGTAGTAGAAAAAGCTGATGCACACCGTGGGCCTGGAGAATGCTTTAAAAACACGCATGCATGATCCGTAAAATGTGTTGCGAAGATGACGGCTCTTGTACTGCGGAATACCGATCATTCGGCCGAAATGCGTGCCGCGATCTGGCTGGTCGTCCGCCGGGATGCGACGGTCGTAGTACGTTTCCTCAAGGAAGAGAATAATCGCGATAAAACAGAGCCCGGTAGCGATAGAGTACACGCCGAACGCCCATTGCCATTTCTGAGTGTTGACGATGAAAGCAGCAAACAGCGGGCCGAAGTATGGCGATGTGACGATAAAGCCGGCCCAGATGTTAATCTTGCGAGCGTGCTCGTGGAAGTAGAACATGTCCTTGATGAACATCATGCCGGCACCCTGTGTGACAGTAGAGAAGAAGCCATTGAGGATTCTAGCGGCCATGAACTGGTTAAAATCGCCAGCTGCCGTACACCATATGGCAGTCCAGGTTGCCATGAGCATGAACCAGAAAGCTGTCGGATAGCGGCCCAGATAAGAACCCATAATCGTTGCAAAGATACCGCCAGCTCCAAGCATGAAAACATTTCCGACCTGGGAGTGGTTGACGGTAGTTTCAGGTATGCCCCAGATCTTTGCCTGCGCGATGAGCGTCACAGCACCCGTGGCGGATCCGTCGTCAGGCAGAAGGGCAGTAATTGATACAATAAGAAGAATGACATGCTTCTTCCACCAGCTCCAGTTGAGCGGATCTCGAGGATCGTCCGATGGCTGTGGAATGAGCACAGTGTGGCCGTCCTTCGCAACCTTGTAGTGGCCATGGTGCGTGGCCTCGAGCTGCGAGACGTCGGTGATGTAGCCTTCGCGTTCGGCCAGGCGATCGAGGTCCTCGTTGACGTTCTCGACGTACTCGCTGGGTCCGATCTCCTTGTCGTCGCTCATTTTCAGGAAGTCTATTCTGAAGCTTTGACCAAGAGTAGCCAAGCGATCAAGCGAACCAGCCATGGTTTATATGCGTCCTCGCGGGGTTGCGCATCAGTCCAAATGCAGTCCAAGCCCTAGCTTGGTATCGAAGGACGCAGGGACAGCGGTAATTCGATTGTCCGGGTTTCGAGCAGTGGCGGAGAAATGTGGGCGCAGGTGGGCAATCTCCGCACCAGCAGGGCTACTAGAATGGGTCGGCCGCAGTGGCCACCTAAACTAGTACACACTGGGAATTTGAGCTTGCCAGCATGCGGGCTCTTCTGAACATTCGGATATGATGGCAGAAGGAACTAAGCGACGTATTTGGAAGCTGCTCGCCCGAATACGCCGCTGTTCGCACGCGTAGGTCTTTCTTCGGCTAGCGGCTGAGCAGATGGGATGCCAAAGCATTTGCGCTATATCGGCGTGAGAGTCTATGATCTTACACCTACAAAAGGGACGGCAATCGGGTCCCCGATACACACGCCGCATTAGGGCTGGAGTGTCTGACATCGCCTCGCCCTGCCAATACCTACGCTGCTTGGAACAGCTTTCAGTAATGATCGCCAACTACCCTTGTTTGTAGAAGCGGGTATCACTAATTGGGCCGTTACGATATTGCAGTCGAGGGGGCTAGCGGGGCTGCAAGAGGCGGGCCAACGCCAAGTGCGTGGAGAGCCGGCTACGTGACGCCTTCGGACCCTGAGGCGGGGTCCCAGCCGGCGGGGCCGTCCCCGACGTCGGGATGGCGAGTAAGTACTCGGGCCCAGGAATTGTTCCAGAGGACAATATATATTCGCATATGGACCTGCGCAGGTTGTGTAAGACAAGCGCCAATGCCTCATCTTGCGAGATGCCAAGTTACGGTTAAATGGGCAGATGGTGCGGCTGAAAAAGCGGGGTACATGATGCGGTTGGCCAATGCGCCCAAAAACACGCCAGCCCTTGCGAGCGGGGTAATAGCGCGCTCGGGGAACTAGCTGGGTAGCAGAATTTTACATCACGTACACTGAGGCGCGCCTTGGGTGCTCGACTGGGTCATATCCATCTTTCCGGCCTCCCGCATTCCGCTTGCCCCTGCAACTATTGCCCAGGGTATAGAAATAACCTAACCGGGAACCGGAAAAGTGAAGAAGCGGCCCCTTTCTGTTGGCTGGTTGGCAGCCACCCTGCAGAGCTCGTCGCCCTGGAGCCCTGAGTGACCTGACAAATACCCCCAAAACCCGTGTTCAGATTTCCCACCCCCCCCCCCGCTCCCGCCACGCACCCCACAGCGCATATGGGCTATGCGGTACTTGTAGTCTACTTATGCTAGTCGCCTTGTCATCCATATGTGGTACAGCGACTACAGACGCGAGTAGGCGCGCGGCTCGCCGGATCCCATAGCCTTGATGTCCTCGTCGATATGCTTTCTCGCCAGCTCGGGCCTGCGATCATCGTCCGTGACGCTTCGAACGCGCTCGGCGCGATTGTCGAGGTAGCCTAGCACTCGGTCGATGCGGCGGGCTAGAAACGCTCGGATCTGCTGGTAGGTCTCCCTAGGCTTTTGCATTACCATGAGATGGTCGCCTTTGGGCACTTCAACCTCGCTTCCGTTGTTGAGCGCTGCTTTGAGCTTGTCCATCATGCCGGGCGGATTCCAGGTGGAGATTTCGCCCTTGACAACGAGTACTTCGTGCTGAATTCCGCTGAACTGCGTGACCGGGCTCCGGGCCAGGTACTGCGCACCAATGTAGCTACCGAGCTGCTGCTCGTAAGGCGTCTTGGCCAGCCAAGAGCCATCGGGCGCCTGCGCAAAGTTGTTATCGATAAAGAGCTTGAGCACAGCCGGTTCAAACGTGCGCAGGTGAGAGCGCGGGTTCTGAAGGAACTTGTCAAGATCCTCGCGACTGGCAAAGCGGTCTTTTGTGACCTTAGAAACACGTGCCATGAGGCCGGCAAACGCCTTTGCATTAGCTCTCGGATCAGTGCCTCCCGTGCCGACGACCGGGTCAATGACAACCGCCGAGTCGATGAGCGCCGGCTCGAAAAGTGCCGCATGTAGCGCGAACGAGCCGCCCATGGAGTGTCCAATGACAATAGTACTCTCCGGGGCGACGTTAAGCTGCCGCAGGACCGCAATGATATCCCGGCCGCCATCGGACCACGTGAGGTGGCTGCCGAGCTTACCATAATTCACGGCGTACGAGTCGCAGTGGTTCACGGCGTCCATAGCCACGACGAGGCCCAGCTTGTCGCCAAACTCCTCCAGGGCCATCTCAATCATGGGCTCCCATACTTCCTTAGAGTATGACGTCGCGTGCACAAAAAACAGGTTGGCCCGCCGATCGCGATAAGGTGCCCGGTAGTCGTCTCGGTCCGCGTCCGAGTACACATTGCACACGAGCTCGAGCCGGTCCTCGGGCGACACGGTGCTCTGGGGCGCCTCCCGGGGGTAGTGCGCTTGAAAGATATATGATTTCTTTGTCAGCTTGACCATTGTTAGTAGAGATCGCAAAGACTGTAAAGCAGTACCGGCTCGTGTATACGACGCGGGCCCAGTTATGTAGTTCGTTAAGTTGTACCGATGCCGGCAGAGCCGACGAGTACCTGGTGGGGTCGCACGGCTGACGAGAAGGGTCCGGGCACGTTGTACCGAGGCGCCGAGGCCCCTACGCATTTGAGAGTGCCGTTCAGCCATAAACGTCTTAGCGCGCGATATTCTAGGGGTTCAGAAACGCCGAAAGCGCTGTTGGATGTTAAAGCTTGGGCTGTACCGGCGCTGACACACGCCTCAGTCCACAGTGGCTGTACAGGCAGTGCTGCACCACTGCAAGACGTAATCATACATTGCAATATCTACGAGAGCTTGACTCGGTGCAATCGTTGACCGTACTCCACGTAACGGAGTGCTGTTTCTTTTCAGATTCGCTAGCCCAGCCCCAGACTTATAGTGACAGCGACTTCTGTGACGGAAGCATTGTGTGAGGGAACCAGCCCAGTGAAACTTGTATCGGACCAGCAGTTGGAAAGAGCGCACGGCTCGCATACTGGGCCAAATACTGGGCCAGGTCCGCATCCAACGCTGGCCGTCGACTCAAGTTGAGTCACCAGTGACCGCCAGGCACTCTATTGGGGTACGGATACAGGGCTAAATATGGGCACCGATCCAGGGCTAGGGTGAAGCTATTTAACGAAGCGATCAACGTGAGCACCTGCCATACTATATGCGACATATTCACACCGGAATCCCGGTCGTATAGTGTAGTGGTGATCACTCCGGATTTTGATTCCGGCAACCCCGGTTCGAACCCGGGTTCGACCTCTCTCCTTTTTTTTCACGTCCTTGTAACCGACGGCCAGCCCACGATACTTTATGCGCTGTAGACTAGCGCCTAGCACATTTTGTATTATGCCCCGCGCTTTGGATGGCGTTTTAGGACAAAATGACAGTCACGTACCGAATAAATCTCAAACGTGGCCCTAGCCCTGATGGAATAAAAGGGTACAAAAATTTCGCCAGAATTCTGCTTTTATGTGCTCACCCAGCATTGAAGAGCGCGGTCGGTCGACAAAATACCGTGCTCTGGCATTGATTGGTATGTTTCTAGTGCATTTCGCGCTTTTGCTTGCTATGATTATTTTTTTATAATTGTTCCTGCTGAGAGATTCGTGAGGATACAATTTTAAGGTAAAACGTTTCAATCCCATATGAGCCATTACGACATGACACAGGGGGAAGCAACCAGTTGAATTCCGCCTAACAACAGGTAAGCAAACGGCGTCTCAAGCTGGAGTCTGGATGAGGATTCTGTCGACCGGGCGGACATATGATCCGGGCCCATTCAAGCGCCCGACCGTACAATCGGGCGTGGGTCCGGATGTTGATGAAAGGTCGTTTTGGCATTCTTTAGGGTGCTCTGACATGAATTTTTTTCCGACCCGTATGAGGAGTTGCGAGACTTGCGCTAACGATAGTTGGGCGCCGTGAATGGCCACATAGTGCATGTGCGCTGTCAACACTAGCGGGATTCGCCTTCGGAGTGTCGTGCTAGTGTTGTCAGTGCTTGGGATCCAATGACGAACGTAATATTCACACTGTACGAGGGGAGACCCTATGACTACGAAAACTTATAACTGATTTAATGACTCTGAGGATCCCACTTGTGTATCTAGTATTTAGCGAAATACTTTAAATTTGGATGTTAAGTTCACCCTCAGACTGTTTGCCGTGATATGAGTATTCAATTATGAGGTTCGACGCGCAACCTCAACATGATGCCACAGCTGGTTGCGAGCCAACGGCTCCGCATGAGTGGGCTACGCAGGGTCGCTCACTAAACTGCGGTATAAGCGCCACTCTACACCTTAAACTAACTGGAGCAAAAACAAAGGGGCCTCAGAAATTCGTCGCCGTCGCAACCAGCCCGCGGCTGAGTGCATCGGAACTCGGCACGGCTGGGGACAGTAGGCAAAGTGACGTACAGGGGTCCAAGGGCGGCCATTTTAGGGGGTGTTCCCTCGCAATGTCCGAAAACGAACGCGGGGAACGCCCGGCCAGGGAATTTGTGGCGGGTTGTGCGAGGGCGGCAGATTTTGACTTGCGACAGCGTCCAGTGTATGTGACGCTGGGCTGTATCTGGCGCGCATAGAGTCTGCGTGCCGGGGACGATAAGCGAGAGAACAGGTAGATGTAGATGTAGCTGCACGGTGTTGTGCTGTGCTCTTGTCAAATTCACGGCAGCTTTTGAAATACGCTGATTCGCCGCCGGGGCCAGCGAGCCAGTTGGAAATATGCGGGCCAAGCTGGGGCGATGATCTACACAGCCGGGATGTGTTATCCGATCGCCGGATTCGGCTTGGCGAGTGAGTGCAGCTCGGCTCCTGGTGTGCTCATTGGCATGGGCAGTACCAGATGAGAGAGTGCTGGCGAATGCCCGCCGGTTTCAGCTCCGGATGCTGCCATACATCCGATCAGGGCTGCCGAACGACGAGATGCTCCGACACCTGCAGGACGGTTGTGCAGCAGCCGCAGATCCTACAACGGGTTCATCGATCGGACGTCAGCCGGGGGCGAAAGAAAAGATGATAAGCCCGCGGGACGACTATGCTAGTACACGTGGACGCTAGGGGCGACACTGGCGGCGGGGTTCAGACAGTGTCTGCTTGTCTTGGCCCACCGCAGAGCCTAGAGCCTGCACGGGCGTTTCTGATGGGGAGCACTGTCAGACGGGTGCATACGGAACGCGGCGCAGACACAGTCAGGTGGCCCCAGAACAAAGGGCGTGCGCGAGGACGAGAATTGACAGCGTGCCGCCCAGGCGGCCAGCGGCATACGGCCCTGCTCGGGAGCGCGATGGAGCTTTTTACACGACCGCAAGGGACTGAGGACGTATAATTTCGCGCGATCGGGGGCTGGGGCACTGGGGCGCGAGTGTCTTAGCCGCAGGGCAGCCGACCGTTTGTGCGGTGGCGAGCACTGCTATCCATGACACTGGACCTAAATTTCAGCCTGTGCGCCTAAATTGCAGTGCCCGAGACGGCCGCCCGTCCTGTAGCAAGCCAGCCTCCACCAGGTTTGGTCCGGAATCCCACAAACAACCGCCGGTACCCGTCCGCAGGGCATGGGTTCGCCGGTTTTTTCTCTTCTCTAAGGGCAGGGGCAAGCAGGTGCGTGCGGCGTGCGGCTCATTGCGCCTGTGTCGCCGCGCAGCTGAAAAATTTATATACAAACGGAGATGCGCAGAGGCCTCAGGTTTTTTTTTTGTTTTCTTGCCACAAGCCCCAAACAGAGGAAGCGAAACCAGTCCGTACCGCGCACAGCACTACTCGGTCGGAGACCTCTGGGCACACTTGTATCAACAGGCATTGAATAGGAGACGCGAGCATCGACGACGAATGGCTGTTACTCGACGAAGCAGCATGAAGCGAGGCGCTGAGCACCCGAGCCCGCGCGCCCGACCGCACCACCAGCAGGGTCCGTCGGCGGCCGGGCCATCGACGGGCGCCTACGACGGCCGGCCCGGAGCCGCCAAGCGTATGAAATTGGACGCCGACGACGGCACCATTGCCGGCCGCACCGCTAGAACATCGCGGAGACGGCACGAGTCGTCGGTCGAGGTGTCGACGGACCCGTCTGTGGGGCCGGCACTGTCGCCCATTGTTACGCGGCGCGGCCGGCACGCCACAATGCTGACCCGCAGCCGGCGCGACGACCACGCCAAGGTTCCTTCCAAGTCGGAGCCGACCGCCGCTTGTCATACCGCTTCCGCCCACCCGACCGCAGCCTGGGACGCCCCCGAGCCGGCTGCTTCTGTCGCCGACGAGATGGAGTCGCTGCTGGATGAGCGGCAGCTGCCCATGGACCTGCCTGTCGTCGTGGACGTTCAGCGCGACGCGCATGTTGCATTCAAGAGTCTCGACGACGCAGACATCTCTGCCCGCCAGGCCGCTCCCGGGCGCTGGCCGCTGGCCCCGGAGGCGGACGAGAGCTCGACGTTTGCGCTTCTGGCGGGCGACAGGCGCGCAGCGTCGTCTGCCAGCCCGGAGGCGGCCGCTTCGGCTGCCGTTGCCGAGGACGCACAGCCTTTGGCGGCCGGCGCCGCCGAGCCGGGCCTTGAGGACTTTCTCGACTGCGAGTCGCTGACAGAGGACGACGACAGCGACTCTGCGCTGTCGCCCGAGGCGAGCCCGAGCCCCGTGACGCCGGCCCCGGCACTCGCCGACAAGGCGGCCGCGACGTTCTGGAGCGAGAAGAACATTCCCATCTGCGGCTACCGCTGCCGCAACGACTCGAACAGTATGGTCTCGTTCCCGCCCCCGAATCGCGCGCGCCTCATGGCGGCGCTGTCGTCGATCGAGGGCGCCGACTACCAGCAGGCCGTTATTGTGGCCACGGGTATGAACAGGCGCAGTCTGCTGTCGGGCCGAGCCCGCCAGATGTTTGCCTGAGCGCGTTGAGCGCATTATTTATTCCACTTTTTATGACGTTACGAAGACTACCGATCCACTCTGTACCAATTGAACTAATATTCTTTGACTGAGGTTGTGGCGCCGCTATTCGTGTCTCCAAATTTTTTTTTTGTTTTGGTACTGTCTCGGTAGTGAGTATTAGTTGTATAAATCGCTTGTAAATAATATCTCGTTCTAGTTTCAAGGTCTTGTAGTCCAATTTTTTTTTGTTTTTTTCCTGCTCAGGGGTTTAAGCGAGGGGTCCGCATTAGCTAAATATTTCAAGGGCCCTGTTGAGCGCTTTGCGGCGCTGCAGGAGACGCCCCTTGCTTTATTTACTGGGGATTCTTCCCCTCAGACCCCCGTGGCAGCTGCTTCGCAGCTGAGTCTGTGCAAGACGGAGCTGCAGCCGCGAAGCGGCTGCTTAAAGGGATCTTGGCCAGATGTCCCGCTCAGCTTAACTCTATGGAGTCAATTGGATCTGTATGACTGGACAAACGCGAATTTTTGAACTATTAATGGCAGGCTAATAGTCCTTGTATTGCCGTTCTCTCAAGATGTCTGAATTTCTAATATTATGCAAACAGTTTTTTGGGCCCGCACGGCACTCACCCCAAAAGCGCGCGCATGAGCTTCTCGAACCAGTTCTTAGGCGGGTGCTCCACGTACGCGGCTTCATAGTCCTCGATTTCCTTGAGGCCCGTCGTGAGGTCGATGTCGACGAGGGCCGGAATCTTGGGCCGCTTCCACAGCTTCCACACGACATAAATAACAATGTCAACACCTACCATGATGTATGAGAAAATGAACGAGCTCGTCGACCAATTACCGTCGAGAAACACCGTGTAGCCGCTCACGAGCGTCATGAACAGGGGAGCGATAACTCCGAGGTAGCCGCAGAATGGTTGCATCCTGCCCTTGTAAGGGAGAGTATCACGCGAGATGCCCTTTGCCCGAAGGGCATAGAAGAAACGAAGGTACGTCGCGGACATAATGGCATAGTTGATGAGCTCCGACGCAGTGCCAATCGAGACGATCCAACTGAGCACAGTCTGGGCAGTGTTGCCGAGCTGGAGGAACGCCAGCAGGCCAAAGCATAGAACAAACGCCGTTGCAAAAATTGGAACACCATTTGGTGTGCAGCGAGCAAAAAATGTGGGCGCGTAACCGTCGAGTGCCATGCCGTAGAGCGTGCGCGATGCGCAGTACGTGTATGAGTTGCCTGCCGAGAAGGCAGCCGTGAGAACAAGCACGTTGACAATATGCGGAAGGACTTTGATGCCGAGGTGCTCCATCGAGACGATGTATGGCGAAGCGGCCGCGCCTGGCGCGCCCGTGTTAATGGCCAACAAAAGCTCCGGGTCGTTGTATGCGCAAACAATGCCCATGGTCAAAGCTCCCATCACAAAGAAAACGGTGAGACGGTAAAAGACGCCCTTGAAAGCACGCGGAAGAATCTTGCGAGGATTCTCTGCCTCGCCAGCCGTCATGGACACGTAGTCCGGTCCAGCGATGGTGTAGCACGCCTGGATGAGACACGCGAGAAAGCCCTGGAACCGACCCAGCGCGCCGGTGGACCAATACTCTGCAAATGAGCCGGGGTCGTTCCAGAACCGGAACCCGTAGGCGTCGTGCTTAGGGTTGCCGCCAACCATGGTGATGAATGTGTACATGATGAGGCCGAGCGCGAGGATGATCTTGCCAAGGGCAAGCCAGAACTCGGACTCACCGTAGTACCGTACCGCAAACAGGTTGATGAGAACGTAGAGAACGATTTGCACCGCGATGGTGATTCCGGGCGAGTAGTCGCTGCGCCAAAAGTGAATAATGGCGTTGACTGCAGTAATCTCAAACGGCACGAGCGTGGCCTGCAGCACAAAGAAGTTCCAGCCAGCCATACACTCCATAGCCGAGTCGAATGTGCGGCCCGCCATGCGCACGAACGGAGACGACACAGGCATGTAAGTGACAAACTCAGCAGCGCAGTTGGTGATCGCCAGGATTGGAATACACCAGATGACGAAGGAAATGAAGAGAGAAGCGGGGCCACCCTTGGTGAGTGCGACACCGAGCTGAACAAACAGCACTGTGCCGATGGTACCGCCGATACCGATGAGCTGAATGTGGCGGCCCTTGAGCGTGCGCTTAGTCTCGTGATAGCTGGGCGGCAGGTCTATCGAAGCGTTTGAATGCGTAGGGCGTAGCTCGGGCGCCGCGATGTACGCTTCTTGCTTGTCGTAGGCCGGCGGCTCTGCAGCAGGGTCGAGCCGCGACTCGCGTTGGCGGACCTGTCCTGCGTCCGACGCTTTCATTATGCTTAGTGGGACCGTCTACTGTTAGTTTTTTGTTTTTTTTGACCGTGGTAGTACCAGGGGCCGGTACCCCTTCATGTTTGGCACATGCCTGCGGCATCGCCGTGCGCGTCTAGTGGCATACAGAAGCCTTCTGGTCCTCGTCGCCTGTCCGGGCTCGACGGCCCGCACACGGCGACTCGCGACCAGTACTTACGCTGGTGGTAGGTGCGAGACCTTTTGCTTGGGTCACACGTGCAAGACGGTGTGACGATGCGAATCGATGCTAGTGCCTGTGGCGTAGTGTACACGCTAGAAATACAGAATACGGGCGGCTGCTTCCTCGTCGATGAGGTTGGCGGGACGGAGAAACAAGACTCGTGCTGTCGACAGACGTTGGCGTTTGGCGATCGTCGGGCGAACGGGCCGCGAGAACTGTCACTGTCTATTCCGACTTGAGACGCGGGGCGCAGGGACGACGGGTCGTCTTTTGTCTTCCCTTGAGGATTCTTCGCTAGGAGGCCGACCTAAAAACTGCGATGCAGAACTGCAGACGCGGGTCCAGGCGGGACCCGGCCTCTTATATACTGGCGGCGTCGAGCGAGAGTCACTTTCGCGCAGGATGCGGCGCGGAGACGCATGTCTATGCGGGCTGTCTGGCGGTGGGGCCCCGAGCGAATGCGTGTGACGGCGTCATGACGCCGAGCCGAGGTGGAGAGAGCGCGGACGCACGTGGAAATGTCATTTCGCGCCGTCAAGCCGCCGGGTCGCGACATCCACTATGTGACGCCTCGATGCTTGGGCCGCCGCTAAGTACGAGTGGCGACGTCTTGGCGGGGCCACGAGCCGTGTCAATGCCGCACGGATATCGGGGCCCACGTCTATGGTTCAAAGGGGTTTTCCAGAATGTGTATATGTGGGCTGATTGCCAGGCCATCTGGCGTTTTTGACTCGGCACCAGGATGTGCCCACCTGGCGTGTACCCTGTGATTGGCCCGTACCGCCGGGGTCAAGAATGCGGCTCACATGCATGCCGCACGATTACCCAAAAAAATGCGGAGTGCGTTTTGGTGTCCTGCGGCACAGATTTCTGAAGTACAGTAGTGACGGGCAAATTTGCATTGTCGAAACGCCGATCGGAGAAGAACAAAAAAAAAGCGGTTTTATCAGTGCCGCACACAGAGCTTAACTTCATTTATTACATGCGTAGGGAAAAAAAATAGGCACGACGCAAATTTATCAACTGGCCACAAAGTTTAAAGTGGGGCGTAGAGAATCTGCGTGACGTACTTGCGCGAGTACCGCGAAACAGACGCAACCGCAAGCACATTGTGCTTGATGGATGTGGTCGCCAAATGGTTCAGAACAACGTGGTTCGGGATGGGCAGCACCGAGTTGTTGTCCTTCTCCTTTGCGTCCGAGTTGAGAATGACCGACTCGAGGTGCGGCGGAAGGTGCGGCGGCGTCACAAAGTCGGACGACACAAAGCGGTCCATGGCTTCGGGGTCGGTGAAAACAGGCGGGATCTCGGAGCCATACTGCAGCTCGGGCTCGTGTAGAGCCGCGTCATCGGCCTCGGTGAACCGCTCGTACCGCGTGCCCTTGTCGTCGCGAATGTCCTCCTCGTCGTCCGACAGGACGCCGACCTCGATGTAGTTGACGAGGTTGCCCATCGAATCAGTGGCGGTGGGAAGCAGGTCCGAGCAGCGCATTTCGTGGTCAACGACGAACCGCAGGCGGTGCGTGCCGGGGGGCAGGCGCAGCACGGTCGAGAACTCGCCGGGCTTGTCGCCGGGCGTCAGCTTGATCATGCGCCGCCACCCGGTAAACGAGCCCGTAACGTACACCTTTCTGCCACCCTGCTTCCACTCGATGACCGTCTCGTACTTCTCAGTCTCGTGGTCGCTGGGCGACGTCAGATCGATCTCCTCGCCGCTGCCAGCGCGACTCAGCGGCTGCATGTCGTCTGGGACACGGAGACGCGCCGCCTCGTCGTCCTCGGTCGCCTCGTCAAGTAGGATCATAGACTTGCGGCGATGCGTAGCCAGGCCCGGCCGCTCGGGCTGTGACTGTTGTGGTTGCTGCGGAGGCGTCGGCTGCTGCTCTGTCACCATTTCAACATGGGCAAAGCTGCCTCCGCCGCTGATATTTCCTGTCGCCCTCGACGACGTGCTGGCGGTACTGGCGCTCGTTCCAACCGCGCTCTCGCGCGACACGCTTGTCGTCGGGCGCTGGTCGAACCCAAACGGGACCGCGGGAATCGACGGATCGTGAGGGGCCGATTTGCCATCGTGCCCAGCACCGCTAATAGGGCGGATCGCACTCCCCTGTCCACCCTGTTGTGGCTGTTGTTGTTGTTGTTGCTGCTGCTGCTGCTGCTGCTGCTGTTGTGGCTGCGGTGTCCTGCTGTGCCTATCGTGGCCGAATGCGTGATGGCGCGACGAGCCGCCCGCGCGGCGCGCCTCTGCCTCCTGCGATGACGAGTTTCCCATTCTCGCTGGGTCCGTGTCTCAGGGTCAATTTCCGGCTCCGGAGCAAACTGGACTCGACGCGGGGGATAGATTGGCGGCGATGGTTCGTTGTGCCGCCGGCCACCGCCAGAGCTGGAACGACTATCGTTCGTGTGACTGAGATTGGTCACTGGCATGCTGGATGTGTGCATATGATATGCCGTTTTCGGCAGATGCGCCGTTTTAGATAAAGCGCGATGCGGGGCGCTTCCCGCAACTTGCCCGCCAGCTCTTCGCAAGCCGTCTGGTAGCGGATGCACTGCGGTCCGCGGTAAGAGATGGAGCCTGGGGGGACTGCCTTCGCTTCGCGCAGGCGATGGCCTCGGACCCGCGCAGAGGCGGCCCCGGGACTGGATCTGGGGCCGTGGCGCCTATCTGCGACCCAGGGACGACCGCTCTGTTCCGCCTTGCCTCCTGCAGGACAGAATCTGCCATCCTCACACTCAGCACAAGTCTAAGCCGCCGGCTCCGCGTCTGAAACCAACGCTTCTCCCCTTAGGATAGTCCTGCACGGCTGTGGTTGCCCCGGCAATGCAACTGCCACTACGCGGCAGATGTGATAGCGTTGCAGATGGGGACCCCGGCAGTTCTGGACCAGCCCACCTTGCTGCTAGGTTCACGTCAAGACAGGGCGTGCGCGGCCGGCTTGGACTCAATTGAAACTCGGCTCTTTCCCCGATTGCTGGCCTACTCGACAAAAGTGCGCGGCCAGGTCTCAGAAAACGCCTGTCGCCTGCACCAGTCGCCTGCATCTTCCCCGCCACAGCCAGAGCCTGGCGTGCCTGTGCCTGAATAGTGGCGTTTGGCTGTTTTACTTTAGCATCTGCGTGAGACTCGGGGGTCGTGCGACTTTGCTGGAAAGCACCTGTTCCCGATGTCGCTCCTCGCGCTCGCGGTGGCGTTTGCACTCGGCGGCGTGGCGGTCCCGGCGTTCGTGGCATTTGTGCTCGCGGCCGCCTGGGGCCTCCTGCCTACGCGTGCTGACGGCGGCACAGAGCTCATAGATGCTATAGACGGCGATACGCATAGCTCCGCGGAGGGCGAGAAAACAAGCGAGCAGGACCAACTTCACAGCGGCCAATCGCCGGCAGCAGACACGGCAGCAAATGGGCAGCACGGCAGCACGCCATCGCGCTCGCGCAGCCCCTCGGACGAGGAAATCGGCGCAGACGCGTACATGACGGCGTGGGTCACCGTGTCGCGCGAGTACTTTATCTACCCGACGGGCGGGCCGCGCAACTCGCTCAACCCGCCGGCGCCGGACAAGAACGAGGGCTCATTGAGCCAGAACGAGAGCGCGTACTCGTCGCTGTACAGGTTGGTGGCCAACAACACGTCAAAAATGTCTGCCGCGTCGGGCGCTGAGCAGAGGTCGGGCGCCCAGTCGAGTGACGCCGCCTCAATTGCCTCGGGGGCGACCGGTACAGTGACGCCCAGCGGCGATCCGGCGGGGCGGGGCACCAGCAAGAACAAAACGAAATCGCTGTCCAAACTCTCCAAGTACTATGCGGTCCTCCAACATGGCAATATCCTGCTGTACCACGACAGTGACCGGCTCAAGTTGCGACACGTTATTATGCTGGAGCGGCACGCCGTCATGATCTGGCCGCCAGACGTGCCTGAAGCCCAGTTGTACCTCAAACGGTCGGCCATCTGCCTCGTCAAGAAAGACTCGCCGGACGGCCTCGACGCACTCGCAGCTGGTGCAGACACGCCGCCGCGCGACGCATTCTACCTGTACACGGACAACTGTTCCGAGAAGGAAGACCTCTACTTTTCGCTCATCCGCGCCACCAAGGGGTTCCGGTGGAACGACTACCCTGAGTACGACCCTGTTCGCAACGCCAAGCCGCTGCGGTACTCGGACGCAGACATGCTGGCGCTTATCAACGACGTACAGCTCAATAACGACGACCCGCACTCGCGATGGCTCTCGGCGCTATTTGGGCGCTGGTTTCTGGCGGTCAAGAACACCGATCTCATTACAAACTACCTGCATGGCAAGGTCACCTCCAAGCTCGAGCGCGTCAATCGTCCGACCTACCTGGGCCCCATTGAGGTTCGGCGCATCAGTCCCGGCTCGGCAGTGCCGCACTTTTCGCGCATGCGCGTCCGCGAGCTGTCGGCAGAGGGCAACCTCGTAGTCGAGGCTAACGTGCGTTATGCCGGCGGCGTGGCCGTCGAGATCGCAACCAAGGCGTCGCTGGCGCTGGGCTCGCGGTTCAACCCGGATATCAGTCTCGTGCTCGCGGTCGCTCTCCGCAGCCTGGAAGGCAAGCTCGTACTCAAGATGAAGCCGCCGCCTTCGAACCGCATCTGGTACGCGTTCGAGGCGATGCCGAGCATGACTCTGCATATCGAGCCTGTGGTGTCGTCCAAGCAGGTCAAGCTCAAGTACATCACGAACCAGATCGAGAACCGTATCCGCGAGGTGTTCAAGGAGACCATGGTGCTGCCGTTTATGGACGACATCTCGCTGTATGACACGTCGCCGGACTTTTACCGCGGCGGCATCTGGGACCGGTCAGTGCAGTCGACGGCGGTGCACGCTGCCGCGACTGATTCGGACGAGGGATTTGACGAGTTTGCGGCGCACCAATCGGCGCGGGCAACAGGTCGTGACGAGTCAGCATCGGCCCCTGAAGGCGCGGGCCTCCGGCGGCGCGCCTCGACGATCTCCTCCGAGGTCGACAGCGACATTACGAGCGTCCTGGATCTCGACGACGGCGCGGACGCTGCCAGCATGTCGCGGCCCGAGTCATCGGGCGATGTCCGCACTCTGGGTAACCGCGAGACCGTCAAGCAGCAAACCAAGAACTTGGTCGGAACTGTCAAGAAGTGGAGCAACTGGTACTTCAAGGACAAGAAGCGCGGCCAGTATCCAGGAGACCCTGGGCCCGCTGAGCAGGGAGCCGGAGAGCCAATACAGGCGCCGCTGCCCCATACGTTCCCGCCTGAAGTGCTGAGCCAGATCAACGGCAGCAACGACCCATCCAAGCCCTATCAGCCCGCTCCAGAGATGACGGTCCCCAAGGCGTACCCGACGCCGTCAGTGCCGAGCCATGCCCCTGGCCACCGCAGAAACGTATCCAGCCTGTCTTCTGAGAATGTCGAGCCAACTACGGCTCCTGCCTCGGCGCCTGCCTCTGTGCGCGCGCCGGCATCCGCGCCAATGTCCGCAGAGACCTCTGCGCCGGCGCCGCCCGTTGCTCACCCGCCGGCCAAATTTCCGAAGCGCAAGCCCGTCGGCACTACCGACACTTCTGAGCTGTACACCCCGTGGAGGCCGTCGCTGCACTCGCAGCCCAAGACTACGGCTGCTACATCGGAGACGAGTGCTATTGTTACATCGGAGCCGGTACCAGAGCAGTCAGCGGAGCAGTCAGTGGGACAACTAAACGCCCGACCACCAACACTGCAGCCTAGCGGCGCACCTCCGCTGCCTGAGCGGCCCGTGTCCGGCATCAGCATCGCAAGCAACGGCGGGACAGACGACGGCGTTGTGGCCAGTGTCACGGCCGACTCAAGTTCTACTCTCCGCCAGGCAGAACCGGCGTCGCCGCTACCGGGCGGCCCGGATCGCTCAGACTCATCATCCACAAGCATAGGAAAGGCTGTTCTGGTGAGCCCTTCTCGAAAATCTCGGCGCCGATCGTCGTCCTCGTCATGGAGCCGTACGGGCGTGTCGGTTCAACACTCGGACGAGTCTGAGGACCTCAAGTTCCACCCGAGCCCTCCGTCAATCCCTACAAACATTTCGATTGCACATGCGTCGTCCACGACGACCGCCGCGCGGACAAAAACCGTCAAGCGCAAACAGGTCGGCAGCGGGGCATCACAAGGTCCGGCATCGTCCTCAAACAGCGGACGGGACGCAGCACTGTCCCCGACAACCCGCGCGTCCCCCTACAAACAGACAGCCGAGCGCCTCGCTAACGTCGACCCGTCGGAATGTATTTTGCCGGAGCAGGCGCAGTCAGAACACGTGCAGTCAAGGCAGGCTCAATCAGAAGCAACCGATGAGCCGATCGAGCCCAGGGCGGACCCGCCAACTGCAGCCGATACGACCGCCCGTGACTCTACCACCAGCGAAGACTGACAGTACATGACTACGAATTAGTCCAAATATAACTCAACTGCATTGACTATAAAGCGGATGCCAAATAAATATAGACTCCCGGGTGAATAGCATGCCGTGTGGTTCTGCCAAACTAGAAGCCGTGCACCTGGATGGTCTTCTTGTCGATCTGAAGAGCCTGGGTGAGGAAGTCCATCACCTTCTGGCGCTGATCACCCTGGAGCTGGAGAATCTCACCGTGCTCCTCGTCACTGTTAATGTGACCGTTGCAGCCGAAGTCCTTCTTCAGCGTCTTGAGGATGCGCTTGAGGTCGTACTCGCTGGGCACGCCCTGGACGGTCGTGATGGTCTTGCGACCGTTACGCTGCTGGCATCGGATGTGGATGTAGTTGACGGGCTGAGTGTCGTCGTCACCTGTATCGGCGAAGGGATCTAACAAGTTAGTGAGGGGGTTTATCTTAGTGGGGTGGGGGGGTGGGAGTTCCTCCCAACCGAAGAAGTTTAGGTGGCTGAGTGGGCTGCCCAGTGCGCGCAGTGGCTAGCGCCTATGTTTGTTCCAACGCAGCTCGATACACTGTCGGCCGTCGTCTTGTCTTGATACTTGACGAAACCAGCTTTGGCCCTCAGGGCGAAGTTGCTTATCAAGCACAATAGATCAACGGCAGCAGCGAGGATCCCACTACCACCAGACATGACGTAGTGCCATACACGTAACACCTCGCGCGCTCAAGACAGCCAGCGAGTCCGAGTTACGGTCCAAACGCCACTTATCGACAAATACAGGGCCATGGCGCAATTGCGCTCCTGGGACCCAACCAGCGCTCGCACGCGCACCTGGCCCGCCAGAGTCAAAGCACTTACCAAAAGACTTGAGGTTCTCAATCGAAGTAGACATAAACTAGTCGCGAACTGCTGCTCTGGTCTGGTTCTGTGTGTAGAAGCCTTGTTACCTGGTGGGAAGTTGAAAAGAGAAGAAGTCTCTGGAGTGTTATAATGAGCCACGAAGAAATCGCCTAGGAAACGGGACGGTACGTTGCTACGGTTGCGGTATATGTGCTGCGCGGTTGTGTCATTTGTGCAGGATTCGACAGGTGCCACGGCAACGGGATCGGTGGGCTCCGACTCTGGCGAGACTTGATCCGGCGGCGGGGGAGGGGGGCTGAGCTCGGTCCTCCGCGATGCCTGAGCGCTTCATGATTCCGTCTTATCTCGGGACCAGACGGCGTGCTCTCGGCTAAAGCAATAGATTCAGTCCCTTAACTGCGGTCCCGTTCGTACCGCCCGTCTGCATGACGCAGTGTGACTGGGCAAATAGTAGCTATAATACGGTGTTCTCGGTGCATATCTAGTCGAGATCCGTGGGCGCCGGGCCACTAGCATAGCCGCTCCGGGCTCCGCACCAGAGGCGGAGTAACTAAAAGCGGCTTGGAACTGTCGGCTGTTCCGTCAGCAACAATTCGTCGCGACTAGATCCGGCATCTTTTGGTCTAGAAGACTCATTGGTATGTTTCGCTGAGTGCGCGTGGGTTTTAGTAGTGAAGCGAGGCCGTTGACGTGGCTGTCACCGAGGATTGTTGTGCAGCCCTCGCTCCTTGTAGGTTCGTGTCGGCAGACAGGGTCTAGAGATTTTGTCCAACAGACGGCCAACTAATCTTTCTAGCCACGTTTAGGGGCGGGCCAATTGAGCATGTACTTAGGTTATAGCCGTCTGGCAATGGTTATCGGTGTCGTCAGACCCCGCACTTCTGAAAACTGTTGTGAAGCGGCTGATAATAGGGGTCTGGCGAACTGATTCCAGGGGACTCTGCCCCTTGGAGCAACGGCTGTCTTGTGTCTGGACCACGAAGCTAACAATAGGACAATGTCGTTCCAAGGTAATGGGCCGCTTTCGCGAGCGGAACAGGACCTGACGACGGCGATCAAGAAGGCCACGTCCCCGGAAGAGACAGCGCCGAAGCGCAAACACGTCCGCGCGTGCATTGTATATACGTGGGACCAGCGCTCTGGACGCGCGTTTTGGAGCGCGCTCAAACTGCAGCCGATTCAGAATGACGAGGTGCAGCTGTTCAAGGCGCTGGTGACGATCCACAAGGTGCTGCAGGAGGGCCACCCCGCAGTATTGCGTGAGGCGCAGAACCACGTCAACTGGATCCACGGCCTTGCGCGCGTGCACGGCAGCGGCCGTGGCTACGGGCGCCTCATTGATGAGTACGTCCGGCTGCTTGAGAAGAAGCTCGAGTTCCACCGGCTGCACCCGGACTTTAACGGCACGTTTGAGTACGAGGAGTACATCTCGCTGCGAACCATCAACGACCCCAATGAGGGCTACGAGGCGATTATGGACCTGATGGCACTTCAGGACGCGATCGACGACTTCCAGCGGCTGGTATTTGCGTCGCTGTCGCACGGACGGCGCAACGAGTGCAAGATCTCGTCGCTGACAGGCATGGTCGCCGAGAGCTACGGCATCTTCCGGTTTTCGACGAGCATGCTGCGGGCAATGCACCAGACCGCCAACGATGACGAGGCGCTCGAGCCGCTGCGCTCGCGGTACCGCTCGCAGTACCACCGGCTCTATGAGTTCTACTACGACGCGTCGAGCCTCAAGTACCTGACGAGTCTGATCTCGATCCCGCAGCTACCGCGGGACCCGCCGGATCTTTACGGCGACGACGAGAACGGCCCGGCGCTTCCCAAGCGGCCAACACAGCCAGCATCGCCGCCGCCGCCGCCGCAGAGCAGCCAGCCGTCGGTGCGGTCGACGCCGAGCGTCATGGGCGAGGCCGAGCCCATGGGCGACTGGTGGGGCAGCGCGCAGCAGCAGCAGCAGTACGAGGAGCAGCAGCGGCAGCTCGCGGCTCAGCAGGAAGCGGAGCTGCGCCGTCAGCAGGAGCTGGCGCTGCAGCAGCAGCGGCAGTTTGAGGAGCAGCAGCGGCTGCAAGAAGAGCAGCAGCGGGCGGCCCAGGAGGCGCTGCTGCGGGATCAGATGCAGCGCCAAGCGCAGGGCCGGGTCGCGGAGCTGGAGCGCGATATTTTGAACCTCCGCGGCCAGTACGACCAGAGCCAGCTGCTGCTGGAGCAATACGACACGCGCGTCAAGGCGCTCGAGACGGAGCTGCAGCAGTTGAGCGAGAACAGCACGATGCAGCTACAGTCCAAGGATGAGCTGATCGAGGCTCTGCAGCGCGACATCAAGGACCTGCGCGAACGCTACGAGCGGCTCGCTAAGCTGTATGCGCCTCTGCAGAAGGAGCACACCGAGATGCTCGCGCGGTTCAAGAACCTCAAGGCCAAGGCGGCGTCGGCGCAGGAGGCGATTGACAAGCGCGAAAAGCTCGAGCGCGATGTCAAGGCCAAGAACCTGGAGCTTGCTGACCTGATCCGCGAGCGTGACCGCGCCCGCTACGATCTCGATAAGGAGCGCGGCAGCCACAAGGAGGAGATCGAGAAGCTGCAGCGCGAGATTCGCGTGCTGAATGACAAGCTCGACGACACGGAGCGATCCAAAGGCGCGGACTTTTCTCTCATAATATCCAAGCACAACCGCGAGCTGGCCGAGCTCGAGGAAGCGCTCAAGGCCAAGCAGCGGCTGCTGGACGATTTCCAAAGCCGTGGCATGCGCACCGACGACGAGACGCGCCAGAAGGACGATGAGATTCTGATTCTGCGCGAGGAGCTGTCGTCCCTAGAAAATGCCTTGAGGGATATGTCGCTCGAGCGCAATGGCCAGCCGGCGGGTTCTGTGGACGCCATGCTCGACAGCGTGCTGGTTTCCGCCGCCGAGCGCATCCAGGAGGCGCTCTTTGATTTTGAGTCGCCCATGCAGGCCGGCAACCAGAATTCGACGCCGAGCTTCGTGCTGTCTGTTATCGAAAAGGCGTCATCGGCCGCGACCGACTTCAGCACCGCCTTTAACAATTTTGTGGTAGACCCGGCCAGCGCCGCCCATGCAGACATTATCAAGACAGCGATGCTGTTCTCGAACGCGGTCGCCGAGGTTCTCAACAACGCCAAGGGCGTCTCGCGGCTCGCGCCCAATGACCAGATGGTCGACGACATCTCTGACACTGCGCGTGCGTCAGCACTCAGCTCGAGTGCCTTCTTCGACAGCCTGCACTCGGACGTGATCCGCGAGCTCACGCCCGAAGACAAGACGGAGCTCGTCATCCAGGGCAATGTCGAGGTTCAGCAGACACTTCAGGCGCTGACAAAGCTCGCCGAGCAAATGTCGCCCAAGGTCGGCCTCAACACCGCCTCGGGCGACCTTGGCAACGTCGTCGACAGCGAGCTCGCCAAGGTTGCCGATGCCATTGCCCTCGCCAACAGCAAGCTCACGTCGCTGCTGGCGCGCCCGCGCGACCCCAAGTTCTCGACGTTTGACGTCCAGGTGAACGAGGCGATCCTGGCAGCCGCCATCGCTGTCACTTCGGCCATCGCCGCTCTCATCAAGGCCGCCACAGACTGCCAGCAGGAAATCGTCGCCCAGGGCCGCGGTTCGTCGTCGCGCACTGCCTACTACAAGAAGCACAACCGCTGGACCGAGGGCCTGATTTCGGCGGCGCGCGCCGTCGCGGGCGCCACAAACATCCTCATCGAGACCGCAGACGGCACGCTCAGCGGCGCCAACTCGCCCGAGCAGCTCATCGTTGCGTCCAACGAGGTCGCGAGCTCTACTGCCCAGCTCGTCGCCGCATCCCGTGTCAAGGCCACGTTCATGTCCAAGACGCAAGAGCGCCTCGAGACTGCTAGCAAGTCCGTCAGCAGCGCCGTGCGCTCGCTCGTGTCAAAGGTCCAGGGCATCCTCGCCCAGCGCGAGTCTGGCGGCGCCCAGCGCATGGACTTCGACTCTATGTCGGTCCACGAGTTCCGCACCGCGTCCATGGAGCAGCAGGTCGAGGTCCTCAAACTCGAGCAAGCGCTTACATCCGCCAGGAACAGACTCTTTGACATGCGCAAGAACGAGTACCGTTTCCAGGATGATGATGAAATCGAGTAGAGTTGTCAATCTATTGAGTATAACTGCTAGTCCTATGATATGATGCTAATGCTGGTTGAAAATGGTGACTGGAGATGTGAGCCATCGGCACTAATCGCCATTGAGCCTGGTTCGTTCAAATCCCATATATGGGACCATGAATCCCGCTCGAATGATAGCTGACCTGCAGCGATCCCAGTGCCTATATTGCAATCGTCAAGAGCGGTGAACGGGTCGTCGAAGAGGGCTGAAGAAATCGCGTCACCAGAGGATGAGTAGAATGGCTCCACGTATGCGGCATCAACTGTTGTGCAAGTGAGGTCCGGAATCGGAAGGAAACTGGGATAGGAACCAAAAAGCTGGTCGTCCAACGGCTGCATGTTTTCGTCGTCTATGAGATATTCGGAATCCTTAAGCCAGTCTTGCTCAGTGCGTTGTAGAGGGCTTTCGCGAGAGGACGCAACAGTCGTGTGGCTTCGATCAGTCCCATAATACTCCGTCAAATTGTCGTCCCCAATTTCTGTACACGGCGTGACAGCGCTTTCCAACACACTACTGCTGTTGTGTGATAGGGGATACTTCGGTACCTTGTTGAGCCAATCGACGAACGAGTCCTCCCTAGGGCGCATGTTGTACTGGTGGATGTATTGATCCCAAATGCCCTGGTACCGGTAGGTAGCCCAAGCCTTCGCAATGAGTGACGTGACTTCCGAAAGAGACATGTGCTTGGAGAAGTATCGAAAATAATAGCATTTGAAGGCAATGAAGCCATTCTTAACACGGCTGACCTTGTTTTGACTTGGTCGTCTTGGCTTTCGAAGGGTCTTATCACGCCCATACATCTCGAGCAGGGCCCTCAGTTCATCGGACAACGGAGGTATTTCGTATACTGTTTCTACGCAAACACATCCCCCTTTAGTCTCCGGCGCAGACGCCAGCGAGCATTGGCAGAATGGCAGAACCTGCACGCGCGTCGCTTCAACTTGAGGCGTATTGTTGAACTTATGCGGCCTGATCTTCAAAGCGTCAGACTTGACTTTCGGCCCGCTGTGTCGACGCTTCCTGCTCGGTTTGGACTCAGCCGCAACTGTCTCTCTGCGACACGCCATAATTGACAGGTCGTCTCGTGTACACTGCCATTGCATCTTTCCCGCAGAATTCTGTACAATTTATGGGATACTGGACCGCCCACTTCGCCGGGTTTCCCGTCTCAAAATGGCCTAGTTCGTGCCTTACGCATGCGAGACCCTGCATCGGAACTGCAAAATGCAGATCCCTCGCGCTCGTCTCCGCTTTCATTGCAGGCCACCTGCAAGCTAAAACCTCAAATTACTTGGATGACTGAAATACATCACCAGTAACATCGCTATGATTGCGAGATTTGGCATATAATGACACTATGATCCTTCCAGTTTATTTGTGCGTTGAATTGCGTGAATTCAACTTTCCGCCACATAGATCCCCACTTGCCCGCTTTGAGACATGCCTCATTCACAGCTTCCTGCATAAAATCCGATAAGCCTCAAAAACACAGGAGTTGAACCGGGCAAACTTCATCACGCCACGTGCTACGCGTGAGGCGAAATTCATTTGTAATGCGCCTCATATTTGTTTTTCTCGAATCATTGCCCTCGATCTTGTGAACTAATGACGAGGCGCGTCTTAACGCGATTTATGTATGTAGTCTACGGCGTATAATATGCTGAGTGCCGACTTAGCAGAGGACCGTACATAGCATCGGATATTCGGGCGATATACTCTTTAGCCTATATACCCCTTTACAAATCATAGTCGTTGGCGTCCACGTCTCTCCCGCTCGACTCTGGGGTGATGGCACACTGAACGATCTTTGAGACGGGATGAGAGCGACAGTAACGGCGTCGGTTAGAGAACCTGTGAGTTAGTAAATAGCTGGGGAGTTTGCAACAATAGTCTTACCATGTTCTCACTTGCGCGACATGCAATCCGTATTTAGCTGCAAGGTAATGCACCTCGTCAGCAGCAACATATACCCCATGAGATTTGAACCTGATGTGAGTATGTACTAACAGAGAGTAGTAATACTAACCATTTCTCCAAACCGCATAGTTGGTAAGTCTTGAGACGACTGGACGCGATCCGCTTTCGTAATTGCTTTCGTGGCTGGCGGCGATTGATTTCCTCAGCAGTGGTGTCACCGCGACCATTCTCATTCTTCTCCAGCAGGTTAGCAGTCGCCCCAGACAGCTTCGTCCATACGGCGAGTTCCTGTTCCAAATGATTGTATAGACTCCGATGGATCTGCATGGCTGAATTTGCATCAATCAGGGCATCACTTAACTCCTGTAGGATGTAGGGGTCGTACCAGTCCTTGGGCGTGCCCAATATCTATACGACGTAAGCATGTATGTCAATACTGCAGCGGAGAAATACATACCTTCTTACCGCTCAAAAGATCGTCTTCGATATCAGCTAGAGCGATATTGTATCCAAAAAACAGACGCTGGGGTACCAACTTGAGCCGTTCCACAAGTATGAATATACTGGGGTTAGTTCTGCAGCTGACTAGTATGGCATCGTGCTAGAATTCGTACTTCTCCATTTGTCCGAAGTCGCCAAAATCTGATACCGTCTGAAGTTAGAACGCTTTGCAAGAGAGGACGGCTAGTATCCCATGAGTACTCACTTGAGGCATATCTTCCGGGTTTAATAGCGGCGATGAGGGCCCAGATGATTCAGAACTCGTGCCCGAAATCATGGTTGCGATCAAACTCGCCGTTGCCACCCAGTGGCTTTACAGGCCTATTTAAACCACTCCGTATACAAGTTTCAATGCTAACCAAGAATGGGGCTGAAATGCCAGTTCAGGTATATGGTATTAGGGAAAGAATAGTACTGCAGGCTAGAACCTCGAGCTCTTTTGTCCGCGCAAGAAACAACATGGGCTCATTTGCTATACTATTATGGCAGTAAAATCAAACCGATGTCGTACCGCACACAGCAGAAGACCAGAACCGAGTTCTATTACCGGGTTTGTCCGTCATTCGAACCATCACCCGTACACAGGCTCAGAGTTACCAATGTGCCGCGACATTACATATCACATTCCAGACGTGCTAGCAGAGCAAACACAGAATATTCTAGTCAACCTGGGTGTTCTGAGCTTGCAAGACATCCCGTTATTCACAAGCAGTGCGTATTTGGCACAGTTCAGGGACAATCTCAAGCATTTTGAAACCGCGCCCATCTCAAATTCGTAGGCGCCATGCCGAACTGCGGTCATTTGCAGTTCCTGCATGTGAAACCTTGGATTAGTAAGCTAGCTTGACTCTAGTAGATTTCGTGAGGAAAATTTCGAGAAACAGTGCATGTCCTTAGAGTATTGAAACGATGGGTCTTAGTGCTCCCATTTAAAATAATTGCATCGAAACAGACGCGTGTCACCAGTTTCTGTATCTGCTCCGGTTGGCCTAATGTTAGCATTTTAATATATTCAGCTTGCAGTTTGAGGCTCACCTTGCGCAGGACCAGAAGCGGCGGCCCTTGTTCGAGCCCTTCCGCTTAGTCGTTTGCAAAACACAGGGCTCACTGTGCCCCGAGCAGAGCGGGGGCTCCTTCGGCTTGAAAATTTCCTGCCACTTGCCCTGCGACGGGCGCCTCACTACCACGGCAGGGTCGTCTGGTTTTGGTTCCGAGCCTTGCGACATGTCGGATTCTTGGCTGCTCTCGCGAGCGGCGGCTGCATCCTGCGAGGCGTCTGTCGTGTCCTTTGCAGGGGGAGCGGGCGCGAAAAAGCTTGCGAGGGTCGGCTGGCCTTGTGGCTTTGCCTTTTTAGCGCGCGACGCGGACGAGCTGTTGGTTGGTAGAGTCGGCGGGGTGCTGGTCGGCGGGGTCGATGAGTTGCGCGCGGGCGACGGCTCGGCAGGCGGAGTGCTTTGGTCGTCGTTGGCCAGTGGCCGCTTCTTTTTTGCGTAGTTGGCAAACAGGTCTGCAACTGTAGTCTTGCGCCCAAACGACGGTAACCACTTTGAGCACAGCTTGGGCGGCTGTGATATCCCGTTTGGGACACCTGATGACAGCTCACTGCCCGAGTCGGCGATAATATCTGCAAAAACAGGGCAGTGGTCCGACCCAAGGAGTTGCGGCAGGATGTCGGCCGCCGGGCAGTTAATGGCGCTGGTCGTGAGCACAAAATCAATGCGCGACCCAAAATTCCCCGGCCGCGCGTTGGTGTACTGGTTCCAGCATGTATACATGCCAAGCCGCTTGGGGTTGTGAACCCGGCTGGTGTCGACCAGGAGCCCCTCGCTGGTCCACTTGTTGAAGAGCGTCCTGCCCTGCGTCATGTGGCCCCACTCCTCGACAGCCTCAGTATTGTACTCCATAAACTCGTCCCATTCCGCCGTGACCCTCTTTAGCTTCTCCTGCTTTTGGAACTCGCGCCTTCCTTCTGCTGTGTCCAGAAGCGTAGGGCAGATGTTCAGGTCGCCCATCACCACGACTTGCCGTCCACTTTCGGCGAGCTTGCGGATTCGGCTGTCGAGCACATCATTAAATGCCTCCTTGAAATCTTGCCGGTCGCCGGTGCTGTTTGCAGGGCAGTACAGCCCAATGACAACGCAGAATCCCAAGTCCAACACCACGCAGCGGCCTTCGCTGTCTATGTCGAGAGCCGTCTTCTCGTCCAGGAACTCGGGGTACCCGCCAATGCAAAGACCAGGCTCCAGATCCCGGTACCGGTTCCCTTTGAAGTCGTCGCTCTCTATAAACCCTGTGAGGCCCTGCTCGGCCTTCATAACCGGTATGCCTTGGCGAACGTAAAACGCAACGCCACTGTACCCCTTCTTCACGGACGGAAACGAAAAGTACGAATCAAACCCGTCGACCATGGCCATCCACGCCTCGAGGTCCTTTTTCTGGATTTTTGTCTCTTGGAAGCAGACGATATCCGCATCGAGGATCTCAAACATGCTCTCAAACGAGCGCTTTTCGTTCCACGGCTTGTAGTTCAGGACGTTCTTGATCCCGGCCACGTTGAAAGTGACAAACCGAAGCGCTCTTCCGCCGGCACTTGGCTTGTACGGGACCTTCCACTCGTTATATTTAGATGCATCCTGCAACTCGGTAGATATCATGGCTCAAAGGAGCGGCCGTCTAACATCTCTGGCGGCGGCCCCTCTAGTTTCGTTCTGTCTCTGCCAAATCAAGGCATCTCTGACTATGATAACAACGCGCCCAAACCCTGATAATCAGCCCTGCCTATAACGGTGGTACGGATCTGTACACACAAAAGACGGATGCGCTTCGGGTTTCGTTTTAGTCCAGGTTTTGCGGTTGTGAATGTCCCAGCTCGTATGGTTGACCTGCTTGCCGTAGACAAACGCTGGTCCGGCTACAATGCCAATCGCACTACTCGTAAAATGCACAATCTTTATTTGGTCATAAGTCGTAAATATTACATCCACTGATTCTGGAGTTAGCGGCTGCCAGCCCATGTCTCTGCCCAAGCGCGCGCCTTGACTCACCTTGTCCCACTGCGGGTCCTGGATGAATGCATACAGGACCTTGGACCCCGTCTGCAGGAGCGGGTGTCCTGCAACCCTAGCGTTAGAATGTGCTGTCTCTGCTTGCCGCGGCATGCTACGTACATTTGTAGGAACTTTTCCAGACCCTCGCGCCGCTGCTCGATAACCTCGTCGGCGAACCGGTTCGTAAACACCTTGCCCGGCAGCGGCGGGATAGTCACGCGCGTGGACTCGCGCTCCAGGATATCTCTGAAGTACTCAAAGTCGCTGTATCGCCGGCGCACGCTCGACTGCTTCAGTTTGAACGACGGAATGTTTGTCTGGCGTTAGGTTTTGCACTGGCTCTGCCATTTGGCATTGACTTACGCGGCAAACGATTTCGTAGTCCGTGTACATCTTGCGGGCGACTCCTGGCGTTAGAACCTAGGTATGCGGGCATCCGCGGTATACAATAGGCGGCACACTAACCGTGAGTCTGTGGGTTCTTGACCTGGAGGTTAGTACATTTGCAATTACGGCGATATTTCGCGATCTCGCTACGACCCTGGGCACGCAAGCGCGGCTGCACGTACCTCGATCTCCAGAAAGTTCTCGGGGGCTCCGTAAATCTCGTCAAACGTCTGCTGCTTGAATTGCGGCCTTGCCTCAAACCTCTTGGGGTCGTTTGTCTTCGCGACATCGCCAGGCGGCATGGCCATGAACTGCTTGCGAGCACCCGACGGCGACGACGGACCCTGGTTGGACATGCTTGGCGCGGTCGCTCTGTCTGCTTTCTATACTCCTCCGCTCTACAGCCAGTCAGAGACACTGTTCCAGTGCTGGCACGCTATTTCGCAGTTCCTGCAGTTCCTCTGTGTAGTTTCTGCTTCGCCGGTGGCTTGGTCCTACAGCGAGTCGGGGGTCGGCGGGCCGCGGGCTGGGGCGATTGTGATTTACGATGGTCACATACATGCAACGGCCGTTGGAAACCGATGCGCATGGCATGCCGTGGCGCCACGCATGATGGTGAGGCTCAGAAAATTGGGGTGAAAAGTCGTTGTCGACGGTTTGGTCCGACAACCACAGTTGCGTCGCCTCAAAACGGACACTCTCCAAAGCAGCTCGGCGGGGCGTTCGGCGTGCCGTCACACACTACAGAAATAGAGATCTCGTGCAGCATGAGCCTCGCTGTGGACGACCGCAAGCTCGGCGGCTCGCTGGCCGGTACTTCGCGGAGGCCACAAGCGTCTTCGGGCGACGATGGGACGGCCCCGAAAACAGGACGGGCCGCCCAAAAGGCAAAGGTCAGCCCGTGGCTGCACTTCGTCGCCGGCGGATTCGGCGGCATGGCTGGAGCTGTGTTCACGAGCCCCTTCGACGTCGTCAAAACCCGCCTGCAGAGCGACCAGTATGCAAGCTTTCGCACGTCGGCCCATCTGGCGCACTCTAGAAACCCCCTGGTGGCCGGATACAGTCACGTCCGCGATACCTTTTCTATCATCCGCGGCATCTACCGCGTCGAGGGCTTTCCGTCGCTCTTCAAGGGTCTCGGGCCCAATCTTGTCGGCGTCATCCCCGCCAGATCCATCAACTTCTTTACCTACGGCCTGTGTAAGGAGGTATATTCGCGGCATTTTAACAACGGCCACGAGTCAACTCGCATCCACCTGGCGTCGGCCGTTACGGCAGGTATCGTGACGTCGACCGCTACAAACCCCATCTGGCTCGTCAAGACGCGGCTCCAGCTCGACAGGGCCTCCAAGGGAGACCGCATGTACAAGAACAGTTTGGACTGCGTCAAGAAGGTCATGCGCACCGAGGGCATCCGCGGTCTGTATGCGGGCCTGTCGGCTTCGTACCTTGGCACCGTCGAGAGCTCGCTGCAGTGGGTGCTGTATGAGCAGATGAAGTCGTTTATTCGACGCCGCGAGCAGCTCCGCATCGACCGCGGCGTCGTCCAGACCCGTTGGGACGACTTCCTTAACTGGTCGGCCACTTCTGGCTCGGCAGGTATGGCCAAGCTGGTGGCGTCGCTCATCACCTACCCGCACGAAGTTGCTCGGACCCGGCTGCGACAGGCCCCTCTCGAGCATGGCCGGCCAAAGTACACAGGAATCATTCAGACGTTCCGCCTCATCATCAAGGAAGAGGGCCTCGCGTACATGTACGGCGGTCTGACGCCTCATCTGCTCCGCACTGTTCCGAATAGCATCATCATGTTTGGAACGTGGGAGCTCATCATCCGCATGGTGTCAGCACAGAAGGTTTAAGCACAAACGGCCACAGTCAATGGCTTTTTACCGTCTCCAAAATCCCCATGAGTTCTCGTTGTTATGTTCTGCTTTTTTCCTTTGTCGGGCATCGCGACATTATGGCCCTGTCGAGCCCGCTGCTGGATGTTATGATCTCTTTTCGTCAGTTTTCCCACATGGGTTTCCGCATGGGTTTCCGCATGGGTCCTCGGCCTCCATTTGTTGTACATAGTTAGTTTGCCGGACTCTGCGCTGTATACAATCCAGATACTAATATGCAAGGTAGCATTATGATCTATGTGTACACGTAGCTCGAGGCCGAGTTCTTGACCAGTGTGATGGATAGTTTTTCGTAGAGAGCGGTAGCTTGGCGCTCTCTTTCACTGTCGTTGAGTGTGCGAGCAATGCCTGCTTGTTTCTCGCACGCCTGCGCAAGCTTGGAAATGCATCCCTTGCGCTGGTAGTGGCTGCCAGCCTCTATGTTGTAGTTGAGGGCTCTGAGCAGCAGTTCGGAATTGGAGCCGGCGATTCCAATTGTCCCGTCAGACAGCACGTCGTACGCGTCTCCAATCAGCTCTGCGTGCTCTGTTTCGAGAATCTGCGGCATAAACGCATCGATGGTCGACAGGGCCCCGCTGTGCCGCTCGAGACGGTTGAGCACCGTGCCGAGAAGAACTGCAAACTCGAGGACGGCGGTAGTGTGGCTCGCCTCCTCACCGAGCATGAGGCCCCGTATGACAAGCGACAGTGCCCGGCTCGGCACGTCTGTAGCCACGAGGCACTGTGCATACAGGCGCAGAAACTGGAGCTGGTTCGCGATGTCTGCATTGTCGGCGGAAGTTGAAGCTGAGATGCCATCGAGCGCGCGCTGCGTAGCGCGGGCGTGGTTGCCGCACGCCATCTCGAGCTTTACTTCGCACGCCTGGGCGTCGAACCGGACAGCAGTGCCTTCGGCCGCGAAACTCCGGAGCTCATCCAGGTACTTGCGCGCATAGTCAAGATAGTTACCGTCGAGGGCCTGGTGAAGCTTGTGCAACAGCAAACGTGGTGCATAGAGCAAGTAGTGCGCAGTTGACGCTGCCGCGAGCTCTTGCGCACGGGCCAGGCACGCGCTGCTCTCGGTATGCAACCCCTGCGAGTGCAAAAGGTGAGCCCTGCGCATCTGGGCGTCAAGGAGCGCAAATCGATTGGATGCGGGCTCCTGAGGCGCGGTATCGAAGCCGACCGCGAGGTCGCTAAACACCCTTGCAAGCGATGCTTGGCCATACCGCTCCCACATGGCACTATAAACGCCATATGCACTTGTCTCCATAGCTTTAAAGTTGTTGATGAGGTTCACGTGCGAGCTGCGAACCTGGTTCTCAAACACAGAGACAGGCGATGTGCCAACTGCGAGGCCGCGCAGGACGTTGCTCAAGCTCACATACGACCCAAGCGACGGCGATTCGCCGGCCTTGCTCTTGAGAAACGTCACAATCACGTCGAGGGATGCTATGCTTTCCGGGACAGGGCAGCTCGGGTGGCTCAGGATGAACTCGTGCAGCCACATGAGGATCAATGTGAGGCACTGCACGTCGTTGTGCTGGCGTGCGACGTTGATAGCCTCGTCGACTGCCCGCAGCGCCTCCCTCGTAGCGCCAAACTCGGCTCTCATTTTGGCGAGCATAAACAGCGCTCGCTGGTAGCCGTTTATTCTGGGTCCGTCATCGCCGCTTATGCTGTAGTCGTAGTATCGCACCATGTTTTCCAGTGCACTTTCGTAGTCTTTCTCTCTGCACGCATGCTGAAACTCGACGAGAAACGCCGACGGAGGTAGCACGTCTCCCTGGTTTTCCATCATACGGAGCATTTCCAGGACCTGGCTCCGAGCGGCGCGTCCTTGCTTTTCGATTTCGTCGAGTTCGCGATCCAGGCCGCTCTCGAGGTCGAAGTTAGCGATCAGCGGTTCAGAGCGCAGCTGAGCCCCGTTTGCGGCGAAACGCAGCTCGACGTCGCCGTTTTCGTCTTCGTCGTCATCGTCGTCTTCTTGGTCTACGCCGTACTGTGTCCGCAGTCTAGCCACCGAGTTCCATAACTCGGTCACTTTATCGAAAGGCAGCCTGTGAAAAGCCAGGTAGCACGTTTTCAGAAATCCACACAGTATCGAGCTGCCTGCCAGCGTCTTGCGCTTTTCTGAGTCCTGTGCGTCGAGGTCGACGCCTTCCTTTGCCAGCAGCAAATTTATGGTGCCAAAGAAATCGTATAGCTGGTCGAGTGACTTCCACGAGCGGAGATTTGTCGCTATTATCCCCCATAGATTGTCGCCGTACGCAAAGGGAACATCGCTCAGCAGAGTCCGGAGCTTTTCAATATTGCCGTCCTCGCCGTTTTCGCCGAGCTCCCCACGGCCGTCAATGTACTGCACAATAGGCGCGAGGACGCGGATTTTGCTCTCGTGCGGTACGTAGTCGGCATAGTACGCCACAATGACCATGAGAACAACAATCCTGTGTGGCGTGAGCCATGTCAGGCCGCTGTTCTCATACGCCATTGTCTCATTCCCCAGCCAGCTGTTGTCGCCGTGTTTTGGCGAAAAGTAATATAGTGACCGCGTTTTCGCGAGGCGTCGTTGCATATCCCACACCCGCGATTGTAGATATCCAGCCGCGCGCTCTTATCTAATCGGTAGACGGCCAGAAAGAGCACTGGCGGCCAGGCGGTTCCTATTCAGAGCAACGATGGTCAAACAACAAGAATGGCGATAACAGATGTCCGGCAGTTTACCGAGTTCTGTTAGCCTCGGCCCTCTGTCACGCTCGAGCGCCAGCGACCGCAACTACGCGCTCAAAGTGCAGGCCAACTATGTCGATACTTACATGCACCCGCCGACAAAGTTCGACAGATCGACATACGAAGACATTAAAGAATCGGTTCGCCTCTCTGCGGTACCGGTTGTGCGCATATTCGGTACGACAGAACAGGGGCAGACGGTCACGGCGCACATCCACGGCATTTTCCCGTACATTTACATCGAGCACGAGGGCAGCATTGATCCAGACGAAGGTGCGTATTGGCTGGTGGTGCTCTCGACTACACACTGACAGCAGTTGACTACGAGATTCAAAGAGTGTCCTCGGCCATAAACCATGCTATGAATATCGCGTATCGGCGGGAGAGACCAACGTTGTTTGTGGCCAATATCGTACTGTGCAAAGGCGTGCCATTCTACGGCTTTCACGTTGGACCGAAGCCCTTTTTCAAAATTTATCTACTTAACCCCGTGTACGTGACAAAATGTGCCGACCTGCTGCGGACGGGTGCAGTGCTGGGCAAGCCAGTGCAACCGTACGAGTCGCACGTGCCAATGGTACTGCAGTTTTGCGCGGACTTTAATATCAATGGCTGCGGATGGGTGCGGTTTCTCGATGTGAGGCACCGCCTAGATGAATCGCACACTTCGCTGAAGCGCATATCGTACTCTGAGATTGAGGTGGACGCGACTGCCGATTGGATCAAGAACCGATACGACGTCGAGGAATCGGACATACACAAAAATTTTGATGAGAGGTTCCACTCTACGCCTGGGAACTTCAAGCACATAAAAAGCATGCAGGAGCTCTTTCTCGAGGACGCAGAGCGGCGGCTCGCGCACGGTGATCCGGCCTACGTAAAGCCAGCCGACACTTTTGCGAGGACTGGTGTCCCGAGAAGGTGGGCGCGGTCGGCCGAGTACGAGAAACTTCTAGGCGAGCGGATCAAACGGTCCGCGAGCGGAGGCAACCATCTCACATATGACAATTTCGATACTGGTGTACAAAAGCTCCGCGGCATCCCGACGGCGTTTGAGTCGGTGGACGCCATGTTTCGCAAGAAAGAGCCAGTGGGCAGGACTACAGTTCGGGGACAAAAGTTGAAGGTAGAAAAGATGGAACCCGCGGATGTGGTCGAAGATGAGCCTGGAGAGCAGATGGTGCTGGAGCACACTGGTCTCAGCGGACTCACCGACCTGTCAGATGGACTGACAGATGATGACGGTGAACTACTCGCTGGCGATGCGGATCCTCGTCCCCAGGCCGACGAGACTCCGAATCTCAAGCGCATGTCCACTTTACGCGATGACAACGCCGTAAAACGACTCAAGACGCTGTCGCAACAGATGAACGGTGGTGGTGCGCCCGCGCCGTCGCAGATGTTGTCGTACTTCTCGCAAGAATACGATCGGGATGCCGCGTCGCAGTACTCTGTGGGTCTGCACATGTCGCACGAGTTGTCGTCTGCGAGCTCACACGGGCTGTCACTGACAGAGAGGGCGGCCGAGACTTTTGTGCACGGAACTGGCCAGTTATACGTCATGGGTCTTAAAACACGTCCTCCAACGGCCACTGAGGTGTGTGCTACGTGGTCGGACTATGGTCTCGCGTCAAAGGTGTATCAGGAGCCGCACTTTAGTGACCCCAAGGACGGAGTCGAGGGCCCATTTGAGCACGCGGGCGTCCAGTATAGGATTCCGACGATAGAGGTGGATGACCTGCATGAGTTCTCGTTCTTCCGCGAGCCGCTACACGTTATTGAGGACAGTACGCGGTCTGGAATGGGCGGAACGCTTGAATACGGGATGTTACCGCCATCAAGGGCTGAGGTGGAAACTTGGGTTGACAATCAGCAGAAGAGACGAAATGAGACAAGGGATGTGAGCCCGTCTGATGTCCACCGTGTCCTGGCGGCAACTACTGGCCAGTACATGAGCGTACTGGCTGTGGAGATTCATGTCAACACGCGGCCAGGAAAACTGCCTGATCCCAAGGAGGACGCGGTGGCGTGTGTGTTTTGGCTATTCAGCCGCGACGGGGGCGCGGTCAGCGAGACTGACGAGCACACCCATGGCATTGTGGCGGTAGGAGACTCGAAGCTGCAAAGTGTGCTGGAAGCAACGCACGATGGCGTCGTCCAGGTGGTCGACACAGAGGAAGCGCTGTTCCGCACGCTCGTACGCCTCGTGCGGTACCAAGACCCGGACATTGTGTGTGGGTTCGAGGTGCACTCTGCTTCGTGGGGCTACCTTGTGGAGCGCGCTCCCATTATCCTCGGTCCCAGCTACGACTTGCCAGCAGAGCTATCGCGCATCAAGACCGCGGACGTCAACCAGGGATACACGAAATGGGGCTACACGCATGCGACCGCGATAAAAGTCGTGGGCCGCCACTTTCTCAATATCTGGCGAATCCTTCGCCACGAGGTGACGCTGTTGAAGTACTCACTCGAGAGCCTTGTGTGGAGTGCGTTTCGCGAGCGTACGCCGTACTACACGCATGAGACCCTCACAGCGTGGTACCAGAGCGGTGAACCATGGCAGATCGCGCTCGTGACAAAGTACTACAGCAAGCGTGTCGCCTACGATATGCGACTTGTCGACAGTTTTGAGGTCGTCGCTCGCAACAGTGAGCAGGCGCGTCTCATCGGCATCGACTACGCGTCGGTCTTTACACGTGGTTCACAGTACAAGGTTGAGTCGCTGATGCTGCGGCTCGCCAAACGCGAGAACTTTCTGTTGCCGTCGCCGAGCCGCAAGCAGGTCGGCGAGCAAAATGCGCTCGAGTACATCCCGCTTGTAATGGAGCCCGAGTCCGGGCTGTACACCAGCCCGGTTCTGGTTCTCGATTTTCAGTCGCTCTATCCATCGGTTATCATCGCATACAACTACTGCTACTCGACTTTCTTGGGACGTGTCGTCCCGTGGCGGGGCCGCAACAAGATGGGGTTCGTGCCCGACCTCGCCTTGCCCGAGGGGTTGCTGAACCTCGTCAAGGATGACGTGACCATCGCGCCTAATGGCATTGTATACCTCAAACCGCACATCCGCCGCTCGCTGCTTGCCAAAATGCTTTCAGAAATTCTCGACACGCGTGTCATGGTCAAGGAGGGCATGAAGCGCGACCGTGGCGACCGTAATTTCCAGCGCGTCATGAACAACCGCCAGCTTGCCCTCAAGCTTATTGCCAACGTCACTTATGGATACACGAGTGCGAGCTACTCGGGACGCATGCCTTGCACAGAAATTGCTGACAGTATTGTCCTTACTGGCCGCGAGATTTTGGAGAGCGCCATCGAGACCATCAATAGCCACGACAAGTGGGGCGCCAAGGTTGTTTATGGCGATACCGACAGTATCTTTGTACATCTTCCTGGCCGCACTAAGGATGAGGCGTTTACCATTGGTCGAGAAATCGCGACCACTATTACCGAATCGACGCCGGCGCCGATCAAGCTTAAGTTCGAAAAGGTGTATCTGCCGTCGTTCCTCATGACAAAGAAGCGCTACGTGGGGTACATGTACGAGACGCCGGCGGACAAGGATCCTGTGTTTGACGCCAAGGGTATTGAGACAGTGCGCCGGGACGGCACGCCCGTCGAGCAGCAGGTGGAGGAGCGCGCGCTCCGGCTACTGTTTGAGACCGCAGACCTTTCCAGGGTTAAATCATACCTGCAGCAGGTGTGGGCCAACATTCTTGCCGGTGACGTACGCATCCAGGACTTTTGTTTTGCGCGCGAGGTCCGTATGGGCACCTACAAAGAGGGCCCGTCAATGCCGCCGGGTGCGGTCGTCGCATCCAAGCGCATGGCCTCGGATTCACGCGCCGAGCCTCAGTACGGCGAGCGCGTGTCGTATCTTGTGATAGCCGGCCCCAAAGGCTCACGGCTCGTCGATCGGTGCGTTGCGCCCGATGTATTTGTGCGCAATGCCTCGATGCGCCTTGACGCAGAGTACTATATCAACAAGAACCTGATCCCTCCTCTCGAGCGCTTCTTCAACGTTGTGGGCGTCAACATCCGCGCCTGGTTCGCCGAGATGTCCAAGCGCGTCGTATTTAGACCCCAGCTTTCTGGCAGCGGTGGCCATGTCACTCTCGCCAACTACATGCGCTCGGGCCTGTGCGCCGTCTGTGGAGCTCGCACGTCCTCGGGGGTGTGCGACGCGTGCCGGTCGCGACCCGCCCGCTCCGTGGCCATAGTCCAGGGCCGTCTGCGCGCCCGCGAGGCTCGCTGCGCTGAGCTTGTCGCCATCTGCCGCGCGTGCTCCGGCATGCCCCCACACGCTGCCGTCGCTTGCGAGGCCATCGACTGCCCGGTGTACTATACGCGTGTCCGCGGCCTCGCAGAGCTTGATGTCGCCTACGACACGGATCTTCCAGTTCTTGAAGAACTCTAATTGACTGTACAATAGCATTGTTTTTTTGAGCTTCGCGAGTAGCCGCTTTGGCAGCAGCCGCTTTGCCATCTGCCAACGGGGGGCCTTTGGGCAGCTCGTTCGGCCACGAGCCCGTTTATCAGCATCGTAGCGATCAATAGCTGGCGGGGCCGTGAAGTTATGCGCATGCGTGCATTGCATATTTCACGGCGCCCAAGTCGTCCAAAAGTGCCGGACACCGCCACATCCGCAGCCAGGCTCTGGCCTGAGATCAGACCTCCAACGAACGCAGGAACTGCCTGGTAGACAACACAATGGCGGGCCCTCCACCTCCGCCGCCGCCTCCGCCTCCGCCAGCAATGGGCGGGGGCCCTCCGCCGCCACCGCCGCCGCCAATGGCGTTTGGTTCGCTGGCCAGCCAGTCCAACGACGACTTGCCGTCCCGGCCGCCAACAGGAGCGCTTCCGGATACTAACGCTCTGTTGGGCGATATCAGAAAGGGCGCCAAGCTAAGAAAGGCCGTCACAAATGATAGGAGTGCCCCCCAGACCGGCGGGCGTATTGTCGAAGCCGGTGCGAGGTCTGGCCCGGCTTCAGCGCCCCGGCCCCCACCGCAGGCTACGCAAGCTGCTCCAGAGCCACCAGCTGGGCCGCCCCAGCTAGCCGGGCTATTTGCGGGCGGTATGCCGAAGCTGCGACACCGCGGAGGAGTAGACACGGGAGGTGAGTACTGACTAACCTAAGCGTACGTTTTACATCAGTCTAACAGCAGCACAGAGATCGGACGCGAGCGGCCCGGAGCCAGGCGGCATCCGCGTGGGATCCGCGCCACCTGTGCCGGGTGGACGGCCTGCACCGTCTGCGCCTGCACCAGCGGCGCCGTCGGTACCTAGGTCGCGGCCAAAGCATGGTTCGGCCGGGCTGCCGGCCTCTGAGAGCACGCCGCAATTTCCCAAGCTGCGGCATGTGTCGAGCGGGTCGGCGCCTGCTCCGCCAGCAAATAGACCAGGAGCTCCATCTGGCGCTCCGCCCGTTCCGGTTAGTGCGCCGCCGCCACCTAGTAGTGCGCCGCCACCACCTGGTAGTGCGCCACCGGTTCCTGGCAATGCGCCGCCAGTTCCCGGGTCTAGTGCACCATCGGTTCCTGGTTCGAGCACCCCGCATGTTCCCCTGAAAAAGCCGAAACCGCCGCCGCCAGGCGTCAAGGCGCCCAAGCCTGCCAGCCTGCGTGCAGATAGGTCCCCGCGCTCTTCTGCTCCCGGAACGCCTCCGCCAGCGCCGCCAGCACCTTCCTCTCACCTTCAGGTGCCCGGCACTGGTCGAGCGCGATCGTCCTCGCCAAGTGCGCCTCCAAACAGACCGCCGCCGCCACCCGGTTCGCCGGGGCGGTCGCCGACGCGCGAGGCGTCTGGCGGCGCCAAATCGAACTTTGACGCAATTCGCAACAACCTCGCGTCGACGTTCGCGGCGCCACCAGTCCCGGGTGCCGCTGCTCCCGAGCCGCCCAAGGCGCCGGCGCCGCCGTCGTCTGCCCCGCCTGTTCCAGGCTCGAGCCCGAGCAGTTCTTCTGCTCCGCCACCTCCCGCGCCACCACCACCTCCTCCTGCTCCCGCTCTGTCGACGCCGGCGTCGTCACCCGCGGCCCCGCCTCCTCCGCCCCCGCCTACGTCGGCGACTACTGCTGCTTCTTCGGTTCCGCCGCCCGCACCGCCGTCGGCGCCGCCCACTTCTTCAGCACCGCCAGCGCCTCCGGCCCCGCCTCCTGCATCGTCACCATCAAAGGCGGCCCCGGCTGCACCAGCTCCACCGCCGCCTCCACCACCATCGACGGCTTCGCGGGCGCCTCCATCTCCATCTCCGTCCACGGCGCCTCCACCGCCGCCGACATCGGCTCCGGCGGTCCCGCCCCCTCCTCCACCCGCCAGCGCGTCGCGAACAGCCTCTACTGCATCCAACGGCATCGGACGCCGCTCTGCCTCCGGTGCAAAGGCCCCGCCGCCGCCGCCCGTGGATATTCGCAAAATCGATGCCTCGGCATATACTATCGCACGGTCCGGCACCACGAGCAGCGTCGGCAGCGAAGGCGGCGGCAAGCCCCAGCACCTCGTCATTGACGACTCGCGGTTCCGCTTCAAAAATGCCAAAGACATCCCCAAGCCGCGACGGTTCGAGAATAAGGAGAAGTTGTACCCCAGCGGCCGCGGCAGCTCGGTTCCGCTGAACTTAAATGCCTACAGCTGATGGCCCTTTACGATATGTAACGTCCGTATATCAATTTGAAATTAGACATTTTGTCTAACGAGACTTGGTCTCCCGTGCTTTTCGTAGAGGTGGATGATAGCGCCCACCAGAAGCTCGTGGCAGACAACTACAGAGAAACGACGGTATATTGTTTTGGCCGCGAAGAATAGTAGGCTGGTAGTAGTATTACGCTGAATTATTCACGGTGGCGGCTTCCGTTACTATATGTGCTTGGAGTGACCGCTAATAGGTACAGCTAGCCTCTGGGCTTACCGACGTTTCGACCATGCAGAATCTGAGAGACAACGTAGAGAGCACTGACGTTCAATGGACTACGGGCTCAGCCGCAGCCGTCGCTGACTTCGCATTATTGCGATGAGTTTTCGGTCGACTTTGACTCTTCCGCGGTTTTGTCAGATTCTCCGCGGGTGTCTTCTGGTCCAGTCGGCCGCTCGGGGTGGTCCACCCGCGGTCGGACTGACCCCGCTAGTCCGTGGTTCGTCCCAGGCTGTTCGCGGCCCTGCTGTGCCATCTGCCGCAACTGCGGGTGCACGAAATTGTGCGGTTTAGTGGGGATCTTGCGTCCACCCCGCGTGCGCACGTCGTTGCTGCTGAGCACAGGAGGTGCGTGCGATTGTCTTTCTCCGTCTCCGTCCGCCATGCCGCTTGTTCTCCGCACAATTGACGCCACTGTGTTCTTTAGTCTTGGCAGCAAGTCGATTTGAACGGCACGGTGGGGGGGGGGGCGGGGACGATGCAGGGCTAGGTCGCATCTGCTGCAGGGCCCGGGATACGGTTAAGGCAGTGCTGTGGTGCGTCTCTAAGCGGATTGTCTTGTCGATTTGCTTCGTTTGACGGATGAGGTTGTTCATTGTGTGGTAATGCAAAATTGGGGCACATATCTATGTCGCCGGTATACGACCATTGAACTGCACCTACATACAGCCCGAGTGCACGGTGCTCGAGTGCCATCTGTGACTACTAGTGTGGCCAAATAGGACAAATTTGAACCAACAAAAGGCCATATAAACCGTCTAAACAGTCCAACATAGAGTACTTCGTTGGACCAAAACGATTTCATTTTCAATTTTTCATAGTTCTTTGGATTTTGCCTCTTTTTAGCACTTTATCTACCACTCCCAGCACTAGAACAGCTGAAATTTCAACTCGATCAATAGGCACTATGGCCGAGCGGTTAAGGCGAAAGATTAGAAATCTTTTGGGATTTTCCCGCGCAGGTTCGAGTCCTGCTGGTGTCGTTATATTTTTTTGGTGTTCGGTTTCCCCATTAGTCAGGGATGACGTACGCGGGCACCTGAGCCGTACCAGCTGGTAGCCATCTGAAGGGCATAACGAGGCGTCACACAAGCACGCAGTCACTAACGGAACGGAGGCAGCCAGTCTTAGCGGAGACAGAGTCTGGAGATGGGACAGACAGACTCTAAGCTTCAGTTCAAGACACACATATGCCGTCTTTTTGAGGTCGGGTCCATTCCGCCCTCGGATACATACTGGACAAGAGTAAGTTGCTTCATGGGGTTCGCTTGTCGTCGTTTCTTATCACTGACGGGCCAATGAGTAGTGGGGACTCTTCTCATGCTACCAGCAATACTGCACTCTACTCTGGCAACCTGCACTTCCGTACATATCGCGCCTGGGTGACGCGAAACTGGAACTGTCCGCACCCAGGAGGCCGCTAACACCAGTTCTGGGACCAACAGCTCACGGCGAATGACGTCTTCACCCTGCTAACACCGTCTGACATACGCGGTACGCGAGACGCGCATATCGAGAACCTCGAGACGCTCCTGAGGAGAACATGTGCAAGGCTGTTTGAGCTCCGCTCGAGCCCGTTGTTTCCTTCGGAAGCGGCCCCCGCTCGAGACGCGCTGAACTGCATGCGGATCCTCACACGCGTCCTACCGTTTGTATTTGAGAGCTCTTTACTGCGCGAGTGGGAGAAGCGGGTGTTCTGGGAGACTGATAATGGCGACAAGCCGCTGGCAGAGAAGCTACTGGACGCCGTACTCGAACTCTTGTTTTGCCCCGGACTGACAATTCCACGAATTCAGGGATCCAGCGACGGGAAACTAGTGTACGCGATATGGGAGACAGGGGTGGGTTCCTCGACGCCACTGGCGACCAGCCATGAGCTGCAGTCCAACAAAGTAGAGGTATTGCGACTCCTGCTCACGCTAGTATCGGACACCATGTACCGGCCGCCGAGTAAGGTTGTTACCGACGCATCGAAGTACGCCAACTATGTTGTCACCCGCAGCGATAAGCAGCTCACCATGACCCTCTTGTGCTCACTTCTCAACACGACTTTGAAGTACAGCCCTGGCTGGAAGGTCCCGTACAACCATGTCATTATAGCCGATCGCAACCGACAACTGGTGATATACTCCCTCCAGACTTTGCTCGTGATGCTGGTCCACCCAGTGCCACAAACCAGTCCCCACCCCAACTATTTTCGCCAGTACCTCGGAAAAGTGCACCGCTTGCAGGATCTACAGTTCATCGCTGACACGCTTACCAAGCTGCTGTCGCAGCCCATTCACGCATCCTATTCGTATCTTCCTGGTAGCCAGCGCGAGATCCACTGGGTAACCGAGCTCGCGGCTTTATGCTGGGAGCTCTTCCAAGTGAACAGAAAGTTCCGGAGTTACCTCATATCGAGCTGCCACGGCCACGACTTCATTATTTTGTTTCTATACTACGTGCGCGAAAAGCGATGCGATGCCTCGAAGCAGCCATTCGTCAGGCTGTGTTCCTATATTCTGTTGTTCCTCACCAGCGACGCGTCCTTTGCGAAATCGCTCACGAAAAAATTTGAAGGACAGCAGTATCTGCCAGCAAACGTCCACATTTCTTCATTCAACGGGTCATACAGCGAGTACCTGATCTTACAGCTGCTGACAACAATTGGAACATCAGACGAAAGCCGGCTTGGGTATTACGTTCCAACATTTTTGGAGACGATATACAACGTCTCGCCTTACGTTGTCAACGTCTCCTACACCGTCGCCAGTCAACTTCTGCAGTTTTTGTCCTCACTGGCTGACCCAGAGCATCTCAAAGAACCGTACAACCAGTTGCTGGCAACAAGCCTGGTACTGGCACTCAACAACATGGTAGCCTACAGCTTTCACTCGAATCGGAAACTGATTTTCGCCCTCATAAAGAATCACGGGTCGCTCTTGTTTATGAAGAGGTATCTCGGTGCTCTTAACAAGGGCGAGTCGCCTGCCGCAGCCGCAGCTAGCGCGTCCAGCTTGTCGACCAAGGCGAAAGGCAAGTTGCCCACCGAAGTGCAGGCTCCCGGCACGCACTCGCTTCCAGACAAGGTGGCCTCCATGCTCCCGATTCTGGACAAGCTTACAGATGTTATAGAGGAAGTCAGAGAGGACCTTTCCGTGCCAGAGGAATCATATTCGCATCAGTCGGCCTCGCCTCCGCACAGTGTTGTCGAAAAGATCGGCCAAATACAGTCCCTCAAGTGCATGGCCATTGCCCCCCATGAACCAACGTCCGCAGAGTTTGAGCCTGTGCGATTCTATTGGAACCACAATACTCTGGGCTGGTATGAGAGTGTTATCTGGGGAAGCATCTACAAGTCGGAGAGCAACGTCGCAGCTTCGTCGCCGCTCACTGACGCAGGAGCACTCGCAGCTCCGGCATCGTCTGTTGGCGTGTGGAATGGCACACATGTTAGACTGTTCCGGCTGCAAGAAACGCGCCCTGCCGGGCCTTCTCTGATGCATCCTGGAGGAGCTGTAGACGCGATGGCGGACTCGGTACTACACAGGTTTGAGCAATTCCGAGTTGGCGGAGGGTCTCAAACAGCGCCGCATTAATCATTGCTAGAAATTCAATAGCTAATGTCATATATATATGTGCATGAGAGTCTCGTCTATCGTCGTAGCTGTATTAGATCATCACCAGTTCCCCGTGGGGCGGGACCGTAGCAGGACCCCAAAACAAATGAGAAAATTAGCGCTTCTTGCGCTGAACTAACTCAAAGCCATCCTCGTCAACTATAGGTCCTTGTTTCTGTAGCTTGGCATCAACGTCCATTTGCTCGCTCGTCGAGGTCTCCTCGCTCTCCTCCGCATCATCGTCATCGTCATCGCTGTCCGAGTCGCTTCCTTCAACCTGCACCTTGGACTGCGCGTCACTCGAGCCCCGCTTCGCCTCGCGCTCCTGCCAGTCCTTGTACAGCTTGTCGACTGTCTCAAAATTGCCCTCGGCGCATTCCTTGTACAGCGTGATGATCTTCACGGCGACCACAGCAGTCGATTGATCCTCGACGTCAACGCCGAACTCATCCTCCATAATACCAAGGATTCGATCCTCAATATCATCACTGTCAACATAGTTTTGCTCGAAGAGCTCTACAACAGCGCCGACCATCCAGTCGCGCTTGTCGGCACTGTCACCACCTCCCCATTGATTGTCAACGGCGGTTGTCAGGTCTTCCCAGGCATACAGCACCATGCAGGCGCCCAATTCAAAGCGCTTTTGCTTCACCTCATCCTGGAACACCAGGGAAGGCTCCGTGGTCTCCACAACAGCTAATGGGGCACTCATTATATAGGTGAAATCCGAGGATCAGTAGCAGTACTGGGGAACTTCAAAAAAAAAAAAGAGACCCGTGCGGCGCTACGTGAGGATGAGCTTAACAAACGCCAAATGATTTACTCGTAATTGCCCGTCACGCGGTTGGCCGCAAGGGAGGTGTCCCCGCATTGGTAAATCACATGATTTGAAGGAGCGACTGAATTGGCGGTTTTTTAGCTTCGGCTGGTGTTCAATTTATGGCAGGTTATTGGCGGTTGCGGAAACTTAGTTATTGCAGCCATTTTCCGCGCCTGGCTATGAACTCGGCCACCAGGCAGGGCGCAGCTGTCTGCCTGAAATTCGCCCAGAAGCCAGACTGGGCCGGGTAAGCAGACGTAAGATAAGGCATAGTCAAGACCCGCAACCGCAGCACCGTACTAACGAGCGGCTGCCGTCAAGGGGGAAAAACAACAGCGCTGGCGGAGCGAGGACGCAATTGCCGAGCGAACTTGTGCAAAAGCGCGAAAGGAAACCCAGACGACGGACTGTAGGAACAGGGGCAATTTTCACAGAAAAGCAAAATCGTCATGTCGTTCAGAACGCAAAACTCGGAGGATTATGTCTCGGCCAAGACGGAGGTTAACACTCGGAAAATTGAGAACGCGATTCGTGCGTTTCAGGAGAAGAAGCCACTACCCCAGATTGACTATACTCTCCATAAGACGGAGGATGGTGCTGTGGTATCGACTACTGACCGCGTGGTAAAGAGCGTGCCTGCGCCTGCGTGGCGTCCCCCTAGTGACGAAGAGCTATTTGACAAGGAGGATCGCAGCAAGCCGAACCTCGACTTTCTGCGCCAGCACTTCTTCCGAGAAGGTAGGCTGACGGAGGAACAGGCTCTTTACATCATCGAGGCTGGAACCAAAATTTTGCGCGAGGAGCCGACGCTGCTCGATGTCGAGGCTCCTGTGACTGTGTGCGGCGATATCCACGGACAGTACTTCGATCTTATGAAACTTTTCGAGGTGGGAGGCGACCCGCGAAACACACGCTACCTATTTTTGGGCGACTACGTGGACAGAGGCTACTTTTCAATCGAGTGCGTCCTGTACCTCTGGGCGCTCAAGATATGGTACCCCAAGACTGTGTTCTTGCTGCGCGGCAACCACGAGTGCCGCCATCTTACCGACTACTTCACATTCAAGCTCGAGTGCAAGCACAAGTACAGCCTGAAAATCTACGACGCCTGCATGGAGTCCTTCTGTGCGCTGCCTCTCGCTGCGATTATGAACGACCAATTCTTGTGCGTCCACGGTGGACTATCACCGGAACTCCACACACTGGACGATCTGCGCAACCTGGACCGATTCCGCGAACCGCCGACGCATGGTCTCATGTGTGACCTGCTGTGGGCCGACCCAGCGGAAGATTTCGGCCGGGAGCGTGGTGACGAGCACTTTATCCACAACAACGTCCGGGGATGTTCGTTCTTTTTCACTTACCAAGCGGCCTGCTCTTTCCTCGAGCGCAACAACCTGCTTTCTATCATCCGAGCCCATGAAGCCCAGGATGCGGGCTACCGGACGTACCGCAAGACCAAGTCCACGGGCTTTCCCAGCGTCATGACGATCTTCAGCGCGCCTAATTACCTCGACGCTTACAACAACAAGGCAGCCGTTCTGAAGTATGAGAACAACATTTTGAATATCCGACAATTTAACTACTCGCCGCATCCGTACTGGCTGCCCAACTTTATGGATGTCTTCACGTGGTCACTGCCATTTGTGGGCGAGAAAATCACTGACATGCTCATTTCAATTCTGAATATCTGCACGAAGGAAGAGCTGGAGGAGGAAACATCAATTTTGGAGCCGCGACCTGGTAGTGCTACTGTGGCGGAGAGTCAGAGTGAAGACTACGAGGCGCGCCGGGACGCGTTTAAGAACAAGATTATGGCCATTGGTCGACTGTCTCGCATGTTTCAGGTGCTACGGCAGGAGAGCGAAAGTGTCAATGAGCTCAAGGCACACTCTGGTGGCAAACTTCCTACTGGCACTTTGATGCTTGGCTCACAGGGTATCCGCAACGCTATCACGTCGTTTGAGGAAGCTCGCCAGGCTGATTTAGTGAATGAAGGACTTCCTCCGACACCCGAACAGCAGGCGCATCGTCAAGAACAGTCCCGCAAGCAAGCGATGGAGAAGGCAATTCATGACGCCAACTCAGATGAGCGCATGCAGACGCTTGCAAGGCGCCTCTCTATTGGTTGAGACCTTTCTCTACATAATACAGTCTTCACGCCCTAAAGAACGAACGCTCATGTAACGAATGAATACTTGCCACGATACCCAAGACGAGTCGAAGTGCAATACGACAAATAATCGACTGAACGAGCAAGTGTCCTTGCATTCGTGCGCCAGCATTCGATGATGACGAGAGGTTAATTGATCTGCTTATCGAAGACTTGCATCACTACAGTTGGAAATGTTAAACTGGCATTCGAACCCTGAATATGGATAAATACTGCCTGACGGGCGTCCGATATACCATAGTCACATTAGCGAAGGCACAATCGCAACCCTATCATGATCTGCTGACAGAACGACACAGCTTGATTGTCGTGTCGCATCTATCTAGGTAGGTAGTACTAACCGAAAAGGCCCCAATCCTGGACCTTGAATGACTTCATCGCATCAAGAACTCGCTGACGTGCCGTTCGCAAGTGCTCGGGCCATTTCTCAACTTCTATTGGTGCATTCTGAACAGCTTCTTCTAGGAACTTCAATTCGGCTGCGTTGCTCACAGGGGCATTATAGGTGATCACAATGTCGGCGTCGCCCCTCACAAGAGGAACAAGGCCCATCACAATGACCACAAGCTTTTCCGGAACCGTAGAGTCGTGTCGTCCCCATTTCTTCGATTCCTCTACCGCGACAGTGATCCCCGCTCGTACCTCTCTGATGTTAGCTTCAATGTTCTGCGATAACATCCGTTGCTGTCAACAGACACAGCTGCCCTTCTTACGGTAGTGCGTCAATAGAAACCGGCTCAAATAGCAATTCTTTGTATCCAGTGACGCTGTTCAGCGCGGAAATCTCATCGAGATGAATGCAAGACGCTTGTTTGATGTCACCATCTTGCTTCTCCAGAATATCGAACACCATGGAATCATCCGTCACGTCATCAACGAAAACTTCTTGATTATCCGGGACCTGCCGGAAAAGGCTCGCGTCCGCGAATTGGGCCGGAACAGCTGAGGAGAGCGCGCCTCCATATAGATTGGTTGTCATTTTGTCGGCGTCGTTGGTACACTGTCGCTTGAAGCTCATCGCCTCCTAAATACTTAGCCGCACAGCACATTCGCATGGCATGCAGCTTAGGTCAGGGAAGCTATGCGCGCTCACGAGAGTTAACTTAACAGTTAATTGTTATTCTTACAGACATCGCAAATACACCAAAAGGTGAACTGGCGCTTAGGACCATATATGCAAATTCTATTTCTGTAATTGTTCGTGGAACGAAAAACCTGATTCCGAACAAGGGTTCAGTATGGGAAATAAATTACAGCGACCCGGCCGTTCCAATCAGCTTCTCTAGCTGACCTTCTGGGGGAGCTCTAAGAAGGACATGGAAGTGTTCGAGCTCGCGCACACTTTGAAGAGCAGCGTAGTTCTTGAACCACAGAACATCGTCAGGGCTGAGATTCAAACCTCGAACGAATGTCTCGTCGACGTATTTCTCGATCATCGCAGCACCCTCGGCAGTGATCCTTCCAGTACTATCCTGAGGGATCTTCGCTTTCGACCATACAACAAGATGCTTGATACCATCTTCAAGACCGTACGGGAAGTCGTTTTGCAATATCTTGACGTCCTGCGGCGACCCAAGAAAGTTATTGTTCGCAGGAGCAATCGACCCGCCTTCCGTATGCCATCTCAATCTTTCTCGTATGATGTAGTTAAGAACGCCTCCATACTTCCTCTGGAAATCTTTCTTGGACCTAAGGTAGTGGAGTAGTTCCGAGGGCCTCCGAGAAAGCCGCCACAACTCATTTCGATCTGTCGTCAGCGAGCGATAAAGAACCAAACATTTTGGCCACTGTCCATCGCAGCGCTTGAATCATCCTCATGTGCCGGTGACAACTTACGAACGATGTCCTTTAGCTCTGTCCATTTCAGGGCTTCAAAATTTTCATCGCCTACTGCTAGTAGCTTATGATCCCGTTCCGAAACCTCGAGCGGCTCTCCATCATAGCCAACATAAATAGGATCAACCATCGTCAGTCACGAAGTGATCTTTCGTTATGAGTGTGTCAAAGCTGTATTATACTTTGAAGGTCGTACGCACACTTTACGCCATGTCTAGAGCGAGCTATCAGCACGTGGCGTCGAAAACTTACTACGTTCCGGATCTAGCGTAGCATCGGTTTCCCCTTTCCCTTCAGCTGGTAACAGCCGCCACGAGCGAATAAGAGTTTCACCTGAGCGCGGAATCCCAGACCTGCAGAAGCCATCTATAGTTTCATCTTTGGCAAGACATGTTCCATCTCTTGAGCGACTTTATTCTGTTTGAACCTGTGTGCATTCAGAAGTTATATGCGAATGCGCGTGGCCCCTTATCTCTTCAAGATCGACCCGATAAGGGCTGGGGCATCTGACGCACTGCAAACTGCAGTTCGGTCTCCGCTTGGTCCCCACACAGAACTCGCCCTCGCATGCATACGCTCGGGCCCTTCCGCGAGCCGGTGTAGTTCTCTTGATGCTCTGCTTCACCACGCGTTTCACTGCTTGACACTGCTTGATGCCGTAGCCAGCAAGGATCCCCCGTCTGACGTATGTTATACAGGCTTCTTCGTATTCTGCCGAGAGGACGTCATTTTGTGAGAGATCACTGTGGCATAGCATCGAAGCCGCGCCCGCAGAAATTTCATGGTCATATATATTGACTGTACCGTGGGCAACATATTCACTTAATGTACGCGTTGAGGCACCAGTTTTTTTGACTGCTGGTCGTAATTTCCATTGCCGTATTCTTCGTACTGCCATTTCTCATTAAGCGAACGGTATTTCTCATAGGAGCTTCGATCGTTATGGGCCTATGAGCCATATTTAGGAATCAACAATTTCATTTCACACAGAAGCTCTGCCATCGAGCATCATTGTCCAGTCTAATGTATTCCATAAATTCACCAATATAGTAATGCACGCTTGTTCGTTCAGCTCACGAATAGCGCACGCAGACCATCCGCATCGTCCTGAATTAGCCATAAAACGATCGGGTACCAGATGGCAACTTGGACTGAGCAGGCTCCTTTGGACCCGGATGATGAAAAGATATCCACAGACCAAATAGGACGTATCCCGTGAACATTCCCTTGTTGCCTCATAATTCTGGGTATGGAAATATATAGTATCATTCATGATTCTGACAAGTGTATATAGGCAGATGTCTGATTGTTTGATCAATATGTGGATTGAGACTTCGATCCTTGAATTCGGATTGAGTATGCATCTTATTGGGCCTGATATATTATTCTATACCCGGAAAAAATTCAATTAAAAAAACAATGCAATTAACATCGTGTCGACGGTGGCCCATTGCACTGTGTTGTGGTGAAGCTTCATGTACTTGCTTGCTGTCCTGCTGGATACGTACAGGGATGTAAGATAGAAGTTTTAACGTATCATTGGCCTGATTATGTGTAGCTGCACTGGTACAAATCGTTTAATCGCTGATGCTGCAAACTGTCTATGATATGTTAGTGCCAAGTTAACTATCGAGCCTAACACATATATGAATCAAGCGTAATCACGAATCGCGGCGAATCGCGGCGGCAACTGGGCCCTTAAAAACCCTAAGAATGTTGTCGAGACGGGTTAGGTCTATCGCTTCTGGGACTTTTTGAATCACCCGAACCTCATGATATAACATGTTAAGGGTACGCTGCGCTACGTTTCAGTCTGGGTCAACGACGAAAAGTTCGCCAAGATAGTATTTGGCTGTCGAGTACCGTCATTATTGAAACATTCATGAACCGCGGGAGCAACTCTTAATGGCAATGATGTGTCCTTGAAAACGTTGATAAAGGGATATGTGGCTGGATTTTCTTAGCTCATTCATAGTCTTGCCTCTGAGGTATTGGGCCATCTTTTTTTTTTGCACACCGGTTGTTGTGGATTGATTGCCAACGATGCGTGTACTTGCCAAAACATGCCATTTACAGAACTTTTGGGCGTACTTCGTTTTGAAGCTGAAGAATTCGATACATGGCTAGAGGTGTTAAATACAGCATATTGATAACGTAAATGTGGAATGGTCTCGGAAGTTTTCGAGAGAGATGTCTGTATGAAAGGGTGCTCATAACATGCGTCCTGGCCTCGGATGTGTTTGTTGAATCTGATTACTATTCACGTAAATTGCTCAAACAAGCTGGATCCAGAGGACGCGTGTCACTTAGATTGTCACTTAGACCGTTGGCGCCGGAACTTGGCATGAAGTCAGGGAACTGAGCGCCGTCATCCTTATTTGGGGCTCTAATACCGCACAAGATTCTCTACTGGTGAAATTTGAGTGAATACTGTACTATTGCTCGGTGAAGTATGGTTGCGCGAATGGCGGTATGGGAACCCCCTTGTTCCAGGCAAATTGCGCGTACACCCACCAACGGTGTGCGTCCTCTGATTGCGTACACACACACTGAGCGAAGGACAGGCTTCGAGACGCAAGTATCTGTCTACGCTGATGACTCGTGTACGAACAGAGCGTCAAGTCTCATTAGGAACCAACCCAATCTAGGTGGAAATGCGAAAAAATGAAGATTCAGCCAGCCGGAAAAATGTGCTATCGCCGCATAGCCCCTTACATAACCCGAACCACCAGCGAAAGTAATGGGCCGGCTTGAGAACAATGCCCGCATATCGTACCCATATGTGCGCTGGAAGGTTCAGGTACGGTGGTTAACGTGTAGAGGAGGACGCGTTTCGGACGACATCACGAAAGGATCAAGGCGAGGCCGCCCCGTTATTTCTCCGTATATTTGCTTGTGGCTAACAGCGTATTATTTCTCGGGTAATTTGGGGTATTGACTGCAAATCCGTATATCCGAGGCTGCGACTATTTTTATCATCTGTGCTGCTGTTCGAAAGTAGCTAGCACGCGCGCTTTATTGAGTCTGAAGAGTTTCATCCAGGATGTTGACATTCAGAAAATCTGTCATAGTGGCAGTTACTGTCCTGGTTGTATTTCTTTTCTTCTCCAGTGAGACGAAAGGCATATCTGCCAAGGATTTGCTGCGTGATTCGGAGCTTGAAAAGACTTTGTTGAAATCGAAGCAAGAAACCGAGGCAGTTCTACGGGAGCTGCAAAAAGCCACAGATTCGCGAGCAGAAGCCCAAGAAAAGCAGCTTGCCCACCTCGAGAGTGAGCGGAAACAGTTGGAGAAGCAAATGCAGCAGTTGCGTCGACTCCCAGCGGGTGCTCCGATTCGAACCCAGCTGGCTTTCCAGTTCCCATACGATGCCGCTAGTCGGTTCCCAGCCTACATCTGGCAAACGTGGAAGCATGCTTTGGACGATCCTAAGTTTGAAGACTCCATCAAGCAGCATGTTATGTCGTGGCGCGATAAGAACAACGGGTTTGTCCACGAAGTTCTATCTGACCAGACGTCTGGCACACTTATTCGCCATCTCTACATGAACGTACCGAAGGTGATTGAAGCATACGATGCAATGCCTGAGACTATTCTAAAAGCCGACTTTTTCAGATACCTGATCCTTCTGGCGCGCGGTGGCACTTACACCGATGTTGATACTGAGGCGCTGAAGGCGGTGCCTAACTGGATCCCGGATGCTGTTGATCCGATGCAACTTGGTCTGGTAATTGGCATCGAAGCAGATCCCGACCGCCCCGACTGGAATGTTTGGTATGCTCGCCGGCTGCAATTTTGCCAATGGACTATCCAGTCCAAGCCTGGCCACCCGGTGCTTCGTGAAATCGTCGCCAACATTACGGAGACCACTCTCCAGAAGAAGAAGGATGGCACTTTGAGCTTGCCTGGAACGAAAGCCCGTGGGTCTGATATCATGGACTGGACTGGTCCTGGCATCTGGACCGATACCATTTTTGCGTACTTTAACAATCCTGTCAAGAGCGGGCTCTACTACCCGGTTACATTCCAGAACTTCACCGGCATGGAGGAGCCTATGGTTGTTTCCGACGTGCTGGTTCTTCCAATTACCAGTTTTAGTCCAGGTATCAACACAATGGGCGCTGGCCCCGAGAGCCATCCTCTAGCTTTTGTGAAGCACCATTTTGAGGGATCCTGGAAGCCGGAGAATGAGCGCCATATCGGCTAATCTTAGCTGTGATTGCAGAACTGCAAGTAATGCAGCCATTTATGGTAGTTTTCCGCTACTGCATAGTATTATAGAGAATCGCATCTGACTAGCCCTGAAAAAACAGTAGCCGGTTCGCGGCGGTTGCGGGCACTATCGATACCACTGGCGACGAAATACACATTGGATGGAAACCAGCGAGATAGCATGCACCTTGGGAGTAGTCCTGTATAGGTGCAAAGCACTGGCGTACCGTGTTTGACCGTACCATAGTCACGCAAGGCTCGCGCGTTGCTATGGCACAGCCGCACGAAGCTTCTATGTCAACAACGTGAAGACGCGCCGTTTCGCGGAGACTTCGCGTTCGCAAGCGTACAGCAGGCTCCAGGGGACCGTGTGGAGAGTAGAAGACGGTCCACGCGGGCAGGACAGCACGTCCCAACCATGTCGTGCGTGGTGCTGAGATCTGCCACAGACTTCACATCCGAAAACGTGGAAAAGATTCGTGAATGTTTTCCCCCACAGTCATCGACTCGTCACAAAGCGGATGCGTCAGTCGCTAGGCGCATCAAAGTGGCGAAGAACACCTTAGCATCTGCTGTGAAACTACTGCGAGAGCAGGACATAGCTCTTGGTGGACCTGCTGTGGACAAAGCAGGCGAAGTGGCATCGTTCTTACTCCGATGGTTGTACGACCAGTCGCCCGGCAAAGCAGACTTACAGGTCTCCAAACTGCATTACAGTTTTTCAGCAGCTCTTCTGGAAAAAGAGCAGGTAAGGTTCCATGAATGGCGGCTAGCATTCGGCCACATCGCTAATCTCAGGAGGACTATGCCGTGAAGGAAGCTGTTGATGCGTATGCAAAGCTCTCGAACAACCAGGCATCTGATGAGGAGTCAATTTTCATTACGAGTTGGTTGAGCAAGACTTCGCCCTCGGAAACGGCGGATATTGCAATAAGCTTGCAGCTACTGTATCTCAAGGCGACTGTCAAGCTGTCACAGGCAGGCGCGCAAGGGCACATCTCTGCCGATGTGAGTATCTGCACTGCATAGACCACCATGTGAACTAACACCCAGCGTATTCTCAATCGAATTCGAGCGAGTGATGGGCCTATTCGAGCTTTGTCCTTGCTCCCGAAGGCAGATCAGCAGGCGCGACGGAATGCCTTCGGCAAATTACTCTTCGCATTGTCTAGCAAGTTCTCGGATTTGGCCTTTGAACTGCGGCTGCTGGCTTTGGCAGTAATGCCTCTGGCGGAGGAGCGCCATTGGCAAGGTCTGCAAGCGTCATCGAAGACGGCTGGTGCCAGGAAGGCAATTGAGGATCGTCTGGATGTAATAATGGGAGATCTGACACAGGCAATGACGCTGCACCGAAGCGCAGACGAACTCAAAACATTGAAAAAGCATATCTCACAAGTTGGAACTAGGTATGTAAACAGAATCGGCGCGATGTGAGAGATATCCTAACAACAGGAAGAAAAATCTTATGCCAACGGGGGGTTTAACAGAGACTCCGAAGCGAAACCAGCGGATCAGAACTCCATTGGGGACGGGAAATGAGACGGCAAATCACACGCCATCGAGGGTATCATATTGCCAAAAGTTCAATGGCATTGCCAAGTTCCTGGCTGCGGGTCTTCTCGATGAATTTTGCGGCGCGCTGAAGAAGTCTGCGGAAACAAACACGACACTTCTACAACTATTCTGGTCGTTCCTGAAATCGCAAGACGACCCTCCTGCTCAAACACTTCCGATATACGACGCGTTCGAAAGCATTTATGAACGGTCTGACAACGGACAGGGGTTGCTGGCAATTTCAAACCAGCTGTTCACTATTGGCTCGAAACTGCGAACGACTCAAAAGGGGAACTACCTGGAGTATTGGCTGCGAGCGGTCACAGTGGAACAGCGGCATGTAGCTCTGATACCCAGGGATAAGTCCAACCTGATCTCGAAGGCAGAAAGGACGAGCGTCGCTCTCAAAGAACATGGCCGGCACCAAGACGCTGCGGACCTGCTCTTCCTTGCCGCATGCACTTCTCTGGATGCACACAGAAGTTACGATGTATTGTCGGAGTCATTCGGGCCAATAGCCTCAGCCTTGCGCGGTGCGCTAAGTGCCTTGTTGCGCTTGATCACGACACAGGCGGTGAGCATTCCGAAGAAGACAACATCGAAGGCTGCGGCGTTGACCGTCTTCGAAACACTCTTGCTGCAGCGCGCTGCGGCATCTACTCCAATGCCTGCAGATGCTGCAGATCGAATACTCGACTGGGTATTAGAGGCGAGCACAGCGCAAGCATGCCCGAAAGTTTTGCACTGCTTCATTCTGTCCTTCGAGATTTCGAACAAGGCTCATCCTGAACTGGGCAGAGTTCTCTCTGGGGCCGAGACATCACTTAAAAGTGGAGAGAAGGGTACTTCCTCGCATTACACTCAGTACTTTCTGGCTCTTATCTACGGCACGCGGGCAATGGCGCTAGAAAGTGATTCTACAACGATCTGGTCGCTGCTGCAGAAGTCTGTTGATGAACTTACGGAATTCTTCGACAATGGCGAAAGACTGTCCCTTAACACAGAATGCATCGAGCCTCGCATTCGATTAATGTTCGACTTTATGGAGGTCCACGAGCTGCATTCTCTGCAGCTCGAGCTGCTCAACGCTTATATCGACGCCACGCCAAACAAATGCTCGGCGTACCTCAGGCTGCTTCGCTCACACCTTCGTCAAAACTCAGTCAAGCACGCGAGCCGGTATCTGTCAGCGCTGGAAACCGCGAGCGACTTAGCAGACATTGAAAAAGCGGAGATGCTCATGCAAGCTATAAGCTTACATGTTCAGTCGGGCGATACTGGCGCTGCAGAGACTTTTTACGGATCGCTCTCAAAACATTTGAGTGAGAGCCCAAGGCTGAGAAGCCCCTTGGCTGAGGGAACCCCATCCGAGAATGGCGTACTCTTTAGGCGAAAGCTGCGGCTTTATGGATACATGAGCCTTGCATACTGCCGACTTATGACCAATCGTTGCAAATATGATCGGGGCATCGCAGCTCTAGCGCGTTCAGTGAAAGTTCTTCAGGCAATAGCTAAGCGCAGTCCGGGCCCATATTCTTGGGACATCCTTCCATTTGTATTGAACGGCCTTGAGGAACTGGCAAAAGAGTACGAAAAGATAGGTCTGCCCAAGGAGTCACTCGTCTACTTCAAGGATGCACTGCGTTGGGCATCCGCCTGCGGCAGTACTTCCCGTCTGATTCGTCTACGGAGCATGGAATCCGCTCTTTATATCCACATGGGCAACATGGACTTAGCCGCGGATACCATGAGGGCTTTCGATAATATCTCGGCAGGCAGCGATACACTGGGTAATCTGAGAATGGCGAGCTCTAAAGCTTTACTTCATCAGCGCTCAGGAGAATCTTCCGAGGAAAGGAGACTGATAGGCTCGCTTTTCGACAACATTGACCGCAATGCAGAGGAGGCCGACAATTTGGATATCGCGGATGTCACGAGACAAGTGTCCCGTCTCAACATTGATTCCAAGGAGTCGATGGCAAGCGATGTGGCTCTTCTACTATCTCAGATACTTCTGAGCTATGCCTGCGGCGCAAGCATCCACGGAAATTCCGAAGTTATAACTCATGCACTTGAGCTTTGGAGTTCAGCCGGGCTTGCGACTAAGAACAGGTGGTATGATTATATCAAGGCTTGCGAGACTTTTTTCTCCGTCAAAAAGTCGCTCTCGCTTGATCCGATCTATGGCGTTATCCAAGACTCAGCTTTGTCCATTCCATCCGCCGCCAAGTGTAAAATCGTCAATACCGAGGTCGCCAGCCAATTGTCGATCGTTTCTGATGTATTATCCGAGCGATTCTACAAGGATCACTTGCGTTGCTCTTACATCGAGTTCCAGAAGGTTTCAGGCTTGCTCGGAGAAACGCACATGCTGCTCTCGGCAATCAGCCCTTACAGCATTGATACATTTTTCTCCAGTACTGGCGGCACGCCCGCTAGGATTGATCGTCAAATTCTGCGGCTGAAGCAGCTGGAAAAGGACACTTACGGCTGGCCACTTCTTGAGCGTCAGCAGAGCAGCGTACTTGACAATCCTGTGTCGATAGTCTCCGAGATCTGCGATTTACTTCCGCACAGCTGGATTGTCATCTCGGCTTCAATTTCGGAGGGTAGCAAAAACTTGGTACTATCGCGCTACGACAAGTTGTCGGAGTCGAGCCTTTCAGTGACCCTTCCGCTGAATAGACACGCTTTTCGCGACTTCAGCGAGGAGGCATTCACGTTCGATGACGGCCTAAAGTTGCTTGACGAGATTGTTGCAGCAAGCAATGCGAGCGCGCACATCAGTCGTACATCGACAATAAAAACTCCAGAACAACGAAGGACCTGGTGGCGCGAACGTTTTGAGCTTGACAGCCGACTGGACGCGCTTCTCAAGGATGCAGACTACTCTTGGCTGGGTGGGTTCAGGGGAATTTTTGGCACAGATCTTTACGATCAGGAAACCATGGAGTCATTTATGACCGGTCTCACTGAGATTCTGGACAGCTACCTTCAATCCCGCACCAAGAGCTCGAAGACCGATGGCAAACGGTCAGCGTCTCGACGAGGGCGAAGACAGAGGGATGTCCAGATCGACCACAGAATCGCCCTGCTGTTCTTGGGTCTAGGAGATCCAGATGATGTCACGGATCCCTCGCTACTTGAGGATCTCGTTTTCTTCGTCTTGGATATTCTTCAGTTTCATGGAGAGCAGAATGCATACGATGAACTCGACGACGGAATGATTGTTCAAATCCAGGACTTGCTCAAAGGGTTTTATCACCGTGACAGAGAAGCCCGGGAGCAAGGCAGTCACATCATTCTCATGCTGGACAAGAAAACAGAGAGATTCCCATGGGAGTCTATGCCTGTGTTGCGAGGGAAGTCCGTTTCTCGAGTTCCGTCACTAAAGATCCTTCAAGACCTGCTGAACAGAACGTCTGGGCGCAGCGGGGCCAATGTGAAAGATGTTTTCTACGTTTTAAACCCCTCTCGAGACCTGGTCAAGACGCAAGCCCGTTTCGAGACTGCTTTCCGGGAAACAGACGGATGGACTGGAAGGATATGCGAGGCACCTGCTGAATCTGAAATTGCGAAGGCGCTTCAAAAGCGTGACCTATTCGTTTACATGGGTCACGGCGGCGGAGAGCAGTACATCAGGTCTGCGACTATCAAGAGCCTTGATCGCTGCTGTCCAAGCCTGCTCCTTGGGTGCAGCTCAGGACGCATGCAAGCAGCAGGCGACTACGACTCTTGGGGAACACCCCTCAACTATCTAGTTGCCGGGTGCCCGATGGTCGTCGTTAACATGTGGGACGTCACAGACAAAGATATCGATGCGTTCGGCACGAAACTCATGGCCACCTGGGGCCTTATGCCGAATGAGACAACAGGAATTTCCATGGGTACAGCTGTCGCCACTGCCCGAGACGCCTGCACTCTCAAGTATCTGAACGGGGGTGCACCTGTCGTCTACGGCTTGCCACTGACCCTTTCATCATGATTTGCATTATATACATAGCACGGTACAGGTAGAATCTAATTGATTAATGATGTTAATGATCAAATCCGAATTAATGCGAGTGAACTAGATGCAACTGCGAGAGGGCGTCCACCGCACTATTACTTGTAAAGCTGGTAACGCCACAAGGAGAGGAGAATGGGCCCCGCATAGGCCGATTGTATATACAGGTCATCGATATGCGAAGTATTCAGCGCTGTGCGGGCTGTATCGCGTAACTCGGAAGCCAGCTCATCCCCGAGAATGGACGCAAGGCCGACTGCTCCATTATCAGAAAATGCAGGTACATCACGCCATGTTAGGCAGCACCCCTCTTGGAAGATGGGACTGGCACCTCCTGAAATCGCCAGCGCGTCCGCGAATGCCTGCTTCAAGTCGGCGATCAGCCTGTCTTCCACCATGGATATCGCATTGGGCGGTAGTTTTGCTTGAAAGGCATCGAATGGAACAGGGCGCGACTTTGCCTGGCTCTCCATTATCCCTGTGATTTTCCGATATCCCTTCGGAGAAGATGCGAGCTGGCTCCAGGCCGTATGCGAACACTGTATATACACCCGAGGGCTGGCGGCCCTCTGGTACGAGACGGCAGACATGGGCATCAAATGCATGGTATCAATGTTTTTCTTTTCTTGCATGGGGAATTGCTCTGAGTTTGTGTCGCGCCCATCTGCAGGAGCCACTGCGAGCGACGTCAGCAGAGCTTTTGGGAAGATGCCTCTTGACATGCGATCTGTGGCACATCCGGACGACAGAACACACGCGTATACATTGGATGCGAGTTCGGCAAACGCAGGCTGGGGAGCAGCACCTTCCACGCGCTTCTTTGGATGCCGGTCACCGGACCATAGGGCGAACTGCGTTAGTAGCGGCGACTCGCCTATATCGTCGGGAGACCGGGGATCGTAGCCTGGCCTGCGCTTTAGCTTCTTGATCGGCTCTTCTTGTGGGACGCGCCAGATGGAAGGCCCTTTTGTGTCGTTTGTCTCGAGCTGCCTTGCCAGTTTAAACAAGGTAAGCTTTGCTCGCCGCGCCATTGTCTGGCTCGCTCGCCGGAATGACGACGATACTGCAGTCGACGATCCCATATCTCATGCTTCAATTGATAGGCACATGCGCATATGCATGTAACCTCACCAACCAAAACGACAGGGAAGATGAGCTCGGCCGAGGGATCTCGCTATTGTCAACGCAGCCTACAAATGCCAGGATGGCGATGATCCGCAGCAGAATAGCGGTGAGGCACCTGCTGCCCACGCCTAGGGGCTACCGGCGCGAGTCCACGCTGTGCCATGCGTACAAAAAGGTCATGACCGGCGTGTCGCAGCCAGCAATGATTATCACGACGACGCGCTTCGACCAGGCTGTACAGCGGCACGAGCCTCGCGGGCTGACGGCCTCATCTGTTACATCGCTTTCAGTCTCGCCGACGCCGCTCGTCTCATTCAATGTCCAGGTCCCGTCACGCACGGCCGAAGTTCTGCGGGCTGGCAAGTCATTCGCCGTGAACATCCTGGCTCCGTCGGCCGACTCTGTCCGGCTCTGCCGGGCGTTCGCCGGGCTTATGGGCAAGACACTAAACCCATTCGAAGCATTCCCGGCCGACTTTACCGAGGGCCGCCAAAGCATACCTGTAATATCGCACGCCACTGCTGTACTATACTGCGAGGCGGTGGAGATATTCGCGGTCCAGGACCACGAGATCTGGGTTGCTGCGGTCCGCGACGTTAGCGGAGCCGACTCAGAGAAGGAGGGGAGCTTGTTTTACCAGAACCACCACTTTCACTCGCTCGGTCCCGCCATCGATGAGACCGTTGCTGAGGGTGTGCAGGTCAAGGCGGAGGGAGGCTAGATTCAACACCCGGATCAAGCAGTTGTGAAACCGTGAATGAGAGCTACGACAGCTTCTGAAACGTAATAGAGTGTACATAAGTATAGGACCATAGTGATGAGGTTACACTAAATCGCAAGTGGTTGTACCAGAGGGACTGGAGGCCGCCGCCCCCGGTAAATAAATCAGAGAGCTGGAGGGTGCCGTGCCCGGAACGATAGAGCCAGAGCACTGCACGATCTAGTCACACGATAGCTGGCTGGCGGACGGCTCGCGCTGGCCACTCACACGAACCGCAATTTAAGCCGGTCCCGCGACGTTCCTTGAGCAGGGGACCCTTGCCCATGATGAAGCTACAGCCGTTCCTGGACAGACCAACTTGTGCCGTAGGGCCGCACTTAAGAGGACCTAAGCGCGCACACGTCTTCCTGCCGTCTCGAGCGCGTTGCCTCTAGGTCGCGCATTACTACTACCTGAAGGGGCTGGCGAGGCAGCGCATTGGTGCAGCAGATAACGAGGACTCTGCTTCGCACGGCGGATTGCGTCGAAGGAAGGGCGAAGCGAGACGGGCTGTGCCAGATCTGGCTCCGGGAAACGCGGAGTACGAGATACGGGACCCGAAGGGAAGCGTGAACACAAGGGCAAACGACGGGAGAATAGACAGCGACTGCATATATGGACAAAAAAGAGGCCAGCAGTGACGGAGGTGCCGGCGAGGCCGAGGATGCCAGCAAGTCGGCGCAAAAGCCGATGAAGCCGGGACGGCTACCGGCTAACATCATCCGGCCAGCGTCATTCCTGGATACCGTGGCAGTGCTGAGTCTGTTTATGCACATGCCGCCTTGGCTCATGATCTCGATCCACATGCTGTTTCTGGCGTCGTACTTTTCGTCGTCGAACTTTTCGATATTCAGCGCAAGATCAATGCTTGGATGGACGGTATCTGGCGGTGTCAAGGCTGGAGCGGGCACCGGGTCGACGTCGCTGTCAGGAATGGCGTTCTTTAGCGCAATTCTGCGCGTCCTTGGCATCGACTTCGCAGTCGCGATCACCACACTGTATTTGGCGCCGCTGCTGCGCAATGTCGTGATGATCCTGGCGCACGCCGTCGTGGCAGCGTCGCTCGGCGGCGGGCCCAAGGTCTTTACCAATGCCATCTACGCGACGACGCTTATCGAGGTTGCATACTTTGTCTGGGAGAAGCTGTACCAGAACCTATGGGCTGCCGACATGGCTCAGGTAGTTGTCGAGGCAGGCGGTCATCAACACCACGGGCACGCCACGTACCTGCATCCGGAGCTAGATGGACTGCTGTTCGCGGCGGGTGGCGAGACGTCGTTTAACACCATAACAAGCACTTGGACGTCACTATCAAACGTCGCACGATTCATTCGGCACATGGACTGGGTGGGCGAGGTGCCCCTAATCTGCTTCCAGCTGGTGGCGGTGCACGTTGTTGGCCTGTGTCTGCTGCCTTACGTGCGAAACGTATTCCACGACGGCAATGTACGAGCCCCGAGCGCTGAGGGCGCCGACAGCGTGAGCGCGAGCGATACCTACGTGGACGGTGCATTTGTGAAGAGCCTGGCAACTTCGTCGACCACTACTGCCTGCGCGCTCGAGACACAGGCGCCCAGTACAGCACTATCAGTCCCTCAGGGACCGTCCATCGAGATCGCGGTGCCGCAGGACCTGCAGACGCCGCCGAGCCTCGAGGGCGAAGATACCGAGGCAGAGGAGAAGTACCAGGCGTCAGACTTCGACTTCCTGTACGCGCCTGCCGGTAAGAAAAACAAGCGGCTCGCTCTGATCCGCTCGAATCAGCCGCTGTGGTCGACGCTCGCGAGCAGCATCATCCTCGCAGCGCGTCAAGAAAGTGGCGGCGGCGCGGACGAGTCCATGCCGCTCAACTGCTATGTGCGGTTCCTGCTGGATAACCTTGTGGCCTTCGTGATTGATGGCGATGTCGCGGACGCACTGACAGTGCGCGTCAACGGCATCCAGTGGCCACAGGTATGCTTTTACGCAATGGACGAGTCGGGCCACGAGATTGACGACGGCAGCGGGGCAGTCCAGCCCGCCGCCCAGGCGCGTTGCATCATGGTGGTCATCTACGGGCTGACGCCGCTTACGCAGTACGAGATTGCAATTTCGGCTGCATCAACGGACCAACCCATCATGCAAACCAACATCTCGACCGTGGCCAACAGCTCGGTAATGCCGCCGATTGGCGCGCCGCTTGCGCGCTCCGTCTCTCCAGTGACTACGCTACTCGACACGCTGGCTAGCACACAGGTGACGCTATCAGAGGAGAAGTCGCGCCTCAAAAAGTCCCGCAAGGAGCACACTAAGCGTCTCGCGTCGCTGCGGTCCGAAATCGATGCCATCCGCTCTAAGCTCGACGCCGCCGACAAGGGCGACGAGCGCAACCGGCGCAAGCTGCTGTCGCTGCGTGAGGCGGTTCGCCAGCTGGAGGAGGAGGTCGAGAACCTGTCTCGCGCGAGCGACGAACTTGAGGCACAGGATCGCGCGTCCCAGGGCGACTTTGACGAACTCGAGTCCGAGTGGAATTCGCAGCTGAAGGCGTATCGCGAAAAGGAGGCCGTAGTGCAGAGCGTGCGCTCGGGCTGGGACAAGAAGATCGCCGGGCTTGAGGCGGAGCTCAGTACCATCAACAGCAAGCGCGAAAAGCTTTCGACAAAAAAGCAGCGACTGGCGTCCGAGCTTGAAAAGGCCCAAAAGGAAACCATCGAGGTCGCTGCAAAGGACGCTGCTCGCCGCCAGGCAGACCGCGCCGTCAAGCTCGAGCGCCGCCGCAAGCTCGAAGAGGAGTTCTCCATCTCCATTACCAAGATGGAAAAGCGCGCTCGCGAGCTCAAAGCGCTTCCGATCTACAGCATGTCATCCGCGATTCCCATGGAACCCCAGGCAACCATCTAGTATTGTAATTTGCTATTTATATTTGTTTGTTTCCCGATGAGCTATCTGGCTTCTGGCTCTAGGTTGTTCGCTATTGAGCCGACGGCGCTCTTCCTAAATTCGTAGCATCCCTAACAGGATTAGCGTCCAAATATCGGCAGATCGGCAGACTCGTCTACAGAAATGGCCCACCCGGACATGACAGAACTACGCGGTACGCACAATACAGATAGTCTACAGTCGGTATTCGCCATGCTATGTGCTGCCCTTCTTGGTCTTGCGCTTAACGCCCTTGGACTCGTCGGCATCGTCATCGTCGTCATCATCCGCACTCAAAATTTCGTCGTCATCCCACTTGTCGTAGCTTTTATCGCCGTCGTCATCGTCGTCGCTGACATTGAACACCGTTTCGCCCGCCGGAGTCGACGAGCTCGCATTCTGGGCGCTCGAGCCGGCTCCGCTGTCGCCTGCCTTCTTAACAGTCTCGGTCTTCTTTGCTGGCGCCGGCGGATCGCGGAACGGATCCTCATCGCGCGAGTCACGGCGGTTGAACTCGGGCATGGACTCCTCCGATTCGCGACCAAGTGGCTGCGCGCCGGCCGTCTGCTCTTCGTCGAGAGAGTCGCGCAGCGAGCCGATCTCAAACTCCTCGGCATCGTTCTCGTCCTGCGCGAGCTGGCTCGACATGGCAAACCGCATGTTGTTGGCGGTCGGCCGCCAGATAAACGCAATCAGACAGAAGTCAATGAAGTAGACAACGTTGAGCCAGCCATCGAGCAGGAACCAGCGCGACTTCCAGTGGTTGGTCACAAAGTCGATGGTCGACTCCTGCGCAAATAGCAGCGAGTTCAGGAAGAAGAAGGCGAAAATGACAACGATCGAACCTAGCAGAATGCGCCACAGGTTCTTGTACATGTTAGCCTTGACTTGCTGTTTGCGCTCTTCGAGGTACCGGATCGTGCCGGTGAGCGAGGACAGAATCCACACGTAAAACGCCGTCATGGTCAGGGACATCGGCATGATGACGAGCAGCACCACCGGCCCGGCGGTATCCGGCGAGACGACGTACGACGAGATTGAGTATATGACGCCGAAGACGAAGTGCGCCGCAGCGAGCGCGCGGCACTTCCACATGAGGTCGCCGAGCGAGGGACGCACGACGCCGTAGCCGAGACACACGATTAGCAGCAGGAAGAACGTGAACGCATTGCGAAATGAGTTGACAATCGAAGTGAACGCGAGGTAAACCGTCACACCGGGCCCCGAGCCCTTGGCATTGGCGAGGTCGTAGTAACCCCACACGACGATCATTTCAATGACCAAAAACGCCGCAATCGCCGTGATGTAGTTCTGCACCGGCAGGATGTCGGAGCGATGCTGGAAGTACTGGAACATCCACAACGCCAATACCAGCAGGTACGCAAGGGCGGCGCCGCCGAAAAAAGCCAGCTGGGGGATTTTGCTTGCTGCCAGGTACCCATACGCATTCTGGTACACCACCGCTGCCTTGTACTTAATGCTCGCATCGCTCGGGTGCGTCGACACACAGTAGTAGCCGGTCTTGCCGACGTTGTACCGCATTCCCTGCGGGTCGCTGAGATCGATCTTCTGCGTAACAATGGGCGCGTACCACGAGTTGTTACTGCCGTCGCGCAGCAGGAACGTGCCGAGCTGATCCTCGCTGCACATGGCGCCCGCAACCGCCTGGTCGTCGCAAATGTACTTATACCGCATCTCGCCAGGGCTGTCGCTAACGGGCTTGCCGAGCTCGCCGACGTTGTGGTACTCAAACATTACCACCGCGACCCATCCTTCCTTCTGCTCAGACGTGAGCGCAAAGTCTATGTAGACGTCGTGGGGCCCGCCCCAGTCCTTTTTCGAGTACATGCCGTAGCACTGCTGCCTGGAGCCTACGTTATCTGTCTGGGGGTTAGCTGCATGGCTTGCTAATTGCGGGTCAGTCAAAGCGGCACTCACGATTTCGACCTCATTTGCAACGACTACTGTGGCAAACAGCCACGCGAGCAGCGCGCACGGCGCTGTCCATAGTCTCATTGTGCGTGCAGGCGTTCGGGTTCTCGGAAACGCCGTGGGCCGCCGTTGTTAATTTATGGGGCGGTGCGTGGCGCGGGCCCCGACGTTAACGGGATATGCATCGTCCCGCGCCTCGTGTCTCATTTAGCCAGGTACTGCGCATTGCGGGCACACGCTGACGGATTTCAGAACGCCTGGACACTTTTTATATTTGCCGGGGGCTGTGCCCCCGGACCCCCATAGCAGTCACTGATTAGAGCACGCAACCGAGATATGAGTACTGCCATGAAGACCTGGCGGCGGAAGACACTCTAGCTCCGAACTGTGGATAGTGTACACGATATATAAAGTATATCATAGTTTTAGGGGCCGGAATCAAGGGCAAAGCCGTCGAGAAGACCAAGAAAGGGGTCGTCACCGGCGAGCCCATCGGAACCAAGGATGTAGTCGGCTTCAAGGGACACTGGCTGCCCGTCAAAATCGGCCGTAGGCGAAACGGCACTGTTGTGCCAGCCAAGCGCGTCGGCAGCGTCGCTCGGCTCGGCCAGGGGCGCTGGCGGCGTGGCGCCGGGCGGTGCAGACCAGCGAAGCGGTGAGACTGGAGGTTCGTCCAAGTGGCCCGGGTCAGGAGGGCACGTGAGCGCATGAGGAGTGATGCTCTGCTGGTCCGGGGCGCCGAAGCGTTCGTGGGTGCCCGCGTAGTCCTGGGCGCTCAGATGGCCCTGGAGCTGTGTCTCGAGATGGCTCTCGAGGTTGGTGAGCGATTCCTGATAGGCGGTGTCCGCGTGATCGTCGCCGGGCACTAACGGTGCTGCTGCGGGCGGCTCTGCATGCAAGTCGAGCGACAGATCCCAGAGTTCATGGGACGTAACGTTGGCATGACAAGCAGCACCCCGCTGCATGGGCTCCAATGGAGGTACGAGGTCGGCGTGCTCGATCGCGTGCTCGACGGCGCCCGTTGCTGGCGCGTCGCTCGAGGCGCTGCGGTCTGGCGGGACAAGCCAGCTCGGCCGCCGCTCGGCCGCTGTGCTGCTGGCCGACAGACTCGCGGAGTCGAGGCCGTACGATGATGCAGTTGGCGAGAGCAGGCTGTCGCCTGCTCCAGCTGCGATTAGCTGCGCGATGCCGGCCTCTGTCAGCGCGGGCCCATCCAGACCCCGCGGTCCGGCGTCCATGTATCGCGCGTTGGCCGAGTTGGGTGGCGTGAGAAGCGACGGCGGGACCTTGGTCTTGCGTGGCAGGAACGAGTACAAGCGGTTCATGTCATGCTCGAGCTCGTGGTACGGGCCCTTGAGGGTATGTCGGAGCTGGCGCGAAGCCTGCTCGTGTTCGGTAAAATCGGCCTGCTCGACCCACGCATCGCCCTCGCGGCGGAAGTACCTCAGTCCAGCCGCCGAATTCAGCTCGACCGCGACCTGGCCCGTGCGGTGGGCCGCGTCAGCGGGCGTGAGCACGAGCTCGCGCACGCACTTGGGCGGTACGTCGAGCCGGTACTCGGATGGCTCATTTGTAACCACATAATAGGACAGCGTAGCGCTCGCAGGCACGTACTGCACGCTCAGGACCGAGCCGGGCGGCGAGTGCAGGCGAGTCCAGCGCCCAATGCTTAGCGTGTGGCACCGCAGACGTACGCTCATGTAGAGGCCCATCGGCTCAGCGGCACCGAGCGATGCCGAAAAGCATGGCGAGCCACCGAGCGGAACGTCATAGACCTGGGCGTGGCCGTCCCCGACTCCACCGCCATACGCGCCTGAGCTGCTGCTCTCCTCAATGTAGAGAGAGTGTCGACCGTCTAGTCCCGTCCTCACACGGTAGTCCTGTACCGAGCTCATGCAGTGCGAGCCGTCGACGCCGCCGTAGCCCGACCGCAGCTTGTGCTGCTTCTTGTTTTTGGCCCTCTTATTCTGGAACCAGATCTGCACGGACCGCTCTGTCATGTCGATTTCGCGGCCGATCTCCTCGCGCTGGAGTCGGTTCGGCAGCATATTGACCTCGAAGGCGCGCTTGAGCGTCTCGAGCTGCCGCGGCGTGGCCCGCATCCGCTTCATGTTGCGGTCCTGCTGCGTCAGCGCGTTTTTCTTCTTTGGCCGCCGCGCGCGCCTGCTGTCGTCGTCGCCGGCCATCGCGAACGGTCAGACGTGAAGCGAAAAACAAATGCCAAAACGAACAAACTGGCCATTCCACTCCGCGCCGCTTTACTTTATACCTGGCATTCCGCGAGCCCGCGAAAGCCTGTTCGGTCCGCAAAGCCTAAATAGAAGAGTTCTGCCTAGCCGGCCGCCAGATGTTCTATTTAGCGTCGCACGACTGTATAGCAGTGCTCACAATGGCAGAAATGATGCCCACGCATTCCTTCAGCTCTGTATCCCGCATCTTTTCTCACTGAGCACCTCACCAATCATCATCCGCCCCCCCCCCCCCCAGACACTCCGCCACGCGGAAGATTCGTTCAAACGGGAAGGCGCACGCCCGGCCACAACCTTAAGTCCTTGGCCCGGCGCGGCCGTGCTTTCGACAACTCCAAGCCGGCTAGTCCCGGATGGTGTCGCTTCGCCCTCGCTCGCAGTGCCAAGTGTCCACTCGCCTGTTTGTCTAGCGAGCGGTCCCGGGAAAAGCGCCATACACGCGATGCCTAGTTTCCTGGGGGTCTCTGTCCCCAGGCCCCCGTGACAGCCGCTTCGCGGCAGCCTGTGGCTGCTCCTGGAAGCTTGCGAACTGGCTCAAAAGAACTCTAGTAGGGTGCGCCTGAGGAGAAGTGTTCCATCCACCCTGGGGTATTTTAGGTATTTTGGAGTCGTACCGGTACGACCGCGCTTTTTCTAGATCTTTGTCGAGCCCAGTTGTGAGCTCACAGACCTGCCGTTGGTGGCCGCGAGGCCGTTCGCCGCCGCGACCAGATCACGTCCTGGCTCTGTGGTCGGGCCATGTAATGAGCCACCGCCAAATCCGCCCCTGGAAAAATGCTAGTGGCACGATCGTTAGTGTTAAAACGATACTAGAAAACCAGTCTCGCTTTTCGTATAGGTGCCAGCTCAGGGTCTGGCAGGCGCCACGAATTGAATGTATCTGCTTAGTTCTCAGCTGTGTAGACATCTACCCGCTTTGTTAACATCCGTACAGAACCGCCAGCCAGTCAGTGCGTAATCAGCTGCCAAGCGGCTGCCGCAGGAGGCTGGAGGGCAGAGCCCCGGGAAAAAAGGCAGGGGCTACCCCGGCGCCGGTTCACGGACCCTCGGCGGGGGGGCCTGCGATGCACATGCATGATGTCATGCCCGGCTGGTGCAGCCGGCAGGCGGGGCTGTGGGGATAGCGATGTGCCGGGTAACATCGGTAGATAGCCTGAACCGGTCAGGAGATATCTGAACGGCAAGGCAAAACTAACACCACAACGCTGTCCTACTCCGTTTTCTGTTGCGTGCGAGAGCCTGAAACGGAGAAGCAGTACGACCCGCGCGCATATTCGCACCTCTCTGCGCGAAAGCGGCGGACCCCGTCGACCGCAACGCGAGAACAGGCTCGGTTGAGCTGTTTTTTCGTCACTGCCACTAGCTTGGACGACTTTCGCGATACACAGACGCTCACAGGCAGCATGGGCGGGCCGATCGGCGCGCCATTCAGCGGCTATGACCAGCCCGGGGCCCCCGGGGCCCCCGAGCTCCCGGACGACTCGATCAACGTGCCGCTCCTGGCCGGGCTCCTGTCTGGCCTCGGCACGCTCTTTCTAGGCATCTTGTGTGTTATCTTATGGTTTGCCGTCGCGGGCGAGGGCCGCATCCAGCTCGGCGACATTGGCGAACCTGGCACATTTGACGACGAGCAGGCGTTCTTGGAGGAAGAGCAGGAGGCGCTCGAGCTCATGGACGAGCAGTCGCGCCAGATGTACCTAGAGGCCAAGGCGTGGATCGATGCCAACCCGCCGAACAGCGTAAACACCGACATCAGCCTGTCACAGTACATGACGATTCAGGAAAAGGCCGTGGGCGCTTGGGAGTTTGAGGTCGACATCATGAACCAAAACTGCTTTGTGGGGCAACGCACCGAGATCGAGTTCTTTGATGCGGTAGGCTGCGTCCAGACTAACCTGCCGGTTCCCAAGCAGAATGACGTCTACTATTGGGAAGCCAAGATCTATGACAAGCCTCAGGATACGACCGTGTCGGTTGGGCTCACCACGAAGCCGTACCCGCAGTTCCGGCTGCCGGGGCTGCACCGGTACTCGATCGCATACGACTCGACAGGCGTCCGGCGGGTCAACCAGCCGTTTCGTGCACCGCACTATGGCCCGCCGCTACAGTCCGGCGACGTCGTCGGCTGCGGATACCGCACGCGTACCGGAACCGTGTTCTTTACGCGTAACGGCAAGAAGCTCGACGACGTTGCTCACGGAGTGCGAATGAACATGTTCCCGACCGTCGGCGCAACCGGCCCGGCCACAGTAGTAGTCAACTTTGGCCAGGGCGGCTTTGTTTACATCGAAGCCAACGTCAAAAAGTGGGGCCTGGCGCCCGCCCACGGGTCGCTTGCGCCGCCACCGCCCTACGGCGCCGAGCGCGACTCGGTGCTGCTGCAGGCGGCGGACCACAATCCGAGCGCAGCTGGTGCGGCCTCGGCTGGCCACCCGCCGCCGCCGCCGCCGCCGCCGTTCCCGGGCCCGCGCTCCGCCGACGAGGGCCACGAGGCCCCCGGCGGAGTTATCAGCCTCGCTCGTTTGTCGGGCCGCCGCAAGAATCCAAGCCAGCCTGTCCCGGCGCCGCAGGGCCAGCCCTCGGGCCGCCCGCAAGCCGTCACTGTCGCTGGCTCGCCGCCCCCTCGCTACTCCGAGGAACCAGACTCCGGCCGCGAGCCCGCTGACGAGCGTGCACACGACGGCGACTCCACCGACATTTAATTATGGCCTGCTCAGGCGCCCTTTCGTCACTCATACCTGGGGCCCAGGCTGGTTCCTGTCGGCACGCCTGCGCCTTACTTTCATGCCCCATTTTCACGCCCACGCCCTTCTTCACGCCTAGCTGCTGTTATACTATAGCGCCTGCGTTGCGCACCCCACTCACGGGCCCATGCCACGCCTGCACACCACGATCTAACGTTCCAACGTATTTTTTTCTATACATGGTAATATTCACTTTTGTTTTCGTAGCTTTTTTGTGTCGTTCCATGCAGGCACGCCAGCGCTCAGCGCTTCTTGCCCTTTTTCTTTGACGCGGCGCCCTTCTTATCACCACCGCCGGTCCCGGCCATCTTCTTGTCGTCAACAGGGCCCTGGGCGGGCGAGGCGGCTGCTGTGCCCTGCGGAGTCGACTCCGCCGACAGCGCGAACTCCTTGTCGGACATAATCGCCGACATTCCACGCTCAACGGCTGTCTTATCCCGCTTTGTCACCTCCAAGCTCTTGGGACCCAGTGCAGACCAGATGCGCGACAGCTCGTTGGACCGTCCCACGCGGATCCGGAAGCAGGTGCCTGACACGGGGTCATATGTCTTGACGTACAGAGCCGCCGGAGCTGCATCGGGGTTCATGGTCGCCGGCTCGGCTTCCTCTTTGGCCGTCGACTGCTTCTTGGTCCGATGCGAGTATGTCACAGAGACGCGAGTCTGTTGTTAGCGAGCTATTTTGGTTGCAGTACGTCCAGAAAGCACGTACAGTATCAGGCCGCGCCTCCAGAAGGCGGTTCGACCGCTGGATGAACGCGTCTATCGATTTCAGGCGGGCCATTGTCGATGCAGACTCTCGTGCTGCTCCAGTCCTCGATTTTGTGACCACCATTCGCCATCAGTATATATCTGTAACTATTTGTATAAATCACGACCGCCTAGCTGGGCTCTTCATATCCGCTTTTCCTGGGGTCAGCCCCGAGACCCCATGCCCCCCCCCCCGGGCCGCCGCTCAGAGACTGGTTTCGCTCCGGTCCAATTCTGGGACCTGAACAGAACGACTGAAATAAAAAAATCTCGATGGATTATGCGTATGCGCACTGTCAGGATGACTGATGCTGCCTTGATTTATATTATAGCCAAGTCGATACTGTGTTTCGCTGTCGTTCCGGGAGGCTAACAGTTAGACACACGGCTAATCGACATCGGCACCGTTGTATGATTCCTGCCGCTGAGCAGTATCTTCAGTACTCTCGTCTCCGACGCCAAGCGGCGGCCACTGGTGGTCTGGGGGTTGGCCCCCAGAAAAAAGCAGCAGGAAAGAGGAAGCGTCAAATATTAGTACATAAATACATGCAGAGGGGCGGCCGGAGGACTAAAGAGCCTTGACGCGGACGGCGGGCCGCCCTGGCGCCAGCTGGAAACGCGCATGCCGTAGCCGATCGAGCGCCGCGAGCCGGGCCTGGCTCGGCTCATCGTGCCATGCAAGGCCACCGTACACTGGATCCCACACTGACACGGGCGCCGGATCGAGCCTGGTCCGTTGCAGTGGTTCGAGCTCGACTCCTCCGTCCTCAAGCGCCGTGTAGAACTGGTTCAGGTCCTCGAGATACTGGTTTCCCATTGTCCACAGGTCCTTCTTGCGTCGCTGCAGGCCCATAAAGTCGGGCAGGTACAGCGTGTGACCGTCGAGCATGGGCCGACACACCTCGGCAAATGCACTGTATAGCTCTGCCGGCACGTCATAGTTTTTGGCGCCGTCTTCCAGAAACGTGCGCGGAACGCTGTCGCCCAGCGCGTCGTACCACTCGCGGAGGTTGAGATTCGCATACAGCCACAGGGCGTTACTCAGAAACTCCTCGACAAAGCGCGTTGACGAGCTCACAAGCGTCAAATCCAGCGTCTCGGCGAGTGCTCGTGCCTCGGCCATTAACCGCTCGAGGTTCGGTTCGTACACCTGCACCGTCTTGCCCTCCATCGTGCGTCGGCCGCGCGTTTTATCGCCGTGTTCTGGTCACGCGGGTTCGCCAGCAATTCCCTATGCGCTGTTGGCGGTCCTGGGGTGCACTGCTCTCGCCGCGATCATATACTTGTCCGTTTGGCCCCTGGCGCCGCTGCTGTCGCCCGCTTCGGTCTCTATAAGCACTTGCCTGCATGCAGCCCTGACGTCTGCGCTGGGCCGATCGCTGCAGGCGCACCCGTGTCCAAGCGGTCCTTTTGACCCGTGCGGGCACTCTATCGCAGTGGAAGGCGCAATCATTCTCGTTCCGGTTTTCAGTCTCCAAGAACCTGGCGGTAGCGACTCCGCGGTGGGCTTCGCGGCTCGGCTACAGTGATCGCAGCACCCTGGCGTTCTGAGCCGCCCAGTCCTGGACCCCAACTCCTCGGCTTCCGGGTCCGTGCCCCACTGGTATCTCTTACCAAAACTCCGCGCACGACCAGTCGCTGTCGCGATCATCTTTCTTTGTCTTGGATCTTCTACAGATGCACTACAGATCCGCTACAGATCTGCCTTCTTGTCACCGATTTTGCGCTCCTGCGATGACCCGCCCAGGCGGAGAAAAAACCTCCTGGCTGCCACGCTGTTTCAGACGCTGCGGGCAGACCCCCAATCCAGATCTGATGCTGTAGGGGGTGTGTGCGGCGAGCAGCCTCCTTGTCTGTCTGACACGAAAGGGCAGAAGTGAACAACGCCTCGTCGTCTATTGGCCAAGGAGTCCCCTGTTTTTTGTGCAGGCGATAACTAATCCTTGCTTGCTCGCAACTAGCAAATCACAACACGCACGCCTGCGTGCCTGGCATCTTACATGGTTACTCGAACCCCGCTGCACCGCGTGCGCTCCGAGCTGCCGGCTCTGTATCCCTGCGGTGCGACATCACTGCACCGGCATTTTAGCTGCGAACGCCATCTCATTGCGGAGGTGAGCTGGCTACCGCAAGCATCGCGCATCCTGGTGCTACATCACTGCGCCGGCATTGTTAGCTGCAAAACGCCATCTCACTGCGGAGGTTAGCTGGCTACCGCAAGCATCGCGCACCCTGCGCGCCTCGTCCTGAGGGCCCAGACCGCTCCTAGAGGCAGCTCTGCGATTGATCTATAATTTAACTGTGTGACGTCAGAGGATCCTGTCGCGGTGTGTTTTTTTTGTGATTGGCAAATAGTTGATCGCTCTGCGGTGTCGCCCGTTTCCTGGCTCTCCGGCTGCACATGGTAACGCAGCTAAAGCACATTGACAAGTATGTTATACCGAAGTCCTAAAAGCCACGTATTAACCACAAAGCCGATGAACAACCGCGAAGCGGTTGCTACGGGGTCTGGGGGCAGAGCTCCCAGGAAGCATCCAATGATCCAACGCTCAGCACGCGGTCAACTCAAGAGACATCTGGGACCTGCTGCCAGTAGCCACAGCTATGCACCTAGGCTCATGGGAACGGGCTGCTAGAAAGAAAAAGGGCAGGGCCCTGGGTAGATGCGGGATTGCATCATAACGGGAGCTGACGCATAGTGACGATTTTTCAGGGACTAATAAGCATATCAGCAACTCGCGGCGGATCCCGGACCAAAGTGCAAACCAACGCAATGCTATTGAGAAGCGAGCCAGCACTGCGCGTGGCTGCTTCGGCGATCCCGCGGGCTGCGGCCCGCGTTTCTGTCGCGCGCTGGAACTCGACCAAGGCGTCGGCCAGCGAGCAACCGGCGGATCAGGACGTAGCGTACTTCTCGGTGAACGACATCGATGCACAGGCGGTCGATACAAAGGACTTTTTCAAGTACACCTGGGGCCGCTGGCTCGTCAATGACGAGAAGGAGCGCGCGGCCCGCGAGACCAAGTTCTCCGTGCGCGGGCTCGTCGACTTGCTCCGCGAGAAGCTCGACTTTCTGCAGCCGTCGCCCGAGACCGGCGATTTCGGCATCCGCCACCTCGCGCCGCTGTACGAGGGCAAGACGCACAAGGCGTACAAGATCGACCTCAACGACGGCCGTATGTACGTGCTGCGTGTCCCGTACGCTATTGGTCTGCCCGAGTTCCGGGCGGCGCGCATGCGCAGCGAGGTCGCAACAATGGACTTTCTGACTAAGAAGCACGGCCTCAAGATGCCGACGGTGATCTCGTGGTCTGCGACGCCCGATGAGCGCCTCGGCTGCGAGTACCTGCTCCTCGACTTCGTGTCGGGCGACAATCTCATGCGCACGTGGGACCCTGCTAGCCAGGAACTCAAGGACAAGTCCGGAACCATCAAGCCTGTTGTCGACGTTATGGAGAAGCTGCTCGAGACGCAGTTCACGCGCTACGGCGCTCTCTACTTCGCCGAGGACGCCCCGGACGCCCCCGCCGTTGAGCCTTACGACGGCGAGACCGACCCGGAGCTCAAGGGCCGCTGGCGGATCGGCCCCACAGTCGAGTCGCGCTTCTGGAAGCCCGGTTATGCTGGCACTGTCCCGGCCATCAACCGCGGTCCCTTCACCACCGCTGCTGAGTACCTGCGGGCCGGCGCCGAGGCGCAGCTCGCGTACGCCAGGGACTTTGCTGACAACGCGCCTCCGTCGCAGCTAGCGGCCCCGACGCTCGAGACGTTCCAGCGCTACTCCAAGGTCGCTGGGACGCTCTTCGACGGCGACGTCAATGAGGCCCTCATGGCGCCGCGCCTGCACGCGCCCGATCTCTCGCCCCTCGTTGTGATTGCGCGCGACAGCAAGACCTTCCTGACCGATGTTGAGGGCGCTTCCATCCGGCCGTTTGCGCTGCACGGCGCCCCGGACTTTGTGCGCTACAACGGCGAGAAGATCTTCAAGCGCGAGGATGTTCCTGACTACGACAAGCTGCCCGACCTCAACAAGCGTGTCGTCGACCACCAGATCGCCCAGACCCAAAACCAGTTTGCCTACGAGTTCCTGTTTTCCAAGTCGTCTGCCAAGGGCCTGCTGGCTGCGTACCTGCCAGGCATCAAGCGCCGTCAGGAGGTTGTCAAGAACGCCCTCGACGTCTCAGTCGGCACGCTCCAGTACCGCGACCTTGACTTCAACCTCCAGCGCCTTGCCCTAGAGTGGCCCTACCTTGTCCCGGACCGCCCGCTGCCTATCTCTTTCCCGCCCGACGTCCTCGACAAGTACGAGCAAAACCTCATGGCGTGGAATGAAACCGTCTTCCGCGAGCATCCGTTCCTGTGGTCCAACAACTGGGTACCGCGCGACACCTTTGAGGAGCTCCTCGGCCACGGCCGTCTCAAGCGCGACGACTCGGGCAACTTTAAGCTCACTGGCTCCATTTTGTAGTCTAGACGGCTCTAGATACATTCCTTGTACATAGCAATGATTCTTGCCTGAAAGTTACGAGGCTTTCTGTTTCCTGTGCGCCGCACTTGGCGCCGCATTTCAGGTGGTACTACCTCTGGGGTCCGACCACCAGACCCCGTAGCAGCTGCTTCGCGGCTGGCGTTCAGCTTTGGCGCGGCAGATTTTGTAACTGCGCTAGATACATGAGCACTTGGTCTAGTTCCCGAATCATGATATGGTATCATATTTTCAGTCCCCGCATGCCCGGTGGGACTAGGCCAACAGGTTACATGCAGCACCGATGTGACAACGGTGTGGCCTACAAAGCCTACAATTAGCTGCCAAGCGGCTGCTACGATGGGCTGGCAGCAGCGCCCCTCACGAGCAGCACCATAAAATCTAGCCGGTACCGAATGCAAAAAAATACATCATAAACAAAACAGACTGTAGGTATAGACGATCAGAAGCACAGCTCGGAGACACGAGGACGGCCGACAAGGAGCTCAGAGATGCGCACGAGATTGCCCCAGAAGATCTTGTTGGGACGACGAATGGTGCTCTCGGTCTCAAAGTCCCAGAGAGTCTTGACGGGCGTGAAGACCAGCTTCGACGACCGGATGCCGACGACCGAAGCCATGCCCTCCTGTTCGTCAAGGGGTCGCGCGCGCAGGTGCTGCTTGTTCTCGAGGAAGCGAACACACTGGATGGCAAGACGCGCGGCTCGGCAACGGTCCATGGGCGATGGAATACCACCCTGCTGGACGTGGCCAGGGACGGCCTCGCGGGCCTCAAAAGCACCGCCAGCCTCATCCTGGATGATGTTCACAAGGGTCTCGGTGGTGAAGGTCTTAGACGCCTTTTCGTTGCGGACAACGAGACGGCCAGCACGGTTGCGGCCCTGGTCCTCTTTGAAACACTTCTTCAGATAGTCGATATCTGCGCCGAGCTGGTTGAACTTGATGCCCTCCTCCGGGGTGTAGATAGCGTACGCGCCCGTGACAAGGCCGCAGTAGGCTGCGATGTAGCCTGAGTTGCCACCCTGGACCTCCACAACGAACGCGCGGCGGCGAGTCGACGACGCCGACTGCTTGATCACATCGCAGTAGTTGACAAGCGAGTTGAGACATGTGTCTGTACCGAGCGAATACTCGGTGCCGGGCACGTTGTTGGAGATGGTCGCCGGCAGGCACGCCATGGGAATGCGGAACGCGGGGTACGCGACCTTGACCTGGTCGAGCTGCTGGAGCGAGTGGTACGCCTCAAAGCCGCCAATGATAATAAGACCGTCAAATGCGTACTTCTGGAAGTAGTAGGCAATCATACCGTAATCGGTCTCGGGCAGCGCACGGTTGGTACCGATCTCGCATCCGCCCTTGGACGCCCATTCCTCGACCTCGAGCCAGCGCAGCGCCCGGACAGACTCGTGGCGCGCCAGGCCAGTCCAGCCGTTGTGAATCGCATAGGGCTTGTGGCCCCGCGAGAAACAGTAGCAGGCGGCAGCACGGATGGCGGCGTTCATGCCACCAGCGGGCGCGCCAACGCAGATGACGGCGATGTTAAGGCTCTTGTCGGCGGGCTGGAGCGCGACATCGCTATCGGCCGACGTGATGGACAGGAAGTTCTGCAGATTCTCGGAGAATTCACTGTCGCGGAGGCTCATGGCACGCTCAAAGTCCTTCTCGCCAATAGCCTCGGCGACCTGCTTAGTCTGCGCGACCGCCTCAACCAGGCTCTGGTGAACAATCTTGTTCTCAGTAATGCCGATCATGGGCGACGGGGTCGACGGGGTTGCCGACAGAATCGCCTCAACGGCTTCAACACCCTGCAATGTCGCGAGAAGACGATCGTATGCAACGGCAGTACCTCCACGCTGAACGTGGCCGAGGGTCGTGACACGCGTGTCGAGACCCATTTCCTTGCCAAGCACATCCTTGACCATTGTCGAAGTGATGGGCCGGTTCTCCGAGTCGATGGCGCCCTCGGCGACAATGACAATGGTCTTACGCATGCCCTTCTGACGGTGGCGCGCCACAACCTCCTTCATGGTTGCCGACCACTCGCTCGCCTTCGGCGGCTTCTCCGGGATCAGAATGTAATCGGCGCCGGTAGCGATGCCAGCCATGAGTGCGAGCCAGCCGCAGTGACGACCCATGACCTCGACCACAAACGCACGCGAGTGCGACTGCGCTGTTGCCTCGATGAAATCGACAGACTGGCAGATACGGTCCAGCGACGAGAACGCACCGATTGTCACGTCTGTCAGCGACATATCGTTGTCGATCGAGCCTACCATGCCACAGATGTAAAGGTGCTCGTTGCCCTCGACCTCGCTCTGGCTCAGCTCCTTAGTGTCGACGAGCTCCTTGAGCAAGCTCGGCCACTCCTCGCGGAACTTGTCAGCGCCCGTGAGCGAGCCATCACCACCGCAAACCACAAGGCCGTTGATGCCGCGCTTTATCATGTTCTTGGCAGCCACAAGTCGCCCGCTGCGCTCGCGGAACTCGGCGCACCGCGCCGTACCAATGCTGGTACCGCCGATAGACAGGAATCCACGCACGTCATCCCACGACATCTCCTGGATCAGATCGCCGCCCTTGACAAGACCCTCGTAGCCCTCGCGGATGGCGTACGCTCGGCAGCCCCTGTAGATGGCCGTGCGCACAACGGCACGGACCGCCGCGTTCATGCCTGGCGCATCGCCGCCCGACGTCATGACCGCAATCACCTTCTGCTTCTTGTCGTCGGTGGGAGCCTTGCCCTTCGCCGGCGCCATCGGCAAGCTCTTCACCTCTGTCGAGCCGCTCGACGACTTCCCGACAGTGCTGTCGCCGTGCGTAAACGGGTTGGCGCGCGTCGTAAAGCCCAGCACATGGCCCATCGGGTCCACAGTGTACACCTCGACTGGCAGATCGTCGGTTGGGCGCTGCTGGAACGGGAGGCGCTGGTCCTTGAGTTGCTGGATGACCTTGTTTATGTCGGTCACGTACATGACGCACGACTCGCTCGCGCTGCGCCAGTCCTTGGCGTCGGCCACCTTGGCGAGCGCTTCGCGGCGCTGGGCCGCCACAGCGCCATTGTCGCCGCTTCGGCAAAGCCGTAGCTTCACGGTCGCGCCAAACGGCTTGGCCTGGTCCGGCAGCGGGTCCTTCGGCGGATACGCCGTCAGCCACACCTCACGGATCGAGTCCTGCGAGTGGGTCGTCACGGTCACCATGCCCTGCTGTGGATGCGTAGAGTCGTACTCCTGCACCACTAGGAAGCCGAAGCCCTCGTAGAATGCGACAGTCTTTGCAAAAAGCTCATGGTCCGAGGTCGCAAAAGAGATAAACGACGTCGAGTACACGTTTCTCACCGCCTCTGCCGGTGCCTCGATTGAAGTCATCTGCTGTTAGCCATTGTGACTGGGGCGAGCGTCTCAAACAGTTATAGCCTGGGAGCGCTGTCCGCCGACCACCGTTGCAACCGCTTCCGGTTGGGTCCATTCCCTGCAAGGATCAGGGACAGCCGCAAGCTCGAGGAACGAGCATATTTCACACAGACGGGTACGAATGGACATGGGGACTGATGTCGCCAGACGCAAAGACAGTGAAAGAGAGGGACGATCGACAAGGCAATCTCCGGGCCCGTTCACCATTGAGCGGGTTCTGGGGCGAGCCTAGACCCATAGTTAGACCTATCATCACCACAAAGCCCATGCTCGAGTGAAAGCTACCTAGCAACGTCTGAAATACCGCCTGGCAGGCATTGCCGTCATCCGGAGCTTCAACAAGGAACCGACCCATTCTGTGTCGTAGCAGTCGTCTGAAAACAAGCCCAAACCAGTTTGGGCCCTCTCCGGACTCTGCCTACCGCACAAGCACGCCCCTCCGAGCAATAGCCACTCACCTAGCAATTGGCCCTGCAATCGTAGCAGAATAGCTGGTTTCGACCGTCAAGTTGCGACCGGCGGGCAATTTGTCGGGATGAGTTACCCGGACGGAATTTACAACTTGTCTCCGCTCCGGTGCCGCAAGACGAGCGGCACGAAATGCGGCTTTTTCCACACGTTCCTGTGCCATTGAATTTGACCCCGCCGAGGCCGTAAGCGCTGAACCGGAAAAACGGAAAAACTATGTGCGTTGGGCCCGCCTCCACACGCACGCGGTCACTGTGTAGCCGCCACCACATATCGACGCACTGATCTCTTCTGCGTGCTAGTAAGCTGATCGTCACGGAAAAAACGGGTGATCCGACCGTTGGGCCACCGCCCATGTGTGATCCGTCAACGTAACTTTGACCATCGACGTCATTCTGGCGTCGCTGGCATTCCACCCAAATCCATGCTAACGACGTCTCTATTACATTATTCACCCGCTTCTCTCGCACCTGGTATATACTAGAGCGCATTGACGCCAGTCTAGTAAAGCGCCTTAGGCCAATCAGCGCATTTTTGGCTGATGATAACGCGGGGCTCTGCAGCGGCATGCATTGCCTGACGTCGAGCGTTGGGCTGTTGGGCGTGATCAGCGCGGCTCCTCGAAAATATAGCCTGGGCATAGCCTAGAAGAGCTGCTATGTCCTAATTGTGGCCGCCATCGAAACGTAGATATGCTCTGCTATGGGCAGTACCTTATCCTTCCGAGCCGGCCCGCCAAAGAGCGCAAGTCCCCCAGTAACTGCGTTTCGTTGGGTCAAGAAATTTGCAAGACCGCCTGTGGTCAACCGCGAGGTGGTCGCAGCGCCCGCAGGGAATGGTCTCCATGGTCCAACGACCTAGACGACGTTTCAGTACTTCGATTCCTTTTTTTTTTCTTCCTGGGGGCTCCGCCCCCAGACCCCCGCAGCAACTGCTTCGCAGCTGGCTCGATCGGCCCTATAGAATCAACTGCGAAGCGGTTGCCATGGGGGTCTGGGAGCAGCGTCCCCAGGAAGAGCCAAACGAAGCCCAGCAAAAGTGGCACCGTTCTCGTACTTCTTTCCTTGTGGCCGGATCTATGCCGTAGCTGCTTCAAGTTGATTAGTAGTAGCTCAGTAAACGTGTATTGATGGCTCCCGCCAGTATAATATAGGTGGACTGGCACTGATATCTGGTCTCCAGCTTAGTCTCATTTTGGATTTTTGAGTGATCACTCATGGTAACGGAAGTCGCCAATAACAAACGGCCGGTCTGGGAACCGCCCGGCTATAGGAATAAGCACGCGCATTTTGTGCTTTGTATCGTCTGCCTCAGATCTGATGTTAGTCCATTGTCACACGCTCAACTGCGAAGCAGTTGCTACGGGGGTCTGGGGGCAGAGCCCCCCCCCCCCGGAAAAGAAAATGCCGAACTCTTACACATGAACAAAGCCCAGAACCTCTGACCCAACTAAGGTTCGCACCGCGTCGTCGTGGCTCGCATTGAGCACTGCCATGACACAGTTCTGCAGAATAGACGACGGCTCTAGCTTTACCAAATAGTCGTCCTCAGGCCGCGACGTGCGCTCCTCAGCGTCGGTCTGCTCGCCTACTGGCAGCGTCGACGAGCTCAGCTCCTGCTGCTCCGCCACACGATACACCGTAAAGGCCGAAAAGTCGACGGTCACGCCATGTGGCGCCAGTGGTTGCCGCCGGTTCCCATAAAAGTACTGTTGGATGGCACGCGCCTGCTGTGCGCGCACAAACTCGGGCGACTTGTCGACGACACCGCCCGATTTGGGGACCTTGACCACCGTCAGGCCCGCCCTGCCCTTGAATTTCTTTTGCATCTCAGCAAACAGCCGCTCGTTGCCTACAACCACAATTACCGACACGCCAAATTCCGCCACGACGTTTGCGACCATGCTGTACCCGGGGTCCTTTTCCTTGTCGACGAGCGCGCCAGGCGTGTCGATAATGACGCCAGACGACCGTACTGCTGCATCCTTGTCGAGCCGGGCGCGCACGCCGAGCGCCAGCCGCTGGCACGCGTGCTTGTAGTACGCCATGTTGGTTGCGGGCTTCTCGAGCCCGTAGTAGTACACCAGAGGCTGTTTGGGGTGCATTTCAGCAGGACCCGAAATAGTGGTGCCGCCCCAGCCCTCCTCGACGTCCAGAATGTCCGAAATGGGCGCGGCAGACAGCGATCCCGGGACTGCAAAGACGCCCTCGGACGGGTCCAGGTTCACCAGCATGGGGTACCGGTTCATCTTGTTTGCGTATGCGGCGAGAATCTTGCATACCGTCGACTTTCCCGCGTTGCCGGGTCCCACGACCATAGCCACAGGGGGTTTGCCATCGCGGCGCAGATCGTCGAGCGCAAAGTGTAGGTTCATGTATGCGTTCATGGGCGTCTCCTCCGACACGTACTCGGACGCCTCGCCGCTGAACTCGAGCCTACATCCGTGCCAGGTAAACACTGCCGCCTTTTGCACCTCAAACGTGTATTCCTGCGCGTGCGCGAGCTCTGTCCCGAAGATCTCGGCCGTGCCGGCTAGGAGCTGCTGTCAGTATCGTTGGCGGTGTTGCCGTATTCCGTGGGGCCAGGCTCACCTTGACTGTGAGTTTTGCGTTTCCTTCTGTTTCAAATCGCCATTCGCTCCCTGGTTGCAGATCTATAACGGAAGGTCCCTGAGAAGTCTATCGTTAGCATTGTGCTGGGCGCCAATTCGTAAACTTTGATTTTCCCCTCGCGCACACATACCTCAATGGACTCGCTGAGCCCCGGAAGCGACATGCTGGGCGCTTCACGGACAGAAAGCTGTCTCGACAGGCTGCAAATCGAAAGCCTCGACGGAGGTGGACCGATATTGGGCACCTAGCATTGGAGGGACTAGGCTTGGTCACATAGCTGCATCACGGACTTCCTCAGCTCGCTGCCGCTCTGTCTAATTGAGCACCAGCCAGATGTCGTCGCTGGAACAGCAGGCCGCCGAGAGAAAAGCGCGGCTGGCGCAGCTGCGCAGCCTAAAGCGCAAGGCCGACGGCCAGGTGGCCGCGGTGGCCCCGCAGTCGCCGTCGCCGGCCCCGTCTGCAGCGGCATCGTCAGAGGAGGCACCGCCGCCTCTATCGGGCCGTAATTACGATCCCCAGACGCGCGAGGCGCGCACAGGCGTGGGCTACGAGATTCTGGACGGCGAGGACACGATCGAGCTTGTGGCCGAGGAAGAAAAGGAAAAGGCCCTGGCGAAACTGCATGAGCGCGAGGCTGCGGCTCTCAACCTCGATAGCCTGCAGCCAAAAAAGGTCAACTGGGATCTCAAGCGCGATCTCGAGCCTAAACTCGCCCTTCTCGAGACGCGCACAGACAACGCCATTATCCGCATTGTACGCGAGCGCCTCAAGGGGCTCCGCGACGGCTCCTGATCTTACGGCCTGGTCTGCTCTCTAGATCCGCTGAGAGCTTTGTTTTTTTTCTTGGGGGCTCTGCCCCCAAACCCCCGTGGCAGCTGCTACGCAGCTGATGTGCGCGGGAGTCTGTCGAACCCTGTCGTGAAGCGGCTGCTACGGGGGTCTGGGGGCCGAGCCCACGGGAAAAAAACAAACAAACAGAAAACGCCTCCCCGGCTCGGTGTGTCTCCTGTATAGCACACCGCATCAATGCTACCGTCTGCGGAGCGAAGAGTCCCAAGCAGTTACGAGCCTCGAGATCGCAGCCGCGAAGCGGCTGCTATGGGGTCTTGGACCAGCGCCCGGGGAAAAACGAATGCCGCCCCAGTGTCTCCTATATTGTACCATCGCATTCATGTTATTCACGTTCGCCGTCGAGCCCAGCCGCAAAGCGGCTGCTACGGGGGTCTGGGGGCAGAGCCCCCAGGGAAAAAGAGTCCCCGCCCGGCCTCTCCTGTAGAGCACTGTAGCATCAATGTTATTTACTTTTGCGCGTCTGTCGAGCCCAGCCGCGAAGCGGCTGCTACGGGGGTCTGGGGGCTCCGCCCCCAGGAAAAACGAGGCCCCGCCCAGTGTCTCCTGTAGAGTACCATCGCATTACTGTTATTTACGTTTGAGAAGCGAAGCGGCCACGCCCTCTGTCTATGGGATGTATGTAGGGCGCCGCTAGTTGGCATGGCCGGACTCGTCCCATGGGAGCTGGATGCCGTCGATGAGGTAGATGATGGCAAAGACGACAAAGCAGGCGCCGCCGGTCAAAGTGACGGTGCGCAGCGAGATCTTGGACGCGAGCATGCGGCCGCCCACGACGGCGGCGGCGGTGCACAGCGCGTGGCCGGCAATCGCGCCAAGGATAACAAACCAGTAGTCGGAGCCGGCGGCCATGGCAATGGTTGCGACCTGCGAGCGGTCGCCCCACTCGCCGAGGAACGTCATGACGAAAACCTGCACCCAGATGGGCGACAGCACGAGGCCGGCGAGGTTGCCGATGCCCTCTGAGAACTGGCGGTACGCGGGCTTGGACGAGCGGCCCGGCCGCGAGCGGTAGAGGGGCGCGTCGCCGCCGTCGTCGAGACCGTCGGGCGAGAGGCTGGGGCTCGAGGCGGCGCGCTGCAGCTGCTGCTTCTCGCTGGACGCGGTGCCCCGCTCGAGGTCGTCGTTCTTGAGCTCGAGCTCCTTGGCATCGATCTCCTCCTCGACCTCGTGCAGTTCCTCGTCGACGCCCGTGCTGGCGTCCATCTGCAAGCCGTCCATGATGAGCTTAGCGCCAAACACCACAAACAGGCCGCAGGCCGCGAGCGACGTGAGCTTGCGGGGCAGCAGGGCCGGGAGCGCGTGGCCGAGCATCGCGCTCAGGACCGTCATGACGATGAGCGACGCAAACGCGGCGGTGAACACCGTGACGCGCGCGTGCTTCATGGCCATGAGGGCCGCGATCAGGAACGTCTTGTCGCCGATTTCGCTAAACACAATCATGGACCCGGCCATGACAAACGCCTGGAACGGCGTCTGCGCCGAGCTGCCGCCGGAGCCCGCGGCAGCGCCGCCGGACGCGGGCCCGCCCGCAGCCGCCACCGACCCGGCCGCCGCCTTATCCTCGGCGGCCTTGCCTTTGCTGTCGATCTCGGTCGTCTTGTCCGCGACCGTCTCGGGCCTGTTCTCGCTCGTGACCCCCAGGTTGTTGGGGTCATAGTCGTTGAGGACCACCGGCCGGTCGTCGGCACTCACCACGTCGGCGTCGTCGGCAACCGCGACGCCCAGCTCCTCCTTGTCGGCGGCGGCGCCCGCCGCCATCTGGCTCCCCGACGGGCTCTTGAGCTTGTACTTGTCGCCCTCGAGCCCATCCGCATACGTCTTGTCCTTGGGCGACGTCTTGACCGCCTGGTCCGAGTCGTACAGCTTCTTTGCCTCGGCGCTGTCTGGCTTGATCACGTCGGTGCCCTTGCGGACGTCGCCTGCCGCTGCCGCGCACGCGGCGTTGAGGGCGGCCGCCGCGAGCACAATCGCCAACGGCTTCATTTTGCGTCTCGGCTGTGCGTGTCCTGCTTTTGGCTCAAATAGCCTCTGTCGCTCGCAGTTCCCACCGCCAGCAAACGCGTGCAAACGTGTGTGGCCCGAATTTGCCTGTCCGAAGTGCGCGTGTCCGAAGTGCGTGTCCGAAGCTGTTGTCTCCCGCCACGCTGTCACTGCGTCGTAGCGTGTCACAAATGCGCTCTCCCCACGAGCAGCCCAGTCTCTGTAGCGGTGTCAGATCCCCGGAAAACAAACTGCCTGCGCTGTCCGGGTCCGTCGCGCTTTGTGAGCCCCGTCCGCCAGACCACCTGCTTTCCACATCTTCAGCTTTTGTGGGTTGGGGGAAGATGCACGCCGGTAGGGTGTGCCACGCGCGGCTGTAGCATCGCCCCCCGACGCTAAGAAAAAAAGCCCCACGCGAGCTCGCAGGCGTTGCATATCCGGTCCCCAAGCGCGCGGCCCTGCAACGCGGGCCATGGCCCCGCCGACGGGCGTTCCGTGGTCGGGGCACGCCGCGACCTGCTCTGCGGGGCCGCAAAATGTACCGTCTGCGTAGTCCCAGGCGCCCCTAGAGTGCCGCCCGCCGCCTCGCTCCCCACGCGCGCCCGCTGCACTGTCGCCCACGTGGGCCGCGCCGTCTCGCGCACGCCGCCGCTAACTGGCTGGCCCTGTGCGCGCGAGGCAGGAACACAACGGCACTAACGCGCCCTGCGCTGCGCATGCACCGGCTACGTACCAAGCGGGCCACTCTGCGCACGCTTTTATATCCTCCTAGCTGCCTCGCTGTAGGGACGCACGCGAGTCCTTTTCACTTCCTGGGGGCGCTGCCCCCAGACCCCCGTAGCAACCGCTTCGCGGTTGAACTCCCCCTCAACCGCAGCCGGCACTTAATAAGCCACTGCGGGATCACGAGCTGGGGACATTGTCGAGATCCCCGTGGCAATCGCTTCGCGGTTGAAAGCGGGCCCGTCTGTCGTAGACTACTGCGGATTTATCACCTGGGGGCGCTGCCCCCAGACCCCCGTTGCAACCGCTTCGCGGTTGAAAGTGGGCCCGCCTGTCATAGACTACTGCGGATTTATCACCTGGGGGCGCTGCCCCCAGACCCCCGTGGCAACCGCTTCGCGGTTGAACGTGGGCCCGCCTGTCGTAGACTACTGCGGATTTATCATCTGGGGACGCTGCCCCCAGTCCCCCGTAACAACCGTTTCGCGCTTGGTAAATGTACCCAGGACGTTGACGTTGAAGGACCGAATAGATAGTACTTGCGACCTGGCCGGCCGGTCCTGCTCACCATCTCAACCGCGAAGCGGTTGCTACGGGGGTCTGGGGGCAGCGCCCCCAGAAAAAAAAGGGTGGAAAAACACGCCGGCCGCGAAGCGGTTGCTACCGGGGGCCCGGAGGCAGTGCCCCCAGGATATGATCCCGCAGCGGCTTATTATATGGATGCTGCGGTTAAGGGGGGGTCAACCGCGAAGCGGTTGCCACGGGGGTCTGGGGGCAGCGCCCCCAGGAAAAAAGAGCGGAAAGACGCGCCGGCTGCTCAAGGCGGGCTAAGGATCGTACATTAGGTATGGTACTGTCGTATGAATCGTGGATAATGCGGTGGGGGCTCAGACGGCCACCTCAAAGTGGCGCGTGGGCTCGAGGCCCGCGAGGCGGGCCGAGCGGGCGCGGCCCTCGAGGATGAGCTCGGCCATGAGCTTGCCGGTGCCGGGGGCGTTGTTGATGCCCCAGCAGTTGTGGCCGGCGGCGACAAGCAGGCCCGGGACGTTGGTATAGCCGATGAACGGCCCGCTGGCCGACGGGACGTTGACGACGGGCAGGTAGCACGCCTGGCGGCGCAGGACGCGGCCGCCGCGGAGCTCGTCCGAGATCTCGCCCGCGTACTTGAACAGCTCGTCGCAGTAGGCGCGGTCGACCTCGACGTCGTCGGTCGACGCCGGTACCGGGACTAGGTTGTCGCCCTCGCCGCACACGTAGACCTCGTCGCGCCGCGGGTACACCTCGGGCGACGTGTACGAGTTGCGGCCGGTGCGGAGCTCGGCAAATAGCGCGTGCGGCGACAGCTGGCGGGTGGGCGCAATCGTGATGGAGTGCGCGCGCAGTCCGGACACGGGGCACTCGGGCAGGATCTTGGACGTCCACGGGCCCGCCGTGACGACGACCTTGTCGGCCTGGAGCGTCGCCTCGTCTGGGGGCGACCGGCGCGGCGGGTCGCGGTCCGGCGGGTCGTCGCCGGCCGACTCACTCGCGCGGTCGTACGTGACCGACACCACGCGCCCGTCGGCACCGGTCGCGTAGCCCGTCACCTTGCCGATGACGAGCTCGGCGGCGCCCGTCTGCAGCACCTTGCGCAGAATGTATGTGGTGAAGCGGTACGGATGGACCTGGGCGGTGGTGTCCTTGTCGCCGATCTGCGACCAGCTCTCGACGAGCCCGTCGCGCGTCCAGTCGAGGTCTTCTGGCAGGTCGGGCCCGGCCTTTTTCCGCGCCGCCTGGGCCGTCTTTGTGGGGTGGCCGCCGCGGCCCTCGCCGTTGTGCATGCCGGCACGCCGCGCCGCCGCTTTTTGCAGGTTTCCGGCGATGCTCACGGCGCTCACGCGCCGGTAGCCCCACTCGCTGGCGCCGTCGTACTGCTCTGCGAGCTCCTGGTGCAGCCTGAACGACAGCGGCACAATCTGCTGCGGGAACGCCCACAGCGCCAGCAGACCGCCGGCCTTGCCGGACGCGCCGCTCGCGGGCCTCCGTGCCTCGATGATTGTGATGTGGTGTTTTTCGGCGTCAAAGTCGGGGTGCTGCGTGAGGTAGTATGCCGTGCACACGCCGATGATCCCGGCCCCTGTTGTTAGCTGGTCGAAAAAAAAAATGGCCTCACAATGGTATTTGTCGACACCCGGAATTCTGGTCCTGACCCATAGAAAATGCCGATATAGTTGCCCGTGGCCCACAATTCCCCGTCTAGAGTATCCCGGGCCAGGAACAGGACATCCGCAGGCCCACGGGTACCCCGTTGTGGACCCTGGCATCATGCCACTTTCGCAACGGCGTAACAGAGCACACCCAATAGAGCTCAGGCGGCCAAAATCAGCACAAAGAAACAAACATACCAACAATGACGATCTCCTGCTTCGTTGTAGACCCCATTGTGCGCGCAGCCGTCTGTCGTGGATCTCAGTGTCGCCCAGACCGCGGCACTCACGCTGGATTGCAGGCGTCGCCTTGTGTCTCGCAGTCAGAGGCCAGTCTCGCCGCGTAGGTCGTGTCGCTCGCTCCCCGTTTCAGCACTGAGACCAAAACGCTCTGCACAGCTGCTTCCCTTTTACTGCCTTGAGCCTCGCCGTATTTGCGTCGTCGTCGTTGCCGTCGCAGGTGCGCGTCGAGTCTAATATAATCTCGCGGCGGCGGCGGTCCTGCGATGGGGACGACGGCCGGCGGGGCTGGGCCGGGCGGGTAACCGGTGCAGGTCCGCCCGTGCCCTGGTCCATGCGAACATGGCCTGACAGATCGCCGCCCTGTGCCGCTCTGGCGGCGCGCCGCGCCTGCAATTGCGCCGGTCCGCGGCCGTAAACTACCGGGCTCCTGCTGTTTCTAGTGTGTCATGTGTATTAGCAATCTATGTGCGCCGTTTCCTATGCCGTTTGCGGGCGGCAGTAGCTGCCAGCGCCTTCTGCTCCCCGCTCCAGTGATTTCCGCACGACGGACCCTGCCTAAACGGCCGTCTAAATCCGCCGGAATCGTAAAACGTGGTGCCCAATGCTCGTCCCGTCTAATCAAGGGACGCCCCCCGCTCAGCTTGCATCGCTGTGCGGGGCCCGGAGGCAGGGCGGCCGGGGTCTAGGGAGTCTGCCCGCAGCCACGCTTCAGCCGTTGTTAAAGCCTGCCATCCGTCGAAGCACGGCATGTCTGCTGCTTCGAGTTGCCGGCGTAGAACGGCGGGGCCCCGCCGTGAGGCATTGCGCATCACAATACTAGCAGCAGCACCAGCAAGACAATGAGCACCACAATGAGGACCATAATGCAGCACGACGACAGAGTCTCGCGGTTGTTCCGCACAACCCAGTCGACGCGCTTGAGGCCCCGCTGCAGGCGGTCCCCGGCCGAGTCCACCTGCCTGTCAAAGTCCTCGATCAGATAGCTCTGGTCCTCGAGCTCGCGCGACATGACGTTGGCCTGCTGCCGCAGCGTGTTGACGGTCGTGTACACCGAGTCCAGAACCGTGTCCTGCTCCTGGATCACGTCCTGGTACATGAGGCTCGCGGTGGCGCCCTCGCGCTCCTCTCGCGACGGCCCGGCGTCGCCCGCGGGCCCGTCGCCCCACGTTGCCGGGTCCGGGTGTGTCTCGCGGCTCACGCGCGGGATCTCCTCCTGGACGTCGCTGAGCCGGTTGTTGAGGGCGCCCACCTTGGCGATCCGCTGCGATATCTCGTGCTCGTCGACTCCAAACTGCCCGGGCTTGCTCTGCACGGCTCGGATGCTCTGCGACAGGTCGTGGATCGTCTCGGTCAGCTCCTGCGCCGCGTTGTTGATGTCGGCCAGGTGGCTGTTGGACGGCGCCTTGCGGTACTGCTCGAGGAGCTTCTCGATCTCCTCGAGCTGACTCTCGGCGTCCGCGTACACCTGGTTAAACGGGTCCATGTTCGGCGTGGTGGTGTCGGCGGGCGTGCGGGACGCCCGAGGGGGGGGGGCGGTTCTTGTGCTTGTCCGGCGGTCGCCAGCACGTGCATATGCGCCTGCGTCGCCCGTAATACACTTAGTGTGCCACCACGCTCCTCCAGCTTCTAGCTCCTCGCACGCGACAGCAGGCACGAGATTAACTAGAAAGAGAGCAAATTAAGGTCTCTCTGCGTCTCTGTTGTCTCCACTGAGTGCATTGACACCCCGCAGTTATACTACCTAAACAGCATCCACATAGACTGCCCCCCGACGCTCTGTTTCCCTTTTCCTGGGCGGCAGCTGCTTTACAGTTGATCGGTCCACTGTCTCCTTTTTACCCTGGGGGCTCTGCCCCCAGACCCCCGTGGCAACTGCTTCGCAGTTGATCGGTCCACTGTCTCCTTTTTACCCTGGGGGCGCTGCCCCCAGACCCCCGTGGCAACTGCTTCGCAGTTGATCGGTCCACCGTATAGTGCCCAGCGTGTTAAGACGCAGACACCAGCCGCGACGCGGCTTCTACGGGGCCCTGGGACCAGAGCCCCAAGGAAAAACAACAGCAAAAGAGCCGGACCGCCTGTTCGGAGCAGACACCAGCCGCGAAGCCGCTGCTACGGGGGTCTGGGGGCAGCGCCCCCAGGAAAAATAAAGCGAGCGGTCCGCCGACAGCAGGCAGCTGAGAGCTAAGCCCATGGATCACGTTAGCAGTCTATGTAGTTGCGGCTGGAGCTCAGGCGAGCTGCTCCTCCTTGGCGAGAGCACGCATGTTGTCGACGATCAGCTGGTGGTCCTCGTGCTGCGGCAGGCCCGAGACGCACACGACGCCGACAATACCCTCGATGCCGCGGACGCGGATCGGGAAGCCGCCGCCGTGGACCGACATCTCGGCCTCGGTCTTGCGCAGCGACTCGATCGTCTTGCCCTCCTTGCGGAGCTTGCAGCCGAGGTAGAAGGTGGCACGGTGGAAGTGCATGACGGCGCGGCGCTTGCGGTCGACCCATTCGTGGTTGTCCGGGATCACGCCTGGGCGCGAGCAGCACTGGAACAGCACCTGGCCGTTGGAGAGCGCGATGCTGACGAGCACGGGACGCTGCGACGCGGCGCGGGCGCCGTTGCGGAGCTGCGTCCCGAGCTTGAACGCCACGTCAGCATTGAAAGACGACAGGATGCAGTCGCTCTCCTGCTGGTCGAGGACGTCGAGCTGGCGTTAGTCGGGCGGTGGGGATACTGATCTGGGCCGGTATGGTGCACATCAGCGGGCCAATGGCCCAACGGGTTGGAGCCGGGGCAGACCACCGATTTCATCGCAAGCAGCACAGCGCTGCAGAAAGCCCGCGAGCAGTCCGATCAATCAGCAACCGCTGGCCACCGCGGTGGATCAGCGCAATCGCAGCAGCTCAGCACTCACGTCGAGATCGTTAGGAAGCGGCTGGGACATGGCGTGCGCAGGGCCGATGGTCGAGGAAATGCCGAGACCTTGAAGGAAGCTGGTAAGGATGTCACGCTGGCCGGACGACGACTCGTTTGACATGCGCGTCCACGTTACATCCAGGCTGCGCTAGTGGATCGCCGTGCAGAGGATATGCATGTGTGGATTGCGTTTTGTGTTAGTAACACGGGAGCAATCAATATTTAGTAACCGGATGCACGCATCGCGGCATATATGTCCTGACGCGATGCGGACGTGCAACCAGCCGTGGCGACGATCCCGGGCCAACGCTGGCGACGGCGCGACGCGACAAAAAAAAAAATCACCAGAGCTGCGCTCAGAACGCCGATCCTAGCGCTACAAAATGGATCTGTCGCAGGTTATGAACAAGGAGGACGTGCCCGTAGCGGGCACGGTCGACGCGCCGGTCGCCCGCGGCGCCCCTGGCGGTGCCGGCAACGCCGACCAGACGAACGGCCCTGGAAACCGCCCCGCCGGCGGCGAACAGCGCGCGAGCCCGGCGTCGGGTGCGCCCGCGGGCTCCCCTGGCGGCGCCCCGACCCGCCAGTGGCTCAATGCCGAGGTGACGCCGGCCCTGCTCGCGTCAATGCGGAAACTCGTCCAGGAGAGGTATGTTGTCAGTGTCTGCGTTCTTCATTCCCCGGGTCCCAGACGCCCCGTGCACAAATAGTTGTATCGGGGTCTGCTACTGTTGTATGCGTCGGGTTCTTCCCTGGGGGCTCTGCCCCCAGACCCCCGTGGCAACTGCTTCGCAGTTGAGAGATGCCGGGCATTCTGCTCGGGCCAGCAGCCCTTGAGGCTGAACCCAGAACCAGTCGCGAAGCGACTGCCACGGGGGTCTGGGGGCTGGCCCCCAGTAAAAGAGAGCGAACCCAAAGTTGAGACCGGGCATTCGACCCCGGCCAGCAACTGCACCCAGAACCAGTCGCGAAGCGACTGCCACGGGGTCTGGGGGCTGGCCCCCAGTAAAAGAGAGCGAACCCAAAGTTGAGACCGGGCATTCGACCCCGGCCAGCAGCTGAACCCAGGCCCAGTCGCGGAGCGGCTGCAGCGGGGGTCTGGGGGCTGACCCCCAGACAAAAAAAGAGCCAGCCCACGGACCTCTAGCCCTCAGGCATGAAACGCACGGACAGGACTAACCACAGACCATCTGACCCCGTGAGGGCGCTCGGCGAGTACCTAATCGCGTTTGCAGACGATAACAAGCGCCGCGATTAGACGCAGAGATACCGGGCCGGATGACGAGACTGGGCCAGCGCTTGCCACCGCTGTTCAGTCGGCGACTCATCGCACTGCTAGGCGAGATGGCTCTAAGATAGCTTGCCTTGTTTGGCAGGCTCCCTGCGCAAAGGCACAGTCGCCGGCAGGTAATGCTGCACGATGAGCGATGGCGACCCTGCCTCAGTCGCGGCGATGCGGGGCGTGACCCGCGATCACGCATTGTCTTATCGAAGAGTGACCGTTGTCTCTGTTGCTATCGCTGCTGTTGCGTCTCGCAGCATGGTGACGCTGTGTGCCACGCGTGGGCGAGTGCGTGTGCGCGCCGTAGCACAAGCAACTATCCGCCTGCGTGACTGGCGCTAGTTAATAGCAATTGCATCGGATCTAGCTTTTTCCCCCCAATCTTGTCCAACTAGCGTCAAATCTAAAAAGAGACCAACAACAGCAGCAGTGCCGACAGCGCAGTCCTGAATGTAGGAGGTTGCCTGCTTATCAGGGGCTCACGGGGTTATCTGGACTGTCGACTGTTTGGTTGCCTCTTCTGTCCAAAGATATGGCTTCTGCGCGACCTTTTGAATCGCCGCGTGGTCGAAAAGACATACATTCGCGGGACTGCGAGGGGTGCGTTCCTGCATGGAATTGCAGCAGGTCGCCTGCGCTCCGGCGCGGGAATATGTACGCGGCGAGGGCCCCGTGATGGGCAGCAGGCACGTCTAGGCGCTTGAGGACGCCTAGCCCGGAAGTGCTAGCGGCCGGCCGGCCAGCTACGTGAGTAATTCCCGCTAATCTGGGCCGGAAGAAGCGGTTCCCGGTTGAAAAATCCCGCACAGAAATAAAGTTCTGGGCCGCCTGAAGCTCGCTTGCTTGCAGCTCAAAGTTGGTGTCACCCGAAACCTCATTTGCCGATGCCTGTTCTGGCCCCTGGCGTGGACAAGGAAATGTGTCCAGACTCGTCTGGTAGTCCACAGTCGCTTGGTGATCCTGCAATGCCGGGCAGGATTTCCTCAAAGCTTTCAAGCTCGGTGCATTTGACGTAAACCGCGCTATCAGTCTCCGTGCTCTGTACTTGCAGTCCATACGCCTAGTTTTATACACATACAATGGTGGCCCGCTCTCATTGCTCTAACTGTCAGCTCCGAGTCGTCTCACGTGGCTAGCCCACCCAACGCATTAGCACGCCAACCTTAAATCCGTGCGCATGTACCCGAGGCTCAACTAGCTTTGCAGAAACAACGCAGTGCGGCATACAGCCACGCTTAGACCCGGTAGATCGTTGCTGGTGTGCATGCGCGCCTTCCCGGTCCCCGACACTGCATTCTCCACGATTCCGGCTCACCAAGCAAAATCAGTCGCCACAGCATCATGGGCATCGCGGCATGGACATGCCATGGAGTGCCGGCGATATGCCAGCCAGCCAGAACGACGGGCGCTGATGCGAGCACCTAATCCAATGGGGGCCGATCTGCCAGAGTTAGGGTAAAGCAAGTGGGCACATGGGAAAGAAAACCAGCGATCCCCCATCGCCGAGATGGGCTGCTTCGATACACAACGGACGATTCGTCAACAAACGGACATATCTTTTGCGTCAACCGTTTGTGCTCCCAGTTTGGAAGTCTACCTACGCTCTGACTAGGTTCAACTGCAGTTGCCAACGCAGTGCAGGGACCCCGGTGCCCTAGGTCCGGGCACCCGCAGCATTTCGCGGCGACCGTCCCCCCGCACTCCCAGCGCTATCGGTCCTAAAGCACTCGCTGCTTTTGGCTAGCAGATGCACCGATACCGATAACGCGAGATCCCAAGTACCAAAGCTGCAGCGCGCCCGAGACGCACGGCGGAAGCAGCCTGTGCAGAACGGAACAGGGCAAAAAAACACCAACCAACCTGCGGGACCCTGGCGCCCCAAAACTGACAACGGCGGCTGAGGCTCCAGCGGCTAACGCTGGCGCACGGTGCGGGGACGGAAAGGCAGCAGGGCAAAAACCGACGGGGTTCGGTGGCCGAATTTGTGCTGCGGTGACTGTTGGCGTTATCTCCGTACCACGTATTTATACGAGTGGGCAAGTCGTGTCGGTCCAACTCCTCACCAAGCCCTCGGCTGATACACTGGAATGAAACACAACCTCGTCATCGAGCAAGTCATGAGCGAGCCTGACGACGGCGTCGCGGTGCCGGGCACCGTGCACATCGTCGAGCGCAACGCCGCCGGCGAACAGGACACATCGGGCGCGATTGTGCTGCACCCGCAGCCTTCGGACGACCCGGACGACCCGCTAAACTGGGCAAAGTGGCGCAAGAGCCTGAACATCAGCCTCGTTTACTTCTATGTCATCACAACCGGCATCGGCGGCACCTCCACCAACTCGATCCTCACCCCGCTGTCAAAGGCAACCGGCATCAGCCTGGCACACCTGGTGTCTGGCACCGGTTACCTGTTCTTGATCGCCGGCTGGAGCAACCTGTTTTGGCAGCCGCTCGCCCTCACGTTTGGGCGTCGGCCTGTGTATCTGTTCAGCATCCTGGGCTGCATCGCCATGAGCGAGTGGGCCGCCCACATCGACTCCGTGTCGGCGTGGACCGCATGCCGCTCGCTCTACGGGTTCTTCTGCGCCCCCGTCGAGGTGCTTCCGGAGCACAACGTCGCCGAGCTCTTCTTTGCACACGAGCGCGGCGCCTACATGGGTATCTACATGCTGTGTCTGGCCGGATCAAACTACATCGCGCCCCTCATTGCCGGCTACATGAACCTCAACATCGGCTGGCAGTGGGTCCAGCACTGGTGCGCCATTGTACTGGGACTCAACTTTGTGCTCACGTTTTTCTTTTACGAGGATACGCTGTACCTGAGAGCGATGCCTGAGGCTGACGTGGCCGAAAAGGCCGCCCCTGGCTCCCTGAAGACAACCCGCACTCCTCTCCCGACCGGCTCCAAGGAGACGTTCCTGTCCAAGATGCGTCTGTGGACCATCAACCCCAACATCGGTCCCCGCCAGTTCTTCGACATGGTCTGGCGGCCCGTCTACATGTTCTTTGCGTTTCCAGTCCTCGCTTGGGCCGGCCTCTACTACGGCCTGTCGCTGGCATGGTACAACGTGTACAACGGCACAGCGTCGTCCATTTACTCGGGCGAGCCCTACAACTTTTCGAGTGGTGCGGTTGGCCTGTCATACCTAGGCCCGCTCGTCGGCGCCATTATTGGTGGCCTCTACTCGGGTCCCATTGCCGACCGCATCGCGCTGTACCTCGCCAGGCGCAACAAGGGCGTCAGGGAGCCGGAGCAGCGTCTGTGGGGTCTGCTATTTTACGTGTTTGTCACTCCGTTTGGCATCCTCCTGTGGGGAGTGGGGGCCGCGCACGGCATCAAGTGGCCGGCGCTCACTGTAGCGGCCGCCCTCATGGGAATCGCCAACGTCGTCGGCGGCTCTTTCTCTCTGGCATACATCGTCGACTGCTACCGCGACATCTCGGGCGAGGCTCTGGTCACCGGCATCCTGTGCCGTAACACCATGTCGTTTGGTTGGAACTACGCCATCACGCCGTGGATCCAACACAATGGCCGCCAGAACACCTTTATTATCGTCGGGTGTCTGTCCATCGTCACTGGCCTGTCGTTCCTCCTCATGATCTTCTTTGGCAAGCGCCTCCGCACCGCGTCGGCCCGCCGCTACTGGAAGATGTCGGCCACAACGCTTCTCAAGGAGGAATAATTGGTACTCTCGCCTCTGTATGAATGATGAACTAGAATTTTGGTTTGCAAAGACAGCACTGCGTAGATCGTTGTCGCGTTTTTATTCTGGCAGAGCTGGAGCCTCTTGATCATCATGTCGAACAAACGGCCAAGCTTAACTTAAGCACATCATGACAGACCTTGCATTTTCGCGCTTGTCAGCCCGACTGTGGAGCAGTTGCTACGGGGCCCGGAATTGCGTCTCCTGATGTAAATTGATGCTATGAAATGACTAGGGACGAGCAGCGAGTGCGTCAGAGATGATGCGAGCGATGGCGACGGCCTTCTCGTCTTCGTGACGCCGGCATACGACTTGTAGGCCGACGCGACCGCCGTGGTACGCCTCTGGGTCATAATCGGCCCAAACCTTGGCGTCCTTCTTGGAGAACGGCTCGCGGACGGGCTTGCCATCGATGGACTTGTCCAGAGAAGTGACAGGGAACGCGACCGCTGGGTAGTCAAATGCATTCCATACCGAGGTGTAGCCAACGTAGGACGCGTGGTGGGGTGGATGGCCCGAGACGGGCGACACGGGACAAATGATGGCATCGAGAGGACGGCCCGACGGCGTCAGACTGCCAGACGCGTTCCAGCGGCGAAAGTACTCCTTCTCGACAGCGCTGCGCTGAGCTTCGAGCTCCCAGAGTGACCCGGCGCCGAGTTCCGCCGACTTGCCATACGCCCGCATGTACGGAAACAAGGGCTCGTCTCCGCGCGACTGAGCTACGAAACGGCCGCCGTCAGATGTGAAAACACGGTCAATGAGGCCGTCAACCACATCGTGCTTGAGCGGTTCCCACTCGACAACCTCGTGGCCCGCGCGGCGGACAGCGTCAATGGTCATCTGGACGGCGCGCTTGACCGCAGGCGTAGTATCAACGTATCCGTCGGTGGAATAGTAGCCAAAGACCAGCTTTGGCGTGGTTTCGCTGTGCTCGCAGGCTCCGTTAGAGTGTCCATTGGTTCCTTTTGTCGTCTTGGCACCGTTCTGGGTCAGATCAACATCCCGCCAGCCGACCGGATTCACAGCCGGGTCAAATCGCTCGGGCCGGGCCTGCAGTACCGCCCGTGAAAAGTACTCAATAGAATCATACGAGCGCGCGAGTGGCCCTACGACCGACTTGATCGTGTGCTGGCCCCGCAGACCAGACACGTTGCCGGCCGTCGGGAACCGCGAGGCTGTCGGCTTCAAACCGATGATTCCATTATACACGGCAGGGAACCGGATCGATCCGCCAATGTCAGACCCCACGCCCACCGGCGAGCCGCCAAACGCAATAAGCGCGCCCTCGCCGCCCGAAGAACCGCCAGGGCTGTGCCGCCGGTTGTGCGGGTTGAGCGTAGGGCCCAGTAGGTGGGAGTCCGTGTCGGGCATCATCATCGCCACAGGGACTGTAGTCTTGACGTACAGGACGGCGCCCAAGTCAAGAAGCAGGTCGACCATGGCCGAGTTCTCCTCAGATACCTTGGTCGACCAATAGGTGAACCCCAGCGCCGCCGTCGTGCCCTTGTACTGGTGGTGGTCCTTGATACTCACCGGCACGCCGTGCAGCGGGCCAACAACGCTGCCCGTTTCGGCATAGATGCGGTCGAGCTCGCGCGCGCGTGCTATCGCCTCGTCAAAGAACATCTCTGTCAGGCAGTTGAGCAGCTGTTGCGCGACCGCGGCCCGCTTGCAGAATGCACGTGTGACTGTCTCGGCGGACCATGTATTGTCGCGGATCGCCTTGGCAAGTTGCGGGACTGTTGACTGCTGTTAGACTGGACCAACGTAAGAAGCAGGAAAAAGCACTCACCTCTGTAATCAGCAACTCCTCGTTTGAAAACAAGCCACTCGTCTTTGCGTAATCGATAACACAAGGCTCGTCGGCGGGCGGCAGCTTGTCCTTGGGAATCAAGTACTCCTTGGGCAGCTGTGCGTCCCGTCTTCGTCGGGCTGCTGCCACGAGCTCCTCGTGATTTGGACTAACGGTCATGTCTGTCTCTATCTTGCTGTACTCTCTCCGATCGGTTTGCTCTGCCTCCTGTAAGCTTTATATGTCTTCGCGCGCGTCCTGCACAAAACCAGTCATGCGTGCCGTTGTCTAACGGAGCCCAGTGCGTTAACGATCCGGCGGCTGTTTGGCGTACCGCGTGGCGCATATAGCCCCTCACTCCATCCCCGGACGGAAACCTATCTGTTCTGTTCAGGCCCTTCCATCCCAGCTTCCCGCACCGTGCACCTGCATACGAGCGGCGGGGCAGTCCGCGCAGCAGCCCCGCACGGCAGCGGCGAGGGTTGAGAGAAGACTCGCCTGACTTGATCGCCTGCCGTTTTAAGCAGGTTTCAATGCAATGATATCTGAGGGCTGAGATACCGGCGCAGAGCAGCCTGAATGCTGAGCCCTTTTCGGAGAGATAGAAAGCAAGTCATTGACATACAGGAGGACGATCCGCCTCTGGACTCTGTCAATAGTGGCGATCCGCATGCGTTAAAACGGGACGACGGAAGAGCCGGATGCGGGCCGCCTCAATAGTCAAGCTGTCGCACGAGACGACGATCACTCAAAAATAATCCGTGTCTAAAGTAAAAATACGAATTGGCCATTGACTCGGACGCTCTGTTCGGGTCTCCGGACCAGGCAAAAGTCGCGTCACACACGGCGCAGATCTCCGTCGTGCGCTATCTGAATTGTGATCGACAATCGTGCAGAATGTTTCGTTTTGCTGCGTTAGACGCACAGTTACGGCTTATCAACTGGCCGTTCGGACGCAGGATCTCGGATGTACGGTGCGATCACGCCGCATTCGCAACCGCGTTCTGCCCGGTGCTTCTCAGCACAAAGCGTTATCGGCCAGAGCCGCCCAAGCGCTAAGTTGTCTAGGACGAGAGAACGACCCGGTGACTTACCATGACCTGACTGAGAATCCGTGCTCGGAGAGCCCGTGGGCCACAAGACGTGTTAGAGCAGTGAGCCATATTCACATTAGTAGATAGCATAGGTTGTAGCAAGTATAGCACTATAGCAGTATCGGTATCAGCATGGCGGTGGTATGTACAGTTGAAAAAAAAGGGGCTCGTGACAGGGCGCTCCCGCTTCGGAAATGCAAGTAGGTCAAGGTGGCATTTAGAACCGCTCCTTTGGGCGGTCGCCAACCCGGCTCGCCTCGACGCCCCATTCACCGACAGTACCGGCAAACGCGACGCGCCAGCCGCGGTAGAGCGTCGCGAGCGAGTCATTGCCCACGAGCACGTCCCAGAGGGTAGCGCCAACGCCCCGGTACGCCTTTGGGGTGACGACAAATGCAGCGTCCGACAGCTGTTGGGAGGCGAGCTGAGCGCGGCGGACCATAGTCTCGAGCGGCAGCTTGATGGCGAGCTCAAACAGGCGCGATCCGAGCGTCGCAAACGCGTGCACAACTGGCTGGTTGAACGCGTCGACGCCAAGGCGCGTGTACAGCACGTAGGGCGTCGCGAGGCGAATGAGCGACGTCAGACCAGTATGCAGGACGGTTGGCAGCACAACGATACCCGGTGCGATCCACGAGTCGAGCTGCGCGATACTGGTACGGAACGACCGCGGGCCCGTCGCAAACGTCGTCCCCATGAGGCGCGTGCGGATCACGTCAATGGGCGCCAGCACAACTGCCGTAGCGACCCGCGCAGCCACGGCGGACCCGAGCGCAATCAGCGGCGCCGGCGAGTGCAGCACTTCGACAAACTGCGGGTCCGGCACGTCCAGAACCGCCGCAAAGAAACCCGACAGCCACGCCTCAAGCGTCGCCGTGAGCGCGTCCAGCACAAACGTCGTGTGCAGCCCGCGCCAGAGGCCCTTGAGCCCGTCGCGCTCGCTCACGGCGCCCATGAGTTCAAGCACGTAGACCGACGGGGCCGTCAGCGGATAAAAGCCCTCGCCCGCAGCCTCGGTGGCCGCCGGCGTCCCTTCTTTCCTCGTCCTACGCCTCCTGGTCCGCTTTGGCCGACGGTGCATCCGCAGCGTCTGGTCGCCCGTCACGGCCGTAAAATAACTAATCTCGTCGTCTTCGTCCTCCTCTTCGTCTTCGTCCTCCTCTTCCTGCTCCTCCTCTGTCTCGGCCTCAGGGCTCGACGTCCGGCTGGAGCTAGCCGGGCTGCCAGAGAAGTCGCCCACCTGCAAAAGCAGCCGCGACACCTCAAACGGCTGCGACACAAACACCCGCGCATATGTCCGCAAAACGGATAACCCAATGGCATTTGCACTGTCTGCAGTCCCGTTGACCTCGCCAATGTCCAGGTAGTCAAAAGTGCGGCGTCCAGAGCTGCTGCCGGTCGCCACGCCGTACAAGCCCTCGCTAATAGCCGCGCTCGTCGCGGTCGACGTTCCGTGGACCACAAGGCCGCTATGGTCCTTTACCGGTGAGTTGAACGTGTCGGCATTGTAATACGGCCTCAGCGAAGTCTGTGCGTAGCTCATCTGCCGTTAGAGACCGCTCCGGTCGCACCTATAACGCCACCTCAGCTCCAATACGTACCGTCAGTATCGCCACCTAGTAGCGTATACAGCTACCGACCCAGACTCCACAGAAAATATACTTGAGCCTGCGCGTCGTGATTCTCACAATTAAGCCGGGGGGCAAACTAGCGTGATTGTATTGATATCCTTGTACCTGATCAGCAGCAATTACTATTTCAGCTGCAGGGGAAAAACGGCAAAAAATGTAAAACGTCTTTGGTTACTCTGGGCCCCCCAGGGAAAAAGTATTGTTCCACTGAACCGTAAATCTTTTTTCCTGGGCCCTGGCCCCCAGACCCCGTGGCAACTGCTTCGCAGTTGGTGTGGTCTTGTCTGGTGCCGGACGTTCAACCGCGAGGCGGCTGCTACGGGGGTCTGGGGGCTCTGCCCCCCAGAAAAACAAAGAAGGCAGTCGTAATCATGCATTCGTAGATAAATAGCGTAGCGAAAAAGGAAAAGAAGCTAGCGATGGAAGAGACTGACACTCCGGGTTTTGGAGCCGGAAAAGGGACTTCCACGCTTGGCAACTGTGAGGTCGTTCTCCTTGTCGTGGTCGGAATCGGGCTGGTCGGCCGGTATCATGGACAGATTGCGTTTGGTCAGAGGCTGGCGGTCTGGCTCGGAGCGATTGGGGGCCGCGCCGTTGTTGATGAGCGCGAGCGTCGCCGAACCGAGGACAGACTTGCTGTGGCTGACGACGGCGCTGTTGAGGCGGGCCTCAAACTGGGCGGCCCGCTGCTCGAGGCGATCGAATTCTTCAGTGCGGATGCGAATTTCGGCCCGCAGCTCGCCCAGCTCGGCGGCCAGGCGCTCCTTCTCGGCTTGCATATCGTCGATTTGCTTGCGGAGGGATCCGACCTCGTCTGACAGCTGGTGGTTCGACAGCACTGACTTGACGTCAGTCGCGAGGGCCGTGCCAAGCTTGTCGAGCTGCGATGAGACGACTTGACGGATCTCATCGCGCGCGGCCGCAACAGCCGACTCGGTCTCGGCTTTGGCGACGATCTTGTCCATCTCCTGGCTGCTCTGCGCGGCCGCCACTGTTTCGGAAAGCTTCTCGAGCTGCTTGCCGACTGCTTCTTCGACGGCCCTGAGCTGCGCTTCGTGCTTGGCGGCCAGCGCATCGAGAGCCGCCTGGTGCGTGCCGGGACCCTCGCTCAGAGCATCAAGCTGCTTGGCGACGGCGGTAAGCTTCCCGCTCACGTGGTCCTCGACGAGCTTGTGCAAGGATCCGTGCTTGGCGTCGAGGTGTTTGAGAAGAGCGGCATGCTGGCTCTCGAGGAGGTCTTTAGATGCCGGCGCGGGCGTACTAATCTTGGGCTCGGAGTTTCCCAGTGACTTGGCGAGCGACTCTTCCAGAGATTTGTGCGACTTCTCCAGCGATTTGTCGAGCGATGTCTCGAACGACTGCCCTAGCGACTTCTCCAGAGACTTGTGCGACTTGGCGAGCGACGCTTGGATCGCCTCTTCCAGGGCGCTGTGCCGCTCGCTCAGCAGAGTTCTGTGGCTCTTGCCGGAACTGCTGACCAGCCTCTCGATGTCGGTGCGCAGACTGGCAACCAGCTTCTCCATGCAGTCCAGCGACTTCGCGGAATCCTGCGCCTGCTTCTCCTGTAGCTGATCCTGTACCCCGCGCATTCGGCGTGTCTCCTTGAGCAGCTGCTCGAGCTGGGATCGCACGTACTTCAAGCTTTCGTCAGTCTGCTTGGCGGCATCTGCAGCAGACCTAGCGTGCGAGCGCAAATGGGCGAGCTTGTCATCCAGCGTCTTAGTCAACCCCTGCTCGAGCCGGCCCGCCGTGCTCTCGAGGTCCTTGGCAGTGGCCCCAGGGCCACTCTCGTGGACCAGTTTAGTATCCGGCTTGGCCGCTGACACGGTCCTGAGTTCTTTAAGCAGCGTGTCATGGCTGTCCGCGAGCGCCTTGAGAAGCTCGCGGCGGCCCGTGTCGTCGGACTCGCCCCGGGCGGCCACTGCCTTGTCGACAGACGCAAGAACTTGGTCAAGGCCCTCGATTCGCGTCGCGAGCCGGCGACCGGCGTCGGCGTCGTCGGCGAGCCGCTGCAGCATCTTGTCGGCCATGCGTTTGGACTCGCTGGCTCCGGCGTTCAGCGTCTCGAGCTTGGCCCGCACAGCTTCTAGCTGCTCGGCAGCGGTAGAATCACTAGCCGGCTTCGAGAGCGCATCATCAACAACCTTTTTGACTGTGGCCCCGAGCTCAGCCCGGTTCGATTCAAGTCCCTTGAGGCTCCTGGCGACGCCCTCTAGTGCGGTCAGGATTTTGTCGGCGTCAGACTGAGCGCCAATCGCCTTGTACCCGTTGGCAATCGCGTTTCCGCCGGCGAATCCCTCGACGGTCGCCTCAATTCCTTTAATGCGACGGGCCACGTCGCGCACGTAGTCGAGTACCTGCGTACTGGCGTGTGTCGCGACGTTCTGGCGCTCGCCCACGCCTTCCAGAGCTGTCTGCATGCGTGCGAGACCATCAGACACGTCGGCTGCCGTAGCTGTAGCCGTCTCCTGCGTCTTGTTGAGCTTTTCTCGGAGCGCAGTCAGTGCGACGCCGTTGTCCCGCGACCTGTATGCGAGCTCCCCGAACTCGACCATAGCCTCGCGAATGCGGTCGCCTACGTCTGTGAGGGATTCCTGGAGCCTAATAGTGCCATCGTGCACACTGTTGAGCTTCTCCTCCGCCTGGGCGCTGTTGAGCAGGTGCCGCATGCCAAATGACTGCTTCACGGGGCTCCCCGCCCGCTGGGTCGCGCACCCTGCCGCGTTGAGCTGCGGCGAGTCTGGGTGCATTGGCAGCGCCGGCGGGTTCCTAGACGGATCAGACGAGTCCCAAAACAGCCGACGCTGCTGAAGATTCGCAGTAGACTCCGTGTGTCGAAGCGGAGAGCTCATAAATAGACGGTTGTGGAGGTGAAGGCCCGGTGGAAACAGCACAGATGGGCCGGTGGTTGTGGTTATAGTACTGTTGACAGGGAAGCTGTTTCCGGGGAGAACTAGACTTGCAAACAATGTGACTGGTGTGCGACTCGTGTGCGACGATACAATATCTAAGTCGCACGTTTTATGTTTTGACGAGGTGCATTATTTACGTTTTAGCTGGAGGGGGGGGGCATTGTTGACAGTGGTTGTCATGGTTACCGCGCGGGGAGGAGCGGTACGCGTTCGTGCCTGCATCGACCCAGGAATAATTTGTATATATTATTATCGTCCATCGCAAAAACCTATCGACTACCCAAATAGGAAATCACAGTCACGGCACACAAATTTTCGGTAACGAATCTACGCCCACCTAAGCACTGCGACTCAAGTTCAGCATCCAAGCCAACCGTCGACACTCGCATAACGACACAGCAGAGATGGCCGCCAAGTTCCTCAAGCCGGGCAAAGTTGGTACGTTTTGGAGGCGGAAGACGTATTTCCATTGGTTTCGACGTGATTGCATGCTGTGGCGTGCAGTTTGAGTTGGCGTGGGGTCTGGAGGAGTGGAAACTGGTCGCGCGAGCTTCGCAGGACTGGCTCAAAGTGTTTGAGCTGGCTTGTCAGGGGTCAACAGTGGCTATAAGTGCTGGTTTGCTTGCGATTTGCTTGCGATTTGCAGTCCGCTTGGCATTACCCCCTTACGTTCGCTCGACTGCAAATTCATCATTATTCTTCGGACGAACACTAACATTAGCCATTATCACCCGCGGCAAGTACGCTGGTAAGAAGGTTGTGATCATCAAGCCCTACGAGGAGGGCTCGAAGTCGCACCCCTTCGGCCACGCTCTCGTTGCCGGCATTGAGCGTTACCCGCTCAAGGTCACCCGCAAGCACAGCGCCAAGAAGGTCTCGAACCGAACCAAGATCAAGCCTTTCATCAAGGTTGTCAACTTCAACCACATCATGCCGACCCGTTACTCGCTTGAGCTCGACTCGCTCAAGGCTGCTCTGTCGCACGAGACTTTCAAGGAGCCGTCGCAGCGTGAGGAGGCCAAGAAGGAGATCAAGAAGGCCTTTGAGGAGCGACACCAGGCTGGCAAGAACAAGTGGTTCTTCACCAAGCTTGCTTTTTAAGCGAGCAGCCACTTTGTCTTGTTCCCATGTCTCCCTGTAATGTACATCCAAAAGTAGTTTGTATGATCAAAAACGTGCACTAGTATTTATCTTAGTAGTGCTTGCTGCTATGGTTATGTTTTCGGACGGGGATGGGGACTAGTTTTCGTAATTTTCTGTGTGTGTTATTTTCTTCATCGGTTTGAGCTCGCTGGCCAGTTTTTTTCGTATTTGCTCGCTATTAGATTTTTTTTGTTTTTCGTTTTAAACTGCATTTAATTTTTTCACTTTTTTGCATATTTCGTGACGCTGATCTGTCTTTGACGTTAGATCTATACAGCTAACAAAAGGGCCAAATTACACAGCGGGTCTATGCCATGGCGAGACTAGGACGCCTAGCGGGCAGGCAATGCAAGCGCCTGTTCTCATGTGCACGAGTCACGGCAGCCCCAGCAGTGCTGCGCAAACCACAAATTGACATCAAGAACATCGTCGCCAACGCAGCCGTTTTTGAGGAGAGCCTTGCAAAGCGGCGGCTGGCGTTGCCTGGCGGAATTAGCATGGCACAGCTTGTTGACCGCCTGTCGGACCTGAGAGACCTCCAGTTCCGCAAACAGCAGCTGCTCACGGACCGCAACCGGCTGCAGTCGCAGTTTGGAAAGCGGAAGGCTGCAAAGCAGGACACGGCGTCCATTGAGGATGAGCTTCGCGAGCTGAAACGCGAGCTCGCAGATGTTGAAGCACGTGTAGACAGAATCGAAGCAGAGACCCAGCCGGTGCTCGAAGCGGTGCCCAACACGCTGGACTCCGGAAGCGCTAATCTCGAAACGGAGCAGGTCATTGCCGAGATCTGGCCGGAAGGCAAAACCCCGCAAAACGAAACTCGCCGGCACGACCTGATTGGCGAGCGTCTGGGCCTTGTCGACTTTGAGAGCGCGACGCGCGTCGCAGGGCCGTCGTCGTATTTCCTACTAGGCGCGGGCGCCCTCCTCGAGCAGGCACTCGTGCAGTTTGCGCTGGCCCGCTGCGTCGCCGCAGGCTGGAAGCCAGTGGCACCGCCATCGCTCGCCCGCGTTCCGGTCGCCCTTGCTTGCGGGTTCAGGCCCCGAGACGACAACGGCCCGGACTCGCAGATCTACACGCTCCGCGGCGACGACGGCCTCTGCCTGGCAGGGACGGCCGAGATCCCCCTGGCGGGGCTTGCGGCTCAGCGCACGCTCGAACGGCCTGCCCGCGTCGTCGGCGTCTCGCGCTCGTATCGCGCCGAGGCCGGCGCTCGCGGCCGCGACGCAAAGGGTCTCTACCGCGTGCACGAGTTCACGAAGGTCGAGATGTTTGCATGGACCACCCCCAGCACCTCGGGCGCCCTCCACGATGAGATTCTTGCGCTCGAGAAAAGCATAATTTCCGACCTCGGCCTTTGCGCCCGCGTCCTCAACATGCCCCCCTCAGACCTCGGCGCCCCCGCGTCTAAGAAGTACGATATCGAGGCGTGGATGCCCGGCAGAGGCGGCTGGGGCGAGCTGACGTCCGCCTCCAATTGCCTCGACTACCAAGCTCGGCGCCTCCATACACGCATCCGCGACCCAGACTCTCCCAAGCCTGTGTTTGCCCACACTCTCAACGGCACAGCCTGTGCAGTACCCCGCACCATTGTCGCGCTCATCGAGCAGCACTACGACCCAACCAGCGACCGAATCATCATTCCCGAGGCCCTCCGTCCGTTCATGGGTGGCATCGACTCCATTGGCCGTCAAGCCCATCCCCTCGCATAGCTCGAGAGCTCCAATCGGTCTTGTACATATATGCATTACTAATCCACGACAGTCTTGAAATGAGCACACATTGACCAGTTTCCCGCACACCGCCGTCCCACGTTATTCTCGGGATCCAACATCGGTAGATGTCGTTGTCCCCATATTGATCACCATTGTCATCGTCACAGCCGCTACGGCGCATGCTGTGATGATATCAACCTCAGTAAAGTCGTAGCGTGTGCGTAGGACTCTGTGAATAGCGGCAAAGACATTCTTCTCGGCGGTGCCGCAATGTACAGACTGGGCCCTACCAAATACTTCAACTCACCAGAGGAACCTGGGGCAGTGCATCCTACAACAACAGTGCAATCTCTCATGCGGCCGTATCTATGAGCGGCAATCGCGCTTCGCATGTAGCTGTAGCCAAACGAGCATATAAACTTTGGGGCGATCCTGCAAGGGTCTGCACGAGCTCGAATGCGTGCTGCGCGGCTCTGGAATGGCAAAAAAACGTCGTGGAGGACTTTTCTGGCCCTCGTTTATAAGACGGTGGCACCGGAATACTTTACCAATGATGCCTTGCTGATCTATTACCGTCTATATATATGTATATTATGTGTTTGTGTTTGGACATTTTGCAGAACGTCAGCCCAGGTCCAAATCCAGAGATCTTGGTCCCATCCTGCATTGATTTGGCACGCCAGGGCCAACGGCGAGTCCTTCTCCGCCGCTGTGCCTGCCTCAAACGGAGCTCCGTATACACAGAAGGACAAGAACGCCCACGGGGTCCTCTATTTTAGTGGCCCTGAAAGCCAAGTCGGTAGTTTTGCGCGGCGGCCAAGTCTGTAGCCGCCAGAGTTTTACAAGCTGGCTGCACAGGCATACTCCGTGGGACACGTCCTTGGTTGGCAAAGCCAAGGCAGACAAAGCCAACAACGGCAATTGGCAAAGCCAAGGCAAACAAAGCCAACAACGGCAATTCCAGGGCTGTCAAGCGACGAGAGCCGCGCAATGCAAACGCTACGTGCCACACTGATACCGGTGTGTATAAGCCGGCCCAAGGGCCAGACAAAGTTGTGGGAGGGATTTGGCCGCGTACGGTGTTAGCATCGGCACAGAAGGCGTCGACTCAGGAAGCTCCAGCTCTGGACGCTCGAGCTCAGAAAACGCCAGGCCAGCAGAATGGTGCCCGAGTACCCCAACAGGAGCACCGCTAGTGCGGTCTTTGATGGCGAGTGTCCCAATGTGGGTCCTCACTGTCTGACGGCGACCGTCCACCGTATCGACCGGGCCACCTGGCTTGCCCTTCTCCGCAGGCAGATGACACGGACTGGTCGTGGCATTGTTGCGCTTGGAGTACAGGACGCGAGGGCCACTGTGTTACAGGTCACCTTGCTTGAATGCGGGCTACACCGTCATCAGCAAGGCTACAACGTCTCCATACATCTCATACTTGAAGCACGAGGCCAACGATGACGCTCACCTCCGGTCCCTCCAAGGAGAGCTCGAGCCAGTGTTCCTCGGCGCGAGTGACCTCCGAGCGCTTGAGCAGTGATACATGTAAGACCTTGGAGTGCCCCTTGTCTACTTCATGTTCATGTCGTGGGGCGGGCGCAGCCTAGCTGAGGCGAACGTGGCAGGCCCGAGAGCAGACCCGGCAAAAGGTCTCGCGGTCACTGCGAGTACTCCACGCACGCGGAGTGGCACATGCAGACGTGCCCAGTGCCTGTGTCCGACATGTCCAGAGAAAGACCCTGGCGTGTGACCCTGAACGTCGATGAAAGCCTAGAGCCCTTGGAACGAAAGCACCAGCCATGGCTGGAAACCTGGCCAGCCCAGTTCGAGATGTGGTATGAGCTCTGGGCGACCGGAGCTCTCCTAATGTGAAACGAATGGTACTCGTATAGCTAGAGTATGGCTAGAGGGTATATTCTATCGCGTGTCGGTGTCTCGATATGCCCTTCTTGCTCTCTTTTCTGGGGACCTGCCCCCAGACCTGCGTAGCAGCCACTTCGTGCAGATTTTGTGTCCTCACACCAACAATACCTCAGCTTTTTTATTTTGATGTACTAGCTTTCTTTCTACATTTCATGGAACCGCCTCCTGCTGACGCGGGGAGGTCGGCGAGCAGCCGAGCAGTTCCGAAACAGGATGCCTCGCCTCCTTAGATAACCGAGACTAACGGCGCGATCTAACCTGATGGTCATAAACTCTGCCTCTATGCACCTCGTGTGCATCGTGCAGCGTTTAGTACGCATTGCAAAGCTCAGCTCAAACTGCCGCCAGAAACGGCTGAAAGCTGTCGCACGGCTGGGTATTCCCATATCCCACACCCTCGAAAACCCGCTGGGCCGGCCGCCAGGAAGAATAAGTTTGAATTACAAAACCTCCTTCCCACACGCGAACCGCAACGTTTTGCCATCCCAACGCCGAACGCTGCGTGGCTGACTTCAAGTCTGGTACAATTGGCGGCTGGAGCATTCAGTCGCAGACGGTAAAAGACTCACAAGTGGGCTGCAGAGCGCGCGGTATCGAAAACTACCCGAAATCCCCGCGGAGAGTGCATGGCAACAGCCTAAACTCGACATCGCAGGGGAAACACTAGGCATCTCGGACGTGTGCCAGTAGGCGAGGTGAGTTGTGTTTTGTTGGTTGATTTAAGGGCCAAGTTGGTTGTTCGCAGTGGCTAGCCAGCTTATTCAGTTGTAATGTCGTGCAACGCGCCCACTAATAGCTGATCCGGCAAACCGGCCACCCTTTGCCATTGGTAGAGCTGGTCTGGCCGGGTTCATCCACCACGCGACCGGGCTGTTACCTCGAAACCGCCGACCATCCACTAACCATAGACATTCGCTATGCACATTCATAAAACTGCAAACATTCTCAAACGCCTGCTCGAGGTCGTAAGTAGCACCCCATCTAATATGGAAACGCCGCGAAACAAGAAAAAGTCACAAAAAAAAACACCCGACTGACAACAGCCCGACACCGTAAAGGAGTTTGTGACGAGCCTCGAACAGGCACCACGGGATGAGCTGCTAGCACGCACGGCAGAGTTCTCCCGGTCATGGGACCACCCGCGGGGCGACCTGTGCGCGTGGATCCCGCTCCTGAATCGATTCGATGACATGATGGAGGACATGATTCAAAAATACAACCTCAAGGCAGACGCGCATGCCTTGCCGACTGTCATGGACAGCGAGGATGAGACGACCCTTGTGGCGATTCTCAAGTTCACGTCGTTTCTGCTCGACCACTGCTCGAACCGCAGCATATACAACAGCGCGGCCCACCTCAACGACCTACTCAATGCCACGTCGCCCTACGTGGTGAGCGCGGCGCTGCTGGTGTGCGGCCGCCTGGCTTTCCGCGTATCGACGCTGCGGTCCGGCAAGTCCATCATTCAGCCAATCGAGAACGAAAAGATCTTCGCGTTTGCCACAATGCTGCCGCTCGCGACTGACAGCGCCGGTATCACGCTTGCTGAGTTCATTTCCGCAGAGGCGGCAGACCGCATCCCCGAAAGCATGCGCGATTTCTTTATTGAGTATTTTGCGCGGTCCAGGGCTCTCCGGGCCAAGGAGCCTGTCCGCCCGGCGCAGGACGCGACTCAGCAGACGCCGACCCGCCCGTCGCGCAAGACCAAAAAGAATGCGGCCGCGGCGGCCCCACGCGAGGAGCACCAGGATACGTCCCGCCCGCAGCCCGAGGGTCTCACGACCGTGACGATTGCAGCGCGCGAAGCCCGCGAGCTCGACTTTGGCGGCCTCTTGGCGCGCGTTTTCAAGCAGGTCCCCGAGGACGTTCGGTTCCGGGCAGTGCACAGAGCGTGGCTCGTGACGGCGTGCTCTGGCCGCGACGCCGCCGCCGAGACCCGTCTTCGGCGCGAGCTCGTCACCATTGTGGCCCGCGCCGTCGGCTATGCCGCGTGCTCGCAAAACGACAATGCGTTCGAAAACCGCGTCATGCTCAAGGTGCCCGAGTTTGTTGACGAGATCGGCGCGCTTCTAGCACCCGACGCACAGCCAGTGGTTCCTGCCGATATTCGCCTCGTCGCCCTAGAGACGTTTGACTTTCTTTGCCAGCAGGGCCAGCGAATCCCCGAGTTTATGCGCGCCCTCTCGGGCTCCGCCAGCCACGGCACACTCATGACTATGATCCGCAATCTTACCCGCGACCTACAGACTGGCGCTGAGCTCGACGAGGAGATCACTTCGCAGCTATTCTCGCTGCTCATGGCGTTTGCCGGCTCGCCCGGCTCGCGCAACTCGCTCGTCACCGCCGGTCTCACGCAGCTGCTGCTCGACGCAGTGCAGATCAAGTCGCGGTTCCTGCGGACCCTCGCAGATGCAATGGAACTTCTCGACTGCCTCATCATTGGCCAGCCCGCTAGCTTCCAGATTTTCAGCGAGCTTCAAGGTATCAACAAGCTGATTGGTGTGATTGAGCGCGAAGTTAATAGCGCTTTGGAGGAGGATGCCCAGACCCAGAAGGACACTGGCTCCCCGTACGCCGTCTCCTCGGACTACTCGCTGCCATACCGCCGCGCTCAGTGGATCCGAGCGCTGTTTGTTGTCATTTCCAACATTCTGCTGCACCTCCGAACGTCTGAAAGCATCAACAGCATGGTGGACTCACCCTTGCTGACCGTGTCCAAGATAATCATCACGCATCCGGAGACGTTTGGCAACCGCATTGTGGCGCTCAACTTTAGCATTTTGTGTAGCATGCTCGAAAGCGAGTCGTCCTCGTTTCAAGTCATGCACGATACCAAGCTTATCGACGTCATGGTCGAGGTGTTCCCCAAGCTTCTCGATCTGTCAAACAGTTACTTCCCGCCTGTGTGCAAGCTCATTAACGCTCTGTCGAGCAGCGAGGGCGGCATGGCTGTCATTGAAGAGCAGGGCTTGCTGCGCATGCTCATTTCCAAGATGTCGGCCACCTGGACAAAGAACGACCTGCTGCCGTCCATCGGCGGTGTGTTTGACTCCCTAACCGCCGACCACCCGACGCTTAGGACCGCCATTGTGGGCGAGCTCATTTCTTATCTCAAGGAGGTTCCAACGACGATTGCCCGCGATGTCTCGACCGAAGCGTCCTTTTTCAGCGAGTCTGAGCCCAACACTGGCCTCCAGGATGTCGACCATTACGAAGAGCCGCCGCCCCTGTACAAGGTTGTGGGCTACGTTGTGGGTTTCTTTGAAAAGTTCTTGCAGAACCACCTCACGCGCAGTGAGTTCATCAAGCAAAAAGGCTATGGGCCGCTGCTAGACCTGCTGTTCATCCCTGGTCTACCGTACGATTTTGCATTTAGCTCGCACGGCATGAGCCTGGGGCGAATTTCGTACCTGCTATATCAGCTCGACATTGATAGCAGCCGAATGGAGCAGACGCTGCTCGAGCACATTGATACGTACTCACAGCGCACTATCGACAAGCTGGACCCAGCATGGGAGGGCCGGCTAGCCGAACTGGACGGCTCGGGCGAGCTGTGCCAACTCGTTGCCGTCCTCAACTCGCTGCTCTGTGTGTTCCACGAAACGGTGTTTGTGGAAATGGGCACCGGCTACCGTACGCTGAGGTGCATGGATGTGCTCATCACCAAGTACCCGCAGATTGTCGGTCGCCTGTTTGAGATCCAGCGGTGGTGTGTGTGGCAAGAGGCGCGCGTCGCATCCGACGTGGCCAGCGTCGTCAAAGAGGCGACGCGGCCCATCGATCCGAGTGCCCCGGCAGTCGTGGGCTTTCCTAACGACGCTTTTGGCCCTGGCGTGTCGAGCGTCGAGCATCAGAAGACGGCCGTCAAGGCGGCCACTGCCAAGCTTGGCGACACAGCCGACTCGGCTGACGTCAAGGGTCTCAAGGTTTTCCGCTTCGTGGCCACCACTCTAAGCACTGGCGTCTCGACCAAGTTTGGTCAATGGGCGTATCTGTGCACTATCGAGCGCGCAATGGCGACGATGCGCAAGAAGGGCCTAAAGATGGCCGACCACATTGCCGCCGGCATGGTTGAGCATTTGGAGTACGCGCCTGTGAGTGACTTCCAAAACAGCTCATGGCGCACAGCCAAGCTCCAAGCCATGGTGAACCTTTTGGGCATTCTGCAAAAGGTCATGTTCAAAAAGTCGCCGGCAAATATTGCGCACTTGGGCGTGTTTGCGATGTTCAAGCAGCGAAACGGCATAGGTCGCTTGTTGGGCATTTTGGGCCAACTGTGGGCTGTGGACCCCGCCGAGGTCAAGCAAATGGACAAAACGACCCAGTCGATCTACACACTGGCCCAGAAGAGCGTCCTGGTACTCGCTAATCTCGCCACGACTCGCAAGTCCCTTGTCGAGAGCTCCCGGTCCATTGGTCCCTTGGTGGCAACCCAAGATCGCAACAGCCCGGACTACTTCTCTCCAGCGCAGTTTTTCGTCGAATGCCGCATTTTCGTCATGGACGGTCTTCTCGGGGCCAATGTGTGGCAGTCTTCTGAGCGCCTTACTCAGATCGATTCCGAGGTGGTGCGTTCGTTTGTCGATATCCTCACGAAGTTGTTCACCGCATACCCTGAGGACGCGGCATCTCGCCTCGCCGGGAAGGAGTCTCTGCCCAAGGACCTGTCGTGGCAGTTTATGACACCTTCTGAGGACAAGGTGCAGTGCCTCGTAGACACAGGGTTCCCCGAGGCCGATGCCCGCAAGGCTCTGACGGCAAGCGGGGACGACCTTCAGGCGGCATACGAGTCGATGGCCGAGGCGCCTGGCGTCACGGCTCCGCTAGATGCGTCGTCTCTTCGTCCGCGCAATGTGCCCGGCATCGCACCTGTATCGTCGGAGACGGGTCAGAAGATGGTCACTATCGGCGACCTTAACGATCTGCGCTCCAAGGTTAAGTCTTCGCTGCTCGCCAACGCGCTCGACGTTATCCAAGTTCAGCCGGAATCTGTGTATAACTTTGCGACGCTCGTTATGAAGGCCTTCTCCACCAATGGTGGGCGGAGTGATCGCGCCAAAGAATCGGTCGCGGCCATGCACCAGGACGTGGTCATTACAGTGCTTCAGGTGCTGTCGTCTTTTGACGATGAGTACCTCGAGCGGGCGGCATCGGTGGCCCCTATCGTCCACTTCCTGGGCCTCCTTATGCAGGACGAGTCCTTCTTCCAAAACTCGATCCAGGAAATGGCTGAATCGGTGGGCATCTTTATGGGCATGGTCAAGCTGCCGCAGGCACACGAGCAGCCGTGGTACCCGCACGTGCTCATGATCCTTGAAAAGATCGTGACCAACATCGACGTGCCCGAGTCTGCGGAGCGCAAGTTCGACTTCAAGTTTCCGGATCTCTACAGTGCGGTGCTGCCGCGACTCGGCCCAGGCGTCGAGGCCGATGTGTACCGAGCCGTTTTGGCCCAGAAGCAGTTCAAGGACGACGTGTCGGCTCTGTTCCTGGCGCGCCTCTGTGTGTACTTTTCGCGCGACCACGAGCGTGCCACCGAGATGCTCCAGTCGGGTCTCGTCGCGTGCCTGCTAGCAGCACCCCAGAGATTCCCGGACTCGCCAATCCTGGTCAAGATCCAGACGGCTGTATTGATTGTGCTCCACCAGGCGATGGAGACCCCCGAGATGGTATATCAGACGATCAAGAACGAGCTCAAACCGTTCCTCGAGTCCACCAAGGTTGTTGACGCGACCACTTTGGTCAGAAACCACTACTCGCTGATTGCGCGCAGCCCTCAGACGTTTGTGGATGTGGTCAGTGAACTGGCCACGCTGCATGATCCGCGCCTCGAGAGTGCCAACCTCTGTCTTAAGGACTATATGGAGAAGCGGCGTGCAGCCACTTTGAAGATTATTTCTAAAGAGGAAGCCAAGGTGAACAAGATGTACCAGCAGCAGGTTGAGGGTGGTCCCGAGGAGAAGAGCCCGAAAGAGTCCGATGCCAAGAATGGTGCTGAATCGTCCATGGACGGTGGCAAGCCTTCTGCTGGCAAGGACGATGAGTCTAGGAAGTCCGAGTCGACTGAGCAGACGGTATCTACGCCTTCACACTCGAAAACCGGCGACCCCGGTACCGTCCGTGTTTCGCTTGAGCAGCCTACGGGCGTCGTGCACCTTCTGCTGAATCAGCTTTTTAGCCTCAACAGCGATGGAGCCTTTACCAAGCCAGTTATGTCCGACACTGAAGAGATGAAAAAGCTCAAGGCTGCCCAAGGCGAGTACCAGGCCAAGGACCACCCGCACTACATTCAATGCTGTTTCCTGCTCCAAGCTTTGGCCGAGCTCTTGGGTTCATACAACCAGGCGAAGCTCGAGTTCATCAGCTATGCCAAGAAGGCTCCGGGAGGGTTCGCGGCTACGGGCGCCCAGTGGCGGCCACGGTCGTATGCGCTCAACTATTTTATCTACGAGCTAATCCCGACCGGGACTGTTTCGCCACCTGTCAATGTGCACGTGTGCCAGGAGTGGATCAACGTGTCGACGCTCGCGAGCAACGTGCTGGTGAACCTTATGTCGTCAACCGCTGAAAAGGGCAAGCGCGCTGACAACGACGAGATCCAGGGCGACCCGACTCTCATGTTTGTGCGCAAGTTTGCACTCGACGTGATTGGACGAGCGTTCCGTGATATTGCGAGCATGTCTGTATCGCTCGACTGGCGCTACAGTGTGCTAGCGAACCTGGCCGACATATGCTGGCGCCTGCTACACAACCGGCCAGGTATGATGTCCAACGCGGGCGACGGCGTGGCCGACGGTGCAACTATCGCCAAGGCCATGTACGATCGCAAGTACGCAGTGATCCTGACGGGCGTGTTGAGCGACCTCGATCTTAACTTCCCTGACGCCAAGAAGGTCATGCGCGTCATTGTTCGCTACATTAACAAACTGTCGCGACTGTCCATGACGCAGAAGGACTTAGACCAGGTCGGGCTCGACGAGCAAGATATCGACTATGACTACGACGACGACTCGGACGCCTACGACCTCGACGAGGATGAGCAGCCTGACATTTTCCGCAACTCAACTCTTGGCATGTTTGAGGTCGACGATGAGGATGACATGTACGAGGACGACGTGATCGAGGAGGAGATGGCCTCTGGCGAGGAGGATATTGACAGCGATTACCATTACCAGAACGTCATCGACGACACGTATTCTGACGTGGACGAGCACCAGTCGATTGAAGACGAGGGCGAGCACGATGACGACGCTGTTGAGGACTCGACACTCGAGTACGATCTCGACGAGGAGGAAGATGACGACGAAATGAGTGTTCAAAGTGTAAGTTCATTCCATCGCGTTTTGTGTCTTCGCCCCCCTACTCGACCGCGAAGTGGTTACTGGGAGATGTCTCGTTAGAGCACACCCTGGGCTCAATGTGACAGGAACTTAAAAGTCCCGGCCGGAAGCTAACCTCAGGTCGATGTAATTGTGGAGGAGGGTGATGACGACGGCGATATAGATATGGAGATGGAGATGGGCTCTGAGGAGGACGATGACCTTGAGGACGACGATAGCGACTGGGAATCGTACGAGGACGACGACGATATTGTGGAGGAGATGGGTCAGAACTTCGGTGCCGAGCCGGAGCGCGGCGAGGCCGGCTGGCGGCCTGTGCGCGCGAGTGTGTTCGACGACGAAGACGATATGCTGCTCGCGTCCGGGCGCAACGTCGATGCGGCCTTTTCTGTTAGCGAAGACGAGGATGAAGACGAGGACGAGGACTCGGTAGACGGGTCCATGTTTTCGTCCGACTGGGAGCAGAACATGTGGGAGATGCAGCACGACGACAGTAAGTACAGTGCGGGAGTCTTGGGCGCTGTCCCTTGGCCGCCGCATCACCAACTTCGTTGGCGATTGGAAGTGAGACTAACAACAGCTGGAATATTGCATTCGGCGAGACCGACGCTGGGCGGTGGAATCTCGTCGCGGGTTCAGAGCGAAATGGTAGCAAATCCACTATTGACCGCGGATGGCGTGGGCCGCAATGGCCAGCGGCGACGACGGCTCAATATTTCTGGTGTGACTGCCATTTCGCAGTTGCTCCAGGGTGACGCCGAGACCAACGAGGAGCGTCGCGGCATCCATGAGCTGTTGACTGAGTTCTCCGACCTGTTTAGCGGCGTTGAGCGCATTGATATCCGGCCCGCGGGCGACGGCACGGCCCATGTGCACCACCACCACCATCATCGACATGTGTACCCCGGTGCTCGGAATGGCAAGCCTCAACAAACGCCTGCCTCTGTGGTATCTGAGCTGCAGCTACTGTCGGTGTCTGCGCGCTGGCAGGAAGCGGCTCTCATGTTTAACGTGTATACGCGCGTTGATATCGCGGGCCGCGTGCTCAATGCTATTTACAACCGGATCGCGGAGCATGCCAAGGCTGAGGCGGCGCGCAATGCCGAGTTCGAGGTTGAACTCAGCAAGCGCGAGGCTGACGTCACCGAGAAGCTGCGCACGCTGCAGAAAATCGATGCAGACAAGGCCGAGAAGAAGCGACAGGAGGAAGAGGCAGCTGCTGCGGCCGAGCGCGAGGCCGAAGAACAGCGGAGAAGAGAAGAGCAGGAGCAGGCGGCAATGGAGCAAGAGCATGGCGAGTCTGGCCCTGCTGCTGGCGACGACGGTGAGCCTGCCGAACGCAGCTATGTTCAGATTGGCGGCCAGCAGGTCGACATTACTGGTCTTGGCATTGACCCCGAGTTTATGGAGGCGCTGCCTCCGGACCTCCGTGAGGAGGCGTTCACGCAGCACCTGCGGGAGCTGCAGACCTCTGGCGGCAACGGCAACAACGGTGCCAATGGCCAGCGCGGCGGACTCGACCCCGAGTTCCTCAATGCGCTGCCTGAGAGCATCCGCATGGAGCTGCTGGCACAGGATTCGGGCGCTGAATACCGGAACCGGCTCGTGGCGGGCAGTTTCGACCAGGGTGCTGCCGACCTCGATGCGGCTGGCTTGTTTGCGAGCATGGACCCGAGCCTGCGGCACGCCCTTCTCATCGACCAGAACGAGGCTGATCTGCCGGCCGGTCTGGCCGAGGAGGCGCGCGAGCTGCGGAACCGGTCGATCGCGCGATTTGGTATTCGGGGCCTCAACGACCTCGGTGCCGGCGAGCTCGGCCGCCTCTTGGCCTTTTCGGAGTCTTCTGAAGATGCCAACGGCGAGAGCGACGAGCACGACGAAGCCCTTGGTGCTGTTACAGGAGAAGAGCCCGTGGCTACCGGATCGGCGTCGGCACGCCAGGCCGACAAGGAGAAGCCGATTCTAGCGGCGGCGCTGCACCTTGTCGACAAGGCAGGCGTAGCGTCGCTGATCCGGCTGCTATTCCTGCCGCAGAACGACGAGCACACCCGCAACCTGCACGAGCTGCTTCAAAACTTGGCGCAGAACAAGCAGACGCGCTCAGAGATTTTGCATTTGATGCTCCACATTCTGCACGACGGAGTCCAGGACCGGCGGTCGCTCGAAAAGAGCTTTGCGCAGATCTCGGCAAGGGCCAGGCAGTCTGTTGGGCAACCGTCCGCACAGACTCAGACGCCCGTCAAGGGCCAGGGCGCGGCAGCGCAAGGAAGTGCCAAGTTCACGCCCATGACCCCGAGGGCCAACGCGGGGGCACACAGCCTCTTGAGCGAGGACGTATCGCCCATGGTCGTGAGCCAGCAGATGCTCGACGCGCTCCAGTACTTGGCCCGCTACGGCGGTAGCGTCAAGTACTATCTGCTGTGTGAGCATGACAATGCGCGGTCCAAATCCACCAAGATCGCGCTCCGCGGGAAGGAGAAGGACGGCGAAAAAGAAGCGCGCTACCCCATCAACCTGCTCATCGAGCTGCTCGATCAGGACATTTTCGTCAACAACACGACAACGCTTGAGATTTTGAGTCTTTTGTTGCAAGACGTTACTCGGCCCATCCCGGTACTGATCGAGAACCGCAAGGACAAGAAGGAGGATGACCCGTCGGGCGGACGCGAGATCCCCTACATCCCCGAGAAGAACCTCGGCAAGATCTCGTCGATCCTGACTGTCCGCGAGTGTAGCAGCAGGACGTTCCAGCACACACTCAACCTCATGCACAACTTGTCGCATCTGCCGGGTGTAAAGGACTTTTTCGGCAACGAGCTGCTAGCCCAAGCGGCCAGCGTCATGCCTGAGATTATCGCCGACCTGAAGGCACTCATTGACCACGTGTGCATGGTGGAGCGCGGCTCGGAGCTCGAGACGAGCGCACTGTCCAAGTTCTCGTCGTCAACGTCGCATCAGACCAAGCTGCTCCGGGTGCTCAAGGCCATTGACTACCTGTTTGACCCTGATCGCGTCAAGCCTAAGGACGGCGACGACGAAGAGGCGCGAAAGAAGCAGGAGGCTGCCCATACCGAGGCACTCCAGTATCTGCTGGCTCTGTACAAGCGCATGACTTTTGGCCCGCTATGGAGCGCTCTTAGCGAGTGTTTGCTGCTGGTCCAGGAGCGCCAGGACATGCTGCATGTTGCGACGGCGCTGCTGCCGCTCATCGAGGCACTCATGGTCGTGTGCAAGCACAACCGCGTCCAGGACGTGCAGCAGACAGACACGTACACCGTGCGCAAGCCCGGCGACATGGCATCGGAGCAGCTCGAGACGCTCTTCTTCCACTTCACTGATGAGCACCGCAAGGTGCTGAACCAGATGGTTCGCAACAACCCCAAACTCATGTCCGGGTCGTTTGAGATCCTGGTCAAGAACCCGAAGGCTCTTGAGTTCGATAACAAGCGCCGTTACTTCTACCGCCAGATCGCCCACAGCCCGCACGAGTCCGGGACTATCGCGCTCAACGTCCGCCGTGACCAGGTGTTCCTCGACTCATTCCGCGCCCTCTACTACAAGACGGGCGAGGAGATCAAGACCGCGAGACTCCAGGTCCGGTTCCAGGGCGAGGAGGGCGTCGACGCCGGCGGTGTCAGCCGCGAGTGGTTCCAGGTGCTGTCGCGGCAGATGTTCAACCCAGACTATGCCCTGTTCACGCCTGTCGCTGCAGACATCAACACGTTCCACCCGAACCGCACGTCGTTTGTCAACCCCGAGCACCTCATGTTCTTCAAGTTCATTGGCCGCATCATCGGCAAGGCCATATACGACGGGCGCCTCCTCGACTGCCACTTTAGCCGCGCAGTATACAAGAAGATCCTCGGCAAGCCCGTGTCGATGCGCGACATGGAGTCGCTGGACCTCGACTACTACAAGTCGCTGCAGTGGATGCTTGAAAACGACATCACGGACATCATTACTGAGACCTTCTCCGTCGAGACCGAGGACTATGGTGAGAAGAAGGTCATTGACCTCAAGCCTGGCGGCCGCGACATCCCCGTCACTGAGGAGAACAAGCAGGAGTACGTCCAGCTCGTGGTCGACTACCGTCTCATCAAGTCAGTTGAGGAGCAGCTCGACAACTTTCTGCAGGGCTTCCACGACGTGATCCCCAAGGACGTGGTGTCCATCTTTGACGAACAGGAGCTCGAGCTGCTCATTAGCGGCATGCCCGACATCGACATTGATGACTGGCGCAACAACACCCAGTACCACAACTACACGGCGTCGTCGCCGCAGGTCAAGTGGTTCTGGCGCGCGGTCCGCTCGTTCGACCAGGAGGAGCGCGCTAAGCTGCTCCAGTTCACCACCGGTACCGCCAAGGTGCCTCTCGATGGCTTTGAGAAGCTCCGCGGCATGAACGGCATCGAGCGGTTCTCGATCCATCGTGACTACAGCTCTAAGGATCGCCTCCCTTCGTCGCACACATGCTTCAACCAGATCGACCTCCCGGAGTACGACTCGTACGAGCAGCTCCGCGGCTCGCTGCTCAAAGCTATCACCGAGGGCCGCGAGGGCTTTGGTCTCGCATAGCACTTGCCGCATTACATAGTGTCAACATGTTAGATTACAATGTCTTGGCAGTAGTCTGGTCGTTCTCCGTGTAGACAGTCGGCAGGCGAACATTAGTGATCGTCAGAGATTTGTGGGCGAAACGCTGGGCACTACTATGGGACACTGGATCTAGAAGTCTATAAGATGACGTGTGGGGAAACAGCCGCGCGGCTGGCAAGACAGTTACTCGCGAAACAGACGCGATGAACTGACTTACGACAAGATGAACAATGGGCAGCGAGAGAACGCAAAAGGGCAGGTCGGATAGAATCGCGGACGAGCTCCAGGCGGTCCGGGAAGCATTCGAAGCGCAAAGGGCGTCCGGCAAGACCGTGGTGGGCAGCCGAAAGAAGAAAGCCGTACGTTTTGCCCGGATTCTGTTTCCTCTTTCTTCTCCTGGGGGTGCTGTCTCCAGACCTCCGTGGCAACCTCTTCGATGTTGAAACGAGGGCGATGGAGGTGATCAACTGCGAAGCGGTTGCTGGGGGCGCCTGGGCCAGCGCCGCCAGGAAAGCCCACACAAGTACTAACGACAGGAGGATGTAGTTGCCAACAGCGGTATAGCAAAGCGACAGCGGGCGGATGAGGCAGCGAAACAGGCGGGACGCAAGAATTCGCGTCTCAGAATCATGGAGCGCAAGGCTGAGTTGTACAGGCGGATAAAAAAGGGCGAGGTCGAGCAGCCCGACGGCTTACTGCTGGTAGACGCGCCGGGGACGAGCAGCGAGGAGGCGAGTGACGGCAGCGAGGAGGAGCATGGCGAGATGGTCGAGATAACAGACGATTTTGGACGGACGCGGTCGGTGCCGCAGGCGCAGGCACACAAGTACGAGCTTCGGCGTGCCCAGCACGCTGGAGACGACGACGAGCCGGCGCGCGTCGAGCGACCCGAGACCGTTATACGCGGCGACGTAGTACAGAGCGAGGCGTTCGAGGTCGACCGCGACCGGCTTGCGCAAATCTGGGAGGAAGAACGGCGTGGGCCGCGGGACCAGCATTACGACGCCAACTGGGAGCTGCGCGACCGTGGCGTGGGTTTTTACCAGTTCAGCACAGACGCCGAGGAACGGGCTCGCCAGATGGGGGACCTTCGCGATCTCCGCGAAGAAACACTCCGCAGCACCGGTGCCGACGCCCGTGTCGCGCGGCGCGAGCGCCGAGTCGCCGAGCGCATTCGCAAGATCGAAAGGCTACGAGAGGTGAATCGAGGCCGTGTACAGTGACTTTTTTTTTTGCTTGGCTGGGGGGGCCGCCCCCGGACCCCCTTGGCAGCCGCTTCGCGGCTGAGCACGCGGCACAGAAGGTACCCATAGTATAATGAACGACACGACATGACCGTATACATGAAGAACGGCGAGATCGAGACTAGTCGCATAGCGACGGCTGCAAGCGTTCGGAAATGCCCGACAGCATCCGTTATGAGATCAACCGGGCATCTGAAGCGCAAGTAGAAACTCAGTTGCACCGCGAATGCGCATTCGGCGGCTGTGAACCCGCGGAACCAGGACAGGACTGCAAAAGAGCCAATCCGCGCCTTGAACGGACGGATTGTCCGCACGAGAGCGTCAGCCGCGGACGGAATGCGAGGCGCCAGGACCAGGGCGGACATGCGAGGGGTCCAGCAGCAGGGACCCGCCATCAGGCACCAAACCCCATCACAAGAGCATCAATTGGACCAGAAACTTTCAGATCGAGACGTCTGGGCTGCGAGGGCAAGGAGGGGCCGCAGGGCGGACGCTACGGGGATCTGTGGAGTGCGCGCGGCCACAGTGGCAGGCACCGCTTCGCGCATATTTCTGGACCCTTGTACGCACTGAGGGGGCAGATCAGCGAGCCGCCGATCTTTGATGGGCGTCACGGGCCCTGGACGGGTCTGGCCGTTGGCGTCAGCTGACGGGGATCGAGGGGCAAGGTTAGATAGGGATAGCAAGCAATGGGTGTCGAAGAGACGGCAAAAGCGGGCAAGAATACTGGCAAAAAGGAAGTCGGGAAGCCAGTACAGGGGGCCGCGCCATAACGAACACATTTTTTGGCTACGATTTGCTGTGGCTGACTAGAAAACTAGCTTGGCCAACCCGAAGACGATGCGGTAGGGTATGCAGGGACGACAGAAAACGGCAGGCAGGCGATACGCGCTAGTGCACGGCCGCGGCAGAACGAACGAGCACGATTGCGCAACCGCACACGGCGATCCTAACCAGGAACGGCGACAACGTGTGCCGGCGGCGGGGATCGTCGCTGGTCACCGGCCCCGCCGGCGCCCAACGGCTGGGCAACGGCCTCAACGGTCGGGCTCAACGGTCGATGAAATTATCGCGCCTTGGGCGGCGCGAGGGGGTCCGGGTCGTTACACCGGCGATGTTGCGGATGCGTTGTGCAGGGCGCTAAACGACCATGGTTCCAGGAATGTGGCTAACGGCCCATGGCGCCAGCAGGCTGTCCGGGGCGGCTGCGGGGCCCTGGGGCCTCATGCAGCATGCAGCACGCCGCGTTGCGCGAACCCCGTTGGTGCCGTCGCACTGGTGAGACATGCGGGGAACTTAGGTAGGGGCCCTGACTCCTCGATGTGTCTTGCGGGGGGAAAATGTAGCATGCATCCGACATCTGGGCCGCCGTTGGCCGTCTTTAGGTTAAGCAACACATCCCTGCCGTCTCTCGTAATGCAATCTCACCAGACAGCCGCGCTGAACGCGGCACAGACGCAGCATCTGCAGCGAGGCCGTAGTAGGGCCCGGCTGGTCGGGGTGCGGTGTGGGCGCGACACGCGGAGCTATGGTGGGGAAGCCGGGTCCGCGAAGCATGCACCTGGATGGTCCCCGCAACAACATCTGCTACAACGGGCCCGCAGCGAGCTTCGCAGACGCCACCGGTCCTAACCTGTACTGAGCATGCACCTTGCGGACCCAACGGCGCGCAATGCATGCCCGCCACGTGTGATAGCCGCGGAAACTCTACTCGGTAGAGACGACAAAAAAAAGAAAAAGACAACCATAGTACCCATAGAGCCCCACGACCCCGTCGAGACCCTCGAGCCGCCCAGCACCACCACAGCAAGTCATCGCCCAGGTTTCCTGGGCGGCCCGCTCACCGCAGCTCGTATCCAAAACCACCTCCCGGTGGTTGTAACCCCTGCCCTCGGCCTTGCCCTCAGCCGGTGCTTCACCACCGGCGGGGACCTCAAGTCAGTGGCTTACGGCTGCACTCGACTGCACTCGAGCCGGACGATTACGCCTCTGTTCTGGTTTGCGCGAGTCGCTGGAAGTCACAACACCAATTCGCACCTGGTAGACGCAGCGGCGTATCCAACGGCCGCCGCTACGCCCTCGCAGTCGCAGTCTAGATAGGCACCGCGCGAGCGCAAGCCGTTCTGGCCGGCAGCGCACTCTCTGCACAGCGCGTTTTGACAAGGCATTGCGCCCAGACTCAGCCCCCGCAGTGTCCTTGCGGCCATGCCCGTCATGTCCAAAGTGGCCGCTCCGGCGGCCTCTGTGGACGCTGACGAGGAGGAGGTTCACACAGCGACCATTGTCCCGCTGTTAATAAAGCGGCTTTCGAAGCAGGTATGCTCGTTGTTTTTTGCCATTGTTCTAAGCTGGTTTGCTTGTTGGTTTGAGTCTGGACTGGCTACGTTCCCGCACCTTTTGACACATACCCCCCTCGCCAACCCCACTACTAACGACAGCTGCCACGGTCAACAGGAATGACAGCAGAGGAAACACTGAGCGAACCGCTGTTTGTGTCGACGCGCGACTTTTTGCGCCAGGTGTGCGGCCAAGACCTTCTTGGCGAAATGCTCGACGGATTCATGGCGGTGTGCGAGGAGCTGGCCGACGCGTCCGGCGGACGCAATACCCCTTTGGAGCAGAGGCCGCCCCGCATCATCGAGTCGCTGCTGGTGATGACCCGTCTGCTCGCGGACACGCTATTGTGCGAGTGGGACCTGGCACAGGGCCGCCCGCACGCTACGGGGCCCGTGTTTCAGGCCACGGCAAAGGATGTCGACGACTTTTATCACGGCTGGCTCCGCATGTACACGACGTTTCCGCACCGGATCCGGGGCGGTCTCGCACTACGGGCAGTGGTGTTTCTGACGTGCATCAAGTCCAACACTCGCGTGCGCAACGCTGTCACGCGTGTGTTCCACGACGCCTACTACGAGGCCCCCTTTAGCGCCGTCTCGCAGATCGACATGTGCATCGACATCACCGTCTGGTTTCTGAGCGCGTCAAACTGGCCAGAGGTATACAAGTTCGCAACTTCGCGATTCCGGGCTATGAGCAACGTTCAGCCCGAAGATCTCGACGCGTTTCCGCACCTCGATGTATTCTCGCTGCTGTTTCTTGACGAGCACCGCGCCGCCGTGCTGCTGCGCGACGTCCGCCACTGGATCACACACATCAAGCGGCCCGTCCATCGCCGGCTCGTCACGTACTTTATGCGTGCCTCGATCCGGTACTGGGTACAGACCCGACCGTGGGAAATGCTGCGGTCGGCAGCGCCACCGGACGGCGGCGATGCCCGTTCGATTGCCAGCGATGCGTCCGGCGTGTCTGGTGGCACCTCGGGCGTGTCTGGAGCTTCAACTCCCTCCAGCTCGTCTGCCACAAGCGCCTACGGACCTCCCAGCATCCAAGCAGCAGGCGGCTCGAAGCCGACTGTCACAACAGAGGCTGAAAAGCTCTTCGACAAAATGTACCGCGAAACCAACATCGCCGGCAACCGCGTCAGCGCCACGTGGGAGCTGTTTGTGACACTGTTTATGCTCATCCCCGAGAGCGCGCACGCGTCGTTTGACCACGAGTATGCTGCGCACAAGCGACGTGCCCATATCCTGCTCGGACCCATGGCCCCGGCATCGGTCCGCGCCGGCAGGAAGTTTTCGGTAATGGAAGAGCTCGACAAGTTTATCACGTCGCCCAATCCGCGCGAGATCGCCGTATCGGTCGGGTGCTACTCGGTGATCGCATCCATGGCGTGCTTCATCAGGTACCTTGAGCCCAACCACGCTATTGTGCGCTTTGCGTACAACAGGTACGAGCCGCTGCGGAATACGCTGTTACAGGCACCGGCGGCCCACCTCCCGCGTTATGTCAATGTCGACGAGCTCCAGACGGATTTCACAACAGCATACTTCATTTTGCGAGGAAGCGACTTTGAGCGCGATGCCCTGTCGCTGCTTGTCGATACAAACGCCAGCCTCCGTCTCCAGCGCAACATCCTCAAAGGGTTACTTAATGTCACGATGCTCAAGGAGACGGCAGCCGAGGAGGAACAGACGGCTGCTGGCGGCGCCACACGAGCATCGGGCGTCTCGCAACTAGGGGTCCAGGTTCCGCCACAGCCGGCCCACGCACCGCCGCCGCCGCCCCCAGCGCCCGGCCCCACCGAGCCCGGCGATGAGCACGCTGGAACAAACGGCCCCGACCCTTTAATTCGGCGGGCATCGGTGAAGACCGAGTCAAGCATTGGCGCCCGCAGTCTCTTGGTGTCGACAATTTTGCGCCTTCGCGACCCGCTCATCGACATGATGGACGCGCACTCTAATTTCGTCTACGCCTACGACTACGGCGAACTCGACGCGGCGTTCTCGCCCCAGGAGTACGAGCTGCACCTCGAGATCCTCAAAACTATGTTTGCGCTCTTTTCGTTTTGCGGCGAGCGCAACCAGGACCTATTCCAGGGCATCCCGGAGACATTTTCACGCGCTGTGGTTCGGTGCACTATCAGCAAAAACGAGTCGCTTAGGACATCGACGTCCGAGTCCCTGTACAACTTCGTACGCACCGATGCTCGGACCCACAAGGACCCGCAAACCGCCGTGTTTCCCATTTATGAGCTGCTCGGCAACAACATCCGGCAGTCGGCGCACACACTGACGGCGGCGCAGGCACCCAGCAACAAGACGATCGAGAAGGAGCTGTCGCACATTAAAATGTTCCTCGATATCCGCTACTTCATTCTGGACAACTACAAGTTCAACCGCGAGTTTTTGAGCCGCCAGGAGCAGGGGTTTGAGGACGTGACGAGCACGCTTGAGACGGCGCTTATGCTGGCCCTGTGCTCGTCGTCTGTCGATATCTGTAAGCTCGCGCTCGAAAACATGCGCGCCATGGTCTCGGAAGCGCTCATCTTCAAGGAGCTATCTCCCGACGCCAACATCGTGCGCAACCTGCCCATGTATGCCGAGCTGTCGTCACAGAGCAGCTTCTTCACGGCGCTCGCAGTTCAAAAGAAGATGTTCCGTCTGCTCCAAACGGTCGAGAGCCCGTCCAAGGCTCTGATCAAGACCTGGACCATTGTGTATGACCGGTGGACGCTGCTCAACGCCCGAGCAGCCGTCTCGGATATCAAAGAGTCCGATATGCGCCGCCAGTGGCGCAGCTACTCGGGTGTTTGTTGCGCGCTACTGGCTCCGCTCCTCAAGCAAGGCATGCCTGAGACGCGCATCCCAGACAATGTGCACTTCAAGGCGCGGCAGTTCCTGCAAGACAGTCTAAACTTTATTCTGTCTGAAAGCGACTATATGCGCGAAACAACTCGCGAGATCCTCGTGTCGGACATGTCGGTTGAGCTTTACCAGGCGGTTCTAAAAGACCTCAACGAGAAAGTCGACAAATGCCTCGAGACGGGCGAGTACGGCGACAGGTCCGGCATTAAACTGCTGAGTGAGACGACGTTGCTGGTGCGATCCATTATTGAGCGGCTCCAGGAAGAAGGGTCGTACGTGTCAGTTGACATCGGGGGACTCGCTACCAAGCTTGTTGAGCACCTGCACAACGCGCCCGACACAGTGCCGTACATCAAGATCCGCATCCGCCTGTGCCAGCTGCTCGAGTCGGTGGGCTCGGCAGTCGATTCGTTCTACGCCAAGCACGAGGCATGGAATCGTGTTCATGTTGTCATGGTGCTGGCCGAATGGCTCGAGCGGTCCACATCGTTGCGGTCGACCGATACCGGCGACTCGGGCTCGCACAGATCGCGCAGTGACACGTCAAGCACGCTTCACCGCGTGGGCGTGCATCATGAGGAGGACTGGCTGATTCGCGAAAAGTCGGTCGCTGTGTCCAAGGCGCTCCTTCGCCTGCTCGAGGGTCTGGAGATCGAGGTCCCCGATGACACGCACGAAAAAGAACGCGTGGCTGCCAAGTTCAACATCTTCCAGGGCCTGTTCTCGATGTTTCTACGCATCTTGCACCGGTGCAAGGCCGAGGAAGAGGCGACCGCCGCCGACAACTCGTCTCTTGTCATTGCGGAAAAAATCCCGTACATCCGGTCGCAAACCATTGCGTGCCTTTCGCAGCTTCTCAACTCCAACGTTGAGTTTGGTCTCAAGGTCGCCCTCCCCCTCGCTTACCACGAGGACCAGAGCGTCCGTCTCGCGTTCCTTGAGATCATGACCAACATTCTCAGTCGCAACACTGGTTCCGGCGCTGCCGGTGGCGGCGGCCATGCTCGCGAAGAGCTTGTCGACGTAAGTTTGTCCCCGCCCCACGTAATTTCATCGGGTGCAGAGCACTGCAACAGACTGAACTAACAACAGCAACTCTCAGAGCACATGCAAATCACATCGGTGCTGTGCGACATATGCCCAGCGGCTGAAGTCGACGAGTTCTCGCTGGCACTGCTGAGCACATTTGATACGCGTCACCGCGGCCTCCAGCTCGTGGAGGCACTGATTGCAAAGGAAGTGGAAAACACCTCGCAAGGGCCGGATATTCTCCGGCGCAATTGTGTGGCGACCAAGATCCTGTCGATTTTTGCAAAGCAGCGCGGCAGGCACTACCTCAATGAGACGCTCCGTCCGTTTATCAACAAAATTGTGCGCGATCCAGATCAGTACGTATTCGAAACAAGCCGCACCAATCTCGTGGACGAACCGGACAACGTGGTCAGGTTTGAACGGTGCTGGACGGAGCTCATGCTCAACCTTGAGCGCACGCTGGGGCTGATCCCAGAGTCGTTCTATGATGTGGGCCAGGCAATCGTGGCATCCGTGTCCAAAGCTCACCCAGGATTTCAGGAGACGGCCGTGAGCAGCTTTTTCTTTTTGAGGTTGCTGTGCCCGACCCTGGTGGCGCCCGAACAGGAGGGAGTCGTGGATGAGCCGCTGGCGCCTGAGGTCCGCAAGGCGCTACTGGTGCTTGCCAAGGACATCCAGCTGACCGCCAACGGGTTGGCGTCCAACGCCAAGGACACGGCCCGCGAGCTCGAGCGGCGGCGACCTGTCGTTAAGCGACTGCTAACTATGCTTACGACAAGCACTGGTCTTGAGCAGGAGTCGACGATTGCCTCGACCGCCAGCGGCACGTGCCAAGAGGAAACGGTGTCAATGGACACCGGTGGAGGCGTAGGCGCTCCCATTTCAGATTTCCAATCGTTTGACGTCATCCACAAGTATTTGTACAACCACTGGGACGAGGCACAGCGGAGGCTCTTGGCGATGCTTCCTGCGCAAGCAAGAAAGCCATCAGTGGGGTCGGCCGGCATGTCAACCGGCGAGCGTGTCCAGGGTCGTTTTGCCCCGGCCAGTAGGGAGCACAGTCGCGAGCAGATCAAGGACCGCTCCCACAGCATTGGGTCGGCTATCTCCACAGCCGATAACAGCGACTCGCTCGACATTGTGATGGTACGCAATGTGACGCAGCTGATTCGGGCGCTCGGCCGCCCAGAGGCGCAGTCGCCGGGCGCCAAAGCCGTGCACGTCAAGACTTCGTCGCGCCTGTACGAGTTTATGGAACGCATTGGCAGCACGCGCGATCTTGGTCCTGTCATTGACCAGCGCATCGTTACTGAGGGCATTGCCACACAGGGCATGCCGGCGCTGGTAGTGAGTGTGCGCAACTTCAACGAGAAGATTGCCGACCCCAACCTGCTCGTGTACCGGTTCTACCAGGTGGCAAGCAAACTGTGGGCCAATGACTTCTGCATCTTTTACGACTTGACAGGAGCCAACCCGGAGAATGAAATTTGGGGCTCGATCCGCTCGTTCCGCGAGATGCTCATGCCTGAGGAGATGGCCAAAAAGGTGACGGCCGTTTACTACTATAACGTGCCGTCGTGGTACCTGCCGGTGGTCAAGAACGACATGAAGCGGTACCAGCATGGCGGCGTGTACCTGCATCCGGACAAAACCAAGTACATTTTCCTGACAAGCGAAAACGCGTCGGCGCATGTCGACGTGCCGGGTCTCAACCTGCACCCTGATTCTCAGCGGGTCATTGAAGACGCCCGGTTCCAGTACCGTGACACGATGCGCGCCGTTGTTGGCAGCAGCGGCAGTCTTAGCTTTTACCCCATTACCATCAAGCTGGGCAGCGAGTTTCTGCAAGTGCATGGCGTACGCCCGTTCCACTATGCGCGGGGCTCGCCAGGCTATTGCAACGACGTGATTCGGCTTGCCGATATCCGCGCCGTCTACGCGTCTGAGACCACCGGAAAGCCTAATGAGTTTACGCTCGAGGTCACGGACCGAAACAAGATTGTGCTGATCAACCGCAAGTGCTCCGAGATCGTGCGCGCTATCTGCAATGCCAAGAGCCGGCTCGGCAGCACCATTGCGCCCAAGACGGAGGATAAGGATGGCTTGACTATCGACATTGAGGACACAATTGGGTCTTTTCTCAACATTGGCCTCACCAACATCTGCTCGACTAACTCGCAACTGCAAGAGGCGGCTTTTAATCTTCTCGCTAGCATTCCCAAGCGGTTTAGCGTTGACTTTGGCCGCGAGATCCGCGGTGGCCATGGTCTGCGCATCCCCAAGTACGAGGTCACTATGGCGGTATCGATCAGCGAAGCGGCCGCCAAGTCTCGCCCGGACCTCACGCTACAGTTCGTGTACGCGTTTGTTAAGGCCTTCAAGGCATCTTACGGCCAAGTCGCCGTCAGCACCGTGCTTTACGCGACGCCGTGGATGGAAAACGTGTACAAGCACGTATTCCTGGCAGACGACGATGGCCAGCAAAAGACAGTGGCTATTATTCGCCGCCTGCTCGACCTCACAGTGCTATCGCCGGCCCACCATTCTGTGTTTTTGCTGCGCATCTGGCCGGCGCTCTGCCTGGAACCGGGGCTCAGCGAGATTCTCGTCGACGAGGTTGTCAATTTTGCCGTAGACCGTGGCATCCAGGAGAACGTTGAGGACGTGCTGGCGGTCATCACATCATTTCCGACGCTCAGCATCGCCGGCACTGTTCTGGCGCGCTGCCGCAACCTGCTCAGCAAGCCGCTCGCGGGCGAGCGCTCTCTCGTCAACCACCCCAACTGGATGGAGATCGTTGTGCTGGTCAAGCTCATCTCGGTGCTCAGCTTTGAGTCCTTGGTGATCGTCGAGACGTTTTTGCCGGACATATTCTTCTTGGTGACGTCGCTTCTGTACTCTGGCGACTTTAGCTTCCGCCAGGCGCTGCACAGCCTCGTTGTCAACGTCATCCACTCATTCTCGTGCTCGTCCAAGCTGTCCGAGGATCAGAAGGAGCGCATTCTGTCAGTGTGGAACGAGCTCAGCTCGTCGCGCGGCCGGCTAATGTTCGGCCTTAGCGACGAGATGCGCGATATTACCTACGACTACTTTGTGCTCACGGCGGTGGCGCACATTGAAAACTGTTGCACCATGCTGCTCGACGTGCTGTCTATTGTCGGCAGCGCGTCCGAGACTAACGTGTGGCGCACCCGCTGGAGCTCGTTTGCCCTCACAGCCTGCTTTGTCGACAACCCGTCGCTGCAGTGCCGGTCCTTCCTAATCCTGGGATGCCTGGCGCGCCTCGAGGTCGAGGACATTGTAGTGACGCGCGTTTTGGACGTTCTTCGCACGTCGCTGCTTCTGGAGAAGCCAGAGCTTGTCGAGGACTTTGCTGCGTGCACGCTCTTTTGCCTCTGCAAGATGGTCGGCGGCCTCTACGAGGAATCGCAGTACGTGGTGCGCCTGCTTTGGCTCAGCGTCGCCCTCATGGCATCGGAAAATGCCATTGTCTTCAACTACGCTACCCAGCTACTTCTGGCCAGTCTCAAGGCTATGGACACACGCGGAATGCTCCGCAGGCACGGCATGGCCGGCACCCTCTACCGCAGTCTGCAGTCGAGCGACGTTCTTGCACTATGGCCCGAGGTCGAGGAGCGTCTGCGCGTCACGCTGACACGGGAGCACTTTGACGTTGGTCTGTGCTACATCGTGCTCAAGGGTGTCGACAAGTCGACCACCAAGCCGGGCGTCCTCAAGGCACTCGAGACGTTCCTCGAGATCAGCGCCAAGAACTATTTCACCGGCTACGACGATGCAGAGCCCGGCCGAAACTACCCGCCGGACTTCTGCTGCTACCTGTACTTTTTGTACCTGGTGTCGCCCAACCCCAACGATCTCAAGGACCTGCTGTGGATTGCAGGCTACCCCGACGACCATATTGAGGCCTACGGCAAGGACGAGATGCCGCGCCTGCTGAGCGACTACCTGGATTCGGACTCGCTCGACTCGCTGCTCACGCTGTACATTGGCGGGTTGCTTTTCTGCGTCTCGAGCGAGTACGACGCCCTTGGAGTGCGCTTCCTCGAGAGCCTGCGCAGCTTCAAGGGCAAAAGCTCGAGCAAATACATGGTGTACGCCATGGTGCGGCCGCGGGTGGTCAAGCTCGCGGCGTTTGGCTCGCAGCACCCCATTATGGAGTCGATGCTCGCCACGGCAGTTGCCATTCTCGCCAACCGCGAAGAGTTTGATAAGCTCGCCCAGTACCGCAAGGAGTTCCAAATGGTGCTCGAGGCGGCTGGATTCGGCGCCACTGTGCTCGATGACGACTACAAGTTTCCGACAGTGTCGAAAGATCCCATTTCGGCGCCTGTGGGCCGTCTCCTTGTCAATTTTATCGCCAAGACGCTTATAGTGATGTAGCGTCTCCCCCTCCCTCCCTGTAACGATATTTATTCATGTTAATGCATAATGTTTATGACTGTCTACTGCGAGGCATGTACATTGTTTTCTGGACCAGATACCCGTAGTAACTGGCTGGCGAAGATACTGCGAACAGCAGTAGCAATCGCGAAGCGGTTGCAACGGTGGGGACCCTGCCCCCCAAAAAAAACAAAATAAAAAAATGAGCACGTCGGACACAACGGATACGATTATAACTGTAAAAAATGCTAGCGGTGGTCGTAACTCATCAGGGGCCAAGTGGCCATGTCAGGCCGTGGCCGAGGCTAGTGCCGGGGCGGAACCGCGGGATCTCGCCAGCAGCTCAAACTCGGCTTTGTACAGCCGGAACAGCAGCATCGTGGCCTGCGCGTCCTCGACCGACGAGTGCTGGCCCTTCTGGATGTCTATCTTGCAGATCTCCTTGGAGAGGCGCTTGAGGCCCGGCGAGCCGCCCTTGGACAGGACGCGGAATTCCGGCAGTGACGACGTGTCGCGGACCAGGGCGCGGGGGTGCGCGAGCTTGAGGGCATCAAAGTCGGACTTGATGGCATGGCCGACGACGATGCGGTGCTTGATGAGCTCGGCGACCTGGCGCTGGGCTTCTTCAAACGAGATGGCGTGCCGCATGTGCGACGGGCGGATGCCCGAGACCCAGGTGCGCCAGTCGCTTACGCGCTCCTTGGGGCGGACGTACGTGTCGAGCAGAATATGGCCGTAGTAGTTGACGATGGAGACACGGGCAAGCGCCGACCGGCGGCCGTCGCCCACGCCCACAAACTCGGCGTCGATGGCGATGTAGCGCCCGGCGCGCTTCTGGCGGTCTGTGAGCTCCGCCACGAGTACAGGAGTGTCGATTGAAAGGGCCGTGTCCTCGCTGACGAGAAAGTTTATAGGCTTGACGACGCCGGCGGAGGCGGCGGTCGCGCCCGCAAGGGCTGCCGTTGGCGACGCATTCCTCGGGGACCGCATAGCCTTGTGGGGTGCCTCGGTGGCGCCGCCGGTGCTGTCCTTGCGAGCCCGTCTGCGCTTCCGCGGCTTTGCAGGGGCTGGGCCGGCGGCCGGGCCCGCGGCATTAGGCGGGCCCAAGCGCGCCTGCAGCGACTTCCAGTTCGACGAGAGGCCTGGCGCCATGGTTGCTGTGGTCCTAGGAGCGATGCGGTGGATCGCGAGGACCCGAGTGTTCATGCAGGGCCGTGCGGACCTGTGGAAGTGTGGTGCGATTTGCGGACGGGGGGTTGTTTTTGAGGCTCGATAATGGCGTTTTTCTATTTTTTCAGCCGCATGATGCGGGATTCTGGGCGCGGCTGAACGAGGTTGGCTGGCAGAGTACCAAGCTGGCACGTGTCACCCGTGAATGTTGAATGCGCGTACAGAGCGTAGAATGACGAAGTACTACAGATGCTGAGTACTGCAGATGTTTGCAGTACATACTGCCAGCGAGTATACCATTATGTCCGGCTGTGCAGCACTGCTACGTAACCCATACTGACAGATGCTGACACGGTTCAAGATACCAGAACTGAACCTGCCAGCCTGCAACGTCAAAACCATCGCACAAATGCCCGACGGCCGAAAACGCCAGGGGAGCGATACGCAGAGCGATGCGAAGCGGCCGAAGATAGAAAACGGCAGGGCGGCTGCCGGGGCCGCGTCGCTGCTGGAGAAGTACCGCCAGCGCAAGGCGGAGCTGGCTGCGCAGAAGGGAGAGAACCGGGCAGACGACAGGGCCGGGGCTGCAAAGCAGGACGGCAGGGGCGGCAATGAGAGAGCATCGGCAGAGCGGCCTGCTGCTGGACGTGCAAACGCGGCATCCATGCTGGAAAAGCTGAGGCAGCGCAAGGCAGCACTGCAGGCACAGACGCAGGCGCAGACGGAGCCGGCACGCGCAGAGCGCCACGCTGATTCGGGCCGCGACAGGCGCGAGGAGAGCCCCCGGCCGGGCCTCGGGCTCAGCGTACCTTTACACCCGCTGCTGTCCGGTCAGGGCACGGCTCCGACCACTCCGCAGTCGACGACGACGGTCTCCAGCAGCAGGTCCGGCCGCTCGCCCGCCAGCAACCCGTACTTTGATCCCGAGGCGGCAGCAGCAGCGGCGGCCGAAGAGCGCCGGCGGAACCGCGGCCTTGTGTTCAACCAGCACGGCAAGTACATACGGCAGGCCGAGGAAATGCGCCGCGAGGCCGAGGCCGCCAGGGAGGCAGCTGAGAAGGAGGCGGCCCGCGAGCGGCGCTCGGGCATCGACAACAACGCCAACGAGCGCCTCTTCAAGCGCGACAAGCCGCCGGCCATTGAGTGGTGGGACGAGCCCATTGCCCTGGGCGGCGAGTACGGCGCCGTCGACCCCAGCTCCGACGCCATAACCGAGTACATCCAGCACCCGATCCCGGTCCCGCCGCCGTGGGAGAAGCTGCTGCCAGCGGAGCAGCGTGTGTACCTGACCAAGCGCGAGATCAAGCGGCGGCGCAAGAACGAGCGGTTCGAGAAGCGCAAGGAGAAGCAGGACCGGATCCGCCTGGGCCTGGACCCGGCACCGCCGCCCAAAATCAAGCCGTCCAACGTCATGTCGGTGTACGCGACCGAGGCGATCCGCGACCCAACGCTCATGGAGATGAAGGCGCGCGAAGAGGTCGCCAAGCGGCGCGCGGCGCACGAGGCCGAGAACGAGTCCCGCAAGCTCACGCCCGAGCAGCGGTACCTCAAAGAGCAGGACAAGATCGAAAAGCAAAAGGAAAAAGGCCTCTTCTGCGCCGTGTTCCGCATCGAGAACCTGTCTGACCGCAAGCACCAGTTCCTCGTCAACTACAACGCGCTGCAGTCCAAGTTCACGGGCGTGACGATATTTGGCGAGCCGTTCACGCTTGTCATAGTCGAAGGCGGCGCCCGCGAGATCGCCCACTACCAAAAGCTGCTCCTCCAGCGCGTCAAGTGGACCGAGAACGCGCCCCCGCGCGACGTCGACCCAGAGAACCCGCCCCCGCCCCCGGACCTGTCCGAAAACCGCTGCCGCCTCGTGTGGTACGGCCAGCTCCGCCGCAACAAGTTCAACAAGTGGACGCGCCACCGTGCCGAGACCGAGCAAGACGCCAAAGACCTGCTGGCCCGCCACGGCGCCGACTCGTACTGGGTCGAAGCCCGCCAGCTCAACGACGACCTCTAACGTGATTTACGACCGCCTCCGCGCAACCTGTCATAATAATGCATTCTACGTCCTTTCCTGGGGGCTCTGCCCCCAGACCCCCGTAGCAGCCGCTTCGCGGCTGAGCATCGACGAAGTTAAGGTTCTTATGGCATATAAGTCTCCCCGGTTTCCGTCGCAGCCAGCCCTAACTGAGTAAAAGCACTACGAACACAATCGAGCAGCGAACCCAGATAAGATAAACCTACGTAAAAATACACGGCCAGAGCGAAGTTACACCTCGACGCGCTTCCTGACATAGTCCCACAGAGACTTGAGCAGGCGGTCCGGCAGCGTGTACAGGTCCATGTGGAACTCGCCCTCGTCAACGTCGTTCTTGATAAACATCTCCGACGTTCGGTTGTCGCTCACCATTTGCACAACGCCGAGCAGGTCGTCCTCGCCCAGCTTCTGGAGGCCCTCGGCAAGCCGCTCGAGGTCAACCGAGCCCTTTTCAAACACCTTGGCCTTCTTGCGCTCCTTGCCCGCCTCGTCGTCGCCTCGTCGCTTGTTGCTGAGGTCGTTGAGGTTCGGCGTCGCAACTCCAGGAGTCGGGGCGCCGCCAGCGCCAGGCACCGGGCCGGACTCAAGCAGCAAGCGCGCCAGGTTAGGCTTGTTGGTCGGGAACGCCAGCGAGTGGTCCGCCACGTACTCGTTCTCGGCAAAGTTCAGATCGTGCGCCAGGACATGCTCGCCGCCCCGTTCGGCAATGTGCACCACAATCGCCATCTCGAACTCGCCCCATCCCTGCTCCTCGATTCTGAACGGCGGTCGCTTGAAGCCTGTGGTTAGCTTTCTGCCGTGCTATGTTTGGGGGACAGCCACATACTTCTTGTCGGGTTGGCAAATGTCGGATGCAGCTTGTATGTCACCTTGTCAAAGACGGTAGCTGGGATCTCCTGGCCAGTGGGACCAAGGAGCACAATCTCAATAGACCACTTGCGCATCGGGAAGCCCTCCTGCGCCGGCGGCACGTCCTCGAGGACGTCTTGCCGCGTCTTGATTCGCACGGTGCGCTGGACAGTCTAGAGTTAGTATACGTGAGTCGGCCAACGACCAGGCGGTTTCCAAGGCGATCGGTCACCGAAATCCATCGCTGCCACTTTGTAACATACATCTGGCATTGTGTCGAGCTAAATTGCAGTTTCGCGTCGAATTGGGCTTCGCGGCGCGTGCAGTTGGTGTACAACGCGGTCTAGATGGAAAATATAAGACGATACCTCTAAGGCACACGTAGTCGGCGAGCAGATACCCGCTGTTACTTGCTGTGGCCCTCAAAACTGCGCGGCAGTGGGGATGGCAGGACAGCTTGGTGGATCCCGGGACAGCCCCAATTTCCAAGTCGCGGACGTGTTGCTGCGGCAACAACACCGCCATTTCTACAAATTAGGTAGATTTCGCGTTGCATTGAAAGGTTGCATAAATGGACTGGAAATATGCATCGGCCGAGATATGGGGTGTACTGATATCAATTCTGTATGTACAGTGTGAGCAGCGGTTTAGGCGCGCGAGTCGGCGGGCCCTCGGACCGCCTTGAAGTTTGCGTCCCAGCGGGACACGTAGTCGTCGAGAGAGGTGGGGCGCACCGGTCCAGGAGCGACAAGCAACGCCGCCTGGTTGCCGCTGGGCGGCGCCACAGGCGTTCCGTCGATAAACTCGGCAAAGCTGAGCGCGCAGCCGACGGCAAAGGCTGTCCAGTAAACGGCAGCGTGCATTTTCAGTGAGTAGTATGCGACGAGTAGGACGCCGTGTAAGCTGATTCATATAGCAAGTGCATTATGATCATGCCAATCCCATCATGCTGCGGCCCCGGCGCCAGGTCATAGCTTCAGCTTACTGCGAATGGCACTGGCGATCTCGAAATAGGGCTTGGCTTGCGCCGAGTCTGGACCAGCAGCGACGACCGGCTTGCCGCTGTCGGTCGACCTGGCAATGTCAATGTGCAGCGGGACCGACGCGAGCACGTCGATGTTCTGCTTGCGAGCCTCGGCGAGCGCCCCGTCGTGACCAAAAATGTGCGACTCATGCTGGCAGTTCGGGCACACAAACACCGACATGTTCTGAACGAGCCCAAGCACCGGCACATTGGTCTTGCGGAACATGTCGATACCGCGAACGGCGTCGATGAGCGCCAGATCCTGCGGCGTCGACACCACAACTGCCCCGTCTACGAGCACAGACTGCGCCAGCGTCAGCTGCACGTCGCCGGTACCAGGCGGCATGTCGAGCACCAGAACATCGAGCTTGCCCCAATGCGTTTCGAAAAGGAGCTGCTGGAGTGCCTTCTGCACCAGAAGGCCCCTCCACGCGATGGCCTTTTCGGGATCAACCAGGTAGCCCATGCTCATGGACGCCAGGCCGTAGTTCCGCAGAGGAATCAGATTGCCGTCTGTCGTTAGTGGTTGCGGTACACCACAAAGCAAAAGGCGCGCAACATACCATCTGTCAGTCGTGCCTCCTGGCCCTTGAGATTGAGGAGGTTGGGAATGGACGGCCCGAATATGTCAATGTCGAGGATGCCGGCGTTGAGGCCCTGGTTATAGAGGGCGAGGGCGGTATTGACAGCGACCGTAGACTTGCCGACGCCTCCTTTAGCCGACGAAATGGCCACGATTTTTTTGACGCCAGGGACGGGTTTGCGTGTGAGGACGTTTGGGGCGCGCTTCTTTGGAATCCGCGGGAGGCCCTTTTAGGTTAGGTCGTGCTAAGGTTTGTAAAACTAGTGATTCACATACCAATGGATTCTCATGAGTCGAGTACAAGCGTAGAGTGCGTATAAGCGGACGCCCGCAGGGCCTTACTGCCTGCGAAAGCATTGTCAGCGTGCAGCTTCCTGGATCGTTGTCTTTGGACGCTCGCGGGATCTTTTGTGGAACTTGACCGAAAGGTGCATATGCATGACAACAGAATCGGCTTATCGGACCAGAAAATTTCGATAAGCCTGACCCCAATGTACAATATATTCCCGAACGCACACCACACAGTTCTGAGGATCTCTCTCAACATGTACCGCGCGGTGTTGTTTGGAAATGCTGGACATATAGCAAAGCCAGTATGCACAACCGCTGGTATACAGCCATGGACGCGGTGCTTGTCGACTAGGCGAGACTCAACGATATACGCCTTGTCGACCGCTCCACAAAAGGCGGCAATTGCCATTGTGCGCGTGTCTGGACCGAATGCGGGACATGTATATACGAAACTGACGGGGTCTAAGACGCAGCCTGTTCCTGGGCGCGTGACAATGCGGCGGCTGTTTTCTCAAACAGGCGACCTGCTGGACAGCGCACTGGTGCTCTATTTTAAAGGACCGCGGTCGTACACAGGCGAGGACGTGCTTGAGCTGCATGTCCATGGCGGGAGAGCAGTCACAAAGGCAGTCATGGGAGCTCTGCGGGACCTGGACTCGGCTGAGATGCCTATGCGGTACGCCGAGCCGGGCGAGTTCACCAAGCGGTCATTTTACAACGGGCGGCTCGATCTGACCGAGATAGAGGGCATCCGCGACGTGATTGACGCCGAGACAGAATTTCAACGGCAGGCAGCCGTCACTGCTGCCGAGGGCCGGAATCGCGCGCTGTACGACAAATGGCGCGAGGCAATTCTCGGCCAGGCGGCATTTTTGACGGCACTGATTGATTTTGCAGATGACAATGCCGAGATCGAGACGTCTGCATCTGAGCTCGTGGGCTCTGTAACTGCAAAGCTAGCGGCACTGCGGGACGAGGTTGCGCGGCACCTCGTAGCGGCGCAGCGAGGCGAGCTTCTGCGCGAAGGCTTACGCGTCAGCTTTCTGGGCCCGCCCAACGCCGGCAAGTCGTCCCTCCTCAATGCGCTTGTCCAGCGGGACGCCGCCATTGTATCCGATGTGCCGGGAACGACGCGCGATGTACTCGAGGTGGGTATCGATCTGCACGGATTCAAGATCCTGTTCGGCGACACCGCTGGCTTGCGGCCGCTTGGCGACCTCGAGGCGCCCGGTGCCCACCCCGCGGATCGCATAGAAGCCGAGGGCATCCGCCGGGCACTCGAAAGCGTCTCCGCCAGCGACATTGTCGTCGTTGTTGTGCCCGCGGAACAGAGCGCTCTCAGTCCTCTCTTGGCCGGCGAGGTTCACAAGCTGCAGGACAACGGCAAGGCGGTTGTTGTTGCCGTGAACAAGAGCGATCTCGTCGACAGGGCCGACGATCTCATTGAAACGGTGGCCACCGCCCTCAGTGTCCCCGCTTCTTCAGTGGTCGCCACATCCTGTCTCACGGCCGCAGGCATCGAGAGCCTCGTGGATGCTGTGACCACCGCGTGCAAGAACCTCACGGCCCCAGACCGCGGTCAACCACATGTCGCCGTGTCGCACCGCATCCAAGGGCTCCTCTCATCCGAAGTCGTGCCTTCGCTGGATCTCGCAATGGCGGCGCTCCAAGCGAACGACGTCGTTGTCGCTTCTGCCGAACTCGACGCAGCTGTCGAGGCTATTGGCAAAATCACGGGCCGCGGTATCGGCGTCGAAGAGATCCTAGGCTCTGTGTTCTCGTCCTTTTGCGTTGGCAAGTGACTTTATTTTCAGGCGGCCAGCGCCCACTCAGAACGCAGCCATTGACTTTACGATTTCCTAGTAATTGCATGGCACGCTCTGTGAGCCTAGCCACTAATACCGTGCCCCTTTCGATGTCAAACATCTACTACCGTTCTGGGAACAGACCAGCACCGGTTACGCTCTGGTTCCTGGTGGAGGTCCCGTATCACCGAAATACCCCCCAGCAATCAGCTCCCGGGCGTTTGGGCGCCCCAGACGCGACGAAATCGAATAGATAATGCATTCAGACTAACATGACGGAGAGGGACTACTTTTTGTTGGACTCGCGCTCGAGGAACTCGGCAAAGAGACCCATGACAGAGCTGACGGAGCCGGAGCCGTCGGCATCGGCAAGGCTCGTGCTGGAGCCAGGGCGCGAGTTTCCGAGGCGCGGAGACATCGCGGCCGCAGTAGCCCCAGAAGGGCGCGACAAACCCGCCTGGACACGCTGGTCGTCATCCCAGGCCAGGAACCCGGCAATGAGCTGCAGGACCTCGAATTTCTTAGCGTCGCCCCGAGGGATCGTCAGGAACGAGATGATGAGGTTCGAGATGAGCTCCTTGTCGACAGTTTCGCCTTCGCTGTTTTTGCGGATCATGCGCAGGCTCTTGGTGAGGTGCTCATTGAGGATGACGGCCTCGTGACGCAGCTTGCCAATCAGCAGGTTCTTTTCTTTAGTCTCAGCCTCGAGCTGTGGCACGCGCTTGGCCTGCTCTTCTGCCTCTGCAGCGCGGGCGCGGGCCGAAGCCAGCTCCTGGTGGACGGCTGCCAGCGTCTCGTTCGCCTCTGCCGTTTTAGCCTCGAGGGCGGTGATCTGAGCGCCGAGGGCCGCTGTCTCCTTGTCGCGGGCGGCGCGCAGCGCATCGAGCTCGCCGCGCAAGCTGTCCCTTTCGGACCGGAACCGCTCCGCGTACTTTGTCTGCACAGAGACCTGCTCCTCGAGGCTCGCGCTCGACGCCACGGCGCTCTCGCGGCCGGCCCGCTCCTCGGCCATGGCGACCTCGAGCATGCGGATTTTCTCGCGCGCGTCGACCGCGTGCTTCTTCTCGAGCAGCAGCTCGTCGCGCTCGGCGCTCCACCGGCTCGACGACTCGCGCAGCTCGGCCCTCAGCGCGCCCAGCTCCTTGGACAACCGGTCAGACTCTTCGTTGGCGGAAACTGCCTCGCTCTGCAGCGCCTCGATCTGCTTCTGCAGGCCTGCCTTGGCCTCGTTGAGCCCCTCAATCTCCTCCTTTGCGGCCTCAAGCTCCTGCGCGTCTGCACGTAACCGCTCGCCTAGCGTCGTGCGAATATGCGACACTTTTTCGCGCAGTCCCTTATATCGCTCCTCGGCGTCGTCGCGCTCCTCCTGCGCCGCTTGCAAAGCAGCCCTGAGGTCGTCTATCTCCTTTTGCGCCTCGGGGACCTGCGCGCTGGCTCCGGCCCCGCGCGATTTGAGCTCCTTGATCTCGGCAGTGAGCTTGGCATGTTCGGCCAGTTCTTTTTCCAGCTTGGCTTTCACGTCCTCATAGTCTTTGTGCTGTTCCCGCAACTTGGCGTTCTCTCGCCTGAGCTCTTCGTACTCGTCTTCTCCGTGGGAGCTGCCGTCCTTTATCCGCAGCTTTGCCAGCTCGGCCTCTAGCTGCTTGCGTTCCTCGGCCGCCTTGGTCACGCGCGCGTTTTCGTCTTTGATCTCGGCGTACCGTTTCTCCAGCTCCTCCAGACGTTTCGAGCCTCCAGATCCGGCAGTCGCGTCTTGTCCCACACTGTTCTGGCCGTTTCCCGTTTCGTCGCTGGTCGAGCCATTCTCGGTGCTTTTGCTTTCGCTCGCCAATTGGCCGTCCACATCTCCAGCGACCTCCTCAGCACGCTCTGCTGGCCTGCCCTCCGCCGTCTTCGCCTCGGCTGCTTTCTTGGCCGCGCTCTTCTTCTTGGGCTTGCCCATGGCTTGGACCCCAAACTAGTGGCTCGCTCTCCAGTTACGCGTCTCCGTCCGCTGGCTATCCCGGCGCTCCCTACTTCACTCGGACCGCACGCTTAACGTCCCAGAAACTAGCCTGTTGCTTCACCGCGAGATCATTCGACGCGTGTCTCAGCCGGCGTTGTCTCGACGGCCCTCGTCGTCGTGTTTCCGCGTGTAGCACCCGCTGAGGACACGGCGGGTGCGTGCATGGTATGCAGGTCGGGTAAGCACGGCTGCGAATCGGGCGACGACGTCACCGCGGTCGTGGCGCTCGGTCTGAGCTCTTTCTACTGGGGGCGCTGGCCCTAGACCCCCGTAGCAACCGCTTCGCGGCTGCACTATTTGCATTTTGCTTACCTGGCTGGTCAACGTCAACCGCAAGGATGAACATGCAAGTCGTGAGAACGCGCAACGCCAATGCTAAGAAAAGAATGGAATACTAATGCAACATTAATCCAATATTACATACTATCTAAGCCCGCGTACCGCCAAACCTGAGGCGCCTACGCGATCTCACTAACTAGTCTAATCTAACCCACGACCAGACGCGAAGCGTCTGCTACGGGGGTGTGGGGGCAGAGCCCGCACAAAAAAAAGGAAAAAAGGAAAAAAAAGAACGATCCAATTATAATTCACAGCGAACGAGCTTAGACGGCGGGCTTAGCATCGCCGTCGGCAGGGGTGACGATCTGGAGGGGGCCCGGCTTGAACCCGTCGGCAAAACCCCAGGTGATGTAGCCCTCAGCCTTGAGAGGCGTGTAAAAAGTGGAACGGTCGTGCGGAGTGAGCTTGATGCCGTTGACAATACGGAATGGCAGGTCAGGGTTCGAGGTAAAGTGGCGGGCAACCGAGCAGATGGTGCGGTCGTCGGTGTCGAGGTACTCGTGCATGGCGCTGGCCATGTTGCCGGCGCGGATAAAGACGCCGCCCCAGATGGCGAGCGCGAAGTTGTTGGACTGGCCGCGTCCGGTGAGCGCCGGGTCGCGCGGCTCGACCATGTGAATGTACGCGAGGCCCTTGCCGTCCTGGCGGCGGCGCTCGAGCTCCTCGAGCAGGTACGCGTACTGGGACACGGGCGAGACGCCGTACTGCATGCCATTGAGGAGCGTCCACGGGCTGAGGCGGATGGCGACGCGGTCGTAGCCAATGGCCTCGCCGACCGCATCGACGACCTCGAGCGCGAAGCGGGCCCTGTTTTCGATCGAGCCGCCGTACTCGTCGGTGCGCTTGTTGGAGAATTCACGCAGGAACTGCTCCGGCAAGTAGCTGTAGCCGCCGTGGATCTCGACGCCGTCGGCACCGGCCTCAATGGCGTTCTTGGCGCCCTGCACGTAGTACCCGATCCACTCCTTGATCTCGTCCTTGGTGAGGGGCCGCGGCTTGGGCCCGTCGCCGACCGGCACGTCCGAAGCCGACAGGTACTCGGCTCCGATCTTCTCAATGTAGGGCGGGTTGGCGGAGCGGCCGGTAGCCCACAGCTGCAAAAAGATGTGCGAGCCGTGGTCGTGCACGCCCTTGAACACCTTGCGCCATGCCTCGACCTGCTCCTTGGACCAGATGCCAGGCACGTTATCCTGGCCGGCCGCCGCCTCGGTGATGGCGGTGGCCTCGGTCACCATCATGGTTCCCTCGACCGAGGACCGGTCGCCGTAGAATGTGACCATGAGATCGCTGGGGATGTGCTCGGGCGCGCGGTACCGGGTCATTGGGCACAGGGCGATGCGATGCTTGATGTTCATACGGCCCACCTTGATGGGCTTGGTGATATTTGACACTGACATTTTCTGTGACAAGAGTTTTGGACGGTGTTTTTCTGGTGGGTGTTGTGCGCAGCTGGGGTCAAGTGGGGCAGGGCCGAGATTTATATTTGTGGAGTACGCCGCAAACAACCGGGATAAAACGCACAAAAACGGGTCTCCAGTGCCAGCAGTGGGCTGCCGCCCGGACGATCGCCCACAGCTGCACCGCGGGAGCCATCGGTGTTCCGTGACGCCCGAAACGGAATATGTGCGGCGCCGCGTATGCACGAATCGAGGAGCCTATCTCAGGGGAGGGAATGCCTGAACCGGGCTGGCAGAGGGGTTTGCAGTAGCGCGTTCGAGTTTTGGTTTTTGTCTGGCAAGACTTTAGACTTTCCACACTGGTCACGTCGCGACTCGGGCGGTCTTGGCGCGTGCGGCGTGCAGCCACACCATCTCCTGCATGGAACAGACACGTTGGCGCACAGCAAGGCGATGTAAGTTACCCATGGGGCTTTAGTATTGGCAGCACAGGTACGTATTTCGGCGGCGGGGGCGCGAGCGTCTGGGAGCCGAGGAAATTCTCTGTTTTCCATAAGATATTCACTGTTGACGCCCCGCCCCGACGGCCTGCGAAGCCAGCAGTGCCATGACGAATAATTCATAATGATATGTACTATAATAATGATACATACTGGCTACAGCTGACGGCCCAATACGCGGACGACGAGCGCCAGATCCAGAGCAATACCGACACGACGCGACGCCGAGGTGCAATTGCGCGAAATGCCGGACATTCGCGATTTTTTTGCTCCGCGCGGCGGGAGACCGGTTCCAGCGGTGAGTGCGGTGACGTATAGCGCGTCTCTGTGAGAGTCTAGGCTAACAGCAGAAGGACAAGGACGACAGGGCCAAAAGAAAGCGACGCGTAGTTGGTGCGTAGGCTGAATTGCCGCGGACGTCACAGTACTGACAGCAGACGACGAAGATGAGGTGACAGATGTAAAAAAGCTGTACGTACGATGGAGTTTTCTTGGCGGGAAGCACTAACGGCAGGAAGAAGGTGCCTAAAAAAGAGGAAGACCTGCAAGAGGTGTCGGTGTCAGAGTACTTTGCAAAGAGCAGCAAGGGCAAACCACCCGCCAAGGCGACGGCAAAGAGTCCAGCCAAGAAGGAGAATGCTGTGCCGGCTTCGAGTTTCGATGACGTGGTGAGCGACGACGACGACCTGGAGATGCTTGACGCGGAGATCGCGCGGTCGTCCCAGGCCAGGGCCGCGGGGAGCTCCGTGAGCCCGGCAAAGCCAAAAGCAGCAACGCCTAAGAAGTCGCCCGCCAAGGCGCCCGCCACGGCCCCGGCCCAGTCGCCGGCCAAGTCGCCGGCCAGGTCGCCGGCCAGGTCGCCGGCCAGGTCGCCGGCCAAGTCCCGGGCCAAGTCCCGGGCCAAGTCGCCAGCCAAGGCGCCCGCCAAAGTGGAGGAGGCCAGCACTGCGAAATCCGCCAAAGACGTGCTCGCGGGCATCCCCGACGCAGTGCTGCCTGAGGTGAGCGGCGAGACGCCCAAGTTCAACTTCCACGCGCACAAGGCCAAGATGGACGCCGCGCCGCAGGCTGCTGTGCCGGCCGAGGTGCCCGAGGCGGCGCCCAACTGCCTCGCAGGCATGGCATTTGTGTTCACGGGCATTCTGCCGACGCTCCCGCGCGAGACAGGCCAGGACCTCGTCAAGCGGTATGGCGGCAAGGTAACGACGGCGCCGTCGCGCAACACGACGGTCGTGGTCCTGGGCGACGATGCTGGCCCAAAAAAGATCCAGAAGATCAAGGAGCTCGGCATCAAGACGATCGACGAGGCCGGGTTTATCCAGCTGCTGAGCGAGATGCCGGCCGATGGCGGCAGCGGCGAGGCCGCCCAGAGGGCCATGGAGAAGAAGCGGCTCGAGGAGGAAAAGGCAGAGGCAGAGGCGCGCCGCATGGCAGAGCGCATGGTCGCCGAAGAAAAGGCGGCGGCGACGGCGCAGGCTGCATCGACTGCCGCGGCCGCGTCTGGCGCCAAGTCCAAAGGCAAAGAATCGGCAGCAGCTTACCAGCCCAGGACGATCACCGAAGCGGAAAAGCTCTGGACGGTGCGGTACGCCCCCAAAGAAATGTCCGACATTGTCGGCAATGCGGGCGCTGTCAACAAGCTGAAGAACTGGCTCATGAACTGGCAGCGGAACCAAAAGGCTGGGTTCAAGGGCGCCGGTGAGGCGGCAATGCGCGCGGTGATCCTGCACGGCCCGCCGGGCATTGGCAAGACGACGGCGGCGCACCTCGTCGCCAAGAGCCTCGGCTTTGACGTGATCGAGAGCAACGCTTCCGATACCCGCTCGAAGAAACTCATTCAGAACAACGTCGCCAAGACGCTCGACAACTCGTCGCTCGCCGGGTTTCTGGCCGGCGATGAGCGCAAAAAGCGCACCGCCCTCGTGCTCGACGAGGTCGACGGCATGTCGGCGGGCGACCGCGGCGGCGTGGGCGCCATGGCCGCCCTTTGCCGAACCACCAACATCCCGCTTATCCTCGTTTGCAACGAGCGCAACCTGCCCAAGATGCGCCCGTTTGACCGCGTCACGCTCGACATTCCGTTCCGGCGGCCCGACGCCAACGCAATCCGGCCGCGCATCCGCGCCATCGCCGCCCGCGAGGGCATCAAACTTGACGAGGGGGTTATCGAGCAGCTCGTGCAGTCGTCGCGCTCAGATATCCGCCAAATCATTAATCTGCTGTCGACGTTTGCCACCACTGGCAAGGTCATGAACTTTGACGACTCCAAGGCGCTGTCCAAGGCGTGGGAAAAAGAGATAATCCTCAAGCCGTTTGACATTGTGGGCCGGCTGCTGTCGGGCGCGACGTTCGCCCCCAGTTCGGGCATGTCCCTCCAGAACAAGATGGAGCTCTACTTCCACGACCACGATTTCGCGCCGTTGATGGTCCAGGAGAACTACCTCGGCACCGCGCCGGCCCGCGCCGGGTCCACAAAGGGCGGCCACCTCGCTCTCGCAGCCAGGGCCGCCGAGTCCATCTCGGACGGCGACCTCGTCGACCGCATGATCCACGGGTCCCAGCAGCAGTGGTCCCTCATGCCCCTCCACGCGGTGCTGTCGTCGGTGCGCCCTGCGTCGTTTGTCGCCGGCCAGAGCCGGGGCCGCTTCAACTTCACCAGCTACCTCGGTAACAACTCAAAGGCCGGCAAGTACTCGCGCCTCCTGCAAGAGATCCAGGCCCACGCCCGGCTGGCGCTGTGGGCTGATAAGAACGAGCTCCGCCAGCAGTACCTGCCGACCATGACGAGCCGCCTCGCGGAGCCGCTCCTCAAAAACGGCGCCGCGGGCGTCGACGAGGTCATGGAGTTCATGGACACGTACTACCTCACCAAGGAGGACTGGGACGTGGTCATGGAGCTCGGCGTGGGTCCCCTCTCGTACGAGCAGCGCGCCAAGGCCCTGCCGACGCAAGTAAAGTCCGGCTTCACGCGCCAGTACAACGCCGCGAGCCACCCCGTCCCCTACATGCGCCAGGACCTCAGCGCGCCCGTGGCCGTCAAGGCTGAGCGGCCCGACATCGAGGACGTCATCGAGGAGGACGACGTCGAGCCCGAGGCCGACGAGGACGAATCCAAGTCCGCCGAGCCCGACGTCACAAAGGACAAGTACATCAAGGTCGCCAAGCCAAAGGCGGCCAAGAAAACCGCCGCTAAACCAGTAGCTACAAAGCGAAAGGGCAAGGCAAAGGCCTGATCCCCGCACTAATGCATTGACTAGATCATCCCCTCGTATATCTCGTAGCACGCGGTGCTGCCAGATGCCCGTCGGGTCAGACTGGCTGGACCACTTTTGTTTCCTGGGGGCTCTGCCCCCAGACCCCCGTAGCAACTGCTTCGCAGTTGAACTCGGACCAGAACGGGCTGTTGTAGATTCGTTTCTCATTGCGGCTCAGAGACTGCCGCTCACGACTTTAAGACGCTGCCACACAACCAACTGCGAAGCGATTGTTACAGGGGTCCGGCGACAGCGCCCCCAGGAAAACCCAAAGCCACCGCTTGGAATACCAACTGGTCATGGCTCGACTGGTCGAGTCGCGAGCGTGACGGCTCTGACCACTACATCGCAACTGCCGACACACGGCTGCAAAACCAACTGCGAAGCAGTTGCTACGGGGGGTCTGGGGGCAGCGCCCCCAGGAAAAAAAAAAAAAAAAACGAAACTACCGCTTGGAGTACCGACGGGCCTTGACTTCGAGTTCTTGGGACCACTGGCCGAGTTCGCGGGCGAGACTCTCGAGATCAGTGATCTGTGCGTCTATCGCGTCAAGACGGCGCGTGTACGACTGGATTTCGTTGTCTGCGGTTAGATGTGGATCCAATCCATTGGTAGCGAGCAGCATACGAAGCTTCTTGAACTCGGCAGTGTCGCCGTCAAGCGTCTTGGCGGCGTCTGCGACGGCTTGGTACTTGTTGGTCGCGTTGATGGTGACGCGCTCCATGGCGTCCATTGCGCCGACGGCAACCTCTGTGTCTGCGTCAATCTGCTGCTTGAGCGAGTTGAACACGGTCTCAACGGCGCGCGACATGGCTGGCACGTCTGGACCCGGTGCTTTCGTCGCTCGTCGCGCTGGCGGTGATCCGCGGGACCCAGGAAGCGCCATGCCCCTCTTGCATGCATATATGCATATACGGGGACCGGGCGTATTTTTGACGCACGCAGGGGCCAGGGCCCTTGTCGTTTCACATGCAGCACAGCTTTCGTTGCGCGCACGATAGCACCTGGCTGTGCCTGCCCGCACACACAGCGAGCAACCGATGCTGATCGCGACCCGCCAACCGCCGTCCGACTCTCCGAAGCGAGCGGGGCAGCCCACCCCTTTCCCTCGGCAACCCATCGCGCCAGCCGTGCTGCCGTCTATGCAGAATGACTTCAGCGGCACTCAGCAACGGCGCGGCTGGGCGCGGTGGTTCCGCCGGGCTCGCGCCCGGCCGGGTATGCCGCGTACGGTGCCCACCCGCGAGCAACGTACCGTCGAACTCTGCGCCACTGGATCACCGCTGGATCAGATTAGCTTTGCAGTGCGCGTTTCGGGGTTAGGCGCAGTAGGGTTGCCGCGGTAGCAAGGCCGGAAGATGACTCGACGGCAGCGGGTTTTTTTTCTAGTGTTTGCCAGGTGTCTGCCGTGTTTCTATAGCGCGAAGTAAACGGCTATACCGACGAGCGGCTTTCCAGGCAGCCGACCAAGCTGACCAAGCCGACCAGCCAATACTAACGCTTAGTGTCGCACTACCATTAAGCCGTGCCGCCGCAGCACAGGGCCTAAAGATGTTCTAGGGTTGGGGCCTTGCCGCGGCCCCAGGGACCCAGAACCAGCATCAGCTCCGTCTTGTGTAAAACGCTAGAAAAGACCCCGGAGCTGGCCACTACGGACGGCGTTTGCGAGCAGCTGGATCTGTACAGAGGGAGCCTGCATAGAAAGGAGCGACGCGGCCAGCAGCTGAGCAGCCGTGAAGAGCCGTTGTAACGCCGATTTGCAGCGCGCAGGGCCCCTGGCACTTCTAGGAGCCGAGCGTCGAAGAAAACCGCAAACGACACACCAAACAACGCAGCCGACGCGGTTCTACGGCCGCCAGCTGCAAGCACGGCCCACGCAGTATTGATTGCTGCCTGGCTGTACGCGCAGACACACAGGTCTACGCCCCCCCTCCCCCTGGCGTTGTACTCAGCCGGCACGCAGCCAGCAGCCCCTAGCGTCGACCGCGGGGCATCTTACAACTTCGTGGCGACAGACCGCACGCCGCTATACCACCAGGCCGATATAGAGCCATCTCGCGACGTGATAGCATCGCGGGCGTTCCTTCTTTGGAGTTATGTCAGCGCCGCCAATGATTCGGCCACCGACGGCCGGCAGCTCGCGGCTCAAGCCCAAGCTGCCGGCCCTTAGCATTCCAATGGGCGCGAGCGCGCTGACACCGCCGACGCCGCCAGCGTTTGCGCCCCAAAACGACGCCGCCCGTACTGACAGCATCCCGCGCATGGGCCCGCCGTCCGACGACAGCATGGCCATCGACGACGGGCACGCCCTGCCGGTGCCGCAGCGCAGCCCGTACCTGGCGCCGTCTGGCGGGCCCGGCGGCGGCCGGCACGAGCGCAACGCATCGTCATCGAGCGTCTTCAGCGCCGAGATCCTGCGCGAGGTCGGGTCCGCGGGCCAGGGCCACCACCACCACTCGAACAGCGAGACGTACGACGTTGCGGACCTCGACGAGGAGGGGTGGGCCACAGTCGCCCGCACAGGCGACATTGTGGAGCTGGGACGCATTGGCGAGGGCGCCGGCGGCGCCGTGACGCGGTGCCGCCTCCGGACGGGCCGCACCGTTTTTGCCCTCAAGGAGATCACAACGCACCCGGACCCGGAGCTGCAGCGCCAGATTGTGCGCGAGCTGCGTTTCAACAAGAGCTGCTCGTCCGACCACATTGTCAAGTACTACGGCACGTTCCTGAGCGACCGCAGCCCCTCGATATTTATTGCTATGGAATACTGCGGCGGCGGGTCGCTCGACTCGATATATAACCGCGTCAAGTCGCGCGGCGGCCGCATCGGCGAGCGCGTCCTCGGCAAAGTCGCCGAGGGCGTGCTGTGTGGCCTCAGCTACCTGCACGAGCGGCGCATCATCCACCGCGACATCAAGCCGCAAAACATTCTGCTCTCTAGCGATGGCCAGGTCAAGTTGTGCGACTTTGGCGTCTCGGGCGAGGTCGTCAACTCCCTCGCCACTACCTTTACGGGTACCAAGTACTACATGGCGCCGGAGCGGATCCTCGGCATGCCGTACTCGGTCACGTCGGACGTATGGTCGCTCGGCGTGACCCTCATGGAGGTTGCGCAGCACCGCTTCCCGTACCAGCAGGCGGATGCGCAGCCGCTCCAGCCGATTGAGCTCGTCACGCTCATTGTCAACGCGCCAGCTCCGGAGCTCCAAGACGAGCCCGAAAACAACATCTTCTGGAGCAAGGGATTCCGCTCGTTTTTGTCTTTTTGCATGGAAAAGGAAAAGTCGAAACGCGCGTCTCCCTCGCAGATGCTCAGCCACCCCTGGATCGTCAAGGTCCGCCAAAAGGACGTGCCCATGGCAGAGTTTGTGCGCCAATGCTGGGAGTGAGCCCGGTGTCACGTTCTGGTCCCGGTTCCCGTGGCCAATGGTCCGCAGTTGGGGTCGGGAGTCCCCACCACATTGCCATTTCCTCATGTCATATTGTATTTATTCATGTATGGGACAAGATATCCGCTATGATGATTAGCTGTTCTATTTTTCATGGTGCCAGAGCCGCCATGAGAAGAATCGTATAAAGACGGCTCTTGCGCACGGAGAAGAATCGTATAAACAACAAACATTCAATCCAATGCTCAATGCTAGTGTAGCCGGGTCACCACGTTTCTTGGAGGTAGCGGCCGGTGCGCTCGAGCTCGCTGACATAGGTCTCAGCCCGGGCGTCCGTCCAGCCCTTTTCTTTGGCAATGGCGGCCGCAAGCGTGGCGCGGACTTGGCGGGGCATCGCGCCGGCCGAACCACACACGTAGAATACGCCGTTGCGGTCGACCACCAGCTCGACGACTCGCGCCGAGTTGGCAAATATGCGATCCTGGACATACCCGCCGCCATCCTTGTCGCGGGAAAAGGCGGCGATGACGTCGAGCCTGCCGCTTTCCGCTACGCGCTTCCAGTCCGATTCAAAGAGGTAGTCCTTGTCGCGGAACCGGCACCCAAAGAACAGGAGCAGGCGCCTGTCGCCGGGGTAGTGGGGAGCAAACGTGTGCACGAGGTTCCGCATGGGCGCGACGCCGGTGCCCGGCCCAACCATGACCACAGGCGGAAGAGCGTCCGGGTCGGGGGCTGTGCGCGGGGCAGCAGAACTGTTGGTCTCTGCGGCGGCCGGCTTCCTGGCTGACAAATGGGCCGTCCCTTTGATGTTTAGGGGCGACGAAATGACAGTAAACGGAATGCGGTCGCCGGCAGCGAGCCCCTCGACCCACCGGGTGCACACGCCGCGCCGGATCCGCCGGATCACCGTCTTGTACTTGACAATGGCGATGGCGAGCTCAAACGCATTGGCGCCGGTATCGGCCGACGCAATGGAGAAAAGGCGGGGCCTCAGGATCGGGAGCACGTCGAGGATGTGCGCGAGCGGGATCTTGAGCGTTGAAAACTCGAGAATCGTCTCGAGAATCGACCGCCGCGGCCGGTTCGCGTAGTCGTACAGGTCGTCGAGACCCTCGAGGGTCGAAAACTCGTGGAGGCGCTCGCGCTCGCGCTCGTCGTCGCTGAAGTGCCACGCGGTGCTGAAAAAGCTGCGGCGCGGGATCGCCATGATGTCGAGATGGTGCGTGAGCAGCGCCCGCAGCGTCAGGGGCGCCACGAGGCCGCCCTCGACGGCGCGCGCAAACTCACCGTTGACGGTGGCCGGCCGGTCGGCAGCGTCCGTCCAGCCCTGGTGCTCAATGAGCGCCGCCACGTCCTCGTCCCGGTTGCGCGGGAATAGTGCCACCGCGTCGCCAGGCGAGTATGCAATGTCCTGCTCCGACTCGACGCACAAATGGCGCACGTCCTGAAAGTGGTCGGCGGCCGTCATGCGCGCGTTGCCCGAGACCTTGCCGACCAGCACGCCGTCGCGCGCCAGCGCCGCGTCCGCCGGCTCGGCGATCTTTTTCAGCTTGGACTCGTCCACCGAAAGCGTGTACCTCGGCGGCAGCAGCACGTCGTGCGGGATCACGTCCTCGCCGGGCGCCAGCGGCTTGAGCGCCAGCAGCTTTTCGGCCACGAGCGCGTGCCACGCGTCAAACATGCGCTCGACGCCCTCTGGGCTCATCTCGTCGCCCTCACCGCGGTCGGCAAACTCGCGGGCCCCCAGCTGCTGGAGCCGTTTGTGGATCTTGCGAATCGCCCAGTTGTACCGCGGGTACGACGAGTCGCCGAGCCCAAACGTCGTGAACCGCATGCCAGCCAGCAGCGTCGCCGGTAGCTTCCGCCGCAGCAAAAACCGCCATAGCCGCTTTGTGTTCATGGGCAGCTCGCCCTGGCCCGTCGTCGCACATATCACAATCACCAGCCTGGCTTGCACAAACTCGGACTGCAGTTAGCAGCTAGCTCAGACCTACGACGTGCCACAGACACTTACCGGCTGGCAGTCGTTCATCGACTGCACAGTCACGCTGAACCGAAGGCGCTCGCACTTTTTCGCCAGCAGCTCGGCGTAGTCCTGGGAGTTGCCGGTCTCGGTCCCGTACAGAACGAGCAACGAGCGGTCGTCCATTGTGTCGCGCGGTGCTGTGCGCCCCTCTGTATCGTCTCGTCTCGTCTCGCAGCGCACAAAGCTGTCTAAACTGGTTTCCTGCGACGGCGACGGCGATGGCCAGCGGGGCTCAGCGGAGCAGATCAAGGATATGCGATGTCGGCACGGGTTGCCGTACGTCGGAGTGTGCATATTAATATAGTTATATGTGTTTGCCGCTTTTTCGCCTGTCTGCTTTTTCCTTCCTCCTGGAGGCTCTGCCCCCCCCCCCCCCCCCCCCCCCAGACCCCCATGGCAACTGCTTCGCAGTTGATTTCTGGGGCCTGTCGAGCCCAACCGCGAAGCGGTTGCTTCGCGGGTCTGGGGGCAGCGGCCCCGGGAAATGGCACTCGCGTGCACCCGGCCGCGTGATCGGCTGAGCTCCCCTCGGAACCGCCACTGCTGTTGGATTTTATTTTATCTACAGGCTATCGCTTTATTACTCTGCCGACGGTGTAAAACCAGGGGGCCCAAAAACCGGCGACCTGGTGCAAGTAATACAGCTAGTCTTGTTAGGGCCCGGGTTGGGTGTGAAACTTTGTCTTGTCCCAAGCCGGATCCAAAGGCCCGACTTCAGACGCTAATCCGCCACTAGGAACCGAGAACCACTACAACAAAAAAGCCAAAATGCTGAAACGCGCCACGGTCCAGGCTCGCATCGCCCGCACTATCCGCCCGGTCCCGTACAACGCGGCGGCCATTGTCGCCTCGCGCCGTGCACCGCTCGCCGCCCCCCGGTTCCAGTACCGCATGTACTCGGAGCAGGCCAAGTCCGACGAGGCCGAGGCCAAGCCGGCCGAGAACGCCCACGACGGCAGCGAGCAGGCCGCCGAAAAGACACCCGAGCAGCTGCAGATTGAAGAGCTCAAGGCCAAGCTCGAGGAGAAGGACAAGGAGGCCGCCCGCGTGCGCGAGGGATACGCCCGCGCGATTGCCGATTTCCGCAACCTCCAGGAGACCACCAAGCGAGAGATCCAAAAGGCCAAGGACTTTGCGCTCCAGAAGTTCGCCAAGGACCTGCTGGACTCGGTCGACAACTTTGACCGCGCGCTCACCGCCGTCTCGCAGGAGGCCCTCGAGGACCGCGAGAACAACAAGGAGCTCGCGAGCTTCTACGACGGCGTCAAGATGACCCAGGACGTCTTTGAGAAGACCCTGGCGCGCCACGGCCTGTCCAAGCTGAACCCGCTCGGCGAGCCGTTTGATCCCAACGTCCACGAGGCCACCTTCGAGGTCCCGCAGCCTGACAAGGAGCCCGGCACCGTCTTCCACGTCCAGCAGTCCGGCTTCACGTACAACGGCCGCGTGATCCGCGCCCCCAAGGTCGGCGTCGTCAAGGGCGAGTAAAATATTGGCCACCATCCACCGGGCTCGGCATGGCCTGTTGCTGTATATAGTTCCCAATGCCAACGACGACATGAGCGCTTGTTCTTGACCTTTTCTGCCGCCCACTTTGAGTTCCGTGTCATTTTCTTTTTCTGGGGGCTCTGGCCCCAGACCCCTGTAGCAACCGCTTCGCGGTTGGGCATGGCTATCTTTAGAGTGCTTGTCCTTTTTTCTTTGCTGGGGGCTCTGGCGGCAGACCTCTGTAGCAATCGCTTCGCAGTTGATTTCTAGGGGCTGGCCCCCCCAGGAAAAGAGCGGTCCAGCAGCTGGTCGGTATTATAAATATATGTACACGGATTCAAAGATGAGGGGACTAGCGGATCTCGACGCCAAACTGCGACTTCAGGCCGGACTCGACGCTCTTCTGGAGGGCGTTGATCTCGTCGTTGGTGAGGTTGCGGTCCATGGCCTGGTAGTTGATGCGGAAGCATTTGGAGCGGCGGCCGGACTTGGGGTGAGTAAACTCGTCGACGAGGGCCACGTTCTCCACGAGGTCGGGGGCGGTGCCGCGCACTATCTCGGTGAAGTCGTTCTCGTGCACGTCGACGCCGTCCTGCATCCAGAACGCAACGTCCCGCGCGATGCCCGGGTACTTGGACCACGGCTTGAACGTCGATACCGTGCCCGGGCGGAACTGATCCAGGAAGCGCCTGTCCTCGGACCAGAACAGGCGAATGTCCGGGATGCCAAACAAAATCATGGCGGTGCGCTCGAGGCCAATGCCAAACGCCCACCCGATCTTCTCCGGGACTCCGGCGTTGTCCAGGACGTCGTGCTTGACGACGCCGCACCCGCACATCTCGAGCCAGTCGCCCTTCCACCAGATCTCAATCTCCCACGACGGCGTCGTCCACGGAAACGTGGTCTCGATCCAGCGCGCCTTGAGCGGCTTAAACAGGTCCGGGTCGTCGCTACCGGCCGCAATGGCCGACTCGCGCGCCCGCTGGAAAACGTCCTCCATGATGAGCTCGAGCGTGCGCTTGAGATGCTGGCCGATGAGCTCGCACTCCTCGGCCGACATGCCCTCCTGCTTCGGGTTGCCGGCGTGGAACGGCGGGTGCGGGTCCTCGGTCACAAGGCTCGACTTTGGCAGTGCCGCCAGGTCGGCCCGGATCACGTCGGCAAGCCTGTCGCCGTGCTCCTTGCGGCTCCACACGCGCGCGCCCTCCATCTGGTGGAACGCCGGGTAGTGCGTGCGGTCAATGGTGTCGCGCCGGTACACGTCGGCGGTGATGAGGTAGCCGGGGGTCGGGCACGTCTGGAAGCACTCGATTTCGTGCGCAGAGGTGTGGGTGCGCAGGAGCGTGTCCTTGTTTAGGTAGTACGTGTCGGTGACGCTGCGGCCCGGGTGGTCGGCCGGGAACCCCAGGGCGTCGAAGTTGTCGTGCGTCGAAACCACCGGCGCGAAGTCGTTGTAGGGCGTGAACCCGAGGCGGCCGACTTTCTGCTCGATCAGCGAGCGCACAATGCCGACCGGGTGCGCGTCGTTCTTGTGGAGACGCCGCTCCGCCAACTTGGCCAGAAACGGTGGCACATTGGTATATTCGTCTTCGGGGTACGACTTTCCGAGGACAGTGGTGTTGTATCTGAGCGGGGCCGTAGGGCCGAGCTGGCGAACGGGTCGTCGCATACAGCCCATGCCAGCCGCCAGGCGCGTGCGGTGCCGCAGTGCAGCCGTGCTCATTGTGCGCGGTTGTCCTGTGGAGGCTGAGGTCGTCGAGCGGAGGGCCGGGTTTTGGACCACGGAAAGTTAAAACAGCGCAGTGGGACGGGGCCCGTGGAAATTTCACTTTTTTACATGTATTAATTAAGTACCATGCAAAACATATTCCTAGGTCAAGGGTTAATTTTTCACGGCCCGGCCCTGGCCAATATCAACTTGGCCAAGGCGAGACCTAGGACTTTGCAGCACACGTCTCAGTCCCGGCACAATGTTCTCGCTGCGTCGGATCGGCCTGTTCGGATCGGCCGCGCCTTTCCAGCTGCGCACTGGCCTCGGCGCGTCCTTCCAGGCTGTTCGCTTCAAGCACCAATACGGTGAGTCCCCAATACCACCACGATCAGCTGCGAAGCAGCTGCCACCAGGGGGTCTGGGGAACAGGGCCCCCCAGGTAAAACGCCAATAATGAACACCAAAACTAACGCCAGAGCCCAAGGTCAGCCACCGTGACAAGAAACAAAAGGGCCGCGTTCCAGTGCGGTCAGGCGGAAGCACCAAGGGAACGACGGTCGAGTTTGGCACCTATGGCCTCCGACTCAAAACTGAGGGCGTCCGCATGAAGGCCATCCAGCTCAAGGAGGCCGACGCTGTCATCATGCGATACCTGCGCCCGCTCCAGGGCAAGCTGTTCCGCCGCGTCAAGACCGACCTGGCCGTGTGCGAAAAGGGAAACGAGACCCGTATGGGTAAAGGAAAGGGCTCGTTTTCCTACTGGGCGGCGCGCGTGCCGACGGGCCGCGTCATCTTCGAAATCGACGGACCCAATGTGCACGAGGAGGTCGCGCGCGAGGCGTTCCGCGTTGCGTCGAGCAAGCTCCCGGGCCTGTACGAGTTTATCCGCAAGGGCGCTGATCCCAAGATGGGGTTTCAGTCGGTGCCGGCGGCGCCGCCCGCCGTCAACCACCTTGACCCGGCCGTCGTCAAGAGCAAGCGCTTCCACAACGTGCTTGCCTCTAAGCAGCCCGACATCCGCATGTTCATGAACCGCCGCCGGTAGCCCCCAGCCCTTCTATATTGTACATACGCATAATGGTTTCGGTTACGTTTATCGTGTCATTACTAGTCTTACATGCAGTTGCGCTATTCAGCGCATCTCGACTCTGTCGTTAGTTCTGTGGCTGCAGACAGCGTGGGCGACCTGTCCCCCTCCTGTCCCCCTCCCCCCAGACCCCACCCGTACCACTTCACGAAAATCAACCGCGAAGCGCATACCGCGGGGGTCTGGGGCCAGCGTCCTCAGGGGAAAAAAAAGCGCTCAGAAGTTTACTTACTCCTCAAGCCGGTTCATCACCTTGGCTACAAAAGCCTCGAGATGGAAAATCGCTTTGCTGCCTAACCGGAGACGGTTATCCTGGTGTTAGTGAAAAAGTTCAGTAAGCAGAGGTACCGGGAGACATACGTAGAACGCGGCGAGGCTGACGACCTCCGGCGCGGTGGCGGGCCCGACCCGGTCCATGATGGCAAACGCCAGGGTTTTGAGGATCGTGGGTGGCGGGATGCAGTGCGAGATGAGCTCGTAGAATGTCGATCGGATCTGGAGCAAAGACTGCACATTGCGCTTGGCGACGGCGTCGTCGGCGATTTGCGCAATGACGGCCTCCCAGTCGGCGGGCGGCACGGGCGTAGAGGCCGTCAGAGTGCCGTGCTGCGCGTACATAGCCTCAAACATGAGCAGCGCGCGCCGCAGATTGCGGCCGGCCGCCTGGGCGACGCGCGCAAAGACCGCCTCGTCCTTGACCACCAGGTCCTTTTCCTTTTGCGCTACGTCCGCCAGCACGCGCGCGACCTCGTCGACAGTCGGGGCCGCGACCCGAACCAGCAGCGTACGCGACCGAATCGGGCCGATGATGTTGGACGTGGTGTTGGCGAGCAGGATCAGACGCACGTTGGGCGAGTACTTCTCCATAGTGCGACGCAACGCCGCCTGAGCGTCGCGCGTGAGCGCATCCGCCTCGTTAATCACAACCACCTTGAACCGGTGTTTCGCCGTTGGATCCACCTGCTGGGTCTGCGCCGCCTCCTTGAGCAGATCCTGAATTACGAGCCGATCGCTGTTGCCCATGTCGCTCGGCGTCAGCTCCATGTGGTACACTGACGACACTACGGAGAACTCGACCTTGCGGCTCGACGTCACCTGGACCACGCGCGCATCGATCTTGATCTTCTGTGCGCCCTTGCCGTATAGCTCGCGCAGAATTGCGTTTACGCGCGTTTTCTTGCCGGCGCCCGAAGGGCCGTATACCAGCAAGTGCGGGAACTCCTCGCCATTGGCGAGCGACTTGAGCGTCTGTGTCAGCCCATCGTGGTAGCTGAGCGAGTCCAACTCCTTTGGCGCGTACTTGTGAACCCACAGCAGCGAGGACATTGCGTATAGTGCCGCTGAGGTTCTTTTTGTTCGCTACTACGCTTCGAGAGCACCTTCGTGTTTCGCGTCGCACGGCTGAAGCTTATAGTTCCTATGGACGCTGGCTTACTGGCTGCTGAGTAAGCGCATGAAGTGCATGGTCGTCCGAGCTTTGACCGGCCGCCGGCTCACACAGATCGAACTACTAGATCAGGCATGCCAGTACTGCTCCCTTTCGTTTCACACCTTTGATTTGGCGATGGAGTGCATTGATCGTACTCACTTTTGGAGCCAGCCAGCTGCCACCATTGCTGCCTGCGGCGATGGCCCAGATTCTCTGTGATTGCTTCGCAGTTGAGCTCAGGGCATCCGGTCGGAGCGACTGCCGGGCTTATATTACGCTTGTAGTCCGTTCCCATGTACTCCTATGCATACTGTCGCCATGTTGAAGAGCCGTGCCGTGCCTCGCAAACTGAATGTTGTCGGTAGGCGACGGATTGGCATAATGTCGGCTAGCAGTTGCACTGCGATCCGCCGCGAACATCTGAACCGAACTGAGCCATGCATTTGATGGCACTGTGTTATGCTCTGCGAGGTACGTGCATTAGCAGTCGTATCTGACGCTAGCACTCGTGCGTCGGACTGAGAGAGCAGCTGGCGCTTATCAAGGGTCCCTTCTGCGACAGCATCTAGTCTTGAGGCGGGGCATTAAATGCACGTTGAGATGGCCGGCTCTTCCAGCATTGAGCTCATAGACATTATGCGTCTCCGCCAAGTATAAAATGTGATGTGTAACACTTCAAAGAGTTTCCCGACACATGTCCATTGGATGAAAAATGCCGCGGAAAGCGAACAGTCAACCAGAATCGTGTCCCGCTTCGTCTGGAACTACAGGCTCTAATAATGCTACAAAAGGCGCAAGTGGTACTGGCACTCAAAGGCGGGATTCTGATACGAACACAGCGGAACTCAAAGTGAAATACTACGACGGCAAAACTGGAAAATTCTGTGATAATCCCCAATAACGTCGGTAACACAAAATGGTCAGCAATTTTATCGTTGCTAACGCTTCGTTGAATCACGAGCGAACATTCCGCCGTGTCATTACTTGGCCTGGCTATCTGGGTTCGAGTGATAATGTGGCGCGTTCATATTGCATGATAAATCATAATGGCGCACTGAATTATGGAATGGACTGGTCAGTACCGTAGCTCCCGTATTAGGCATAGTTGTCCGTCGCCACATGTAAATCTATTTCGCTTCTGGTCAATGCATACTCATAATACCCAAAAATTACTTTTTATTTGCAGCGCTTCCCCCCTGAATGGCTGCTCGGACAAGTTATCAAAGGGCCTCTGCTGGCAGAAAGCTAGACCCTTCTATTCTATAGCAAAAACAACTATCCCGACGAGAAATTCCCTACGAATTTATATGGCTGTGGCCATGAATACGATACAGTTCTCGTAGCCTGTCAGGTGCTTGACTTGGCCGGCGCATCCCCACTGTTTTGATTTATCTCTGTTGGTTTTTTGGTATAACACTAGCCTCGTTTTCCTGTTGCGTGAAGCACCCAAGCTGGAAGCGTCATGCATGGCATGTTACGCAAAGGAGTATTGCAAGAGTATACGCTGGCCCGTACCATAACGAGATTCGCAGGCATATCTTTGTACGACCATACTTGCGTTTGCAATGTCGAATCTGATCCCGAACCTCGTAAATGCCCAAATTCTAAGTTCTGTGGTTGAGCTGCTAGACGACGAGACGTTGTTGTTCGCCATTTCACACTTCTCAGCGTTCTGTAGCTCTGTTTCATTCGCGACCGTCGAGCGAGTCCTTCGGCAGCTATTCGGGGATCAATGGAAACTCTATTATGACGCATATACAACCCACTGTCGTGATGTCCTTTTATGCGAGTATCTAGCGGGTACAACGGGCAGATGTCATGGCCTCACTAGATATCGTGAAGAGAGTCATTTATGGGGCGCAGGATACAGCTTAGAAGTTCCCAATTCTATTTGTTATATCAATGGATTCGTGGTAAAAATTGGCCTGAAGACTCTTAACGCGATTTCATCCAGCTGTTACAATCGCGACTTCTCTTTTATACCTGGTGAACCGACAAACTGTGGAATTGATCGTATCTGGTTTGCAGAAAACGGAAGACTAGTGTGGATTCAGTACTATTCCTGGAGAAACAGGTTTCATAGGCGCTTGGATGATGACGACAGCAATAGATCTGGATCCTACGTGGATGCCGCGGGCGCTTCGCCTCTGAAGCTTGATGGGCAAGTCACTTTGGATGAAATGGCGCGTGGAACGATGGCTCCTCTGCTTGGACATCAACAAAGACACCCGCCAAGGATTGGAGACTACGGTCACGAACTATGGGACATTGCCGGAACTCCAGAGCCTCGATGCTTATGGTCCAGCTTTTGGACGTCACCTGCTCATCTTCCAGCGAGCAAAACTATGCGAAACCGACTCACCAGGACTTATGCTTCTCCGGTGGCGATTTCTGACAGAGATTATTGCGACGGCCACATACTACCCAAACTGAAACCGGTCATAACTGCTGGTGGTTATGTGCACTATGATGATCCGTGCAGGAGCACGCGAGGCCGTTGCGTAACAGAATCCTGTTTACGGCCCATCCGTTTTCTCCAAACTGTTTCGCCTTCAAATGTCATTGATATGATTCACTTCGAGCAGCTTGCGTTTCACAATCAAACCGAGTTGACAGACGCACAGCTGTCTTGCGATAATAAGTACTTGGCTGCAGTTTCCGAGTGTGCTCGATGGGTCGAATATCAAGGTGTGACGGCCACAACATGCGTACTTGCACTTTGGCTGGTGACGCTTCCGAGGCCACGATTACTGTGGGACAGAGGGGTTACTGGCTTGTGCCGAAAATGCGATTGGATCATCCGAAAGAACTGGTTAGTTGTTCATTGCTTAATTCACGGAACAACTGCTTATTCTCTCGAGTCTCCCGCTCCCGACCCAATCAATATAACGAATCTCGTTGGCGCATACTCTTTCCCTGTCATAAGGCTATGTGGCATTCGCAACAATGTGCTCGTATTCGATGGTCTGGGATCGCCGGTTTTCTCAATCGTGAGACTTACACAAAGCGCGTCGTCTGCATGGATAGCGCAGCCGATTCAGCTCTCCACTCGTTCCAACAACTTTAGCATCGATGAATCTATATGCTTGCAGTTAGAGACAACGAACTATATCCGGTTTTTGGGACAAAGATACCTTGTCAGCTGCACGGGCGACTTGTTCGATTTTGAAGCGATGGATGGAAACGGCCCCAGAAATATTCATGGAATCTCGCGTTCTTCTGAACCAGTGAGAATCGCCAACCCTATCATATACGACGAAGATTACGACATCCTTGCTCTGCGCGAGTTCTCCGCCGAAACAGCTATCGCCATAGGTTGTTTGCGCAATAAAACATCGCCGCTTTTGAGGCTCGTCCTTTTCACTCCGCACAAAGCTCGCGAATTGCGTTCGTACCAGAATATAGCGATACAAAGACTTGCGGTTCAGTTCATCGAGTTCTCTCCAAATGGACGTGCATTGTTTATTACTCCTACAGATTATGAGAAGGACGGCTGGATCATTACATTGCAACCGAGTTCTACTGCTCTCGAGCCTACTAAAAAATCTGATGTTCAATACGACTACCGTGTCTTAGAGATTCCAGCCCTGCCTCAAGTTGAAAAAAATGACGGCTTGTACTTTAGGCACCCGAAATTTCTATCAAAGGACGTGGTTGCCATTGTTTGGCGCGGAATTCAGGAAGATTATAAATCGAGAAGGGACGGCGGGCTCTGGCTGCATTTCAGTGCGTATGTGAGGCCCGTCCAAATGTTGCGGTTCAATGATGACCATGTGGAGCCTGATGCCGACATCGGTATGGTTTTAAACGAGACCACTGACGGCCTAGCGGGGTTGCCGCCTGAAATTATTAACAGAGCGAGTCAGTCATATAGGCGATGGATCGACATTCTTCAGGAGACTCCGCTCGGCAGCGAGTATAGAGAGAGCATAAACTGGACTGGAAATCGTGTCGCCATATCTCCAGGACGAAGGTTTTTGCTCTATGCTGCAGATCGCGTGCCAGAAATATCCGCGGCTCCCCATGTGGAAATGAGGGATCTGACAACATATTTGCGGTCAAGGTCGAGCACAGTGCGGCGCTCTGAGTCCGCGCTGTTCTACTGTTCGCGACTTCGAAAAGACTACCTGAGACCCCGTGTGGAACTGGAATGAAGCTGCTGGAGTTAACATTACCATGAGCTTTCGTGACTCTCTTCAAGAGGCATATGTAATCCGGATAAGCAATGAGGCTGGCTTTGAAACCAATATGAGATATCGGGTCGGAAGTGATGTGGTGTGTGCGAAAAACGCCGTTGCGATGCCAGCTGAGCACGTCTATGCCACCGCACTTTGGCAAGAGCTGCTACTCTGCACGAATGTCGTGTGCACCAAGCGTGATGGCCATCTTTACGAGCACCTCACGCATATCTATCGACAAATGTAATTCCCCAGGATAGTGACTCGTGACAGGAGTAGGCTCGTATGATGAGGTGCTGAGACTGCCCTTTGTGGGCTGACTAATGGGTCTTCAGTGGACTTGGACGATCAGACGAAGTGCTCGCTCAGTGATTCCAACATGTACATTCGTTTTGCTTGTAAAGTCAAGCGACGGATCAATCCACGCGCATGCAGAGCTCACTTGACGTAACATTTCGGCCATGATTCAGTGTCCCACTATTCTATAAAGTTGCAAAAGATCAGCCTTATCTATTGACGGGCCCACGAATTAACGCAACGAGAAATAGCAATCGCAGAAACTCAGAGTCCTTGATATTTTGGTCACCGCAGACCTACAGCATTCCATAGTCTTTAGTGTCCTCTGAGTTGGCGCAGCAATCGCGCAACCGACTGGTCTCATCCATGTGGGAGTTAGCGCAGACGCAACAGCGTCGTTGAGTGGTCCCGCGCCGACCACGCGTCTCGATATTACATTAGCCCCGCAGAAGGGCGACGATGCAACTATTGAACTCTATTGGCAGTGCGGCTGCACAGAAAATGACAGTCATCAGCGCCCTCAATATAGAGAAAACTACCTATCCGGTCATCTAGCGGGCGTCAGTAACACCTGCATTCCTGGACATAATATCGGCGAGTAGGCGCGTGGTCCCGCCTCGCAGTACACTCGGCTTATTTCTGCAGGTATTTTGACGCCATGGGTTCCTTGTCTGTTTCGTGTTTCGAGGAAGCTGTACTAACGGCTCATCTGACGCAGTAGTCACGCGTCATCAACGTCGTCGGATAGATGTCGCGAGTTCCAGAGACCGCCGCTCTTCTTCCGGTGCGTTTGATCAGAACAGATGACTGATACCGGCGGCCATTCGCTGCGTTGCCCCACCAGGGCTAATATTCCATCGACATTGACAGGCACCACTACATTCCGCACGAGCGATAGCAATGGGCATAATACCTGCTCGTTGCCGGATTACTAGTGGCAAGCATCGGCGCTACGGCTTACGTTCACCGTCCGGCCCTGCGACCTTGCGTCACGCCGTGCGTAGATCTGGGCTGGGTCCGCAGGGTTGCAGCACCTATCACATGTACTCTCGCGTCGGAAGTCGGACGATAGATAGACCCGCTAGCCTGATGGCGCTGTCTCGTATGGTGATGCTTGCTACCTTTGCATTTGGCAGTGTTGGCGCGCGGCTCATGCTAGAGCCCATTTGGTCCGGATCTGCTTCTTAATGGTAACAGTGCGAATCGACCGTGTGACATTGTGTCTGTTCAGGAGCATCACTATACACACCTCAAATCCATGTCACAAACAGTGTCGATAGCGGATTGGACTCCTGCTAAGAAGGAGCTGGGTACGAACGCTACCCACGTGTCTATACGTAGATACCGGAGTAAGAGTGTCGGATGGGTAGCGTAGGTTCCGCCGGCCTAGTCCTGTGCCCGGCTTTATGTCTTAGCTGGACCCTATGCTGTCATTGCGTTTTCTAGGGGCAGACGACGCCGGTTTGGCGACGTGCAGATGCCATTTCTTCAAGGTCTTTAGTGTTCTGGCATTCCAGCGTTCTGGCCTTGCCGCTTTCCTTGCGGTTGGATCGGCCACTGACACGCAGCATCCAGCTGTGTGTACAAAATAACTGCAGAGCTCGCGTCCGATCGCAGGAGGTAAAAAAAAATACCGATCACAAAGTCCCAATGGGACTCCTGCAGATTGCTTTTAGTCCGCTGGGGCACTAATAACGGCTGCCAGGTACCGCATTGGGATGAAGAATAGAGTGCCAATGACAGTGTATTTGGGCGACCCCTGGTAGATAGTCCAAGAGTTATGGCCACCGGGAGCATCATCAATTCTTGGCCACTCGGAGTAATTCGGCGTCGCAGGGGGCAAGCTGTCCCGCTGCATGGAACGGGCGGTGACATGGCGCGTGACGACCGAGCGTTGTCAAGCGATCAACCGGTATGGAGTCGACGTAATAAGCTGTTTCTTTGCACTGTGACTTTGAAAATGATGGGCCGGGAGCGTCGCCAAATATTGCTATCCTGGGTTGTCACCGGGATCCCACGTGCCGGCTGGGCTGTCAGATGCTGGCTTTAAGGGGCAGGCTGCAGTTGCCCGCTTTGCAGGCGCCCAAAGGCCGGCCGCTGTGGAGGGCCGCTGCGGAGACCTGCAGAGGGTGCACCCCGTCGCCGATCGAGTGCAGGTCTCCCATCTCCTTTCTCTATGGCCGCCATGTCTTCGCATTGAGGCGTGGAGAGTGTTGTGCCAAATTGCGGGGCTTTTGATCTGTTCGACTACCCTTTTGTTGTATTTGGCTCGATACGTACACATGTCGGTAAAGGTAATGGGATTGAGTGCCCGTGGTACGCGCACCGGCACTTGTCTCACATGGTACGAGTATTGGGCATGAGGCAGCATGCCGTGGCAGAATTGAGCGCTGGTCGGTCTCTGGCCGCGAACCGGGGGTTTGCGTCCGGGACACCCCCAGAAATTGCCCTCTTGAGACGGTATGCACGGGCCCTGCAGGACTTAAGAGCCGCTGCGCCCGCTATGTGGAATCCGCCGCTGTACGTGGAATGAAATGAGATCCAGACAGGCGGGCGGCCTTCGCGCTGTGCGGGATGTGTAGCGACTGATCATGAATGGTTCTTGATAACGTCCGATGGATACCACGGCACTATTCTTTAGTGCCAGTGCTTTGCCTGCATGCTGCGACGGCGTTTAGAGCGCTGCTGCCTCGGTTTTCGGTCCATGGCGCCCGGGCCCAGAATGGATTTCCCGCGGCTGTTTCTGCGCCATTGGGTTCCGAGACCTCGGAGATAGGGACAATGCGTTTACTTACCGCTATGAAGACTTCTGGTCGGCTCGCTTTCCACATCTTTTTTTTGGCGCAAGTACGAGCTCCTGCGTCGTCATTGCCTGGGCGACTAGCTGCCACGTGCGGGGATGAGAAAGAAGTCCCGCGACCGCGGACGTACTATGGCACTTGCAGTTGATGAGAAATAGGCCCACTATCATCACACCGACCTCTACTGCAATATCAGCATCCGGCCCGCCCGACACTAGGCCGACTTAACCCTAACGCGTCGGCCAGGCTAATAGTGGGCCCTCGTTGCGCACAGGGGTGAGGAGGCAAGCAGGTCGCGCGCAAGGCGTGGGTGATTTATTTGACCAGGATTTAGTCACGTTTGATCTGGTCCCGTTTATGTTCTGTGTCAATCCTAGGTCTTGGTTGTCTCGCCTCAACATCGCCGTCTAGCATCGCACGCTAGCAGCACCACAGATCATCACAACGAAATTGCTTTTTGTACGGATCTCAAGATTTACCACGCGGAATACCAGATTCGGCGCAGGCCAGCTGCGCGAGGTGCAGTCGGACCCTTTGAGCGGTTGCGTGGCCGCGGCGACCCGCGCACTGCCTTCGGGTTTTGGCCGCATGCAGGCCGCCAGACCCGCATCCGTATTTTATATTGTACTGGTCATCCCTGCCTGGCACTTGATCGCTCTTTTTTAGCTGGCTGCTAAAACTTCGCCGGCCGCCACCATTTTTGGGTTCTGGGTGGTTGTGTTGCAGCGAGCCTGTGGAGCTCGCCAGAGTGCGCGTATCTTTTGAAGGTGAGTAGCGTGTTCTATTTGGGGCACACGTCAGGGGGTGAGTTCGGTGTGATCTTTGGTTGGCGTGGTTGGTCTCGCGCCCGGTTGTATTGCTGGTGGAATGGTTTTGTGGGAGCTTTTGATTCTTTGACGCGTCGGAGGCTTCGCCTCGTCGTGGCCGACCAAGGAATGGCGTGAGGGGTCGTCGTGCAAATGACGTCAGGCCCGGGCGCGACGTGTGCCGACCAGTGGGTGCAATTTGTCTGCGTATTGAATCTTCCGGTCACTATCTGATTGTTTCGCCAGTTTCAAGGCGTATGTGATGCGTGGCATGATGCATGGGAACTAGTAGTGGCGCCATTGGTCGACGCGATGCGGTGACGCGGTCGGTATGATGTTAGAAGTCAACGAGGACGGCCCGTCGCAAACAGCGAAGTGATGCCTAGTGACAGGCGGCAGGTTGTCCGAGCCCGCTGTTAGCTGGCGGGCTGTAGCGGACCGCTGCCAAACCGCGTGCTACTAGCTGACGCCAGGCGACCCTGGTCCAACTGCCCTCCAAAAGCCTAAACACCATAGCATGCACCATCGCGGCCCCAGATCGATCTCGCTGCAATCCGGACGCCGGCATCTCCATGCCGTGATCACGTTTGTGCGATCGCGATCAGGGGGCTTGATGCCCCTGTACCGGTGGAGGAGTCTACCGTTAGTTCTTAGGGTCTGATTCTGGGTGGCCCGAGCTTGAGAATCGGTTCCGGTAACCAGACAGAAGCCATAACCGCCGCAGCCACGACCACTTGAATGAAACGCTTTTTTGCTCTACTTTAGGGTACATTGCCATGGACTGCAGTCAGGGGCTGGGTGGCGCGTGGGCGCTTGAGCGCCACCACTCCAGAAACCTAGCGCTAGCCCCTCTTGCCACTTGTTTATTGCCTTGTGTGTGGATATTATTTTCCCCGACTGTCCTGGTGACCGTTCTACCCTTTGTGGCCAAGCTTTGTGGCGTCTTACGACCCGCATATCGCTTTTCCAAGGGGTCGTGCATACCACCACACTATGGTGGTGACGCGCCGCACTACCGTGCGGCGCTCCGCTCCTGGCACATTGTTGACATGCCCCTTGCCGATCTGTGTTTTGATTTCGCAAAGGGGTTCGAAAGGGCAGAAAAGAGAGGTCGCGCGCTAGTGCCCAAAAAAATAATTAGCGCTTCCGCATACTGACGCGCAGTACCTAGGGACCGCTCTCGCCAGCAGCAGCGCGTGGTGACTATCGTTGAATAGGTTTTCGCTTCTAACCGCCCTCCCCCGCCATTCGCAGCAGTTACATTACACCACACCCCATCACGTCTACAATACGACTACCGTCCAACACATGACTGAAGACCTGGGGGTAGCCCCCCGCGTGAGCTCGCGCCTGTCGGGCACGCAGCGACTCAGCAATAGCCTTTCGCGACGCGTCCATCGCGAGGTGCGGTTTGGCGATTACGTGCTAGGGTCGACGCTTGGCCAGGGAGAGTTCGGCAAGGTCAAGCTCGGGTGGCGACGCGATGGGCGCCAGCCTGAGCAGGTCGCTATTAAGCTCATTCGCAAGGACACGGTGCCGCCTAAGAGCAGCCGCGAGATGAAGGTATTCCGCGAGATCAACGCGCTTAAGGTGCTGAGCCATCCCAATATTGTCAAGCTCGAGCAGGTGATTCAGAACGACAAATACATTGGCATTGTGCTCGAGTACGCGAGCGGTGGCGAGCTGTTTGACCACATTTTGACCCACCGCTATCTTAAGGACTCGGTCGCGTGCCGACTGTTTTCGCAGCTCGTTTCGGGCGTCTACTACCTGCACTCCAAAGGTATTGTACACCGGGACCTCAAGCTGGAGAATCTGCTGCTCGACAAGCACAAGAACATCATCATCACGGACTTTGGCTTTGCCAACAGCTTTCGACGCGACGAGGCCGGAGCCTACGACCTCATGAGCACGTCGTGCGGGTCGCCATGCTACGCGGCACCCGAGCTTGTTGTATCAGACCAGAAGTATGTGGGCCAGAAGGTTGACGTATGGAGCTGCGGAGTTATCCTGTACGCGATGCTCGCAGGTTACTTGCCATACGACGACGATCCCGCCAACCCGGACGGCGACAACATCACCCAGCTATACAAGTACATCACAACGACTCCGCTGACGTTCCCGGAGTATATCCAACCGCAGCCGCGGGACTTGCTGCGCAAGATCCTCGTGGCAGACCCGGCCAGACGCATCGACCTCAACAGCGTCAGAGCGCACCCGTGGCTGGCCCCGCACGTGCACTTTTTGTCAGTCACGCCGGCCGAGTGGGACCAAAGCTACCAGCAGTCTACGACGCACCAACTCAAGTACGGCGCGACGTTTGGCCAGGCCCAGGCTGGTGCCGGCGCTTCAGGTATTGCTCGCTCGCAGAGCGTCCAGGTGCGGCCAGGAGCTCGCCGCGGCAACCACTCGCACTCGACATCGACGTCGGCTGTCAACTCGATGCTTGAGGAGACTGACACTCCTGCCGAGCGGTCCAGCATGGCAGCAGCAGCTGCTGCTGGTGCAGGAACAGGACCGTTTACGCCCGCCCACAACCGCAGACACTCGGTCCAGGCGGCCGTCACAAAGACGGTCCGCGCACAGTCGCGCGCTCGGCTCGACAGCGACGATGTGGTTCACGACCTCCACATTCCCGAGGGAGACGGTGCTACCGCTGGCCAAGGCATCCATACAATTGCTGAAAATGAGAGCGCAGAATGTGCCGAGGAGTCCATGCCACCGCCTTCGACGAGCTTGCCGTCGGAAGGCATGGCCCCCCGCAATGGCAACCGCAGCACCACAAACCGCCTCCCAGCTGCCCGCAAGCCGCGTCCAACATCGTTCCAGCCCACCTCGTCCTTCGGCGTCTCGTCGCCCCACGACTACACCATCAACTTTCAACCCATGTCGTCAGAGCCTCGAGTGGCCCTCACGCACGGATCGGCGCTTCCCGGCGAGATCTCGCGGCCGTCGTCATTCAAATCCAACCACTCGACACACGCGCTGGCGAGTCTCACAGGTACGCCTACCACTGATGGCGTGTCTGCGTCGCCGTTCTCGTCTTCGGTCGACGTGACTAATGCAGCGGCCCGGCCGCCAACCCCGGACGATGGCGTCGATCCATTCCAGGCGCCCAAGTCGGCGGCCGCGGCGACCTCTCATGCGCCTGTCACGCCACCTCTTGGTTGCGACGACAGCAGCATCGGGGGTCAGCAACAGCCGCCTCCGGAGCGCTCCCAGCAGACCCCTGCCAAACATCAGTCTGTCCAACAGAAGGCGAGCCAGCAGTCCTCCACAGCGTCAGCCAAGCCCTCCAGGGCTCACCGACGCGGCACCGCCAGCATTTCCTACGGTGCGGACAAGTTCTTTGCCAAACTACTTGGTACAGGAACAGCCGACAAGACGACCCAGCCTTCGGCGCCTGCGAACAGAAGACACTCGGTCATTGTGCAGTCTAGCAACGCCCGGGATCCCCAGCCAGACACCAAGCGGTTTTCGCTGCTCAGCTTCTATTCAGGCTACAGTGCAGCCCCAGACCGGACGCCGACAAATGACAAGAATGAGAGCACGGCCTCGGTTGCATCTATCAGCTCAAGCGGCCAGCGCAAGGTCCTCGAGCCGCCGGCCAGCGACACGCTCGCCCAACGGCAAAACCGCGGAGCGGCTTATAGCCACAACTCGCCAGCGCCAGTTGCCTCGTCCAAACACGTGCGTACAGAGTCGACGTTTGTCAAGGAGCAATCGGCCGCGCGCAAGGTCGTCGAGTTTTTCAAGCGCAGGTCGCGCGCCAGCGCTGCCTAGACCAGCTTTCTTCACATTCGGGCGCCCGCCCCTCATTAATGTTCTTTTGGCATACCCCTCATACCCGCGTCTCTTTTTTTTATTATTCCTACTACTGTCTACGAACTCTCTGCGAACACTCATTTCCCGAGCGACACTGGGCATTCTAGACGCCTGAGATACTAATCAATCGGTTGCATGAATCATTTAGTTTCAGAATGCACTCTTTGCCAGGCACGCGAAACTTATGGCCAGGCGTTTCGCGATAGGTCCTTAAAGTTGCCATCCACTGAGTAGAGCCCAGGGCAACCCAATATATCGGAGGCGTCGTTCCCTCCAATGGTCTTGTTGCAGTCAGGATAGCTGGTTTTGATATTATTCTGCAATTTTAGCCCGCAGCCTTCCAGAATATTGGTTACCTGGAACCTGTCGCGAAGCAGTTACCAGGGGGTCTGAGACAGAGCCCTAGTTTCGTCATGAAGACAGCTTTGAAACAAACTCAAGACTCTGCCAGCAAAAAGCGCGCGTCGATCACCAAATCAAATACATTGTGCAAGCGTTTTTGTCGTAGCAAGCACGGTAATAAAATATGTACAAAATAGCGCAGTATGCTTTATCGAAAGTGAACCTACTGCTGGTTCGTCTGGTCGGCCTGCGGCTGCTGCTGCTGCTGAGCAAACGACGCAAGGGCCGGCTTCTGGAAGTTGAGCGTATCCATGTTCTGGCCGGAACTGCGCATGTACTCGCCGATCCGCAGGTTCGTAGCGAACAGCTTAGCGACACACCGGTCCACGCATGCGGTCTCGCCCTTGTTGAGGTCCTCCTCGCCGTACCAGGGGGGAATGCATTTGGTTTTGCACGAGTTGAGAATGCTGCTGTTAGCGGGCTGCGCCTGAGTGAGAGTTTTGAGCAATCGGGTATCTTCGCGAGAATAACAAAACCAAGGTCCCCTCGCGATTCCCGGTTTCACTGAATGGAGACGGCCACTTACTTGCTGAACAAGTAGGTCAGCGACTCGACTTCGAGCTCCGCCATGCGGATCTTCTCCTCGTCCACTTCCAGATTCGCGTTGAACCCTCCATTTAAGCTGAAAAGCGACATGCTGCCGTTGACGCCCGCGAAGTCAACCCCGGCCACTGCACTTTTCTTTTGTCAAAGCGTGGTTGTTGCACGGCTGGTTATAAACCAGATGTGCAACATATATACTGGGTACAATCGCCGATTGCCCAGCTACTTCTGCCGACTTCGGACTTTAGCAGTCGGTAGTGCTACAGAGTCTTTTGCTTTTACGGTGCTTGTCTACCGTTCCTCCGCCCAGCTCGAACAACATAATTGCATGCAATATATCCTTATCATTAGGTTGGCCGCCGAGGCGGCATGATGCCTCCCGCTTACAACGGGTTTCGCTGGAGCCAGTTGAATGAGTTGGTCTTAAAGGCGTCTGGCGCAATTGGCGCGTCGTTCTGGCCCCGGGTCTTGCCCGTCAGGCGGAAGTCGCGCTCCATCACTGCGATTAGTACCAGTGGCCACACTTGGAATATGTTGTCAAAACTTACGCTGGCGCTCAAACTGATCAAGACGGGTACGGTCGCGCTTGCCCTCGTTTCGGAAGGCGTGAATAACCGACAGACCGCCGCCACCAATGGTGATCAGCTGTTGTTAGCGCGATACTCCTGAAGTCATGTCGTGCAGATTCGAGTCGGTATAGCTTGTTATTTTTTGTCACTACAAGCTCGCGCTATAGCAACAGGTACTCGCTGTGTGTATTCGTCGCCTGCTTTCCTTGAGCTGCAGACAATGAATCAGAGCGTGCTGCGTGGACCGTGGGCCTGACGAAGTCCCGGACTCGCTTCCCGAAGGTTGCGCTCTCCAATATTGACAGCAAACTTACCGTCAGCATGACACCATACGGCAACAGAGCCTCGAATGGAACCGGCATTTTGAATTCAGATGGGGATGCTTCCTGTTGAACACACGTTGTGTCGTCGAGTTCAATTTGCAGCTTTTCGATTGGTTTGAGAATGTGATTTAGAGGTGCAACTTAAAACTATGAAATACAGTTAGTGTTCCGTTCACTCCCCTCCCTGCTGCTAACGTAAGTTAAACAATCCGATCAACGCTTTACCCTACAGCTTCCAGTCGGCTACTGTGTACAATAGACGTTGTCATGTGAATATCTGAAATGGTTGGTGCGTAGATTGTCGACCATGACTGGTGTATAGGTCGGCCAAGAATTGTTGTCCTAACAAGGGCAAACACTCCTTACGAGCGATCTTCAAACTTTACGTGTTTATCGCCAGCTAATCTCCAGAACCGTTACTTCCAAACCCCTCCAGAAACCTACAACTTCAAAATGCGTGTCAGAAGCACTTCTATTAAGTACATTTTTGAGCCGCCTCACGACGGTCTCGTTCATAGATACATGACTGGTTGGTTATCGTGAGTCGAAAATCAGAGCGCGTTTAGATGTTCGAGGGGTAGAGCATGACACGGACAGTGGCGCCGAAAGTCTTGGCCGGGAGGTTCTTCTTGAAGTTGGCACGGACAGCACCCGAGTTGCCGTGGGTCCGGGTGATCTTGCCCCAGATGACACGGATCTTGGTACCGCGAACCTCCTTGGTGGCGCGGTAGACGTAGGCAACACGCTTGCCAAGGTAGAACTCAGCCTCCTTGGGGGTCGAGACACCCTCTGTAGTTAGTATTCCGTGCTTTGTAAACTTGTGTAAACTCGCGTTTGGGCCCCGTTTCAGGTGACAGCCCTCTTATACAAACGTAAACAAGACCAAATCCGCAAACCACTTGCGCGAGTACTAACTGCTATCATCTAATGCGATGATCGCAGTTATCGCACAATACACTGTCCGCGAATATTGTATTCGCCAAACTCTCCTAAAACCACAGCAATCCATGTCGTTCCAGTCCACATACCAATCTTCATAAGCGAGACATTCGGGTTGTTGTTGCGCTTCGAGCGCTGGTACGAAAGGTGCTTGCCCTTAACGTAGAGACGGTGAGACTCGGCCATTTTTGTTGATGTGTGTCGTTGGTTGTCTGTCCGATACTCGAGCCTTGATACCTTGCAATAAGCCGAGTGGGCACTCGTGGCTAGAGTCTACGACGGGTACATTGCAGCACGGCGGAGGGGTGAATTGCCTGTGCCGAATTGGGTATGTTAGGGCTTTGGTCTGAGCCCTAACTTTTGCGCGTCACAAACAAGATGTGCATTAAATGCAGTGGAACCCGCATGAGACAGGTTAAAATGTCTGCGGTGCAGCGGGAAATTTGTAGCAAATTTGTAGGAGGGGCTTGGCTGTGGAGTGTGTAACAGAGGACGGAGTGGTTGCAGGGAAAAAATGTGGTGGCCGTATATAACTCGCGTAATAGATCCTAGTGGCAATCATTTATAGACGAGCAAAGTCAAGCCCGCGCTGGAGTGCCACCACAGAACGTACCAGAAGTACGTTCAAAGCGCTACAGCCAGCTTCTGACACCGCAGGATGCAGCGGCCTCTGCAGCGCTTTGCTCTGGCAACGTTGCACGGCGTAAAAAAATTTCAGACTGTATCGGGCAAGGGTTGTCGTCCAGCTCGAATATATAAGACCTGTCCTCGACAGTGTTTTGCTCCTCATGACGACGTACTTCATAGGATCATTTCTATAGGTCACGTCCTTCTATGAGCTCTTCATAAGAGCCACAGAATCCAACCTGGTTGATGAGATGGATACCTGCACGTCCTAGAGTGAGGCTGTGTTCTGTTTGGGGGATGGCTTCGGCCCCTCCCATCTGCTTTTGCCTCCCGTTGTGGTATTTAGATTGTCGCCTTTATGGAGCTGCGATACCTGTTTTTCCGTGTCCTTGTGGCGCTGGCTAGACGGTCGCTGTCTCGTCGGGTGATTATTCTAAAGCATACCCGTGGAGGAGCGATGATCTCGACCCTTTGCATGTGCCTCTCCGGAGGAGTTGCACTGGGTGGACGTGTATGGCTGTCTGACAGGTTTCTTTCTGCGAAGGATTGTTGATTTATGGTGCTAGTGTTTCTTTGCAGTGCGTTTTGTCATGAGGCTGTCGACTACTGTTTTGTCGGCTGGACCTCACTCGCTATTGCAAGGGTTTGCGATATCGTGTGAAGTCCATGTGCTATAAATACGAAGGTATATGTGTTGGTACTGAATGCTGGTAAATGCTCTAGTGACAATATGGGTTAATGTAGTGCGTGCGTTGTATTGGCACGATGCGTATGTAGTTAGCGGTATTCGCGCTGTCGGGTTGCAATCCCGAGAAAATTCGTGCGGCGTAAACGCGTGGGGGTCAGGCACGGCTGACCGCGCCATACATAATACCAATTCCGTGGTTGGTCGGTCCTGGACGCACATAGACACGCGATGGCAAAGAAGGAGATCGAGTGGAGCGAGATAGAAAAGCACACTAGCAAGAAAAGTTGCTGGGTCGTGATTTCTGGCCAGGTGTACGACCTGAGCGGGTTTCTGGCCGAGCACCCGGGCGGAGCGAGGGCAATTCTCAAAGTAGCGGGGACAGATGCAACGGAAGAGTTTGAGCTGATCCACCCGGCCGGGACGCTCGGCCAGTTACCAGCCGAGTGTCTGCTCGGAGTTGCTACGGGAGAGCCTAGTACAAAGACGGAGGAGCCTCCAAAGAAGAACGACAAGGGGTTCCAGCTGCCGGCTCTGAGTGCTCAGCTCAATATCGACGACTTTGAGAACACCGCAAAGCACCTGCTGAGCGCCAAGGCATGGGCATACTACTTTTCTGCATCGGACGACCTCGTGACCAAAAACTACAACAACGATATCTACCGCAGGGTGCTTTTGCGACCGCGGATATTCAAGGATGTGGAGACCGTGGACATTACATCCAGCATCGCTGGGTACAAGACGGCCATGCCAGTGTTCGTGAGCCCGGCAGCCATGGCGCGTCTGGCTCACCCAGCTGGCGAAAAGGCGATTGCCGAAGCGTGCGGACGCGCTGGCGTTGCGCACATGGTCTCCAACAATGCCAGTATGCGCTTTGAGGATATCGTCGCCGACCCGCTCGGCAAGCCCGGCCAGAAGTTCTTCTTCCAGCTCTACGTGCAGACTGAGCGTGGCAAGTCCGAGGAGCTCCTGCGGACAGTCATCCGAACAGGACGCTGCCAGGGCATCGTGCTGACGCTGGACGCACCTGTGCCCGGCAAGCGCGAGGCGGACGAGCGCGTCGCCAACGAGGGCCTGCTATTCAGCGAGAACTCGGGAAGCTCGAGTGCCGACGCGTCCCAGGGCCTCGGTCGCGCCCTTTTTGCCGGCACGTCGCCCAAACTCACGTGGGCCGACCTCGCATGGCTCGGCAAGCAGCTGCCTGAAGGCATGCCTATTATTCTCAAGGGCTTGCAGACGTATGAGGATGCGGTGCTCGCAGCCGAGGCGGCTCCGCAGGTTACAGGCATTCTGCTGTCGAACCACGGCGGCCGCGCCATGGACCAGAGCCAGCCGCCGCTCATGGTCCTTCAGGAGATAAGGACGCACGCGCCCCATGTGTTTGACAAAATCGAGGTCTACGTCGACGGCGGCATCAAACGCGGCACTGACGTCGTCAAGGCACTGTGCCTGGGTGCCAAGCAGGTCGGCATCGGCCGTCCCGCCCTCTTCGCGCTCGCAGGCTACGGCTCGGCCGGTGTGTCCCGTGTCTTGGAGATCCTGGAGCAGGAGATCGCGACCGCCGTGCGTCTACTGGGGTGCAATTCTCTCGTAGAACTCGGGCCCCGGCACGTAAACACGAGGCAACTAGACGCGCTCGTCTATGCCCCGAAGCTGTAAGTGCCAGTGTGCGCATTTGCGCAGCAATTTGCACGGCTGTGTCCAGTTAGACTGTCTCGGGGCAGTGTGCCGAACGATGATAGCATTGTACTTGGAAAGCGCCTATTATACTGTACTTGTCTCTATGGAGGCACCTACGCAATCAATCCAGCATAGTTATCCGTTGTCTAGTATCCAACACTTCACCGCAACATCCAAGTTGCCGCGACTCGGGACCTGAGCGGCTCATTGTCAGGGCAAGGTAGGTATTTCGTCAACCCATTGTACGTTAAAGTAAAACCACAGACAAGGTATCACACACGCATAGAGCAGAAATGCACGTCCTGCTGACAAACGACGACGGCCCCCCTAGTGATGCGGCCTCGCCGTACGTTCACTACCTGGTGCGAGAGCTCGAGACGCTCGGCGGCTGGGACCTCTCGATTGTTGTCCCCGACACCCAGCGGTCTTGGATTGGCAAGGCACATATAATCGGCAAGAACGTCACCGCCAAGTACATCTACCCGGGCGCGGTGGGAGAGCCCATTGAAGCGCCTACTACCCAGCCTCGAGCAGATCGCAAGGGCGAGTGGACTCTTCTCGACGGCACGCCGGCCTCATGCGCCAACATCGGCATTCACCATCTCTACAAGGAAAAGGGCCCCGTCGACCTTGTGATCTCGGGCCCCAACTACGGCCGCAACTCGTCTGCAGTGTATATCATGTCGTCTGGAACTGTGGGAGCATCTATGGAGGCGGCCCTCAGCGGCAAGAAGACCATCAGCGTCTCGTACGGTTTCGAGTCGCGCCAGCACAACCCGGCTCATATCGCCATGGCGTCCAAGATCGCAGCAAAGCTATGCAAGTACCTTTACGACAACTGGGACTCGCGCGTACAGGTGTACACTGTCAACATTCCCCTGCAGGACTCTCTCAACGAGAAGACTAAGATTGTGTTCACTGACATTCTCAATAACCAGTGGAACTCGGTGTTTGTGCCATGGGACGAGTACGAGGCGCGCAAGCAGCGCGGCGAGTACGAGAGCGAGAAGCACCCGGATCTCGCCAGCGATGGCGGTAACCGCGACGAGCGCCTGGTGCAGTTCAAATGGAAGCCGGATTTCCCGACTGCCGAGAAAACGTTTGAGGCGGCGCCGCCGGGCACGGATGCATGGGCTCTCCGGGAGGGCATGATCAGGTATGTGCACTGTCATTGATGAGCTTAAGCACAAAAAACAACTAACCAGCAGTGTAACCCCGCTGAGAGCAGTGTTCCAGGGCGTAGACGTCAAGGGAGAGATCAAACTGTAAGTAACGTCCGTAGCATAACACGTTTTTTCTCATTTCTGTACGGCATATACTCACGCGGCAGAGATGGCGTGTCCAACAGTAAGACGGACATGACGGCGGTTGTGCGCACCGACGATGCATACGTCGGGCACCTGTGGCGCGACGCACTGAGACAGCGGGGCATTGCTATCACGACACGCCGCGACCAGGTGCCGGGCAAAGTCTTTGAATACGCCGACTACGACGACCTCGACTTTGACCGTCTTGGTGCTGGCGACCCAACTTATCTCGCGTGCTCGTACATCTACCGGAAGAGCCTCATCCGCAAGCACTACCTCACCAATACAGTCGCGGTGTACACCGCCAAGAACCCGCAGTCGGCGCTCAAGCGGGCGTATCCGGAGTCGTACACGATCGAGGTGGACTATGCCGAGTTCCTCGACGACGCGCTGGACGAGGTGTATGAGCTGCGCGATGCCGTGAACGCTGGCGACCGGGTGTGGATCCTCAAGCCGAGCATGAGCGACCGGGCTCAGGGTATCCGTGTTTTCACCAGCATCGACGGTCTTCAGGCCATTTTTGACGAGTTCGAAGAGGGGAATGTTTCTGATGACGACGATGACGACACGGCCGACGATGACACTCGTGGAGTCATAACCTCGCAGCTACGCCACTTCATCGTGCAAGAATACATAGCCGACCCGCTACTTCTTCCGTCGTGCGACGACCGAAAATTCCACATTCGTACATACGTGCTGGCGTCAGGCGCCATCAACGTCTATGTGTGGAAGCAAATGCTCGCGCTGTTTGCGAGCTCCCCCTATGACAGACCCACGCCAGCCAGTGGTGATGTGGTCGATGACCTCGCGAGCCACCTCACCAACACGTGCATCCAGGGTGAGCTGCAGGACGACGGCTCCGTAAGGAACTTCTGGAGGCTCGACTACGATGGAAAGGATGCGGTATTTGGCAACATCTGCGAGGTGGTTGGCGAGCTCTTTAAGGCTGCAGTGTCTGTCGACCGCATGAACTTCCAGCCGCTCCCCAATGCATTCGAACTCTACGGCCTCGATTTCCTCGTGCGCGCCAACGGCTCTGTCACGCTGCTCGAAGTCAACGCGTACCCAGACTTTAAGCAGACCGGCAGCGGGCTCCAGGATCTGGTGCGCGACCTGTTTGCTGCCACCACAGATGAGGTGGTCGTTCCATTCTACGGTGGTGCCCGCTCGACCCATAGAGATCTCGTCAAGGTTCTGTCGCTCGATCTGAGTGGCGGATGGTAGGCTTCCAGTGGCAAGTCTGCGTATTCCTAGTCCATTGGGTCCCATGCGCTTATTGTACATAGCTAATATCACTAAAAGCTAACCGTATCCACATAACATTAATCGTACAGCGCTAAATTAGCATGCCAAGGAGCCCTATCATGACACAACGGTGCTCTCTCGCGTGGGCTCAGCAACAGTGTCGCCCTCAGGCTTGGCGGACGACTCGGTTGAGTCCTTGGACGTCGACTGGCACGGATCCGATCCGATCTCCCAGTACAGGTCGTCCTCACCGGCCATTTCAAGGCACCACCGGTATACCTGGCGCTTGCGACGCTCGGCCCGCAATAGGCCGCCCCGGACAGCCACCATCGACCGTACAAACTCTTCCATTCGCTGCTGTACAATCTGTGCGAGCTGGCGCGTCTCCTCGGCTGACTCGCTCGACACACCAAAGTCACGGTCAATGTGGATTTGCGGGGGCGCAAAAAACGGATCCATCTCGCTCGACGCCTGGTTCCGCGTCGTCATGCGCCGCGTGTTCGGCCCACTTCCATTGATACTGCCATTCGCATCGCCGTTGGCCGTCCCGTTAGCCTCTTCCTTGACGGGAGCCTCTCCGTTGGCGTCCTCGCTCTCGCCCTCTTGCTCGTATATGGGCAGGTTCAGCTTCTCGATGTTCAGGTACGTCGGATCATCGCCCAGAAATACTGACATAAGCTTAGCCAGCTTGACCACATGCTGCTGCTCCTCGAGAATCGTGTCGAGTGCCTCGCGCGCCAGGCCTCGCAGAGTGTCGCTGGTATATGTCCTGGCGATCGCCGGGTGTGTCGGCAGTTGTGAGGGGTGTGTAATTGGAGACAGCAGGTCGCTTAGGCTGATTTCTGCATATGGATTATCCTCGCCGCCCTCTTCATCCTCATCCTCGTCCTCGTCCTCCACTTCACCGTTTCTCAGGTCCTCCTCGTAAACGGTCTTTCTCCGCTTGTAGATGATCGGTCTCTTGTGACCCTCGTACTCAACTAGCTTGATGCCGTACCCCTCTGTCGCTGGTGGTGCCTCCAGCCGGCCCCGGTACACTTCTCTGGCGCTCCGCTTGAGCTTGTTGCCGCGATTTGTCGTGGCCGTGCCTATGTACTCGGCTTCGCTATCTGACGCATCGTCGGCGGCATCTAGTGCCTCTTTGAACCGGCTGGTGTTAGATTCGCGCTGTGTGATCATTTTGTGAGGGGCATGATCCCACCATCACTGGTGGCATGACCCAATCTGCTCGAACAAAAACGTGTGTTTTGACAGAGGTGCAACAACTTCAGATTGCGTGAAACTCCTGGCGATAACATTTGTGCCAAGACGCCACCGCCCGCCCCACTCTCTCGATGTTTCTAAAGTATACTTACTATATCTCCTCTAAAGTGTGTTGGTCGACCATTCCCAACGTCCTGGATTGCTTGACGGCTCGACAGTAGAGCTTCGAAGCGTGGTTCTCCGTTTGTCGAAGTGGAGAGGCAGCCTATACAGCCGTACGGCGCATATGGAGCGGAGAGTCCTAGTAATGCATCATGTAAATGATGTGAGTTTTATATAATTATATTGCTCGGGGTATTAAGGCTCCGTAATCGGAGGTGCCACAGCCGCTTTCAAGTAAGGCAAAGCAATGCGCATAGCATTCAGATTATAATGCTCTTTTGCAGCGGTCGCGAGAGGACAGACGGGTCAATCTGATCGCAGCTGGTGTCGCAAACGGACCGTTCTTGACAGCGTCATTCTGAGCTCCAGGTGTGTGGCGTAGGTGGCCCGGCGATAGTGGTTATCATAGTCTACTATTATCCCTTCAGCTCAATGAATTGACCGAACCCTGAGTGAAGGTGTCATCATGCTGTTTCACACTCGGTCGAGCGCGTCGCTGGGCCGCAGGTAGTCTCTTCGCAAGCGCAGACAATAATCCAGCGAGTCTTCAGACCGACGGACTCTAGTCAAATTCCGGGACACCGACGTTGCAAGGTCCCGCATTTCCACATGGGGCGCAGCGTTGATGTCAGGTAACCGATCTGCACCATAGGGCAAAAACCTGCGGCCTGGCGACAGTACTACTCTCGTCCCCGTCCAAGAGATGGAACGGCAGTACTCAGAACTGCGCGGGACCTCCTGGAGGATATCAAGCCATCTCTTATATTCCTGACGCGTGCGATCTCTAATATGAGCTGGTAATCCTTGTAAGCCTCATCATGAGCACCTCTATCGATAGTGTCACCAATGTGTGTGGCATCTGTCTCAATGCGCGTGTCACTAAATCGCACTACTTGCATAGCTCCCAAATAACCGTTGGAGTCGAAATACAAACCGCCATGACGACTCTTGGGCTTCTGGTTGACACCGCGCCATACTATGGCTATTATATCCCTTGATAGTTTCGGTCAATAGGCTGATAATGCGCGCTTGGAACTAGCAGAATACTACAGTCTGCCGCAGGCAGCTTGTGCCTGCCATTGTCAGCTCAGAAAAAAAGTTCATTACACTATGTACATAACATTAAATGCAGTCATTTAGCCACTGGAACCCCGGTTTGTCGTTATCAGGAAGTGGCTCTAATCGTTCAATCGTTGTCGAATAATGATCAGACAATTTGCTGGTTCGCAAACGGCGAAACGAGGTCGTCGACAGGCAGGCCGTCATGCTGTTGCTGCATCATGAGAAACTGCGACAGGACGCCCGACTTCTCTGTCACAGGTAGGATCAGCCGGAACGCATCATTCGCGTTAAGGTAGTACCGGTGCAGCCGCTTACTTCGCATGAATCCCATGTTCTCGTACAGTCGCATCGCGATCTTGTTGGTGACCTCTGTCTCAAGAACGATCTCGTCGGCGCCCTTGGACTTGAGGGCATCCACCGCCAACGTGATGAGCTGCTTGGCGATCCCGCGGCCACGATAGTCCTTCTGCACTGCCAGCATGGCGATGTAGCCCCTGTTCCTGACCCCGCGGTGCGGTTTGAGGCTGCAAATGATCACCCCGACGGGTTCATCTCCGGAGAACGCCAGATAGCACAGATCGGGCCACGAGTAGATGAAGTACCGGTACACGTAGACTGAATAGGGCTCCGACAGATCCGCCGCGACCAGACGTTCAACCACTGCGAGTTCCTTTTCATCTTGGTCTGTTTGGTATGTTCTGTATGTGATAGACGGTGAATTGTCCGTCATTGTGCTGTTGAAAGTGTATCCGGACGTTTTGGGCGCCGAAGGCTCGGATCCGAGCATAATTATGGTGATACTAAAAATGAGCAAAACTGAAAAAAATGAAAAATCTGCCCTTGCGTCAATCTGGTCTACAGACTTCGATATCCTCATACGACCGGTTTTATTTCGTTCTATGTCGGGCCGGCCACGACTACATGCGCCTCGATTTAACGGCGTGTCCGAACAGGAGAGGTAGTCGTGGCCGTTCTTCTTCAGGTGGTGCTCGGGGTCCGTGGCCCGGCCCATGGCCCACAACTGGTGTTGGACCCGCGGGCGTGGACGCGGTCCACCACTCGGCGCCACGCATCCGTCTGTTCCTGAGACCGCATGCCGGGCACGCTTGGCAGGCCGCCCGACCCCGGCGTTATGAGCGTCGCCTCGCTGATGACCAGCGTGCCCTCGAGGCCCGCTGCTCGTAGTACTCGGCGACCGTCTCGCTCGGGACGTGGTCCTTGGACCGGAAACGCGTCAGCGGGCACAGGGCAATGCGATGCTTGAGCCCGGTCTTGCCTACGCGAATAGGCCGCAAACCTGTTTGCAGCTCTGCTCATTGTGGTTTACCGTGTTAGTGGCAGTATTGCAGGACGGGCCAGAGTGGTCCGCCGCTGTTGGGCTCGGCTCACCGGTGCAGGAATCTACAGTTTAGAGTTTGGCAGTGGCTTTCCGTCGAGTGCTACTGATTTGTGGGGCCGCTGATCCTCCAGACCCCCGTTGCAACCGCTTCGCGGTTGAGTGGTCGGGAGTAGGGGGAGAGCTGAGCCTAGGGGTAACGCGGTTGGGGTGGAGCTCTGGGACCGGTGCCAGCACACTTCAGCGGTAGTCTGCGGACCCGGGCGCGTCCATGTTCGGCTGGCATCCAGCGGGCCCCCGGGCCGTTTGCACGGCTGCCGCCCCCCTGCATGGTCTGTCTCGTTTTCTTGCCGGCCCTGCCTCAGCCATTCAGTCACACAGCCACAGGGCACCCCAATCTCAACCGCGAAGCGGTTGCCACGGGGTCTGGGGGCAGACCCCCCAGGAAAGCAATGCGCAAGCCAGGGCACAGTTCCCCGGAGCGCAGAAGTCTAACTGTATTACCACATGCAGTAGATATGGTCACGCCGTAGATGCAGTCCCGCCCAATCAGAAGGGCCGGAAGCCCAAGTATCATCACAAAGCTCGGTTTTTTAACTGCGATCAGGTACAGCCATCACTGGACGTCAGCATAAGACATACTGATCAGACGTGAAGCGCGTCGCGTCTTTGCGTGCCAAACAAGTCAAAGCCGAGCAGGAAATTCAGTACCGCAGAACTCCCGCAATGTCTTCGTTCACGCCCGTCACTGAGGACGGCCGGGGCGCCACCGCCGACGCGAGCGTCGACTCGAGCCTTGCCAACGTGGTGGCCGCCGCGACTGCCGCGACGCAGCGCGCGGAGCAGGAGGCCGCCGAGAAGGAGGTCGCGGCCGCCGCGGCCGCCGACGCGAGCGGGCTCCACCACAAGAAGGAACGCCGCCACATCAGCCCCGGCGAGCGCCTCGACATTGCGCGCACCCTCAACGAGTTCAAGCACTACTTCGAGACCAAGTCGCAGAAGGAGTTCTTCCGGTTCATAATCCAGAAGCTCGAGGAGCGCGGCGTCACGAGCGGCCGCTCGCCCGAGTCTCTCCAGAACACGGTCATCCGCTGGGTCGACACGTACGACGACGAGGACAAGCACCAGTCGCCGATCGTCGAGACGTACCACAACATCATGCGCGACTTTGTCAACATTGTGCACCGCGTGCGTGACGAGAAGCGGCGCCTGCGGACGCCCAAGCCGGACCACCCTGGCGGGCCGCACTCGTCGGAGATCTTCGCCGAGGCCGACGTGGGCGACGGCGTGGACGGCGACGGCTCGCCGCGCGTCGTCAAGCGGCTCCGCATCGAGCACGCCGACTCGGCCGAGCTGTCGCGCGTCGCCGAGCTTGTCGAGCAGATTCACGAGTTTGTGCGCCAGAACCCGGCCACCAACGACGCCATTGTCAACCAGCTCACCGCCCAGACGGCGCTGCAGGAGACGCAGGTGCAGCGTCTGACGGCCAAGATCGACGACGTCACGAGCCAGCTCGCGCAGGTCATGGAGACGGTGTCGGGTCTGTCCGACGTCGTTGCCCGGCTCGCCGAGGCGGCCGCCGGCAAGTCCAAGGACGAGAAGTAGCGCGCGGGATGTTGGCGGCCGTTTTGAGCCAGCGGAGGGCGTTGGGGCATTGGTGTAATGTATAATTTATCGTTAGTATGGGTTTGTTTGTCTGTGCGTATGGGGCTTTTGATTCCTGGGGGCGCTGCCCCCAGACCCCCGTAGCAACTGCTTCGCAGTTGGTTGCAGCCGGAAACGGTAATGTCGACACATGAAATGAGTGAATAGCTACCTAATACTAATCGCTGATACGGAGGACGTACTTGAGAGCGCTGTTTTTGCCGGCACGGAGATCCGCAAGCGCAGTCTGTACACCCTTGAGCCCACCGGGGACCACCTCGTAGGGGTGTGGAGCGAACCAGCCCTCGCTGAGGCCGCGAGCAAGGTAGCGGATCCACACATAGGCAAAATCCTTGTCGTCGGTGTGAGATGTGCCGACGGCAGAGATGTCGGTGCGGACGCCTGCCGGGACCTTTCTGTCCGGGACCTTGCCGTCAACCACGCACACCAGGCCGGTGTCCTTGTCGACGACCTGGCATAGAAACTCAAAGACGTCGGCGTCCATGATGGCATTGAGCGCGTGGCGAAGTTTCTTGCCCTTGGGAACAGCCGCCTCGATACCAGACCGGACGGCAGGGAGGCCGTCGCGGTAGTCGAGCACCACGTCGCCCTTGGACTCGTCGATGAGACCGCGCACAAAGTCCTTGCCGCGACCAGCGACGGCAATCACAGGGTGGATGTCGGCCTTCTGCAGCATTTTGACGGCAAAGGCGCCAACGGCCGTCGAGGCACTGTAGATGAGAACACCGCCCTCCGGCCGGGGCGACCCCGGCTTGCCGGCCACCCATGGCTCAGGCAGGCCGAGGCGAGCAAACAGCGCCAGCGCGGCCGTCAGGGCAGCCAGCGGAAGAGTGGCCGCCTCCTCGAACGAAACGTTGTCCGGGATGTGCGCGGTTGTGTGCGCCTCGCCGATTGAGTACTCGGCGAAGCTGCCGTGCGGGCTCGTCATAACATGGAACGACAGCACGCGGTCGCCCTTCTTGAACTCGACTACGCCCCTTCCGACCTCGTGTACGATTCCAGCGATGTCGTCGCCTGAGTTGGAGCCATTGAACTTGCCGCCCAGCCACTCGGGAATCTTCCAGTCCTTCGGGTTTGTCCCGCTCACAACCGTCTTGATGAGGACCTGGCCCGGTCCCGGCTTGGGGATCGGTGTCTGGTGCAGGGCCACCTCCACGGTGCCGTTGTTGACTGAGACGAGCGCTTCTTCCATCTTTTCGTATACCGTCTGTGGCCGTCTAAAATTGCAGCTTTTCTTTCTCCCTATATATTTCAAAAGTGTATTACAAACCACCAGGTCTGCAATGTCTTACAAATCTCGCATGGCTCATCTGATAGCCAGCCGCACTGGATTGCACCACTGCCCGGATGGCGCTCTGGCTGCGGGGTCCGGTGATCCGAGAACCAGAGTACCAGCGGTTGTCAGCCGTGCGTTGGTCCTCATTTCTGTTGTACCCCCTCCCGCCTTGGGCCCCCAGATGCCGACACCATTCCAGTCGCGCAGCGACTGCTACGGGGGTCTGGAGGCAGAGCCCCCAGGAAAGTACAGCAAAACTATAAACGGGGAAAGCAAGGGATCGTCTGCAGACGGTTGCCATGGTACCGCGCAGCGGGGCAGCCCGCCAGAGACCCCAAAGCTATCCGCAACTATATGCTGCCAGGTTTTGCAGCATATAACGCGACAGTGCGGCTGAACAGGTGCCCACATGGCCCCCGGGGGGACGGGCGGGACAGCCGCGCGTGCAATCGGATTTGGGCTCAAATGGGGCTGCCTCGCGACATCGCGGTGAGCAAACGGCCCGACCGGTAAATGGACGGGGGCAACTGAGGCTGCACACAGCGCGGGACATGGGCATCGGATGACAATGAGCACGATGCTAACCGTGTGCAATGCGGTGGCGGGCACGACGGCGTCCGCCAGCCCGGATCGGTTTGTGAGGTGAGTGGCGAATGCCGGCAGCAGCGTGGAGACGCACCCGAGACTGACAGCAGCGTGGATGACTTGAAGGCGTGGATCGCCGAGACCCAGGGCGTGGACGCGGGCTCGCAGCTGCTGCTGACGCAGCGGGGTGCCACGCAGCTGAAGCTCGAGGCGATATCGTACGGCCAGGTTGTATTTGTATTCGACCGGTCGCTGATAGGGGCGGCGAGTGCGACGGACCAGGCGCTCGACAAGGACGCGGGCGCGCGCGAGACGGTGTCGCCGCCGCCGGGGCCCGTGGCGGGCACGGGGGCCATGGTGAACGTGAGCCAGACGTTTCTGGCGCGGGCGCAGTGGGCGGCGCGGGCGCTCAAGCAGGCGCGGCGCGCGGGCCAGACGCTCGAGGAGCTGCGCAAGAGGGAACAAGTAGTGCGCCAGGGCATGGACGTGGCGACGCGGCACATGCTGCAGCACAACTCGGCGCTCGAGCGGTCGCTGGCGGCGCGCGCCGACATGGCGGCGGCGCTGGCGCGGGACACGCGGGCGTCGCTCGAGTGGCGGCGTGCCTACGACGCAAGCGCGAAAGTAACCGTGCACGAGAGCCTGGGCGGCGGACCGCTGTCTGAGTGGGTTGACGCCGCCGACGTGCGCGCGTCCGCCGACAGGTGCGCCAAGCTGGAGGTCGCGATCGACCGCGAGCTCAAGGCCATCAGCGAGCGCGTGGGAGAAGTCGTCAGGGCCGGGAGACAGCTAGAGGCAAACGTTCTCGCCACCACGACGCCAAGCGGGGCCACCATCACCACCAGCGCCACCACCGCTGCGGTCCCCGCAGCCAACGAGTACAAGGACATTATCGACGACATCGAGGCCATTACTGCGAAAATACAGAGCGACACCGACTACGTCGGCACCCTCGACGACACGCCGGCGAGCGCCAAGACGTGCCAGCGGATGCAGGCGCGACACGAGCGCGAGTTTCTGCCGCCCATTGAGACGAGCCTACGGGAACTGGCTGGGCTTGTGGCCGCGCAGCGCCAGCAGCTGCGGTTGACACAGGCAGAGCTCCTGCGCGTCCTCAAGGAGGTGGCACAGGTCCAATACCGGGCGAGCGTGCTGCGGCCGGACTTGGCGCAGCTGCAAAAGACCATCGACGCCGCCGAGGACGCGCGCGTAGCGGTCGCAAAGGCGCTCGACTTGCCGTACCTCTACGGTGTGATGCTGGTCGAGCTGTGCCGGCGGGCGCTGTGGACGGCTGAGACGCGCGCCCTGGCTGCCGACGCCGCCGAGAGCATGGCGGCGCGGCGCCACGACGAAGAGGCGCGCCGCCAAAAGTGGCACAGGCACTACGGCGACATCGATGTGTTTCGGCGCATCCGCGGCCACGACGCCGCCGACGTCGAAGTCACCTACAAGGCGCCGCGCCAGACACCGCCGGGCATTTCCAAGGGTGACGTGACGGCGTACATCGCGACGCTGGGCGCGCTGGGACTGGAACAGGAGCGGGCTGAGCTGCAGCGTGAGCTCCAGGGCATGGTAATGGCCAGCCAGTCTGGAGCCGCGGCAGCGGCAGCGGCGGCTAAGCGGACCACCAGTTCTGGGGCCGCGATTTCGCCGGCCTCGTCCGGTTCTGGCTCTGACTCCGGGTCAGGTTCGGTCCGTGCGTCGCTCGCGCTGTTCAAGAACGGCAGCGTCGTCAAGGCAGACCAGACGGAAAAGATCCGCAGCTACGAGAGCCGCATCCGCCGCCTCGAGGACCTGCTTATCCAGTACCGGTACCGGGAGATGAACGGCGGCGCTGGAAGGACTCCGTCGGCGTCCGGAGTGCCTGGAGTGGGAGCCGGAGCCTCCGGTCCCACGTCAGGCGGTATACCCGGCCCGTCGGGCACGCCCGCGCCCGCGCCCGCGCCCGGCGCCCCGCCAACGCCAGACAGCCTGACCGAGGCGTCGGCCGCCGGTAGCATGAGTGCTGCAGACGCCCAGCAGCTCAAGCGCCAAGTCGAGTCTCTGGAAAGGCAACACGCCCGCGACGCGGACCAAATCGCCGCGTACACAAAGCGCGCCGCCGAGGCTGAGACTCGGGCGGCGGCCGACCGAGCGACGATCCACAAGCTCGAAGAGACTGTGGCGGACCTGACAAGGCGCCTCGACCAGAGCGAAGCCAAGCGTGCCGACGCAGAGTCCCTCAAGAAGGAGCTGCTGGCAAATCTCGCTGCCAAGGAGTCCGAATATGCAAGCTTTATGAGCACCCAAAAGCAAGAGTCCGAGGCCCGCATCGAGGCGCTGCAGGACCAGGTTGACACGCTCGAGTCGCGCGTCGACGAGCTCAATGATGCTCTGGAGACCCGGGCAGACGTGATGCTCGCGCTGGAAGACGAACGCGCAAATTACAAGGCCAAGTACGACCGGCTGTACGTGCGGTCGCGAGACCTCAGCCAGCGCCTCTACACCGGATACCGGCGCTCGTGCGAGATCCTCGAGTCTATGGGCCTGCAGGCGGCCAAGGAGATCGAAGGCACAAACGTCACGTTCAAGGTGAACCGCGTCAAGGGCCTGGGCCGGCGTTCGTCGCAAAGCGCCGCCCGCTCTGGCGATCTTCTGCGCGAGGCATCGGCGCTTCTAGACGAGTCCGGCGCCAAGCAGCCCAACCTTAGTGACCCAACAGTCCTTTACTGGATGGATCGTGACGATGCCGAAGCCGAGGAAGACGCCTTCTGCCGCTTCACGAACGAGGTCTACATCGACTACGACGTCTTTCGCGACGCTGTATCGAAGCGATTTGGAGACATCGAGCACCTCGCGCGCAAGCTCCAGCGCGAGGCCCGCCAGTACCGCGAGCGCACGCACCGCGCCGAGGACGAGGTCCGCCGTCGCCTTGCGCTCCACTCATTCAAGGAGGGCGACCTTGTACTTTTCTTGCCGACAAGAGACCCCACGCGCGATCCTAATCCGTGGGCGGCCTTCAATGTCGGCGCCCCACACTACTTTCTCAACCAAAAGGACGAGCACCAGCTCGCGAACCGCGAATACCTCCTCGCCCGTATCACCCGCATCGAGGAACGTGTCGTCAACAAGGCTGCCGATTCTCCAGCTGACAACCCGTTTGATCTCAGCGACGGCCTTCGCTGGCACCTTCTCGACGCGACCCCACAGTGGTAGCCGGGCCCTCTTATTTATTAATTGCATTTCATCGGAAGCTATAAAATTGCTACGGGGTCATTCAAGCCTTGATCACCGTGGGACACTGTAATGGAGTCGTTCCTTCATTACACGGCACGCGGTATCGGTTATACATCGTGGGCATACGGCACAGGACTGACAGTTAACCGTTGCTCGACCAACCGGGACGATAGAGCTCTGCCAGATCTTAGCATCCAAACCATGTGCCATGTCCTTCGTCACAAGGGCCCTTCAACGTCTACATATTGGCACGACACGAGATACCAGCCCGCTGCCGACATCTTAGAACACACCGCACATTAAGATCATCCGGTAAACGGTGTGCTCCGCAAGGACAACGTAGTCGATTATGTCGCTATAGCCTTTTTTAAGGATTCTACAGGTTTTATCCCGGGGGCTCTGCCCCCAGCCCCCCGTGGCACCTGCTTCGCAGCTGGTATCGGGCACACACCGGCAACTATCTTCATCAGTTTAATGGGCAGTATTGATACCTGACAGCTACACCAGTGCTGATCCACCACCAGGACTTTGATGTCCATGCCGGCAATCGGCCCAATACCGTTAAATTCACAGGAAGACAGGCGATATTGACGATTTCGGGAAATATTCCAGGGAATTGCCACGCCTTCAGTACTCCGTCAATCTATGGAATACCGCCGGATAAGAGTCCATAATAATACACTTAATTTGGAAATGCAACAAGACATTCTGAGAATGACCTTTTGGCGGGCTCTTTTTGTTTTTGTGTACTTTGTACTTTTGTACAGATTTTGTTCTTTGTTTAGATTTGTTTGTAATTTTTCGGTTTTTGATATTTCAGTCGGTCTTACCTAGTTCAAGAGTTGATCGTGCCTCCTAACAGCGGATTCGACGGGTTTTGTATTAAAGCAGCTATTTTAAAAGGCATAGTTCGTTACAAAGCTGTACAAGGGCCTGTGTTCGGCTTAGTCTTCATTTAATTTTCGTACCGCAATAATTGAAGCTGGGCTCAACTCACTCGGCGCAACCTAGAGATCGGGCCCTCTATCCGCGAGTCTACCAAATAGCTTCATTTCCTTGTCCCGCGCGTTGCTGTGTCGGTATCATTCCGATATGTGAAACTCTTAACATTTTGTGTCACTCCCAACATATACTAAAGATCTGGTGTCTCTTCGTGTCCGTCTACGGCGTTGGCCGCCTGCCGCTGACACAGCACGTATACTTCATTGTACAAACGGCGGCAAACTCAATACTTGCAAATAGAATTGTAGTCTTGACTTGTGACCCTCGGTCCCGTGTAGGAAATTCTGAGGACTATATTTTAAACGGAGAGCTCAATTACGCCTACCTATGGGCCAGAACGGGCGCTGACGCACCCGTGCAACGTCTGATACGCACAATAGGCGTCAAAAAACTACTTGTTTCAGGGGATCGGAATGCCTACAAAACCACAGCTAGTACTGCGTTATAAAGTTTTTAGAGAGTTTACGGGTGCTAAAATCAATATACCAGGATTGGTGCGTGTTAAGTGATGCTCTGCCTAGTCTTTAACTGCAAAAGCGCCACTGCTTTGCTTAATCGACTATTTAAACTTTGCGAGATTTTGAATGCTTTTTTTGTTTAAACAGGATATGGCTCGTGCTGCGACCTGCGCTGCACGATAAGCATAAATGCGATACCCTAACCCACGTCTTTGAGATCTGAGCGGGGCCCACCGGATCCACCGAGAGCCTGGAGCTCAGTGCCCTATCTTAGGAGAAATGGCCCCACGACAAAGAGCTGGCATGGACCCCGAATGAACGGGCTGCTTTCCAGATCTTGAGATCCCTGTCACGAGCAGATGGATGAAAGCTTGTGGAGACAAAAGGCGGTCCTAAAATCCCGCGAAAGGCACCCTGCAGTCAGCCAGTGCTTCTCTTGTAATGAACTGTCCCAGAAGAGAAGGCAACTCCACATAAGGACATGCGGAGTCGGATAAGAGGACTATCCGCAAAGGCCGTGGGCCGGCCAAGAAGACCATCCACAAAGACCGGGGCCGGACAAGAGGATCATCCAAAAGACCGGGACCCGTACAAGAGGACCATTCACAAAGACCGGGATTCCATGACGACAGATTCCTAAGGCACAATCGAAGGAATGCCGGACAGGTCTTGTCCAACATTAGAACCACGCACTCAGGGCGACGACCGAACATTCTGTGGCCCCTGGAAAGATAGATCCCATGCAAGGCTCCTAGGACACAAGTACCAATGCCAACGGTCTTGAGTCACAGGTTTAGTTGACCAGAAATTGTCAGCCTGACGACAAGACCATCACAAGCGTCGATGACCCATGACAATGTTGGCCCTTTTAAAGTACCCGCGAGTATATCGCAAAGTTCAGCAGCAGCGAGACAGAGTTCCTCGGTTTTCGGCGAGTGAGAGTCTCCTTCAAGGAGACCCCCCGTCGTCGAGAACCGCTGAACATCTGGCTACCGCGTAAGCGGGCAGAGAAATCAGGGCGACGAGTGCACAGGATCGAAGGCTCGGCGACCCTTGATAGTGGTGACCCATTTAAAGCATTCCCGAGTGTATCAGAAAGTGCTGAGCAGCAGCCAATCTCACGAAGCGAGACAGAGTTCCTCGGTTTTCGGCTAGTGAGAGTCTCCTTCTCGCAGATACCCCGCGAAAAGGAGACCCCCCCTCGTCGAAAACCGCTGAACTCTGGGCTGCCGCGTAAGCGGGTATACCAGAGAAGTCAGGGCGACGAGTGCGCAGGGGGCGGCGAGTCTCAAAAAAAGAAGACCCACGGCCATGTCGAAGAAGAGCTAACCCTTCACATCGTTGTGCTGATAACATGCTCGTGACGAGGTACCATAATGTCGGAGCAAAAGGTGCGCGTATAGCAAACTTCCTCCAAGGTGAGAGAATTCCCGAATCTCGCAGAACAGGAGGCGCCTTCCTATCCCGAGAGAAACGGTAGAATGCCAACTGGCCAGACCGGGTGATGACGGGCCGGTCGGCCAGAAGCGCGCGCACAGCGAACTTTCTCTGGGAGCCAAGAGTAATGGTGCGGCCGCAACCGTCTTGGCTCCGATGACGACGAGAAAGCCAACGATGTTTCCTCTGAGGACAAGAAGTGACGTGCGTACAGGAGCGGCGAAGTAAGGCGACTTGACTGGCTCCAACGTGAACCACGTTCCCGAGCTAGCTGACCACACTGCAAGACAAAGAACGCTCCACTCTCCGGAGAAGCAAGAGTTCCAGGCTAACAGTGGGCTTACTGGCCCCGTGCGTGGGGCCACCAGGAGTGACCTCGTGGAGAAAACACACGGTCCAACAAAGAAGTAACGACAAGTTTGCGCGGCGATAGCGGTGAGATTTGCAAATTGGCGAGCCGGGCGGCGAGATGTGCCGAGTGTTCCAAGTGCGTGAGGAGTCTGCACGACAACAGAGGTCATATAGACGCTCCGTCACACATTGGCCGGCTGGCCGCGAAATCTCGTACTGAGGTTAGTGAATGAGCAGAGAAGTAAAAGCCAGATAGGTGAGCACATACCGCCATATATGCTATCGCAAACGGGAACCCAGGAAGCGAACAGAACGGTCGTAGGTTCCTGAGCTGTGTGGCACAGACGGTTGAGAACAGGTCTGTACAAGATTGCGGGCACCAAGACGACGAGCTCGGAATGGCTCAATGGCGTAGTCTCTCGATGCCCTCCGACAGTGCAGTGGCTAAAGCTAGAGCTTTTGCGTTGAAACCACGAAAAAAAAGTGCTTACCGGAAAACAATGCAGCGCCGGAGCCGGATGAAGGCCAAAAGGCCGGGCGACAGTAGTGCCAAAATTGGCGATGAAGTGGTGGGGACAGACAACCGACTACTCACCCTCGCGCAAACGCTAAAGAGCATCGTTGGTCACAGGATGGCAAATCGTGAAGTAGCAACTAGAGGCTGGGGACGCAAGTGCAGCCGTAAGAGACTGGACGCGGAAGTACGACCAAACGAGCGGACGCACCGAAATGCGACCAAGAGAGCGGACACGCACCGAAGTGGGGCCAAAAGTGCGGACGCACCGAAGTGCGGCCAAGAGTGCGGACACACCGAAGTACGACCAAGAGAGCGGATACGCACCGAAGTGCGGCCAAGAGTGTGGACGCACCGAAGTGAGGCCAAGAGTGCGGACGCACCGAAGTGCGGCAACAGATGAGTAACACCGAGGTGCGCCATCAGATAGAAAGCGGACAGGCACCGAGGTGCGGCAACAGATGAGGTAGCACCGAAGTGCAGCATCAGATAGAAAGCGGACAGGCACCGAGGTGCGGCAACAGATGAGGTAGCACCGAAGTGCACACATCAGATAGAAAGCGGACAGGCACCGAGGTGCGGCAACAGATGAGGTAGCACCGAAGTGCAGCATCAGATAGAAAGCGGACAGGCACCGAGGTGCGGCAACAGATGAGCTAGCACCGAAGTGCAGCATCAGATAGAAAGCGGACAGGCACCGAGGTGCGGCAACAGATGAGGTAGCACCGAAGTGCAGCATCAGATAGAAAGCGGACAGGCACCGAGGTGCGGCAACAGAGGAGCTAGCACCGAAGTGCAGAATCAGATAGAAAGCGGACAGGCACCGAGGTGCGGCAACAGATGAGCTAGCACCGAAGTGCAGAATCAGATAGAAAGCGGGCAGGCACCGAGGTAACAGATGAGCTAGCACCGAAGTGCAGCATCAGACAGAAAGCGGACAGGCACAAAGTGCGGCAACAGACGCGAGCTAGGAAGCGGCGAGGGACAGCGGCGCCATATTGTCGAGGGCGCGGAACAACGAACCTGTGATTAATGCAGCGGGCTCAAAACTTGATGACTCAATAGGAAACAACGGACTCTCTCAACTGGCCACCAAGTTGCCTGTGAGATAACTGGCCAGGTCATCCCACGGACAGCGTGACAGCCAGCTGCCGTGCAAGGGGCCGCCTCAGAACCGGCATTGCAAGGCAGTCTACCCCAGTCACGCGCCATGTCGTGGCTGGAGCATAATCCAGAAATCGGGCGGAAGTCTGGATACGCCACACATGAATCCATCCAAGCACTCGTGCCATGCAGCTTGTCAGACTTTCTGAAAAATAGCAGAGCGAGTGATGTGGCCCGTCCCAGCTCCCCGAACGATGCACATCTGGAGAACTGCAGTCTGGAACGACCTCCAAGCTCCAACAGAAAGAAGAAACCACACACAGCAACGAGCGCGCAGCTGGATCTACGCTGGCGCAATCGCGAACGGAAATCAACATCGCTGGCAGGTCTCGGCCGGCAAAAACAGCACAGGCTTCCACGGACAGACAGCCTCACGAGGGAATGCAGCCGCAAGACTTTCTTAGCCCACAAAGTGAGCCTTCCCACGTGGTTGCCGTATGCTGCTGTTGCTGGCTCTGACGAGACTGATGTACTGCATAACCCCCGTTCCTCCTCGTACTCACTGCAGATAAAGTCAGCAGCTAGCAGACATTGTGGCCCCACCTTAAGGAGATAGCACACAGAAGGAGGCAGACCAGGCAACAATGCCGGCTTAAGCACGGGAAGAAACGAGCGTGATGTGCTCACAGAACATCAATGAGCCCAGCGCTGCCATGCACCGTCAGCACATGGCGTCCTCCAGCGGTAGTCATCTCTGCACCAGACAGCATGGCAACAAAGCTGACCCACACACCCAAAGGGCGTTCACAAGAGAGGGCACCTTAGCATCTGCTGGCGGTGTATGGCGGTTAAGTCGGTCTCGATTGCGACGTAACAGAAAGAGTCCGGCGCTAAACAAGGAATCCGCCAAGTCTAGAACTGACCGAAAGCTGATGTTAGCATAGATCGAAGGGACGGCGGGAATAGCAGCCGTACCTGGTGCAAGGACCGAGGACGCAAATCATACTCAAGGGGTCGGGGTCGACCGAGGCGAGCAGGACGGCAGCCGCAAGCCGGGGTCGAAGAACCGACACCACATGACCCAAGTAGGTGGAACGGCAGCCAAGAGACGGGCCACGCGGTAGAACACATCATCGCGAGCCAACGGGACGGCAGCCGAAGACTCACTAGCGAGGTGTAATTCAGGCAACGGCAGAATGTGGTGACGATGGCAACGATGGAGAAGACTTCGGCTGCGAATGGAGAGAAGCGAAAGTAGCGAATCGACTAGCAAAGACAGGAGAAACACCAGGCCTGCTACACCTCAACTCAACAGCATAGACGACAAAGCCGATATCGATCCGGACAGCCAACCCCCACACCAACCAAATCCCGTCTCGACCTTGGCGTGCCGGTGCTGCCATCCCAGCTGGGTGCGATGGCTCACAGCAACCCGACAAGATCCTGCACGACCTTACAACCTGGCACTACCGCGTCAACTCAGTGCGGGGCCCGTGGCAGGTTGTGGGCCGGAACCTAAGTCCCAGACTTTCGACGTACCAGTGCTGCCGTCGCAACTCGGTGAAACGGCTCACAGTGGCCGGCAATTGCCAGAACCGCCTCGGAAGACTAGGCACTGCCGCGTCAACTCGGTGCGGGGCCCGTGGCTAGCCTCAAAGGCTTCAAAATCCAAAGTTGCCCTCGGCGAGCTCCCTGTGAGCACCCCAGGAATGGGATATTCACGGAAGACGACGAGTGCAACGCGTCCAGACCCAGCACTCGGCCACCACCCACTACCGCGTCAGCTCGGTGCGCGGCCCGTGTGTGGATCAAAGAGCGCTGGAGTATCCGCTAAGCGCCATGCCACCGAGTATCGGTGCAGTAACCGCCAGCGCAACTAAGCGCCGGTACCACAAAGCGCCGGCACTATCAAGCGCCAGCAACACCGAAGCGCCGGCGCAATTAGCGCCCGCGACAAAGAGCGCCGAGTTTGTCGGCGCGAACATCACAAGCGGGGCACGAAAACGCCCGGTGCGACAAAGCAGAGGCATTTCAATTGCGCGTGCAGCAGAGCAGGGCACAATCGGGCGCCTGTGCAACAAGCACAGGCACGATCAAGCGCCCGTGCGAGAAACCGGCGACACAACGAAGCGCCCGGGGCCGCGAACGCGCAGGAAAGCCAGAAAACATCATTGGAAGGGAGTACTGACAGGATAATGTCAACATAAACACCACCAAACATCCATTAAGCCTTAGCGCCGAGCGTTGCTGTCGCCGGGGTGAATGTAAGAAAGAAAATGGGAACAGTTACACCCCAGCTTTTATATCTGTGGTAGCGCCGCGCGACGCTCGGGCCACATCCATAGCGCCGTACCGTGGCATGAAGAAAGATAGCCGCTAAACGTAAAAAGTCCGTATTGCCTAGCCGTGAACGCCGTCAAAAGGCGTCAAAAGTTCTGTACGTGTCGTCAGGATCCCACTTATGCAGGTATCTGTACCCCGGATCATCGCGCCCTGCAGCCCATCGCTTGTGGTTAATGGATTTCAGTCTGTGATAAAAGCATATGCATTGGCAATGCGAATGCATATAACCCGGAATTGACATTGGGCTGTCTGCTCGCTCACAGAGTTGTAAACAAGTGATGCGGACTGGAGACTCTAGCTGTTTACGCACAGGAGGATGAGCCTGCTGTTTGAGTTTATGCGCGCTGGAGGGACTTTGCGTCAACCGCCGGTCTCATCCGTCTCATCTACGATCCTAATCACTGATCAGAACGGGCCGCATTTACCGGTGTACCATACACGGCCGCACATGATATAATGCCAATACAGTTAAGACCATGTGTGTTATTTTAAAGTACCCTGGATGCTCGAACCATTTGGTAGATGTACTATCCTTTATGTACAGGCTATTATCCGTACACCCCGCTCGCATATGGGCCGCGCGGCCGTATTTAGCGATGGCCAGTGGTCGTAGAGGCTCGTATTTTCTGGGGGCTCTGTCCCCAGGGAAAAAAAGCATGTGGCAACCGCTTCGCGGCTGAGATAGAGCAGATTGGGCAAAATTCCGGTTGTCATCGTAGCAGACCTTGAATCATGCCCAGTAGCCTTCTTTTGGCTAGTGGGTGCCATTGTCCATAGGGTCTCAGCGCTTCGCGGCCCGATCGACTGGACGCTCGACCAAGGGCTCGTCGCTGGACAATAGGGCAGGGCGACTCGTGCTTTACTCGCTGCCCGAACACCTCGCTATTTACCTCGTTATGCGTGGCAGAACGCGCTAGCCATGTTAACGAACCAGTTTGGTCTCAGGGCGGCCCGGCCATGGATGTGAAATGGCAAAGTCGCGTCACAGCGCTAACTCCGACATTAGATGCTGATAGTCATTCACTGGAGATATCGATCCTTTTAAGACGTCGGCCGACCGCTACGCCGTAGCGCTGTCGCGGCCTGAGCACCGGTTGGTGACGACTCGGGTCGTCGTGCACATGTATGCACGAGAGATATGCGTCCTAGCCCATATTTTTCCAGGCCACACGCAAGAACTGGCGTTACGAACTGCCGAGCCGTGGGTACCAAGTCTCAAGCAGCAGTCTGACGATACAATGGCAGCGTCATCGGTGAGTGTACGCGCTATAGCGCTGTGTCTGAGCCGAAATTTCCGGGTGCGAGTGCGCCGAATGGCCCGGTTAACGGGATCAGCGCCCTGAGCAATGATGGCGCGGCCGGGCGGAGCGCGCATCGGCAGGTAGCCGGCACTCGGTAGTCGAGCCGAAAGCAGAGTGGCAGCAAACGCTAACAGCAGTCGTCGTGGTCAGCATTTCTCAAGTCGATTGCCGGGTTCAACGGGGACCTGGCGTCGCTGACGGCGCCGCCGTTCATCCTGTCGCCGACGTCGCTCGTCGAGTACTCGCAGTTCTGGTACGCGGACCACGAGCTGTTTACAGCGGCCTCGCGTGAGCAGGACCCGGAGAAGCGGTTCCTGGCGGTGCTGCGGTGGTTCATCGGCACGCTGCGCGGGCAGTACACGTCGCGCAACGAGCAGATGGGCAGCGAGAAGAAGCCGCTCAACCCGTTTCTGGGCGAGCTGTTTGTCGGCGAGTGGAAGGACTCGGGCGCGGTCGTGGCGTCTGAGCAGGTGTCGCACCACCCGCCGGTGACGGGGTATGCGCTGTGGAGCGACAAGGACGGCGTGTACCTCGACGGCTACAACGGGATCAAGGCGCGGATCTCGATGCCGACCATTGCGGTCAAGCAGCGGGGCCACGCCACCTACTATCTCAAGGGGTTTGACGAGACGTACGTGGTGACACTGCCTGCGCTTCACATTGAGGGCATTCTTTTTGGCTCGCCGTACGTGGAGCTCGAGGGCACGTCGTACATCGAGTCGAGCACGGGGCTGCGGGCCAAGATCGACTACTCCGGCAAGGGCTACTTTTCGGGCAAGAAGAACTCGTTCAGCGCCAAGGTGTTCAAGACGGACGCGCCGGCGCAGACGCTGTACAGCGTAAAGGGCCAGTGGTCCGAGGAGTCCAAGGTGCGCGACGAGCGCAGCAGCGTCGAACGCCCGTTCTTGGACGCGCGCAGCATCAAGACGCCGCCGCTGAGCGTCAAGCCCGAGTCCGAGCAGCACGAGCTCGAGTCGAGGCGCGCGTGGGCCAAGGTAGCCGAGGCGATCCGTGCCGGCGACTACGACGCGATCCACCGCGAGAAGTCCAAGATCGAGAACGACCAGCGCCAGCTGCGCAAGGAAGAAGCCGACAGCGGCGCCGCGTGGAAGCAGCGCTGGTTCACCGAGGTCCCGGTCGCCGAGACCTCGCCCGTGTACCGGTCCGTGTGCACCGCGCTCAAGGAGGACGCGGAGGATCAGTGGGTGTTCAAGCGGACGGCCTACGACGCCGACTCGATCAAGCCGTAGCCGCCGCCGTGGCCTGCATGTATCATACTGTGGGGCTCAAGCTCTATAGACGGGGAATATAATACAGTGTTGCGTTTGTTTGTTTTTTCGGGGGGACCACGATGTCCGCAGACCCCCACAGCAGTCGACAGGCAACCTGTTTGTTTTCCTGGGGGCGCTGCCCCCAGACCCCCGTAGCTGCCGCTTCGCGGCTGATTTTGCGGTAGCCGGCCCGTACTCAGTTTGTCGAGCCCAGCCGCGAAGCGGCTGCTACGGGGGTCTGGGGGCAGCGCCCCCAGGAAAAAAGTAAAGGTGCCAGTCCTCGATAATACAGTTTAAGTGAAACCGGCTACGGGGGTCTGGGGGCAGCGCCCCAGGGAAAACAAAGCGGTGCCAGCCTTCGATAATACAGTTAGTAAAACGCGGACCTGGAGCGGCGGGCCCCTGGGCCGCGCAACGGCCCTGGAGCGCTGGAATGCGGTTGACAACGCGCGTTGCTATCGCCGCGCGCGCAGACGCGTGTGGTGCCGGGCGGTGCTGACGCGGTGGTCGCCCGATCGGGCGTAGGGCGCTTGTTTGGCGGCAGATCACTGCTACCGTTTATGCAAGCGCATATGTTGCGTGCCGGCGGGCGCGGTTGGCACCGGGAGCGGGCGGCGAGGACGGGTGCTGTGGGGCCCAACTGTAAACCGAGTGAAAAAACAAAGGGTTGAAAATGCTATACCCGCTGCAAACAAACGGGCTGCGGCCCGCCTTTGCCTCCATCATCGTCCATCACGCGCCATCACTGGTCACTTGCCGTTTCGGTCGCAGGCGCCCGGCCTCCGTAGCAACGCGCTGCCTTCATCACCCACATACCACGCGGCTGTGGCCCGCAATAGAACGTGAACGGCGGCCGGGCGGTCGCAAGCGGGAGCATGTCGCGAGGGCCAGTGCTAGAGCCACCCCGCGCGTTTTTTTACGAGTCTGCGACTTTGAACACCCCCTTGTGCACAACTCCAGAAAGCCTGTACAGCCAGAGGCACCGCCAGAAACAGTGCCCCAGAGCCCCCACCCACTAAACGGGCCGCACAGTGCAGTAAACAACCGGACGCGCGCGTAAACGCCAGCACCGCGAATACTGCAGTACAAACTCCCGATCAGCCATAGTGAGGGGAGCCCAGCGCGGCCCGTACAAATAGTGTGAGCGGTCTCCCATACTATGAGACCCACCACACTGAGAGGCAGCCTCATAGTACACCGCACCGCACACCGCACTGTTCACCAACGTAAGTCGTTACCCCCGGCAACGCGTGTCGCGGTTCGAACCACGCCGGGCCACGGGGCCTTTGGCACACAACGCGCGCGGCTGCCGGTTATTTTCTACGTTTTACGCTACGATTGCGGCCAGGTGGCCTTTGTTTGGGGGGATCGAGTTTGGCGGCTGGCAGTTGGCAGCGGGACGCGACACGGGCACGCGTCCCCTGCGCCGGGACGAGGGCGTAGGCGGCCTTTGGCTGTCGCGTACGGGCGCGACGCGGACCAATTGGGCTGTTTGCGGTCGCTACGGCGGGGCAGCAGATGCTGTGCCCGCGAGCCGGCCCGACTGGTTGTCACGGCGGGGCGCTGGCTGGGGGCCAGCTGGCTGGTCACGGCCTGTGCCCGTGGGGTCCTGTTTTCGCACTACGTGAAACCGGACTGGATCGCACGCAAAACGCAATTTTCGCACATTTTTCATCTGTTTGTTTTGCGAACCGTTGGCCCGCCCACTAACCTCCCCTCGACGCTAGGGACGACGGGAGGTCGGTGGGAGAACACGCTCGCAAGGGGGTGGTAGCAGGGTTGTGGGAAATGATGGCGCCGGAAACTATGGCTGGGGGCCACTGTGGTTGCTACGAGCCGCGCCACCAGCCAAATTGGGAACAACAATATGCCCTGGGCAAGGGGCGCAGCGGCCCTCTCGCGCAATGCCCAAACAAACTGGCCCGCGTGAGGTATGAGTTTTGCACGGCTGAATATTCCCCCCTCTGATGTATATCTTGGGTGGCTGGGAACGGTGCCTCGTCGCCCCCCCCTTCCTTCTCCCAAGCCATCGCTGGGTACCACCGTTCTTGCACTACAGTTTTCGGGTCCGCCGATCTTCGTGGACACCAATTGACCTGGCAGACGTTAACCATGTTGTCGCGCATCCCCCGCCTGGTGCGCACCCCCGCTCTTCCGCTCGCCGCTAACTTCTCGTGCAGTCGCTTTGTAACAATGCCTAAGGAATCCGGCCGCACCCGTCGCACCAAGGACGATGGAAAGAAGAAGAAGAAGGGTATGTATTCTTTGCCGAACTGACGCCGACACTCTGCCGACGCCCCGCCAGCGCCCGACCGCGCCAACGTCGCATCATCGTCGCACCATCGTCGCACCAACGTCTCGCTAACAACAGACCCCAACGCGCCCAAGCGCGCGCTGTCGGCCTACATGTTCTTTGCCAACGAGCAGCGCGACACCATCAAGAGCGAGAACCCCGGCGTCAGCTTCGGCCAGGTCGGCAAGCTGCTCGGCGAGAAGTGGAAGTCCATGACCGAGGCCGACAAGGCGCCCTACGAGTCCAAGGCCAGCGCCGACAAGAAGCGTTACGAGGACGAGAAGGCCGCCTACAATGCCAAGGCCGAGTCGGACTAAGCGCCCTCTGTTGAATGCCGTTGTTTATTATTATGCTCGCTCTAACGACTAATATATGTATACTTTGATGCTTGCCTGTTGTAGCGCTGCACGTCGTTAGATGGCGGCTCCGCGGTGTCGATTTCCTGGGGGCGCTGCCCCCAGACCCCCGTAGGCAGCTGCTTCGCAGCTGGAGCGAGTGCTACGGGCTCGGTAAAATGGCACAAATGCTATTACGCGTAATGCTGGTCATTGTACGTAGTGTCATGAGAGTGGGCGTGTTCCAGGGCCCGTACGAGACGCGTGGACGATAGTCGGCGAGCCGCAGGGCCGCTCAAAGGGTGGCCGTGACCCCCTCCCAGCGTGGCCCCCAGTAGAGTAGTGCCAGCGGCTAAACTTCGTCGACACGCTCGTAGAACAAAAGGTAGGCACCTGCCTCGTCCTTGAGGACTTCTTTGGTGGAGCACTCGGTGACTCTGTCGTCGCTAATCTTCCACCACGGGTACGGGCTGATGTCGCCGACGGGGCCCGCGATGTGGCTGGCGAGCGCAGCGGTCGAGGCGCCGACTGCCGAATGTATGGACGTCGGCGTCGCTGCACGCGTAATGGAGACGGCCGGCCTGATGTCCGTAGATGACAGCGACGCGGGCGACGGCTGCGACCGATTCGGGTACGGCAAGTGCGGGGTGCCGAGATGGCCGTTTGCGGTAGCTGCGGCAGTGCTACCGGCCGTGCTGGCTTGGACGGTCGATGAGACCGGGTCTGTTTGCGGCGGGGCGGTGGCGGCAGACGTCGCAGACGCAGCGGAGCTGGCGCTATCGTCGCTGCTGGGTGTGCGGGTTGTAGGCGCCGGGCGACTGGCAGCGCGCTGCGGCACCGGGCGGTGGCGCCCGCTGGCGTGGGCCGCGGCGTCGTGGCCGACCGAGGCCGAAGACGCGACCGACGAGACGCTGGCGGCGGATGACGCGACCGGCGAGCGTGCCCGCGGGGTGACGGGCGCCGAGAACGCCGGCGGCGCGGCGCCGTCGCGGCCGCTGACGCGCTGGCGCCACCACACGTAGTTTTTGCGGCGGAAACACTCGTAGTGGCCGGCCGAGTGCGTGCCCTTGTGGCGGACGAGGGCCGTGAGCTCGTAGCGCACGCGACGGCGGTTGAGCGCCGAGGCTGCCGAGCCAAATGCGGTTTTCTCGCTGGTGTCGCTTTTTTCACCCGCGGCGTCTGTCTGCTCCGCCGGGTGCGTCGGCGCCGCCGAGTCTGGCTGCGGTCCTGGTCCCACTTCGTACAGCTCCAGAAACTCAGGGACCTCGACCTTGCACGAGTTTCGCGCGGCGCCGTACCCCACAAAGATGCTGCGTGACAGGTGGAGGGCCAGCACAGGCGGCAGCAGGTAGAACTTTGTGGACTTGGCGATGCTCGATACAACGTCCTTGGGCAGGGCCGCCTCGATCTCTTCGGGCAGCTGCTCGGGCGCCGCCAGGTACGGCGTAAAGCGGGCCGGGTCGCGCTCGGCGGCCGCCCGCAGCCGGCACATAGTGCAGCCGTATCCGCTGATGTGCTCGGGCGCCGCCTGCTCGTCCAGGAGCGACCCGAGCGTCGCGCTCTTGCGCTGCGGCACCATCAGACTCAATACCAGAAACGATACAGGCTTCGCGGGCGGCGAGTACCCGCAGCGGGAGCAGACGATCTGGTCGACCGTGGCGCCCTCAAACACGAACGGCGCCACGGCGCTCGGCGGCGCTCGCTTGCGCAGCCGCTCGTTCTCGGTCTGTAGCGTCTCGAGCAGCAGGTGCAGCAGCTCGTGGGCGTCGTGCTGGGCGCGCGAGATGCGCGAGTTGTAGATGCGCTCGACCACCGCCAGCAGCGTCCACGGCGAGATGGTCTTGGGTACCGACACCGGCTCGTTGAGACTGCGGACCATCTCGAGCGTGGCCTTCGTGAGCCGGGCCACGTGCTTTGCGTCGCCGTCGCCGCCATCGTCCTCCTCTACAGATGGGATCACCGCCGCGGCGTCGTCGAGGTACTCGTACAGCGCCCGCAGCGATGCAAACGCCTGGAGGTTCGAGTTGGCAAAGCAGTCGTTGGCGCGGTTGTACAGCCCCACCGTGTAGCGGCCGGCTTTCTTTTTGCGGCGGAGCATTTTGTTCTCGTCGGTGGAAAAAAATCTTCCCGCGAGAAGCTCGGGAAACGGAGTCCACGCGGGGGACCACAGCGACGGTCCGAGCGCCCACGCGGCGAGGACAAGAGCGGCGGCAGCTAGGGCGCCGCGGCGCGAGTACCAGCGGCCGAGGAGCTGAGCGATCCGCGCCTCGAGCGTTGCGAGTAGGGTCGCCGGCGGCTGGGTCGGTCGGTACGAGGCAAGCGAGCGGGACAGGATCGAAAGCGAGGGCCTTGTCCCGGCCGGTTGCATTCAGCGTCGGCTCTGCGCTGTGTCTTCAATTCGCAGTCGGCGTGCGACCTTCGCAGGCGGCTATTCCAGTGTCTGCAATGGCCGGGTCGTGCTCTCCGTACCGTGCGTTATGGGTCGGCCAAGGGAAACGGAAGGAGAAAATAAAAAAGGTCCGGTCGGAACTCAATCCTTCACAATTTCCGGGGGAAGCACGGAACCGCGCCGCAGCAGCCGTGCAACAACTAACGGCCTCTGAACCGAACAGATATTAGTATCGCGCTTTTCCCTTCCTGGGGGCTCTGCCCCCAGACCCCGTAGCAACTGCTTCGCAGTTGAGAGCGCCGTGTCCCGGAGTTTTCAGCGAAGGTCGCGCTTTTTCTTCCTGGGGGCCATCTGCTCCCAGACCCCCGTAGCAACTGCTTCGCAGTTGAGAGCCCCGTGATCCCGAGTTCAACCGCGAAGCGGTTGTTACGGGGGTCTGAGGGCAGAGCCCCCAGGAAGTAAAGCGGCCCGGATCAGTAGTTGCTACGGACGTCTGGGCGTTTTTATTTTCCCCATAGCTTCACATTGAGGGCGCCGAGTTCAACCGCAAAGCGGTTGCTACGGGGGTCTGGGGGCAGAGCCCCCAGGAAGAAAAGAGCGGCCGGACGAGGAGAGCCAGGGCTGCGGGACGACGGCACAGCCGCATGTGCTTCGAGGGACTTTGATTTTCGACTTTGTGGACAGTGAACTGGAGTAGCCGGGATGGACATGTTGCCCCCAAATAGGCCGTCAGGCGCCGGAAATGGCGCCCAGGCGTCGGGAGGCACGCCGAGTACGCGGGGCCCCGACAGCTCGCGGCTCGGCGTGTTCCCGGCGACGAACTCGGCACAGCGGGCGTCGTCGCTCGCAGACGCTCGCAAGCCCGGCAAGGTCGCCCTCAAGCCGGGCCGGTCGGCGCTCGACTGGGCGGCGCTCCGCAATTCTGGCCGTAACCTAGCGGTAAGTGCTGGGCGTTGTGCTGGGTGTTGTTCGCGGCTCGTGTACTGACAACAGGGCGTCTCGCATCCAATGCGAGTTACAGATGAGGAGCTTCGCAAGCACCGGACGCGCGACGACGCGTGGACGGCGCTCGGCGGCCGCGTCTACAACATCACGCCGTACCTCGAATACCACCCGGGTGGCGTGGGCCAGCTCATGCGCGTGGCCGGCAAGGACGGCACGCAGCTGTTTGCCGAGACCCATGCGTGGGTCAACTTCGAGCACATGCTCGACAGGACGTTGGTGGGCATCTACGTCAGGGAGTGATCCGGGCCGGGGAGGGCGTGCGTCGTTTTCTGGGGGCCAGCCCCCAGACCCCCCGTGGCAGCTGCTTCGCAGCTGGTTCGGGCCGCCGTGGCCGTAGGGCCGCCTTTTCGGCTGTGCCGCGTCTCTGGTCTCGTTCGGAGCCAGTATGGCGCCTGAGTGCGGGCCGGTACCGGTGGTCGGAGAGTGACCGTTCTTAGTAGATGTACTGTGCAGTATACGTATACAGATTTGATGACGTATGTTGAGTGGGACAGTAGTGATGACTACGAGGGCCATGACCAGTACTGGGGTCTTGGGGCTGGTCCCCAGAAAGCAGAGGGCCCACAGGGACCACACGCCCGCCCAAAAACGGACTCCAGATACGCCACAATAGACCAATGGGACCGGGCGCGCCGGCGGCTGGCCGGGGCTGCTCGATGTGGAGCCAAGCGATGCGCCTCGACGCAACTGCTGCAGGCGGCAAGGGGCCCGCGAGGGGGTAGGTGCGACGAGGCGGTACAGAGGCCAAAATGGCGCAAGCCTACGACCGCACAGAGCCAAAGGAACTAGATGGCCCAACTCAGACAAAAGGCCCTGTCCCGTCACAAGACCAAGACCCAGATGAGCGCATGCCGGGCCCGCGCGGCCGCTGGCGCCCGCCGGCGTACATCTCAGACCGGAGGCTGCGTCTGGAGGCCGGGTGTGGGGCAGTGGGCGAATCTCGATTTTTCACGTAGCAAATCAGCCAGAGACGGGCCAGTTTGCACGACCGCACCCACGCACACATACACAACACACAGACATGGGCGACAGCACTACGCAGGCGCCACGACGAGGCCACCGCCGGGGGCCCGGCGCAGACAGCAAGAGCAGCCTGGACGTTGAGAGCCGGAAGATCAAGGCACAGCACGGGCAGGCGCTCGCAGCGCTGCAGGAGCTGTTTCCCACCTGGTCCGAGGAGGATCTGCTAGCGGTGATTGGCGACGTCAATGGCGACGTCGAGGCGGCTGTTTCGCGAATCGCAGAGGGTATGCGGTGGAATTGCGGTTTTGTCTGTTTTTATTGTTTTCCTGGGGGCTCTGGCCCCAGACCCCGTGGCAACCGCTTCGCGGTTGAACCTCACGATGATCCCTGCCTCAGCTGCGATGCAGCTGCGGCGGGGGTCTGGGGGCAGAGCCCCCAGGAAAAAGGAAAAAGCCAAACGCACAAATGCTGACAACAGGACACGCTACGCAATGGGGCGAGGTGAAGAAGAAGACGAGGGAACCAAAGACCGCTAAGAAGCCGGAGCACGACGCACGACCAAAGCGAGACGCAAAGCGCGAGGAGCGGCCGCCGCGAGCAAAGGGCGACGCCAAGGACGCCCGGCCGCCGCGGGCACAGACACAGAAGCGCGAGGGAGCAGACAAGGCAGGACCAGGATCGGGATCGGGATCGGCCCCAGCAAAGGCTGGCGGGGCCGCCCCGGCGGCAGCGCCGACGGCACCGGCATCGATGCAGGCGCCTTCGGGCCCTGCTGCCGAGCAGCAGCAGCAGCAGCAGCAGCAGCAGCAACAGCAGTCTGGCTCGCGCACTTGGGCCGATGCGCTGTCCAGCAAACGCGCCCAGCCGCCAGTCCAGCCTGCGGCCGCCAAGAAGGCTCAGGCGCCGACCCAGGCGCTGGCCCCGACCCAGGAGCAGCCTCTGACCGAGCAGGCTGCCCCCACCACCGCCAATGATACGACTGTTACGACCACCACCCCTGCCACGACCTCTACTACTACCTCTGCCCCCAAGGAGCCGGCTGCTGCCGCGGCCGCGCCCAAGCAGCCCATGTCGTGGGCGAGCATCGCGGCCGTGTCCAAGCAGCAGGAGGCCGCCAAGAAGGCTGCGCCCAAGCAGCAGCGCCAGGAGCAGCCGGCCAAGGCCGTCTCGGTGCCGCAGCAGCACCCGGCTGTCGAAACCGCCGAGCCCGAGGCCGCCGAGCCCAAGGCTGAGACCGCACCTGAGCCCGAGACCGCCGCCCCCGGTGCCGAGGAGGCCGCCGCTGAGCCTGAGGCCGCGCAGGCCCAGGAGACTCGCGCCCCGCAGCAGGCTCCGCAGCAGGCTCCGCAGCAGGCTCCGCAGCAGGCTCCACAGCAGGCGGCACAGCAGCCGCGCCAGAACGGCCCTGTCGTCCTGCCCGGCGCCGCCCGCGCGCTCGACAACGTGAACGTCCAGTTTGGCTCGCTCGATATCGGTAGAAACGAGGTCCCCACCGGCCCTGCCGCCGAGCAGGCGCAGGCGCAGGCGCAGGCGCAGGCCCAGCAGGTTCAGCAGCAGCAACAGCAGGCCCAACAGCCCGTCGACACTCAGACCCCGAGCCAGATCCCCGCTATGCCCCAGCAGCAGCCTATGCCGTACAACTACTCGCGCTACTCGCAGCAGTCGTACATGTACCCGGGCGCCCACGCGCACCCGGGCTACAACGGTGCCTACTCGCTCCCGTCTGAGTACCAGCAGCACTACCCCGGCGCCACCGACGCCCAGCGTGCCAGCTACCAGTACTACTACCAGAACCCGGCCGCCGCCGGCCAGGCCCAGCAGCAGAGCGGCCAGCAGCAGACCCAGCAGCCCCAGCACGAGCAGGTCGCGGGCCGCAACGGCAACGTTGACGGCCGCTACGGCGACGCCGCCGCCGCCTCAGGCTCCCCTTCGGTCGCCGGCGCCAGTCCGGCAGGAGGACCCCAGTACCAGCAGCCCATGCCGTTCTACATGAACCCTTACAGCTACTACAACCAGTACTACCAGTACCCGCAGCCGTCGGCCACCGCCGCCGCCGGTCAGCAGTACTCGCCCGCCGCCGGCCAGAAGTTCTTCAACCAGCCCCACTCGTACTACGACCAGCAGGCTGCCTACCGCCAGGCTCAGTCCGGCCAGGTCCCGGCTGCTGGCCAGCAGCAGCCCGGCCAGCAGGCTCAGCAGGTCCAGCAGCAGCAGCAGCAGCAGCAGGGCCAGTCGCTGTCGGGCATTTCTGACTTCCTGCAGCGTGACGACGCTGGAAAGCAGCCCCAGTCGCCTGCCCAGGGCCAGGCCGCGCCCCAGGGCCAGCAGCCCGGTGCCCAGTACTCGCAGAATCTCTACGCCTACACCGGCTACGGCCAGTTTGGCCAGCAGGGTGCTCGCGGTGGCTGGACCGGCTACAACAACTAAGACGCCCACATGTGCGTTGTGACATTGTGCGGACCTCTCCCATTGGTATGATATGTAGGATTTCTTATATGACGATTGTCCGCTGTTTGGTTGTAGTTTTGACTGTTGTACTTCTGAGAGCACCTATTTGCAATAGATGCCGCAAATAACCAGTTTGAATGCATACCACAGTACGTGGTCGGATGCGCTATTCCGCGAGGCGCACTCCTACTAAAGCGCCGTTTTGCGTTAGCCATCCATCAGCCGCGACTCTTAGCAGTACTCAATCTCAGTTGAGGATTGGCACTGCCGATGCTGGTATAGCTAACGGTGCTGTAGCGCCCATGACTGACCCTTTGTGCAGATCGTTAATGAGCTGTAGAAATCATGCGCTATGGGAACAGAATATGTTCAAGTCAGGATGAGTTACTCGCACTGGACTGCCCGGCTCGGCAGGAGCTTCCCGGAAAGGACGTCGGCGGACCCAGATGCCGTAACTGGTGCCTCAAAGAGGCTTAGAGTCATTTTCGTTTTTTTCACACTGCCTCCACACTCGCAGAGAGGTCATAATTCGCAAATCAATGTTTTTGTCAAAGTCGTGAACCGTGCCACCATCCACACACAGCTCTATATGACGGCAAGCGTCACGACGACGTTACGCTGCCTGCATATGCGATGGAGCGATAAGTTCACTGGGCCTGCGGTGACTGCCTGTGACAAAGTCCGTTGCTGATATGACTACTCAATGAATTGATCGGACTACTCGATACCTTGGTTCTGCCATGACCAGCTGGTATGTGAATCTGATATCATGATGTCACCTGGAGTCGGTTTGCTTGGCCCCACCTGTGGCAGCTTCGGGTTGTCTTTCGTTTAGGGCTCTCAGTCGACGAGCAGCCACTAATATGCTGCCGCCACCACGAACACGCCAACTGGCTTTGAAGACTGTCGTGGGACTTCCTTGGGCCAAATGACTACTACACGGTACAGCTCGAAAGGTCCAATGCATTATTCTATATGTACACGACAGTGCCTTTAGGCCTGCGGGTTGATCTCGACGCCGACACGCTCCTTGGCGAGGATGTCAACAAAGAGCGGCGACGTGTACGAGTCAGGGATGCCCGAGGCAGCCTTCTGCTCCTTGAAGGCGCGGATATCGTCGAGGTACTTGTCAAACAGGAAGGCCGAGTCGAGCGGCCCGCCCTTGGCCTCGGGGTGGAACTGCGTGGAGAAGATGGGGCGAGACGTGTGGTACATGCCCTCGTTGGACTGATCGTTGAGATTGACAAAGAACGGCTTGAACTCGCTCGGCAGCGTGGAGCTGTCGACGGCGTAGCCGTGGTTCTGCGACGTGATGTGGCACTTGCCAGTGGTGATGTCGAGCGCCGGAATGTTGTGGGCACGGTTACCGTACTTCATCTTGACGGTCTTGGCGCCCGCCGCGAGGGCCAGCAGCTGGTGACCGAGGCAGATGCCGAAGATGGGTCCGTTGTACGACTCCATGGTCTTGCGGAGGTGGTAGACGGTCTGCGAGCAGTGGGTGGGGTCGCCAGGACCGTTGGAGATGAAGATACCGTCAAAGTGGTGCGCGATCTTGTGGATCGGGTAATCGTACGGGAGGACGGTGATGGACGCGCCGCGAGCAACCAGCGAGCGCAGAATGTTCTCCTTCACACCGCAGTCGATGACAGCGACGTGGATGTTCTCCTGGGCGGTGTTGATGCCAGCCGGAACGTGGAACGGCGCCTTGGTCGACACCTTGTGCACGAGGTTGATGGCGCCCGGGTCGACAAACGCCTCGTCCTCATCGGCATCGTACTCCTCGCCTACAGTGATACGGGCGAGCGAGCTTCCCTGCTCGCGGAGGTATGTGACAATGGCACGCGTGTCCACGTCGGTGATGGCAGCAACGCCCTCGCGCTGGCACCACTGCGCGAGCGACTCGACGGCGGTCCAGTGCGAGTACTGCATGGCCACGTCGGCAACCACGATACCGATGCACTGCAGGTGGGGCGACTCAAAGTACTTGAGGAGGCCAAACTGGTCGCGCGCCGTCGACGACGGGACACCGTAGTTGCCAATGAGCGGCTGCGTGAACACGAGTATCTGACCGCGGTACGACGGGTCGGTCATGGACTCGGGGTAGCCAACCATACCGGTTGTGAAGACCGCCTCGCCCGAGACGTTTGTGTTTGCGCCAAACGACTTGCCGTGGAACACAGGGCCATCGCGGATCGTGAAGGTCGCGCGGTCGAGCTCCGAGCTCGTGTTGTACATAGAGGCATTAGTATTGTAGGCCGCGGCAGCCGTCGCTGCAAAGCGGCGACCGCCGACGGATCGGAGCGCGGGCGCCTTGGCTCCAAGTCGGTAAAGGTGCGCAGTTCGCAGCATTTTTTTTCTGCTGTTAGTTTTGTGTGTTTGGGGCGGTAACCCGGGTAGACTGAGTTTGGAGAGGCGGCTATTTAGGCGAAACTGATTATTCCCCGAGGTATCTTGACGCGAGCGTAATATCGCGCATCTGGCACAGTCTTATCTTTTCGCACTGGAAACCAACGGCTGGCCGCCAGCCCAATTACCGCCCGTCGGCTACCGACAGAAATTACTCGCAATTAATCAAACTCACATTAAGAGCCCTCAGAACTGTCCTAGGCAAACACCAAAGAAGTCACGAAGCCGATTGCGATGTGGCAGGTGGATTCCGATTGATTAAGAAAGAGTTTGATAGATATTGCAAAGTCCGGGTAACTGATTGGCAAGAAATTGAGTCAGTGGGTTGGTTGAGTCACGAAGCAGGAGAAGAAGATGGGCGGCAGCTGCATGTGGAGGTTATGCTCGGATGGGCAAACGAGCCATAGCCTAGAAAATGTCTCTTTTGGGGACTGAAAAAAAACTTTCTTCTTTTCTTTTGCCAGCTCGCTCGGCCGACACCAACTCCATCGATGACCAACCCTGGCTATTCTCAGGAACATGCATTGCGCATGCGCCAACGGCCTCGTCGGTCTGTTGTTACCCTCTTTTGTCACCTATAAAGCAGACTTGACAGGACAGTTTTTCCGACCCCATCAGAACCACTTCAAAGGTAAGCAAGTTTGGCTGTGAGAGCGGGTGCTGCTGGAATGAGGATAATTCTTTAAGTTTACCAACGGAGCGATATTTTTGCCGGCTAGTCGTTTTGACGTCCGGTTTCGTTGTGACGTTTTTTTATAGTCATAGTTACACTGACCATAATTTGGAATACGTGGTATTTCTTTTTTTTTTCCTAGGGGGGCTAACAATAGAATTGATCTCTAAATGTTTATAGTCAATAAGCAGATAAATATTAAGCTGATGTAGTAACAGGTGATGCAAACACGGTGGCGCGTGCCAACCAGGAAACAGTCTATATATTCGTAGTCGAGGGCGTAGGAGTCGCGAAGACCGCAAGACATTCGGTCTCAGCCTCGAGGATCCGCAAGACTACTCGGTCTCGTCCTCGAGAAATGTCTTGCGGTCAGCCCGCCAGGGGAACTCCGTGGCCGTTGCGAACCCGTCTTCGCCGCGGCGCTTCAAGACAAAGCGCGTGTCGAACCAGTCGAGCAGTTCCACAACCGAATTACACGCGTTCATGCTCTTACGCTCTCGGTGGCTCAGGGCCTTGTCCATCATTTCTGAAAAGTGGTGCTGGGTGAGCCGGTACGGCAGGCCGTAACTTGTGACAATATCCCAAAACAGCTCAACAGCGCTCCAGGGCGTGCTGTCAAACCCGGCAAACATGGCAGGGTTGGACAGGATGCCGCGAGCGGCCATGACGCCGTCGGCGCCCGTTTGCTCGACGATGTGCTTGATGCTCGTCGTGCCGAACGCGTCGCCGTTGGCGATCACAGGGCACTTGACCGACTGCTTGATGAGGCGAATAGCGTCAAGATTCGGCGGCGTGCTCGACCGCTGTGCCTTGAGCCGGCCGTGCACGGTAATATAGTCCGCGCCGGCCGCCTCGGCCATCTGCGCGAACCGGACTGTCTCCTGGAGGTCCTTGTGGATTCTGATCTTGACCTCGACGCAAAATTCGGGCCCGCACGCCTTCTTGACGGCTCGCACCATGGCCGCGACCTTCTCGGGCTCTGTCATGAGCGCAGCTCCAATGCCCTCGCGTACTTGCTCCTTGATGGGGCACCCGCAGTTGAGGCCGATAGCATCCGTGTAGGGCTTGATCATGACAGCGGCACGGGCAATGTCGAGCTCGTTATTGGCGCCAAACTGAATCACCAACGGGGTGTCGCGCTTATTAGTGCTAAAATCAGACATGCGGGCCATGCTGTTGCGCACAAACTCGCGCGCCAGAATCATGGGACTATACACGATATCGACGTTGTAGTTCCGCACGAGCTCGCGAAACGGCAGCTTGGAGTAGCGCACCATGGGCCCACTAATGTGGACTGGGCGGCCCTCCCGCGCGCACCGCTCTATGACGCGGAGCGGGTGGTTTTTCGGGTCTCGCATTCGTGTTTGCCGAGGTTTGGAGCTGATACTCCGGGGATTTTGTCAAAATGCCAAATATTTCAGCCCCTGCCCAGATAGTGGTTGGGGCATGGCAGGCTGTAATACTACTGGAGCAGGCGGAGGGCGGTAGTTTGCGCAGAAATACAGACCACAGCAGTTAGGTCTATGGAATGATACTCTATGTCAGGTAATGGGCGCGCTGTGGGGAAACAAGCGCGACAGACGTCATGCCTACGACCGGACCGTTTCCCCAACCCCTGCCCAGACTGGCCGATAAGAAAACTTCATTTCAGGCCGAGCAACGCTCAACCCGCACGACTTTCCAGCCCCGACCGAAAATGACGTCCGATACAGAGTCCCCCGCTGCCAAGAAGGCGCGCGTTGAGGAGACCAAGAGCGAACGGATCCCCGGTATTGCGCCCATCAAGAAGGAGTACCTTGTCGACAAGGACGCTGCTTACGACTCGCGAGGACCCCCGCGCCAGGAAGACTCGCGCAACGACGACGATGGTGCCGAGGCCGAGGGCCTCGAGGCGCGTGGTCTGAACGCGGCCAGCGTGTCCAACGGTGGTCGCAAGAGCAAGAAGCGCGGCCAGAATAAGAACCGCGTGTTTAACCAGCCCAAGGACGCAGTTAAGTACTGCGAGCGCGAGAAGGACCAGAACGGCCAATGCGTCTTTGGCGAGTCGTGCCGATTCGAGCACGATGCCGCTACCTACATCGCTTCCAAGCCGGCGGATCTGCCTGGCCCGTGCCCCGTGTGGCAGGCGATCGGGTACTGCCCGGCCGGCATCAAGTGCCGGTGGCTGCACTCGCACTTCACCAACGGCTCGCTTGTAGTGGACGCGGCCAAGAAGGCCGAGGCGGCCAAGACCAACTACGAGGTGCACCACGTCAGCAATGCGCAGAAGAACGAGCTTCAGCGCAAGAAGTTTGACTTTACGCTGTCCGAGAGGGTGATCAAGGTGCTCGATGCGACCATTCAGAAGGAAGACACGAAGGAGGGAACCAAGGAGGAGACGACAGACGGGGCCAAGGAGGACGACGCCAGCGAGACGGCTAAAGACAGCGCCGCGGCGTACGTCGAGTCGCCGTTGCTGGTCTCGGAGAAGAAGAAGCTGTACATGGACAGGGCAAAGATTCTGTCGCCGCTGACCACCGTCGGCAACCTGCCATACCGACGGCTCATGAAGACCATGGGTGCGGACATTACGTACTCGGAGATGGCGCTCAGCCTGCCGCTGCTACAGGGGTCCAAGTCCGAGTGGGCCCTGGCGCGCGCCCACTCGAGCGAGCTGGGCGGGTTCGGCGTGCAGCTCGCGGGCGCAAAGTACTGGCAGGTGACGAAAGCTGCCGAGGCGGTTGCGAAGCTGGCTCCCGAGACGTCGGAGATCAACCTCAACTGCGGCTGCCCAATCGACCTCCTGTACCGACAGGGAGCCGGGTCGGCGCTGCTCGATAACCCGGCGCGCTTGCTGCGCATGCTTCGCGGTATGAACGCCGTGTCGGGCGAAATCCCCGTCACGGTCAAGATCCGCACAGGCACGCGCGACGGCCACCCGACGGCGCTCACGCTCGTCCGCCGCGTCATGGACGAGGGCGTCGCCGCCGCCATCACCCTCCACGGCCGCTCGCGCGCCCAGCGCTACACCAAGATGGCTGACTGGGACTACATTGGTCAGGTTGCCACTGAGGTCAAGTTGCTGCGCGCCGAAAAAGCCGACGAAGAGGGCGGCCGCTACGTCAAGCCTTGGATCATCGGCAACGGCGACGTCTACTCGTGGGAGGACTGGCACAATGCCGTCGAGACCACGGGCGTCGACGCCGCCATGGTGGCGCGCGGTGCCCTTATCAAGCCGTGGATCTTCGAGGAGATCGAGTCCCGCCAGTACATCGACAAGTCTGCCTCGGAGCGCCTTGAAATGCTCCGCCAGTACGCCAACTTTGGTCTCGAGCACTGGGGCTCGGACGAGTACGGCATCAACCTCACACGCCGCTACCTCCTCGAGTTCATGTCGTTTACGCACCGCTACATTCCTGTAGGCATTCTTGAGTACCTGCCTCCGCGCCTCAACGACCGTCCGCCCAAGTGGGAGGGCCGCAACGAGATGGAAACGCTACTTGCGTCCAACGACTACAAGGACTGGATCAAGGTCTCGGAGATGTTCCTTGGTCCCGTCCACGAGGGCTTTGAGTTCACCCCGAAGCACAAATCCAACTCCTACCAATAGACATTTACCGTGTACCTATATTTACTTTGCATGGCCCGATTTGAGCTTTTTTCTTTTTTTTTTTTCCGTTACCTGGCGGGTCTGCCCCCAGGCCCCCGTAGCAACTGTTTCGCAGTTGTAAGGGAGTGTGAAGCGGTTGCCATGGGATCTCTTGGAGCAGATTGAAAAACAACAGACTACTAGAGCGCATGTACCAATATATATTTTGTGCGCCCAGAGAGCACATAGCTAGGTTAGTGGAACGCTAGTCGGACTTGCCGCGAGTGCTGATGCCCTCCTTGGCACTGAGCAGGTCAGACACGCGGTCGTACTCGCTCGACAGGTTGGCGGCCTGCTTCTTGAGGGATGCAATGTCGCGGTCCTTCTGGTCAATGACGTCCTTGAGACGAGAGATCTCGCTCTTCTCCTCCGACGACAGGGCCTTGGTCTTGACCGACTCGTTGGTCGAGGTGCTCAGCTTCTTGAGCTTCTCCTCGGCCTGAAGCAGGTCAGTCACCAGCACGTAGGTGCGGTTCAGAATCAGCGACAGGAACAGAGTGAAGCCGCACAGGTACATGTTGCGCTGAGCGTAGAACTTGCGGGCCTGGATCTCAGAGCGGTCCACGGCGATCATGTTGGCGCCAACACCGCCCCGCTCGTTGTGCTGGCCGAGCTCGACCTGCACGCGGTACACGCGGTTCACCGAGTCCACAAACAGGACTAGAATGAACACAAACGTGAACTTGAGGCCTAGTTTGACGCTGTCTACTAGCGTACTTGTGGAGATGAAGTTGAGCACCTTGCGACGGGGCGTCCGCGGCAGCGGGGCCACCAGCAGCAGGAAGCTGGCCATCTCGACCACGAGGAGAACGAAAACCTGGTGTTAGTGTCTGGCACTAGTAATTGAGTCGTGGCAGCGAGGGCCCGGCAAATGGAGCGACACCCCGCCCATCGCCAGGGACAGCTGTCACGTCGCCACACTTACCAGAGTGTAGTAGAGCGTCATTGTGTTGTCAGATAACTCGAGTATACAAGGTCAATGGCTCAATAGTCTCTGTGAATAGCCCGGATAGTGTAGCACAGCTATCAAAAGCAGTTCAAGGCGTACTAGTTTGCTCGGGTGACGTTTGCATGTAGGCGGTGCCCGCAAGGCAGCAACCTAACCGGGGATTGGACCGACGCTGGGAACACATATGCTCAGCCGCGTAGTGTATTTGGATGCCATGAACGGCAACGGCCGCGAGGGGCTACTGACGGTCGCGGCTGGCGGTCTCGGCTCACAGTTGTCGGCTATTTAAATATAGACACGATCATACAAAAGTTCTTTCACAACACACGACAACAAACAATCATAATCAGACATTGATTTGGATACGCAAAACTATACTATCCCAAGCTTAGATCTGGCCCTTGGTGTGGAAGATCTCAAGCGCCTCGGTGATGCGCTTGGACATGGTCTTCTCACCCTCACGGACCCAGACACGCGGGTCAAAGTACTTCTTGTTGGGCTTGTCCTCGCCCTCGGGGTTGCCGACCGAGGTCATGAGGTAGTCCTTCTTCTTGAGCATGTAGTCACGGATACCCTCGGTGTAGGCAAACTGGGTGTCGGTGTCAATGTTGACCTTGACAACACCGTTGTTAATAGCGGTGTTGAACTCCTGCTGCGACGAGCCAGAGCCACCGTGGAAGACAAGGTACAGCGGGTACTTGTTGTCGGTCTTGAGCTGCTCCTTGGCGTACTGCTGGTGCTTGCCGAGGAGCTCGGGGTGGAGACGGACGTTGCCGGGCTTGTAGACACCGTGGACGTTGCCGAAGGCTGCGGCAATCGAGAAGTTAGGCGAGATGGGCTGCAGAGCCTTGTAGACCTCAAAGACCTCATCGGGCTGGGTGTAGAGCTTGGCGTTGTCAACGTCGGTGTTGTCAACACCGTCTTCCTCACCACCGGTGATGCCGATCTCCATCTCGAGCCACTGGTTCATCTTGGCGGCACGCTCAAAGTACTTCTTGGTGATGGCAATGTTCTCGGGATGGGGCTCCTCCGAGAGGTCAATCATGTGCGATGAGAAGAGGGGCTCGCCGTGCTCCTTGTAGTACTTCTCGTCCTCATCGAGCATGCCGTCGAGCCACGGGAGCAGCTTCTTGGCGCAGTGGTCGGTGTGGAGGATGACCGGGATGCCGTAGGTCGGGGCAATCGAGCGGATGTAGTGGGCAGCAGCGACGGCACCAGCGATCGACGCCTTCTGGTCCTTGTTGTCGACGCCCTTGCCGGCAAAGTAGGCAGCACCACCCTGCGAAGTCTGCAGAATGATGGGCGACTTGTTGTCGCGGGCGGCCTCAAGGGCAGCCACAACGGTCGACGACGAGGTGACGTTCTATGGGTTAGCTGCAATGCGTTATGACGATACTTGGCTGCTGCCGTGGTGACCTCATCGCAATCGCCGGAAAAACCCAGGCACTCAAGGGTTAGGCCGCGGCAGGCCACTCCCCCAGCACCGCAGGCGCCGCCTAATCTGCTGCCAATTGGAGCGTATTACAAGTGCATGCAACCGCAGGCCGCGACGCTGTGTGCTGGGGGAACTGGGCCAAACGCCGAGCGGCAAAGAAAAAAATTCACCGCATGACCAATTAATCCGGCACCGCAGGTATGCGGTGTGAAGGACAGCCGTGCGTCGGCTGTTCACAGCGATTGGCACAGAGTCAAAAAAAAAGGAAAGCCAAAAAAATTGCAATTCCTAGCACTTACAATAGCCGGAATGGCGAAACCAGTCTTCTGGGCGTAGTCGAAGAGCTGTTGTTAGTGGGACTGCTAGGTCTGCTAGACAGCTGCTCATCAGCCAAGATTCACAATTGCTTTCGCCGAGATCGGCCGCTGCAATTGCCGCGCCAAAGCTGTCGCCCAACCGAGCACTTACGTGACGAACATCGTCGCCGACAATGACGCCGGACTTGCGCTTGAGAACGTCGGTGGCACCCATTTTCAGTGTTGTAGAATTCGAAGCTAGAGTTAGCACGTTTCTGTTGAGCAAATGCAAACCGGGAGCTGCTGCCCTTATTATACGTGAGGCTGCTCGACCGGGTGACGCCCATGCCCCTCACGCCCTGCAACCGCTGGCGAGCGGCACAGGTGGACAAGCGGGCCGAGAGCCCAGTCAATTGGAGAATGTCTCGAGATGTAGTCATCTGGCGTGTATGGCCGTGCAAAAAGCGTGGTTGCAACCGGGCAGCGTGCCAGCTCGGACAAAGATCGGCGCACCTGGCAGCTGCCCGAGCTCCCCGACCGGGCCACTGCGACACCGTGGCGTGACAATGGCACAACCATCGAGAAGCGTCGTTCCGGCTGTAACGGCCGTGTTGCCTTGGGACGGTGGCTTCGTTGGTCGGCCCGCCAATTCGCCATGCCACGTGTGCCGTACGTCAATGGGTGGCCCCGCCTGGCAGTAGACTCAATTGCCACATCCTTGTTTGCTCCTTCCGAAAACCAATTCCTCAGTACGGACACGCGCCGCCACTTACCTCGTTACAGGGACTAGTGAGGAGACGAAATGCCTCCCAAGGGCACGAACCCCAGCTTATATTAGACAATCCGGAGCGCCTCCGAGTTGTTTTCGTGGGGTTCCGGGATCGCCCCCCGGCACCCCCGCGCAACGCCCACCCGGCGTGTTCGGGATCTGACGGCTTCCCCACGCCCAAGTAGTTTTCTATTTTACGTCGGTCGTTACCGACCCGGCATTAGTTTACGCGGGGGCCCCGTTAGCGGGCCAGATCAAAGGCAGATACGTACACTATAGAGCCGCGCTCTCAGAAGTAGAGAACAGCAGCAACACCCTAACTAACCTACCCAAATACAATTGCTAAAACAGACGCGGTGCAAGGTGCTGGCCGGCAGCAAGCTACCGACTTCCCCTACAGCCCTCCCATGCGTTTAAGCGCGGCACCTGTCGACTCAGTTGCGGCCCGGTCGGCGCGTGCAAGCAACCGCATGTGAACCGCTCCCCACGTCCAGCGGCCAGTCTTGGGTCTGCGTTTTGTACCTTCGACGCGCGACCGTCGCTCGGCCGGCGACGGCAGGTTAAACGGGTTCGCCGGGTTCGGATCTGCGAGCTCCCTCCTGTCGGCCCGGCTAGCCTTGCCGCGAAACGGCCACCCTGCGAGCACCCACGCTAGCAGCCCGTCCGATTTCTCCTTGCCTCCCCTATTCGCTGTCTCGTGTGTAGCGGTTGCGTCCTCATTGCCTTCCGCGTCGATAGTCTCGGTACGGCTCCCACGGCCGCCGTTAGCGTCTTCCGCGTCCTTGTGATTACCGGCTGGATTACGCGTTTGGTTGGCAGAGGCATCGCCAAAACCACCACGCACCGCTAGTCCATAGCCACCAGGGCTTGCTTTGCTACCGCCCTGTGCGCTAATAATGCTATCCTGCTCGTCTGGGCACGGCCATGGCGAGTACTCTGGACGGCACGAACCGCTCCTGAGACTTTCGTCCTCGTCCAAGGGAGCGCCGATACCGAGCCTACTCTCTCCCATCTCCATTTTTAATCGTTTGCTATACACCTTAGACACGCGTCCAGCACCTCGCTCTCACCGCCGCATTAACCTCTACGCATCCGCATCGCAAGAGACCGTGCTCAGTCACCGTGCACTGGCCGCAGCCGCGAACCATATGCTGGGCTGTTCGCGGTACACTACCCAGACAAGAGCGTTTTAAAACCCAACATACATCTTCCCTGACATACCAGCTGCCCGAGAGCTTCCCCTCTCCTAGTCTGATCATTCGCCATTAGATACATTTAGTACATGCCGGTATTTCTACAATACGTTTTTGGGACATCAGATGCCGGGTCATATTTACTCGTCCTTGGACTCGACAACGACGGTCTCGAGACCCTTGGGGTTGGCGACGTTGATGGCCTGAACGTACGAGAACAGCTTCTCCTTGGCACCCTCCTCGTCGTTGCGCTTTCGGCTGATGCGGACGCGGATTCTGTGCGGAACGCCCTTGACACCCTGCTTCCAGAGCTCCTTGTTGAGCTGCGGGTCAAGACGGACATCAGAGGTACCCATGGCCTTGGTGGTGAAGGCACGGATAGCCTTGACAGCCCGCGGGGCCTTGTCCTTGAAGGTAGCGCCAAACACCTGGAGTTAGTCGTTATTCGGCGTGGTTTTAACCCAGCACGACACGCAGCGGTGAGAACCATAGAGCAAAGCAGAACAGCATGCTGCTAACTCTGTCACTGGTAGAGCCCTAAACAGCACCGAGCTTCGCTGTATCCACGCTCCCACTGTGTCCTCACTGGACCAATCTCAAATCCATCAAATGCGGTCGATGAGCCCAAAACTTCCCGACGAAGTCAAATACATACGCGCTTGTGCAGGTGGATCGTGTACTCGCGAGTAACAACGTCCGAGATGGCGCTTCGCTGCTTCTTGTTCGACGGAGCCATTGTGGTGATGCTGCTGCAGGACGGGAGCTTCTCAGCGCTGTCTACACTAATTCGAGTGTGAGTCGCATGGGTCCCGAACTTTCAGTCCCATTTTTCCTATTTGGGAATACACAGTCACATTTTCTGTTGCCATGGGTATGTGCCATGGGATGTATGCAATGCATATGCGTGGAGTTGTGGTCGGCGCGAGCCCACAGTCTCTGTGATGCAACATGCAAGGGGCGTATCTCGAATGTAACAGTCGGGCTATCGGCTTAGTACTCAAAATACAGAGACCTGTCACGGAATACATAAATCTCCACAATGGCACACGGCTTCAACGCTCCCTGGCCCGTGCACATTGGTCGGTAGTGCGTCATCTAGGAGTACCTGCAGGGCCTTCGATCGAATCAACGAGAAGTTTTATCACGGATTTTACTAGTGAGCCCCGCATCGGTAACACTGAGAGCAATGCCGCAATCTGCAGCTCTATCTCAGCCACACTCATGGACCGTGTTGTCGGGCTCTGCGAACAGCCCTTCGAAACTCCACTCTAACTGTATAAAAATAACCACAACCAGAGCCCCCTATTCTGTGCTTATCTGCAGATCCCTGTTGATGATGGCCGAAAAGAGTAGTAGTCAAACATTGTGTCTGCACGGCTCAAACTGGGGTTTATACCTTTGGCTTTTCGCAATAAACATCGCTTCCACCGTTACGTGAACACGTACGTGAACACCAGTGCCATCCAAGACCAAAAAAAGAGCACTGACGTTTGTTTTCACTTCGCTAGTGCCTTCTCTCAACAACACTGGATACAACGCTCTGTGATACTCTTTTTTGTTAAGGCGGGACAGCACCATCCACCATGTCTGAGGCGGAGCCGCTGTCTTTCGCAAACAACTTTTGGGGCCGCGATGACAAAGGCGTTGCAAGCGTCTTCCAGCGAATGCACGATGCTAAGCAGACGTGCGAGGAGGTCTCGACGTTTTTCAAGGAGCGCATCGCCATCGAGGAGGAGTATGCCAAAAAGCTCGCGGCCCTGTCCAAGAAAGGACTAGGGAGCGCCGATAGCGGTTCCCTCAAGGATGCACTCAACGTGGTTCGCCGCAACACCGAAACTATGAGCAAGTCTCACGGCAGTGCTGGTCAGCAGATGCGCAAGGAGCTGCTCGAGCCCCTCGAGGCGTTCTCTTCGTCGCTTCGCCAGCGCCGCAAGACGGTCGAGTCCACCATGGACAAGCTCAACAAAGCCAAGGCGACGCAGAACACTGCCGTGGAGAAGGCACGCACCCGCTTCGAAGGCGACTGCAACAAGATCAACGGCTACTATGCGCAGCAGAACCTGCTCATGGGCCGCGAGCTTGAGAAGAATAACATGAAGCTCGACAAGGTCCAGTCGTCGGTCGAGAACACAAAGCGCGAGTATCAGAACTCGCTGCGCGTGCTGGCCGAGACGATCGACCGTTGGAATAAGGAGTGGAAGCTCAGCTGCGACAAGTTCCAGGATCTTGAAGAGGAGCGCATCAACTTTCTCAAGTCGAACCTGTGGGCCTACACCAACATCGTCTCCACTGTCTGCGTGAGCGATGACGAAGGCTGCGAGAACATCCGCGTGGCGCTCGAGAAGTGTGAGGCCAACAAGGACATCGAGGCGTTTGTCATTGAAAAGGGCACCGGCTCGGAGATTTTGGATCCGCCCGAGTTCATCAACTTTTTGGACGGCTTCAGCCGAGACAGCGCTCAGAATGGGTACAAGGTCGCTCAGTTCGCGCGCGACAGAGCCGACGCGGGCGCCGACTCTGTAGTGAACGACGACGACGACGATGATCGCGACAATGACGATTACAACAAAGACTTTGATTTCAACGATAACACCGACAGCCAGTATGAGCATTCGCGCCGCCACCACGAGCCTGCCACGTCGGGTGTGGCTGGCCTGTCGGTCGGAGCCAAGCGCAACAGCTATAGCGGCGCGCTGTCCTCGTCGTTCACGCCCTCGCTGGGCCCTGATCACGATACCGACGGCGTGCAGACTTCGCCATCGCACAATGGCATATCTCCCAACTCGTCTGTGTACTCCAACAACACGAGCATCACGTCGATGTCCGAGTCTGAGCACGAAGTGGCGGCGCCCGGCGCGTCGTCCCACTACGAGCCTGAGCATCAGCCCAAGAAGCGCACGTGGGCCTCGCCGTTCCGCCGCAACCGGTCAAAGAAGGATCTGTCCAAGGATTGGAACGACGTACACAACGCCTCGGCCTCGTCTTACGATGATGACCATGAGGGCGACACGACGATCACGGCGCGCTCCGGCGTCGGTAAGCTGTTCGCCAAGCACCAGCACCGTTCTGAACCGTCTTCCACAGCATCGTCGCCCAAGAAGCAGTATCCGGCTAGCCCCCAGCAGCATTTGCAGCACCAACAGTCGTCTGCGGACTATTCGCAGTCAGTGCTCAGCATGGGCGACAACATGTTTGACCTCGGGGTTTCCACGAGACCGTCACACGACAAACCGTCGTCGCGCTCGCCGTCGCCTAAAAAGGGTCTCTCGTCCAACGATCCGCTGCTGGCCGCCCTCGAGCGCCTCAAGGTCGACTCTCCGCGCCCCGGCTCTGCGGCGTCTCCCGGCTCACCTGGAAAGCGTGCGAGCGCGTTGTCACCGCCTCAGCCAGCCTTCACTTCCAACGAAATGGCCGCCACGTCGGATCACTACTCGTCGCAGACGCAGCAGATGTTCAGCTCGCAGCCAGACGCGCACGAGGCAGACGAATGGTCCGCCGCTCCGCAGCAACAGCCCAGCGGCTACGGGACCATGCCGCGACAAGCGCAGCCCCGTTACGCTATCGACTCCCAGAGCAAGATGCAGCGGCCCCGCTCGACTGTCGACCTCCGGGATGGAAACTCGCAGCAGGCCGGTATGTCTCCGCGTCCGCGCCCTCAGTCACAGTATGCACCGGACCAGCAGCACCCGCCCCACGGCTACGGCCAGCCATCGCCCCGCGCCGTGTCGCCGCGTCCAAGGCCCCAATCGCAGTACGCTATGGCGCCAATGCAGCAGCAGCCTCTGCACCACCAGAGATCAAAGTCGTCGTCACCCATCAAACTAAATGCTGGCAAGTTCGCCGGACCCGGACAGGAACCCAGACCTGCTCCTGCTCATCACTACCAGCAGCATCCAACCAGCTACGGAGCTCGCGCCCCGTCGCCGAACCCGTATGCTGAGCCGCTCGTTCCTCGATCTGGAGCTCGCAGTCCGGGGCATGGCGGCCCTCCTCCTCAGCAGTATGGTCCTTCTAGTGGCCAGTACGGCGCGCCCCAGCACCGTCAGCAGCACCCGTCTATGCGCCCGCGCAGCAAGTCGTCTCTCGACATGAGACAGCAGGGCCGCCCTACCTCGCCTGCACCCCGGCCGCAACTGCCCATGCGCGCACGCGACGGCCGCCCGATCGTCCGTCATTGCCGCGCCGCGTACGACTACCGTGCCGCAATTCCAGAAGAGCTCACGTTCCGTAAGGGCGACGTCCTCCTCGTTACCCACATGCAGGAGGACGGATGGTGGGAGGCCGAGGTTCTCGGATCCAGCCAGCGTCCTGGTCTTGCGCCGTCTAATTTCCTTGTCAACGTTTGATGCATGTTAACGATATAGTTTTGATTTCAATTTTTTGATTTAGTGTGTACTGAAAGACTGAAGTGTTTGCAACGCATCCATAGTGGAGGTCCTGCGTGGTTCGCTTTGACCCCGTGACAGAGGAACAGAGCGGAACCGGCCATGTAACAGCCGCGGATATCATCATTAGTGACGACAAGTCTATCGACAATTCTGTAGCTGCACGTTTTCAGAATTTTCAGACGTCATTGCGAAGTCCGACCACACGGCCCCATGCGTATCGAGTTCCCGGAGTACTAAATCTATGCAGATGCCTCTTCTCACTAAAAAAAAAGGCTAAAATGGCAAAAAGGAAGGGCTCGACCGGGAATTGAACCCGGGACCTCTCGCAGATTGTACTTAGAGTTTGACCCTAAGCGAGAATTATACCACTAAACCATCGAGCCGCTTCTGCCAAAAAAATTTCAGCACACCTACTCGAATGGGAAATTTGAGCACTGTTCGAGCAACAGTGCATATGCAATTCGCCATGCATTGTAGCGTTTACGGAACGTGGAATCGGGAAAGCCATGCCGACCATGTCACGGCCCCAGGACCAAGCCAGCGCATGAGCGGGCAGGAGTGGACAAAAAGAAGCAAGGCGTGTAGCCACGCAGTATGCCAGCGTGAGGACTTGCCGGAGATGTGACATGCGGAACGGCGGGGGGACGAGCCGGATGAACGAGGATGGTATATCACTGCGTATGTCGGAGACAATTGGTCGGACGATTTGTGGCTGCAATTGCCGCTCCGGCATTTTTGTAAATACAGTATGCAGTTGTATTACAGATAAACTTGCTCCGGCAATTAACAACGGCCAACAAATCCGGGGTCCCTCTTCTCTCCCGGATTAGGTTCAACGTCAGTACCAGCTGATAGCCTGGTGGGTCTCATGCTGATTCCCGAGGAATATCCTCTTCTACGCCAATTTAGCGAATTTACCTGTCTGTGAGTCATAGGCGCGTGCGGGGCGACGCTAGTGTACGATGTCTGCGTCTCTCGCACCAGCGAGACTGACATTGATTTCGGCACAGATGAAAATATCCGGATGTGCGGTTCTTAGGCGCCTGTATGCAACCCGGATCTACGGCCATCCGCTCGAGGTACGCCGCAGTCAACATTGCGAGTGCCAGCCAGAGCTGCTAAGACGGTTAGCAGCTCCAGAACTTTTAACAATACGCCGGAGTCCACCTCCAAGTCCCGTTAGCAGGGTATACCCCAGCGCCCGGGACATACATGAACCCGCGGCGGCCCGGGTCAGCAGGTCCGCGCCCAGCTGACAGAGGGCTCCACGTCCTGCTCGTGCTGAATTAAGTTTCAGAGATGCACGGTCCCCCGCCGGGACTATCCCGGTGTCACCTATAGTCTGTTTTCGGCCCACTCGCGGCTCAACCAGATTTCGTTAGAGCTAAACTTACAGATATAAGAAGGCGCGTTGGAGACCAGTCAGCATAAGCATAGCACCAGTATTGGTCTCAGCTAGCCGTTAGACATGACCGAACGCAACGCGACACAAACGGGCGTGACCGATTACCGCGAATTGGAGCACCATGCTTCCACACTTCCAGAGATCCAGCGAATCCGCACATCGTGCGCCAACAATGAGATCGTCCATATTGGGGATATCCGTGTCCATCATGAGGAGTCCATGGCTGCTTTTTGGCGGCTACTTCGACCCCGGTCTGCGAGTGGCGCCTTCGCGCAGACTGGCCAACGTTCAAGTCTTGGACTCATTTCGTTTTCAGGCAAAATCTTCACCCTGAGATTGCTGCTCATCGAGACCAGAGGTGAGCCGGTTCCAAACGTAATTGTCGGCCTTTCTCTCTTCCACGGTGGAGCGGCGCAGTTTTTCACCGAGAACACATTTGGAATGGTCACGTTCTGCTCATTTGGCGCGTTCTGGCTCTCGTTTGCAGCCACCCTCATGGACGACCATTTGGAATAGGAATTGCCTACGCTGACGCGGACCCCAGGGGCCAGATGTTCAACCATGCCATGGGCATCTATCTCTGCTGCTGGCTGATAATTACTACTCTCCTTATGGTTTGTACCATTCGCTCTACTGTAGCCATGTTCGCAGTGTTTGTGGCATTGGACCTGTCAATCATCATGCTCATGGCCAGGTATTTCGGTGGCAGTGCCAAGTGCAGAAAAGCCGGCGGCGCCTTCTGCATTGTAACCAGGGTCCTTGGCTTTTACAATGGCTTTGCAGGTTTCGCAACCAAAGAGAATTCGTGGATCACGGTGCCACCCCTGTACATGCCTGGCGCCCACTTACCTCATGGCGAGAACGAAAAGATCGAAGGCCATTCCTAGTGACGAGATAGCACTATTATAAAGCCTGTTTCAAGCAATCATCGTATGCGTGGCAGGATTGTACTCTAGCACTGCTTACCGGGATTCAGGCTCGCTATATCGTGGCGTTATCGTACCTCATGAAAATACTCATGAATTGCCTCGTCGAACTGCATTCGATAATCCTGTGTAGCGGTCTGAAACTCCGTTGATCCGGGGGCGGGGTTGGGCACGGAATGGCGGGGTCCCAGGCGCCATCTCCACCTGTTCATCAAGTGCGGCTCGACGACAGTCTTTGTACGGCGCAACTTGTAGCACGTCTCGCCGCTTGCGAAAGCTCGAATAGGACTTTCCAATAGTCTCGGAAGGAAAATCGTCCATGAAGCAGCGGTTGATTGCTTGACAAGGGTTCATATCTAGGTCGCTGAACGACGGATTACTGGACTATACAGTTGTGTCCCCGTTATCTAGCGGGCATGCCGGGCAAGTACCGTGCACTGCGCATGTGTGAGTTTAATACCTTTGAATGGCCGACAACACAGTAACAGAGAATAACGTGCTTCGCAAAACACGTAGTGTCGGCAATAGGGCCGACGATCGCCAGGCGTCGGCTGTGAGGGGTACATACCCGCACCCCCAACGGAGGCATCGGCGGTAGGAGCGGCCGCGGAACGAAACAACGTACCATGCGACATAGAAAGTGACGAACGTAGTATTATCCGGCATTTCGATTAGTGCACGTATGAAGCTCTTAGCGAACATAATGGGAAGAAGCGCTTGACGTAGACTTGTCAGGGCTCGTCGGGACGAGCCAAGACTACCCATCGCATGATAACCCAGATACCCGTGCCCCCTATTCAGACTGAATATGTTGCGAGAACGCCATCACGGTACAGCGGTTACTGCGTGCATACGTATTACCAAGCAAGTGCGCAAGCGCATGAAGTTAAGCTTGGAGCGCACTTGCTGACGGAAACCCGTCCGAACATTCGACACTTTAGACGGATATGGGTTCCAGTAAAACTTCGCTCCGATGACTTACCTCATAATGCAGCTCGTGTGGACGAGCGCAGGACCCTGTGAGCGGAGTACCGCCCTTGGTCTGATTAGAAACAAGCTGGTACGAACGAGCAAGCTGGTAACAGACAGCGTGCCTACTATAGCTACAACGATATTGCACGCACGCCTTAGTTCTGCGTCACAAAGTCAACGAGGAATCCAAAAGCCAGCACAGCAAAGTACGAAGCCCGTAGATAGGGGCCGCCATCAAGTCGGGTTGTCCATACGGTCGACAGATCTCCACGAGAACCGGAAATAGCAAACTGGCAGCGGCCGCGCGCAGTCTAGAGCCCTGGATGAGGCTAAACTACCGCAGAATTGAATTCCGAACGCGTGCAGAACGCCAGAACAGGGTTGACGGCGGGAGTCCCTGCGTCTTGGTTCAACACCGACATGACGATCCCCCGCCCCGGGGGAATCTCGGTGCCCAAATGGTCGATTACAGACATGGCGATTCCCCGCCGGGAGGATCTCGGCGCCGAAATGGTCGATTTGAGCGCAGATGCTGCGTGTATACATTGCCAGGAGGTTTAGATGTCTGCGGGGCCAACGGGTACAAATACAGGTGACATGGGCGATCCGGTGATCTCCAAAGACTTCTGGTCGATACGCAGGGCGGTTAGAGTTTGTTAAGGTAGAGCAATGACAGACTACAGCGCCAACGACTACAGCGGTCTGGAAAGCCAGAAGGCCGAGGCACATCAGAGTCCGAACCTGGCTCCTGTCCAGAAGGTGCTAACATCGGGCGCAAACAATGAGATCATCCACATTGGAGACACCCGCGTGCATCGCGATCACTTCATGGCTGCTTTCGGTGGCTACTTCAATCCAGGCCTGCGACATGCGCCGTCGCGCAAACTGGCCAATGTGTCGGCCTTGGGCCTATTCGCTTTCTCTCTTACAACACTGACTCTCGGTCTCTTGCTACTTGAGACCAGGGGCGTGCAAGTGCCGAACATCATTTGCGGCCTAGCGCTTTTCTACGGCGGAGCTATCCAGGTAATCGCCGGCATCTTTGAGGTCTTCACCGAGAACACATTTGGCATGGTCACGTTCTGCTCTTACGGTTGCTTTTGGATTTCATATGCCGCGATCCTCATGGATGGCCAGTTTGGTATTGCGTCGGCTTACGAGAAGGCGGACCCGTCGGGCCAGATGTTCAACCATGCGCTGGGCATATTCCTCATTGGATGGCTCATTCTTACGACATTACTGCTGGTTTGCACCGTCCGCTCTACCGTCGCCATGTTTTCTGTGGTGCTGGCGCTCGAGCTGACCATTCTCATGCTGATAGCCGGCTACTTTAGCGGGAGCGCAAAGTGCCATCGGGCCGGTGGCGCCTTTTGTGTTGTTACCGGCGTTGTCGGCTTCTTCAACGCGTTTGCTGGTCTCGCAACGAAGGAGAACTCGTACATCAGTCTCACGCCTCTTTACATGCCGGGTGCGCAGCGCATCCGTCCCGGCGAGGTTCCGCAAATTCAGGGGCATTCGTGAACAAAGCGTCTGCGTGGCGGCATCTTCACATGTTTTCTGTAGAATTATGTATGGTCAAGGTCAATAATGGAGGCTCTGTCGGATTGATGCCATTCTGCCGACCAGCCATCCGGCTACGTGCACTTCGAGGGTTATCGTCCCAACTGGGCGCCAATTTTCGCTCCAATAACTACCCTGTTCAGTAGCGTACTGGTACCACTCTCGCGGAGAGTCGTAGCTGATGAGCCCCCCCTCATCGGCTCAAAAGCCTGCCGGGCCCGGGACCTTCCTTTGGCCCGATGAGCCGCTGGGTACAGGGTTGCGGGGAAAGTCAGGGTCCAGCATGTGTACGGCCATCAGCCGTAGGGATCATCACCAGGATCCGTTGGTCCGTCTATACCAATGTGTAGCGGCGAGGGAGGGGACGGCGACGGCGCAGCCATGGGGAGAATAACAAAGACCAAGGATCAGTACCGGAATACGCAGGGTTTAAACGGTGTGGGCCGCTCGTCCGGGGAGCCTTGGCGCTTACACGCTCCCTGTCCTAAGATAAACCCTTCTCAGCTGACCCCTCAACACTGACTTAACATGGGCGCTCGCAGTGGTTACTGCATCGGGCGAGCGATCAGGAGACGGGGCGAGCGAGTTGCCCCTGCCCGCGACACGTCGGCATTACTGTCGGATTTTCGGTCTGTAGCCGTTGGAATAGGTGGCAGCTTGCCGGCCGGCCAGGCACTTCTGGAACATCGCGAACGCTGTTCGCCGTGGCACACATGCGACATGTCAGCTGAGTGACGTACGAGTTCTCGCGCGGGCGTTCCTTGTTGGCAAGCACTGGACGGCCCCGGCAACGGAGGGGATCACTAGCAGTGCCTCGGCGGATTCCGTACTTCGTCGGAGTCCGTGCTCAGGACTGACGTTTGTTGATGTCTACTTGTGGCTGTCTAATCTAGACTCTACAGGACTAATTCAACTCGTAGCGGTTGTCGGCTGTTGAATTGCTGGATCAGGCAGGTATTATGCCATTCAACGCACCGGGCAGGGCCGCTAGTCAATGTTAGGCGGCAGGCGTGCTTCGCGCCTGTCGTGACTCGGTGGGCCATCGCTGCCGACGGCCTAGCGGATGCAGGAAAATTTGCGATGCGTCGCGCATGTCGACTAGCAGAACGCGCCAGACGCACATGGGAAATGCGTCGTGCAGAAGCACAGACAGAATAGCAGGGCCCTTTTGCAGGCTAATTGGCCACTGTCGGTCGAGATGTATGCGGGTCCCGCAAACACGCCACGCACCCGGCCCCCCGGTGCCAGGTTGCGATCGTCTGCAGGCATCGGCACGCGAACCAAATAGGGGGCCCGACCCTGGGGGCCATCTCAGCCCAATTCCACAATGCACGAAGTCGCGAAACACCCATAGTTTCGCGTTGTGTCAGCCAGAGAGGCTGCCCCGCTTTGACAGCTCCCCGCACCGTATGTATTCTGAGCTCGGCGGCCCCAGCGGCTTGGCGCAATGCGTCGTGCCCCGCATCCCCCTCCCCCTCAAATGCGCACAAGGTTGCGTGAATGCGTCTGGGCGACCCCGGAGGACCGGAACGAGCCGAAATCGGTGTGCCTGTCTGGCCCGGACCACCAGGGCAGGCACGGTGGCCTGCGCCTGCGGTGGAGAACCGGAACTATTCTCTGTAAACGTGTGATTACGACAGCTGTGTAGACCTGCGACTGAGTAAACAACTCAGGACCGCTATTCACTCCTGGGCCGTTGCTCAGTGCAGATGCCCCACTAGAAACCCCCTCGCTCAGAACGTTTGTGATGGATGGCCCGCGGAAATACGCAGCTCCGTTGGCCCGCGGGGCCCCGTCAGCCGTTCCCCAGTCTCGCCTCCTGCTCAACGTCGGGCTGCGACTTGCGCGTGGTGGTCGCTGACTAGCGCCAAGAGACGCTTCACAACAGGAAAACGCCGCTCCGCAACGCGGGGATCATGCATTGGGCCATGCAGTAACCCAACCCTAGTACATACGACCGTTCTGACTCGCTCCCCCCCATCCGCAACCTGAGGGTCAGTATATTTAAAGGGAGACGACGCCCAGGGGTCCCGATTGGATTCAACTGAGACATTCCGGTTTTACGAACTGGTAAGTGCTGCTGCTGCTGCTGCTGCTGAGCAATTGATTGGGAACCTTGGGGCTGCCGGGGTGAAGCGGAGGAGCCCGCCGGAAAAACATCAAAGCATTGCAGTCGAACGGCCCATAGTGAGACCCGTCGAGGCCATCCATTGAGCTCAGTCACGAAGTTCAGGCTAGCCTGGCACTTGGACAGTGAGCCGCCCTTTGTGCCGCCGTGGGACTTGTTGGCGGAAAAACACCGATTTTGCTGCAGGGTGTGCGTAAACAAGACTCCTAGGGTGTTGTTCCGTCTGTCCGGAGAACGCCGGGGGTAGGGGGCCGGGTTGCCCCGCTGATCCAACCATAGTCTTACCCCTGACTTGCCCCGACCGATGATCAGGCCACCACTCGTCTCTGCGGGCAGTCTTGGTGTCAGCCTAAACACTGCGGGCGATCTCATTTTTTGGGTGCGGGCAAGGGATGGGGATTCATTTTGGGGTCTGGTTTTAGCGGGCTGCATCGAGAACGTGCGGCGCGCATATATTCCTGCAGGCACCTTGTTTTGGATTGCTAGAGACATTTTTTTTTCCCTGTCATCTGATTTCGTGTCCCGGTTGCGTTCTTCACTTTGCTAACGTCGAGTACGCGATACAATGACTGATTCTCAAAAGTACGACGAGGAGGCCGCCCTCCAGAACACCAACGTCCCGCCCTCGGATGCTACCATGAACCACTATGATGACGTTCAGCGCGTGCACACCTCGGGAGCCAACAACGAGATTCTCCACATCGGCAACCAGAAGGTGTACAAGCACGAACTCGCGGCAGCCTTCGGTGGTACTTTGAACCCGGGTCTATCCAAGGTGTCGACGCACAAGTTTGCCAACCCGTCGCCTCTCGGTCTGTGCGCTTTCGCCCTCACCACGTTTGTGCTCTCGCTTATCAACGTCCAAGCCCGCTCAGTGACCACCGACTCTATTGTCATTGGTCTCGCTTTCTTCTACGGCGGTTTCATCCAGCTTTGCGCTGGCATGTGGGAGATGGCCATTGAGAACACTTTTGGTGCCACTGCTCTGTCGTCATACGGCGGCTTCTGGCTGTCGTTTGCTGCCATCAGCACTGATGCGTTTGGAATTGTGTCGGCGTACGGTGATGACGCCAGCCAGCTCAACAACGCCCTCGGCTTCTACCTGATTGGATGGTTCATCTTCACCTTTATCATGCTGCTCTGCACGACCCGTTCGACTATCGCCTTCTTCTCTCTGTTCCTGTTCCTGGACATCACCTTCCTGCTGCTCGCCATTGGTCACTTCCTCAACAAGACTGGCGTTATCAAGGCGGGCGGTGTTTTCGGCCTCATCACTGCTTTCATTGCGTGGTACAATGCGTTTGCCGGTATCGCGAACAAGGAGAACTCGTGGATCAACGTTAAGCCCATTTACATGCCCGGTGCGATGCGCCTCAAGAGCGACTAATCGTCGCGTCTCCTTCACTGGCGACAGTCAGATCTGCTTTGTACACAAATATCCCCCTAATCTAATATTTGCTTTCGTTTACCTTACGCTGTAGTCAAACGGACTTACGCTTGCACATGCACGTCACAACTCACTCCATGCCCGCGTTGTGCCGCTGCCTGTCAAGATACAAAGCTCGTGTCCTCGTTCAAGGCTCTAGGCTCCCGTGGCGGCTGCATCGCAGCCGGCCCGTCACACGGCTGCGAGTAAGACCAACTCGATTCGCCCTGACTATGGTCCCCCTCGCGCGTCTGAAAGTAGCGCCCCAGACAAATCAATAGCTGCGGCAGATTGAGTCACGGCCGGCCCACTAACGACCCTAAACGTGCCTAGTGCGGAACTACACTCACAAGCAAATGATAAATATTGACCATAAATATACAAGCAGCAGAACGAGCGTCTAGAATGTACAGTGAGGGTATACCTCAGAAATAATAGTGCCTAGCCCAAGGCCGGCGGCGAAGGGACCGCAGCGCTGAGGCGCGACTGGATGCGCCGGCCGTACGGCGTCGTGCGGATCGTCGGCATGATTGGCCGGATGTTGTCAACGAGGCGCTGGCGCGTAGCAGCATCGGCATAGTCGAGCGCCGTCTGGATCACGTAGTTGGCATACGAGTCACGCAGGAGGCGGTCGAGGACGGGCGACTCGACAATCTCGTCAATCAGGGCCTTTGCGGTGTGGGGAGACGCAATGCGCAGGCACTTCTCAATCACATTAGATGAGAACTTCTCCGACGACAGGTCGCACACGCGGCCGATGAACTGCGTAATGAGCGCCTCCGAGTACTCGGGGTGGCCGAGGTCGAGCACGTACTGCGTCACGTAGTTTCCAAACGGGTCGCGGACCAGCGTTAGCGCGTTATCGGTGATGCGGCCAACGAGCTGGCGCTCCTGGGCATTGTTAGCGTGATCAATGCAGCGCTGGAGTACGCAGCATCCGTGGCGGTGGGTGCCCACGGCGATACAGTTGGCGCTCACAGCATCAAAGATAAACTGCGAGTCCTCGCTAGAGAGGCGGTTGAGGCACTTTTGCACAACGTGGTTGCCATTGAGATCCTGGATGAGCTCAACAACGTTGGCGCGCAGCGCGTCCACAATGAGCTCTACCTGCTCTGGGGTGCGAACAAACTCAATCATCTTCTGCAGAGCCCGAGTGCCGTGCTGGTTTAGAGCAATCTTGACGAGCTCGGGCGCAGCAGCACCAATAAGCGCCGTGCGCTGCTCCTCAGTCGAGTGCTCAAGCAGTTTCTGGCACAGGTAGTTTCCAAACGGATCCGTCATGAGCTCCACAATATGCGGATATGTCTCGGCAAAGATCATGTCAATGTGGGCCTGGTTGCGCTCCTCAAGCTTGCGCTGCAAGTACCGGCACCCGTGCTGGTCCTTGCACAGTCCATAGATGTCCTTGGTGATGGACTCGAGCGCCACGTTTGCGTAGCGGTTGGCGGCCTCCTGGTCAGAGCGCTTGGCGCGGCCACGATTGGCAGCGGCAGCGTTGCGCCCGTGCGCAGCGCCGTGCGCATTGCCGTGGACGTTGGCGTGGCTATGGCCATGGGAATGGCCCTGCAAGTGGCCGTTGGACGCGTGGCGCGTGTGGTGGGCAGCCGGGTGTGCCGGGTGCGACGCCTCGAAATTGGCCGGCCCGCCAGCCGGTCCAGCGGCGGCCGCCGCGGCTACCTGCGCAGACGGCCCGGCCGGGGGCGCCTGCGCGTGGTACTGATGCATGGCCGGCACCTGTGGGGCCGGCTTGATGGTGCCCGTCGAATGACGGTGCGCATGGCGCACCGGGGCACCGTTTGTAGTCGTGTTGCTGCTGATAGTGTTTTCGAGGCCCTTTGCGTGACTGCCAGCGTCTCCGCGCCTCATAGCTGTTGGTACACTGTTGTCCATGTTACGGTACAGCCCTTGGTGGTCGACAGCCACCAAGGGGACACCCCAGACGGGGCTCGCGCCGGGTCCAGGTCCAGGACCGGCTCCGGGCCCGGCTCCGGGCCCGGCCGCGGTGCCGTAGACGTCTGGTCCTGGTGTCGGAAGAGCGGCCTGGCCGGCAATGCCGGGCATACCGGGGGAAACTCCCGGCATGACGCCAAACATGTCCATGGGCGGTCCGTCAAAGACTGCCGCCGAGCCCTGGCTGAGCGCCATGGCCATGCCGCCGCGCGACGTGCCCAGACCGCCAAACCCAGACGCCGCGGCGCTCTCGCGGCGAACGAGAATCGGAAAGTTATCGTCCGTCTGCTCGAGATTGAGAAACGACGGTAGCCGCTTGTGCGCCGACGACGCCGACGACGACCCAGACGAGGGCGGCGGCGTCGACAGCCGCCGTGGCTTGAGTCCAGTGCCCACTTCGCCAGTTCCGCCCAAAACGTAGCCTGGCGACGGCGGAAACGCGTGGCCGCCAAGGCCAGCGTCAACCGAGCTGCGACTAGACCCAATGCTCAAGCGCGCCATGTCGAGCGCCAGCGGCTCGTCGAGTTCCCACGGCCGGTGTTCGCCGGGCGGCGTCATGGCTACGGCCGTCGCCGCCGCAGGGCCGCCGGCAGGCGACGCGCCAGCACCAGAATCAGAGCCAGAACCAGAGCCGGGGCCGGGACCAGCAACCGGACCGGGGCCGGGCCCCGCAGCCAAGTGTCCATGCCCGTGTCCATTCGGACCAAATCCCGGTCCATATCCGAGCACGCCCGGCGGCGGGCCCCCGCGGCCAAAACCACCGGCCACGGTGCCTGCCTTGGCCATGCCGCCCGGCACCCCTCCATGCGGGCCCACATACACGTTGCCAGCGCCCGCCCCTCCGGCCATCCACCGCGTGTCTGGGGGCGTCACGGGCTCGCTAACAAAGCTGTACTCGCCGCTCCCAAACGACGCATTCTGGCGGTGGTTGCGCAGAAACTCGCTTGCTCCTCCGTCCATAGTTTGGCTCATCTTGCGGTATGTATCTGGCGATACCAACCGGTCGCCGTACTGGGGTTAGAATGGGCTTATGGCCATCGTCCGCCGGGCTGTGATCCACCAGGGGCACATGCTAGCGAGGCCGGAATAAACCAGGCCCCTTTTACAGGTACCCCACGTCCAATATCTGTCAACACCTTCTCACCAGACTCTCACCTCCGTTGGACCGCAACCAGATGTTAGTCACACCTAGCTCTCCCCCTGATACAGTACAAATGCTCTAAACGCTTCAGACAGCTTTGGCTGGTTCCAAACTCGTGGCGGCAGCCGTTTCCAGCAGCTCAGCTTCAACAGCACACGTCTATCTGAGCCAGCAGCAATCTGTCGCCGCCAATCCCGTAAACGTGGTCCTCGTCCTCCACAAATCCCACTAACCGTGCCGACCCGCTCCGCATATCTGCCCAACCGACCGTACGCCGGTGCGTTGCCAGGGGTGATGGCGATGCATTATTCCGGGCCCCAGGGCAACACCCTTGTCTGGCCGCCTCGGCCGCGCGGTTGTCCCAGCAGCGCCGCAAGACCGAGTCATCCAAGCAGCAGCTGAAAACGTAGCACTAGGGGGGCGAGAGGGGCGGAGCCACGACGCGTTGCGCGTTTGGAAATCAAAAGCGAGCAGAATGTCGAGCAAAAAGGGGACATACAACACAGTAGTACTAAGAGTGCCAGCAATCGGCCAAACCCGGCAGCCGGACCTATAGCCAGACCTAAAACTAAAAAGTAGTACAGCACCCCATACACCACGCCTCAACAGGGGTTATCGCCAAGGAGGTACCTTGTGCATGCTTTGCGTGGACCGCGGGCCAGGCTGGCCAGTTTGGTCCCAGTGGCCGTAACATAAACCGATCGTATAGATCGCCGACCACGCCGCAACCAGGCCACCCCACCCCCCAAGCCTGCCTCCCCGGGGCGTCCCAACCGCCCAACACCAGCGGCTCTTGGGGCGGCCTCGCCGGCCCGCGCGCCATGAGCTGTCAACCGCCCGTTGCTGCCCCTACCCTCGTGCGTTTGCTCCCTGCATACAGATGGCGGCTGCGCGCGGTCGGCCGCGAAGTTTCAGCGCGGTTGTGCTTGCAAACTGACGCCTGGAACAGCCAGCATGCCGTAGCGTGCAACAAAGCAGGGGCCCGCACGCCAGCTCTCGGCTTGCACTGTATCCCGACTCTCGCCGGGCTCACAAGAGCCCAGCGACGCGCATCCGCCACCTTGCAGCATATGCACGATTGTGCATTTCAAGATCCGCCAGACGCACAACCAAACACACCGCCGCCTGTCACGCTACCAGTGAAACGACCCGGCTGCCATCACTATCACGCCGCTCACGACGCTCACGACGCTCCGGGTGTTTCTAGCCGCATCCAGCGAGCCTGTTGTTGCCGTCTTGGCAACTCGTCTCCTTGGTCCTACCCCTTAACCGGGGCCCAACACAGGGCTCCGAAGGATCTGGGCCAAAGGCCGGGACGCAGCCGGAGCCCCGTCAGTCCCGTTACAAAGCCCACGGCACGAGCCGAAATGTCCTGCCATAGGGCTGTGATAACAACCCTGATCGTCCCGTCAACCCATCAACTGCTGACGCTAACGCGTGAATAACACCACGTACAGCTGACTCGACACTTACAGCTGGTTCGACGATTTCAGAGCGCGTCCGGCGTTTGGCGGCGCCCGGTTCGCGGAAAAAGCCCGCAAACTGACTCGCCGCGCTGTCAAAGGCGCTCGCCGTGTTCATATCTGGCGGCCGTCTGTCGTCTGATCTCTCGCTCCCGTTGCGTAATCCACAATTGGCCCTCTGCTCGCCGTGCAGCCCAGCTGACACTGGCCCGCTCTAATCAAACACGTAGGTAGTCTGCAAATACCACCAAAATCTCAACCCTCCAGCGGCAACCCGAGCGTGGACGTCGCGTGCTGGGGCGTGGGTATTTATTTATATAGCCCGATGGGGGGAAAGGGAGAGGAGGAGCAGCAGCGGCCGGCCGGCATCGAGCTTATTTCCCGCCGCGGGTTGTCGTGGAGTGGGTCCAGTCGCTGTGCCAACCGTCTGGGCTCCTGCACCGCGCTGCGCAAAAGCGAGACCAGCAAGGGGGCCGGGGACGGGAGGCCCCGTCCGCGAGCAGGGACCGTGCTACGGTGTCTGGTCTTGTTTGAGCGCCGCGGCAACGACGCCAAATCGCCTAGTATAGAGCCCCCGACCGGCAGACCTTACAGGCTCGCCACCACCGGTTACCAGCTGCCGGCTGCCAATCCCAATCTGCGACCGTCTGCCGGCAGCACGATTGGCATTGACGCCAGCCGTGGCCCCCTAGCCGCGGCGGGCCAATTTGCGCTGCCCATGCCTATCGCGCACTTATTCCTGTTCAGGCAACCGCAGTCGCTGTAGCCCGGAAGGGCTCAGCCAAAGCCGCCAGAATCTGGCCAGGAAATTGCACCTGCTGCCACGCAGCTTGCGCGGCCTCGCATTGGGTTGCAATCGGCTGTCGGGCTGCACTTGGATGCGCAGGGCCGCGTTCGGACCCAGCACTTGGCACGGCCCGTTGCTCTGCGTATCGCGCCTGATGGTTTCTCAACAGCCTCAATTGGCCACATCGATTGGGTGGCTTCACGTACCACCGAGCCACCCGCTACCCATCCTGGCGATCACCTTTCGATGGCCCTATTTGGGTTCAGCAAAGCCGGCCGCAAACATGCGGTCCATAAAATGACGCCTGTTTCTGGCAGCGCCTCATCGGCGTGTTTGTAATCGCTGGGGGCTTATTCTAGGTGCATTGCCCTTTGTACCTGAGCGTCCTGTCCCCAGACCCCGTGGCAACTGCTGAGCTCACCCGCGAAGCGGGTGCTGCAGGGAGGGGTCCGGGGACAGCGCCCCCAGGAAAACAGAGGCTCGAGGCGGACTGTGATCTTATCTAATTTCGAGCAACCGGCACATATATATAGAGAAAGCTATGTATAATCTAGGCAACGAGGGCCGATCGGCGCGGACGGGCCGTGCCCGCCAGTCGGGGCGGCCGGCGAGCCGGCGCTGCTGCAGAAGGGACGTAGGTGGGTGTGGCGGCTTGTGACAGGCGCACAAAGACGGCATCGCGCGTGCGCTCGAGTCGGTCGAGGAGCACGGCAGTGCGGTCGCGCGCTCGCATTGCGCCCTGAGGTGTCGCGCAGCGGGTCGCGGTGGCGGCGCCCCGGCGGCGTATGTGCTGCGCCTGGCTGTCGAAGCGTGCCCACAGCGCCGGGTCGATCGATGAGAGCCGCCTCAAGGGCGGGTGGGGCGGCTTGCGGCGGCTGAGAGCATCAAAACGCTCAGAAACTGCCTGGGCGTCGGCGTCCCGGCTGCTGAGGACCTCGAGGCGTGCCGCCCGTTCGGCCTCGATCCGCGCAAGCTCCGCAGCAGCATCGCGGCGGACGCGGTCAATGAGCAGGTCACGCGTCGTGTCGAGCAGCCATGGGTCGCGCTCGATGGCAGCGGTGGCTGCGACAGTGCGCGCGAGCGCTCTTTCGGCGCGTTCCTGGAACTCTCGGAGGCACAACACGCGGAGATGTTCTATATCGAGCGTCGATCGGCCGTGAGCTGGTTCTTTGGGTGCAGCTCCCTTGAGCAGCCTTACGGGCGGAGCGACCGAGCAGATGGCGAGACTGCGGGTCAGGTTCGGCAAGAACGCGACGTGGACCTCTGGCTTGGCAGGCTCTACGGCGTGAGTATCCTTGAGAGTCGCTGTCTCAAGGACAGCGGCGCGATTGCTGCTGACCGGCGTGGATACCGATCGTAGGGTCGCCTTGGCCCGGCGCGAGTACCTCGCACAGCCAGCGGCCACGACAGCCCGGATCTCGTGCGCAACGGGCGAGGCTGCGCCGCTGGCGCCGGTCGCCCAACACCGCACCATCTGGAGAACCCGCCCAGCAGATAGCAGGTACACTTTAAACGCCGACGACACATGAAGATTGGCGCACACCGCAGTGCACGCCTCCCAGAAGGCGAGTGACAGCACCGCGGTCTCGACAAACGCCTCGATACCCTCAGCGCTAAGGTTAACGAACCACTTTGCGCCTACGGCATCCCGCACCGGCCAGTCTCGGCGCCGTGTCTCGGCTACAGCGGCGCCCCACTCGGCGGCAAACACTGAACCGTGCTGCAAAAAGTAGTCTCGCACTTCGCTCGCTGCTGCTCCACACGCGGCACCTGTGCCAGCCAAGCCCGCGGCCCTCGCAGCACACGAGTGAAGCGCAGACCCGAGCTCTGGCGCCGGGGCCGACCGCGACAGTGCTCCAGCACAGTACGCGGTGACCCTGCCCGCAACATCGCCAGCTGCGTCCACAACTGCCTGCAAGCGTGCCATCTGGAGCGTGAAGATGCCAAGATCGCTAGCCGCCGAACAATAAGCCCAGCCGCACATCTTGTCACACCGGGACAATTTAATATTTGGCGTGTTATCCCAGCTTTGGGTGCTGGCCCTTTCGATTCCTGGGCGGCACACCCCTGTAGCAGCCGCCTCGCGGCTGGCCTTGAGCGAGGGAGATGTGACTCAGTAAACTAGAGGTAAACACAGAATCTGGCGGACTCCACACGTCATAAGCGCTAGAGGTACCTCATCGGGTAAGGGTTCTGCGGTGATCAGCGCGTCGTCTTATCCGATGCGCTTATGCGTCTGTCCTTTTTCATTCCGGTGATAACAAACCTGTGGCGCGGCGAGCTGCATTGAGTTGCCGGTGAGTTTCAGCAGTTTACGGCTAAGCTTATGACTGAAACCACAGCCCTAGGTGGCTTTGTTCATTTCCTATCTGTATATATGTAACCTTACATGTACACCTATGAAGCTTACAAACGCGTAGCCTATAGTGTCTCACCTGCCACCATTCGTAAAGCGCCCAAACCACTGAACCCAGACACAGCCGTAAAGCGCAACCGCTCTTAATCCTACCAACGACCACTCCACGCCCGCCGCCGCTGCCACCAATAACTGATACAAATAAACAAGGGCAAGGGTTGTGCGGTGTCCGCGCCGCCCCCGCCAGCTATAAACCAAAAATCACCGTCCTACCGCGGAGGCCAGAACGCTCGGACGAATTCAACGGACCGCGGTGGGGCCCGCGGGACGTTTTTTGTTGTGATTTAGTGCTGCAAGGACTGTATTGCCTTGCCATAGGTTAAAAGAGAAGACGCAAACCCCTATTAACGCACATGTCGTTGTCGTTTCCCGGCAACGACGACGAGAGCCCATGGGCGAGCGATGCCGGAGGGACCGCGTCCGGGCTCGGTGCCAGCACTGTCGTGTCGCCCAGCGCGTCACCAATTGTACCGGATCCGGCAGTTACGTTCGACGAGAACGAGATCCTGGCGGACGAGTCGTTGACTGAGGACGAAAAGCGGCAGCAGCTGCAACGGCTGCTGTTCTACGCCGCCTCCAACGGCGACACGGACCGTGTGCACGGGCTTCTGGGCGGCGACGGCCGCCAGTTTGTTGACGTGGACGCGCGCGACAACTCGGGCTCGACTGCCCTGGTGTACGCCGCCTGCTTTGGCCACGAGCATGTGGCGTCGGAGCTGCTGCGCTACGGCGCAGACCCGGACGTGCAGGACCAGCACGAGTGGACGGCGCTCATGTGGGCTATCAACAACCACCACCTGCCGATTGTCGAGCGGCTGATGGAGAACGGGGCGTCTTTGGCGATCCGCACCTCGACAAACCGCACGGCCCTCGACTTTGTCGCCCCGGACAGCGACATTGGCGGGTACCTGCGGCGAAACGGATATATCGATGGCGAAGGCACAGGCAAGGACGAGCCGGACGACTTTTACCAGCGGCCGGTGGACCCTGCAGAGTTTGAGGAAGAGCTCAGCCGCGAGCAGATGATTCTGCAGTCGTCAATTGCACTCGACGTGCCGCTTGCGCACCTCGACGGCGGCATGGACGACGAGCCCAATGCGGGCTGGTTCGGGGCCGGCGACAGCATGGACGACGGTGCTGGCGACGACGACGGCCAGCAGCCGTTTGTGTGGGACCGCTGCCTGCCGGATCAGATGTTTGTGTTTGCGGAAAAGGACATTCCCAAGGTGCTCGACCTTGCGATCACGCAGATGATCCCGCAGCGGTCGCACGCGCAGAAGCCTATTCCGGCCAATACGTTGTTTTTGGGTGCGCGCTACGCGCACTACTTTGGCAGCGCAGACACCTTGCACAGCTTTTTGGATCCGGCGCTCCAGCGGATCCGCGCCGTTGTGCTCGAGCATCGCTCGGACCTCGCGTTTCAGGCGTTTTGGCTTTCAAACTGCTCGCTCCTGCTCTACTACATGCGCCGCGACCCAGGTCTCACCGAGGTGACTGCCGACTTTCAGCAGCGGCTGTCCGAGCTCATCAGCGACATCTACGTACTCATGACGCGCGACGTCGAGGCGCGCCTTGACCGCGTCCTCGACTCGTCCATCCTCGACCACGAGACGATCCCGGGACTCAACGATATCCAGTTCCGCCACGAATGGCGCCTATTCCGGTCCAAGGCCAAGCCGCACTCGGCCGGCGACGATGTCAAGCAGGTCACCCTGCCGCCCAGCATGGAGCAGAAAATGAAGCCGTCGCCCCGCAACGTCACATCGATCCTGTCGTCCACGCTCTTTGTGCTCGACCTCTACGACGTGCACCCAATCATCACGCAGGAAGTCGTGTCCCAGATCCTGTACTGGCTCGGGGCCGTCTTGTTCAACCGCATCATGTCGAACCGCAAGTACCTCGCGCGGAGCCGCGCCATGCAGATCCGCCTCAATGTGTCGGCCATTGAGGACTGGGCCCGCAACAACAACCGCCGACCCGAGGACGCCGACGAGTTCCACGTCCGCGGGTCGGCGCCCGTGTACGCATCGGTCCTTGAGCTGGCGCGCCAGCATCTCGCTCCCGTCACCGAAATCCTCCAGTGGCTGCAGTGCTTCACGGGGTTTGGCGACGACTTTACCAACGTCGTCACGACGCTGCAGCAGCTCAAGAACCTCAACCCGCAGCAGCTCATCCACGTGGCCAAGAAATACCGTCCCGAGGTTGGCGAGAAGTCGCTGTCGAGCGAGTACAGGGCTTACCTCAACGAGCTGGCGGCGCACTACGACAGGGCCAAGGACGCGTCCCGCAGCCGCAGAAGACAGCAGTTTGGTGCCGCAGCAAGCACACAGAAGCCAGCTTCTCCCGCTCCTGAGCCGGCGGACAACAGCACTACTAAGGAGGGAGCGGAAAAGGCGAAGACCGAGTCTAACGGCGAGCCCAGCGGCTCTAAAGACGATACCGAGAGCGACGCTTCGGACAAGCCGAAGGACCAGCGGCCGACAGAAAAGCAAGACGCCAGGGCCGACATCGTGCCCCCGGCGTCCGCCACAAAAGCCGCCAGCGAGAAGCCGGCAGTGCCCTTGTCGGCGGACCGCATGCCTGTGCAGTCGACGCTTCACGAGGAAGATAGCGAGGACGAGAGCGATCCGCTCGTCCGCGATGCATCGGTCGTTCTGCCGTTTGTCATCCCGACGCTGCGGGAGATGATCGTGACGTGGGGCGCCGGGCTCGGCGGTATCAACGCCAAGCGCGCCCGTCGCTACGAGCCGTCGCTGCCTGAAGAGTTTATCGAGAAATTCGAGACCGACGGCACCGACACCAGACTCAACCCCGTGTTTGCTGAAATTGCACCACCTCAGGCGTCTGTGCACAAGGGGTGGGGAGAGGATCCCGAGATTGACGACATGAACGGAGCCTGGTCTTGAAGCCACGGCACTAAAATATGGCATATAACGGCCCTCGGCCGTTGGGCTCTGCCCCATTAAGTTAATGTACAAGATAGATTCTACGTTCCTGGCCATAAGCATATACGCAGTGAAGCTGCGCTTGGGCCGACAGTCGTTGCATATCTAGTGCACGACTGAAATTGCATAAAAATGCATGCTTTGGCCTTGCTGGGATTAAAGCCTACGGTCCTGGCCAGCTAGCCCCGGTCGACGAACACACTGCTCCAGAGACGCCATGCAAGTGCTCCCGCGCGCCAGCCTATGTGCATTGCTAACGCCAGGTCTGAGGTGGATTATTCTCCGCCGTATGCGCCGTTCTTCGGCCTCGCAGGGTATGTGTTATGGGCGTCGCAGAGCGATCGGCTAGTTGTATCGCGGCCGCGGCGGCCGCTGCCGTTGGCAGATTCTTCCGTTTTTCGGGATAGAGTCCTAGGCAGAATCTATTGACTGGGATAGAACCACAAAAAATTAGCTCTTCATCCCTACTTGACGTGGACGGAATCGTCATGGGCCCCTGTACGACAACACGACAGCTAACTCCAGATGCGCTGCCGCGCTCATTCTGTCGTCTGCGGGAGCAGCAATTGGCACTGCCAAGAGTGGCATTGGAATCGCTGGTATCGGTACTTTTGCGCCAGACCTTATTATGAAGTCCCTGATCCCTGTCGTCATGAGCGGTATTCTGGCAGTGTACGGACTCGTGGTCAGCGTGCTGATTGCGGGCTCGCTCAAACCCGACCAGGGATACTCGCTGTTCAACGGCTTTATGCATCTTGCCAGCGGCCTGTGCGTCGGCTTTTCTGCCATGGCTGCCGGCTACGCCATCGGCATTGTTGGCGACGAGGGCGTGCGCCAACTGATGAAGCAGTCGCGTCTGTTTGTCGGCATTGTTCTTATACTCATTTTCGCCGAGGTTCTCGGTCTGTACGGGTAAGTTTATAGCGCATTTCTAGCAGGGCGGACGGGGCTAACAGCAGAATGATCATTGCCCTGATTCTCAATACTAGAGGCAGTGGCTGAAACATAGATTTAATACAACAAGTGCTTCATGGCGTCATGGGCGTTTTTCCTCGGGGGCTCCACCCCCAGACCCCCCTGGCAACTGCTTCGCAGCTGGTCTGGGGAAGCAGCAGCCGCTGTCATATGTATTTAGCACGTGGCTCATGTCATTAGGAATCGTCGTTACTCTACATCCATAGTATCGCCGTTGGCAGCCGGAGCGGCAATGGCCGGGGCAGCCGAACGGCCAGCGAGCGATGCCTCGCCGGCGTCCGAAACAAGGTTGTCGGAAAACTCAGACAGAAACTGGACGCTGCGCTTCGAGTCGAGGAAGAGCGTGTAAGCGCGCTTGATGTCGTCGACCTCGACGGCGGTCGACTTGCGCTTGGCAGCGATCTGGTTCGCTACGGCGATGAGGTTGGCAGCGTAACGCAGCGACGAGTTGACGCCGATCTTGGTGAGCACCTCGAGGGCGCCGGCCTCTATCTCAACCTCCTCTTCCTGGGCGCGGATCGACAGAATCTGGCGAATCTCATCCTCGCTGTAGGCCTGCGTAGAGATGATGATGACACGATCTAGCAGGTCGACAGGCAGGCCGTGGGGCGAGCGGTAGTTGGTGCCGCGAGTGCGAGCGACGCCGCGGTTCGTGGCCATGATGACAATGGGGGCCATGTCGTCCTCGAGCGCGCGGTTAATGTACGAGAACGACTCGATGTCCAGCATGTGAACCTCGTCAATAAATAGAACGCCCGGGATGATCTCAGCCTTGCCCTCCTCGCGCCACTCGGCGACCTTTGTGTTGATCTTGTCACGAACCTCGGAGCGAATCTCGCCCGTGTCGCCCGAGAAGAGCGCCAGGAAGCCCTGTGTCCGCGAGTTGATCACGTCGATCTCGTGCAGCGACACTGTGTGCACCACCTCCTTGCGGCGCTGCAGCTCGCCCTCGGGCGTCTGCACAAACTTGGTGTCGACGCCCATGGCATCGTAGTCGCGCGCCCGCGCGTACGAACGGCCCAGCTTGGTGATCTTGCCAGACGCCTTGTCGATCGAGATGACGTCGCCGGCCGTGACCTTCTCGCGCGCGAGCGCCTCGATCATCTTGGCGCCCAGCTCGTACAGCGTTTCCATGTCGGTGGTCTTGATGGTCAGCTTGCCCTGCTTGTGGCCGCCAGTGACAGACCGGTCGATCTGGATCTCGACGACCTCGCCCTCGATGATTTCCGTCTCCTCCTTGATGCGGACACCAATCGACTTGCGAAACGCCTGCGTCAGCGCCTCGGTCTTGGACATCTCGAGCGAGAAGATCTCCGAGCCAGCAAGAGTCGTAAACGGCACATCCTCGCCAAGGCTGTGGGCAATACCGGTGGCGATGGCGGTCTTACCGGTCGACGGCGGGCCTGCGAGCAAAACGGCGCGGCCGGCGATCTTGCCCTCGCGGATCATTTGCAGCACCACGGCAGCCGCGCGACGCGCCCGCAGCTGGCCAACCATTCCCTGCGATTGCGGCCGTGGCTGCAGCCCGTCGGCCTCGAGGCCGAGGCCGGTAACGTGGCTATGGGCCGCAATCAGACTCAGGCCGCGCAGCTCCTTAGCTTGGGCAATTGTAGAGATTGACTGTTGTTAGAGCGACGATTACTCAAACGATAGATGAATAGCCCCGTTGGCTTGTCTTTTGACCGCCAGCTGCCGCCGCGTTTGCCAACATATGGCGTGGTGTATAATTGTAAAAAGCACGCTTGTGACCACTCAACACGCGTTATCCACTGCACACTCGGCCAATGCAAACAGCATAATAGCGGCCCTAGCTAACCCAAAGCACACAGCATCGGCCGTCCAACAGCCGATCCAAGACATACCATTTTAGAGCTGTAAACTGCTACCAAGCGAGGTCTCCGGCGGAATTCGCGATTTTTCCAGCTTTGGGATGGGGGCCAAGTTACCCGGAAATGCATAAACTGTGCATACAATCGTGCACGCCGCAGAGCCCAACTAGAGAATTGACCAACTATAAGTTAATGATCTATACGTAGACGTGCAACCAAAAAAAAAAAAAAATGCTAAGTTCATTAGAGTATTCAGCCCCCGGCAGAATGTCGAGGCACAATACGTAAATATATATCGGCCCCGATTCTATCCTTGACCCTGTCGAAAGCTGCAGTTTTCGGTTCACGAACTCGACCGCAGATTGTTGACATCGTCAATAACGTCGTCAATGGTGGGCCGCTCTGCAGCATCAACTGTAAGACACCGCGCGACAACGTCCTTGAGGGCCTGCGAGTACTCTGGGGTTGTCGGGAACCGGTACTGGCCGGCGAGGATGGCCATGTTGAGCGAGGCGCCGTTCTCGGCGGCCTCGAGCTCAAACGGCGAGCTGCCGTACATGAGAGAAAATATAGTCGCCCCGAGACTCCAGATGTCGACGCGCTCGTCGATGTCGGCGCCCGTCTTGACGTCAAACAGCTCAGGCGCACGGTACGGCAGCGTGCAGTGTTCGGCGGCTGCGTCCTGGATCTGGAGCGCTTCCTGGCGGTTGCCGGCGTGGATGCGGGCGCGCGTCGCAGACCCCAGATCAACCAAAACGCAGTGGCCCTTTTCGCTGATCATGACATTGGCTGGCTTGATGTCCCGGTGAGCATAGGGAACCATTTCGCCCATGGCTGTGCCCTCCTCCTCGGGTCCGTCTTCGCCAGCAGCATCGGCTGCGAGCAGGCCGACCTCCTCGACGCTGTCGCCCGGCCCGTTGGCGCCCGCCCCGCCGGCCCTGCTGCCGCTGCGTCGGTGTCCGTCGCCACGCCTTGTAGCCACTGCTGGCATTCTATACCGATGCATGGCCCGGATGCCCTTGCAAATCTCTGCGAACAGTCGAATGATCTCGGCCTCGTCAAAGTGCGTGCCGTTGACTGCCTGCTCGTTGATGCGATCCTGCAGATTGCCGCGTCTAAAGTACGGCAACACAATGTTGACGACTTTGGGGCCCTCGCCGTCCTTTTCAACAGACCAGTCCACGTGCCTTATAATGTAGTCTGACTTGAACATTCTGTACGCCTCCACTTCACGCATGGCGACTCGCATGCTCTCCGGGCCGAACGGACAGCGGATCTTTTTCAACGCATACTGCTTGCCGGACCGGGAGTCCTCGATGAGATAAACATAGGAGAAACCGCCTTCGCCCAGAAGGCGCAGAATCTTGTACTTGTTGAGGTTGACCTTGAGCGTCGGAACGGACTGGAAACACGTCAGACACGACGCAAACGCGTCAGTCAAGTCGGACAGATACGACATGCTGTGTGTACACCCTTGGCTGATGACTGAAGGGTGGAGTCGTTGCCGCAGTCGCCGTAATCGTCGTCGTGGTGCTGTTCGCAGCAGGCAGCTGTTATTGCGGAGATACGATAGACGATGCTATGCGTGCCATAGCTTTGGAATGGGCACATATATGCTGCCCCACTATGCATACTGAGATTGACCCGTCACATGCGTTGCGAGGCTGACTACAGCTGACCCCCGGGCTGCCGCATTTCAACCTTGATTGATTGCGCGGGGACGCCTGCTTAGTTGCTTGTCGCAAAGGGACCCTGGCTGCATCGATTGTAGACGTCTCCTTGCGGAGACAGGCTAACCGCGCTAAATTCAAGGCCCCTGCCGGGCACCAAAAGGCGAAACAAACATGCGATTCCGGGCCTAACCCTTATTTAATCCCGGGCCGCGACCACAACGTGGCCGCAATCGATCGTACCGGGATACGCAACAAGCATATAAATACTATGGCCGCTGTTTGACGAGTTCCGACGCCTGGCATTCCACTTAAACCGTCACGCACTCGCGCCGCTGGCACGACACATACACTAATACGCGACGGCCACGAAGCCACGATCGCGACTTGCTACTTGCCAGAGAAATACCGCAGATACAACGACAGAGTCGCAGACCATGACTTCGTACCAGACAAATTACAAGGGCCAGGCCGGCTGGAACGACTGTGCCCCGGACAACTTTGTGCAGAGCGTCGGTAATCCGCGCGAGGGCCGGCGGTCGGTTTCGTCAACGTCGCTACGCCGTCCGTACCCGGGAGGGATCCCGGACGCCAGCGCGAACCCAGAGAGTGCAGCGTCGTCGCGTCCGCCATCGCGTCCGCCGTCGCGTCCGCCATCGAGGTCGCCCTCGGGCGTAAGCCTTCCTCCTCCACCTACGAGTGCCGGAGTGCCTCCGCCGCCTGTGAGCTCGCGTTCTCCCTCTGCAGTTTCTATGCGATCCAGCAACGGCAGCGCCGTCAGCGGTCCCAGCGACATTACGGCCGGGAGCTCTGTTGACGCCGAGGCGGCGGGAGTGACCGATGAAGAGGTCTGCGGGATGCTGGAGAAGCTGCTAGAGCGTGATAGCTCGCTGTCGGCGAAGGAACTCGGCCACTACCGGGCCAAGCTTGGCACTTCGCTGCGGGGCCTCGAGCAGAAGCACCTGTCGGTGGCCAAGCGGGCGCTCGAGCTCTCTCTCGAGGGTGGAAATGCCACAGCAGCCCGCGACGCGCTCGTCCAGCACAGCCTGTACAATAGCGGGACCGCGACGTGGCTTGTTCCACTGCGGCGGCTCGTCGAGTCTGTCCAGTGAGAGCGACGAACTTGCATGCAGTTGACACGTTACGAACAAAGCGCATTTGGGCTAGCAGTTAGCCTGACTATTTAAATTATTAAATGTAATGATGTATTGACTGGGTATTGAGTTCGTAGCGAGCGCGGAACTTAGTGCCAGTGAACCACAGTATAAGTATATTATTTTACAATGTTGCATTTTACATACAGCCACGCTATTTACAACCGCTAACAACTGGCCGCGACACCACAAAACAATAGAGCGCGCTGGCCCCTGCGACAGGTACACAGCAAGAATGGGGCAGCCGCAGGCAGCAGAGTACTCTCTGCCTGGTACGTTAGCGCCATATGTGATACTGGATCCAGCTAACCGCAGGCGTCATGCGCTACCTTCAGACGGAATGGCAACGAAACGAGCGAGACAGGCTGCAATGGGAGCTAGAGCGTGCGGAGATGCGTGTATGTCAATTAAGGCTGAACGGTGCCATTTTTAAGAGGCACTTGTGGCTATCTTGGTTAAATCCTGAGAAGCACTAGAGCAGACTCTAACATGCAGGCACGGATAGCGCGTTTGGAGGGAGAAAAGCGGAGTCTGACAATGGAACTGACAGAGGCCCAAAAGAAGGTTAAAATCTTATCGACTGCATTGTATGTGTTTTACGTGCCAGCAATAGAAGCACGCGGCTAACTTTAGACACAAAAGAGAGGCTGGAGGCACCCCGTCGGCGGCTGCGAACGCCCGCGAAGAACTGGAAAACGCTATTGACGATGCGCATGCACAGGACCCCGGACTGGACCTGACGCCAGTCGTCGAGGCGCGGCAGTTTTTGGAAAAGTGCGTCCAGGAGGTGGAGTACCTTCTGCAGTCGACGAGCGTAGACATGGTGGATCAGCCTGTGACGCGCGACGGCGACGAGAGCGACGGACAGTACTCTGTACCGCTACAAACGGATCAGAAAGGCGCGTCAGCCAACGGCCGCTCGACGGGGCAGGCTGGATCAACGGGACAGGCAAAGCAGCCGCCGAAGCGGCAGCCAGTGCCGCCGCCGGCTTCGTCTCCCGCGCCGGCCCCGGCGGCGGCCTCGCAGCCAGCGCAAGCATCACCGGCTGCCCGCGAGACAAACAGTTCGGACCACGCGCGAGCAGCAGCAGCAGCGGCAGCAGCCGCGTCGTCGGCAGGAGCTACATCTGCGGCCGACGCCAGCGGAAGCAGTGCCGATGCGTCCCCTGTACCGACGCCGGCAGCACCAGCGCCGGCACCAGCGCCGGCACCGGCAGCCGCTCCCGCGACAGCTGCCGCGACAGCTTCCGCGACAGTCCCTGCGACTGCCGCGAAGCGCTTCGGGGATTGGACACTTGCACACACGTTTGCTGACCAGCGCGACTCTGTCCGCGCATTCCGGTTCCTGTCGAGCGACTCGCTCATTTGCGGCGCCGACGACGGCACCCTGCACTGGTACTATGGGCTGCAGGCTGATGCGGGCGCCCAGCAGCTGTTCAAGGGCCACCAGGGCGTCATCACGTCGATTGTGCACTCGCATGCCAATAACGTTGTGTACTCGGCGGGCCAGGACAAGACGGTGCGGTGCTGGAGCCTGAGCGGGCGCGGGTCGCAGCGGGGCGCGGGATCCGGCTCGTCTGGGTCCCACAAAACGACCAACGTGTTTCTGCGCGGCCATACCGACTTTGTGTGGGGCCTCGACTTGCACGACGAGAGCGGCGTGCTGGCGTCGTGCTCGGCAGACTGCACGGTGCGCATCTGGGACATGTCGTCGCACCAGCAGGTGCAGACGCTTACGATCGACAAGCCCGAATGCGCCAAAGCGATCCGGTTCACGCGCGGCGGCACGCAGATCATCGTAGGCTATGAGGACAACCGCGTTGTGCTGTTTGACATCGAGTCCGGAACGCCAGTGCTACGGTTCAAGACCGAGCCGCCATCGTCTTCGTCCGCAAACAGCCCGTACTTGCACGCCGTCGCGTACTCGCCAAGCGACAACGCGGCGCTGTCTGCGCACCTCGAGGGTGTTGTTCGCCAGTTTGACGTCCGCACCGGCGAGCGCTCGGCCATATTTGCGGCCCACGACGGCACCGTCAACTGCGTCAACTTCTCCCCCGACGGCGGCGAGTTCCTCACCGGCGGCGACGAGGGAGCCACTAAGCTCTGGTCCCTCGCCAACCCGTCACGACCGATTGCCGTGCTCGATCGCCATGACTCTGTCGAGGGCGTCCTCGACGTCCAATGGCAGTCTCCCACGCTCGCTGGCTCCTCGGGCGGCGACTCCCTGCTCAAGCTGTACCGCAAGGCCTGAGCTGCGTTTTCACGAAAAGACCCGCAATCTGTATCTATTAATGTCCAAGCACAGCGTGATGTCTTTTTTCCTGGGGGCGCTGCCCCCAGACCCCCGTAGCAGCCGCTTCGCGGCTGAATCGTCGACCAGCCATACCAACTGCGAAGCAGTTGCCACAGGGGTCTGGGGGCAGCGCCCCCAGATTACACACAAGTCACTGCTTCATGTCCAGACACAACGTGGTGCCTTTATCAGACCCCCCAGGAAAAAAAAGCAAACATACTACACACAAAGCACTGCAATCAACTATCATTTCGACCGCCAATGTGGGGCGGCCACTTTTCGCCATATACATCCCAGTCGTGAAATGCCAATAAGTGACGGTAGGGCTAAATAGCGCATAGTAAATACAAGCGGAACGAGCGACGGCTGCAGCCAGACAAACGAACCACGCGACATCCCTTATTTCTTGCGGGGACGGCGGATGACGGCCTGGTAACCCGACTTGATGGAAGACACCGACCGGCGCGACCCGCACGAGTTGCAGTCAAGGAAGAACAGACGGTTCTCCTTAGTCAGACGGGTGTTGACCGACTTGCACGTCTTACAGGTGACGTACTCGAGAATGTAGCGCCGCAGGACGGTCTCGATCTGCTTCTGCTGGAAACGGCCCTTGATGACCAGACGGTTCGAGCCGTCGACGGAACCAGAGGTACCCAGCTCGGCAAACAGAAACTGGATGAGGTGCTCGGTCGGGCGGTGCATGCGGTCGGCGATCTCCTTGACGTTGGAGAAGAGCGACTTCTTGTTGCCGTCACGCGCCATGTTGGGCGGCGGGATCTTGTACTTGACACCGGTGCGGTCGCCGGCCAGGTCCGGGTTGTTCTCGCGGAGGACCTCAAAGAAGCGGCCCAGCAGCTCCTGGTACGAGAAGTAGGCCTCGCCGTCAGCGTTGACGCCCAGCGACTTGTCGGCGCTGGCAACCGGGGCGGCGGCGGCCTCGTCCTTCTGGGCGGCCTCGTCAATGCCGGCGTCCTGCAGCGCCTGCTCGAACGCGTCGGTGGCGGCGGCGGCCTTGGACTTCTTCTTCTTCTTCTTGAACTCAAACTCCTGCGCCGAGCCGTCGCCAGACGCGTCGCCCTCGCCGTCGGCCTCGGGCTTCTTTTCCTTCTTCTTCTTCTTCTTGCCAAACTCGGCCATCATGTCGGTGACCTCGTCGACGTCGGCATCTTTGCTCTTGGACTTCTTCTTCTTCTTGGCGGTGGGATCGACGACGTTCTGCGGTTAGTTTTGTGGGCTTGGTCTAGTGGCGTGCGTGCATGGAGGGACAGTGCAACCAAGTGAAACCGAGCGCGATCAGCTGTGGCGCTGGAAGGACGGTACCCGTAGCTGCCGGTAACATACCTCGTCAACAGTGGCCTCGGGGACCTGGGCCACGGCAGCCTGAACTTCGGTATCAGCCATTTTGTGTTGTCGCGATGTGGAAGGAGCTAAAACGACTTTGCGGGCCTGGATAGCTATAGAGTGGGTGCCGTGATTTGTGAGAGAAAAAAACCAGCCGGGTAACATGCCCGTCCCAAACGCTATTACTCATTTGTGTGGGAAGCCGGGCAGTCTGTATGCGTCAGTGCGTGTTAGTGGCGGGCCCCCCAGTGGGGCCGTCTCGAAGCTCGCATTTAAGCAGCAGCCTTGGCAGAAACTGGGCAGAACTGGGCATTACGATGCCCCGGGGGTCTGGGGCCAGCGCTCTCTGTTATCCTGGGGGCTCTGCCCCCAGACCCCCGTAGCAGCTGCTCCGCAGCTGAGCTCCACTAAACGTTAATATTATGCTGAATTACACTTCGCAGTGTGCCCGAGCTGCTCAATCCAACTGCGAAGCAGTTGCCACGGGGGTCTGGGGGCAGAGCCCCCAGGATAAACAGCGAGCTCTACCCCAGACCGCCGGGCAACGCCCCGTGACTGCATGTCAACAAGGACACTACCTTGTATGGCAGTCACGGGTCCCGCTCAGCACGGTGGAGTCGGCTGCCACGTCAGCCTTCCGACTCTGGCGTCAATCTTGCGCCTAATGGTGGGTACAGTGCACGTTCTGGCTGCTCAGAATCTTGTAGATGCGAATGGCTCCACATGCGCATTTACAGATAGGGCGTAGCAGGGTGAGCCCAGCAGTACATGGCGATCGGCGCCGACACATGGCGTAGGTCTACATGATACACCCCGTGTTCCACGCACATGTGTTTCACGTACCAGAGCTGAGCCGCTATCTCTAATCTCGCGCTACATAGGTCGCCACGCACCCCGTAGCTGCCGGCCAGCGGCCCCGGCCGGTGAGCCAAACGGATAAGGGTATGGACAAAACGGGAATTTTCCGGGACTGCCAAGGGTCTGGGTTTTTTCGTGACCGTTGGAGAACCGCGGCCAGACGCCAACACAAAGGAGTTTTGTTGAACTGGCAAGCGGGCGCTAGGCATACTCGGGATATCTGGGCGCATCGTCTTGTATCAGAAGACTACCTTTCGTTTTGAAGTCCCTCGGCTGGATACCGCACAACGCACCCTACTAGCCTGGGGCATGCCACCGTCATTGTAAGGTACGCCTAGCTGGATCTGTCTAACAGCGCGACCCCGCTGCCGGGCCCGTAAAACTCGCTAGACCGCGGGAAATGCGTCCCAACGGCGCAGCGGTTGCTACGGAGCACTGGGGACAGAGCCGCCGGAGGTTCTATGCCCAGCACGGACGGAGCCAAACACTAACAGCAGATGGAGAGCATACAAAAGGAACAGACGGGCGACCGCATAGACAGCCTGCAGCAGCTGCGCAACTGGCTGGCGCTGCCGGTCGTGTCGTCGTTTATGGCCGGCGGCGTGGCGGGCGCGGTCTCGCGCACAGTGGTGTCGCCGCTGGAGCGCATGAAGATCATCTTCCAGGTGCAGGGCCCCGGGACCGCTGCGTACGAGGGCGTGGTCGGCACGCTGGCCAAGATGTGGCGCGAGGAGGGCGTGCGCGGGTTTCTGCGCGGCAACGGCACCAACTGCATTCGCATTGTGCCGTACTCGGCGGTGCAGTTTTCGTCATACACGCTGATCAAGAGCTACATGCTGGGCGCGAGCCCGTCGTCGGACCTGAGCACCGGCGGGCGGCTGTCCGCGGGCGCGCTCGCCGGCATCGCGTCGGTGGCGGCAACGTACCCGCTCGACATTGTGCGGACGCGGCTGTCGATCCAGACGGCGTCGATTGGCCGCGACGGCGGGCCGCTGGCGGCCGCGTCGCGCAAAAAGCCGCCGGGCATGTGGAGCATCATGCGCGACATGTACCGCAACGAGGGTGGCATCCGCGCCCTCTACCGCGGCATTGTCCCCACGACCATGGGCGTGGCGCCGTACGTGGGCCTCAACTTCGCCGTGTACGAGAGCATGCGGCGCCTTGTCACGCCCGACGGCGAGCAGAACCCGTCTGCGCTCGGCAAGCTCACCGCCGGCGCTGTCTCGGGCGCCGTCGCCCAAACGTGCACGTACCCGTTTGACGTTCTGCGCCGCCGCTTCCAGGTGGTCTCTTTTGGCGCTGGCCAGCTCGGATTCCAGTACGACTCGGTGTGGGGCGCCATCCGCGACATTGTGCGCCGCGAGGGCGTCGCGGGCCTGTACAAGGGCCTCTCTGCGAACCTCCTCAAGGTCGCGCCCTCGATGGCCGCCTCGTGGCTCTCGTACGAGTATGTGCGGGAGCTCCTCAAATGACGGTCCCGCCGCCACCCCGCATCACGACCGACCCCAGTATAGACTGCATATTTTCGGGCCCCTGGCCGGCTAGAGTAATGACTGTTGCATTCTTGTCCGTACTTCCTTTCCTGGGGGCTCTACCCCCAGACCCCCGCGGCAACCGCTTCGCGGTTGGGCGCCACAGGATCTCCACTGGTTTTTCGCGTGCGTTTTTCGGTGGCTACTTTGATTTTCCTGGGGGCTCTGCCCCCAGGCCCCCGCGGCAACCGCTTCGCGGTTGAGCGCCACAGGATCTCCACTGGTTTTTCGCGTGCGTCTTTCGGTGGCTACTTTGATTTTCCTGGGGGCTCTGCCCCCAGACCCCCGTGGCAACCGCTTCGCGGTTGGGCGCCACAGGATCTCCAATGGTTTTTCGCGTGCGTCTTTCGGTGGCTACTTTCATTTTCCTGGGGGCTCTGCCCCCAAACCCTTGTGGCAACCGCTTCGCGGTTGGACGCAACAAGAGCCCACAGATTTTTCGTTTGAGGCTTTGCCCCAGAGCCCCCGAACGCGTGGGAGCGACCCATTCAACCGCGAAGCGGTTGCCACGGGGGTCTGGGGCCAGAGCCCCCAGAATAAAACGCGTGTATGCGGGCCCTGGGATAAAAAGGCTCAACGTGGTACATAGGCAATGGGTAGCATCGTTAAATATGTACGGGACAACTGGCAGTCTATGTAAAGGGAGAGACAGCGCTACCAGACAGGGGTAGAGACGGAGCTCGCCTGCTCCCAGTAGTTTGCGGAGAGAATGCTGTCTTCCCAGTAGTGGCGGGCAAACGGCGGACCCGCAAACGGACGGTCGTCGTAGACAAAGTGCTTGGCGCGGCTGTGGGGGTTGAGGGCGAGGATGCGCTCGCCGAGGACGCGCAGGAGGGCGGGGTTGACGCGCGAGATGCCGAGCTCGCGGAAGACGCGCGCCACGACGGCCGTCTCCCAGCCAGGCGGCAGGTTGTCGAGGTGCTTGTGGGGCCCGCGGGGCGGCGTGTCGACAAACCGCTCGCCGCACACGACCTCGAGCACCTCGTCCGACAGGCCGATCCACTCGCGGACGACCTTGCGCGTGACACGGTCCCAGACGCTCTCCTTGCGGTCTGCGTCGGCAGTTGAGGCGTCCGGGGCCTCGGCGAGATCGGGCGCAAACGCGTGCTGCTCGTCGGGGCCCGCGCCGACAGACGGGCTGCGCGAGAAGAGGCGGCGCTCAAGCCGCTGGAGCTCGCTGAATACCAGCTGGCTCTGATCGAGGCGCCACTGGTTGATGCGGTCAGACAGGTCGCTGCGGAGCAGGAACGAGCCGTCGCCGCCGTGCGACGGGAATGCCAGCGGCGTCGCGGTGCCGCCGGTGGCACCGCTGTCGTCCATAACCGAGATGTCGCTCGAGGTGGCGTCGTCGACGTCGTGGGCGGCGACTGCGCCGTCGGCGTGCGACTGCCGGCTCGAGAGCTGGGGGCTGAACACCACCCATTCCGTGTCGAGCGACGGGCTCTCGGAGCGGGCGCTCAGCACCGACGCGAGGCTCTCGTCGCGCCTCGACGCCAGCGTGCCAGCGTCGCGCGCAGCGTCGAGCTGCGGGCCCGCCTCGGGCGGCACCAGCGGGTGCTGTCGCGACGGATTAAAGTAGAATGCCATGTTTGTGTGTGTGTGTGTGTGTGTGTGTGTGTGTGTGTGTGTGTGTGTGTGTGTGTGGTGGTGGTCAGTACTATGCAGCACGCTCACGAGACAGCGAGACAGCTAGGGGGCCAAATGCTCTATGCCGCTTCGAATGATGGGGGAGGGCCCCGCAAGTCCAGGATGCCGTTTTGTAGACAAGAGATACGGAGCGGGGACGGCTCAGAGACGTCGCGACGCAACGGAAATCAACGGCCGGCGCGATTCAGCAGGAACAAAACGCGGATCGGTGCGGACGGCACGCTTGCTCTCTCGCAACACAAACTAAGCCCGACCCAAAATGGTCTCGCCAGGGTGCGTGATCAGGCGCGAGATAAAACCCCCCATCGCCACAGATAGCAGCCCAGGCCGTGGGCGTAGGGCATGCTGCCGCATACGGCGGGGTGCATCGGCGGCGCTTGTGCGGTTGTAGATTGCAGAGCGCGTATTTTGCCGCAGGCGTGCTCTATGAGTACAAGGGCCTGCTGCAGTTAAGAAGCAGCTGGAGCATTTGGAGCAAAGACTGCGTCCTTGCGCGCTGGCGGCCCTCGCAAAAGTGCCTCACAGCTCGATGGGGACGCCTGGGTGACCTTGCGTCATGGCGCGGCTGCTGCGTTGTCACGCTGCCATCGTGCATAATCCGCTGCGCGTTATTGTTATCGGACCGCAACGTATTGCGGTTGGCCCGCGCAGCATGACTGGCGGTGACCCAAGGCTGACCTGGGAGTGACCTGGCGTTGATCCGGCGCTGAGCACCCAAGCTACGGGTGTATACAACGTCTGGAGACAAAGGCTAGGATGAGCCACCGGGCCGTCACATTCACCGCCGGCGAACCAAACAGGTGACCCGGCCGACCATCCGGCCTCGTGCTGGAACCTTGTTTTGCTGCTACACCCACGCGGCTGGCTAGGCTGGCTGGACGGCGGAGGCTGGCGGCCCGCAACGTGGCGGGGCGGCCGAGCGCACGGCCTGCACGGCTGGCAGGGGGAAGCGCGGCTGGCACCACGGCCGGACCCCAGTTCGCAATCTACCGCAAAGGCGAGGGGCCAAAGAGGGGCTGGTATTTGGCTCTTAGCGGTGGAGACAGAGGGCCCGCGTGACGACTGGGAGGACCTCACCAAAAGTTGCTGAGTGCGCGGAGCCGGTGAGCAGCCTCGCGACGACCGCGCGACGCACGCACGGGCGCCCCGTATTATTTCAGAGACCGGCCATTGATAAGCCGGTGCATTGGCACGCGCGTGGCAGGAGCTAGGGCGCACTAATCAGGCGGCTCAAGCACCGGTGCAACTGTTTGCCGCGTACGGACTTCGTACTGGACATCACTCTCCAGGCCAAGCGACACGACCCAAGTGACGCGTCAGATGGGCCACTAGGGCCGCTACGCTGCCTCGTTCCGTACTGCACACCGTTCCGGGCTGGCTGAAACGGCCGCAAAATGGACGGCATCCTGGACCAGTTCAGCCTGCGCGTCACCTACAAGACGACTTTCTTCCTGTATCTCCTGTGCTGCGCCGGGACAGCCTACGCGGTCTTTTCGTCCAGCTGGCTCCGGTCGCGCATCGTGGTTGGCGACCTGGAAGTGAGGTCGACATATGGACTGGCCGTATACTGCACGAAGTATGTTCGACTAGCTCTTCTTCCAAAAAAAAAAAAAAAGAAAAATGCAGCGCACTAACAGCAGCCAGGGCCGGGACGAAACCGAGTGTCGTTTCTTTCCCCAGCAAGGCGACTGCGGCGCCGACGGCGAGCTGTTCTGCGCAGCGTGGCACACCGCCGCCTTCGCCATGACCGCCGCCACGGTGCTCAAGACCGGCACCGTCATAGTGTACCTGACGATCCTTTTTGGCAGCCGTTATGTCCGCGAGTCCGGCTGGAAGGTCCTTGTATACATGATAGGAGCCGACTCGGCGCTCCAGAGCCTTGCCACGGTCATCATGGCGCTGATTCTCGAGATGGCGCCCCGTTTCGACGTCGGCCAGTGGCAGCTCGGGTCCGGCTGGGCCGCCGCGTGCACGAGCTGGACGCTCGGCCTCTTCTTGGTAGTAGCTCTCGCCATCGTCGGCGTCATGTCGCCGCGCATCGGCTACGACCCGCTCTACGACCCGGCGGACCTCGAGTCCATCGCGACTGAGTCTGACACAGAGCACGACGACTTCTACTACTTTAACCGGCGGGCCACGCGTTCGTACTTGGCGACGGCGCAGCGATCGTAACGGCGACGGTCTTTTTCTTTTGCTGGGGGCGCTGCCCCCAGACCCCCGTGGCAACTGCTTCGCAGTTGAGCTGGTGGCTATGTTCATTCCAGCCGCGAAGCTGCAATGGCGTCTGCGCAGTGTCCCCAGGGACTCGACAGCGGCTGTACCAAAAGTCATACATTGTATTTACGATTCAGCAGTCGTAACGCTGCTTTCCTGGGGGCTCTGCCCCCAGACCTCCGTGGCGACCGCTTCGCGGTTGATATCGGGGTCTCCCGCTGTTGGGCCTGTAGCCGCGACGAGTTCAACTGCGAAGCAGTTGCTACGGGGGTCTGGGGGCAGCGCCCCCCGGAAGACCAAAAAGCCAGAAACCTCAACGGCCCGCGCAGTTGTATAGTGAATAAATAAGAGCGGCGAAGCCGCGCTAAGACAGGAAACCCTTGATGGGGATGTCGCCGCTGATGAGCGGAATCGTCTTGCGGAACGACGCGCCCTTGGTGTCGCCGAGTGCCTCGACGATGAAGCTGGCGACATCGTCGCGCGGAATGCGGAGCTTCTCCTTCGGCGGATACGGCGCGCTGACAGTTGCGGGGTTGGCAATCTTGCCGGTGCCTTCGCCGTCGAGCAGTTGCGCCGGCTCGAGAATCGTGTACTGGAGGCTCTTGGTCGCCAGGATGGTGTCGGCGTACTTCTTGGCAATGTAGTAGCTGCGGAGCGGGCCATTGTACCAGTACTCGCGGTCCTGCGCGGCAAAGGCGCTCACAATGATATAGCGGCTCACGCCGGCCTGCTCGGCCGCTTCCATTGTCTTGACGGCGCCGTCGAGGTCGATGCTGAACGTAAGATCGAGGCCCTTGCCGCCGGCGCCGGCCGAGAAAACGACGGCATGCGCCCCGCGGATATTCTTGGCGATCTCGTCGGCCGGGGCCTCGAGGGTCAGCTCGCGCGACTCGACGCCGAGGCTGTCGAACGTGGCCTTCTGGGCCGGGTTGCGGTAGAAGGCGAGCGCCTTGAACTCGCTGCTCTTGGCGAGCTGGGCGACCAGGCGCTGGCCGACCTTTCCGTGGGCTCCGAAGATGGCGACGACCTTGGACATGGTTTTGTTTGTGTGTTTCTGTCGTGTACTAGGCGAATTGAGTTGCTGCAACGTCCCTTGTACCTGGCACAGTGCCGAAACTGGCCGATCAGCCGTTTTTAAGTGCGAGATCGATGCGGGGCTGACAAATGGCTGCACGGCTGAACCCATTGAACCCGCTCGGAACCCATGCCCCTCTGGCAATTGGCAAGCGGGCCGGGGGGAACTACCGACCCAGGTGTCGGTGCGGTCAATGGTGTCGGAGTTTACAGCCTGTGGTGCGGGGCCCTTTGCCCGCGTTGACGTCATAAGTATGGCGTGATCAGGGGTGGCTGTGAGTTTGAGTCGACGTTAAACAGATTCAATGGCCGACGTCATAAGTGACAAACCGGTGTTGGTCGTCAATTCGTAGCCGTCGACCGACAATAGAGCTTCGCTCGGGCTCCAACCAGCCGCGGAGCGGCTGCTACGGGGGTCTGGGGCAGAGCCCCCAGGAAAAGAAAACGCGGCGGCTGGTGCGGAGTCTGGCCAAGAGCGCCCAGGAACAAAAAAAAAAAAAGAAAAACTGCTGGTTGTGCCTAGGGGCTTCGTGCTCCTCGTCAATTCGTAGCCCTCGACCGGCCCTAGAGCGTAACTTGGACCCCAACCACGGCCGCGAAGCGGCTGCTACAGGGGTCTGAGGCCAGAGCCCCCAGGAAAACAAAACGCAGCAACTGGTACGGGGATCTGGGCGCAGCGTTGCCACGCTAGTCGTCGTCCTCGTCGGGGTCAAACAGGTCGAGGTCGAGAACGGCAGAGGCGCCCGCCTGCGGCGCGGCGGGCGCCGAGGCGTTGATGACGGGCCGCTCGCCGTACGACACAATAGAGCTGCGGCGGCGGCTGCGCGTCTCGGTGGGAGACGTTTGCGGCAGCGCCTGGATCTTGTCGGAGCCCTCCTGGGCGGCGGCAGCCGTCGCGTCGGCGGTGGACCCGCCTTCGGCGTCGATAGCCGCAATGGCGAGCATGCCCTTGCGGAGCGCATCTTCGGTCGGCCACGGCAGGTTGGCGTGCTCGGTACCGGTCTGCGGGTTGTATCCCGGGGGCGCGTGCGTAAATTTAGTGATTTTGGTTGCGTACGCCAGCAGCTCGTCGGCGCTGACGCCGCGGCGGCGGCGACCTGGAGCGGCTCCGGCGCCGTCGTCGTCGTCGTCGAGCTCGTCGCTCGACGGCAGGCCCTGCAGCTGGTGGCGGGACTCGGCGAGGCCCATAATGACCTTTTTGATCTCGGCGTCGAGCCGGTTCGACACGGCCGTCAGCTCCTGGATGCGCAGGCCCGCGGCCTGGTGCTGGATGAGCTCGTCGATTGCGGCGTCGAGGCCCCGCTCGGCGTCGATCATCGCACGCGCCTGGTCTTCTGACGGCTCGAACCGGCGCACGGCGTCCACAACGCGCGAAATCGCCGTCTCCATGCGGTCCAGGGCGGAGTGGATCTTGAGCTTGTCGCGCTCCGGCACCGCGGGCGTTCGCTGGCGGGCCGGCTGCGCCGCGGCGCCCAGCCGCTCGGTCTTAAACTGCGAGTCGTATGGCGCGGCCGGGGTCGGTGCGACGCTGTAAGGCGCGGGCGTTGTCGACATGGTGGCTTTGCGGTGTGCGTCGACCCGCGACGGCCTAAGTGTGCTCTGCCAGATTGTATGCAGCAAGTGGGCATAGCGCATGCGCCCAGTCTCGAGGGATGTCACAAGCTCAGGATCCGCGCCCATATATGCTGCATGCGCGCTCGGCACCAGGCGTATTCCAAAAGGCGCGCGCCCGCAGCGCCTGGAAAACCTGCAAAACGTCACGGCCCCTATTAGGGCCCGAGTCGTCCGCTCTCCGGGCGCGCCTCGAACGCGTAGCCCCCTAAAACAGCATGCGCGCGCTGATTCATCATGCACAGTTAAGGGTTGGGCCCACCTTGAACACGCACGCTGGCGGCCCGGCCGCAATTACTGCGCGTCTCACCTTCCGTCTGCTACACAGATAACAGCCCTTTTCGCTTCCTACACGCTACACCGCGCGCTCTATTCTGCGGAGACAGCGAGATTGCCCCCGTTTGGCGAATTCTCGACGGTCTACAGGCGAGCGTGTGCCTGTCTTGACGTTTCGCGACGCCTGTAAGTGCTGGCCCCACCGTGCTCTGCTCTAGCGGCACGTCAGTTGCGTTGCGCGGCAGGTCCGGTACCAGACGCCGTGCGGCACCACTGTCAGCTGCTTCGCGGCTGGGCTCACGCCCTTGAGCTCGAAGTATTAACAGCAGAAAATTCCAGGCTTGGGGAGGAGGCTGGGATATGCAAGAATCGTAAACGGTCTGGGCTCACTGCACAGGTTCGTGGGACGAATGGCCGGAGATTCAATCCTGCTGCAGACCATGTCGCGCGAGTCTGTGGGGGTGGCCCGCCGCGGCTATGGGGACGATGACATTGTGGACGAAGCAGACTCGGCGCCCCTGATAGAGTCGGGCGAGCGAGCGCCAGACGACGTGGCCGGCGTGGCCGCCAAGGCGGTGGCCGCAGCGGCTGCTGGACAGGATCGCATTGTGACGGGCCTCACGCCAACAACCAAAAACTACCCGTACGCCAGCAACGCCGTGTCCAACGCCAAGTACAACCCGGTCACGTTTCTGCCGATTATCCTGTACGAGCAGTTCAAGTTCTTCTTCAACCTGTACTTTCTGCTGGTGGCGCTGTCCCAGGCGGTCCCACAGCTGCGCATCGGTTACCTGTCGTCGTACATTGTGCCGTTGGCGTTTGTGCTCGCGGTCACGATTGGTAAGGAGGCGTGGGACGATATACTGCGACGGCGGCGCGACCGCGAGTCAAACAGCGAGCTGTACGAGGTCGTGGACCAGGCGAGCGAGTTGTGCACGAGCCGTGATCTCCGCGTCGGCCATGTGGTCAAGATCCACAAAAACCAGCGCGTCCCGGCCGACATGGTCCTGCTCTACTCTGACGAGCCCAATGGCGAATGCTTTATCAGAACCGACCAGCTGGACGGCGAGACCGACTGGAAGCTGCGCATTGCCGCCCACCTCACCCAGGCGCTGCCGCCAACGGCCCTCACGCGCGTGAGCGTCCGGTGCGGCGCGCCGGAAAAGGACATTCACAAGTTCGTCGGCACGCTGCAGGCCGAGGGCGGCCATAGCATGGCTCTGTCGGTCGACAACACCATGTGGGCCAACACGGTGCTCGCGTCCGGTACCGCCTACGGCATGGTTGTGTACACGGGCCGGGACACGCGCATGGCGCTCAACACGTCCAAGGCTGGCACAAAAGTCGGCCTGCTCGAGCTCGAGATCAACAACCTTTCGAAAATCCTGTGCGCCTGTGTCTTTATTCTGAGTATTGGCTTGGTGGCATTCGAGGGCTTTGGTCCCAACTGGTACATCAACATTATGCGGTTTCTGATTCTGTTTTCGTCGATTATCCCCGTCAGCTTGCGCGTCAATCTCGACCTCGGCAAGTCGGTGTATGCGTACCAGATCGAGCATGACAAGTCGATTCCGGACACGATTGTGCGCACCAGCACGATCCCCGAGGACCTCGGCCGCATTGAGTACCTACTGTCAGACAAGACGGGCACGCTCACGCAGAACGATATGGAGATGCGCAAGGTTCACATTGGCACCGTCAGCTATGGCAGCGATGCCATGGAAGAGGTGGCTGCCCACGTGGCTGGGACGGCGGGCGGCGCTGCTGTTCGTACGAGCAAGCGCGAGATTGGCCAGCGGATCCGCGATGTTGTAACATGCCTCGCCGTGTGCCATGCCGTGACGCCCACCTACGAGGACGGGCTGCTGTCGTACCAGGCGTCGTCTCCCGACGAGGTCGCTATCGTCAAGTGGACAGCGCAGTGTGGCCTGGAGCTTCGCCGGCGCGACCGCCACAGCCTGACCCTATACCATCGGGCGTCCAACACGGAGATCGCGTACGACATTCTGCATCTTTTCCCCTTCAACTCGGATAACAAGCGCATGGGTATTGTCGTGCGGGATACCGCCAAGGGCGACCTGTGGTTCTTCCAAAAGGGCGCCGACACCGTCATGGCGTCGATTGTCCAGCACAACGACTGGCTCGAAGAGGAGGTCGGGAATATGGCACGCGAGGGCCTGCGAACTCTCGTCGTGGGCCGCAAGAAGCTCAGCCCCCAGCTCTACGCCACCTTTGCAGACAAGTATAAGGCGGCTACAGAGGCCATGGCCGACCGCGACGCTCGCGTTGCCCGCGTCATTGGGGAATACCTAGAGCACGACCTGGAGCTGCTGGGCGTCACTGGTGTCGAGGACCGGCTGCAGACCGACGTCAAGCCGTCGCTCGAGCTGCTGCGCAACGCCGGTATCAAGATCTGGATGCTCACGGGCGACAAGGTCGAAACGGCGCGGTGCGTTGCCGTTTCGTCGCGTCTCGTGGCTCGCGGCCAGTACATCCACACCGTTACGAAACTACACACGACGGGCCATCCGTACGACGTGATTGAGTTTCTACGCAGCAAGCCTGACTCGTGCCTGCTCATTGACGGTGAGTCGCTGCAGTTGCTATCGACGAGCTACCGTGACGAGTTTCTGGCGGTGGCCGTCCGGCTTCCAGCCGTCATTGCATGTCGGTGCACACCTCAACAAAAAGCTGACATGGCGCTCCTCATCCGGCGCCTCACCAAAAAGCGCGTGTGCTGCATTGGCGACGGAGGTAACGACGTGAGCATGATCCAGGCCGCCGATGTCGGTGTCGGCATTGTCGGTAAGGAGGGCCGTCAGGCGTCGCTCGCCGCAGACTTCTCAGTACTCCAGTTTTGCTACCTCACCAAGCTGCTGGTGTGGCACGGTCGCAACTCTTATAAACGGTCGGCCAAGCTCGCCCAGTTTGTCATTCACCGCGGCCTCATCATCAGCGTGTGCCAAACGGTCTACTCCATCGCGTCGCGCTTTGAGCCGCTCGCCCTCTTTCAGGGCTGGCTCATCGTCGGCTACGCTACAGTCTACACCATGGCGCCTGTATTTTCGCTCGTGCTCGACAAGGACGTCGACGAGGACCTCGCGAACCTGTACCCGGAGCTGTACCGCGAGCTCACAGAGGGCCGCTCGCTATCGTATAAGACCTTTTTCATCTGGGTCCTCATCTCGCTCTACCAGGGTAGCATCATCCAGGGCATGGCCCAGTTGCTCACGAGTCTCGAAGACGCACACTTTAAGCAGCTCGTGGCCGTCGGCTTCACGGCGCTCATCCTCAACGAGCTCATTATGGTCGCACTCGAGATCATCACCTGGAACAAGACAATGTTCTTTTCGGAAATCATCACGTTTGGCATCTACGTTGGCTCCATTCCTTTTCTGGGCGACTACTTCGACCTCGACTACGTCACCGACTTTGATTTTTACTGGAAAACCGCAATCATCACTGCTGCGGCCCTCATCCCACCATGGATTGGCAAGGCGCTTCGCCGCCGTCTGCGGCCGCCAAACTACGCAAAAGTACAGCAAGTTTGACTGCGGGCTAGACTAATAAATGCATCTTGACGTAGGTGGTTTCTAATCTGGGAGTAGCTACAGACCACCGTAGCAGACCCTTGGTGGCCGAGCTAGCACAGTAACTCAGCTTCAGCACAAAGCGTCCGTTCAAGCCCCGGACAAGGGGTGACTGACACCACGATCAATTGTGATCGTCTTCTGTTTCGCCAGGACAGTTCTGCTTGAGCTCTGCCGGGTCCTCGTACCGATGGCCGCAGAAAATGCAGTAGTAGTACTTGTCGCGGAGCTGTTCCACAACGGCAGCGAGCTGATCGTGCAACGAGCGGGACATGAACTCATCGAGGTCGCCGTCTTCGCTGTATAGATCAGGGCGTGCCTCTGGAGCCGGCTCGCCATACATTTGCTTCTTGCGCGCCTCCGCTTCGTACCGCGTCTTTTGGTGCTCTAATACAGGCTCCCTGTACAGAATGCTGGCATCTGACGGTGGCAATTCGTCCCAGAGCTCTGTCGGATCAATGTCTCGTGCCTCGGCATCCAGATGTGCGAGCCGGGTCTGGGCCCTGCGAAGGACGGCACGTACGTGCCTCTCCTCCTCCTCTGCGCGCTTGCTCTCCTTGAACTCGTCAACATGCTGCTTCTTCTCCTGGTACTCCTGTGCAACCGCCTCCTCGAGCTTGCGTTTGCGCTCGCTGTCAAAGCCAATGCCCCCGCGACCAAACTTTAACGACAGCTCAACGGGCTTTGGAGCTGCCTGCATATCCTCTTTCCTGAACCCCATTTTCTGCATGAGCGAAAGGCCCTTTGATTGCTCCTCCTTTTCAAACAAAGAGGTGTTCAAAGACTCGTGCAGAGCGCGTTGGCGTTTGTCGGGAATAAGTCGCTCGAGCTTAGCCTTCTCGAGCTCCTGGTCGTGCGTATCAGCATCTTGAGCGCCAAATTCCATGTCCAGGTAGCTCGTAGCATCTTCATCTTTGTCGCTTTCCACTGGCTCGGCCTCGTCAGCGGAACCTGCCGCAGATTTACGGCTCGAGATCTTTTCGTCCAGCTCGGACGGCAGCGGGAGTCTCTTTCTCGCCCGCGGGGCTTGTTTCACATCGTGCGTTTCTTCATCCGAGTCGAACCCCAGTGGTCCCATACTCTAGCTACCTTCCAGCCTCCGGCAATCGCTGCATCGGCCCCCTACAAATAGAACTTGTGCCGCCGGCTGCGATAGGGTTTTGGTCTGTCGAGGTTACCGGTTTTGTGGGGAGATGCGCATCGGAAATGCAACGATGGCCCCCGGGGCATGAAGCTGTTGATTACAAACTGAACGCACATGTCATCATGTCACCAATAGAGCTGGAGATTGCATGATTTCCTGGGGCGCTGCCTCCAGACCCCCGTTGCAACTGCTTCGCAGTTGAAGACGCGGCAACCAGCGTTCTAAAAGGTCTGGGACTGGTACCTCTGACAGAGTGAAACGTGCACTTGGCTCTGGCAGAGGACACGCGTCACCCAATTTAGACCAGCGGTATTGTACAGTACCTGAAGGGTGCCCATAGATAGGGCAAGAAGCCGGAAAAGTGGGCACAGACTCCCGCCGCAATCGGAAGGAGAGTTGCCGCCTCGGTAGTCTATCGCCAGGCCAGATCGCAGAGGGGCACGGCTCACGGTACCGACGCCAACGAATTCGCCTAGTAGATGTATGCTATCGAGAACGGCAGGTCTTAGTAGAAACATGCAGCTCGAGCCCGTGCGGGCGACTGCGCAGACAGTAGTCGATTGTTATGCTGCGAGCTCGATAGAATTATAAAGTGTGGGGGCCCCGTGCTGTCTATCGGTATCCATAACTGCATAATGCTACAACACTCGCTGCTGTCGCTCAGTCTTGTTGCTGCTGCTGTTGGCTTCAATCCGCGTGCCGCCGCAGCCGCCTCTGGTCCCGATGCCAACCCCGTACGTTGACACTCTGTCCACTAACTACCACATGATTTCCGTGCGCAGCAGTGCTAAGGAGCACCTTTGCTTAATTGATGTAGTCGACTCCCCCCACCTCCCCTTTCTTCCCAAAAAAAAAAAACATCATGGCCTCAGACTAACAGTAGCACCCGCTGTGGGAGGGCATTGACGTTAAGGTACCGCACTTGCGGACAATTGCGTCTCCGCGGAATGTGTCGATGGATGAGCTGTTTGCCCCTCCGTCGATGCCTCCTCTGCGATCTGGCTACAGGTTGCCCGAGGACTTTATCTGGGGCCTGGCGTCGACGGCGCCGCAGGTTGAGGGCGCCGTCAAGGACTACGGCCGTGGACCGTCTATCTGGGACTACGCATCGCACAAATGGCCCAATTTCATTAGGCACAATGATACGCTCGATATCGCCAACAACCACTACTACCTGTACAAGGAGGACATTGAGCGCATGAGGGCGCTGGGCGTGCCGTACCACTCGCTGTCTGTGTCGTGGTCGCGCATTTTCCCCAACGGCAATGGCACTGTGAATGAGGCGGGCCTGCAGCACTATGTGGACGTTGTGGACGCGCTGCTCGAGGCTGATATTACGCCAATTGTGACGCTGTACCACTGGGATCTGCCGCAGGCGCTGCAGAACGCCTACGGCGGTTGGCTGGACCGCCAAATTGTCGACGACTTTGGCAACTACGCGCGCACGGTGTTCAAGGCGCTCGGCGACAAGGTTAACATGTGGATCACGCTCAACGAACCGCAAATGTTCTGCCAGGACTACGCCGACTGGCCCGCCCAGGGTGTGCCCGAGGACGTGTTCCCGGTTCATGGCGTCAAGGATCCGTACGTGCGCAAGTATCAATGCGGACACAATGCGCTGCTGGCGCACGCGACAGCGGCCAAGATATTGAGGGACGAGTTTGGAGGTCGCAATGGCACCCACAAGATCTCGTTTGCCAACTCGTGGGACTTTGTTGTGTCGGCGTCGAACAGCTCGGCGGACATAGAGGCCACACGCCGCAACCTCGACTTCACGGCCGGCTGGCTCGGCAACCCAGTGTACATTGATGGCGAGTACCCTCAGCGCATGCGCTCGGCGCTGGGTAACATTCTTCCCGAGTTTACGTCCGAGGAAAAGGCCCTCGTGCTGAACTCGACTGACTACTACGCTTGGGACGCCTACACGGGCCACATGGTCCGCGCGTCGTATGGCGGCGATCTCTCCAAGTGCACCAAGACGAGCGATCCGTCGTGGCCGGTGTGCGCCGATGCACTGTACACGATTCCCAAGTACGGTTGGCCCATTGGCAACAAGGCTGGTGGCACAGCCGGCGACTGGCTGTACGACACGCCAGACTTTTTCCGCACGGGCGTGCAGTGGTCGTGGGATAAGTTCAAGCCCAAGGCGTACTTTATCCCTGAGATCGGCTTCACCGAGGCGGGCGAAGACACCTACGGCGTTTCCGATGCTCGCTGGGACGACGACCGGACCCGCTACTTCCACGGCTATCTGCATGAGGTGCTGAACCTGGTCAACGAGGACAAGATTAACCTGCTTGGCGTTATGGCGTGGTCGGCGACCGACAACTTTGAGTGGCGCAGTGGCTACGAGTCGCGCTTTGGTGTTCAGTACGTTGACTACCGCACCCAGCGCCGCTACTACAAGAAATCTGCCTTTTACCTGCAGAGTTTCTTTGACCACTACATTAGCAGTACGGCGTAGATGCCGGCTCTTTTTTTTTTTCCTTGAACTTTTACTCAAATTAATAATTAAACTTCTATGCTTAAGCTGGACCGTGTGCCTGTTTTTCCTGCGGGCTCTGTCGACGAGGCAAAAAGACAAAAAAGGCGCATTAGGTAACAATTAAATATGCTTAAAAGGGCCGCTGCGCCTGAGCGGCCTCGGCTTCGGTAATTGCAGCGGCATCAGCGAGCTGGTCGGGACCATCGCCAATATCGTCGCTGGCGGGAGTCGGGTCACGAGACATGACAGTTCCAGTAGCGGCTTCGTCGAGCATATCGTCGTCCTCATCGTCGGAGCCTTCTTCTTCGGCTCGCTCGGGATCGGGCCGACGACGCTCGAAGTCGGCAACGTGGGCTCGCCTGAGTGCCATGCTGACAGCCGCAAGCACAGGCGTAGCCTTGGAGACTTTGGATTTGGCAGACAGCTGTCCGGCGATGGACGGACGCCGCTCAGACGGAGCGGGCCCTTCTGCGGCCTCGGTGCCCTCAGTGCTGGGCCGAGCTGGTTGCTCAGGCTCGAAGATGCCACGCTCGACCAGCGTAGTCGCGGCAGCGCCCTCATAGGGCAGCTCGAGGTCGCGGGAGGCGCGGAATCGCACCACGTTGGTGGAATGCTCGTTCTCGACACGGAAAAATACCCAGAGAAAGCGGCGCACAACCTCAATGAGAGCCACAATAAAACTAATTTTGGCAGACTGCTCAACTTGGTTCCAGTACGCCGCGTACAGGACCCAGTTCATGCGCATTATGGGGTCTAGTACCATGACAGCGTAGTACGGCCACGACCGATGAAACGACAGTTCAGAGCGGAGGCCCGGGTGCTTGGCACCAAATTGACCAAGCGAGAAATCCATAAAAATATCCCAGATAGAACTGTAGACGGCGTTGAGTGCCGCAAAGAAGAACGTGAGGATCTTCCAGGTCTGATTAGCCCGGTTGATACGCGCCAGACTGAGAAAAACATAGTAGAGTATCAGGCAGCTGTACTTGCCCGCATTGGCAAGATGCGGGAACCACTGGCGTGTGTCACCGTAACGGCGCCAGCACTGCAGAAAACGCCAGATTCCCGGCAGCGTGTTGAGGAAGCCAAGAACGCGCGAGTGCGAGGACGAGCATTTGGACCCTCGCGCCGGGTTAAATGGGTAGCTGTATGCCCACTGTGTCGCGTACAAGCAAAAGAACATGGATGCGTTGGACAGCGAGTAGTTGAGACTGCAAAAGATGTCGCCCAGGAAAAAGTCGCGAAACTCAACAGGGTACAGGCCAGAGCAAAACAAACGCCACAGAGCAATGACGAGCCATTTCCGTGCTCTCCAGTACAATATGGGCAGTGGCAGGAATAACACTAGCACAACAATCCCAAGATAAATCGGGGGGAAAAACTTTGCTGGGTACGTGTCCGGCCAGAAATCGCGAAACGTAAACCATCCGAAAAGCGATAGCAGGAAGAACATAAACAGCGGCAGCTCGCCGTACTGCTGGTAGTTGAGGCGGTGGCGGGGATTGAACTCAAAGATAAACGGATAGTTGATCTTGTATGCGGTCCACGAGTATAGGTTGAGCATAAACAGGCATAGCATGAGGTTGACCAAGAAAAAGCCGCCCCAGATCTGAAACAGGTACTGCGTGTCAGGTTTGTCCGGGTTGTTGAGGTTGCGGACGCCTGCGACGATGGCGTCGATAAACAGCGGGACGCCAAGTCCTAGAAACAGACCTGTTGAGAACATGGCGGCGTAGTTTTGATGTGGTGACCCCGGTGCGCGCAGCTTCTCTACGGCGTGCTTGTGGTTGTTTCCCTCAAAGTAAAACGCGTAGAGACGTTCTGTACGCGAGATGAGAATGTCTAGCGTCTCGCTCTTGACAAACTGCCGGGTTTTGATCTGCTCCAGATACTTGCCCTGGATATCCTCGCCCGTTGTCTTATCGAATTTCTTGACAATCTTGCGGATCGCCGTCCGGTTGAGCGCTCGGTAGCCATTGAGCAGCTCGAGACTCCGGTAGTACTCCGTGACAGCGGCCTTGAGTTGTCGCTTGGCATGTGTGTACGGAATGGGGTGGGCCTTACGCTCGAAGTCGTTGGATCCATTGGATCCGTTTACGCCGCTGGCGACGGCGGTGCCCTTTGCCGGCCCTGCCTCGACATCCACGTCGGCCGGGTCGGCCCTGTGTCTGCGAAGCGCAATATTCGGCAGACTCGGCAAGTCCACACGCTTGAGGATCGCGAGGCGTGCAGACTGCGTGACGTGCGAGACACCATCCGTCTCATGCATCCTGAGCTTTTGGTACCGCCGCTGGTTGTACAGGATCATGAGCTGATCCTGCAGCAGTAGGAACCGCTCGACCGCTTCCTTCTCCTTGAGCTGGTAGAACGCGTCGATCTTGTCGACCTCTGCGTCGACCCACTCAATAAACTCGAGCTTTCCCGACTTGTTCATGAAGTCGAGCGGGTACCCCTGGCCCATTTCGGCAGGCACGGGCGTGAACCGGAGCCGCGCGGGACCCGAACCCGGCCGCTCCTCCTCCATGGCGCTGGCAAAGCTGTCCTTATGCTTGTCGTCGGGCAGTATGCTCGTCGTCGCCGGTACTTGCGGTTGCTCCTCGGGCACAGCGCGGTAGTTGGGCCGGTTGGACGTTGGCGCCGCGCCGGCGGCCCCAGACAGCAGCGGAGACGTGTCGCTAAAATCTGGCGCCCGCGCCGGGCCCGGCACGTTGCCCAGGGCTGGAGACGGCAGCGTCAGCGATGACGGCCCGCCTGGTTTTGTGCTAGGGCTCCGTTTCTGCGCTCGCTCCTCAGGGCTGATTTTCTTGGCAGAAAGCAGCTCCTTGGCCGTGAGCCTTCGCGGAGGTGATCTCGGCGTGCTCGGCGAAAACCAAGCAGCCCGCTCTTGGCCGCGTTGTCTCGGCACAGAAATAGGCTGCGCGGGTCCTGGCCGCGCCCGCCCAGTGGTCCGCGCAAGGTTGGACTCGCTCCGCGACCTTATAGCCGCGCCGGCGTTGGCCTTGATGTGCGGGGACACGGGCACGCTCTTTGCCCTCGCTCCTGCGAGCTTTTTCAGCCGCTTCTTTCCCGTCTGGAATTAGTGTTTGCTCCAACTCCTGCCCGCGGGATCACTTACTTTGTAGTCTAGGTACTGGGCCCTCCATTCGGGCACCTGGCATTAGTATCGTCAAACACCCAACCTAGTGTCGTCCAACATACGAGTGCCTCGTCTAATTGTCTGCCGTTAGTTTCGTTCCTCTCGGTACCGATACGCCAGCTGCTCTCTGCTTGGGCAAACTTGCTGTCTGCACACACTGTCGGGCCCGGGTTGTCGACCGCTCATTTTGTGCCCACGTGCTCGCGATCCCTAGAACTAGTCTTCTCCGAACGCACGAACGCTCCAGCACTTACGCTCCAAACTTCATCTCGCCGTCACTGTGTCAGTGCATTACGGGTTCGTCTGCCCTTTTCCAGCCTCTCGCAATCCCAAGCAATGCCATCCCTCGGACGATAAGCAGGTATCCTTAAAGGGGCCTGGGCGGGTGAGCCGCACGAGCGCAACCTAATACGGCTAAATCAGCGCCGCAGCGGGACTGTAGTTGTATTAAAACGGCGTTTCAGCCGTGACGAACTAGAAACCTGAGGGCCCTGCCCCCAGACCCCCGTGGCAACCGCTTCGCGGTTGAGCTAGGGGCAGGTGGATGGCGTCTATTTAATGGTAGGTATGCGCGGTCAAAACTTGTCGGGCTGCACAATGGGCTTGAACTGCTTCCAGAGGTCATGCCCCTCGCCAATCACGTACGTCAGCGTAGCCCCATAGTATCCGTCGTCGTCCATGCGCGACAACTGGTCAATAACGTTGTCCAGAAGCACCGAGCGCCCAAAGTCAAATTGCTCGTACATGACGTGCGCGACATGGATGTGCAGGTGGTAGTACGACGGCTGGTCTGGAGGTTAGTAGTGCTCGCAAAACAAAACAAAACAAAACAAAACACAAAAAACCTGGATGTGGGATACGCACAGTGCAAATAGATTTTGAGCTGCGAGCTGTCGACGCCAAACTCTTTGTTCACAGCCTCGACGATGTTCTTCTTCGTTGCCTCGAGAAACGGGATGTGGCTCTTTTTGAGATCACGCAACGAAGCGAGGTCATCCCGCATCACAATCGCGACCAGGTACATGGCTTCCATCGTCCGTCTGTCCCATTTCCTGTTGTTAGTCGCGTCGAGTAGAGCGGCGGCCGCAAGAAGAACTTAAAATACGCACATATTCGGCAGCAGCACAAATCCTGTTTCAGGGTCATCGTCGCGGAACACGACGCGGTCCGCCTCGGCCCCGTTGTGCAGAATGTTCTTGACCCACTGCAAGCGGTCGCCCATTTGCGATTTGATGTATGGCAGCACAATGTCCTTGTACATCTGCGGGGTCTCGACGACCACGCGCTTCTCCTGCTTGCGGTGCTTCTTGATGTGAGTCGCGGTGGCGGGGTAAATGAGCGAGACCTTGGCGCCGGGCGCGCACTCAAGATCCTGCCGTAGCGTCGCGAGGTTCCACGAGTATATGTCGTTCGTCTCGAGGTTCTGGACGTCCTCTAGCATGAGATCGATGAAGAAGCTCTGGTTCTCGAGCGGAAACGCGGTCTTCTCGATCGTGACGATTGCGTCTTCGCCCTGAATAGATCCAAGCACCGACACGGTCTTGGCCTGTGGGTCTTCTGTTAGTTTGCAACGGTAGGCAGCAGGCACTTGAGTCATACCTGAGCCCAGGGTCTCCCTGTACATGAATTCCTTGATGTAATCGGCCATTGCGGATAAGCTCAAAACAGGTACCTCCCTGTGCTGTGTGCTATGAACTGGTAGGAGTAAAACGGGTTAATAGCAGTTATCCAGAACTGGCACTGGATCTGTTTTCTTGAGTACCGACGCCAGACAGGGTTTGTATTACACAGATGCCCATCTCCTGACCATAGAGATGAGCTCCGCCTTGATTGTATGCATATTGTGTGCATATATGTACGCGAGTGCCAGTATGGTTAGTTGGCAGGCAATCGCTCCGGCATCGCGGGACGGCTCGCCGGGTGCGGAATCCGCGACGCTCTTGCACCTCGACTGACCTCTGCGTGGCACAGTGTCCCGCATCGTCTCACTAGAATCAAAAAGCAACAGAATCCAGAATCCAGCGGCGCTCACCGACTCGAGCCGTGCCGGCGCTAGTTTTGTCGCGTCGTCTTGTGTGGCGCTGCTTACTCAACGCTGATTCAGCATAGTTTTCACCCGGATCCCCAGAGCTCGACTTACTTTTTTTTTTTTATTCTAGCGTTCAACGCACAGCATCGTTTCTGCCGCCACGCGACACCTGCGAGCGTTGATATCGGATCATAGAGGCGTGCCTTTGACGCAAATTACGCGATTGCTCACAACGTGTAGCGTGCTTTGACTGGCAAGAGTGTCTGAAAAGAACTGCGCGAAATCGCTTAGACGAACACGACACACACAGATAGACACCAGCTATCAAAGCTTTTCCTTGCTCAAGCCGACTGCTGTCGCGTCTTTGTGCAAGTACTCGCGGCATTTGTGTCCGACACCGATAGCGCGCATACACACACAAGTTAATTGATCATGAGCAGCATACCAGCCGACGCCAAGAGCGCGCTGCAGGACTTGCTTCGCCGTCTGACATCGGCTCAGAACGAGGAGCGGTCTGCTGCCGAGACAGCGCTCAATCGCGACTGGATCGGCGGCGGAGTCGGCCGTATCGAGGTTCTGCTTGCAGGTCTGGCTGAGGAGGCGGTTTCTGGAGAGCAAAACGTAAGCATTGGGGAACATGTTTGCGGATGATCGATCGATGGGAGCGGGCCCGAGAATGATCGACACGGTCCCGAAAACACAAGACTAACACCAGCTCCGCGCACTGTCCGCGGTGCTTTTGCGCCGAATCGGTTCCAAGCAGCCGGACGCTGCGACCCTGAGCCGTGTGTTCGACGTGATCTCGGACGCCGCCCTCGAACACGTCCGGTCTGTTGTGCTGCAGGGCCTTGTTTCCACCCAGACGCGCGACGTCCGCCACAAGATCTCGGACGCCATTGCCGAGCTGGGCCGTCCTACAAACCACAAGGGCAAGTGGACGGCTCTGCTGGGCGCGCTGTTTGACGCGACCAAGAGCGACAATGCCGACGTGCGCGAGAGCGCGTTCCGCATCTTTGCGTCCGTGCCGGACCTTGTGGGCGAGGAGCTCGTGCCCAACGTGGTGCCCGTGTTTGACGCCGGTTTCAAGGACTCATCTGAGAGCGTGCGCATCGCGGCTGGCGGCGCGTTTGCGGCGTTCTTCCGCGAGCTGCCTCGCAAGGTGTGGCCGACGCTGCACCCGCTGCTGCCGTCGATGCTCAACGTGCTGACCCCGCTGCAGGACGAGTCGCAGAGCACCGAGCTCACGTCGGTGCTCGAGTCGCTCATCGACCTCGCCGGCCTCGCGCCCAAGATGTTCAAGCCGGTGCTCAAGACCATCGTCGACTTCTGCATCGCCGTCGCTAAGAACAAGGACATGGACCTGAGCGCGCGCCTCAGTGCCCTCGAGCTCGCCACCACCTTTGCCGACGAGGCGCCCAACATGGTCAAGAAGGAGCAATCGTACACGGGCGACATGGTGCTGCTGTGTCTGACGCTCATGACAGAGATCGGCGACCCCGACGATGACGAGGCCGACCTCGCCGAGTGGAACAACGAGGACGATGTCGTCAACTCGGAGGACCAGGACGAGGTGTACGCGGCTGCCAAGCAGAGTCTCGACCGTCTGGCGCTCAAGCTCGGCGGCGAGGTCATGCTGCCGCCGCTGTTCCAGTGGCTGCCGCAGATGCTCGAGTCGCAGAACTGGCGCGAGCGCCACGCGGCCCTCATGGCCATCTCCAACGTCGCCGAGGGCTGCCGCGACGTCATGATGCCCAAGCTTAACGACGTGCTCGATATCGTTGTGCCCCGCATCGACGACCCGCACGCCCGCGTCCAGTGGGCTACCTGCAACGCGCTCGGCCAGATGTCGACCGACTTTTCCGACTACATCCAGCGCCACTTTGCCGCGCGCGTCCTCCCGCCGCTGATCTCCAAGCTGTCGCGCGCCAACGTGCCGCGTGTCCAGACCCACGCCGCTGCCGCTACCGTCAACTTCTCTGAGAATGCCACGAAGGAGACGCTCGACCCGTACCTGGACTCGTTGCTGTCGGGCCTGCTAGAGCTGCTGTCGAGCCCCAAGCGCTACGTGCAGGAACAAGTGCTCACCACCATTGCCATTGTCGCCGATTCGGCCGAAAACAAGTTCATCAAGTACTACGACGCGCTCATGCCCATGCTCTTCAACGTCATGCGCGCCGACACCGGCAACGAGTACCGCCTGCTCAAGGCCAAGTCCATTGAGTGCTCGACGCTCATTGCCCTCGCGGTCGGCAAGGAAAAGTTCGCGCCCCACTGCCAGGACCTCGTCCAGGTGTTTGCCAACATCCAGAACTCCATTACCGATGAGGACGACCCGTGTCAGGCGTACCTCGTGCACGCATGGGGCCGCCTGTGCCGCATCATCGGCAAGGACTTTGTGCCGTACCTGAGCGGCGTCATGCCGCCCCTGCTGGCGGCCGCCAAGGCCAAGCCCGACATCCAGCTCTTTGAGGACGAGGAGGAGGCCGAGCAGGTCGAGGGCCAGGAGGGCTGGGAGATCATTCCGACTCAGGGCAAGTTCTTTGGTATCCACACGTCGTCGCTCGACGAAAAGGCGTCAGCCATTGACCTCATTAGCGTCTACGCCTCGGAGCTCGGCGCCGACTTCTACCCGTACGTCAAGGAGATCGTCGCCGACATCATCGTGCCGAGCCTGACGTTCTTCTACCACGATGGCGTGCGCTACTCGGCGGCCATGGCGGTGCCGCACCTGCTGACGGCCGCCCAGGAGGCTGCCGCTGTTGCCAATGGCGGAGACAAGGCGCGCGCGCGCGAAGACCCGCGCGTCCTCGAGCTGTGGGTTCCCATGCTCGCCAAGATGCTCGAGCTTCTCAAGCTGGACACCATGGTCGAGGTCCTCACCGGCTTCTACGCTGGCGTGTACCAGGCGATTGAGCTCATTGGCCCGTCGGCCCTCAACGCTAACGACATGACTGCGCTCGTTGCCGTCATCTCGGCTAACCTCACGGACTACATGCAGCGTGTCAAGGCCCGTCAGGAGGGGGACGCCGATCCGTACGCTGAGGAAGTCGAGGAGGACGACGCGGAAGAGCAGGACGAGGAGCTCACGGGCGAGATCAATAAGGTCGTGCACTCTGCGTTCAAGGCGTGCCGATCGAAGTTTTTGCCGGCGTTTGAGCAGCTCATGCCTATTGTCACTGGCTTCCTTACGTCTAACTCGGCTGACTGCCGCCAGTGGGCGCTGTGCGCCATCGACGATCTCATTGAGTACACCGGTCCTGACTCGTGGAAGTACAAGGACCTGTTCCTGCCCAAGATGATCGATGCCCTTGTTGACGGCGACGCCGCCGTCCGCCAGGCCGCCGCCTACGGCATTGGTATCGCCGCTCAGTTTGGCGGCGAGCCCTACACGGAGTCGACGCTGCGCAGCCTCGAGACCCTCTTCAACGTCGTCAACGTGCCCGAGGCCCGCTCCGACGAGAACCTGCATGCCACCGAAAACGCGTCGGCCGCGATCGCCAAGATCCTCCACAAGAACGGCCAGCTGCTAGGCGCCGACCTCGACCGCGCTCTCACCGAGTGGGTCAAGACGCTCCCGATTGTGGCCGACGACGAGGCCGCCCCGTTTGCGTATCGGTTCCTTGCCGACCTCATCCAGCAGAAGCATGTTGCCGTCACATCGCAGGTGCCGAAGGTTTTTGACGCGGTTGCCCAGGCGCTTGTCATGGACAGCGTCGGCGCCAAGACCGCAGAGGTTGTTGTGTCTGCCCTGAAAACCCTGCTCATGGGCTCCATGTCTCAGCAGGAGGTCATGGCCCTCTTTGAGAGTCTCCCCGTCGAGAGCCGCGAGGTCGTGCAGAAGCACTTCCAGTGAGCGATTGCCCTCACCATTTAATGTTTTGTAAGTAGATGTACTTGTATGATTTATATTTCGCAGTTTGGTAGCCTCTTTTCTTTTTGGTGGATGGAGCAGGAATTAGCTTTACAAACACGCCAGCTCGGGGGGGGAGGGTCCTAAAAACTCGGTCTGGCGGTCCTACTTTAAGATCATATGCACGCGATGATGCATATGCCTTGTTTCCAGGGCAAGGTCAATTTCACGATAAGCATCGCCGATATTTTTTTTTCTTTGGATGGGGGTCTGCAGATACAACCTGGAACGCTGGCGCCATGGGACTCGCAGGACAGAAGAACAAGGTCAAGATTGGCCATGACCCGAGAAACACGTCGTGGTCCAACGACACAAGCCGGTTCGGCCACCAGCACCTTGCGAAGCTTGGATGGGCCACCGGTAAGGGCCTTGGAATAGGCTCAAGCGGCCGCGAGGCCATGACGAGTCATGTGAAAGTGAGCGTCAAGACCGATAACGTTGGTCTTGGAAAGAAGAGCAGCCAAAAGGGATCTGGTGGTCTCGACGACGAAATTACGACCGGGCTGGACGTGTTTCAGCGGATTCTTGGCAAGCTCAACGGCAAGTCCGACGAGCAGGTCGATGGCCAGCTCTCGCAGCAGAGGCAGCGTATGGTTATGGGCAACTCAAAGTTTGGCATGGTTTTTGAGTACGGTGGTGTACTCCAGGGCTCGCTGGAAAAGTCGGTCGATGAGCTGAGTGGTACCTCGACGCCTTCGTCGGAAAGCACAACCAGCAGCGAATCCAAGAAGCGAAAGCGAGAGAATTCAGAGTCCAGGTCCGACAAGAAGGAGAAGAAGGAGAAAAAGGAGAAGAAGGAGAAGAAAGACAAGAAAGAGAAGAAAGAGAAAAAGAGCAAGCGCGACTCGGATGATGATACATCCAGCAGTCAACGGTCCAAATCCAAAGATAAAAAGGACAAAAAGGACAAGAGCAAGAAGGACAAAAAGTCCCGCTCTGGCTCTGCTGAAAAGTCTGCATCGGCAAGCACCGATGCCACGCCTTCTACTTCGCGCGAGTCAACGCCCATTCTGCGCGGCCGCCAGGCGACCCGAGCCAAGTTTATTGCGCAGAAACGCGCCGCGACCGCCGACGTCAAGGGCCTCAACGAGATTCTCATGATGAGGTAAACACCACGAAACACGAGCACCATTTTCACGACTATTTTGCATAGACATAGATTACGATAACTTTTAATGCATCTCCTTTGAGTAACCTTTCGATTACACTGAACAGAGCCTGAATACAGTAGTCTTATCATTATTTCTACAAGCCAACAGAAAAAAAGGGAAGTGCCTAGAAGGCAACAGCAAAGACAGCAGCGAGACCGGCAACGATAAGGCCGGCCACCTGCATGTTGTCCGAGGCAGCAATGTGGGCAGCACCCGACTTGCCCTTCGACGACGAACCCGAGGCAGAGGCAGAGGAGCCGCCCGACGAGCCCGACGAGCCCGCGCCCGAGGTCGCGCCAGCCTCGACGGCACCGGTCAGCGAACCGGTGACCGAGGCAGTGATGGCACCAGTGCCGGCCGAGCCGGCCTCAGAGAGGACAGCCGCGCACGATCCAGTGGTCTTGGGCGAGCTCTGGACCGAAGCCGAGCCCGAGAAGTCGCAGGCGGACGAGTCCTTGTTCTGCTTCTGGTAGTAGTAGTTGAGCAGGAAGTTGAGCTGGTCCTTGGAACTGCAGAACGAGTAGGCGCCGTAGTCGCCAGAAGTACCGTTGCCAGTAATACCAGCGCACGAGATCTCGCCGCAGAGATAGCCAAAGAGGTCAGAGTAGTCGTCGCTCGAGACCGAATCGGCAACAACACACTCAGCAGCCTCGGTGATGCAGTCGCAGATGCCCTGGTTCGGGGTGGGAGGAAGCGACTCCGACGCCTTCCAGTACGCGCCGGTCGAGGCCGGGCACGCGAGCGAGGTGGTCGAGGCGGTGTACGACGAGTTGGAAGCCGAGCTGGGCGAGATCGAGGCAATCTCCTTGGAGAGGTTGCTGAAGTCCGCAAGGGTCGAGACCGAGCTGCCGACAATAGACACAAGACCGTAGTTGTTGGTCTCCTCAAAGTACATGTAGACGATACCACCGGACCAGACGTCAGTCATGTCACTGCCGTAGAGGGCCTGGACCTCGGTGAACTTGCGGGGAGTTACCTCGTTACAGCCGTACTCGGAGAAGAAGAGCGGGATGGACAGGTTCTTAAACTCCTCGGTACGGGCCTCGTAGCCCGACGCCTGGAAGCTCGAGTCACCACACCACTCGTACATGTTGATACCGTAGAAGTCAGCCTTGACGTCAGAGTCACCGCAGGCAAAGTAGTCGGCCATGGGCACCCGAGTGTTGGAGTCATCGTTGGAAGAGTAGCCAACGGGGATCTGGCGGTAGCCCTGGTCCTGCATGTAGGCCTTGCAGTCACGGATGGCAGCCTTGACGAACGGCGAGGCATCAGTGTTGGTGTCGTTGTTGGTAACCTCGTTACCGGCAAAGAAACCGAGGACGTTGGTGTAGTTGTGGAAGGCATCAATCACGCCGGTGTAGCGCTTGTAGAGGTCGACGTTCCACTTGGGGTCGTCACGGTTGATGGAGAGGTCAGGCTCCGAGAGGTCGGCAATGATGTAGATGCCGGCGTCCGCAAACGTCTGCATGCACTCGGTGTGGTCGAGCGACACATTGAGAGCGTAGACACGGAGGACGTTGGTCTGGAGCTCCTGGAGGTACGGCAGGTCGCGCTTGCAGGCGCTACCATCGGCAAGCGGGTCTGTGAAAGACGACGACGTGCTGTTGGTAACGTCCGACTGGTAGGCGATACCGCGGATGTAGAACTGGGATCCGTTGTTGGAGTAGAAGAACTTGTTACCGGCGACCTCAATGGCGGGGAGATCCGAGGCCGAGGCGAGGGACGCGAGGCCGGCTGCGGCGGCCGCGCGAATGACAGACGAGAACTTCATGACAAACTTTTTGTCTTTTTTTTGCCTAGGGTTCAAACGGTCGCGATCCGGCGTGTCCGTTTATATTTCACCACACAAAGCGAGCGAATGCTAAGAAAAGAAACAAGAAAAGAAACAGGAAAAAATTGGCAGTCTCTCTGTCTCTCTCAAAAGCGACCAGCCCTGATCTGACTTGTGCTTTAGCGGTCTGTGTTGGTTCGTTGTGGGGACCCAGAAGAAGAGCGGAGCGACGAGGAGCCGCAGCCGCCCCCTGGCGGCCGTTGTTATTTATACGGCCGGGTTGCGACTCCTGGAAAGTTGTGAGTCGGGCCATCCCCTGTGCGGCGGGCCGCGCACATCTCGGACCGGGGGCCTGTGGCTATCGCATATAGGGGCCAAATTGGGCATTTTTGGTGGATTGGTACTGGGCGCATATGACGCGCTGGCGCGCCGTTGGACCGTTGCCGCGGTAACGACGCGGCACAGCCACGGCCCCGGTGCAGCACCAGCGCGGTCGCGACCCGATCGGGATATATGATAACAGCGGCCGAGGCGGATATGGGAGCCAAGCTGGACGTGGCATTTCTTGGCCGATGCGTGGATGTGGCCAGTTTTGCAAGAATAGCGACGCTAGCAGTGCTCGTGCAGTCTTGAGTGCTCGTAGGGGGGTAGCTAGCGCGACGTCCTCTGCATGGCCTGCGCGGCCGACAGCATATGTTGACGCGGCAAGTACGTAATGGCCGCTAGGCGCGCAAGCCCGTCGCACGCCTTCCATCGCTCTCTCGGTTAGCTAGTCAGTTCAGCTGTGTGCGCTTGGTGTTGTTGTTGTTTATAGCATTGGCTGTGGTTGCGTCGTGGTCAGCAGGGGGTGGGTCTATTTCTCAGCCCCCGCGGGTCAGCATCCCTGAGCAAATCTGCGCAGTTGCCCGAAATAGGTCAACAATGCGTCAGGGCCCCGGAATCCACGATTGAGGTGAGCCTCGTGGCGATGTCGCCGCCGACATTTGGCGGGACGTACGCAATCTGGGCTGCGTGGTTGAATCTGGTGTTGCGGGCGCTACCTCCGTCGAGGCACCACCCGGAGTTAAGGAAGGTGCTGGGGCCGAAACGCAGGGTGCCGTGTTATTAATCGCGCCGTACGTTTACACTGCTTCTCGGTCGAGCCGGCAAGTGCCCATTTAGACCAGCCAGACAACGCATTTCCTGTCTATCCATAGCTTCAGACAAGTACCACCGCGTATGTATTCAGGGATGAGAGCGCCCCCGCTCGCTCCCTTGCATGCCTGCCGCCCGCTGCCGTGGGCCGATGCAAAACATGTAGTTGGCCGTTGGTACCGTAAAGGTGGTGCTATCGCTCACAATGCAGAGCCCACCAGTTGTCCGTACGCCCTGACTATTTACCAAGCGCAACTGGCCGCGGGCGGTTGACAGTTCCCCAGGTCTGGCGTTCCCGCTGGGACGCGTGATATCAACGGTCGCATGCGGGGGCAGCAGGGTGCGAGAGCCAAGCGTGTCGATCAACTCGCCCAGTACAGAAGAGTGACCAGAGTATCCGAGTTCCATTGACATAACGTACGCATACGGCAAACCGCGGGGGTATTGGCACGAGTCTGTCAAAGTCCGCGGACTGAGGAGTTAGTCCTTCCCGGATCCGTGACGGATGGAGCCAGAATTTGTTTCCTGGGGGCTCTGTCCCCAGGCGCCCGTAGCAACTGCTTTGTGGTTGAGGCCGCTGAATTTCCACGACTTCCGTCTTACGTAGCGGCAGCAGCTCGTGTACGGGCAACGACTGTACTCAGTGCTCTGTAGATGGCGAACTCAACAAGCAGGAACGTTCATTTTACTGCGCGAGTTTAAAAAAAAAAAAAAAGGGGGGACTCCATATCCGCCTAGGCTGACCGCGCTATATGGTGCTTTGTTAACGGCCGCATTGGAGCCGGATGAATAAACGGCCGAGGGGCTGAGCCTGTTGATCATGTATGGCCACTAATCAGCATTCATTGCGTTGCCCAGAGTGCCTGTATGGTCGCACCCATGGGGGTCCGCGCATGCCGAGGACTCCTCTCGACGCTAGACCTCTTGATAGCGCTAGTCCCGTCGAATGTAACGCCGACTGCCTCCATCTATTCAATGCAATGCCATGTACATAGTTAGTTGCATTATGCGGATTTGGTATACATGGCACTCTGGCCCACCAATCATAAGCGTACAGTTTACAATGCGCCAGATATAACATATTAGACCGAGCCCCACATAACATCATACTAGTCGGACGCTGCTACAACCAGAACAAAATTCTGAGCCCTTTAGCCAGCCAATAGAAGAGCCAACCAGAGTGCACCTCAAAACACCTACAAAATCGACCAGACCCTGATACGGCTGGAACCTGTTCTAGAAACGGAAGGAAGCGGATCGCCGATGGCCATGAAAATTTCGCCGATAAGCCCAACTGCCTAATCGGACGGCGCCCCGACGCGAACATATTCAACCACAATCCGCCTACAGAGGAGATAGTCACTAACAAAAACAGATTCAAGAAGCGCACTAACTGGATGGCAAGAAATATATATTCACGGCCTTCCGCTGGACCGACTACCGCAATAAACGGAGCGCCGTCCGCAGATCACGGCCACCTTTGCAGATAGTTCAACCCGCCTAATAGGGTTTTCCGCTGATCCCGCTTTGTTCTCGGACATGCGAGCGACGAAAACCGCAATTCAGGGTCCTGATCCGGCAAAAACAGCGTTCTTTTCGTCTATAGTGTTGCTAGCGGCCATGGCGTAGCGCCACCACTTGAGAGCCATTTGCCGGCCTACCCAAGCCAAACATCCCGGCCCTCGTGTCGCATACGCTATCGAAGCACCAGTCAACTGCTCCGGCGCATTATGCGGTGCATCGGCCGCGATTTCGCTGACAATCTCGCGCAGCTACCTTCAGCAGCGGCCAGCCACCACCTGAGAGGTGCGTCGTACCGCCGCCCATGCCAGGTCCTGCTGCGTTTGTAACAGCAGAACAAACAAAGAGCTGGCGTCCCTTGTCTGTCGTAATACAGCGGTTGTCGTGCCAGGCGGAACCGTTCGGTACCGTCTTAGCTTAGCCGCTGTAAGCTTGGGCCGCACTGACCGCACGAGCGACGGCGCGCGCCCTTCCTTGCCGAATGCGCGTGGCTAAGTCGCCCGGTACAGCGCGCATACCACCAGTGCAGCAGTCCCCCTGGAAGCATGCACACAGCAGTCACTCAGTCGGAGCGCCTATTGTCTGGAATCTAAGGGGGTGCGGATCGTCTCTCGAGTCTGCAGGCCCAGCCGGCAAATGGCGTCTGACATGCGGGCCGCGCGCGCCTCTCAAAGGGAGCAGGGCGAAGATCCTCGCCACCGGATGGATGGGCGATGGAACAACCTGGTGTAGTCCAGTCTCGCCTGCTGTCTCAGTAGGCGAATAGGCAAATGCCTCTCGGCAGATACGACCATGTGTGATCGAGACACGCGCCAGCCGCTCTCAGTTCCTCTTCTTTTTTTTTTTCTTGTCCCCCTCGTCCCTGGCATGCGTACCGTCATCGGGACGCGGCCGGGCCACGCATCCGGATGCTACGGAATGCGCTACGCGGTCGCAGGTTCGCAGGGGCGGTGTCAGTATCCCGTGTCTGCATGCGTTGGCACATATACGTCGGTTACGCGTGGGTAGCGTGGGAGGTCCGGCCATAGAACAAACGCGTCGTGCACGAAGCACCGGGCCAATCCCGCGGTCGCGCATTTGCGCCATTTTTCGGCCAGGGTTTGCTTCTTGCCGAGCCAGTTCGGGCGACCTGACGCGTCAATCCGAGATTGTCGCCGAACCTTCCTAATGCGGCATAGCGGCATGCTCGTCCGGCTGCACGCATCACGTGCCTTCTATAAATAGGGCGAGGGGCGATATGTTGCACGCTTGGGCAAATCCTGTGCTATTCGAGCACCTGGCACCGTAATTGGGCGTTTTTAGAGTGAGTTCCGTCAATTCATCCGCAATTCCTGCGGTACGGCCGTCCACGTCACTTCCCACACCCGGCCCCTTGTACGGCTGGGTACGGGTCCCCTGCAGGGCTGCAAAAAAAGAGCGTTCCGTTGGGATGTGCGGCGCCACCGAGCCACGACTCTGCCACTGCACTCGCGCGCACCACTTGTAACAAGCTTACCCTACAGATCCACCAGCCCCCCAAAGCGCCAACGTTGGAGGGGCAACGCGCCCTGCACGCGCAACCCAGGAGACCCTTGCCAGAAAAGACCAAAGCGCACCGCACTAAAAGTTTCCACCGCGACACCACCCCTCGGCGTATCAGCAGCACACCACAACCGCAGCGGGCATTTTACAAGGTCCGACAGTCGTTAGTTGCGGAGTGCCAGCAGCCCGGGACAGGAGGTGAGTTTTCTTGTTTTTTCGCTCGTGGTTGCGAGGTCGGATACTGCGGAACCATCAGTGGTACCTTTATGAGCTGGTCGGGAGCAGGGGCAGCACAGTTGTCTGGCTGGGTTGCGATTCAGAGCTTTCCGGACTGGCCAAAGTCGTTGTAGCTTGAGCCGAACTCGAAACACGTGAGCCCGACTTTGGCGACTGTTCTATTGGCGATTCAAACCGCTTCTCCTCGAAATCCAGCCGATGGCGTGTTCCTTATCGCCGAAGTGTTGAACGCGCGCGATTTGCGTGATTATACCTTCAGCGTCGAGCACCCACCTATTCCAGTTGGGTTCTTCCTCGTTGCACTCGATGACATTTTTTCCCTGGCGCGCTAATCCCCGTGGAAATAGAATGCAAAAAATGAAACCCCCCATCCAAGCGCACCACTAACCCCAGTCTAATCGTTCTCTTTTTATTTGTTTTTTTCTTTCGTTTGAAAAGTTTAGATTGGTACATGGGCCTCGGGTACTAGGTAAGTCAAGAGCCATTCGCACTAAAAAACTAAAAAAACCGGACTAACGCAAGATGTCACAACATTACGATAGACCCTACGAGGACGACGGGTACCAACACCCGCACCAGCCCGGCGCGTCTGCGCAGGCGCACGACTCGTACTACCCCGACGAGTACGATGAGGCCGGTGCCGACGCCCACGGCCAGCGCGCCCACGCCGCCGCCGGCGGTGCCTACCCGGCGGAGGGCGCGTACCAGGACCAGTACTACTACGAAGGTGGCGCTGAACAGGGTCACTACTACGACGAGCAGGGCTACGCGCACCCTCAGGGTGGCTACGATGACGGCTACGACGATGCGTACGCCGCCGGCCCTGCCGACCCCTATGCTTCGTCCATGGCCGCCGGAACCCACGCCGGCTACCAGCACGTGGCTGGCGACAAGGCCGGCACCGACGAGGCGTCGGAGACGTTTAGCGACTTCACGATGCGCTCCGACATGGCCCGCGCCGCCGAGATGGACTACTACGGCCGCAACGACAACCGCGGCATGAACTACCTGCCGCAGTCGTCGATGGACTACACCGACGATGCCTACAGCGGCTACTCACAGCCCGGCATGCAGGGATACCGCGGCGCCTCGAGCCAGATGTCGTTTGCCGGCAACCGCTCGTCGGGTGCGTCGACGCCCATCTACGGCCTCGACTACAACATGGCAGGCGCTGCCCGCTCGCGCGAGCCGTACCCGGCGTGGACTGCCGATAACCAGATCCCCGTCACCAAGGAGGAGATTGAGGATGTGTTTATCGACCTCACCAACAAGTTTGGCTTCCAGCGCGACTCGATGCGCAACATGTTTGATCATCTCATGGTGCTGCTCGACTCGCGCGCCTCGCGCATGACGCCCAACCAGGCGCTCCTCTCGCTCCACTCGGACTACATTGGCGGACACAATGCCAATTACCGCAAGTGGTACTTTGCCGCGCAGTTTGACCTCGACGACGAGGTTGGATTCCGCAACATGAAGCTCGGCAAGACCACGCGCCGTGTCCGCAAGGCCCGTAAGAAGTCCAAGGCAATGCGCGACCCCAACGCCGACCCCCAGAAGACGCTCGAGGAGCTCGAGGGCGATCACTCGCTCGAGGCCGCAGAGTACCGCTGGAACACCCGTATGAACCAGATGTCGCAGCTCGAGCGTGTCCGCCAGATTGCGCTCTACCTGCTGTGTTGGGGCGAGGCCAACCAGGTCCGCTTCATGCCCGAGTGCCTGTGCTTCATCTTCAAGTGCGCTGAGGACTACTACCTCTCGCCCGAGTGCCAGAACCGTACTGAGCCGGTTGACGAAGGCGACTACCTCAACCGCATCATCACTCCTCTCTACCAGTACATCCGTGACCAGGGCTACGAGATCCTCGATGGCAAGTACATCAAGCGCGAGCGTGACCACGACAAGGTCATTGGTTACGATGACATTAACCAGCTCTTCTGGTACCCCGAGGGTATTGAGCGCATTATCTTTGAGGACGGCTCGCGCCTCGTGGACATCCCGCCCGCCGACCGCTACTTCAAGCTCGGCGAGGTTGTGTGGAAAAAGGTTTTCTTCAAGACGTACAAGGAGACGCGCTCGTGGTTCCACCTTGCCACCAACTTCAATCGTATCTGGGTCATCCACATTACCGCCTTCTGGTTCTACACCGCCTACAACTCGCCCACTCTCTACACCAAGAACTACCAGCAGCTCCTCAACAACCAGCCGCTCGCGCAGTCGCGTTGGTCCGCGGCCGGTCTTGCTGGTGTTGTGGCCTCGCTCATTCAGATCATTGCGACTCTCGCCGAGTGGGTGTTTGTTCCCCGCAAGTGGGCCGGTGCTCAGCACCTCACTCGCCGTCTTATGTTCCTGATTCTCATCCTGCTTATTAACCTGGCTCCTCCGATCTACGTCTTTGGGTACGTGGGCATTGATCGTTATTCGAAATCGGGACTGATTGTGGCGATTGTCGGATTTTTCATCGCCATTGCTACGTTTGTCTTCTTTTCGGTCATGCCTCTGGGTGGCCTTTTTGGCAGCTACCTCAACAAGAAGACCCGCCGCTACGTGGCATCGCAGACCTTCACTGCCTCGTTTCCGCAGCTCCACGGCATCGACATGTGGATGTCGTACCTGCTTTGGGCCACTGTCTTTGCCGCTAAGCTTGCCGAGTCGTATTGGTTCCTTACTCTGTCGCTGCGTGACCCCATTCGCGATCTCTCGACAATGACCATGACTCGCTGCGTCGGTGAAGTGTGGTTCGGTGACAAGCTCTGCCGTCAGCAGGCTCGCGTCACCCTTGGCCTCATGTACCTCACGGATCTGGTCCTCTTCTTCCTGGATACCTACCTGTGGTACATTATCTGCAACTGTGTCTTCTCGGTTGGTCGCTCGTTCTACCTGGGTATCTCCATCTGGACGCCGTGGCGTAACATTTTCTCGCGCCTTCCCAAGCGTATCTACTCCAAGGTTCTCGCTACCACCGATATGGAGATCAAGTACAAGCCCAAGGTTCTCATTTCACAGATCTGGAACGCCATTGTCATCTCCATGTACCGCGAGCACCTGCTGGCCATTGACCACGTCCAGAAGCTGCTCTACCACCAGGTGCCATCAGAGGTCGAGGGCAAGCGCACGCTGCGTGCCCCGACCTTTTTCATCTCGCAGGACGACAACTCGCTCGACTCTGAGTGCTTCCCCAAGAACTCTGAGGCCGAGCGTCGTATCTCGTTCTTTGCCCAGTCTCTTTCGACTCCCATGCCCGAGCCTCTGCCGGTTGACAACATGCCGACCTTCACTGTGATGGTCCCGCACTACTCGGAGAAGATTCTTCTGTCGCTCCGTGAGATTATCCGTGAGGATGACCAGTACACCCGTGTCACGCTGCTCGAGTATCTCAAGCAGTTGCACCCGGTCGAGTGGGACTGCTTCGTCAAGGACACCAAGATTCTGGCCGAGGAGACTCAGTTTGCCAACGGTTCGGCTGACAACCTAGAGAAGGAGGAGGAAAAGGATGCGGCCAAGGCTCAGATCGACGACCTGCCCTTCTACTGTATCGGTTTCAAGTCCGCCGCTCCCGAGTACACGCTCCGAACCCGTATCTGGGCGTCGCTCCGGTCGCAGACTTTGTACCGTACTGTCTCTGGTTTCATGAACTATTCGCGTGCCATCAAGCTGCTGTACCGCGTTGAGAACCCGGAGGTTGTCCAGATGTTCGGTGGCAACACTGCCAAGCTCGAGCAAGAGCTCGAGCGCATGGCTCGCCGCAAGTTCAAGTTCGTTGTGTCGATGCAGCGTCTGACCAAGTTCCGTCCTGAGGAGATGGAGAACGCCGAGTTCCTGCTCCGCGCCTACCCTGACCTTCAGATTGCCTACCTCGACGAGGAGCCGCCGCTCAATGAGGGCGAGGAGCCGCGTCTGTTTTCTGCTCTTGTTGACGGCCACTGCGAGATCATGGAGAACGGCCGCCGCCGCCCCAAGTTCCGCATTCAGCTGTCTGGCAACCCGATTCTTGGTGACGGTAAGTCGGATAACCAGAACCATGCTCTCATCTTCTACCGTGGCGAGTACATTCAGCTCATCGATGCCAACCAGGACAACTATCTCGAGGAATGTCTTAAGATCCGTTCGGTCCTGGCGGAGTTTGAGGAGCTCAATGTTGAGCACGTGAACCCCTACACCCCTGGCGTCCCGCCGCCTTCTGACAACTTCCCGGTTGCCATTGTCGGTGCGCGTGAGTACATTTTCTCGGAGAACGTTGGTATCCTTGGTGACGTTGCTGCCGGCAAGGAGCAGACGTTCGGTACCCTGTTCGCTCGTACGCTTGCTCAGATTGGCGGTAAGCTCCATTACGGTCATCCCGATTTCCTCAACGGTGTGTTCATGACCACTCGTGGTGGCGTGTCCAAGGCTCAGAAGGGTCTGCATCTCAACGAGGACATTTACGCCGGTATGAACGCCATGATGCGTGGTGGCCGTATCAAGCACTGCGAGTACTACCAGTGTGGTAAGGGACGTGATCTTGGTTTTGGCTCGATTCTCAACTTCACGACTAAGATTGGCACTGGTATGGGCGAGCAGATTTTGTCGCGCGAGTACTACTATCTCGGCACCCAGTTGCCGCTCGACCGTTTCCTGTCGTTCTTCTACGCCCACCCCGGTTTCCACATCAACAACTTGTTCATTATCGTGTCGGTGCAGCTCTTTATGCTGTGTATGCTCAACATTGGTTCGCTTGCCCATGAATCGATCAGCTGCTACTATGACAAGGACAAGCCGACGACGGACCCGCAGATCCCGGTTGGCTGCTACATGCTGCAGCCGGTTGTCAACTGGCTCCAGCGCTGTGTGCTGTCGATCTTCATTGTGTTCTTCATCTCGTTCATTCCGCTCGTGGTCCAGGAGCTTACCGAGAAGGGTGTGTGGCGTGCCACCACCCGTTTCACCAAGCACTTTGCGTCGCTGTCGCCGCTGTTTGAGGTGTTTGTGTGTCAGATCTACGCCAACTCGCTTCTGCAGGACTTGGCCTTTGGCGGCGCTCGCTACATTGCCACTGGCCGTGGTGTCGCTACTGCGCGCATTCCGTTTTCGGTTCTGTACTCGCGCTTTGCTGGCGACTCGATCTACCTTGGTACGCGTGCGCTCATGATGCTCATCTTCGGCACGATTGCGATGTGGCAAGCGGCTCTGCTGTGGTTCTATGTCATGCTTGTCGCCATGATTGTGTCGCCGTTTGTGTTCAACCCCCACCAGTTTGCGTGGACCGACTTCTTCATCGACTACCGCGACTTCATCCGCTGGCTGTCGCGCGGTAATTCCAAGTTCCACCGCAACTCGTGGATCGGCTACGTTCGTCTGAGCCGAACCCGCGTCACTGGTTTCAAGCGCAAGCTGCTGGGCGACGTTTCGGAGAAGGGCGCTGGTGACGTGTCGCGCGCTGGTGCTGGCAACATCATTTTCACCGAGTTCCTCATTCCGGCCATCGTCGCTGCGTTTGCGTTTGTTCCCTACACCTTCATCAACTCGCAGAACGGTCTCACTAGCTACAAGCCGAGCAATGGTGCCACTGTTTCGCCTGTTAACTCGGTTCTGCGGTTGGTGATTGTGGCGCTCGGCCCGATTGTTATCAACGCTGGCGCGCTGCTGGTTCTGTTTGGCATCTCGTGCTGCATGGGTCCGATTCTTGGCGCGTGCTGCAAGCGCACTGCCTCTGTCATGGCCGGCGTTGCCCACGGTATCGCCGTTGTGATTCAGATTATCTTCTTTGAGGTCATGTGGTTTATGCAGGGATGGGTGTTCCGCAACGCCCTGCTCGGTATGATCACCGTGATTGCGGTGCAGCGTCTGATTCTCAAGCTCATGGTGTCGCTTATGCTCACGCGTGAGTTCAAGCACGACCAGGCCAACCGCGCGTGGTGGTCGGGCAAGTGGTACGGCGCCGGTCTCGGCTGGATGGCCTTCACCCAGCCGGCCCGTGAGTTTGTGTGCAAGATTGTCGAGTCGATGATGTTTGGCGGCGACTTCCTGCTGGGCCACTTCTTGCTGTTTATCCAGCTGCCGTTCCTGTGCATCCCGATGATTGACCGCTGGCACTCGATGCTGCTGTTCTGGCTGCGCCCGTCGCGCCAGATCCGCCCGCCCATTTTCTCGCTCAAGCAGACCAAGCTGCGCAAGCGCATGGTCCGCAAGTACGCGACGCTGTACTTTGGCATTCTGGTGCTGTTTGTTGTGCTGCTCGCGGTCCCGGCCGTGGTGGGTCCTATGATGGCCGACTCGACGCAGACGCTCACCGACAGCCTGCCGTCGTTTGCCAACGGTCTTGTGCAGCCCGTGTGGCCGAAGGGCGCGAACAACGACACGGGCCCGAACGCGCCGAAGACGGTCCTGACCACGACCCCTGTACTATCAAACTACACGACCATCCCGTAAGCGGTGGTGCGTCGCGTAGGCGGCCATTTACAGGCGGTTTTGGCGCGCGCTTTGAGGAGGGTGCGCGCCATTTTCGCTGGCTTCCGAGAATATCTACTATCTATATATTATTACTACAATAAATGACGTGAATGGAGCTTCGGGTATTTGTCAGGAGTTATCTTGCCATGTTGGACTAGGAGCTAATGGTTTTTCCGGTTGATTGGCAAATTCAGGCATGTGGCCCAAACACAAGCTGTATGCGAACGCTGGGTTCACCGCTGGGTTCACCGCTGGGTTCACCGCTGGGTTCACCGCTGGGTTCACCGCTGGGTTCACCGACGGGTTGTCATCGCACGGGTTTACACGGGTCAGGCATTTCGGACGGACGTTGCACATCAAGTACATGCATATCTAGCATCACGGAACTGGAGACCTAACTGACAGAGATGGAAAGTCGTCAGCCGCATACCACCCAAAGCCGCACGGACATGGACTAGTCGGCAAACAGAGACAACCACCCCGGAGGACCAAAAAACAAAGCGCGGGGTTCCGACGACTACCTGCGGCGGGACAAGCACGCGGAAGCACACACGTTTGGGATGATAAAAAATGGGGTACTAGACAGTCGGCACAGCTACGAGTGCACGCACTGCGTCCGGGCGCTCGAGACCCGCGAGCGCGAGATCATAAGGGCGTACGAGCTCGGGGTCCGGCTCACGCTCAGCTCGGGCACTGCGGGACCCGATCCGGCCGCCGGGACGGCCCATGTGCGCAAGTTTGCTAGAAAATGCAGTGTCTGCGGGTCCGCAGACGCCGTCTCGGTCTGCCTCGAGTGCCCGTTCATCGGGTGCCTCGCCCACAGCCGCAAGCCCCACAGCATGACGACGGGCCACTACCTGGCGGTGATGCTCGATAGCGGTGGCATGCTCTACTGCCACGGCTGTGGTGACTTTGTGTACCACGAGACGTTCGAGCGGGCGCGTCTGCGGCGTTTACAGCTGGTGAACCACGGGGGGACGCTGCCCAAGGCAGTAGTAGCCAACGGGAACGGCACGCCACGGCAAGACCGCCTGGACCCGAGCGTACCCAGCTTCCAGGCCAGCACGGGTCTCCGCGGCTTCTACAACATGGGCGCGACCTGTTTCATGTCGGTGATTTTGCAGTCCATGATCCACAACCCGATTGTGCGCAACTTTTTCCTGTCTGGGGGCCACGACAAGGCGCAGTGCACGTTTGACAACTGTCTCGCGTGCTGCGTGGACCAGATTTTCACAGACTTTTTCAACTCGAACAACGTCCGCGGATACGGCATCGCGCCCGTGATCACGGCGTCGTTTGTGCTGCGGCGCTCGCTGGCAGGCGCTTCCGAGCAGGACGCGCACGAGTTCCTGCAGTTTTTGCTCAACGAACTCCACCGTACACACTACCACACCGAGGCGTACAACGGCATGCTGCGCGACATGGGCTGCGACAGGGCCAGCGACCAGTGCGACTGCGCAACGCACCGCGCGTTTGCGGGCCTCCTCGAGAGCCGGATCCGCTGCAGCGAATGCGACAGCACCACGTCGACAGTCGACCCTATGGTAGATCTATCGCTTGAGATCCGCAACCGTAAGCAGGCGGCCGTCGCGAACAACAACGCTCCCGTCGCACTTGAGGACTGCCTCGACCGGTTCACGGCGTCGGAACGCCTCGATTCCAAGTACTACTGCAATACCTGCGCACGGCCGCAGATAGCGCACAAGCAGCTTTTTATCCGACGGCTGCCTGTCGTTCTCTCGATTCAGCTCAAGGTACGCCGCCGCTCCCCGACCACAATTCTTTCTCGAGTTACTATGGACTAACACCAGCGTTTTGAACACTTTGGAACAAGCGCAAAAATCGAAACGCCTGTCAGTTTCCCACTGTACCTCGACATGGCCAAGTACACGACCGGCGACAAGTCGATCTCGCTCGTGTACGAGCTCTTTGGTGTAGTGCACCACCAGGGCAGCCTGGACACGGGCCACTACACGTGCATGATGAAAGACCGCACTGGCGTGGTAAGCATTTGATCTGCGCACGCTGCCGGAGCGAAATGAAAGCATAGCAAAACTAACACCAGTGGTACCATTTTGACGACTCCATGGTGACCAAGGTCACCGCTCGGCAGGTTCTCGCGACCAACGCGTACCTGTTGTTTTATATTATCAACGAGTGTCCGCCGTAGCTGGACCTATACATTGCATCAGTGGAGTTCAGGGGCTTAGTAGACTGTGGGCCTGGCTTCCATATGCCAGGGGCCGCCGGGCTAGACGCCGTAATACAGCCGAGCCCGGCCGGCGATGCTGGAACTCTATTTTCTATCATTTAAAGTTAGCTTGCCCATGGAACCGAGTATCGCGCGGCTGAAGCGCGCGTCAACTTACCCTGCAGGCGCCGCCCAGGGTGAAGAGCGGGCCCGAACTTTTCACATAGTGAGAACCCACGGCCAGCGAGTCTTGATATCCGAAGGGACGCCATGGAGCCAGTTACCCAGTATTTCAGTATGTGCCCAGATGCCTGGAGCATGCGTCGGATCTGTGCAGAGTGCTAACAAACAGGCCGTCTGGCGAAGTCTGTGGGCCTCGATGAGGGTGCCCCCAGCTTTGACAATGTTGCCAACCTTGAGGCGTAAGTTTGACGGAGATCTGGTTACTTGTCTTCTTGGGAAACTGCTCGCTGTTCACTGTGGCAGTCGAATAAAAAGTTTACTCGGTCATTGGACCCAACCGCGAAGCGGCTGCCACCGGGGCCCTGGGAGCAGAGCCCGCAGGAAGAAGGGCGCGCCGAGACCACCGTCTGATACAACAGTCGTCTAACAACAGCACCAGCGGAAACATTCGCACTGCGGTCTACTGCAACGACGGCTCGCTGTTTGCCGTCGCCAACCCTGGCGCGGTGCGGATTCTGAACCCGGACACCCGCGAGGTTGTGCAGACGATCGAGGCAAAGGACGCTGTCGAGCTGGGCTTCTCGCCCAAGGCGACTTACCTGCTGACGTGGGAGCGCCCGCGCAAGGACGAGGAGACTGGCAACTTTCTGCCCAACCTTCGGGTGTGGAACGTCAAGACGGGCGACAAGGTGGACGAGTTTGTGCAAAAGAGCCAGGGCGCGTGGTCGCTGCAGTACAGCTACGACGAGCGGTATGCGGCGCGCCAGGTGTCGCCAAACCTGGTGCAGTTTTACGACTCCAAGAACCTGCACACTCCGACGTCCAAGCTGCAGATCGAGGACGGTATCTCCCAGTTCAGCATGAGTCCCGGCCAGAACTACTCCATCGCCGTGTACATCCCGGAGAAGAAAGGCAAGCCCGCGGCGGTGCGCGTGTACCAGGTGCCGTCGTTTGCGCAGCCCGTGTCGCAGAAGACGTTCTTCAAGGCGGACCGCGTCCAGATGAAGTGGAACAAGCTCGGCACTGCGCTGCTGGTGCTGACGTCGACCGAGGTCGACACGTCGGGCCGCTCGTACTACGGCGAGACCAACCTGTACCTGCTGGGCATCGCCGGTTCGTACGACTCGCGCATCCAGCTCAACCGCGAGGGCCCGATCCACGACATTGCGTGGTCGCCGGACTCGCGCGAATTCGGCGTTGTGTACGGTTTCATGCCCGCCAAGACGACCATCTTTGACGCGCGCGGCAACGAGGTGCACTCGCTGCCGCTGGCGCCCCGCAACACTATCATGTTCTCGCCGCAAGCGCGCTTTGTGGCTGTGGGCGGCTTTGGCAACCTTCAAGGTACCATGGACGTGTACGACATCCAGAAGAAGTTTGCACAGGTCGCCAAGATCGAGGCGTCCAACACCTCGGCATGCGAGTGGTCGCCCGACGGCTGCTTCATCCTGACCGCCACGACCTCGCCGCGTCTGCGTGTCGACAACGGCGTCAAGATCTGGCACTACACCGGCAAGCTCGTGTACCAGCGCGAGCACGACGAGCTCTTTGCTGCGTCGTGGCGCCCGCAGCCGGCTGAGCTGTTCCCCCTCAAGGCGAGCATGCCGGCTCCCGAAGCCCATCCATCGGTGGCCGCCAACAGCAAGACCGGTGCCGCTCCGGCCGCGAGCCGGCCCTCGGGCGCTTACCGTCCCCCCCACGCGCGCGGTAGCGGCAACAGCTCCAACGCGCCCACTTCGCTCTTCCAGCGCGCCGCCATGAGTGCTGTCGGTGGTCCTGCCTCGGGCATCACCGTCCGTTTGCCCCCGGGTGCGCAGCCGGCGCTGTCCAAGTCGGCTGAGAAGCGTAAGAAGAAGAAGGAGAGCACCAACACCAGCGGTGCTAACTCCAACGAGGCGTCCCGCGAGAGTACTCCTGCCGCCAACAATGCCGGCGCCGGCGCCGGCGCCGGCGCCGCCCCCACCGGCTCGACACCCGAGGACAAGAAGATCCGCGGTTTCCTCAAGAAGCTGCGCGCCATTGAGGATCTCAAGGCCCGCCAGGCCAACGGCGACAAGCTCGAGGAGACCCAGATCCAGAAGATCGGCACCGAGTCGACCGTCCGCGAGGAGCTGTCCAAGCTCGGGTGGTCTGGTTAAAATCCCCGCCCTCTATATATAAACACTTTCCCGTCTGGGTGCGAACTCTGCAGCATGGCTCATGTATATTATGCCTGGCCCGTGCCGGGCAATACACGATATTGTATACGTTTTCTCGGATATCGCGGCTTGGACCCTTTGGCAAGTAAAAGGGACGCTTTTGGGTATGAGAAATCCCACCGCGACAGCGGCTGCCAGGTGATCTCTAGGAACAAACAGCGCGGCGCCCATAATATGAGGCGAGGTAAATGCATTTCACAGTAGATACGTCACTTGTTGCGGAGGTCCTCCATCTTGAACGGCAGACTGTCCTTGATGAGAACATGACCCGGCAAGTGCGCCGTCTTGTAGAGGTTGGGCTCTGGATGAGGATGGAACGACAGCGAGAGCTGACAGTTTTTGATGATGTCGATGCCCGGCGGGTTGGTAAGCCGGAATACGCCCCACGACGGCTCGTGCTGCGGCGCGCACACAATGGCCACCGCTTCAGGCAGCATGATCTGGTACGAGTTTTGCGTGTGCAGGTCTATCGAGGACAGGAAGCATGACTGCGTTGGGTGCGTATGGATCCAGCCAAGAATAAATAGGTCGTTCTTGTCGACAAAGTCAAACAGCAGCTCCTCGTTTTCGGTTGTACACGTGTCCGACGTCGACGTTTGCTGGGGGATGACGAGGTAGGTTATGAAAAAGGCGTTGCGGTTGAGCTTGCCGCATAAAATGCCAGCAGTCTCGAGGTTTGCGCGCGTGTTGGGCTCGGCGACTCGCAGAAACTCGCTGCGGAGCTGGCCCGGTAGGAACACCGTCCGCAGAGGCTCGCCGCCCTCGGTGTAGAAGCGGGTCTTGTGCTCGACGCTGCGTTCGTTGCTAACGAGCTGCGTGCCCAGGCTAGGAGGCGTCTTGCCCGGCAACCCCGGTCCTGGCGCTTGCGAGACCGTTAGACCAGCTTCCTTTTCTAGCGTCGGCGTCGATGCATCGCGGATTGACGGAGGGATGGCGACCGCTAACGACGGGTACTCAAAATCTTTAAATGACGCGGCGTCGCCGAGGTCCAGCGTCAGGTACTCGGGGGGAGCTGACTCGGGTTGCCGCAGCCGCTTGAGGCGCGCCAACTGGTCCACATATGACTTGTCGAGAGTGTCTGGCGACGAACTGTCTGTGTGACTGCCCTTTAGGAACTTGTCGTCCTTTGGCGGCAGAGCCGGCGGGTGCTCAAAGTCGATCTTGTTCTTGCGCTCGGCGCGGTTCTGGGCTGCCAACCGTTTTAAGTACGCCTTGCGCTGGTTGTACGCGTCTATGTCCTTGTTAATGCGTTCCTTGAGCCGTTCGAGCTCGTCGAGTACTCTGTTTAGCTGGGGGGTTAGTGCCGTTGCGGCCGGCCAGGTTTGGTGACACTTACGCTTTTAAAGAGACTCTTGTAAGTGGCTAGATTTGGGTTAAAGTCGCGATGTCTTCGCAGCTGAAGGACAAGGCTGATGTTAGTAGGAGAAAGACGTTCGACAGTTCCCGGTACATACTTGGAAAACCGCAGGTACAACACATATGCCTCCTCAATGTCATCTTCCACCCTGTACTGGTCTGCTTGTTTCAGCAGATTGCTCACAGAGAATACGAGGCGGCGGAACGGCAGACTGAGGTCAATCTGGTATCCGTTGGCCACCTCTGCCAGGGTCGCGATCGGCCGCGGCTTTCGGATCATTCTGGCGGCGACGAGTCGCGTGGGTCGCGCAGTCCGCAGCAAGTTTGGGCCCGCACAGGGGGTGACGTGGCTGAATTCGCCTGTACACGGCTCGCAATTGCTGAAAGAGGTTGGTTCTCGGGGTGCGCGAGGCGGAGAGGGCCGCGGCCCCGTTTCAGCGGATGGAGGGGGCGTACGGTGGCGCGGCTGTATATGCGGTTTATGTAGCATGTATGCAGACAACCGGTTGGGCCGGCCAGGCTAACCAGCAAGGTGGACTGAGAGCTGTCAAACCGTGTGAATTCGCCGGGGCGCTAGATCAATGGTTTTCCATAGAATGTTCTCCTTGTACGCCATGGCAGAACAGTAACACTGCTGCCAGGCGCAAATGTGGGGAACCGGGTATGTGACCTCTATCAGTCCAAAATTGCCGGCCTCCCCATATCAGCTTACGAAACGTAGACGAGCTGTGGCGTGCAGCACACAGCGGGGAAGGACACCGCAGCGTGACAACAGTACAATGCGCCTGAAGCTGCGTCTACCACAGGGGAGTGAGGTCGTCAGCCTCGACAGCAGGCCGGACGGCGACCTGACGGTCGCAGACCTGGCTGACGCGATCCGGGCCAAGGTCGGCGAGTTTGAGTCTGTCAAAGGGGGCTATCCGCCGAAGCCCGTTCCATTGAACGATAAATCTGCTCTTCTTTCGAGTATCGGCATCAGGTCGGGCGACCAGCTCGTCGTGGGAGTGTCTGCAGGTGCGCCAGCTCTTGTAGCAAGCGGTGCCGCCCAGACTGTTGGATCTAGCCAAAGCTCGGATGCGGCGGCCAACACGGCTCCCCAGGCTCGCGCGGCTCCCGTCGCACCGTCGACTCCGAAAGAAGACAAGACGTCAGTCCTGGTCGACCGCGATACCCTACTCAAGCTGCGCGTCATGGAAGACGACAACTCGTGCCTGTTCCGTGCCGTGGGCTACGCCCTCACGCGAGACGTGGACTCTATGTTCGAGCTGCGCCAGATCATCGCTAGCGCGATCCGAGAGAACCCCGCCGAGTATAGCGACGCCATCCTCGGCAAGAAGCGCAGTGAGTACATTGAGTGGATTCTGCGGGAAAACAGCTGGGGCGGCGCCATCGAGCTCAGCATTCTCGCCAAGTACTTTGGTGTGACGATCCTGTCGCTGGACGTGTCAACTGGCCGCGTCGACGAGTTTAACCCTGGCCAGACAAGCTTTATTGCGGTGGTGTATTCGGGCATCCACTACGACGCAGTCGCGCTCGCGCCGGCAGGCGTCGAGACCGGTGAGTTCGACGTCACTGTATTTGAGATCGACGAGCGCGGCCTGGCGGCGCGCGAGGCTCTGGACAAGCTCGGCAAGAAGCTCAAGGAGCAGCACTACTACACCGACACCGCGACGTTCACGCTCAAGTGCAACGTCTGCGGTGCCAGGCTCCAGGGCGAGAAGGAGGCCACCAAGCACGCCATGTCTACGGGGCACACGAATTTTGGTGAGTTTTGATTCGGCCCGTTGCTGCCTAGGGCAGATATCTGTCTATACAGGACCCGCCATTTCGAGCCAAGCGCTCAGCGACATTCATGTAACATACATTAGATCATGACACAATAGAGATTTCTAAATGCAAGCGTGGCGGCAAGCGCCTCTTTCCGTGTTCGCAGCCAGTCCATAACAGGCCAGAGACAATGGCAGCGGCGGGCTGATCATATCTCAATCTCAGGCTTGTCTACAGCAGCAGCCTGGCCGGGCTCGTCGTCGGCCGAAATTTCCTCATCTGAGACGGCGGTCTCCACCGGAGCCTCGACATCCATCTCCTCGGCCCTGGACTCCTCCTTGGGCTCCTCTTTTGGCGGGCGCGTCAGCAGCTCCGACACCACCGGCTCCGCCGCGATGCTCTCTTGTTTTTGCTTCTTGGCGAGGTACTTTTGCACATTGTGGCCAGCGGCCGAGTCGGCCTCTTCGGCAGTGTAAGGACCCTCTTTAATTAGCTTGAGCCGCCGCTTGTGTACTTTTCCGCGCTGGTGATGCGTCAGCGCCCTTTCGCTCTCAAAGTACTTGGCGCAAGGAATGCAGTAAAACTGGCCGAGGCCCGGCTTGTTCTCGTCCAGCGGCTGCTGCTTGAGGCTGGCGATGCTCTTTTCGCTGCCCAGGTCATCGTTGAGGATCTGGTCCAGATCTTTGATCGTCCGCTTAGTCTTGTACCGTTTTACACTGTAGCGACCCATTTTTGGCTGGCTGTAGACGGACGTGCGGGTGCTATCGCTTGATACATAATTTTTTGGCAGGTAAGGGGAGCTTATCGATAGTGATATCTGTAAAGATTAATATGAATTTGGATAGTTTTTCTGTGGCTAGCCGTGCCTTGCTGTTACTACCAGTGCGTTTTTTGTTCTTTTTTTTTTTTTTATTTCTCGGGGGCGCTGCCCTCGAACCCCCGTAGCAGCCGCTTCGCGGCTGGTTTATCGTCTATATCGATAACTTGTTGCTGACAGCGCCATATTTGGACGCACTTTGAGCAGGTGGCCACACTTCAACTGCGAAGCAGTTGCTAGGGGCCTGGTGGCAGCCCCCGGGACAGTCTGCCCCGCGCGCGTTGTGTGGTACCACTGTCATGCGGGTTTATGTCACCTGCCGGGGCCTCTTCTATATTAGAACAGTGGCTGCGTGCTCGTATGAAGCACATGACGCACATGACAGTTCTGCAACGCAGTGACGAATACGTCGCTGGCGATACAGCTCCGGGACCACCCCATTGATGTAGCGACCCGGCGCCGTGCCGTGGGGTGCCGCAGACGTTGCGGCTTGCATTTGTGAGCGCTCGATAAGATCGTACGGCTGAGCCGACGCAAGGTCGGGCCGATAGAGGGAGCCGGGTGTGTCCGTCGGCTGCTGGTGTGGCGCACACGGGGGTTCTCGCATGGCGGCATCTACCGCAAAATGGTATGACTCAGGATTAGCCGAGAGTCCGAGATGGTCCAGTCGCACTGACAAGGATCGCTGGATTCGCAGAACGGAGACCTGACTGTACCCAAACCGAGACTATGCCGGCAAACGTGGCCCTGTCTCGTGGCCAGTCTGGCAAGGAGGGGTGCGAGCGCTGGCTGGGTTTTGCTACATAACCAGCAGCATAGCCAACTAACAAAGCGCGATCTTGGGCCGGCTGACAGGCGGAGGTGGCATCCCGGAACCCGCTTGAGGTAAGTATGCGGCTGAGAATGGCCAACGGGCCCAGCTTAAAGAAAAGACCGACGGCGGTTCTTTCCGCTCGTACCTGGGCCACGTACGTACGCTGTTCAGGTGACAGGCAGGATCTCGTGCTGCAAGCATCGCCGCCGTCTACAGGTAGCGTGCACACGATGGCTACAACGCAGCGCCCTCCGGACATCCCGGGGTTCTACTGGGACGCCGAGCGGGGGCGGTACTTTGCGATAACGAGCAGCGGGAGGGCCGGCGGCTCTGGAGCGATGGCGGCATACAGTAGTGCTGCGCTGAGCAGCGTAGAGCGACGGGAACGCGAGCAGCAGATGGAGGCCGGCATCAAGGCGGTGCTGGGACGGAGCCTTGGGCACTGCGGAGACGAGCCGGCCCCGCTGCTCAAACGAAGGAGAGTGTGCCACCGGTCTGCGCTGCTGGGGACCGCACTGGAAAGACAGTACTCGCGGCGAGAGCTTTCACACTGGGAGGCCATGTCGGTCCGGCGACAGGACCGGTGGGAGCTGGATCTGGGACCAGGCGACATTGTCGAGTGTCTTTTGTGGGACGAGATGCACGAGGAGCTGGTGCTGGGCACGCACTTTGGACGCGACATATCGCCGTGCTCGCACATGCTCATGAGCGGGCGGGTGCTGGCGGCGCACCCACGGCACGACGAGCGGTGGTTCCACCCGGACGGGTCTCTGCTGACATCACTGTCCATGTCGGACAACTACCTCGTATCGACGGCTCTGGGCGGGGCGGGAGCGTCGGGGTCGATATGCCTCTTGTCTCACGGCCGGGACGGCGACGACGATGGCGACGGCAGCCCGGTTCCGCCTTTTACTACGCTGTTTGAGCCGCGCGGCAAGTCGGTGTGGTGCTCGGCCATTGTGGAGCGCAGCCGGCACCAGCCGCTGGTGTGCGCGGGCGCCACAAACTCTGCGTTTCTGCTCGAGGCCCACGATGGGTGCCACGGCCACCAGGCGCCGTATGCGACGCAGTCGGACGTATTTGCGACCGAGTTCCTCGATGCGCGTAGCGGCCGCTTTGCGCTCGGGTGCCGGTCTGGCGATATCCTTCTGTTTGACCCGCGGGTCCACGCATCGGACGGCGTTGTTTCCGGCCGCCCTGCCACGCCGACAGGTGCCCTCCGCCACGGCACGAGCGTCACGCACGTCAAAGTGCTTCCGGGCGACGAACGCTATATCGTTGTGTCCGGCATGGAGGACTCGCTGGCGCTCTACGATCTGCGCTTCGCCAAGCCGCTGGGCCAGCACAGCTCGCACCGCTCCAGGTCGCGCGGCCGCTCGGGTCACGGTCTAGGTTTTGGCTCAGGGCCCGCCTCCGCCCCGGTCCTCACCTACGACGGGTATGTCAACCTCTACACGATCCGCCACGGCCTCGCCTTCAAAGGCGACGATATGTCGTGCTTTGCTGTCGCCTCGTCCACGGGAGCCGTCAAAATGTTTGCCACGTACACTGGCGAGGAACTCCGCGGCCCGCTCTCGGACCGCAGTTTCGGCCAGACCGTCAAAGCGCTCCAGTGGACTCGTCGCGGCGGCCTCTTTGCGGCTGCCGGCGCTACCGTCGAGTACTGGAGTGCGAATCCTTTCCGCGTTGACATTGATGCCGACATGGACCGCTGAGTGGGATGTGCTTTGTTTTTTTCCTGGGGGCGCTGCCCCCAGACCCCCGTGGCAACTGCTGCGCAGTTGGTTTGTGCTAAGAGGACGTGATGAGGTTCGTCATATCTGATGGCCGTGGCGGGGAGGTAGACCGTTTTTGGGCACTTTCATTGTTGGTGCGCAGTTGATTCTCTTGATCCGGGGCCACGTAACTCGAGTCGTCATGACCAATGCGACTCACGAGGCTGCCCAATCTTGGGCTCTTCACCACATCTACCAACGCGGTAATACATAATATGACTAGTTTTTGAGTTAGGAATGCATGCGAATATCGTCCGCTAGACAGCCACAGCTGCCATGAGGAGAAGGAGCACGCGGGTCTCGTAGGTTCGGCTGCGAAACAGTTGCCACGAGGGTCAGTCTGGGGCCAGCGCCCCCCAGGAACGCCCCGAACGCTAGGTCCTCTGGGCGACGACGATGCGGACAGGCTGAGCGTAATAGCCAACGGTGGTGTCGCGGAGGACGGTGTACTCTGGGTCACCGAGGAACCGTTCAAAGAACTCTTCTTCGGAGGCGTCACGGTACTTGTGGGCGAGGAGGATTTGGGTGCCGGGAGTGGTGACGGCGCCGAGGGCGCGGAGCAGCGGGCCGTACGCCGACGGGTTGTACGTGCAGTCAGTGACGGCAACGATATTCCAAGGTCCCTTGGGGCGGGTGCCGTCGTCGTCCCAGTCGTAGACGCTGAAGCGACAGGACGAGTGATTGCGCGCGATATTGCGTTCGCAAATGTCCTGGGCGTCGTCGAGGTCCGTGAGCACGACTTCGGCATCTGGATGGAGCACCTGGAGCGTGAGCCCCACCAGCCCGCACCCGGTTCCAAGCTCGAGCACCCGGGCGGGCGTCCGCCCCAGGACGTCGTCGCCGTCCCCGCTGTCGTACAAAAACCGGCAAGCCGCGATGCCGGCGTCCCATAGGTGCCGCTCGATGGCGTTGCCGGTCTCCTCGGCGATCTCGATCTCAGGAAACGTGCGTACGGCGTATCGCTCGGCGGGTCCGCCGGCAACTTCGAATTCCTCGCTCGCGACGCTCAGGAACGCCGGCGGACCGTCGGCAAGCTCGTCTTTCGCGGACCCTTCAATGGCACTCAGGCTCAACTGGAGCGGGCCCGGCCGTTTCTGCACCAGCGACAGACGGACGTCCACGCTGCGCATGCCGCTCCGCCATTGCAGCTCCACTGCATCGCCCCCGGCAGTTTGCGCCTTGACGGCCACGGTGCCGAAAAAAGTAGTGTCCCCCAGATCATTCGTGATCGTTGCTACGGCGCTGATTTCTACGCGCCCGCGCCGTCGCACCGCCTGCGGTACCTTGAAGAAACGAATGTGGTACAGCATCCCGCCGTACTCCCTCCCTGGCAGCCGGGGGGCATCAGTTTTTTCTGTCCTCGATTATGCATTCTGCAGGGCCCCGGTTTTTGGCCCCGGAATTCATGATCTCCGGGTAACACGCGTCCCGTCCGAACTGTGGCCCGGATGACCCCCGAGGGCCCGCTCCACGGTCTGCCTTCTGACAGAAAGCTCAACTGCGAAGCAGTTGCCATGGAGGTCTGGGAGCAGAGTCCAAAGGGGAGACACACTAAAGTCAAGGAGCAAACGTAAATGCATACAAACTAAGACGACAGATCGGCCGAGGCGGGCTCGGCCAACGGCTTTTCGCGCTTGGGCAGGTCCTCGAGCGGGATGGACTCAGGGGCCGGGCTGGGCACCGCGCCAGGGACCGCAATGGGACCGGTTTGGACGCCGGCAGGGACCTCGAGGGCCTCGCGGAGCTTCTCCTTGGCAATTTCGAGGGCGCGGACGTACATGGCCTGGGACACGCTGAGGAGCGGGCCCCACATGTTAAGCGAGTAGGTGACGTAGCCGCCGCCCGCGAGCATAATCACAAAGAGGATGAGCAGCGGGTTACGGAGGACGGCCATGAACTCGTTCCAGCCGAGGACGGCTATGACGACGTAGATGAAAAACGGAACATGCGTAGCGCTGCTAGCAGCGGAGCGCTTGGCGTCGACAAACATGGCGGCCGCCTGCTGGCGGAAGCGGGCGGCGAGATCCTGGGCGCGCGCCTCGGGGATGCGCTCGTAAAAGTCGGGTGCGCCGTCGTCGGCATCGTCGCCATCGGGGAGGGGAACGTCGGGCTCGAGGAGCTCGCCGGACGGGAGGCGGGCGGTGGTAAAGATGGGGAGAAGTTTGAGGGTTGCCTCGCGCGCCTCGACGTACGGGCCCTCGATGTCGTCCGTGGCTTTCCAGACAATAGGGACCTTGTTCTTGTCGTAGCGGAAGGTCTCTTCAAACGCCTCGCGGAGACGCAGGAGGACATTATCCTCGCGGGTGATGTCGCGGAGCTTTGCGTCAAGCGTAGCCCAGGCGGCCTGGCGGACTGCAAAAGCGCCCTTTGCGTTTTCGGCGTCAGACGCGCCGACGCCGAAATCCGCGCCGCCCGCATAGGGCCGCAGGGTGGCTGCCACCGTCTCGTCCAGGAAGTCGCGCACGCGCTGCCAGGTGTCGGGCGTCGGGGGCGCAAAGAACGTGTCGAGGCTGGACGCGATTGTTCGGGAGATCTTTTTGGTGGCGCGCGCGACAAGGCGGGAGATCTCGTCCGCCCGCTTGGACTCGACGGCGTCGTCAAGCGCTGCAGAGAGCTCCTCGGCTTCCGAGCCAAACGAGTACACCTCGGGGTCGAGCGAGGACGCTTCCTCGGCGGCGTCGTTGAAGCGCATGAGCGCCGCAGCGCGGCCGGCGTCGAGCCGCTCGCCAAACGACAAGCCCGAGTCGTCGCCCACCTCGACCGCGCGGTTGAACACCGCCAGTGCGTCCTTGTGCAGCGCGACTAGCTGCGCCTTGTGCAGCACCTTGACACGCCCGTCGATACGGTCACGCAGCGCCGTCCGCTTCTCGCGGTACTCGCGCGCATTGTACCGCGACGCCTGTGCGTCGTAGTCGTGGAGCGCCTTTTCGCGCAGTGGCTTCAGCGCGGCCCCGAACCCGTCCACGACGCGCGAGCCGCCAAACGCCGGGCCCGCGGCGCCGGCCGGCCGCAGCGCCGACAGCGCGGCGTCAAACTCGGCAAACGCCTGCGCGGCAATCTCCTCGCATCGGAACCGCGCCACCAGGATCTGCTGGGTCGGCAGGTCCAGGTCCTTGTTGGCCTCGATCTGCGCCCACACTTGCTCGGCGTAGACGCTCCAACCGTCGACCGGCACGTTGCGATGGTACTCCTTGCGGAACACGTAGCCGGTGTCTGGGTTTTGGCCGAGGCTCGGGTCCGTGAACCGGCGGCCGAGCGCCTTGGTTTCGGCGGCAAACTTGTCGGCCATGAGCAGTTTGTGGGGCAGCGCCACGAACTCGACATCAAAGAAATCTTCGAGGCGCGAGTCCTGCAGCGCAGCCGTCGGCTTTGAGATCGACGCCCAGTGCTTGGCGAGGTCCTCACGCAGCGTCGCGGCCAGGTTCGCGAGAGGCGTGTGGCCCAGGTGGTCGCGGATCACAAACAGAATGAGCGACCGCGCCGGCGCCTGGCCCGCGCTCTGGAACAGCGCCAGGTTCACCTCAAACACGGTCCGCAGCAGACCCATGTTGGCCCCCTGGTACAGCCCGACCTGGTTCTCCCACATGTTGACAATGAGCACCTCGGACGTGGCGAGCGCAAACAGGGCGGCCTTGCGCTCAAAGTCCTGGTCCTCGCCGCGCTCGCGACCGTCGGTGCCCTCGACGTCGAGCACCACGACGTTTTGCCGTGTCGGCGGGGCCACGTCGACGAACGAGTCCGACGACGCCGAGGTCGAGTCGTCGTGCTCGTTTTTGTAGCCGTGCTCGTGCTCGTGCTCGTGCTCGGGCTCGGTATCCAGCGTCGTGGATGACGCGCGCGCCATCCAGATGCCCTTTGTCGTTTGCCGCCTGCGCGACTCCTCCATAACGTCGAAGCGAGTCCCGAATAGCGCGTTGAGCAGCGTCGACTTGCCGGTGCTCTGGGAGCCAAACACGCTCACGACATGGTAGTTGAGCCCGTTTCGCAGCAGGTCCACGCTTGCAAAGTAGCTGTTGACCCCCGTGCTGAACCGCTTCTCCTCGTCGATGAGTTGGAGCGAGGGCGGGGCCGACATTGTTGTGCGATACTGGCCCTACTGTTCTTCCTGTGCTTTGGATCTGTTGTTCCAGAAAAAAGACTCTTTTCTTTGACAGACACGCGCAGTCTCTACGCCCGAAAGCAGGCTGGGCCAAATCGAAATAATTGTCACCGCTCCGGGGGTTGATGGGCTGGAGGGGGGAAGCGCTCCTACGAAGCATGTGGGCACCAGAGACTACAGCCGTACGGTCAGCGACCCACCCGCTCTGTCGCGCGGTTACCGCCGCAACGGTGGGGTATATCGGCGGACTGGATGTGCACCAAGCTGCGGCAGTGAGCATACTAAAATGGGCTCCCGCGATCCTTCGGTGCGACTCGTCACAACACCACGGCACGTTGATACTGGCACGTTGAAACGCCAGCCCGTGCCGCCAGCACGCCACACATGTAGCCACTTAGATACATATAAGCTGGGAATTTCGCTGTTTAACTCCAAATCTCGGCAACAAGATCAATGACCACCGTCCTGGCAAGGCTGTGCCCGCCCCAGCTCGTGCCCTGGGACGGTTTTCAGGACCAGCAGAGGGCCATGATGGCGACGCTGCTCTCAGTATTCCCAGCGGATGCCAGGGTGTTCCTGGGCCGAGCGTGCCTACGGGAATACAGGGCTGAGGTTGCCGCGAGGCCGGCGTGCGACGAGCAGACCCTGAGAGAGGTCATGCCATACCTCCTAACCGACCATGTGACTGTAATCGTTAGCGAGTTTCAGAAATGCGACGGTGTCAAGGAAACCTTCAGCATCGGATCCGGAATCTCGTCCGAAGTGCCACCACCCGCCATGGCCGCCGCCGGGCGTGCCTGGAGTCCAAGCCGAACCGACTTGCGTGTACAAAATGGGACAGCGACAACTGCAAAATACTGGCCTTTATTATTGCCCACAAGGCACCTAACGAGCTCACTGTGCCGTATCTGCGTGCCGGGCTCCGAGCCGTGACCAAAGTCTTCGCCGACGTGGAGATCCAACCGATGGAGGAACAAGAGGTGCATTTGCCGCGTCACGCACGGTAGCTGGTCGAAAGGGCCATCATTCAGACATTCCACTGTATGATCAGGGCCGGACTTACCTATGGGTGCATCACTACAGGACAAGCATTCGTCTCCCTCAAAATCAACGGGTCCGACCCCGTGACGCTGCTCTACCATGTAGCCTTGAGCCGACATCGAAGCACACGGATTTGAAAACAATAGTGCCCTCGAGCGGAAGGCTACCTTCACTGTGCTAGCCTTTGACTCGCTGGCCACAGAAGTGCACGGAGTGCACGGCCAGGACGAACGCCGCGAAGCGATGGACCGCTTGGAGAAGCGTGCGCTGGCCTACGAGTCCATTCTGCTAACGGTCAGGCGTTGATGACCCTTGGGCGCCAGTGCAACAAGAGCACCCTGGGCGATCTTGTATTGCTCTATCATGTCTACTATGATTTTGGCGTTGCGGCTCTCATCTACTAGCTAGTCTTAAAATGGATATTTTCTCGTTGTCCGGACTCGCAGGGTACTCTGCATCCGCAAGAATATGGGACTCTACGGACGGCAAATACCTACAGGCTGGCTCTCGGATAGTCATGACGACAGTTCGCCCTGCCTTCGGCGCACAACAATCAAACCTCAAACGAACTCGCCACAGCCTTACGGCATGTGGAGATGCAGCTGAAACTGGCCCCCCGGTTTCACTGTAATTCTGCGGCTCCATTGCGCTCGAGAGAACAGAGGGCTGTGGGCCCCGGTGAGTGACGATATAGCCAGGGGATTGCATCGCCCAGCGTATGGGAAAGCTCGCGTACGGCTTTGCCCTCAAGAGACAGACATCGTGGTGCGCGCAGACGGTGCGCCGCGTCTTCGCGATGGCATTGCCGCACTACGTAGTCTCCGGGCTTCCTCGAAGCTGGACGCTCGGGCGTCACTACAAGCACAAGCATCATCTGAAATTAAGCTATGCCTGCAATGCATCTCCTTTGGGGCAGCTGCAGCGATCAGCGATCCTGCAGGTCCATCCATGAGGCTGCCGGAGTCGCTTAAAAGGGCCGTCAATTTTGCTTCTTCTCTGGACTGTAGTTCCTCGTACGATTTGTATCGGCTCCGCTATTTATGCGTTGCTCACCCTATATAGCTCTATGTAATCTGAAGAGGCTAGTCTCCGCAGTCGAATGTTGGCATTCACTATTTTAGCCCTCGACTCGAGGTCTCGAGAGACATTGGACGAGAGTAACCATCAGGAGGCTAATGATAGCCCCAAGATGTCGGACGAGGCGTACAACCCCAGCAGCAGTGCGCGTGAATACCAGGCACGCTCTGGTTGGAAGAAAGGAGCAAATGGCAGACTCATGAGTGCTGAAGTACCCACTTCCACTGGGAGCATCTCCGTTTACTTTAGCTATGGAGTCATTCGTTAAATGGTCCTGTCCCGGATTACTCTGTAGTCCCCTGTGCCCGCATTTGTCCCGTAAGGTCGCTGACAATGACATATGCGCTCTGCACCTCGATTTGAACTTCCACGAGGTGCGCTCTCCAACTGTTTATCTCGCTTCTCCTCTATGTAATCATGCGCCACCAGCTTGTAGCTGCCCCACCGCTGCATCCTACGCACCGCATTGACGAATCCAGCTTCTCATTAGCTCCACGCCAGAGGTCTCGCCAGTGCCATCATTCAGGAGGCACAATGGGTTGCGCGAAGACTTCATGCGACTGTGCGCATTACCAGCCACTAATCGGACCTAAATGACTGAATGTGCATCGAGAATTCACCCGCAAGCTAAATGGGTAATGCCCTATGCGAGCGGTTCTACGACTACTGCCGAGTTGCCAATCAGGCGCCGCATAAAACTGCGACTCGCGTCGCACAGCAACACCCCCAACGAGCTGCACCACAAAAAAACTTTCAGGTGTCGGAAAAGCAACGAGCAATAGCATGGCAGGCAATCGAAGAGGAGAAGAAGGCGAAGAAGCATGCAGAGGTGCGAAAAATACCAGAGTCGAAGAATTAAAAGAGTTATGGCACAAGGACGTGAAAAAGGAAAAGATGCGTGCCCTAGCACATGCCCGGGCCGAAAATGCACGAGCTCGAGCAGGACATCGACTCAAAGCGCTGGTCGAGCGCCTTCGCGGCGAGAAATTGGCCAAGGACTGCGAACGCGAACAGGCGCGTACGCATGCACTTGAAGTGCCGCTAACAGAGGAAGTGCAACATGAAACATTGCTCGAATACGTCCAGGCATGCTACGCGCTCTTCACTAAGTTCAGAGCTACCATTAACGAGAATCTTCAGGCCAAAGGATCGATGGAACTCGCAGTCGACAAAAACTCTGCCCCATGCTTCCTACCGTGGGACGGCTTTACAGAGCACAAAAACACCATATTGAAGACACTATTCTCGAGATTCCCAGCTGAACGTAGGGTCTTTAAGAACCGGCTCGCCCTGCTAGACCGCGGCGCTTACATCGGTGGCAGTCCAGCGGGATATGAAATTACGCTGGTGGAGATGTTTGACGACCTCGTTTTGGATCCCGTGACATCTATCGTTCGGTGCTTTCAGGTCGAGGGCTATGTCAACGACGTTTACAGAATCGGTAACGGGATATCCTTCGAAGCGCACCGAGGTGACACGGTGGAGTGTGCTCACCAACACAGTATATCGGTGAAGAGGCCCTATTTTCCGTACCTGGCATGTGCCTACAGATACGATGGCGAGGAGACAAAGCTGGCCATGGCCGTCGAGTATAAGGCGCCTGGACAATTTAGGCTGCCGCATATTCGTGCCGCGCTACAGGTGAACAATGACGGAGGTGTCGACAGCCAGGAGGGCATTCCGGATCTGGACGAGAACGAGGCACATCATTCGGAGAACGTAGCGCTAGCAGGGGTCGTTCAGACTTTGAACCATATGATTGATGCCGGACTGACGTATGGCTGCCTCGCTACGGGCGAAGCGTTTGTCTTCCTTAAGATCGACTGGAACGCTGATCCCATAACGTTTCGCTACCACCTGGCCGAACCTGAAGCAGAAATTGCTGCGCATAGGCTCTATTTTCACCGCTATACTGCTGTCAGCCAGCTTTTGGCGTTCACTATTTTAGCTTTTGACTCGTTGGTGGCAACGCAGCGCGGCCAGTCTGAGCGCCAGAAAGCGATTGAGCGCTTGAACAAGATAGAAATACATCATCACCAAACTCACAGACGTTGCAAGGAAAATTATTCCGTCGGCTGGAGTGCACGGCCAGAACCAGACAGCGATACGAGCCGGACAGGAATGCCGCGAGCGCCAACGCCGCCCCAGGGAACCAAGGCTGGAGAGGACTCGAATCAAGGTCCAAGCGGGAGCCTAAGCTCGTCCTCGTCTCGGGGCGATCGGGCTTCTCAACGCCGATACTGTACGCAAAAATGCCTCCTAGGTTTGAAATCTGGGGATGTGCTGGATGAAAAGTGCCCCAATGTGAGTCTTCATCGCGGCCCAGAAGGGAATAGCCGTCATCCCGTCGATCACGCCACATGGCTTGAACTTCTTTGCAAGCAGCTCGAGCGAACAACGGAGGACGGATTTGTGCCTCTGCGAGTAAATGGTTCTGGGAGCGCTGTATTCCAAGTCACGCTGCTTTTCTATGGCTATACATTTGTCTGCAAGACAGCCACTGCCGCCTTCATTTCCGACTTGGAGCATGAGGCTGACGTCTACCATCGTCTCCGATCGCTCGAAGGTTACGTCGTGCCGGTGTTTCTCGGTGGTGTCGATTTCCGACGCGTTCAGTTTCTTGAGTTCATGTCATGGGGCGGACATAGTCTGGCCAAGATTGAAGTCGCAGACAAAGAAAAGGCTATACAGAGCGTGCTGTGGTCGTTACGAGCGCTACACGTGCATGGAGTGGCGCACACAGATATTCAGCTCGCTAATGTGCTGTGGGCCGAGACGGGGCGCGCGATGCTGGTTGACTTTAAGCGGGCGGCGCTGGTGGGGCGGCAAGGACGGTCGGTGCGACAAGCGAAAAAGCGAAAGTGGCGCACAACTGTAGACAAGAGCCGCGCGAATGAATCACGTCCGAAGACCGACTTGTTTCGTCGGAAAAAAATGGAAGATCTCGCCAAGACTAGTCTACTTTTTGACGTGCCTCAAGTCGCCCAGCCGGGGATCTTCATCTGTCACATTTGTCGACATGCTTTTACTGCCTCCCATAGTTGTGAAGTCTCTTCGGTGGCTATGATCTCGCTCTGGGCTTCGTCCATAGACTCCTTGCGTAGGATGGCTCAACAACCCCGGTCATTCTGTCGCGAAAGGTGTCATTCAAACGATAGTGGCGGTAGCTAGTCAGTAACCATGGCACCTCAGCACTATCTTCAGATGTATCTACAATATGGACACTTGAAAGGAGAAACAGGCAAACATCTCCTGGCTAGAAAACACTGTGACTCAGTCAGGGCTCACCCCAGCTCGGCAACAAGCGATGGAACCGGATTATCAGCAACTCAAACCTCACGCACCCTGAAACCTCCACCAAATAATACGCGGAGCCTTGCAGCATGCATAATTCGCAGCTGCAGGCACCGCCTTGACTTCTATGCAAGACTGCGGGCGCTTCAGCTGGCACCCTTGGTCCTTGGAGTCGCGTGGACAAAGCTGCTGCCGTATTTCCCGTGTACGCCCCCCCCAGCCGCGCGTCCCTCTGCTTTAGAATTGACCCGGAACCGTCCTGGCTATTTTGACGGCCCGCAGCGTCAGACACAAGACTAAGCGGTAGTTTGCGGGTCACGGCGGCGCGTGATGCTGCCGCGCGGCCACATTTCGACGGTGGATCATGTCATCTATCTGCGCAATGAGGTCAGTTACTAAGCGGATCTCAGCGACTGTGGCCCCGTGCTCTTCTTCGTATGTGTCGATGAGGCGGTCTCGCAGACCGGTCGCTGCTGTGAGTGTGGTGGCTAGAGTCAATTCCGTCTAACATACAATGCTTGCGATACAACGAGCGGAGGTCGCGCTCGACCGACGCGAGGCAGGACCGCAAGTGTCGCAACTCGCCGCAGAGAAAGTCGCGGCGCGAGTAGAGCGGATCCCACGGCGGATATGTCCGCACCGCCGGTGTCTCGAATGGGACATACCCCTGTATGGGCGCAATTGGCGCCGAATGGCGTCGTTCGAAACGTGAGGCGTATGCGGTGGATGGAGCCGTTTGCGGCTGCGATGACGGATGTCGGCGGGCGTCATAGCCATAGTACCCACCAGGTCTGTGCCACATCTTTACAGCGGCTCGTCATGTCCCCCTGTTCCTGCCTTATGTACCTCCAGCTATCCCCAGCGTCAGAGGGACCTGAGAGTGGCGCGCTGGGACAGCACAGCTTAAATTAAGCTACGCCTGCACATGCACGGCGTTCGGCCCGCTGCAGGGTCCCCGCAGATCCTTTCGCCAGGTGACCCCACCCCCTTCATACCGACCACTGGCCAGTCCAGGATTCGTCGTACTCCGCCTTCCTGCAGCAGTCTGTCTGGTGACGTCGTCATAATAGTCGTCTGCCTCAGGGTTCTCTCCTGTTTCCGGAAAACGGGTGTGGCCGCGCAGTTATTCCTTCCCTAGGAACTCTGCTTCCTGATACCCCGTGGCAACCACTGCGCGGTTGGTTTCTAGAGTCCTAGCTCAAGAAATGGCTAGGTGCCACCACGGCTGGCACAGCAGCGGGTTCCCGTTTGGCGTGCCAATTTATTTACAAGTTGATAACGCGATTCAACCGCGCAGCGGTCGGCAAGGAGGTTTGGGGCGAATCCCCCAGGAAATTGTAATGGAACATTAAGGGACATTCATATTACAATAGAACATTATAGAAACGAGGTGATCAATCGCTGGCGTCGTCAGAATCGTCGAAAATGGCTGGCTCGTCCGGCTCGGAAACAGGCGAGCCCTGGCGGCGCTTGCGACGCTTACGGGGGCTGGCATGGATGAGCTTGTAGTGACGCTTGAGCGAGTCCTCGCGGACAAAGGGCCGGTCGCACGAAGGGCACTTGAATCGTGCTTCCTCGACGTGCTGATGACGGCAATGGCGCGCCCACTCGCTGCGCTTCTGGAACCCGATGATAGACCACGGACAAGCGCGCTCGCGGCACAGGAATGGCCGGTACACGCTGTGCTCGTCCATATGCTCTGCCAGGCTCAGCAGCGTCGCGTACTTGCGCTCGCAATGTGTGCACTTGTAGAGACCTTTTTTGTTCTTGGTGGAGGCACGCAGGCGGTGGACCGGCCCCATCCGAAGCGCCTCGACCAGCGACTTACCCTTGAGAGCGTACCCGTCCGCGGGGTTGCCGATATCGCCACTCAGGGGCCGTTTGGGCTTGCGCCCGCGCGTACCGGGTTTGCGAGTCGTTTCGGCGGCTGCAGCAGCCGGTGAACCGGCATCGGGTACCGGCGAAGAGGCTGCTGCCTCGGGAGCGTCGATCGCCACGGAGCTTCCGTCATTGGAGATGACGTGCTGGCCTATAGCCTCTGAGCTCAGGAGCTCGTCGCCAAAGTAGCCATGGTCTGGGCGTGCATCGCCTGAGACGCTGGATGTCGATACCGGTGAGGCAATGCTCAGCGGCTCAGGTTCCAGTAGCGGCGATCCAATAGTCGGGTATGCATCCATAAACGACGAAGTGCTTGACACGGACCCAAACGCCGAGCCCGAGCACGAACCTGACACTGAGTCGCAGCGGACGGCATCTCCACCGAGGCCAGGAGCTGGGAGCGGGCCCTCCTGTCCCGACGACCGCCGCCGTCTCCGCCGCCGCCGTCGTTGGAGCCTGAGCCGTGGCGGCATAAGCACGTCATCGTCGTCCGAGTCTTGTGAGTCTTCGTCCAGGACTACTTCCATGTCCGTATTATTCATACTGTGGCGTCTCTGGCGGTGTTGATTTTGTGGTGTGTGTTCCTGTCCGTTCTGGGGCGCGCTATCATGACCCGCCTCGTCGCCTTCCGGCACTGTAGCGGGCTGCGCCCGCCGCTCGCTCTTGGGCCGGCGGTGCCGCACAATCAGATCGTTGTGCTCAATCTCCATGGCACTCTCAGTAGACGTTGTCTGGCTCGGAATGCCGGGCGGAAATACAGTAAGCTCCCCCTCCTCGACAGGCGGCAGCCAGGTGCCGAAGCCATTTGTCGGAGGAACCAAGGCGACATGCTTGCCATTGTGAGAGAGCTCAATGGGCATCGCAAACTTGAGGTCGTCGCGCGTGCTGCTCTCTAGCCGGTATGGCTGCCGCATCGACGTGTCGAGCCGGAACAGCGTCATTCCAAGGTCTGTCAGGGACAGGTCTGTCTTGGTGTAAGGGATGCCTCTGGGATCGCACTCAAAGTGTAACGGATTGATGGAAACCGTCTTGATGGGTCCAGCGACTTGCCCGTCGGGCCAACTCTGGGCCAGCTCTCCCGGGCGAGTGCCGGTACCGTCAAAGTACATGTCGGCAAAAAATGCGAGATCTTCGGGCTTGACGCTGGAGGGCAGGGTGGGGTGGGCTGCCGTGGATGTCTGTTGGCCAGAGCTCTCATGTGCGCCAGAGCTGTCGGCCCTGTCCTCCTCAATCTTGGAGGACAGCGTCCCGTCTTGTTGTTGTGGCAGTGGATCCGAGACTGTGGGTTCCGGTTCCGGTTCTGGGTCTTCAATCCTGTCCAGCTCTGGCTCCTCCTCCATTTTCGCTTTCCCCTCTCTCGCCGCTCTCAATGCCTCCTGTCTCCTCATGGCCTCGACGCCTGTCATTTGTGGCTCGTCCTTGTCGCCGTCGCGGCGTTCACACGGCGGCATCGACATGGCAACGCGAAATACAGGCGTTCCTGGCCGGTTCGACGTGCTATCGGTTGGAAAGCTGAGCCCCAGTGGTGTCAATAGAGTCAGTCTGTAATTGTCTTTACCGAATATCGCTACCGACGGCGTTGTGGCTGTCAGCGGTGTGATGCGCTCTCCCGAAAACTTTTGAAGCTTGAACGAGTCGTCGTAATTGATGCTCAGAGGCTCTGGCTGTCGCGCTCCCCGTCTCCTCACCACACTTGCCTGCGCTGTACTCCCCAGACGCGAAATTGTGGTTGTGCCGCTCGTAGACGCAGTCTTTGCAGGGCCGTTCGTACTGGAACTGGAAGCGGTCGTCGAACCTCCGGCTAAAATGCTTCCCATTGCTGCTGTGGCTGACATCGTCTTTAATACAAACAGCTGTTGTGATCCGTCACACTCGGCACTGCCGAACTTGAGTGCCCAAGTGAACCTCAAGTTCATGCAGCTGCACATCTGACCCTTTATAAGCAGACCGGCAGGATGCTGAGCCTGCAGCGCCAGGCGAGACCCTCAATCCCCCGATAGCTTCCGGCTCCGCTCATTCTCCGCGCAGACGTCTGATTAGTTGGACTGGCCACAGCACAGGTTCGAGCCTAGCTTGATTAGGCAACAGCCGCCGGTCAAGCCGTATGTATGTCCTGCATTCCTGCAGCTCACTACGCAGGGATCTGTACCCGTCCAGTTCCCATTTTTTATCAACCCAAAGTGGTGCGTTCGTTTTCCTGCTCGTTTTCCTCGGGGCTCTGGCTCCCAGTGTCCCCTAGCACCCACTGCACAAACTTTGGAATCCGGCTGATCTCAACTGCGAAGCAGTTGCCACGGGGTCTGGCGGCAGAGCCCCCAGGAAAATTTAAGGTTCCCGGTTTCCCACAGTGCCCGCATGCGGGCCACAGTCTGCGAAAAAGGTGCTTGATCAGATCCTACACGGTGCGTGCATGCGCGCCTTGGCAAGATCCGGGGCGGAAATCATGGCAAGATCGGGCCGGATCTGGTGCCTAGTTGCCCTTTTCCGTGATGTTTCGTGCTTTGTTTTTTCTTTTTCTTTCTTGTGGCGCGGTGTCCCCGTGTCCCTGTCCTCCCTTGCGGCTCGTCGGGGTGCGTCCCCAAAAAGGGCCCTACGCCGAGCTCTGTATAGCGTTTTGTGGCCTCTTTTGTCTTCTTTTTTTGCGCGCGGCGAACGTCATTAACCCGACGTCATCACGGCATTTGTCTCTCGTCACCGTTTGGCAGTGGTATCTCGGTTGAAATGTGGTTCAACCGCTCAGCCGCATGGCCAGTCCGAAGCGCTGGCCACGACCCGAGCGCGGGGCGGTATACTAGGGGCCGCCAGGGCGCACTAGGCGCCATCTCTGTACAGTTTCATCACAGAAAATGCTTCCACATCCGCCATCTAGGGCTGCCAGAGATCAATCTCACGACCCCGTTTCGCACAAGACGCCCAGAGCCGCAAGCAAGGGCACGCTTGCACAGCAAACCTGCAGCATGCGCTGCGCTCGGCAGGCCCTTCCCCGCCCCTCCAGGTAGGTCAGCCAAGCTCGCTAGGCGTGACTCCCGGCAGCAGTATGCGCTTGGGTTCTTTTTTATTGTCTGAGTTACATATCTTTGTGGTCAATGTATCACGGTGTGTCCCCGCCCTTGACCGTTCCGGGTGTCTGCTGCGTCGCTCACCGTCCTGCCCCTTTCCCCTGACATGGACTGCCGGATTTGGACTCAGTCAGTCGGCTGCCTTTTGCCGGATTGGCAGTAGGTTCTATCGTCGACTCTGGGGCCGCACCTATTTATCACGCACCAAATTCAAAATAGATCACCCCTCGCATTGCCACGCCTTGGGCTACGTCGTAACAAAACCTATGGTAGAGCCTCCCGCACGTGCGCAAATTGCGCCAGCCTCGCACCCGGCAGTTGCCTGCAGCCTGCAGCGTTTAGGCCGACGTCAAAAAAGCCCGTTGGCACCCCGGGCTGCACCTCGATGCAGCAGGCGCATCGCGGCGGCCAGTTAACAGTCCGCTGCAAGCTGCAAGCCCGGCCGTTCATGCCACCCGCAGGCGTCCCTGTTGCGTAATCGCAGGGTCAGGTTGATAACGTGTCTTAGTGGCGGTACCTATTCGATATCGGCTGCACTGGGTACTCGTGCCGGCGCAGACAGCTGGTCGGGCAGATTGCCAGCCAGCTGTCAATCGAACTTCAAAATAGAGCTGCCCTGACGTCCACGACGCCAGCATACAATTAGATCAAAACCGGGGCCAGCCGCCCCCCGCTTCTGTGGCTCCAAAGTCCCCGTCTTGTGACAAATTCTGTAATAACGCCTCAAACTATGCAATAGGTATATGCATTCCGGAAAGCGCGGTAGTCCTGCTGACAGCGCGGCTCCCTTCCCGGCAATATCGCAGACCCTTGTCAGGCCCCTCCGAACCACATGTGTCTTTGTGAGGAGCTGCTCGAGCTACTCGTGGCGGCCTGACTGGCTGGGCATGACTAGGTTCTTCGTCGCAAAGGCATGCCTCGCCGGCAAAAGGAAAAAAAAATGTGGCACGTGGCATTTTGCATTTCAAAACAGATCAAGAGTCATGGATTGCGAGATATCCGTGAGATGAACGAGGTCCACAAACTCTTCGAAAGACAGCTTGCCGTCGCCGTCCTTGTCGGCCTCCATGATCGTCTTGTCCACAATTTGCTGCAGCTGGGCGTCCTTGAGGTTCGTGCCCACCATCATTTTGAGCACCAAAAATAGCTCACCGTTAGACAGAAATCCGTCGCGGTCGATATCGTATACTTTGAACGCGAACCGCAACTTCTGCTCCTTGTTGCCTTTGGATGAGAATGCAGAGAGACCGGTGATGAACTCGCCAAAGTCGATGCTCCCGTCGCCATCGAGGTCGAAGATCTCAATTAGGCGTGACGCCAGGGGGTTGGCCGCGATGGCAGGAATGGCCAGAAACTCGTCGCGCTCAATGGTGCCGCTCGAGTCCTTGTCAAGCTTGAGAAACCGCTTCAAAAGGCGGTCCACTTCATCACGGTCGACTGTTGTTAGTGGTCATTGAAAAAATCATGGAAACGTCATGGGCTGATTCATTGAAGGGCATGGCCATGTCCAGACGATGGGCCACGAGCACTGCTTGATTCAGTCCTAGATGGGTCCAAACCCCGAACTAGATCGGCTCGTACGCACTAACGCTTGCTCACATACAATTACTCTCCTGAGTTAGCGAATCTGCGATTTTAGATGTCTCGGCACCCATTGCAGTACACAGCTAGACAAAAAAACGGGCGGCCGTCAATCTCAATTGTAATTTGGACCGTGCGTCGTCACCGCAGTTGGGCTTAGGAGACTGCTCTCCGGGTAAGGTATGATGGGATATATGTTGCATGTAGTCGCGGGATCCCGCGCTAAGGATTGACTGTGTGCAGCAGCTATCGCGGCGGGACAGAACTTGCCTGGGGGGGGCTATCCCCAGACCCCCCTGGAAACCGCTCCGCGGTTGGCTGCGGGGCCGTTAGGGCACATTTTCAGCTGCGTAGCAGTTGCCATGGGGTGCGGAGACAGTTCCCCCCATTGCGAAGGGGTTCGACCGCGGCGCGTCAACTCGAGAGAGCTGCCCAGGGGTCACCTATATACACGCTAGATTCCATACGAGACTCGAGAAACACCCCCCCTCAAACAGCTTTGCAGTGCAGCTCACAGGACAGGTTTAAGCTTTAGTACCACCGACAGCCGTGCCTGTTGCCGGGGTAACAAATACACGAAAAAGAGCTTCGCTTCTATATGCTCACGACGGCTTGTCACGCACAAAACTGAAAGCCTCGCCATCAAAGCACCAGACAATGCGGGCTTTCAGAACTCTGGGAGCCCTCAGGGCAACCGCGCGATTTGCAGCTCGTCCGACAGTCGCGCCCCGCAGGGCATGCGCCCCGGGTCTGCGCGCATTTGCCGACAAGCCGTCGGACAATGCTACCTCCAACGACAAGACCGGCAGTGACAAGGCTGCCAGTGACAAGGAGAACAAGCAGTCCAGCCTGCTGACCGAAGATCTGCTGGAAAAGGCCGGCATGGACATGTCGACTGCGAAGCGCGATGCGCACAAGCCCGGCGAGGAGAGCACTGAGCCCGGCGAAGCTCCGTCGTCGCCCGAGGACGAGGCTGCTCGCAGGGAGCGCTGGAAGGACACAGCGCGCAAGTTCAGCGATAAGTCGTCCACCGACATCCGTCGCGAGAAGCGCAGCAATGTGTTCTACGCGATCATGCTCGGAACAGCCGTCGGCGGGTCGCTCTACCTTGCCCGCGACTGGGACGACGACGAGGAGCGCAACCGGCACCCTGACGTTGCGGCCGGGTACTCGCCGTCGGCTGCGTTTGGCCGCGCTAGTGCCCGCCTGAGCGATATCTTCCAGTACTTCAACGAGCCCGTCTTTGAGAAGCTGCTGCCCGATCCTTTGCCCGAGCCGTACGGTCGTCCCCTGACGCTCGTGCTGTCGCTCGACGACCTCCTTGTCCACAGCGAGTGGTCGCGCGAGCACGGCTGGCGTACTGCCAAGCGTCCGGGCGTCGACTATTTCCTCGGCTACCTGGCGCAGTTTTACGAGATCGTCATCTTCTCCAACAAGTACCAGGCGTATGCCGAGAAGACAGTTGCCAAGCTCGATCCGTACCGCGCGTCCATCTCGTACGCGCTGTTCCGCGAGGCGACCCGCTACCGCGACGGCAAGGTCATCAAGGATCTCAGCAACCTGAACCGTGACCTGTCCAAGGTTATTCTCATCGACACGGACAAGGACGCCGTGTCGCTCCAGCCCGAAAACAGCATTCTCATGAAGCCGTGGGAGGGCAATGCTTCCGACACCGACCTTGTGCGCCTGATCCCGCTCCTCGAGTGGATTGTGTCGCAGCCCGTCAAGGATGTGCGCCCCATTCTCAAGTCGTTTGAGAACACCGACGCCCCCACTGAGTACGCTCGCCGCGAGGCGATTGCGCGTGCCAAGTTCGAGGAGGAGTTCCGCCGCAGCAACACTGGCAGCGCCTGGGCGTCCAACTTCCTTGGCGTCAAGGCTCCGTCCCAGCCGGCTCCTATGATGCCGGTCGACTACATTCGCAAGGAGGGCCAGAAGGGCTACGAGGCGTTCCAGAAGTACCTGGCCGAGAACGGCGACAAGATGCTCGCCGAGGAGAAGCAGCGCGAGAAGGAGCTGCTCAATGAGCAGAAGTTCACTCTCAACAAGCTCGTCACCGAGGGCATGCCCTCTGCCGAGGAGCTCGCGGCCATCCAGGCCCGCAAGGAGCAGGAGGCGCGCGAGGGTGCCACTGCTGCCGCCGCTCCCCACAAGGGCTAAACGGGCCCCATTTCATGTAAATATAGTGTAACCATCCACTGCCCAATGAGCTTGCACCTAAAACATGGTTACGTCAGTCCTCATATCGGAAGCCCGCTGCGACATACGCTCCACCGCTGATCTAAGCGATCTGGTAAGGGCACTAATTCCATTTCTCCTAAAAGGAGATTAATAGCTGTGATGTCGCCCGGAGTTTATCCGCTTATTGCAGTGACAGGCCGCTGCACGGCGCTGATCCTCATCCTGCATCTCCGTCGAGTGACAGACGTCACCCGTTGGGCTGCATAATTTCGGTGCGTATTACAGCCGGGCCCCGCTGGTGGTTCGGCCTGGTAGATAAGTGCGCACGCTGACCGAGTCTACTGACAATGAGACCACCGCCCCTGCATATTGGGCCCTGTTTTATCTATATACATAATAATACATGTTGATAGGGCTCGGAGGCTGCGGTTGCACGGCTGAGAACTGTATCTCATCTTTCACACCCGGAGGGTCGTTTTCAAACCTATTGTAATAGCCACGGCGAGGATACAAACAGCCGCTCTGTTTAGATCGCTTTGAATATGGCTATTCCGTCGCTCCCTACCTACCTTGAGTCGTACCGGACGCGGCGAGAGCACTTTCCGCCGCCTGCACTGACGTCAGGGCTGACGCTGTTCCTCGTGTTTATCTTTGTGATTTCACAGGCATTTCCCGGCTTCAATGAGGCTCTCGCCCTCAACTCAAGTGCCGTTACGCATTTCAACTGTATGTTGGTGTGTAAAGCTGTACATTGTGATATTCTAACGCCAGTGAACCGTCTTTCATTTTACCCGCTGTGCCATTTGGGTATTCTGCACCTGGTCTTGAATCTGTGGGCCCTGCTGCCGCTTGTGCGGTCATTCGAGCTCGCCAACGGTACTGTCCGCACCGGTATCGTCCTCAACAGTATGTTTTATTGCTTTTTTCTCTGGTGGCGAACCGCGTGGATTTTGTGTAACCTCAGTAATTTCCGTCGTCCCTGGCCTCGTCTACGCCGTCCTTGGCGCGTTTCTGTTTCCGGAAACGAACGTTATTGGCGCCTCCGGCTGGGTATTTACGTTCCTTGGCTACTTTGCGTACCGCGACTACCTTAGATCGCCGACTGTGCAAATGTAAGCGCTTGTCTCATAAGTTGTGCAGCCGTTGCCCCTTCTAACGTTAAGCACGCCCTCTGCTGCTGTTCCCACGTGGTCCACCCCGATCGTGCCGCTTATTGTGTGTGCCATTCTGTTACCAGGCTCCAGCTTTATCGGCCACACGCTCGGCCTGCTCACTGGCTACGCTATGGCCATGGGCTATCTCGATAAGCTAATCGAGCCGTCGACCAACGTGGTCGAGTGGATCGAGATCAAAGTGGACGCGGCCATCAATATAATCCCCGGCCCTGTTCACTACCTACGTGAGGTGGATGCACGGGAGATCCGCTCTACGAACCGCTCGGAGCCGCTGCCGACCACCGCCCCCTCCACAGACGCGCCAAGCGCACCGAGCGCCGTTTTCCAAGGTCCTGGTCAGACCCTGGGCACTGCCTGAGCTATCTCAGGTCTCGCGTCTTCCTAGCCGGTACGATAGCTTTGCATCACCACCAAACACAATAACCCCGTCTGGCGCTAGTCATGTGTTAATACTGCTCGCGGGGTAGCGCGTAGCGATTTTATGCCGAATCGATTAGCGAAAGACATTGTATGAGACGATTTGATTGGTTGGTCGGATACTCCAGAATCCTGTAGCAGCACATTCGGCTATCTAGGCGACGCAGCCGCTAAAGGCTGGAACGGCAATTCGGGTACAAACATAAGTGCGATGGGTGCCTTCTGAGACGACTACAGGCCATGCGAAGTTTCGTCTGTTTCCCTCTAGGATATCAATCCAAGCACAGGGAGGACCGCTTCTGTCTGAACCGTGACGATGTGGCAATCCACGGCATAAGGAAGCCAGTATTCGTTCACGATTGCACTGACCACGTTAAGGAGATCGAATCAAAGACGTCGTCAGGGGCTAATTAGACCCCAGACGTGCACGGTCGCTACGAGCCGTGGCCCGTCGTATCGCCGCGAACCGCGCTCTCGGTATCCTAGAGCGGCACATACATTTGGCATGCATGCTGCATGTGTGGTCGCGGGATGGTCACACACGTAGCGAAAGTTGAAAAATTCCAATGCCGCGAGCACACGATACGACCACACCTGTGCATTTCAGCCGGATTACACGGGCTCGACACTGCGGAAAAGCAAAAATGGCGCGCCAAACTATGACGGGCCTGGTCGTGTCCCAGGGTAAAATGAACAAGACCGTCAAAGTGCGCGTCATGCGCCGAAAGTTCAACCCGGTCATTAACAAGAACGTCGTTGTGTACAAGGACATGCTGGTGCACGACGAGCTCAACAAGTGCCAAGAGGGCGACGTGGTCCGGATTCTGTACGTCCGGCCGCTGTCGGCGCGCAAGTCGTTTGCGGTGTCCGAGGTGCTCAAGTACCAGGGTACCGAGTGGATGAAGTACCGATCCGACGCCCCGGGCAAGGTCCGCACTGAGGAGGCCGAGCGGCTGCGCAGCTACATGGGCGAGCGGCAGCAGCGCGACGAGCTCGGTGGCGTCGACCGCGCCGTGCGGGACCTTGAGACGATCGAGAAGGCGCGCGCCGTCGCCGGCGCAGCTGCCGACGCCCGCATTGCCGAGCTCAAACAAAAGTACGGAATTACGACGTGGCCGCCGACGGGCGAGATCGTGCAGCTCAACATGACGCAGCTGAAGAAGGAGCTCGAGGGGCTCGGCATCGAGATCAACCGGGCGTCGTACGCGTCGGTCGCTCGCGACGTGCTGGCCAACGAGCCGGCGCGCGCCGCGGAGCTGCTGCGCGCGCTCGGCAAGAACCCCGACGAGCTATCTTCCAGCATGAAGAAGAACCTGCTCATGAAGCATTTCGCCTCTGCGTACGCAAAGGCCTAGCATGCCGCCGCCCGTTGTGAGGTGGAGGAGGGACCCGGTGACCGTCGGCTGCAGTGCAGAGCCCGATGTGCCGCAACGCCAATCACACTGTACATATATATTATTGGCAATTGACGACTTCGACGACCCAGATCCCGTGTAGCAGCCAATCTGCTGCTCGCATCTTTTTTCCTGGGGGCTCTGCCCCCAGACCCCCGTAGCAGCCGCTTCGCGGCTGAATGGAGTGCACAGCGAAACCAAAATCAACCGCTGTCTGCTGCTCGCATTTCTTTTCCCTTGGGGCTCTGCCCCCAGACCCCCGTATCAGCCGCTTCGCGGCTGATTGGGGTGCACAGCGAAACCAAGATCAACCGCGGTACTGTCTGCTGCTCGCTTTTCTTTTCCCTGGGGGCTCTGCCCCCAGACCCCCGTAGCAGCCGCTTCGTGGCTGAACGGAGTGCACAGCGAAACCAAGATCAACCGCGGTACTGTCTGCTGCTCGCTTTTCTTTTCCCTGGGGGCTCTGCCCCCCCCCCCCCCCCATAGCAGCCGCTTCGCGGCTCAATGGAGTGCAGCGAAACCGGGCTCAACCGCGAAGCGGTTGCAACGGGGGTCTGGGGGCAGAGCCCCCAGGAATAGAGAAACTCCGGTGGCAAAAGTGTGGGGGTAGCACACCCAGAGGTGAGCCGCGGATATAAGCGAACGGCTGTCGGAAGGACGCCAACGAGTGGCAGGGGTATGGAATAGCGTTTGGATGCAGCTGATCGGGCGAGGGATAGCTGCGCAAGGTTTAGTGTCGGGGCGAAGTTGCGCCACCAGCAGGCACTGCGGGCCCCGGATCCAAGGGACAGCGGCGTGGGGTACAAAGGGCCGGGGAGCGCGGGTGCGCGGTGGGCCAGCGGTACCGGCGAATCCGACGCGGCGAGGGCTCGTCGCATGTCTGCAGGGCCAGGCGGCGAGAGAGCAGGCTAGGGCGGAGAGAAATCTGCATGGAACGCTGCGAGGAAGCCGAGCGAGAAAGCGATAGAGCGAAGAGCGTAGTGCAGGGCGGGCCGAGCGAGACGCTCGGACGGGAACGCGGGGAAGCTAGCGCAGAGGTCGGGCTGCCACGGGGTGCAGAGAGGGACCGACGGTACGGTGAGGATACGACAAGGGGCTGCAGTAGGGTAATAATGGCTGCTGAGTTTGGGTTTGAGCGCTGCGGTCCGGTGTAGGTGCAGCCGTCTGTCCGTCCCTGTCGCCGGGCTCCGCTCGTCTACCGTAGGGCCCGCCAGCAGCAGAGCCCCGCCAGCGACGATCTGGCCGCGGTTTGCGCTGCGGGGAAGCAGTCGCGCCGCACGTCCGGCGGCTTTACGTTTTTGGTCGAAGCCGGGGCCGACCGCTGGAGGGGAGGGGGCTGCAGTGTTGCATAACCCAGGCCCCGCCCACCAGCACCAGCGCATGCATACAAACAGGCACCAGCCCACCGCGCCCCCCATTCGTCCCAACTGACAACCCGGCAAGGACGACCTGGGAGGAGAATTAGCACCAGGCCCCACCCAACCCCCCCCCCCTCCCCGCGGTGACGACGAAGATTTTCTCTCTCCGCAGACGGCCCACACCAACAGTCATTGTACAACGTGGACTTTGCGGCCACACTAGCGTTCCACCATGGGCCAGATTTTGTCACAGCCGATTACGGAAAAGGTGAGTGTTTTTGTGTTGTGGGCAGCGATTGGGTTTGCGCGGGGACGACGCCTGGCAGTCACCGAGCAGTGCGGTCGCATGCGCGGTGTTGATATGTGTTTTAGTTGGTGTCGTGGCACTTAGGACGTCAGATATTTGGGACCCTAGTGCAATTTCTTGCGAGTTCCGTGTTGTGCGTCGTGGCGTGTTTGGTGCCGATGCCGGCAAAGTGGTGCAATTTCGCGATGCGCAAGTTGAACAGCGCGGGCGGGCTGGTTCTTGTTCGATAGCGATATGGATTGCGGCATTTGCGAGCTTTTTGGCGTGGTGTCGTTTGTACGAGCAGTTGAGGAACCGTGATTTACCATACAAACAGTGCTCGCCCGAGCACTGACACTCGACCCCGCTCGGCCGGCTGCCCATGTGGCAACACGATATTGTTTTTTTCCTCCCCTTCTTCGTGGCGACTGCTTCAGAACCACCAACTCACATCAGCACTCCGAGACAGGAGAAGATGACCGCCTGTACTACGGTCTGTCGTCGATGCAGGGATGGCGCGTAACGATGGAGGACGCCCACGCGACGGTACTGGACCTCGAAAAGATCGCTGCAGCCAACTCCGAGAATAGCACCGGCGGCACTAACGCGGACGCACCGGCCGAGCGCGTCGCGTTTTTTGGCGTCTACGACGGCCACGGCGGCGACCGGGCCGCGATCTTCACCGGTGAGCATCTGCACAAGATTGTGGCGCGCCAGCCGACGTTTAGCCGTCGCGACTGGGGCCAGGCCCTCAAGGACGGCTTTCTGAGCACGGATCGCGCCGTCCTGCGCGAGGGCAACGGCGATCCGTCGGGCTGCGCCGCGACGACGGCGCTCGTGGCCGGCAACAAGATCATTGTGGCCAATGCGGGCGACTCGCGCACGATCCTTGCGGTCAAGGGCGTCGCCAAGCCGCTGTCGTTTGACCACAAGCCGCAGAACGAGGGCGAGCGCGCGCGCATCTGCGCCGCCGGCGGCTTTGTGGACATGGAGCGCGTCAACGGCAACCTGGCTCTGTCGCGCGCCATTGGCGACTTTGATTTTAAGAAGAGCGCCAACCTGCCGCCGGAGGAGCAGATCGTTACCGCGTACCCTGATGTGATGGAGCACACGATAACGCCCGACGATGAGTTTTTGGTGTTGGCGTGCGACGGTATCTGGGATTGCATGAAGTCGCAGGAGGTAGCTGAGTTTGTGCGGCGCGGCATTGCCGAGCACCTCGAGCTCGACAAGATCTGCGAGAAGCTCATGGACAACTGCCTGGCGCCCGAGAGCGACATGACCGGTATTGGATGCGACAACATGACGGTGCTCATCGTGGCACTGCTCAACGGGCAGACCAAGGAGCAGTGGTACGATACCATTGCGGAGCGCGTCAAGAACGGCGAGGGACCGGTGGCGAGCATGTCTGTGGCAGACCTCAAGGGCTCTGCGTTTACGCGCCAGCAGGATGAGGTCATGCCAGCCGGCCACGGTCACAACGGCGGCGGCCAGGCCGCGGGTCTGCCGACACCGCTGTCGCTTCATCACATTTTCTCGCAGGGTGCCGAGATCCAGACCGCAAACGGCACTTACATCCTGCAGCCCCATGACGGCGCCAGTGTCCTGGCACGCATGGGCCTGCAGGTTGACGGCGACGACATCAACGAGGACGAGGAGCGCATCATGGATGCCACCGAAGTCGAGGAACCTACCAACACTACTGAGGTGCGACTGACGCAGGAGGAGCTGCCGGCCGGCGACAGATCCACTGCTACGGCCCCGGCTGCTTCGTCTGCTGGTGACAAGCAGGAGTAAAAAAGAACCCCTTGACAGCGGCGGCAACAACTACCAGCTGCCAGCTGTGGCGCTCGCAGGCCGGCGTTTTCGGTTTTACTTACTCGCACCTCCCATCCCACCCTGTTGTCGTTGATTTTTTTTGTTTTTGTTGTTGTTGTTGTTTGATGTCGTTATTGTTGTCGCTGTGTTGCGGAACGCGACCGAGCGCCGCTCTGGTGCCGTCGCGTCCAAAGTGAGGGCCGCTATTTATTCCTGGCACTACTCTCGTCGTCTAGCTTTTGCAAAGTTTGCATGAGGTTAGATTGCATAGAATAATTCATGGACAAAGGCTCCACCATCACCGTCATCACCATCACCGCCGTCGTCAATCCCGGCCTATTACCTCGCAGCTAGTTATGATAATGTCTGTCGTCTCCGGACGTCGACAGTGTGTTTACGTCAAGAGTCTTGTAGTCAGCTCCCCTCGAGCCACGGCACCAACCGCTTGGCGGTTGATGTTAAGCTACTACCGGGGGCAGGGGTCTGGGGCCAGCGCCCTCTAGGAAACATATTGTAACAACTATATACGTTAGGTAACCAAGGTGCAGACTGATGCTATTGCGGGGTTTCACTATACACGACCCGGATATGAGATCTACATGGTGCCTAATGCTGGGGACGGCGGTCACTGCTCCTCGACGTCGTCGAGCTTGAACACGCGCATGGTGTTGGCCCAGGCAGCCGTAGCAACCTCGTCAACGCTGATGCCCTTGACGCCGGCCACGACCTGGGCAACTAGCGAGATCGAGCACGGCTCGCAGCGGCCACGCACCATGGCGCCCGGCTGGAACTTCTCCTTCTTGACGGCGTCGTACGGCAGCTGGTCGGCAGCGGGGCCGCTCAGGTACCTTTTGTACGACGCATGCGAGGGCCGAATCTCGCACCACGGCCCGTCTGTCTCGAGCATGAGCCGGTCAAGCGGGATCTGCGCCACCACATCGAGGTTCTCGTCGGTCTTGAGCGAGCATCCGTTTACGCCGATGTAAAGCCCGAGCCCCAGGAGGTCCTGCAGCTCGTCGGCGGTCCCGGTAAACGAGTGCACGACGCCCCCATGTGGGAGGCGGCCGTCGCGGATATACGGCTCGAGCATTTTGTGAAAGTCGTCCTTGCAGGCGCGCGAATGCAGAAACAGCGGGAGCCCGACCCGCGCAGCGATCTCGAGCTGCTTGGCAAAGTAAGTGCGCTGCACATCCGCCGGCGCGTAGTGCAGGCGGTCGTAGTCGAGCCCGATCTCGCCAAACGCCTTGACCACGCCCTGCCGCTTGCCCTCGAGTGCCGTCTTTTCTATCTCCGCCAGATACGCCTCGGCACTCAGGCCCTCGTCGTTCTGGTCAATCTCGGTCGCGTGGCACGGGTGCACGCCGACAGTCGAAAATAGGTACCCGCAGTTCTTGGCTGCCAGCGCCATAGCTGCCCGCGACTCGGCCAGGTTCGAGCCCGTCACCAGCAGCTTGGCGACGCCCGAGTCCCTGCTGCGCTCCAGCACTGCTGGCAGGTCCGGTTCGTGCTTCTGCTTGCCGTGGTACACGCCCTGAAACTGTGCGTCCGTCAAGTTCGCGCCGATATCGGCAAACCGCAGCCGCTTGGAAACAGTCATGGCGGCTCTTCGAAGCATGCACTCGTCGAACCTCCCCGATGCCGCCGCTGGTACTTCACGGGGCGGATGGTACGGCTGAACATTTATCGTCTCGTGCATATTGCATCAGTGCCACTAGACTCGGAACCAGATATGCAACTTTGATTGAACCGACTGCACCATTGGATCTCCTAGCTGCGGTCAGGTCCGCCGGGCCCAGTTAAAGTTATGGGTTAGGTTCAGTCGCGACAGCCTCGCTCATCTCCCCACCGCGCCCACCGAGCTAGGGCTATGAGGTGATAGTTCACATGGAGGCGCGAGATACCAGGAGTCGAGGCGAAAGCAGCAGAAGAGGGAGCATGAGTGACCGAGGAAGAAGCGGCAGCGGCGGTTAGAGGCCTTGGAAGAAGTGACGACAAAGGCTCCCCGCCTTCTTACTTCTACCGTTTTCTTGAAGCTCGCTACAATGGTAAAGTGGAACTTCGCAAGTTCGTCGAGCTCTATGCGATGGCTTCAGAGGAGCTCGTCTCTTCTAGTCGGCTTGGACGTTACTAGCAGCATACCATCCTGATTTCACATGTTTCCTCAACCGTGGTCGTGGAGGTATCAAGGTCGTTCCTCAGGTTCAGCCTTTGCCGCATCGACCACCTGCCATATTTCGATCCGAGTTAGAACTGTCGGAATCCGAGTGGCTCTTTGCTGACACTGGCGACGTGCGTCTAGATTTGCTGCTGAGAAACGCTCCCACAAGCGTGGGCTGGACTCGCGATGTGGGAAATTACTCGGACAAAGACGTGAACCCTCACGACTATAGAGCCTGTACTTGGTTCTTTTTCGGGGGGCTCTGCCCCCCTGACACCCGTAGCAACCGCTTCGCGGCTGATGGGATGGACATGGATGCGAACCCTAAGATCAACCGCGTAGTGGTTGCCATGGAGGTCTGGGGACAGAGCCTCCGGGAAAAAACAGTGTGATGCATAGTTTAGAGCTGGCGAGCTACGGCAAATGGAGACCCTCGCTAATCTGGGGATCACTGCCCTGAAAAACCCTTGGACCCTCGGCGGATTCCGACCCGGCCTCGACCGTTCAGAGGGTGTGTCTCCACACGACAGCTTCGCACGGCTCAGAGTGGCCTGACAACCAGCATCTGAGGTGACAGACGCGGCAGTGTACGGCTGCGATACGCCGGAAGCCAGCCTGTCGCCCTGTGCTTGAGTTTGTCAGGTTAGGGCCCTAGCAACCACTGGCCATCGGTTAGTAGGGGCCCCGCGTGGTTGCCGCCTCAAATTCAGCTGGGCCAGACCTAGAGCCGAAAACAACCGACACAAGCGCATTTTTTTTTACTTTTGGTTTTAGTTGATAGCCCCAGCACAGCCTCCCCGTCTACATGCTACGCGTGTAGCCCAACGACCAACGGAGCCGACCTCCCGACCAAAACAAAAGGCGAGCAGCCCCATTATTGGCTGAGACACAGCCAGGGCCACAGAAACGCGTGATCCCGCAACGCTAGACACCGACAGACAAACCAGGAGCAAAGGGGCGAGCCGGCCAAGCCGCTCAGTTTACGATGGATGACCCCATCACGGAGCTTTTGCAAAAAACCAAAGTCACGCGCGAGGACATCGACAATGTCGTGGTGGAGTTTGACCCAGTGCAGGCCGAGGACATTGAGATCGCCTTCACGCTGCTAGAAGCGCTCGAGCGGTACACGGCCGAGACCGAGACGTGGTCGTTCTCGCTGTTGGGCAGCTACGACTTTGAGTCCGAGGCCCGCCAGTTCGACCTCGACCTCGCGGTAGTCGTCGGTAAACGCGCCGAGTTTCTTCTGACCGAGATCGCGTCGTGGGACGTTAGTGCCCTCAAGGAGAAAGTGTACCGCTTGCCGGCGTTCCATTCGGACTGGGCTACGGTGCTGACGATGCTGGTGTTGCGCATTGTGTCGCACTACTCCAAGCTCGAGTTCAAGCTGCAGCTGGCGCTGTCGCGGTCCACGCTCATTAAGATCCATTACGAGCTCAACGGGCTTGTTGGTAAGGTGCAGGGTGGCCACGCCGACGGCGGCGCGAATCCGCTCGTTGCCAAGTACAAGAGCTTTGTCAAGCAGTTGCTGTCGGAGATTGAGACCACGCCGTTTGAGAACGTCCAGCAGGAGATGTTCCAGGTGGTGCGCGATCTGCAGCATATGTTTGTCAAGTTTGCGTCGTCGCAGGCTGGCCACGGCGGCCACGATACGCGCTGGATCCCGTTTGCGGGCGAGGACGACGAGCTGCGCGAGTTTGCCGACTCGGGCGCGTCGTTCATGTCGCCCGTGGGACCCGGGCCCGACGCCGCTTACGGATGGGCCGACGATTCGCGTATGGGCGGCAGCTCGAGCCACCGCCGCACCGCGTCGTCGTCGCAGTTCTCCGCCGCAACTGCCACCACCAAGACGTCCATCACCGAGGATATGGGGTCAATGCTGCTGGCGTTTGACGCCGCCAAGGCCGAGGAGGCCAAGCTCACGAGCCTGCTGCACTCTGAGCACCAGCCGCCGTTGGCTAAGACGGTCACGCCGCGGTCGTCGCGCGCGAGTTTCGTGGGCTCCAAGCGCTCCGTCAAGACGCGTTCGAGCCTGTCGTCAGCGCGGTCGCCGTCGACGCCGCGCCGGTCGCTGTCTGGCGGGGTCCGCGCCCCGCTATCGCCGTTTACCAGCTCGCCGATGCAGCCGCGGGCCAGCGCAGCGCCCCGCAAACGCGACGGCGATGCCCAGAACCTGCAGGTCAAGATGGTCGACAACCGCATGGTCGTCAAAGTCGGCGACAAGTACACGGACTTGCAAGACTGGGTGAGCACCGCAAATAGCTCGCCCAAGACCGTGGCTAACAGCGCCCCGAAGATCGACGTCGCCCAGTCGTTCTTGCGGGCTGGAAGACACACGCCATCGCAAGGCACCGCAGCAGCTGCACCAGCCGGAACCGGATCAGCTGGGGCGGCCAGACCGGAGCAGTCAGCGGCTGCATTCTTGGCGCAGGCGCACGCGCCGCTGCCCACATACCCGGTTCTCAACGCCCTCAAGAAGAATGCCAACATGAGTAATGCGTTTAAGACGCCGACAAGCATGTCGGGTGTCCCCTCCACCGCATGGATCCGGTCGATGCTCGGGGGCGCCCCGGACGAGAACACTCGCGCCCAGAACTAAGCAGCACCGGACATTGGATCCCGTTGGATCGATTTACATTACAGCATACAACACCACATGACCCTCGCACCATTCCACCGACCGCAAGCACGCAACTAATGATGTAACGAAGTTTTTTTTTAAGAAAAAAAGTGCATGATACTAGTAATGCCGCTGGCGCTTTGTCACCAAAAGACGCCAACAGATGGAACGGGCCCCGCCAGATATGTAATGCAACTTTCTAGCAAGACCAGGTGCCTACGGCACAGCCCTGCCCTCTGAACTGAGCCGCAGAAATCTGAGCAGTCCCGCACAGACCTAGGGCACGCTGGTGAGTCAGGTCCACTTTTGCGTGACAACCGCGCCAACCGCACCGGCCTCCTTGAGGGACTGCTGGCGGTCAGTTAGTTCCTTGCGGGGGAAGTTAATCTGCAGAACGTATGGCCGGCCGCCGGTTGCAGGCTGCTCGTCGACGCGGTCGTAGAGCTGCTGGACGGGGCCAGCAGACTCAAAGCGCGCTCGCAGCACCGTACCGTCACCGAGACGGAGCTGGACCTGCGCGTCGCCAGATCCGACAGGCTCGCGGGACGCCGGCGCGCTGGCACTAGCAGAGGCGCTGGCAGCAGCCGGCTGCGGCGACACTGACCGCGACCGCAGCTCGCCCGGCACCGGCGAGCCCAGGCGGAACCCCTGGCCGTGAAACCCGCCAACCGGCCGCTTAGGCGCCTGGTAATCTTCGGTCGTGCGCCGAGAAATGTGCACGTCGACAGACTCGCCGTTCTGGACGTTGAGAAGCGCCAGCGGCGCGCGCCCCGACTTGATCAGCTGCAGATACTGCATGTTGGCCGGATCGTCGTAGCGGTAGAGCGGGCCATCCTCGACAGAAAACCCGTCGCGCCAGAACGTGAGCCTTCGAACAACCTTGCGCGGACGCTCTGCCCCGGGCTGCGCATTAGCCTCATCGGTGGCCACCGGCCGAGACGGCGTGTCCTCCGTGCCGAGAGTGAACCCAGTTCCACCGAACCGCGGCTGCTGAGGACCGTCATCCTCTTCCTCATCCTCGGGCGGGACCTGGTTCTGCTGCGCCTGGCGGAAAATGTCGCTGATTAGGCGGCCGCCGCGCGCCTGCGGCCCGTCGGGGTTCTGCACGGCAAGACCTGACTTTTCGCCGCCAGTAAACAACCGCGACTCGTCGTCGTCGTCGTCGGACATGCCAGGCGATGAGTTCGCCGATCCAACCGCATTGGACAGATCGGCGAGCGTCGCGAACCGACGCGGACCGCTGCTAGCTTGTTTTTGAGAGTGGCCCGACGCCGGGCCCTGCGATGATCCCACGGCGGCCGCCTGGCGGTTCGTCCCGCTGCTCGCGGTGCTATCGCTCTCAAACTGACCATTGTAAAACGAATGCAGAGCTTGCTGCTGTTAGCTGCGCAATTGCGCCTTTGCCACTTGACGTTTCGCTCACCTCCACGCTCCAGTTGGCCTGCGACAGGTACTCCTGGGCCTCGTCGGGGCTGCATTGCGTCACGTCGACAAACTCGGTGATCTTTCTGATCTCGTCGTTGTCGCTTCCTGTGCCAGACATGCTCGTATGTATGTATGTATATATATGTCTGTAGAGCTTTGGTCTGGTCGTTTTGATGGCCCGTGGTCTAGCGCGATACGTTGCCACCACGTTCCGGGAGCATGCGACCTGTTTCGATCCGAAAAATGAGCGCCAGTGCATCCGATGCCACAGCTTATGCACTCCCCGCGCTGCAATGCACCCGCCCCAAAAAACGTCGTCGGTGATTGGCCAGGTGTGCGCGGTGAACGCGCAACATATGGGCAGCGAGCCACACTTTCCACTTGTACCAGCCATGCTCCCCCGCATGATATAGCCTATATTCAGTACTCCAAATCCCAGTACCGCGGCCAGTCAGCCCGAGACCACATCCGTCGCGTCTCCACATCCTACTGCATCCTAGCCCTGAAATTTTCCGATCCCCTACTATGACACAATTCGAGATCCCCGCGGAAAAAATCAACAACCTACCCTCGCACCCCCACACAACATTGCCATGTCGAGACTACTCTCGCGGGCTCTGCGGAGCTATTCTACTGTATGTGAGAACTGGTACTTATAGCGTCCGCGTACGCTACGCGTCGGAAGCCGCCCAACTTAGACTAACTCTAGGTGAGAGCCGTTAGCAGGATCCCCAAGGACCTGCAGAGCCGAGCACCGCCGTATGAGAAGCTGCTGGACCGCCTCGAGGAGGTTCGGCGCATCCTTGACCGGCCGCTCACTCTCTCGGAAAAGATCCTGTACTCACACCTTGACAACCCCGAGGAGTCGCTCGCCGGCGCCGGCAACGTCCGGGGCGAGGCGTACCTCAAGCTCAAGCCCGACCGCGTCGCAATGCAGGACGCGTCGGCCCAGATGGCACTCCTCCAATTTATGACCGCGGGCGTGCCCTCGACCGCCGTCCCGGCCTCTATCCACTGCGACCATCTCATCGTCGGCAAGGACGGCGAGGACAAGGACCTCGGCCCGGCTATCAGTCTGAACCAGGAGGTGTTTGATTTCCTCGAGTCGTGCTCCAAGAAGTACGGCATCCAGTTCTGGGGCCCTGGCTCGGGTATCATCCACCAGATAGTACTCGAGAACTTCTCGGCTCCGGGCCTCATGATGCTCGGTACCGATTCGCACACGCCCAATGCTGGCGGTCTCGGCGCTATCGCCATTGGCGTTGGCGGTGCCGACGCCGTCGACGCGCTCACCGGCGTCCCGTGGGAGCTGCGCGCCCCCAAGGCGCTCGGTGTCAAGCTTACTGGCCAGCTCAGCGGCTGGGCCTCCCCCAAGGACGTTATCACCCACCTCGCCGGCAAACTCACCGTCCGCGGTGGCACCGGCTTCATCATTGAGTACCTGGGCGATGGTGTCCAGACCCTATCGGCGACCGGAATGGCTACTATCTGCAACATGGGCGCCGAGGTCGGCGCCACCACGTCGCTGTTCCCCTCCACCGAGTCTATGAAGCGATACCTCAGCGCGACTGGCCGTGGCCCCATTGGCGATGCCGCCGAGGAGGTCCAGCAGGAGTACAATTTCCTGCACGCCGACCGTGACGCCGAGTACGATCAGCTCATCGAGGTCAACCTCAGCGAGCTCGAGCCGCACATCAATGGCCCGTTCACCCCCGACCTGTCGACGCCGCTGTCCAAGTTTGGCGCCGCCGTCAAGGAGAACGGCTGGCCCGAGGAGGCTTCGGCCGGCCTCATTGGTTCGTGCACGAACTCGTCGTACCAGGATATGACCCGTGTGGCGTCGCTCGTCAAGCAGGCGGCTGATGCTGGCCTCGAGCCGGCGGTGCCCTTCTTCATCACCCCGGGTTCGGAGCAGATCCGCGCCACCATCGAGCGCGACGGCCTCACCGAGCAGTTCGAGGCCTCGGGCGCCAAAATCCTTGCAAACGCCTGCGGACCCTGCATCGGCCAGTGGGACCGTTCCGATGACAAGAGCGTCCAGAACAAGGCGGCCAATGCCATCTTCACCTCCTTCAACCGCAACTTCCGTGCCCGCAACGACGGTAACCCCAACACCATGAACTTTCTCACCTCGCCCGAGGTGGTCACCGCCATGATCTACTCGGGCAAGACTACCTTCAACCCCGTCACCGATTCCATTGAGACCCCCAACGGCCCGTTCAAGTTCGCCCCGCCCTCGGCCGGCGAGGAACTTCCGCCCAATGGTTTCACTAAGGGCGACCGTCGCCAGTTCTACCCTGCCGAGTTTGACCCGCAGCCAAACCCGACCGTCGAGGTCGCCGTCGATCCCGAGTCAGACCGTCTCCAGCTTCTCGACTCCTTCGAGCCATTTGACGGCAAGGAGCTCAAGCTCAAGGTTATTGTCAAGGTCGAGGGCAAGTGCACTACCGACCACATTTCAGCCGCCGGCGTCTGGCTCAAGTACAAGGGTCATCTCGAGAATATCGCCAACAACACCCTCATTGGTGCACTCAACAAGGAGAACGGCAAGGTCAACGTCGTTGAGGACTTTGATGGCAAGGAATACTCGATCCCCGACCTCATGATTAAGTGGAAGGCCGAAAACATCCCGTGGGTCGTGGTGGCCGAGGACAACTACGGAGAGGGCTCCGCCCGCGAGCACGCGGCTCTGCAGCCCCGCTTCCTGGGCGGTCGTGTCGTCCTGACCAAGTCGTTTGCCCGCATCCACGAGACCAACCTCAAGAAGCAGGGTATGCTTCCGCTGACGTTTGCTGACCCTGCTGATTACGACAAGATCGCGTCCCACGACACCATTGAGACGCTCGACCTCCTTGACATGCTCGCCAAGGGTGGCGATAACGGTGGCTTCCTCACCCTCCGTGTCACCAAGCCGTCGGGTGAGTCGTTTGAGATAAAGGCTAAGCACACTATGTCCAAGGACCAGGTCGATTTCTTCAAGGCCGGCTCTGCCATTAACTACATTGGCCAGCTCCGCGCTACTGCATAGATCATGTCTTCGTACAAAAAAAAAATACTGTAATGACAATTTTTTGAACGCAAATGATCTTACAATTTGAAGCCTCTGAGATCCATCCCGCCGACTCATTGCGGGGCCGAGCCGACAACTCATTTCGCAAGCTTTCCGTCACAGCATGCGCATCGGCATAATTCGCCAAAATGTGGGCAATGCGCATGTTTGTACGCTGTATGAGACATTCGCTTATTTTAGCGATCTAGTATGTGGATGGTGTGGGCATTGATGAAGATTAATTCGCTGAACCCAAGCCTGGGCAAGGACTTTCGAATACATTCTTTATTCACCGGTCAATGGTCTCGTACCTGTAGTACGCATGTCGGTCGAATGTCACACTCTAAATAGATGAAGGCGTACGACAACTTAAGTTACAAATCGTTGCGCATGCATTACACTCTGTTCCCCAGTAACTTTTCGCAGCGGTACCAAAAATGTTGCGCCTCTAGTTCCATTTCGCCCGGTGCTCCCAGTGCCTCCCAACGAAAAAGCAGTCACGTCACATTCCCAAAATGGAAAATTGGGAAGCCACTCGCAAACACAGACTCTAGGATTACAGCTCTCGACGACGAGTTTCACCACTGTAACGTCGACGACACCACACCACATTCAGGATGGTCAGCGCTCCCCGACGATACTCGAAGACGTACAGCGTCCCGAAGCGCGCGTACGACAGCGCCCGTCTCGACTCCGAGCTCAAGCTTGTGGGCGAGTACGGTCTCAAGAACAAGCGTGAGATCTACCGCATTGGTCTCCAGCTTTCCAAGATTCGCCGTGCTGCCCGTGACCTTCTTACCCGTGATGAGCACGACCCGAAGCGTCTTTTCGAGGGTAACGCCCTTATTCGCCGACTGGTTCGCGTTGGTGTCCTGGACGAGGACAAGATGAAGCTCGATTACGTTCTTGCTCTCCGCATTGAGGACTTCCTTGAGCGCCGCCTGCAGACTCAGGTCTTCAAGCTCGGCCTCGCCAAGTCGATTCACCACGCCCGTGTCCTGATCACTCAGCGCCACATCCGCGTCGGCAAGCAGATCGTCAACGTCCCGTCGTTCCTTGTCCGTCTCGACTCGCAGAAGCACATTGACTTCGCTCTCACTTCGCCCTACGGCGGTGGCCGCCCGGGTCGTGTTAAGCGTCGCAACCAGAAGAAGTCTGAGGATGGCGAGGGTGCCGACGAGGCCGAGGACGACGAGTAAAAAAATCGCATCATGCCCCTCCAATATTGTTAAATATGTGTAATGTACACCTGTGACGGTTCGATATGGGAGAAACGATTCGGATATTGGGTCGTAGGCTACCGTAGACACAGTGGTAATGGAGATGAGGGATTGAGGGCGCGTGGGCGGCTGTACGACGCATGCTGATAGCAGTGAATTGAACTGCGCAGCTTGGCTCTACGTGACAATGACGAGCCAGTCAGCCTATAACTACACTTTAGATGCCTTGAATCAGAATTACTCAGGTACGTGTTACTTAGGTTTGTATTACTAGCTACTAGATAGCTATCCATTCCCTGGAGCTGCGCCTTTCTTGACAGGGGATCCCCACCAGCTGCGTCAAATTGTGTATATGTATTAATTTGTAATACGCCCAAAGCCCTAGCTCCCGCAATTAGGGCCGTACCAAAGATTTTTTTCCAACTCCCAACAGTCACGCATTTCCTAAAATGGCAGTCGTTGGCACTCGTCACAACTCAAGGCAATATCGCCAAAGCTCCGAAGTGAAGCGGTTGACTGACTGGACTCCAAGCATCAACAATGGGAAAGAGCAGAGGATACAGATCGGGTACGCGTTACGCGTTCTCCCGCGACTTCAAGAAGCATGGTGTCATTCCCATGTCGGTCTACCTCAAGACCTACAAGGTTGGTGACATCGTCGACATCAAGGCTAACGGTGCCGTCCAGAAGGGTATGCCCCACAAGTTCTACCACGGCAAGACCGGTGTTGTCTACAACGTCACCAAGTCGGCGGTCGGTGTGATTGTTCAGAAGCAGGTCGGCAACCGATACATCGAGAAGCGTGTCAACCTCCGCATTGAGCACATCAAGCACTCGAAGTGCCGTCAGGAGTTCCTTGAGCGCGTCAAGCTCAACGCCCAGAAGAAGCGTGAGGCCCGCGAGAAGGGTGAGCGTGTCCTGGTCAAGCGTCTCCCGGCTCAGCCCCGTGAGGCCCGTGTCGTCTCCCTGACGGCCGCTCCGGAGACCATCGCTCCTCTGCCGTACGAGACCTTCATCTAAGCGTCCTCGTCGCAGCTACAACATGTATCAAAATTTGTTTAATGCACGGATAACGCTTTTGACATGGAAGGATTTGGTTGTTTGTTCGTTTTTGTGTTTCATTTGTGATGGCGAGGTATGAGCCGTTGCCTCGGTGTGTTGCTGAATAGGCGTCTCGAGAACTGAGTTCTTGGCTGCTATTGTGCACATATTCGATGGACGCTTTCTTTCCTCGCTTGGCAGATGGAGTACTGTAGTTTACAATATGAGAACTGAATGTTCTCTGGCGTAGTTGAACGATGGTGTGGGAAGCGAAACAAACCTGGGTGTCAGTAGTGTCGCTTATATGGCGGAAATCCTGCGGATAGTCTCCAGGGCAGCGATGTGAGCGCCGACAAGTTCGTTGGCCATGGGCGGACACTTGAACTAGGGTATGGCATAGATGGCAATGTGCTCTTCTATTCTTTGGGGGCTCCGCCGCCTATGAAGATCAACAAATTCAATCTCCTAAATAATATCAATGACCTTTACACTACCTGTTCCGTCTCGTCTACGTGAGAAATACGCTTCTCCTCTTGCTTCTCTCGTCCAATGTCGCTAGCAGACTCCAAGCCGGCCATCTCAACATCGTCGTTCATCAGGTCGACATCCTTCTTTTCGGGCCCAATAAAGACGATCACAACGACGTAAGCATACACGGCACCGGTGAGAATCGCCATGACCCGTCCATAGTCAAAGGCACCCTCAATGTGGTTGCCCCTGTCATCATAGAGCGGGAATCGTTCGCCCATTGTGGCCTCGATGGTAGAGGCTGCCGAGGATGCGAGGTTTCCAAGCTGGTACGCCAGCCCGACGACCAGCGATCGAAATCTTGGCGGCGACAGCTCGGAAATGTGGATCGGAATGACGCCCCAGCATCCGACTGTGAACTGCTGGAAGAACACCGAGGCATTGATGCCAGCATTCGTAGTCGAAAAAGCCCAAGGGTACACGAGTGCTCCGCCAACGATACTGCTCAGGATGATGGTCAATCGTCGACCGGCGAAGTTCGAGAGATGTCCAATAATGATACCGCCAATCAGACCGCCAATATTGGCGACCGAGCTTGAGACGGTAGCGGCATCATGCGAGAATCCACGCTGAGCCTTGAGGAACGTAGGATACAAGTCCTGGGATCCATGGGACATGAAGTTCATGCCCGTCATGAGGAATATCAGATAGATGAACAAAAGCCAGTATGCCTTCACAGAGAGGCGTGCTTGTCGCACGAACTCGCGCGTACCAGTCTTGATAGCTCGGTCCTGCTCTACTGCACGCCGGTTCAGATACGCGTCGGTCTCGGGCAAAAAGTAACGGTACAGAATGATCAATACAGGAGGACACGCGCCAAACCAGTATAGAGTTCGCCAGTTTCCAGTTGCGTAGGGCAGAGCACGGGTAAAAATGACACACAGTAGGTATCCAAAGGAGTAGCCTTCCATAAGAATTCCGGAAACGAGGCCGCGAGCGCTTGCGGGACAATCTTCAAGAGCTGTTGCAGTAGCAATTCCAATCATGCCTCCCATTGCGATGCCATAGATTGCCCTGACACCGAGAAAGGCCTCATAAGTCTGGGTGAATCCAGTCCCGAGCTCCAGGGCGATGAACAGTATCAAGCAGGAAATGAATGGCCATTTCCGGCCCCAGCGATCTCCAGCCACACCGAAGATTACCGCACCGACAGAGCGTAACATGAGCACCAGTGTAATTCCCCATGTGATATCAGAGACGGGTCTGTCAAAGTCAACGGCGATTTCCGTGGCCGTCAGTGAGACGGAGAAGAAGTCAAATGCATCCCATGTCCAACCCCAGAAGGCTACATGCACAAAATGCCACTGCTTAGCGTTTAGTAGTCTCAGCGTTCGGATAATATTGAGCTCGCTTCCTTTGTCTTTGAAACTTGGAGGTTTGAGTGTAGAGACACGAGTTGCCAGGTAGTGCCTGATGGACGGCCAGCTAAGGTCAGGTCCCTTTACCACGTCATGGTCACTGCTGTTGGCCTCCATACTACCTGCTGGTCCTACAGCTTTCTGTGATTGGGGATTTATATACGAGTTTAACAAGGAACTGTCTCCCTCTCACTAAGCGATGTGTATTCCGATTGCTGCAATAAGCTGCAGCCCCGCAATGTCTATACGTGAGGGTTTAAGCCGCTCTATGTGGGGTAAAGGGGTGCACGAGTTCCTGCATCCGAGAGTCCAGAAAAGGCTTGATAGCCTGTTGCCAATCTCTTGGGGCTATCAGAGGTCGAGATTCGGGATAACCACATTAGATATAGGCTACGCCTACGCGATCTCAGGAAGCAACCAAAGCTATCGCGCCGATCAGTCGCGCGATCCATCCGGCGGGAGCGCGCCAGGGTCCGCCCGCCGAGATCGGGAGGGGAACGGATGATGACCCTGTCATGTTGTACTTGCTATCGTCATATACATCTACCCTTCCTGAACTTGATCTCTGTTTGTAAACTCATACGCCCATGTTTAGCGTAAACATGCATTATTGGCACAGGGCCCAGCGTCAAGTCTCGGGGTCACAGACGGTATAGAGCCCACCGGGCCAGGGAACCTTTTACTGTGCATGCACACTGGCTTGGCGTTGGGGAGAGCAACGTCACTAGGCTAAGAGCATGGCAGAAGCGATTGCGCGAGACCTGACGCTTGCCATAGTTGTACGCCATAATGTCTGATGACCGGTTTACCAAAAGCGCGGGGCATGGTGTGCCCGGCTGTAAGCGTATATACAGCCATTCCATCGGAGAATGATGCTGCCCGGCAACGAAAGGGGTATTACCGAGGGCTGATCTCTCTAGTTAGTTACGTTGCCTGACTTGACTAAGATATACCGTAAAAAATGGCTTGCTAGACGTAGCCCGCGCTCTAGTATAATATAATCTTGCTCTATTATAATGTTTGACCGTGTAAAGTCGGTCGTACTAGTTTACCTTCTTGCCTCTGTCTCTTGGGCATCATCAACTGAAACAATTGGCCCTTATCAGTGAGATTTCGACTGTTCGCCCGTCATGAAAAGGACCAGGGCAATTTACCGGTAATGGAGTAGAATAATGGAGGACTGAATGGAGAACTGAGAAGATAACCCGAGGAACAGCACAAGAATCCGGCCATCCTTCACGGCAGCATTATGTGCATTGTGCGGCTGACTCGACCCCAGATAACCGGATGGAGTGTGGACCCGGCCTATCTCGCGCACACTCGACGCTATGGACACCCCTCCCGAAGCGCATCGTGGTCGGGCAATCGTATACCTCAGATTTCCATTTCCCCGTAATGGCTTTCGGGATCCGCCGGCGGTATGTGCTGTCCTGTCGATTGCATCCGGCAACGGACTAACTTGCAGCTTGAGTGGGATCAGTCCAAAGAGAGACAGTTATGGGAACGGCTTTCGCGAACCACAAGTAAAGCTGATGTTGACTGTAAGTTCAGGTGCGATATGTCGTTATAAGAAGCGCTAACGCCAGGGACAGAATTGTATGCGCGTTGGGCGAGATAACCAGCTCGGTGGCTAACAGCAGAGCACATCAGTTTGGTGTTTCGGTGCCGTTTTTACTGCAGCAGGCTGCATGGCTATACGAAAAGGAGCTTCAGGAAGTCCGTGCTCAGATGCATCGTGTGCGAAAATCTCTGAAACCAAGTACTGTTGGCCCGGATGCTACTGGCGGTATGAAGGCGTATACGAGCGCTTCCTTACTGACGGGTGTGCTGACAACAGCGGCCAAGGGCCATGCTCCCAAATTGCAAGAGAGCCTAGAGCACTCGAGCTTTACGGTCACCAGCAGGGGTGCGCCCGGTGCTGTTCCTCGCAAGTCTTCGACCCCGACAGAGTCTCCTGCGAGTGCTGCAGCTTCATCGTCGTCTGAGACTTCCTCAGGCGTAAATCTTCCCGAGAGTAGGCGGCTCCTTTCAATGTCCCGTAACTTTGGCGCCCAGCTTGACTACAGTGGTGATGACTTTGAGGGGGGCTTCACAACAGTTGATAAGCTTTCGCCAGGTACTGGAACAAAGTCAAGCCCACTGTCTTCCAGTCTCACTGATCTTTCCGAGGTCTCCGTCAGTCAATCGGCACTGGAAGAGGCGCTAAATGACCTTTCGCTACGCTCGTCGACTACTCAGCGCTAGATTTTCGCGTCTTGTGTTGTTCTGTGTCTTCAGCAACTCAGAGCTTGGGCCGGGCTGCGGCCGCGTTGCGTCCCGCCTCATGCCGAGCGTTGCTGCTCGTATAGCGCAGCTTGAGAGCGTTGTGCATTCTGCTATACGCGATCTCGTGCCGCGGTCAAGTAGTCAACATTCTATGCCTGGGCTACGCGGCATAGAGATACGTTAGGTTCCGACGCGCAGCCCGCGCCAAGAGAGATGGGGCGCTGCGTCTACAGTATTTATGCTAATAATTGTCTCTCAGTTTCTCTAGTTCGCGCAGATTTCGCGGTTCCGGGCCGGTTTACTCTGATCGGAGGATCCATGCGAGTGCATATTCAAGCATTTTGTTGATTTGTACATATTTTATCGATTTTTGCCGTAATTTTTTCCGGTTTTGCGCTTTACTATCTTGCGGCTCGCGGCAAGTCTGAAATTTGGAAAATTAACGATTGGCACTCTGGCCGAGTTGGTCTAAGGCGTAGGATTAAGGTTCCTATCTCTTCGGAGGCGAGGGTTCGAATCCCTCGGGTGTCACTATGTTTTTGCATTTTCGCTGCCGGCTGGCTCTGTGGGCATCAGTGCGCCCAGTGCGCCCGGGTCTCGGTTGTACCTTTTTGCACATTGGTGTATATATCTTCCTATTTAGGCTCCACGATGAGCGATTAATTCGACACTGGCACGGGCTCTGCCTGCGATCACGCGTCCGTGTAAATGCATTGTATGCATCTCGTCAGGGCCGTCACCACTATCAAAAGACCTGTATTTCTGCGTTTCTATTTCAATTTTTTTTAGTTTAAGCGGTGCTTCTGTGCTAAATAACGCCAAGTAACATCCTTCCGGACATTCATACGCGCAGTTGTGTCACGGCTCGATTGTGCGGCTTCTGATTGGCTGGCGCCCGAGCAGCTCTCCCAATTTCGGCGTGGGTCATCAATTTCACCTGCACGTCTTTGCGACTTCTCCACGGTACAAGATGGTCCAGAAGGTATGTATCCGTGGCTGTGGGGCTGCGTGATATTTATGGCATACAAGCTAACCTCAGAGCTACGTTTTTTCTCCGCGATACTCGGCAACGCCGGTGTTCGGCAACATCTTCAGCCTTCCCAAGATCATGAAGTGGTAAGTGCGGTCCGTGGATTTATCGCATCGGCAGCGTCGGTATAGTTGATGCGGCTAGATTTTGGTGCTTCTTTGGGGTTGATTTATGTGCTCTTTCGGCAGCTTTCCATCTTCGATAGCACCGGGCGCGTTATATGCGATTTTCCGGTGCTCGTTTGGATCAACATTTTTTACGGATTATCGCTCGGGAGTTGTCCCTGGTCCGCGTGGACAACTTCACGGTTTTTCGTGCGCCATCGACCTGCGTCCCACAGACCACTATTACTATGACTTGTCACTAACTTCAGGACCCCCACTCTGGCCCTCTGGGGTGCTGGTGCCGGCATCGCTGTCGCTTTCTTCGCTGACTCGATCCCGATCTACCGTGCTGGCGTCCTTAAGAAGCTGCCGGTTGTTGGCTCGTACTACGACGACAGCGTCGACGCGGAGGACACTCCGTTCTAATCTTGCACATCATACGTATAGAATCAAGTTTTCGCTTTGCTTGGTAATGGGGTGGCCCTTGTTGTTGGCCAACTGCCTGCTTTATGTCGCTATGGCTGCTCTGCAGTTCAATGCTTGGGATGACATTCTCTATGGAGGGTTTTTTTTTACAGGACCTGCATGATCTTCTCGTAGACAGTAAAGACAATGCCACCTGAGAGGATGAGACGGCCGAGTCGCGGCGTGGCACCTTTCCAGAACGTGAGGACGGACTCCTGGGTCGCGATCTTGTAGAAGCAGTCGATGGTGCCCGAGTACATCTTCTTGGCCTCGAGCGACTGCATGCGCGTCTTGACGGTGTCGACGGGCATGGTGGTGTACACGGTAATGATTCCGGCAACTGCGCCGACGGCAAACGTCTCTACCGAGGACAGGGGCGCCGAGGGATCCGCCTTGCTCGCCTGGATGTACTCTTTCATGGCATTGTACGAGCCGAGGCGGACCATTTGGTTCGACGCCTGGCGCATTGTCACGGGTACGACGCCCCTGTAGATGCCCGAGATGCCCTTGTCGCGGAACAGTCTGAGCGTGCCGCGGACGGCGCCCTGGTACTTCGGGTTCGCAGTCTGGCGGTCGTCGATCATGGCGGTCTTGATAGTCTCAAAGGGCGTGACGGCGACGACGGATTCGAGCACGCCGGCGCCGAGACCAGCGAGCACGCCGCGGGTCTTGGACAGGTTTCCGTTCTCGTCGCGGAGCATCGACTTGATCTTGTCAAAGCCGAGGAACCGGACGCCGGCCTTGGCAGTGTTTCCTACGACGAACGCGGGACAGCCGACATAGAGGGCGCCGAGTCCCTGCTTGCGCGCGGTGTTGGCAATGAGCACGAGAGGGTTGCGCGATGCCTGGTGTTAGCTCGTGTACGTTGAGCTGGCGTGTGCTGGTTGTGTACATACTGTAGAGTCCTTGGCCACAAGCTGCAGCCGAGTCTTGGCGAATTCAAAGGGATACTGGTGTCAGTGTGTTATTCGTTTGCAGTCTTTTCGTTTCCTGGGGGGACTACCCCCAGACCCCCGTAGCATCCGCTTCGCGGGTGAACCCCCAGCCGACTGTCTAGATCAACTGCGAAAAGCAGTTGCCATAGGAGGTCTGGGGGCAGAGCACCCAGGAAACGCGAACCCCCAAAACCGCCGGAGCACCCTCTTCGCGGGTGAGCCCTATCCAGCTGCCTAGATCAACTGCGAAGCAGTTGCCACGGGGGTCTGGGGGCGGAGCCCCCAGGATACGAAGAAAAGAGCTAGGGATGAGCGTTACAACTTACAGTGATGATGCCCTCGACACCGCCGGCGACGGCGCCGGCTACAAAGCTCTTCCACGCATCCGGCTGGCGTTAGTAAGTGCGTTTCTCGGTTATCGCGTTGTTGCGCCCGTCTTGCCTTCTTCGCGTCCGTCTTGGACATGGTGTTTGTAAAACGTCGCGGGGAGAGCTCGGTATACGGTGACTGATTTATTCTCGGATAGCTGAAATATGGGTAAGGAGGGTGGGCGATCTGGGAGCGTCCCGCTAGTATGTACACTTTCTTTGATAGCTAGCGTGTTCCAAGCGATCGTGTTTTAGACAGGCACTCTAGTCAATGATCAATATACATTAGAGCATGCGAAAAATAAATACAGAAGTGCGGAGCTAAACAATGGAATGATGCGGCATGGGCGGCATGGGGACCGGCTCGGGGTCGGGACGCGGCGAGGACGTAGACGCACGCGGAGCGCCTTCGTCGTCGCTGGCGAGCTGCGCAGGCGGCTGCGAGTCCATGATAGCCTGCTCCATGCGCCGGGCTGCCCAGTAGTCGAAGACGGCCTTGATGAGAATCAGGCCGCCGACGATCATGAGCGCGTTGGCGATCCAGTTGGAGTCCGAGTCTGCAGCGTCGGCCGAAGCCGCAGAGGGCGGGATGCCAGTCGCCGGGCCGGCGTCGACGTACGTGCCCGAGATGCGGCCGTACGAGTCGTAGTCATTGGGGTCGTTGGGTTCAAACTCGCTCGGCGGGTCGGTGGGCGCGACGGCGCCGGCCTCGGGCGTCAGGTAGAAGCCGCACTGGATCAACGTGAAGCCCAGGCCGGCGCGCGAGCCCTGCTTGGCGGCGTGCGACGTGTGGAGCAGGTACGTCAGGAAGAAGCCCACAAACTGGAACGCGGCCGACACGAGCATGTTCCACGCAAAGTTGAGCGGGCTGCCGACCGGCAGGCCCTCGATGAACAACTCGTCGGACAGCCCCGCGCCCATGATGGTCGTCTCCCAGTACGGGGGCGTTGCGTCGGCAGCGGCTTCCTCGTAGCTGGGCGGGTTCTCTTCGAGCGACGGGTCGCCGTTGGCCGGCTTGGCCGACAGGTTCGCAAACACGCCGTCGTTGCCCACGCCCGCAGTGAACGACGGGGGCTGGCTGGTGCCACGCCTACTAAACAAGTTCATAAAAGGTCCCAGGAACCGCCCGCCGCGCCGGCTGTCGTTGGAGTCTGCCGCTGGCGCGCCCGCTCCGGCCGCCGCGGCAGCTCCAAGGGCCGCCGCTGGCGGGGCCGCGTAGAACGGGTCCTCCGGATCGTCCTCATGCAGCGAGATGTTCCTGTCGTCGTCCCAGTCGGTGCTGTCGTCGTCGGAGCCGCCGTCGGAGCCGGCGTCAAACGCGGCAAACAGACGGTTCCGTTCCTCGGTCGGCCCACCGGCGGCCCCGCTGTGGTACGACGGTGCCGGGCTCGCCGGCCTGTCGTCAACGTTGAACACGACCTCTGGCCGGCCTTCAATCTTTGCGTTAGCTGGTGCTCGGTCGCGAACGCCACAGCGCACTTACCCGTGAATACTGTCCAGACATGGCCGCGGTTTCTGCGCCAAACACGCGTGTGCACAGGCAAGAAGTCCGCTTCTGCCAGTACGCAGCAGCTAGTTTTGGTTCGGTCGGGGGAGATACAGCTCTGGTGGTTCTGGCGGTGATTCTGGTGGCAGTTGCCATCCGGGACCGCGGCGCAGCAGCGCGGCGGTGATGACGTGCAACCGCCGGCCCGCGGTAATACACACAGAGTGATCCTAACCCGCGGCACTACAGGATGTTGTGTTTTTCCTGGGGGCTCTGCCCCCAGACCCCCGTAGCAACTGCTCCGCAGTTGGCGTCCCAGCAACCGAGTGAGCGCTCAACCGCGTTGCCACAGAGAGGTGGGGAGGGGGGGGGGGGGGAAGGGGGGCAGAGCCCCTAGGGAAAAAACAAGAGTCGCACATAGCATACATGCATACATATATGGGCAAGGGCAGGCGCTCGACTAATAACGACAATAATAATGGTGCATGCGGCGTGGTGGAGACGCAAAACGCGGCCTCACATCTCATGCACGCAAACACGGCGAGGCAGACGGTCAATTAGGAGACAAGTAGCACGCACGCGGGTATCCGGAGCTGTCAAGGGAGGCGGCTGTTTTGATCCGAGACTGTTTTCGCGCCGGCTTGGACATCAGGCACAGGCGCAATCGACGGGCGCTCGGAAGTTTGGAAGCGAGTAAACAGCGGGATCGCGCCTAGGCAATGCTCGTTGCGGGCGCGGGAGAGGGCCTGCAGGCGTCGCGGCTTCCAGCCGGGGCGCCTGGCGTGGCGGCAGAGCGCACAGGCAGCGCGGCGGGCGAGCCGGCGCCGGCGCGCGTGCGCGAGTTTGTAGTTCACGAAGACCACGAGGACCGGGTCGTGCTGTTTTCGGGATCGGAGGCCAGGCTCGTGCAGTTCTCGACCGGCGACGGCGATCGGTCGTGGGACGACCCGCCGGACGCGAGCGCGCGCTCGGCGGAGAGCGCAGTTGCGCAGGGCGCGGTGCGCGTGTACCGGATCCTCAAGGACGCGGCGACATTTATCCAGGTCGGCACCTTTGTCCACCCGCTGCTGCCGCGGACGCGCGTTTGGCGGACCGGGCGCGGCGAGCTCGTGCTCCCGCAGCCGATCCCGCGCAAGTTCTGGCGCCTCGAACTGGAGGGCGCGCGCGGCATGCGCCAGCTCGAACAGGTCCTCGAGACAGCGTGCACGTATAAAAAGGTGTACGACGAGAATGCTGGTGCCGGGGACGGTGCCGGACCCGGTGGGGACGACCTCGAGTTCAAGTACGTCGTGCGGCCGCGCCGGAGCGCCGCGTCGATCGACCTCGACAACATTCGCCGCCAGCAGCACATTCGCGGGCTCGTGCTGAGCCGCAAGGAGAGCATGGAGCTTCGCGACGGCGGCACTTTGCGGGCGCCCAGCGCGCCCAACTATGTCTACGCGTCGCGGATCACGCCGGGGGACGTCCGGTTTTTCAGCGACGGCGGCGATCAAACTGGCTCGCCTCCGCCGGGCGAGGGTCACGACGACGCGTTTACGAGCCACCTGGGGGCGTGGGGCATCGACGAGGCATCGAGATTGCCCACCGAAAGGTCCGACGCCCAGTACGACCTGTTTCGCCCGCCAGATAGCGCCGCCGCCCTGACGGTAATGGCCGACGAGGTGTCGGGCGAGATGCTGTCTGGGCACGGCAGCTCAGAGCCGTCCGGCGCGGCATCGCCGCTGGCCACGCCGCCCAACATCGTGCTGGACAGCGCTGTCGCGCAGCTGCTGAGCCCGACGACGTCGCGGCACGAGCTCACGTCGTCGTCAACGCTCGACGCGATCCTTGACACGTTTCAGCTCGACGACCTGGATCTTGCGGCAGGGCCGGACGAGCCCGAGGACGCCGCGAGCCCGGTCTCTGACCAGCTAACCGATGTTGTCGCAGACATGTCAGCTGTTGGCAACACGTTTTCGTCTGCTGCACCGGACGCTCCCGACGCTTTGGCCGCCGGTACAGCCAAGACTGTGGCTGACGTCATGGACGATGTGGCAGCCAGTACCGTCGGCACACGCACGACATCCGACGATGCAAACGCAGACGCTGCGCTACCCGACGACTACGGCGTCGACGACACCGACTCGACGGTGACGCCCGACCATGCCGAGCCGCAGCCAAAGCCGTTTGCGCCCGTGTTCGAACACAGACGCGCATCGCAAGCCATGAGGCCGCGTCCGCTGTTTATCCCGCAGTCCCGCCAGCGCGTCCCACCGCGCGCGCTCCTCAACCACCCGCTCGTACCGCTCAGCCACCGCAACAACCTCGTGCTGTCGCTGCAGCCGCTCAAGTTCCGTCCCATGGACGATGACTGGCTTGAGAGCCCGACAACGCCGCCGCCAGCAGGCGCGCAGCCCCGCGCGCGGCCCAGCCTGTTTATGCAAGCGCCCCAGCCGCCCGCAGTCATCGATTCGCTCATCCCGCGCGGCCGCCGTCCCAGTAGCGACCACCACCGCGACAAGCGCAGCATCCCGGGCCTCTACGAGCAGGTGGCTGCCATCTCTGGGTACTTGGGGTGGCGGCTCATGAACAGCGTTGCCCCGCACTGGGTCAAGCGGTAGCAGCCGCGGTGCGACGACGCTACGAGTTGACGAGTCACGATACGATATTTATATGGAACATTGAAATTGGGTTAATGAGTCGTTGTAGTTGTAATGTCATGAACGGGTACCGTTATCGGCGGGGCCCGCGCCTGGATTAGCGCTCTGCTGCTGTCCTCTACCAATAACATTCATATTGAGAAACTTGAGCACCGCTGGAGCTTAGACCGAGACGGTCCCGTCAACGGACGGGATCAATTACTGCCCACGCGAACAGAAGAGTCGCCGCAGTGCCAAAGAAACTGCGAAAGGTATGTAGCTTCCCCCACCTCGATATCAGTTGGCGGCTTGTCGGGCCCGCCTCGGCCGGGCCCGTGGCTAGAAGCCGCTTGTTGATCGGCATGATCTTTACCCGCGTGAACAGCCCATTGGCGAACATAAACACGCTTCCTGCAACCCACCTCCAGTCTCCCGAGGTGTACCATGCGGCCAGCCCCGACAGCGTGCCCGCGACTACCAATCCAGCCTGGAGCTGGGCGGCTCGCCCATAGCTTGGCTGCCATTGCGCCAATTGTGGCACGTCTCCCAGCGCCATCCGCGCCGGGTGCTCCGCCCAGTTGATGTAAATCGCGGCCCCGGTAAACTGTGCCGCGATTATGAGAGAAACAACGCCAATGGTCGACATTGATGAATCCTTCAGATGATTATACCAGCACGCCACAATGGCACCATCACCGGCAATATATCCCGACTGTAGGGCTCGGGTTCATCATTGCGCCAGAACCGCACCAGAGCTTGTTTCCCTGCATTTCTAGATGTGACTATAAGAAGCTAATGGCCGACCCGAGATAGACGGCTTTCGCTCGTCACTCTTTCTTTTTTCCCCTTTTTTAACCATGCTAATGACACAGTTGACAAGTCATGTTATGTATGTACACAAAGATAAGGTATCTTACATAGGCGGGTGGGCCTGGGAACCGGTCTGCTCCTCGTACTGCTGCTGCATCTGCTCCTCGCCACCAGCGTCAAACTGCAGGCCGAGACCGAGGCGCGCCGTAGACTTGAAGTGGTCGATCTCGCCCGCAAAGATGACAGACACGACTGGGAGGATGCGGCGCTCCAACAGGCAGCTGACGCGGCCGGCCGAGTCAATCTGGCCGCGGAACACCGACTGGCGGAACTCGTACTTGGCGCCAATGGTGGTGGTGGCCTCGATCTGCGGCGGCGCACCCATCATGATAGCCTGCTGGTTGCCGCCGAGCGACACAGACGTCTCGATGCCGGCCTCGACCTTGTCGGTGACCTTGCGCCAGAACGACGCCAGGACGGCGCCCTGCGCCTGGAGCTGAGCCGACGCAACCCAGTCCTTGGCGGCGTAGCGGCCGACGTAGCTGATGGCGGCGTCAGGAGGGTACGCGGCAGCCTGCTTCGAGTAGACGGCCTCGAGACCGAGCGCGAGGCTCGGGGTCAGACTCTGGAGGATCGAGCCGACGGCGACGCCAGTGAAACCGCCCTCAAGAACCGACGGGTTGAGCGACTTGAAGTTGATGGAGAAGTCCGAGCCCAGAATGTCGTGCTCGAGCTGGACCATGGCGGGCTGGCCGTTGGCGATCTGGATCTGCGCCTTGGAGGTATTGGCCTTGTCCCAGCCATAGTGGAGGCGGCCCGACAGCGAGTAGTCGTTGTCGATGTTGCCCTGCATGAACATGTTGTCGGTCGCGTAAAACGCGGCAAACGCGTACGGCGGCATGACGTTGGAGCCGAGCGAGAACGAGTGCGACACCTGGAACGCCGGGTTCATGGAAAACGACTTGCTCAGGTCGGCGCGCAGGCCCGTGAAAAAGTAGTTGTTGAGGAACACGTCCTTGGACGTCTCCTTGTTGATGTTCTCCATGGTGCCTGGGTTGGTCAGGCCAAGCGCTGCCCGGCGGGCGGCCACCGACTTGTAGATGTCATTGACGTACGACAACACCGGGTTGGTCTCCCACACCGAGGGCTTGGCCGGGTCGGACTTGAGGTACGGCAGAGCCTTGGAGTAGTCGCCGAGCGATGGAACCGGGACAGACATTTTCTGTGGTCAGAGTTGTCGAGCTTTAGATTTGGTCCGGATCCAAGTTTCCGGCACACGGCAGCGGCCCAGTCCAGGACGCAGCGCAGCAAATGCGACAAGAGCCTCTGCGATCCCAGACGACTATGGCATGGAGGGCCACGCCGGCCGGCACGGACTCGGGCCAAGCCGGGTTGCGGTCAGAGGCGACAGCCCAATGCCCGAATGCGCGCAAACGACAAGCATTCGCTACAGCAATGGATAGACCGTCGCTGGCGCACGCAATCCCCAGGTCCCCAGATTCACACCACACACAGACGCAACTTACAGCCCGATAGTATGTGCCTTGTAGCAGTAGCCTGGCAAACGAGCAGCTTCTCGTCGGTTTTACTAGTAGCGAGCGTATTGCAAGTTTTCAGGCACTTCCGGGTGACTATAACTGGATATGCACCACATAAAATTATTACAAATATTTCTCGTCGCCGAGAGCCGGGCCCAGCACCTGCTGCTACTTTCCTGGGCGCTGGCCCAGCGCCAACCGCGAATCTGTCTCGTGGGTATTTTCCTGGGGGCGCTGCCCCTAGACCCCAGTGGCAACCGCTTCGCGGTTGAACTTAGCGTGTTGTCATAGGCTCATTTTTTTTTCTTCGGGAGCTCTGCCCCCAGACCCCCGTAGCAACCGCTTCGCGGATGAGCTTAGAGTGCGGTTGAACTTAAATGTGATGTGCTACGCTCAACCGCGAAGCGGTTGCTACGGGGGTCTGGGGGCAGAGCCCCCAGTTAAAAAAAAAAGACAGAGACCGCACAATCTGCAAATGATAAATAGCAGTACAATGGCGCAAGGCCAGCCCGGCATAGGACGCCGAGTGGTATTACTATGGTGGCGGATCACGGCTCCATGGGCGTGGGCGACTTAGCGACAGTAGACGTGCTGCTGGCGCCTGGGACGGACCCGGTGCGCAGGAGCTGGATCTTCTCGTTGAGGGTGACCGGAGGCGCTGAGGGCTCGTTGGCAACATGAAAGCTGGAACGCGCAGGACCGGAGCTGCCAGGCTCCGAAGCGTCGGGGGTCGTCGATGCGCCGTCGGCAACGCTGTTCTGGCCGTCGTCCGAGTACTCGACGTCCATGCGCGAGAACTGCGCGCCAGACGTAGGCGACCGCTGCGACCACGACAGGTAACCCGTGGGATCGTGGGCGCGGTGGAGACGCTTGCCGTCGACGCCGTCCTTGGTGGCCGTGGTCGACACGCCCGAGAGCATCGACGAGGACCGGCTCACGGACCGCGATGGCGTTTCAATGATGGCGCTGGGCACGCGGTCGCCAGTGCCGGCGTTCGAGCCGGCAACGGACGGCGTCCCGGTGTACTGGTACTCCGAATCGCTGTCGATCGAGGCTCTTGTGCTCGACAGGTACCGCGAGTTTGCACTCGGAACCGCCTGGTCGGTCGCGGGCGTCAGACTCGGCTGTGAGGGACCCGAATCCACGCTCATAGGCTGCTGTGGTTGCTGCTTGGCCGCTGGAGTGGGCAGCGGCATGGCGGACATGTCGTGCGGGCACTCGCCCCGGAGGTTGCTCTAGGTTGCGGTGAGTCGTCTCAGACGCAGGCGGCTGGGGCGTCTGGCAATGCGTATGATCTGGCTGTTTCGAACAGCAGGTGTACTCAGACGCGCAGGGCGCCGATGGTTGTCTGTTTCCAGGTTCCAGCAGAGACGGGGCCCGGGCTCGCGAACGCAGGCTGGGTCCAGCCACGAACTTAAACAGGTAGGGACGGTGGTGATGCTACGGTGTCTGGGGGATGCTGAGGTGCTGGGGAGACAGCTGCGCGACCCACGGCGCGGTTAGGGTTGGAGCAGCCACCCGGGAGACGCTGCGGGCGCTGTGATGTGCAACAGGTCGCGGGTCTGCCGCATAAAATGCGAGTAATGCGTGGTCTACGCGTCCACGTCCATGGCGTCGCCGTTGGTGGTGCCTCCGGGCGCGGTGCCGTTGTCGGCTGGGGCGTCACCGGCGTCACCGGCTGGGGCGTCACCGGCTGGGGCGTCACCGGCCGCAGAGCCATTGCCGGCAGGGGTACCACCGGCTGAAGCACCGCCGCCAGCGTCCTCGCCTGTAGCCTCAGCACGGTCGGCAACGGGCTCCGCCGTGACGTCCATAGCTTCAGACGCAAACGCATCGTCTTCTGGCGGCAGCTTGCCGTATTCAGTGTCGTCAAATGTGACGCGTGCCGGCCGGCTGGGTCCCTCGCCCTCGGCGTCGACAAGAGACTGGAAGCGTTTCAGTAGCTCTCTGTCGTCAGCTATTCGCCATCAGTTGCCGGGATTCCGCCAAGTACATACCTCTGCTTCTCAATTCGCGTCACAAGCGACGAGATCGCCTCGCTGCGCTCGTCAATGCCCTGGTCGAGACCGGGCAGTTCCTGGACGGCGGCGCGCGCACGCGCAATTCTCACGCGAATAGGGCCAGCCTGTGGTTAAAAATCCGGCCTGTACAGCAACGATGCTCGCAAACTCACCTCGTTATACACGTCCTTTGGAAGCACCTCGCCACGCGAGACCCGCTCGAGCAGTGAAAGGGCCATGTTGAACAGGTCGAGGTCCTTGATAGTCTTCATGGCGGCGTCGACCTTTGGATCGGCCGTTACCGGTGTTTTTGGGACCGCATTATCAGTTGCCGGCGTACCTGTGGCCGCAGACTGCGATTTCACCTCTGCCTCGGACATTCTTGTGCATGTAGACTCTGTCTAGCCCCGCGGACCAGGTTGTTTTCCTCGGCGGCATCCTGCATCTGATGTGCATCATTTGTGACGATTAATTGTAAATTAATGGGCTATGCTTCCGCGTCTGGAATGAAGTTGGATAAGAATGACCTCTCTACGACGGACAGCACGGCTAGGGAGTTGTACTCTCAGGATACTGATTGGGGGAGAGGCTGTCCGTGTGTCTCCGGCAACAACCAGCGGGTACTGCGGAGTGAACTGGTGCGACTAACTCAGGATTCGGCGCTCAACGGGAGGTAGCTATACATATGTGTTCAAAGAGAAGTAGAGCTTGGTAGGCCCAACTGCGAAGCAGTTGCTGCGGGGGTCTGGGGGCCGCGCCCCCAGGAAAGGAGCGCGACGCCTCGATATACAGAATAGAAGAGGAGCAAACTGCAGAGCTCAGCTCAGCAGCGTAAACGCCAATTGGCAAAAGGAATCCCCGAAATTAGGCAGCGCCGTTTCCCGCTTTGCCCGCCGTGGAGGCGCATGTGTTCCGTGGGCTTCAGCTAGCGGTTGCCATGCCACACGACTGTTTTAGCGCCGGTGGATTTGTCAGGTCGATTTAAATGTTGATGGCCATCGGTTTCTCGATATGCCTGGGCCCTGACAGGACTCTGGGAAAAGAGCGGCCTCGCAGTAGTAAAAACGGCTTATGCTGAGCGACCTGCAAACAAATCGCGACCGCTTGGCTCAGCTCTGCGTTCGCGATCGTATCGTTGATCCTCCACTTCCAGAGCTTACTTAGATCACCTGTCTGATTAGTCAGGAATCGCGTCAAGGCCAAAAAGTAGAACGCTCGCTGTGTTACGAAACGCCACGCCAGCAAATGCCAAAAAAGACCCGAAGGTCGGCGGCGACGAAGAGTGGCGCCAAACGGGGCCAGGCCAGTCAAAGCCACCAGGGCCCTCACCAAGAAATGCGGCCAAAAGAGACCACGCCACCGCCTCTCAGCATGGAAGAGCAGTTGAGGCGGCTCGCAGAGGAGAATGAACAATTGAAGAAGCGTGCTAAGATAGACTCCGAGCGCGCTCAACAAGAAGCCAAGACGAGAGAGGAGGCGGAACTGCGCGCTAAGCAAAATGAGGAGCGCGCTGAGCAAGAAGCCAAGGCGAGAGCAGAAGCAGAGAGGTACGCTGAGGATAAGCGGCCCATTCGAGCGGCGGAATACATTCGAATCCTGCAGAATGCTTACCGCGCAATTGTAAAAGTCGAAGACGACAAGAGATACATGCCGCGAGGCGGCACAACAAGCGCAACTGGGAAAAGGTACCCAGCTCGACTGCGGCGCTGGCCGCACTTTCTGGAGGAGCAGCGGATCCGTCTGGACGCACTCTTCTCAGCTTTATCAGAGGATGCCGTGTTTGATAGCCCCGATCGTATAAAAGGGTACTGCGCGAAATACGCGAAGACCAAGGTCGGTAGTGAAGCTGCTCTAATGCCGATGCTGAAAGACTTCGTGACAGATCCAGTGGCTAGCATCATTCGATACCTTCAGGATAATGGTGATATCCAGACCGTGTTCAAGCTCGGGAGGGATGTCAAGTTCCATGAATCCCCATGTGCCGCGGACAGGGAGCCATCAATCTTATGGACCGGCAATACGTTTCTGCCCGATCTTACGTGCACCTACATACCGGATGGCAAGGAGACAGTGACGGTTTTCTGTATCGTCGAGGTCAAGCCGCCTCACAAGCTCACTTTGGCGCATTTACGTGACGGCCTTCGAGAAATGGATATTCGCAAGGACGTGATCGATCGGCCTGTGCCTCCTGAAGGAAGCAGCGTACGCCGTCGGTTCTACACAGACGAGTTGGTGGCAAAAGCAGTCACCCAGGCGTTCAACTACATGATTCAAGAAGGATTGAGCTATGGCCTCCTCACAACTGGGGAGGCGTTTGTATTCCTCATGATCGACTATGAATCTGACCCGATGCAAGTCCTATTTGAAATGGTTGTGCCTGAAACTGATATGGAGCAACACGCAGGCGATGTCTACTATGCCGCCATCAGCCAAGTGCTGGCATTTGCTGCTTTGGCCCTGAATGCTGTCTCAGTTCGGGGACACCTCGAGCAGGATGAACGTCGCGAGGCAGCGGCGAGGTCGGAAGTGTGGCCAGTCAAGCCCGGCGCTGTTAGTCGATCTGGCCCGCCGAGTAGGGAGGGCCCGTCGCCGCTCAACCCCGCATATAGGGACCAGCAGAGTGGAGGTGGATGCAATATTGATACTTTCACGACAAAAGATCAGTCGCCAGAGCCCGATGACCATGGCACAGCAAAGACAGGCACTGCGGGCACCGCAAAGGCGGCTACGGAAACTACAACAAAACGCGACGAGTCCCGAACCTCGCATGGAAATAATGGTACCACAGAGTCTTCGTCGCAGAATTACAAGGCTCCGAAGCGACAGTTCTGCACGCAGGAATGCCTTCTCGGTTTATTAGCAGGAGATGTACTTGATGAGAGCTGTCCCAACGTCGGTCTCCATCGGCACGCGGCTGGAGATAATCATCACCCGGTCGATTACACATCTTGGCTTGTGCTTCTTCGCCAACAGTTGGCACGGACGTTGCGCGAAGGGTTTGTCCGTCTCGGGAGACGGGGTGCGAGGAGCGCGGCGTTCGAGGTCACTTTGCTTGCCTATGGCTACACCTTCGTCGGCAAAGGAACAAACGACAAATTCGTGCCGGCCTTGGAGCATGAGGCGGAAGTGTATGAGCATCTCCGGCCAATCCAGGGATCCCATGTGCCGGTATTCCTTGGCGCAGTCGATCTCCGCGAATTTGACCAGATGTACTTCTACGGGGCCGGAGTGGAACTCGTCTACTTCTTATTTATGTCCTGGGGAGGGTACAGCATAGACGAGACGGCTGTGTCGAACAGAGCCAACATCGAGAAGAGAATGGTCGAGTCCGTGCGGGCTGTCCACGAGCACGGAGTGGTGCACACAGACATGCGTACTGCCAACGTTCTGTGGGATGACAAGTCACAGCGGGCGATGGTGATCGACTTTGAGCAGGCCATCATAGAGAAATGCCCGCAAGAATGTCTCATCCCCTTTGAGTTCACCAAACGAAAAGCGCCGGATGAAGATGCCGACCAAAACGCAGCCACGAACGAGCCGAATGGAGACGGTATGGAGATAACATTCAACCAGAAATGGCTCCATATGCAACAAAATGTGTTTGAGGCCAAAGAGCTCTTCCGCTTTAATATTTTCTAGTACCTATTTATTATTGCATGGCCGTGGCCCTGTTCCGGCCCTATTTATTAGCTAGATAAATCAATTACAAGTTCTGTGGCTGAGCCCCCAGCTGACTATATAGATAGGTGCGTGCGGATCCAGGCTTAAGTCAACGGTTAAAAGCCATCGTGTCGTCGGTGTTGCTGGATTTCCCGCGGCTGGCAAGGCTCCGTAGCCATAACGCGAAATGTCCAGAGCCGGCGCGACGTGAGGGAAAAGCTCCCTCCGGCTTGCTCACATTCCAGCCGGGAATAGATGGCGCTGTTCCCTTCCAAATACTGTATAGGAAGATGCTGCCATGGGGGAATGAGTTAGCAACGGTGCGAGGTTCAGGCGCAGATCTGACATACGGGACTTGCAGTCTGGTTGTCTCCCGACACGCGACCAAAACGCACGGGCCCTCCCCACGGTCAACACATGCCCGCACGCATTCACTAGCAAACCGCTCGTCGACTATACAAACGCAGCCCTCACCACCCACGGGCCCATGCATAGCTTGCCAGTTGCGCACATCTACACCCATCTAACCCGAGCGCGGGTCCCCTCATAGAACTCCGCGCCGTGCAGCCACCCACAGTTCGATGCAGCCGCCTGCGCTTAGACTAAACAGGCAGGTGGCGTCGGAAGGGAGTGCCCGTTGGGCCCTAGTGTTTGGCGCGTAATTTCGCACAATGAACAAGCCCTCTGCGCCTCGTCCCCCGTGCTGCCCCACCTCCTGACGCGATTCGACCACGTAATGCTATTCGCCACATGGTGAACTGCAGCGATGGACATGCGAGGTTGCCGATCAGCAATGGCGGTCGATTGCTTGCGTGGTCCCCATAAAGGGCCGGGGACGTGTCCAGAGCTGTACCCGCCATAGTCGGGGTACCCAGACAATCAACCTCTTTCGACACTGCCGTGCCTTGCTCTAGCCGTGATAGACGTTCATCCCAAAGCCTCATCTTAACGACAGTGCATATAAAGCAAGATTAAGCCTGGTTCGAGGCATAGACCAACAATGCAATGCCCCCTATTCGTTTATCGGGCCATCGTTCTTTCTCTCCTGGGGCTCTGCCCCTAAACCCTCGTAGCACCCGTTTTGCTGGTGGGTTCTAGCCACCACCAGACGACACTGCCATGCCTCTATTCCGTCATAATGCTATGGGTCTTTTTCTCCTGGGAGCTCTTGCCCCCAGACCCCCATGTCACCCGCTTCGCGGATTTGGCTCTAGCTACCACCATCCCAATCAACTGCGAAGCAGTTGCTCGGGGGTCTGGGGGCGGAGCCCCCAGGAAAAAAAAAGTAGAGACGTCACCACGACCCACCGTTGCGCCGCGAATCAAGTGGCTACACTACTACGCGCGGCTGGATCCTATCCTGCACTCTCAAGCGCCCGAAATGGCGCGCGGCGCAGAATGGGGTTTTGCTGAAGGGTTTCAGCCCGGGCAGGCATTTGCACCGGGGCTCTGATTTCGGACCACATAATATACACGCACGTTTTGAGGCCAACGCGTCGAGGTTTCGAGGGAAGCTCTCACAGCGTAGTGCTGCTGCCAACGCGCGCATCGCGAAGTCATTTTCATAATAGGAGCTCTCGACTTGACACGCTCCGTGACCTACCGCCAAAAATAAACCGCGACAGTACCAACCGTACCCGAAGCAGAACGGCCGGTTCTCGCGCACGCGGACTCTGGCCCCTGGCCCGAAGCGAGCCTCTGAAAACGCCACCCCCATGCGCAGGCTCCGGTGGCCGCGGCCGCGCGCTCTCGCACGAGTGCGCGCCCGTATGGGGCGCGCTAAGCAGTTTTCGGTGTACATTGGTATCCGGTGGCAGCTCATGCTGCTAACGTGCCTCGTCATGGCCGTGTCGCTCACGTTTCTCGCCATCGTCACGGGTGTCTCGACAGAGAACTATAATATGCAGCTCACCGAGGAGGGTCTGGCGGGCATCGCCGCCCTCAAGGCGTCCCAGCTCGAGCAGGTCTTCAGTTCGGCGTACCTCCAGGCGTACTGGTTGACGACGCGGTCGCAGCTGCAGCTTGCGCTCAACAGGTATCGCGCGGGAAACACCACTGATCAAAACTGGTCCGAGCTGCGAGCCTTTTTCAACTCGACCGCCAGCACCAACCCAATGATCTACGCCCTCGCCGTCTACGACACAAATTACGACCCCCTCTTCAACGTGAGCAGCGAGCTTAAGCCCGGCTACAATGAGCTGGACGAGTTCTTTCCCTTTGTAGAGTCGGTGCCCCTTCTGGCGACAACTACGACCGTCATTACTGGGCCGTACTCGCACGACTCGGACTGGATGATGTCTCTCACGATGCCTGTCATTGCCAACTCGACGATTCTCGTCTCCCAGCCTGTGCTGTCAGGCTATATGACATTGCTCATGAGCACCGAATCGTTTGAAAAGGTGCTCTACGATACATCGGGCCTCAGCGGCGGCTGTACCATGCTAGTGGGGTGGGTCGGAGACCAGAGCTCGGGCCAGTTCCGGTTTCTGCTGCCGACTGAACCGCCCTGCCCGTACACAAATGATTCCTTGTATGCATGGCGGTATCCCCCGATCAATAGTGCGCTCCAGCAGGGTGACTCAGGCGCCCTGGTCAACGCCGAGCTGCTGGGCGCACGCAATACGGCTCTCGGCTACAGCACCGTCGATCTCGGGTTCACGCGCTGGGGCGTGCTCGTTGAGGAGCCCCACGACCAGGTTTACGCCAAGGTCAAGTATCTACGCAATATCGTCATTGGCACTGCCTTTGGCATCGCGGGGTTTGTGGTGCTGCTCATGATTCCGCTGGCGTATTTTGCAGTGCAGCCGATATTGCGGCTGCGGCGAGCAACGGAGCAGGGTGCGGCAGAGTTTTTGGGGCCCACCCCGTCGTCGTCGGAAAAGGACCTGAAGAGTGTTGGTGGTGGTGGCGGTGGTGGTGCTCCTGGTGGTGCGGGTGATTCGGGTGGCCCTGGAGACACTGGACGCTCCATGCAGCCGTCTGCCAGCACAACCATGGCATCTGATGGCAGCGCTGGCAGTAGCAGCGCCGTGAACAATAGCACTGCCAACGCCGCTCGCGAGCGCGACCCCAGAGTCCGCCTGCCAACAGAAGTGCGCCGGTCCCGCAAGTTTTTCCGCGACGAGCTCACGGATCTGTCCGAGGCGCACAATCTCATGGTCGAGGAACTGCGCAAGCGCTACGGCAACCTCGAAGATCAGGTGCGCGAGCGGACGCGCCAGCTCGAGCGCGCCAAGATTCACGCTGAGCGCGCCAACGAGGCAAAGTCCCTATTTATTGCAAACATCACACATGAGCTGCGCACGCCGCTCAATGGCATTCTCGGTATGACTGCTGTGTCCATGACAGAGAAAGATCCAGAAAAGATACGCCGCTCGCTGCAGATCATCACCGACTCCGGAAAGGTCCTCATGGAGCTGCTCACAAACCTCCTAACGTTCTCCAAGAACGAGGTCGGCACGGTGTCGCTCGACGAGCGCGAGTTTGCATTACAGACTGTCAAGGCCGACATTCTCGCATTGTACTCGATGCCGGCGGCTGACAAGAACATCACACTCACGTGCGATGTCGCCCCCAACGTGCCTCCGAGCCTGATTCTGTACGGCGACTTTTCGCGCGTCTTCCAGGTGATAGTGAACCTTGTGTCAAACAGTCTCAAATTTACCCAGAACGGAGGGTTTGTCAAGGTGCGAATCCGCCCGGTGCTGGCGCTGTCGGCGGCTCCAACGCCAGCTGCAACGCCTGCAAAAACGCGCGCTCGCCCGTCGTCGGCCGATACGCGGCTGGCGGGCCACCACAGCCACACCACAAGCGCCGCCCACAGTCTTAGCGGCGTCGCTGGTGAAGGGCCCCGCGCGGCCACGCCGCCGCCAGACGCACTGCCGCCTTTCCGAGGGCGCCATGCTCGCGGAGGCGACCTATTCCAGAAGCTCAAGTCGTCCAAGCGCTCGTTTGCGCCGCTTGACCAAGAGAGCGGCAGCGAGCTCGACCTCACAGAGCGGGCGCGCGCCGGCTCCATTGGCAGCAACAACAGCGCGGCCACGAGTGGCGCCGCGACTCTGCCGGCCTCTGTATCAACGGCGGGCACATTTGCCCAGGCAGGCTCGTTATGGGAGTTTGAGGTCGAGGACAATGGCGTCGGCATGGCTCCAGATGTCCAGGATAAGATCTTTGAACCGTTTATGCAGGCCGACCAGGCCCTGACACGACAGTTTGGCGGTTCGGGCCTTGGCCTGTCCATTTGCAAACAGCTCGCAGAGGCTCTACACGGCACCATCTCTATGCGTTCTGAGCTCGGCGTCGGGTCCACGTTCACGCTTCGCGTGCCACTCCGCATCGGCCGCAAGCGGCCGTCTTCCCATCCTGTTTCGACAGGCGAATACTCGCTGGGCGTGCAGCCCCGCAGCTCAGTTTCTCGCGATTTTCTGCTCAAAGACCCGAAAACAGCCGCGCAGGACCTTAAGCCTGCCGCAAAAGAAGACCTCAAGGTTTCGACCAAAGACCCTCGATTATGCGACCTCCGCGTCCTCATTGCGGATGATAATAATGTGAACGTCGAGGTCATGAAACGGATGCTTCTGCTCGAATCAGCCGCGCACGTCGACTGCGCGAGCGATGGTAAACAGGCCATTGCAAAGGTTGAAGCTGCTATCAAATCCGGCCAGCACTACCACATTGTGTTTGTGGACCTGAAAATGCCCGTTATGAATGGCCTCGACGCGGTCAAGATAATGCGCGAGAATCTCGGCTATCCGTATCCGATCGTCGCACTCACGGGGTTTTCAGACAACGCAACGGCAAAAAGGTGCCTCGACGCCCGCATGGATGACGTCCTTGTCAAACCTGTTTTGCGGGAACAGCTCCAGGCGGTTCTTCGCAAGCACTGTTGCGCCGACACAAGCGATGTCACTAATGGCGGTTCTTGAGAATTCGCGCCCCGATGCCCCCGGTGTCGTAGGTTCAAACTGGGACGCCCATGTATTTATTAGATATCTAATTAATGACCTAGAACGACAGTTAACTCTGTATAGTACATAGGGCGAAGAGGAACTCCGGCCGATCTAGGCTGGAAGCTATGATCCTGGTCAACCTTGCGAGGAACGCGTATCGCTCCTAATATGCTTGGCCGCCTGGTATGTAATTACCTTACGGCAATTTAGCGACTTGAAACACTTGCGAAAACAAAAAAAAGATAAAACGTCCCTCCGATTAGCGACTCAAGAATCGATCGAATACCAACATGATTGGTAGCTGGAAACGTTGCCCAATGAATATTTAATAGACGTTTTGGGGGTCAGAAGTCCTCCAGCGGAACAAATGGCTTCGCTGGTGTGGGGAACACTGCTACTGGCGGCGGCGGCCACGAGCTCCCCGGGCTACGTCGAACTGCCAGTGAGCGTTACCAGCAAGCACCTGCACGTAGAACGGGCATTCAAGCAGAGATTGAGCAGGCGCGATGGACAGTTCGCGCCACTGACGCTCAACAATAGCCTGTCTTTTTACACGGCGGAGGTTTCCGTCGGTAACCCCGCTCAGCCCTTACAGCTGCTCGTCGACACGGGCTCGTCGGATATGTGGGTCCTCGCAAAGGACAATCCTTACTGCAATACGTACAATGGATCCATACCTGATGATGACGAGGATTACGAGCTCGCAATTCAGAAGCAAGTCGTGTTTAATCTCGACAAGAGCCCGGCGCTAGCCGCAAATCACAAGCGGCATGTGTCTCCAGGCAAACCAGTTGGCCTCGACATCGGCGCCCTGGACTTGGGGGTGAACAAAGTCAAGGTCTCGCCAGACGGTAAAGTTGATTGTCTGGCATCTGGCCTCTTTGACTTTAATGCATCATCTACATGGAAATTCAACAACACGGACAAGGGATTCTCAATTCGATATGGTGACTATACGTTTTCGAAAGGTCGCTGGGGCACCGACCAGGTTTCATTCGGAAATCTTACATTGAATGAGACGACAATCGGCTTGGGCGAGAAAGCAAACTCGTCGCAAGGCGTGCTTGGCATCGGCCTGCCTGGAATTGAGTCGACCGTTATCCGACACAATGGCTCACTTGAGTACTCGTACGAAAACTTCCCAATGCAGCTCAAGCGCCAAGGACTCATCAAATCTGTGACGTACTCGTTATGGCTTAATGACGTGTCTGCCCGCGACGGCAAGATCATTTTCGGTGGTGTCGACCACCACAAATATACAGGGGTCCTTCAAACAGTTCCGCTCGTGGACAGGTACAACCGGTCACGCATCTCTGAGCTGACGGTCGTGCTCAATGACCTGAACTTTACCGATTGTATGAACAACACAAGCCCTTTTTTTGCCCAGAACACGTCTATTCCCATTTTGCTGGACTCCGGCACGTCGTTTACCTATCTGCCGAGCAAGCTGGTTGAAACGATTATGGACTCATTCCATGCAGGCTATGTCGAGGATATCGGATTCCACGTGCTACCATGCTCTGTTGGCGATTCTAACGCCGTCTTTACATTTGGATTTAGCGGCGTTGAGATCAAAGTGCCACTTAAGAGAATGCTCGTGCCCCTGACGGTACATGGCGGTAAGCCAGCGATGCTCGACAAGGACCGCGGCCAAGGGTGCGCCTTTGCGATTTTGCCCACACGGACACACCGGATGATTCTAGGCGACAATTTTCTTCGGTCGGCATATGTGGTGTTTGACCTGGACAATCTCGAAGTATCGCTAGCCAATGCCGCTGTTAATACAACCAAGTCATTTGTCGAGCCTATTGGCAGCTGCGTCCCAGGGGCTCGAAAGGCTGAGCTCTACGAGCAAGGCCGCACGTACTCGTACAACTTTACAGTGCTTCCGGCTACTAACTTCTCTCTGACACAGAACGGCACGCTCGATTATTCTGACGTTCGTTTTGTGGAAGACGAATCTGACGCAGCGTCCGAGACACTGGCACAGGGCCGGTCGGAACGCTCCCAGCCTTCGTTCGCCTTTCTAGTTCTACTGCTAGCGGCTGCACTGGTACTGATCTGATCCACGCGTATACCATTGGCAACGAGCACCGGGCACCAATTCTGTATCCAACTTATCCAAAGTTGATCATTACCAAGTCTTCAATATGAAATATACATGAAAACGCATGCCAAGGCGTATAGCTTATTTCAGCTTCTTCTTGGGACGCAGCTGGTTGCTGTGACCGCACTTGCGCTTACGGCAGTTGGTGGCACGCGGCGGCAGACGAGCGTAGCAGACACGGCAGATCGACTTCTCGCAGTTGTACTTCGAGGCGAGGGCCTTGAGCGAGGGCTCAATGATACCACCACGCAGACGGAGGACAAGGTGGAGGGTCGACTCCTTCTGGATGTTGTAGTCAGAGAGGGTGCGGCCGTCCTCGAGCTGCTTGCCTGCGAAGATGAGACGCTGCTGGTCCGGGGGAATGCCCTCCTTGTCCTGGATCTTCGACTTGACGTTGTCGATGGTGTCCGACGACTCCACCTCAAGGGTGATAGCTAACGTTAGTTTTTGAATTATTTCTAAGTTGCCGTGTCCAACTGATTTGAATGCGTAGGTCTAGAAAGTTTCGGCGGCGCGTGTGGCGCTCGAGGACGCGAACGGGCCAGGATGGTGCTCAGCTCTGGCGTGGTTGACTCGCAATAATCCCCAGCATTCTGAGCAGTAGCCCAGCGCTCTAACTCGTCGCCACTCGCTGTGCCTCCACTTCTGTCGACCAAACCTCGCCTGCGCCAAATCCTCTGCGCCGCGTGCAATCACGCTCTCAAAAACATCTGGCGCTGCCCCTTCTTCATCTCCTCTCAAAACCACATCAAAAACGTACTCTTTCCGGTCAGGGTCTTGACGAAAATCTGCATTTTTGTTGCCTTCGACCTACGGTGGAGAGAACCTGAGCCGAGTTAGAGTTGGTCGTTGTAATGGTTCACGACCCAGCGGTCTCGCATTACCCAAATAGGAAAGATTCATTTTTCTGGGAGTAGTAAGCGCGTAGCCCTAATCGATGGGACATTTAGGGCTCCTGCTTGCAAGTTTGAGTAATTAGTAGTAATTTGTATGCAAAGGGTATGCATGTTCTAGAGACAGCATGCATGGATAGCTGGACAGTGCCAGCCATGGATCAGGCCCGGGCCCATGGAAGAAACCGGGCTAGAGCGGCGGCGAGCTTGTCGATACCGGCGTGGCGGGTGATCTCGTCGCGGCCGATATAGTGCGTAATGAGGGGCCAGCTGTGTATCTGGCTGGGCTCGGGCTCGACGCGGACCTGGCCGACGCTGGCCAGCTTGAGGCCGAGCCGCTCGATCTCCTTGCTCATGGTCTCTTCGATGCCGTAGGTGATGTAGGTGCCGAGCGGCGGCAGTGCCGTCTGCCACCATGTGATGGAGTTGCACTGGGCGGGATTCTCAAACGGCGCGAGCTTGCGGGTGCTCGCGCTCGTAACACGCTTTCTGTACTTTTCAAGCACACGCCGAGTGAGGTAGTCGCTTTTATTTGGCACTGGCGGCGCCTCTTCTTCAGCCCACGGAGAGCTCAGCAACGCAGCCCTCGGCTTGACCTTGATCTTGGGCACGCCCGGGCATGGCGTCGCGCAGTGCAGGAGTAGGCTCAAGACGAGCGCCGCGCCTGTCGAATCCCCAGAGATCGCGAGGTTGGTGGTCACACCGCTGTACTGATCCACAACGTAGCTCCATCCGAGCACGACGTCTCGGAGCTGCGTGACCAGAGTGCTCGTGTCGCTCTCGCCGAACTCGACCGCGAAGATACCTGGATTGTCGAAGCCCTGTAGCTGCAGGGACACCAGTGTGCTCGACAGGTACTCCATATAGAACATTACCGATGCGTTAACGTAGCCGCCGCCATGGACGTAGTACAATACGACATCGTGCTTGTTGCCGCGCGAACGGGACCGAATCCACACTCCGCGGACTCCGTTCTACTATTAGCTTTGAACAGCCTGCCACAGAAAGGGACCGGAGCTCACCTTATCGTACTCCTCATGGCAGACGTCACTGAGGTTCTCGGCCCCGCAGCGGTACCAGCGGAATGTGTTGAGCGCGACTGCCACAGGCCGCGAAAAGAACGCGTGCCCGACGCCAGAGGTATCGAACTTATCGAAGCCCCAGGCGGCGGCGGCTACAAGCACAGTTTCGAGGAGAGTGGCATTGCGCTCAAACACTGAGAGCGTATTGTAGCTCCGCACAGTCCAATTGAGCACGACCTTTACCGGAATCTGGAAAACTGCGTGTTAGCCTGAACCGGTGGCGTCGTTTTGGAACTTACACAGAAACGGGATTGCCCTTGCGAGGAACAGACTTGTTCGAATGGGCCCAATGCTTACAAACATGTAGCACACGGACACCACCAGATAAAACGCGAGGTCTACAAGCGATAGTGGCTCCATTGTATGAAATTGAAGCCGGCATGGCATGGGACCAAAACCAGTGGCCCCTAGCTAACCGCCATCACCACACGCGGTATGTGGCGGTCGTACCATCATAGGGGGCTGGTCCGGGCCGCGTAGCAATCGCTGCACGGTTGAGCACGACTACGTGCCACTTCATACAGTCTAACCAACACGCGAAACAGTTGCCACGGGGCTCTGGGTCCCGCTTCGCGCCTTAGCTGTTACCAGGGCTGCGACGAGTAAAACAAAAGCACCCCGCACTTTGGGGACCCTGATCGGCAGTCTTGGCGCGGCTGAAATGTGCATATATTAATCCAGACAAAGTTTTTCGTGAGGCACTCGGCTATCGGTGGCCGCACGTAGTGCCGCATGATTTCAGCGTGGAACGATTTTCGGCGCCGTTTACTGAGACCCGTACAGCGAGTGAGTGCAGTTTGGTACTCGAACACAGCAATGCCGTCGTCTCTCGTTGAATCCCGACGCCCAGCGGCGTCGCCCGAGGCGGACCCGTCGACTCTGTCGTCGTACCAGTCAGTCCAGGTCGACAAGACGGCGCTGAATCTGCGCATCAACTGGGACAAGCAGGTGCTCAACGGCCGCGTCCAGTTCTCGCTTGGCCGCGTGGCCGCGTCGTCGATTGTTCTGGACTCGTCGTTCCTCGACGTGACTAGGGCCACGTTCAATGGCAACAACGTCGAATTCAAGCTCGGCAAGCGGGTCGAGCCCCTGGGGCAGACTCTGACGATTGAGCTGGGAAGCACGCCCGCCGAGAACTCTGTGCACGAGCTTGCCATTGAGTTCGCCACTACGGACAAGTGTACGGCACTGCAGTGGCTAACGCCCGAGCAGACGGCCGGCAAGCAGATCCCGTACATGTTTTCGCAGTGCCAGGCGATCCACGCCCGGTCGCTGTTCCCTTGTTTCGACACGCCGTCGGTCAAGTCGCCGTACCGGTTTACTGTCGCGTCCAAGCACGCGTCGGTCATGAGCGGTAACCGGGCCGCGGCCACGGGTGCGTCGGCATACGCTCAGAACGGCGATTCTGTCTATGAGTTTGAGCAGCAGATCCCGATCCCAAGCTACCTGGTCGCGATTGCGAGCGGCGATCTCGCCTCTGCGGAGATTGGCCCGCGCTCGCTCGTGTACACTGAGCCGAGCAAGCTCGACGCCTGCAAGTACGAGTTCGAGGCCGACACAGAGCGCTTTATTCAGACGGCCGAGAAGATCGTGTTCCCGTACGAGTGGAAGACGTACAACGTTCTCGTCCTTCCGCCATCGTTCCCGTACGGCGGCATGGAGAACCCGAACATCACGTTTGCGACGCCGACGCTCATCTCCGGCGACCGCCAGAACGTTGACGTGATTGCCCACGAGCTCGCGCACTCGTGGAGCGGCAACCTCGTCACCAACGGCTCGTGGGAACACTTTTGGCTCAACGAGGGCTGGACCGTGTACTTGGAGCGCCGTATTGTCGGTGCTGTCCATGGTGAGGCGCACCGCCACTTCAGTGCCATCATCGGCTGGAAGCAGCTCGAGGAGTCGGTGTCGACGCTCGGTCCCGACAGCGAGTACACCAAGATGGTTGTGAGCCTTCAGGGCGGCCAGGACCCGGACGACGCTTTTAGCACTGTGCCCTACGAAAAGGGATTCAACTTCCTGTTTATGCTGGAGAACCTGCTGGGCGGCAAGGCGGTCTTTGATCCGTTCATCCCCTACTATTTTGGCAAGTTCAAGGGCAAATCGCTTGACTCGTACCAGTTCCGCGACACCGTGTACGAGTTCTTCGCCGACAAGAAAGCCGAACTCGACTCGATTGACTGGGACGCCTGGTACTACCAACCCGGTCTGCCTCCCAAGCCCAAGTTTGACACATCGCTGGTCGACGCGTGCTACGCGCTTGTCGACAAGTGGGCTGCCGCCGCTGACGCCGGCAACTTTGACGGATTCTCGCCCGCTGATGTGTCTTCGTGGACGTCGAGCCAGCAGGTAGTGTTCCTCAATGCTCTGGCCGACCGCCTCGAGAGCATTGCCCAGGATAAGGCGCACGCGGTTGCCTCTGCTCTCGACAAGGTCTACAGTCTGTCGAACTCACAGAACCCCGAGGTCGTGTCGCGGTGGTTCCGTTTGGCCGTGACGGCGCGTCTGTCGTCGGCTTACCAGCCGCTTGCCGACTGGCTTGGCACCGTTGGCCGTATGAAGTTCGTCCGTCCCGGCTACCGCCAGCTCGTGACCGTCGACCGCGATCTCGCTCTCGCGACCTTCACCAAGAACGCCGACTTTTACCACCCCATCTGCCGCGCCATGGTCAAGAAGGATCTCGGTTTGTAGTTCTATAGCAGTCCAAAAACGATTTCTGGCTAGGTTTTGATGTTCGTAATAGTCACTTTGCGACTGGTTTCGTTTCGAGACAAGAGCTCGACCGCGAAGCGGTCGCCACGGGGGATCTGGGGAGGGCAGCCCCCCGGAGGACAAGTCGATGTCATGACACGTTGAGGAGCTACATACAAAGCGCACTAGAGAGTTGACGCCGCACCATTGCCCAGCACCGAGCCGCTAGGGGCAGACGGACGGGCTGCGCGGTATTAGAAGGCGGGAAGGGGCACAAGTGGTTTGATCGTGAAAGATGCAAAGTATGCTGGTGACAAGCGGGGCTTGGCAACTGGCGGACAGTTTAGGCGCGGTTAGGCGCGGTTGGCAGCCGGCTTGCGGTTCTGGTTGGCGGGGCCCTTTTTGCCGGCAGCAGGGGCGCGCTTGGTGGCAGGACCGGTACGCTTGCGCTCCTCGACGACGACGATCTGGTCGCCGACCTTGACCTCGCGCTGCTCGAGGGCGCGCTTGAGGGTCGCGGCGTCGGCAAAATCGACGAACGCACAGTTGCGGTCGCGGTCCACGCGCAGGTTGGCGACGCCGCCAATTTTCTGGAGCTCGCGGCGCAGCGCGTCCTCATCGACACGAGCGACAACGTGCTTCAGGTACGCCGACACTTGGAGGCGATCGCGGGGCTGGTGCTGGACCGGAGCCTGGGGCTGGGTCTGCTGGGCAGAGGTCGCGGCCGGCTGAGCAGACTGAGCCTGGGCGGACTGGGCGGAATGAGTGGCCCTGGGAGAGGCCGGTGCGTGAGCGACGCCGTTTGCCTCTGTCTTCTTGGCGGTTTTGGCTGCAAGGGCGGCCCACGACACTGGGGCGGCGGGGACCGCGGGCTCAGCACGCGCCCTTTCCTTCGGGGCTCCAGCGCGAGCAGTGCCATTGGCGTGGCTGGGCTCGGCAGGGGCAGCATGCTCAGCGGCAGCGGGGCTGGAAGGCTGTTGCTCCGGCTGCTGCTCGTGCTGTTGGTGCTGCTCCTGGGCCGGAGCTGGAGCCGGAGCCGGAGCCGGCGCGGAGGCTGGAGTGGGCTGGACGGCGACAGGCATAGTAGGAGCTGGCTGAACAGGATCGGTGGCAGGCGCAGAAACAGGCGTCGCCGACCCGTTGGTGTCCTCAGACAAGGTCTGAGAAAACAACGACGACTCCTCTACAGGCGCAGGCACAGGAGTGGCCGCCGCGGGCTGGGCAGCCGCGACGCTCGCATCGTCGTCGTAGTCAATGTCCTCCTTGAGCAGGCGGAAGATGTCGTTGAGAACGTAGTAGCCCCGCGGCTGCTCGGCCAGGAAAAACGTCTGCACGAACTTCTGCGACGGGCCGCCCCGGTTCGACATCTCGCCAAGAACCTGCACAACAACAGCGCCACTGGCAGACTCCTGGCAGTCCATGTTGGACACAACGACCTTGCAGTCCTGGAACTGGTGCTCCTTGATGCGCTCGCTGATCTGCTGCTGGCCGTTGTAGGTGGGCACGGTCTCACCCTCGAGGCCGTGTGTGAGCTGCGAGTTCTTGTAGTAGAACAGGTGGAGACGGCCCGGGTCCTCGTTGAGCATCGTGTAGTACTGCTGGACAAACAGCCAGCCGACCTCCATCTTGTCGGGCCTGGCGCTTGCGTTGTTCTCGGTCATGGTGGGTGGGCAGTGTAAGGTTCTGCGGTCTATTTGATTCGTGGGGCGGATGTGCAGCAGCCCTCGGTTTCCCGCTTGTGACTTTGGGCGTAAAGGGGGGGGGCTTCGGGCCTCTGCCTTTTGCGTGTGCGCGAGTTTTCAAAGGTTGAAAGTTCGCGGGATGCAAAATCCGGCTCGCGGTTTCGTTGGTGGACGGTCACCCGGTTCTCAGCTTTCCACTCGCTTCTGTTGGTCAGGGTGCGGCGCTAGCCATTGGTTTTTTTGAAAAAGTCGCCCAGTGGGGGCGGATAAATTGTGAGCATGTATGTTTGACAATTGCATATGTTGCAGCGATATGCATACGGTGCCCCGATAATAGGGAAGACCGGGTAAACTGCCGTGCGGCGTAATTTTTTGTTCAGCCAAAAAGTTTCGCGATAGCGGAGGACCCTCTGCAGTTCAGCACCGGTCCCCAGTCTAGGGAAGCAAAAAAAAAAAGAAGATATGGGAGTCGGTAAAAAGGAAAAGACCCGGCGCGTCCGCGAGGGCAAGACCGGTGACGGCAACCTGCGCGTCAAGGGCGAGAACTTCTACCGCGATGCGAAGAAGATGAAGAGACTCAATATGTACAAGGAAGGCAAGGCCCAGCGTAACGCCAACGGCGACATCGTGCAGGCGGCCAAGCTGCAGTCTACCGAGATCCCCAAGGCGCGTGTCGAGCCCAACCGACGCTGGTTCGGTAACACCAGAGTCATCGCGCAGGACGCCCTCAACCACTTTCGCGAGCAGCTCGGGGCCCGCGCCCAGGACTCGTACCAGGTGCTGATGCGCCGCAACAAGCTCCCCATGTCGCTCCTCGAGGAGTCCACCAAGACGCCGTCGGTGAACATTCTTGAGACCGAGTCGTATTCGGACGCATTTGGGCCCAAGGCACAGCGCAAGAAGCCGCGGCTGGCGCTGTCGTCACTCGAGGAGCTGGCGGGCTCGGTCGACACCGACGCCGACAAGTACGAGGAGCTCGAGGACCACAAGAAGCTGCTGCGCGGTGACGGAGAGAACGACGGCTACGCGGCCGAGGCCAAGGGCTACATTTTCTCAAAGGGCCAGTCCAAGCGTATCTGGAACGAGCTGTACAAGGTCATTGACTCGTCAGATGTGATTGTTCACGTTCTGGACGCGCGCGACCCGCTCGGCACCCGGTGCGCCTCTGTGGAGAAGTACATCAAGACCGAGGCGCCCCACAAGCACCTCATCTACGTGCTCAACAAGTGCGACCTAGTGCCCAACTGGGTCACGGCCGCATGGGTCAAGCACCTGTCGAAGCGGTATCCGACGCTTGCGTTCCACGCGTCCATCACCAACTCGTTTGGCAAGGGTAATCTCATCAACGTGCTGCGCCAGTTTTCGTCGCTGCACTCGGACCGCAAGCAGATCTCGGTCGGGTTCATTGGCTACCCCAACACAGGCAAGTCGTCCATCATCAACACTCTGCGACGCAAGAAGGTGTGTACCGTCGCGCCTATCCCGGGCGAGACCAAGGTGTGGCAGTACATCACGCTCATGAAGCGCATCTTCCTCATTGACTGCCCTGGCATTGTACCCCCGAGTCCCAACGACACCGAGGCCGACATTCTGTTCCGCGGCGTCGTCCGTGTCGAGCACGTCGCCCACCCTGAGCAGTACATTCCCCACATGCTCGAGCGGTGCGAGCGCAAGCACCTCGAGCGCACGTACGAGGTGAGCGGGTGGACTGACTCTGCGTCGTTCCTGGAGCTGATTGCGCGCAAGCATGGTCGGCTGCTCAAGGGCGGTGAGCCCGACGAGCAGGGTGTGGCCAAGCTGGTGCTGACCGATTTCAACCGCGGTAAGATCCCGTGGTTTGTCCCGCCGCCTCGCGACGACGAAGACGAGGACACAGCTGCCGAGGCCGGCCAGAAACGGCGGCGCGCTGCCAGCGACGATGGCGACGCCGAGCAAAAAGCCGAGGGTGCCGAAGACGGCAGCAACGGCGACAACGCCGAAGACGAAGAGTGGGCTGGTTTCGAGGATTCGTGAGCATCGGTTTCCCGGGACCTTGCATGACTATATATATATATATGACACGACCATTTTAGTTCTTGTTCGTTTTAATGCATTTATTCTGATTAGCACTTCGTTTCCTGTCACTTGGGGATATCCTCCAGAACACGGGCACCGGTTGGCAACTGCTTCGCAGTTAAGAAACGACAGACAAAACCACAAGGCTTTTTACTAGTCTGAGATGGGACCTCACAGTAACAGCCTACGAGCACAAAAGTCCATCCATCGCAACTTTACTAGATACGAGATAATCAAAAAATGCTGTGCAAACGCGGGGGCACGCCAACTCGCTTAGTCGTCGCTCTCGAGCTCCGACAAATCAATCTCCTCCTCCTCGGCGCGCTGGAAGAACGGGACCATGGTCGACTGGTAGTACGGCGGCTTGTCATTGCGCGGCGGGTTCTGGCGGTTGACCTTCTCAAAGTAGTGGCGGTAGGCATCACCGTCGTACAGACCAATGGGCGCATTAATAAAGAAGTCGGAAAGATTGAAGGCGTCGGTGAGACCGATGGCCTGGTCGCGGACCTTCTTGCAGTAGTCATTGGTGTACTCGGTAACCTTGTCAAGGTCGTCCGAGGTGAGGAAACCAGCCTTGAGGAAGACCGAGCCCTCGTTCTCAAGAGACCACAGAGCAAAGAGCGACGCCACATCGGTGAGGACATCCTTGGTGGCCGGGGTGGCGGTCTTCTCAATGCGCTCGTAGAACGCCTTGATGAGGAACAGACGGGTGTGGATACGGGCGGTCTCAAAGCGGAGCTGCGACAGCTCCTCAAACGCCTGCGTCTGGTTGAGGCCATCCTTCTCGGTGAGCTTGAGGTACAGGTCAACGGCATGGTTGATGGCGCGCGACGCGGCAGCTTCCCAAGCCTCGACCATGACCTTGGGATCGCGGATGTCGCGGCCGTTGAGGCGGGCCGACGCCAGCTCCTTGGCGCGCGTCAGGTACTGAACCGCGGCGCCAACGCGCTTGCCCCTGCGGAGCGCAAGACCAGACTGAATGAGCGAGCGGCCCGTCGACAGAGTGAGAATGTTGTTGTCTCCCTCCCACGTGCACTCGACGGCCCAGTCGTTGTAGCCCTGGCCGAAGCCGTTGTAACCCGAGTAACCATGGCCACCGCACGCCTGGCGCGACTGGTCGATGATCTCGAGAGCACCCCAGGTCGAAAACGCCTTGAGGCCGGCCGAGAGGCCAAACAGCTCCTTCATGTCCTCAATGGCCGAGTCCATCTCGGCCTTGTTCTCGCGGTCGACCGAGTCGAGCTTGCTGAGGGCCGCATAGTAGACGTCGTACAGAATGTCCGAGCCGGCCTTCATGGCGTAGGCGTAGGCAAGACGCGGCATGAGGCGGCGCTGGTGGTAGGTGTAGTCGAGAATCTTGGTCTCGGGCTGGTCCTCAGACGACGCAAACTGGCGGCGGATGGCGGCGTAGCGGGTCGCAATGGTGATAAAGCGCTTGGCGGTCTGGTGCGAGCCGGCGACCATCGAAACGCGGCCGCCAACGAGCGCACCGTACGACAGCTGGGCAAGCGGCGGCTGGGTGACGTTGCCTTCGGCATCGATCTTGGTGTACTTCTGGAGCATAAACTGGCGGGGAATGCGCACGTTGGTGAACTGGATCCAGCCGTTGTCGATCTGGTCGCGGCCCATCTTCTTGCCAATGTCGCCGAGCGAGACGCCCTGGCGGATCGTCCAATCGTCGGTGCTGCGGAGCTGGACGACAAACTGCTTGACGCCGTAGTCCTTGCCCTTGACAATGAGACGCGCGTACACGAGACAGTGGGTGGCGGTGTGGGCGGCGCCGCCGATCCACCACTTGGTGGCACCAACGTGGGGTGTGTTGATGATGAACTCGTCCGAGCGCTCGTCAAAGGTGGCGGTGGTCTCGAGGCCGGCAACGTTGGAGCCGTGGCCGAGCTCGGTCATGCCAAAGCAGCCAAAGAACTTGCGCAAGTTGCCGGCGCCCTGGCGGACCCAGTAAAACAGCTGCTCAGAGGTGCCGCCGCCGCGGACGCCGCTGAGGAACAGGCCAAAGTGCACGCCAGCACGGGTGTACGATCCCGGGTCCGAAAGGCCAATGAGGGCCAGGCGCTGCTGAATGTCCTTCTCGTTGGCGGCCGACGCGACGTACTCGTTGATCGCGGCGACGCGCTTGACTGCGAGCTCGCGCAGCTCGGCCTTGGTCAGGTCGTAGAAGTCCTCGTTGCGGAACACCGGGTCGCGCTCGATCATGGTCATGATGCTCTCAAGCTCGCGGGTCTTTTCCTCGCCGCCGTCGAGCCAGTTGGTGACCTCGCGGACCGGGAACGACGTCTTAGCGCGCTCCTCGGCCATGGCGATCGGCGGCTCCGTGAAGGTGTTGTACAGCTTGCCATTGTACTCGACGTTGGCGGCCTCGTTGGGCACGAGACGTTGCAGTCTCTGTGACGGTCCCGACATCTCTGTGTATGTGTATGTTTGTGTGCGGGAGGGTTTTTGATTTCCTGCTGGTAAATTCAAGGGGGACGTGCAGAGAAACCCAGTACTGAATCGTGTGGGGGAGAGGGCAGGCATGTGCTCTTATACACAAATGGCGCGGCTGAGTCGTCGCCCCCGGGAGGGCTGGCGTGGTTGTGTGCGACGAGCCGAGGCACCGTGGTGTATGCGCGTGAGTGCACTGGGGCTCACATAGGGCGGTGTGCGGCTGGACGGGGGAAAATCTGGGGCCACTTGGAGGGGGGACGGCGGTCTTGTGGTTAGGGGGGCTATGATTTGCCGAGGTGTCTAGGTACGGGCGCGAGGGCCCCTACAGGGAACACTGGAAGCTATTGGTCGATCGAGGGGATGTACATTATGCAGAAGTGCAGCTACTGGCTGGCGAGTGCTAGAAATCCGGAAACTACGGGCACACCGCACGCATACGCTGAACGTGCCCCGCCCTCTTCCCCCCATCCGACCCAGCCGAGGAACCTCCCGTTGCCTTGGCAGCGCCCAGCATCGCGGGCCAGCCGCGGGCGGCACGGCCGATACCCCGGACTTTCGCACCCCGTGTCGCACCGTTGGAGGATCTGTTCCGCGTTGCCGGATTTGTGCGAGGCGGCTGGTCTAGCAGCCACTGTTGTGTCTGCTGGCACGTACACGGGAGCTGCCGGTGGCAGCCGCGGCATCAGGAGCCGGCAGCGTCCCAACAACGGCGCTGCGCTTATGTCACGCTGGCTCAGCGCACGCCGGCGCACTTAGCCGACGGTGGTTCGCGACATCATTTGCGAGCCGGGGCGAAAATCTGTGGTGGTGTAGTGCGGCAGGGCCGCGGCGCGCGCCTCGGCCGGTGGGCGATTAGCGCTGGTTCCGGGAGATCAGGCCACGCGGGGCACCCCAGACGCCCAAGGCTGGTGCAATTGTGTTTCACATAAAGACAGGCCGTCGCACGCCGAGGCGGCGACAGCTGGGCCTGGCACTGTCGTTTCTTAGTCTTCGACCGGGCCTCGCGTATTTCGCTGCGCCTGTGAGCGCTGAACTCGTGGGCCAATACCGTCGCATGTGACAGCGCCGCACACGGCCCAGCCGCATGTTATATTCTGGGGTCGAGCTCGTGAATGCGTATCGAGCCTGCCCAGCTGTCGAGCTGATTCATTCTTTTCCTGGGAGTTCTGCCCCCATCCCCCATAGCAGCCGCTTCGCGGCTGAGCTCCACCAGCACTGAGACGTGTGCTGTCTTGATGTTGATGTCGAGTCTCACGGTTCCTGGGGGCTCTGGCCCCGGACTCCCGTAGCAGCCGCTTCGCGGCTGAGTTCCGCAGCACTGAGAAGTGTGCGGTGTTGATATTGGGTCCCAAGAAGGTCTGGTCAGGCCATTTACAACTCGTTTGTCCAAGATCCATGAGGGGTTGGTGTGCACACAGAGTCTGCGTTATCAGCCGGTCCAGATCAACCGCGAAGCGGTTGCTACGGGGCGTCTGGGGGCAGGGCCCCCGGGAAAAAAAAAAAAAAAAGAAGACCGCTCAGTACACGAAAACAACAATTGATGCATTCAATGAGCCTATAGACATTGGGGCTACTCGGTGGGAAGAAGGGCTTCGGCCTCGGGGAAGCGGGAGACGAGGCCGCCGTAGCGGTCTGCCGAGTCAAAGGCGATGCTCTCCTTTTTGTCGGACCAGCGCGCGACAATGAACTCTTCCCACGACTGGTCCGAGCCTGCGGCCACGGCAGCGCCGTAGGCCGCCTTGTGGGCGGCACCCTTGGCGCACGCGTCGCTGAGATCGAGCCGGAACGCGCCGTCAGACGGAACAAGGACGCGGGCCATGGCCGCGCAGATGGCGTCGTTGCGGGACGAGCCGCCTACAAAGTAGACGCGGCGCGGGCACTTGTTCTGCGTCGTGAGCATGGGCGCCAGGCGGTATCGGATGGAAAGGGCTTGGGACTCGAGGATACGGAGCGCGTCGTCGGCGGGGCACTGCCACACGTCGGCGGGCGGGCGCTCGGGCTCCGTGTACGCGACCGGTGCGGCGTCGCCGCTGAAAACCACGCGTGTCAGCGTCGCGGGCCGGTCGGGGATGATCTCGCTCAGCGGAAAGTAGAAGCCAACGCACTGGGTGCCAGGCTTGCGGCCAATGGGCGCCTGGGCGAGCGCCGTTTTGCTAAACGCGGCCCACGCGTCGCTCGACGTTTTGGTTTCGGCGGCGGCGGCGTTGAGCGCATCCCGCACCTGCTCGCGCGCAAGCGCACCGTTGCAATAGCACAGCATGCCCATGTAGCCGCGGCCAACGGGATGCGAAAAGAGATGGTACATGGGCGACGGCACGTAGTTTTCCGTGACGACGAGCGCCGTGGTGCTGGTACCGAGAGAGACGATGACGTCGTTGACCTCGAGCGGCAGTGCCAGGATCGTACCCGGGTTGTCGCCCGTGAACGGCAGGATCGCGCACTCGGGCGCGAAGCCGTACTTGTCGACAAAGTACTGGGCCACGGGCCCGACCGGGTCCGAGCCGCCGGCGGGGTCGACGGGGCCCAGCTTGCGCTTGAGCTCGGCGCCGTCGCCGCCACTCACCAGATCAAGCAGCTTCGGGTTCATCTCGTGCTTCGTCACGTCCCACAGGTTCATGCCGCACGCGTCACCAATGTCAACGGCGGCGTGACGGCCCGCAAACACCGACGCCGCAAACGACGAGACCAGCGCGATCCGGTCCGTCTGGGCGTACACGTCTGGCTGAGTCCGCCGCAGCTTCAGAATCTGCAGGCCCGTAAACCGATGGTGGCCGCACGAGCCAGTGATACGCGCGAGCTCGCCTGCACCGCCGACGGCCGCCTCAAAGTCGCGCCGCTCCTGCTCGGTCGAGTGGTCCTGCCAGTTGGGGCCGCGGTCCCACGCGAGGCTGCCGGCAAGCTGGTCTTTGAGCGAGCCCTTGGACGCGTCGAGCCCTGCGAGCGCGTCCGTCGCGCTCGCGTTTAAAAACACGCTTCCGTGCTGCTGGCACGCCCCGCTCACACCGCGGACCCTGCTGAGGTCCGCACCGTTGTCACGGAGCCGCTGCAGCACCAGATCGATTGCCTCGAGCCACATCGCCACGGGCGCCTGCACAGCCAGCCCGTCCTTGTACACGCCCTTTTCTGTCTTGTACTCGGGGAAGTCTGCGTCAAATGCCACAGCCGCGTACGCAACCGCCTTGAGCTGTTCGTCCACGATGATCGCCTTGAGCTGCTGTGTCGACAGGTCGAGGCCGAGGTAGTGCCCGCCGCCACTACTGGCGCCACGGGTTTCTGTACTCGAGGCCATTCTGGTTGTAAGCCGGCAAAGGCGCAATCACCACAAGTTCAGCAGCCACAAATGTCGCGGCCAGGCCGTATACGGTCGTCTCAATCCGCTGCGTCACGAGTCCTGCCACAAAGCTCAGCGCCGCTCCTCCTACGAGCACGGCAAATGACACTCGGCTGGCTTTCTTCTGGCCCTCAAAGTCAATGGTTCCAAAGTTGACCACGAGGTTTCGCAGTTCGTCCATTATACGCGTTCGGGTGAATCGGCTCCTTGGGGGGTTATGGGGTCGCGGGTAAATTGGATAATTTGAGCGCTAATCGCCGCCTGCACTCTAGCTTTCTGGCTACCACACGCGTTTACAGTGCAATTGCTCCTTCAAACTGCACTAACGACTTCAGCACCGTCCCTGCACACTTGCCGACTGACTTTTTTATTACCACTGTTAAGGTAGCGGCTCAACATACGCCTGCGGCTTGCCACGTATTTTATACCCGTGTTCCCCGTAGGGTTTCATGCATTCTCATGCATTCACGTCAAGCGCTCCGGTGCTTCTTGTTTTTTTTTCTGGGCGCAGAGCCCCCAGACCCCCGTGGCAACCGCTTCGCGGTTGAGTTGCTTGTAATTGAACGTGATCAGTCGCGAAGCGACTGCTACAGGGGTCTGGGGGCTCTGCCCTCAGGAAAAAAGCCGTCTTTAAACTGCTGCTACGAAGATAGTAAAGCTGTCATCCGGTGTCATTAAGGTCATAGATACGTTAAGTCGTTGCGGGGGGGAAAGGGGCGTTAGTTTTAGCGGTTCTTGGGCTCGATAATGCAGCTGCGACGCCAAAGGCCGTTGTGGTCCTTTGTGACGGCGACATGCGCCTTAGCCATTTCGCCGCGGAGCCAAACCTGGAGCTCCTTGCAGGGCGCGAGGTGGTAGGGCACCTGGAGGCGCTGGAGCTCGCCAATGACCTTTGCAATACGCTCAAAGCGGACAACGTTGACCACATCGGGGAGTCCGTCGCCGAGGGGCCGCATCTTGCTGTTGCCCTCTTCAATGAAGATGAGATCAGACAGGAAGATGCCGAGATACGGCACGCACGGGGGTGCCTTGTGGCGGAGCTCCTGGCGGTAAGCAGCAAAGTTCTTCTCTGGGGCGAGCAGGGCCTTGAGGCGCTGGAACACGTCGTGGTAGCGGGGCGAGAGCATCTCCCAGACGCGGCGGAGGCGCAGGATGTTAACGCTCTGGAGTGCCGAGCAGATTGACAGGACGCCGTTGAAGTTGCGCATATCATGGCACTTGTCTGCGATCTTGATCCAGTGCTTGAGAACATTTTTGCGCGCTTTGAGCGGCATGTCGCCCCCGAGGATGCTGTCGCTCACGAACGACGACAGCTGGTTCGCCGACGTTGTCAGGCGCAGCACGTGGGGCGCGCGGCCGAGGTGGCGGCGTTTCATGGCGAAATTCTGGTCGAGCAGCTCCGACGCGCGCATCTGGCCAAAGATCTGGGCATCGAGGAGCGTGAGCTGCGATGCAACGTCGGCTGGGTCGAAGTCGAGAATGCGCAGCGACCCGTACAGGGCCGATGGGGTGCCGCCGCCGGCGATGTGGACGACCGAGTTGCGCAGCGACGTCCAGGTGTTGACGGTGGCCAGCGACTTGAGGTCGTCGGCGGCCGTGCTGTCGCCGGAGCCGCCCGAGTTGCGGACGCTTTTGCTCGACGAGGCAGCGTCCGCATCCAGCAGCGAGTCGTCGTAGCCGTTGGACTCGTTGGCACGCGCAAGGACCTGGATCTGGTGCTTGGACGCCGAGAGCGCGTAGGGCGGCAGCGCCGCTGGTTGCGTGTTGATGGCGTCGCGCAAAGCAATTCGCCTCGGGACTATCTGCTCTCCGTCGTCCAAGTCGGCCGACGTGGCTTTGTCCACGAGGTCCTCAATGACGAGCTGTGCGTTGGGCACCACCAGCTGGAACTGCTTGGACATGTCCAGCAGCTGCGGAGCCACTGGCCCGTCAGCTGACTGCACCCAGTGGGACTCAAGCCAGCGTTTGCATAGGCCAAAGATGGCAACGCGACGAGCCGTCATTGCGGTATCGAGCGGGTCGACCACGGCCTCGGGCTCGAAGTGGGCGTCGAGCGCTCGCACGAACGCCGACGGCGTAGTGAACTGGCGAAACGTCAGGAAAAACGTAGATACCAGGAACAGGTCCGGAACCGGCAGGCACATTTGGGCTACGAGCGCCTCGACGGATGCGCCCCGGATGCGGTTTGTCGTCTTGTCGCGGACGATGTGCGCAAAGGGGTCCGACGGGTCGATCGCGACAGCCGTGGCTGTCGTTGGCGACTCGAGAGGGGACTCTAGCGGCGAATCAAGCGGCGGGTCCACCATCTTGATAGTGCTAGTAGTGATGGTCTGGGTCTGGATTTTGGGTTGCGCGGTCTCGGTCTCGCTGTTTTGGTTCCTGTTCGCATCCTGGTTCTCGTTCTCGTCCTTTTCCGCAATGAGGGGGAACTGGGGTTCGACGGCAGCACGACGGGTTGGGCTCCGTGTCGGGCTCCGCGTCGGGCTCCGCGTCGGGCTCCGGTTTGGGCTGCGGTGGGGACTCCTGGCAGGGCTGCCGGCAATCCTGACTGGGCTGATGGCCGGCCGCTCTTCCGACGGCGTTGCCGGCAGGGAGGGGATGCGTCCGATGACACGGTTGGCGTCGTGCTCGCTGGTCAGCGACGTCGCAGACGACAGCTGCGTCATGGAAGCGCTGGGCGATGTGGCGGCAGACTCTGGGCCCGATTCGGCGACGCTCGCGCGCAGCGCCGACGACGACACTGCAATGAGGCCGTCTGAAAAGTCCGGGTATTCGCGCGTGGCCGGCATCTGAAAGTCGCCAACGCGCGCCAGGATGTTCCGGCAGCGCACGACGCACTCGACGGCGCACTGGGCGCACTCGGTCGCGATTTCAACCAGGCGATCGCACGACGCCCGCCGCTCGGGAGACGAAAACGAAGCGCTGCTGCTGACCACCTCGCGCGCCGTCGACGTCAAAGCGCGGATTCGCATAAACAGCACGTCCTTGGCGCGCTCGAGCTCGCGCGACCGCGGCAAAGACCGCCCGGAGATAGCCTCGATCGCCGCCAGAAGCTCGCGGCACGCCAGCATACTCTTACGGGTGTTGACGAGGATCTGCGTCACGGCAGACCCGTCGGTCTCCAGGATCGACATGCGGTGAATGAAGATGCCCAGGTACGCAGTGAGCGCGTCGTTAACCTCCTCGAGGCGCTGGCCCGCCGAGGGCGGCTGCGCGTGGAAGACGACCGACTCACGGTTGCCGGCGGCGACGCGGGAGTTGCGTGAGCGGGCGCCTGCACGACTCCGCGGCGCTCGCTCGCGTAGAGTCGCGGTCGACGACGAGGCCGATGATGCCGCCACAGACGCCGATGCAGCCGCCGCGTACTCTTCGTTGATGTTGAGGTCGATGGCCCAGATGTCGAGCAGCACCACCGCTTTGGAAACAATCTTGTAGCAGCCCCGCACCAGCCGCTCAATGACGTCGTCGGCGGTCGAGTTGCGGTGCTGCTTGGCCACTGACACGAGAAACGCCAGCTCCGTAAGCAGTGACTTGCGAAACCGACGCACGCTCTGGCTGCGCGTCACCACCGGCGTGTCGCGCGTGAGCGCTCCGCACGCGTCCAGCAGTGACCGCACGCCGGCCACAATGTTGGTGACTGACGCCTGCGAAAAGCTGTATCGCGTCTCCGACACGCTGCCGGCGCTGCCGTCGCGCGACCGCTCGCGCACCGGATAGCTCTTGGGATTCATGACAAATGTCAGAATCGCGCTCAGCAGTGGGATCGCCTTGGCCTCGGTGTAAGCGACAAAGTAGTTGGTGGGGATCCAGCCCCGCTCGCCCGTCGACATGAGCGTCGCGTCGCCCCATCCGCTCTCGTGCACAGAGTGCACAAGCACCATGTCGTTCTCCTCAAACGACAGGCACACCGACGTCGGGTCGGCGCCGGTGCCAGCGCCGGCACCGGCCAAAGTCTTGGCATCGAACGCATGCACGGCTCTCAGAAATGGAAACTCGGGAGACACAGTCAGGTCGTCCTCGTCCGTGGCTTCGTCCATATCGTCGTCGGCGTCTGCCTCGGCGTTGGCATCCTTTTGGTGGGGCTGGATGGCATCCTCCGGCTCTCGCGCGTCCGTCCATCGCTCGCCCTCGCTGCTTCCATTGCTATCCTGCTCGGCCTCCTCGCCCGGGGGCGTCGGGGCCGAATCAAGCCGGTAATTGGCGGCCACATTCATCTCGACAGTCGGCAGCTCGGTTCTGTGCGTCTCAGGGCTGCCCGGCGGCGTCGGAACTGCAGCATGCTGGACCTGCCTCAGGGACATTACCGGCTTGTACCGCGGCTTGTCTGCGTCCGTCGCGCTCTCCTTGTGTTCGCGCTCGAATACCTGCGGCCGCCCCTGGGCCGCCGCGTCGCCCGAAAAATCAAACGAGTCGTCTGCCGCAGGCGTCTGCACTAAGTTCCTGTGGTCAGTCGGTTGCCCAATTCGGCCGCATCGACGCGTTTATCTCAGGGAGTCCATTCTTTTCGCGTGCGGGCGTCCCCGCCCCCCTCCTGCCTTGCCTGTAGCAACTGCTTCGCAGTTCATTTTAGCTTTCGTAAGGGCCCTGTAACCGCTTTCGGTAGCTGATGCGCGTTTCCAAACGCAAATTCACACGCCTCCGTCGGGCATAGCCAGCCATCTCGAGGTCCTCGAGGCGAAACTATCGGCATAGCACTGACGCCGCGTCTGCGTACTGTTCTGCGGGATTTCCTGGCGCGCTTTTCCTGGCGCGCTCTCCACACGGTCTTGAGTTTGTTCGCTGGCCATACCAGGCTATTGACCTTCTGCTAGTATCGCTCATCCTGTTATAGCCCTCGACACTCACTGAACATCTTCTCAATCACACCAAGCATATAGCAATATCACCGCTCAGCCATCCGCACCGTCACCACCACCACCACCACCACGTTTACCACCACCAGAATAACTCACATTCTGCGTAGAAATACGCTGCTCAACAGCTGGCGCCACTCTCAGATCTCTTTTCTCTTCCCGTATTTCGCACTCGGCCCTCCAATAACCTCGCAACAGTGTCCACCAACTCAGATGCCGGCTGATCCTGCGACTCCCCCTGTTTTTATTCAGCGCCGGGCGCGCGGCAGATCACAGCACAGGGTCCCGGTGCGTCGCGAGCCGCGCACCTGCGCTGCTTTTTTCTGTTTTCTGTCCCCCTCCCTTAGTTTGCCCCTTTGGCGCACCCGCGTCGTGCATGCGCCCTAGCCCTTTATGGCTAGATCCGCGACAGGCGCCTTGCTGGCGCCATGGCCAAACGGTGCGAACCACTAACCGTCCTGGTTCGCGCACGTCCAGGGCTATCGTTGGGACCGCCACACAGCAAATATGCTATCTGGCCACTTCGCCGGGCCGCCCGCTCCGTCCCTGCCTATCGCAGAAATCAGTTTCAGATGTGCAGAGCAGAAGGCAGTCGGCCGTCCCATCCACCCCGCCAGCTTGCGTCTTCCCCGCGCCGACACAGTAATAGTACTGATAGCGGTAGCGACCTGGCCATCGCATGGGACCCGACCAAGCTGTCCCGCACAGTACAGTATTATTTCGCGTGCGCGTGCCGGGCGGTGCACCACCTAGGCCCCTGGCCGCCGCGGCGACAGAAATGTCTCGTCACAAGTTTGGACCGCTGGTCCACTTGTCTTGCTGGCTGCACACCTACTTCCACCACTCAGTAACTCCTACGCCGGCACGCTCCCGCTACACTTGCCTCGTCATATCTCGAGGGCAAGGGATTGGCGTTCTAAACGCCGAAAAGAACAATACCACCCTGTACGCAAACTATAGCCCGCGGGCGTTCCCCGCATCCACGCAACGGCAATAGCTCGCTGCGCAGTTCACGCGCTAGCAATGTGATAGCTACCGCATGGCCCCTGGTCGCTCCGTCTCCCCTTGCGCAAACGATCGCGAGCCCAAGGTACGCCATCGCGACGGGACCTGGGAGATCTTGCAGGTAACCAGCAGCTCCTGGAAAACCCTTGCGCACCAGAGCGGCAGGCTGCCGCTGCCGGGTGAGCTCGGCCGGCGAGGTAGGCGGCCACGAGCGCATAGATCGGCCTGTGATCGTCTAATCACAGCTTTTGCAAGCTTGAGTCATGCTGTAGGGTCGGCGAACTCGCGCTGTGTGATAAGCCTGTCGTTTGTTATCCCGCCGCATTGTCTCATCCTGGTTCATTAGTGGTGCCACGCGCGCGAGGACTCTCAGCGGGTTTCACATGCGCTGGGCCCCGCCTGGTTTCGATGATGGCGATGGTGGCCGGGCGTTGCCCGGATTATCGGCTGCCTGACATTTATCTATGCTGTATGAATGAATTCTGCTAGGGAATTAACCAACGGCGTTTGCCGTCACAGCTTACGAAAATAATATAGACGCCCCGCCTGCATGCTCCAGCGCCGCACCATAGAACCTGTATAGAACGCGATGGCGAAGACGCGCTAGCAGCCAGCCACTCGTGGTTTGACGCCAGCAAGCACGTCGCGAGCACGCGCCAAGGCATAGTTGTGTGCAGGTCCATGCGAAGAGCCGCGTGGCCACTGGAGAGACGTGACTAGGATCCACACGTCAGGACTGCCGGCGCCCGCTTAGCTCAGACTTTGGTTCGCCGGCTCACTCGTTTGCTGCACAAGGCGAAGCTTCCTCGTTAGATCAGGAGATATTGTACGTACTGACATTTCTTTGATAATTTTGATGCAGGCGCAGCACCTAATGCGTTAGGTAGCGCGCCCCAAGCAGCTGCCGCCAACATTGAATTCCACCCGTGGGGAGACTGTCACATCTAGCTGTTCTCGCTGCGCTGAACATCTATCCAGTTAGTGCTCTATACAATTGCAATCGTCTGTCCATTGTTATATTGGCGCCGCGCAACTTGCATCCTTCCGCAGCAAACGACGCAGGGGTGCCCCTCCATCCCATGCAGAGTTCCACACCTCCCGCGCCCCCTTGCGAGCTGTGCGATGACCTCGCACGCGGACGCATAGGTGGCATAGGCTACATAAATCGGTACTATCGCCTCGGTTTTGATTCAAATCTGTAGGCACATGTCGGAACGTGCTGGCGGCCGCGATCTCGCTTATCGAATGCTCGCAGGACCCCTACGAAAGGGCCAAACCCTGAAAGTAGCGTATTATTCCGTGGCGGTCGTTGTCTGCCGCGAACCTTGAATAAACGGCTCTCTCCCCTGTCTTTTATATAATGGGACTCTGGCATAGTAGGGATCCTTGCTTGAAGCTTGAAAGAATGGAGCACTTTTGATCGTTTCAATGTATATAAGATTCTTGATGATCTTAATCACGCCAAAAGAGTGAGAGACAATGGCACAAGCCCGTATGCTGCCTCAATCCAGATCGATCTCAATGCGCCCGATCAGACCAGACTGTGCATGATGACAGGGCCCCGCCAGGCACCGCCAAACCCGGAACCGATTTGGTCGTCGACCCTCCCCGATCGGGGTACGACGTGGATGCCGAGAATACATCGCTTCACCTGCCTGCTGATAGCAGTCGACCATTCCCTGGACCGCGGCCTATACTCACAGCTTTCAACGGGCACCTCAGATGTTCTCTGCACCTTCCAGTCCGATCTGAACTCAATCACCCCTGGCTCTACGATCCGTATTCCTTTCCTCCTAGATTCCGAGACAAATCTCAGGAGACCGTGCAGCACCCTGTATCGCGTATCGGTATCGGACCGCCGCACTCAGGCACGGTGCAAGTTCGTCCCTGTGGCACAGGCATCGAGAATCGACGAGGGACTGAATGCGCTCATTGCTCATTACAGCGTTACCCTTTGGGTCGATCTAATACTGACGGCTGCCGGTTGCGTGATCATGAGATCGCAAACGTCACCCGTGGTCTTGAGAAGTTTACGGGCTAGGCTCGCAGAGCGCTCTGGAGCACTCGCTATCATATTCCTGTATTTTTCCCCAAAAAAAAGGGTGAGTTGCTATACCACAATGCTAGCTTCACAGTCACATTAAAATAATGCCGTGAGCTCTGCCCCAGAGCCCCGGAGTCCCGGGGCCCGGTTGCATTTACTTCGCTTCGAACCTGTGGCCGGCTCAACAGCATGGTAGTTGTCATAGGCTGGGTCACATGTCCTTTCAAAGACGCAAACAAGACGTACGCTGCCAGTAGACTTGATGCTTGCCCCAAAATACCTAGGTCTGTTTGTACATTGACACCATGACGGCGTCTCTCCAACTACCACAAGGCCAGAGTGAACGTTTTACCTGACATTCAGTGCCCCGGGCTCAATCACAAAGCGCTTGCTACGGACAGAGGCTAGGAAAACGAGCGCAGCTCGTCGATCCCCGGACGCATGGAATGTAAATGTTAGGAGTGCATGGATGCACTCCTACACCCAACGACGCATGGAACGTAAAAGTTACGCCGATTGATGCACTTCCCGGATCGATCTGAACGTGCGTTTCGGCAAGTATTGTGTCGATAGCATAGGGGGGCCCTGCAATGCTGATATGTAATGATTACTAGTGAACATGCGGCTGCGAGCCGCCGGTTCCGCGATGCATCAGCTCAAGTCCGTTGAAATAATAATGCTCAACGGCGGTGCAGGCTATGCGCTCCGACGCTCGGGCCATAGCTGACGCCCCGGCAGGCTGTCCTTTAGGCAGAAATGCTATACAGTTTGCCCGGCCAGCCATTTAATGCATTCGTCTAAACGCGACAAATATACCTCTAGTTGCCACACAACATGTTTGATCGGCTTGTCGATTATGGAACGTACCCTTGTCTACCTTGGTCTCGAACAGGCAACCCAAACGCTAAACTTGTCTCAGGGCAACGATTAGACGGAACCTGTGCCGGGCGCCGAAGGTCACGCCGGCTGCCGGAACTCCGGCCGCGAAATGTCGGGCGCTCGCAGCAACAACGGCAGCTTGCCCCTGTCAGTGTGCAGCGGACTTCGACTCTACCGGCATGACGCCACGGCTGCAAGTATGAGCAGTTAGTGTGCTGTTGGGCTTGCCGGCGCCTCCCCCCTAGGCATGGGTTTCGAGGAGCCCTCTCTACAATTGCTACAAGAGCAAATCGCAACCCGCTCCCAAAAGAGCTGTGGTTTCCCCAGTGCCCACTAGGCAGGGACTACCAAGCGCGGACGGGCCCTGGCAGGCGGTAAAAAAGTGGCCAGAGTGGCGACCCGTATGGCCCTGTACTTCAAACCGTGCGACATACGGCAAAACGGTCATACTGCAGCAAGCAAGTGGCGCCTGCCGGGCCGGGTGCGAGCTGCGCCTGGGCGGCAACCGCCAGCTGCGTACGTTTAAGGCGTAGGCGTGAGGCGTCATTACGTAGAGCGCTGGGCGACGTTTCAGAACCGTCGGCGCCCGTTTGATGTCCGTTCATCATGATTATTCTACAGAAATGCGGCAATTGATTGTCGAGGGACTGTTGCGCACAGAGATCGCGCCACTTTCCTAATTTCTTTGTACTTGTATCGTGACCCGACTGATCGCTCGTGGCGTGCTCCCTTACCCACAGACGCGGCTGTAGGGCCCGAGACCCATCTCAGCTATGCATCACAAATGAGTGAAAAAATTTTCTGAAGTAGTCATTAGATGCACAACGCCACGCCAGACGTGCAGCGCCGGCGCATGGCACGACGCCGGGGAAGCCCAGCGGTTGCTCACTAAGCTCGGTGTCGCCAGGGGGGAGCGAATGCACGTGGGTGCAGCGCGCGATGTGAGATCGTCGGCTGTAGGCGGTGTCGCCATGGTTGTAAACAATGGCACAACAGACAAAGACCATGCGCCGTGAGCCAGCAAAGAGTGGGACCGGCTTGGCGCCATGCGGCGGCCAGGCGCCACGCACGGCTCGGACTCCACCGTCGAGGAGGTTCCACAGGCGGCTCAGCGGCGCAGTGTGGTGCCTCACCGCGATTTTTTGGCGTTGCGTGCGTCAACGTAGCGCTAATAATGGCATTCTGGAAGCCAAATTTTTTTTTCCCGTGCAGCATGCGATGAGAAAAATTGTCAACAGGGGGTAGAAAGTCTAGTGTATGTGGTACTATTCTAGTATCCGAAGAATCCCTGTCAATATCACCATCCCAACTCGTATCGTAAAGACATTATTCTGTTCATCTATATAGCAAAATAGAGTCTATGTGACGTCAAGGCGCTAGGCCAATAAATAGAGAGAAGAGCTTTCGGGACAAATGCCCTTATTCCTTTTTTCAGTGTCGTCGCATGCAATAAATATGAAAGGGCAACACGCGTGCCATGCTTTTTTGGGGCGTTTTGGGGGCCCGAAAATGTATCATCGGGAAAAGAAAAAAAAAATCAGTAGATGGCCGTCAGCCACCGTCGGTAGTTGTCCGCCGTGTATGCGAGGCCCGACGGGCACGATCCAGCGGCTGTCCGCGGTGTAGCAGCCTCGAGCGACTTGCTGGCGGCGCGGACGGCGCTCAGGCTGTAAGAGAACATGTCACGTCCGGCGGCAGCGGTCTGCGGGATCGCCTGCTCCTCTGCTATCAGCAGGGGCGACGGAGGCGGCGAAAGCTGCGCCGAGCTGGCGCCAGCGCCCGAAGAAGCGCCCGCCGGCTTGAGTAGCGGCGACTCGTAAAGGAACCGTGCCGGCTCGGGCGTCAGCGGGGTTGCCGACGACGCCGGCGTGCAAGTGCACTTTGACTCGCACACACAGGGCGTCCTCAGCGACTGCTGGCGGCCGCCATAGAGGCCATTCCACGCGGCCGACGGGTCAGCAAGAGGCACCGATTCGTTCGAACGCGCCTTCTCAAACGCCCGGCATCCGTCCGAGCAGTAGACACTGCCAGAGGGGCAGACCTTGTCGCAAACAGTGCAGTAGTCCTGAGCCCACATTTCAGTTGTTTGTCTTTTTTTGTGTCCGGATAGGCGGCAATAGATAAAATTGCCGGTCAGTCACGAGCAGCAAAGTGCTTGTGACGCTTGTCGCAAACGCGTGTTGTTGTTGGTGGTGGTTGAGCGTGGCTGCTGAGGTTAGCAATGTCGTTCGGAAATATTTATATGTAGGCCCGAGCCGCCCATCAAACCTTGGGCCGCCGTGCCCACACGTGCCGGCCACGTTGCCCCTAACCCCTGGGGGTTTGGCCAGCAGGCGCCAGCGCACGCAGTCTGGGCCCCGGTCTAGCCGCAGCGCATGCGTCGTGGCGAGGGATGAGGGTCCCAAGCTGGTGGGGGCAGCGCCCTTTACGGCGCGTTGGGTCGTACACAGAGAGGGTACGGTTGCCTAAAAGGGGCTTGGCAGTTGGGGAGTTGAGGGCGGGCGGGCGGCGAGAGGCGCAAGATTTCATAACCAATACTTTTATAAACACACGTTCGTCGTCCTTGGATAAACGTAAGATCAAAAGCATGTCCATTCCAGTCAAAGCACTGAATCGCGGCCCCAAGCCCCAAATGCCTCCCAAGTCCTACTGTCTAAGAACACCAGCATCGAGAACAAAAATGGTGAGCTTACCTGATACGCGACGCGAAGGCAGCTAGCTGTCGAGGCGTGGATGGCTACCGAGAAAGTAACCGGTAACCGCTGGTGGTGTGCTCTCTAGTATCCTCCCTCCGATCTGGAGCAGGCGTCCGCCAATATATATGCGAGGGGGCCTGCACGCCAGATTGCCCGCGGTGGTGCGAGCGCGGCTGCAGAGCCCGTTCAGTCACGCCCGTTGACACTATGCTCCCCTCCGATGGTGCCGGCCCGGCGCGGGTGACTCTTGTTTCGGTGCGGCTCGCGCGGTAGTAATTGGTCCTCTCACGTGACTAGACGCAACTTTTGGCAAGACTCGACCCGGCAGTGACGAGCAACGTTTGGCGCTGGGGAGGGATTACGCCGGGGCGGCGGCTCTGGCGTCATGGCTGGCGTCATGGCTGGCGTCATTTGCGGCGTGCTGTTCATAGTCATTGTTTTTATTTTGTACAGTGTCACTGTAGGGACCCATAGCGCGGGCGCAGCCGGCCCATCCAAAGCAGCTACACCGGGGCCGGTGGGTGCAGGACCAGATACGCAGGTGCAGAACCGCGCCGAAAATCGGCATAAAGCGGCAGGTTGGATGAAAAACCACCACTGCGGTCTCGGCACCTTGGTGATACACTATAGCGGTTTTAGTGGGCCCACGATACGGGAATTTTTGCGTGTGCTACCTTGGCGGTATATCAAACATGCTTCTAGAACTGGCACGCCGCCATGTTCTTATCGCGCGCTATCTCACGTATCGCTCGGTGACTCTTTGGTCGAGCAGGCTCAGCGCACCCAGCCTCGCTGCGCGCGGCGTGGGGTTCGTCATACCGTATTAGTCGTTCCTGCTGACGGCTCGCGCACCGTAGCACGTTTAAGTCACGTTTAGAGCGCCGGCCTTGAGGCTCTACTGCGATTAGAGCTAGTTTTGTGGTTTTTGTGTTGGGCTGTTGTTGTCTGTCCATCACGGGGCCCGGCAGGTCGCATGACGCCGCCACGACGCCAGCGTGTCCGTCTCAGGGATCGTGAAACAAAAGAAAAAAAAAAATTGTAACGGCTGCCGGTGCCCGAGCGTATTGCTGGAAAATTCCGCTCTGCCCGGGGCCCTCGAGGCCGACTTAGGAAACCGGTTGCGCCGCGGGCCCAGGTTGCGGCTGCCCTGGAACCGTCCGAAAAACGGTCAGACCAGCCGTGTGCGTATCAGCGTCTAAACTGGTGTACTACAAGCCACTGGGGGGCTCCTCTGGTCTAGTTGCATCTACCACGTCTAGTCTGTCACGATCCCCGCACAGGGAATTCTCTAGAATTCGGCGCTTTGACAGGCGTGCAAGAGACGCAGGTGGATCGCGGGGTGCGTCGTGGGGAGTGGGGGGACGCGCTCCGTATTCTTGTGGCCACTTCTGGACGGCTGGCCCCCTGACATTTTTTGCACGCTGCATGGCCTAGGTTTATCAGACCACAATCAGGCAAGGCCACGGAACTGTGCATCCGAGTTCCGAGTTTGGCATCCGTAGCTGCAGTAAAAATGTTACTGGCCGTAAAGTGGCCGCTATAGGACGAAATGTTCGGTATCACTAAATAAACATACGGTACAACACATGATCGCCCCCTTCCCCTCCCCGTCGCTCCCCGCTCTCCGCCGTGGCCGCGGCACTACCACGGCACGATTCTATGCGCCACTACATGTCACTAGCTGTCGCGCCAATAGCCGCCAACTCCTGCACTCAGTGTGGGGTATGCATAACTAGCGGCTGGCCCGGGCCGTCACAGCGGCAGAGCCGCAAGTCTTGGGGCATAACCAAAGGGTCTTGTCAAGTACCCCAGCTGTTCCACTTTGGGAAGGCCAACAAGGACTTGGTGCCGTGGCTGGGCTGGATGTGCTGCGCGGAACTCCCTGTCCGGAGTAAAAAAAAAATTGCGCGCCTTGCGGCGCCAAACAACAATCGCTGTCTTTCCTCAAAGGGCGATCGTCGGCTGCCAGAGATCGTGCTTTTTTGGGGCGGCCCGTGCCGACGTCTGCCAAGCTGCCGCCTAGCGCATGCCGACCCCGCAAAATTTGGATGCCGGCCTTTGGACTTGCAGTATGCAGCTTTTTTTCTTCCCCTGTGCTGGGCTGAAAGCTACACTCTGATCCCCTTGAGAGCCCTAGACGTGTCCGGACGTATACAGCGTGTCCAGGCGTGTACAGACATGTCCAGGTGTCCAGGCGTCTAAGACATTCTGAGACTCGGGATGTGAGGGTTCCTCCAACCCGCCAGTTTGTACGCTGGGGTCCGCCAGCAAAATGGATGCAGACGTGGGTCCGGGGGACCATGCCCCTAGGGAGTCCAGTCCAGGCATATCCAGCATGGTGTTTACGATCTGCAAATGGCGACTGGTTGGTGTCAGGACCAAAGCACTAGGCATAGTATCATGTACTGCCGTTGAGGCTCCATATCCCATAACGGGCAAGGGAGCCCAGCCCCCCTGTCTGCACGCGTTTTGAGGTCCATGGAGAGCGGCCGTCGTTGTACTGGCAGGCAGTCTACGTGGCAATAAAAAATCCGTGGAGTTGCCACGGTAGTTTGACCCCTCGGATGCGCGACGCCAGCACGGGCCCCATGTTGACAGTCTAGACACCACACGTGCCCCAGGGTTCCGCACCATACATTCCGAAATGTAATGAAATGTAAGGCAGGGCCACTGCACACTGACGATTGCTGGCGCCAATCGTCACGCTGGGTCAGTATGCACTACTTAGTACCTGCTAGCGACACAACTTCTTTCCCAATAGGGCGCAATGGGTTGCGGCTAGACCTAGTTGGGGCGCCAGGTTCGGCAGAACTGTGGGCCGGGCACCCCCAGGAACTAGGAGGAACTGCTCGCCGCTGCGATGCTTGCACCGATGTCAGACGGCTCTGTACAGGAATAATGATTCAATGGGCTGCCGGAATACCCTGCGGGTGCACATACGCTAATGTGAGTCCCCGATCGCTGCCTCGCGAATCATTACATGGTAAACAGCACGTGGCCTGGCAAGGGCCGGCGAGGTTTCTGGCCACGCCTTTCAAGATACGGTTCAGATGGCCAGCCCCGACCATACACATCAAGTACTCCGCATGGATTAATAAATAAGTAAACCGTGGTTATGCAACGGCTGACACTGGTGTCGCCGTGGGCGCGCCGCGCGCGCATGCTAGTGCGAGCTGAGAATGAACGTCCACCAGGACTCGGTGCACGAGTTTTTCCGTGCCAGCAGGTTGAACGACGGGCGGCGGTCCGATGCATGCTCGTTGGAAGTTGTGCTGGCCGCTTCGTGGCTCGTGGCCGCGTGTACTTCGGTGGCAGCGGTCACTGTAGCGCCTGCCGTCGGTTTTGATGAAGTCATAACAGCGCGTCCTCCGGGCATTTGTGATGGCTTTTCTGGTCGCTTGGCCTCTGTAGAAGCTTTGGTGGTCGTGTACGCCGCTATTGTTTCATGCGCAAAGATGGTGTGTAGGAACAAAAACAGCAGATCTCAGCTACATATATATTATAGGGTTCCGCACCTGTCAGATGGCAATTTGTGGTGGCTGACCCTAGCCCGACATCGCGGATCCCCCGCATGAGCGGAACGGGATTTATCCTGGTAAACGTGGGCGCCCTTGGCCACTCCTGTTCAAGCCGGTGCGCGTGGTCAAGCGAGGTGAGGTTATCGGGTGGCGTTTTTTGTGCTCAGTCTCTGGTTTAATGGGTGCCGCTCAGCACGTCTTTGTCTCCGTTGCGGAACCTGTGCGGGGCGATAGGAGCGAACCGGCCGGCAAAATGTAGGTGCGACCTGCCCTGCTGCAATGTGTCCTGATAAGCTCACCCCAACGTGGGGCTATATCGGTCTCTAGCCGGTAATTTGTCGGGCCAAGATAAAGGTGCCGGCAGTTTACCGTGGGGGTCAGTGCCGATACGTAATCACTATGTGTCATTTTATGATTGTGATTGTAGCTGGTGTTTACTGGCGTTTGCAACCAGACAACACTTATATCGCCCGTTTACAACTCGTATACATTACCGCCACACTCGTCGGCCAAAGATGGCCGGACCACATCTCCCGGGAGCACTGCCCCCTTCCCCCGGACCCCCCCCCTTGTAGCACCCAGTTCGCAAGAAAAGCTACGCAACGGATGTAACCATCTGCTGGACCACATCTTCCAGCGGCACTGGTAGAGCACACCTGCGAAGCAAATGCCACGGGGGTCTGGGGACAACGTCCCCAGGTAGTTCTCGAACAAGGCACACCAGGAGAAGCCTCCCCAAGAGAACAGACACAGCGTCAGCAAACGGTACGGCGCTTGTTTTACGAGAACGGCGGCACTTCGGAATCGGAAGTGAATATTGATCCGGCCAGTGGTCACATTGGGATCCGAGTAATGAGCCGCAGCGACGCAGCGCCCATCGGCCAAGTTGCAGCCTGGGAGCAGCGCCCATGTCGGATTGGAACGGTCCAGGCGGCCGTCGGACCAATTGGTGACGGAAGTCCGACGGACATAGACATTAGGTAATTTCGCACCAAGATGCATCTGCGCGGCGTGAGCCAGTGTGCTAGGAATAGCGAGTAGCGCCGCCCATAGAAGCGTGGGCAGACCGGTCTCGGATGGCTTTGAGAAGAAAGAAAATCAGCACAGCAACGGAAACACGAAAAGAGACGCGGCAGTCCGAATGCTGACGCACATCCGATGCCCGCTTATCTCCGCGGCGTTGGGGCCTGCTGGGCCATCGGAACCCTGCATTTGCCAGTGGGCAGCGGATTTTAAACTACCGGCTGCAACGGCGATGCCGGAGCCAGCCACGCCTCGCGAAGTCGCCCGGGGGGAAGAGAGAGGGGGGGGGGGGGACTACACCATGACCCGTTTGATAGAACGCGGCATCTTCAAGCGCATCCGGCCCTAATTAGGCACGGCTGCACGGCCGTCGCGCCAGCAGGGGACGGGCGGATGGGGCACCATCAACAGACACTGCCAGAGCAAACCACAGTAAGCATACTCTAAATAGGTCAGTCGCAGCGCGTCTCTGGTCGGCCCTCCGCGCGAGCCGGATGGGTCCTATGCTGTCTATCCGGGCTAGGGCATAACCGGCATCGCATGCACAATCTCGTCATCGGCACAGCCGACGCAACCAAGACCCTGACGGTGCGTGCTCAGTGCTTCTGTGCTGCAAGCGAGGGCGTGGCAGGGCCCAGGAGGCAACGACGTGAGTCACTGTGATGTTGAAAGGAGCAACAGCGTGCCAATTGTTCGCCACTGCCAACCGGTAGCCATTGACGGCTCAACGCCTGTGTACAAGTCAGGGATTCGGGCCACCAGCGACCCCAAGAATAGGGGCATGTCGTACGGATTGGCGGTTTTCATGGGCAACCGGAGCTAAGCGCGTCCGCGTGCCGCACGCGCTCAACAGGCCCGCACGGCCACTGGAGATCTATTGTCTTGGGTTCGGCCCGAACTCCCATTATGCGTAGCGGCCGCTGGGAACCGATTCCAAAACGGGTAATGTATTTCCCGCCGTAGAGGCTTGCTGCACGATGGCCAAGTGCAGGCGGGGGCCCGGGGCTCCCGCTAGTCCTGGGGCTCGCATAAACTTAGTAGCACAGCACACGGGCCCCAGTGCTACCAATAGTATCTCCTGGAGCCATCCCGTCCCGCGACGTTTCTGCCCACTTTTGCCCACTTGTTCCCTGCGGCAGGGCACGGGGGTTCTTTGCTTACGAGGCTGCGGCAGAGGCGCCCGCCCAGGCTGTTGGGCGGTGTTGCCGACGCAACCGGGCCAGCGTGACATTTGCAGGCAGCACAGCGGACACCACAGGTAGCTAGCAGATGCGGGAAAGATAGCGGTCCCCAAGGCTGGCACTGGGGCCCACTTGTCCTCTTGTGCCAGGGTTGCTATAGGGTGACAAACGCGGCGGACCCGTAATTTCTCGGCTTGCGGGCCCGATGCCGCACGCAGAGCGGCGGGAGCCCCCAGACACCGGATCGGACCGCACAGCATCCGGACCGCCAGCCGTTGTGGATTCCAGACATGGCGTTTGCTAGGCGAATCTTCCTGATTGCAGGCGGTTTCGCCCCCCGCGAATACACGAGCCAAGCCTCAGGTCTGGTTCAATTATGCCGGCCAGCACCTTTGGGGTATTTCGGCCGATATGCAGCAATTGGCCGGGCCCCACTGGGCCTGCTAGGCACAGACAATGGCGTCTGTCCCTGGCAATTTCTACGATTCTGCGTCGAGCCCGTTGAGCGTTGGTCCACTAAACCGCGGACTATGACAGCACCCGCGGCGTCCTGGCCACGGTATGTGAGCCCAGCACAACAGCGTTCCGGGTCCCGGGACGCACTCCGATCGCCCATTTTCGTCGGCATGCAATCCCAGTGGGCGGCATTTCCGTTCCAGCCCTGCCACGCCCCCAATCGCGCGACGCGACTGCCAGGGAGGTATGAGCGACCGAGTTTTGAAGAGCCAAGAACAGACTGGGATACGCTGCGCTCGGGGCCCGCTCCGCCTAAGCAGTCGACCAGCGACTTTCGGGGCTCGCTAGCGGACAAGTCGGAACGAGTGCGGCGGCGCAACCCCGCACATGAGCGCGCAGGGTGCGGTGCGGCGTGCAGCACGGCGCGCGCGGCTGATACGGTTGCCGCTGCCGGCGCAGCATCGACCACGGGCCGGAGGCCGGTGTGGCCCTGCTTTTTTCTCGAGGGCCCGCCTCATTACCATGGCAACCAGTGCGGCGCGGGCGGGCAGGGCGCTGGCTAGTGCAGCCGAGCCGGCCCATCTTAGGTCTCGTGCTACGCACGCAGCGTTCTGGACTTTTTTACTCCAACACTAGCGCCACCATCGGGCCGGGACACTGTTTGCACACTTACTGCGTCGGATTACTGGACGAGCGTTTGGATAGCGTCGAGGATTTCGCGCGCTTGCTGCGACTAGGTAGCCCACAAACGTTAGTTTTCACGCCCCGTGTCTTTGCCCACCTTTGGCATTATCGGGTGGGCAGCTAGACCGGCGCTCTGCTGTATTGTTTTGCGTCTGACAATCGGCTCTTTGGCTCTTTATCTGGCAGTTGGGACAGCACTGGACGTCTAGCACTAGGATCTGAGCGCGCCAGTATCGCGGACCTATAAAACCGACGAAAAAAAGAGCGACAGTTCGGAGTCCGCTCGTCGCGAGGTTGTGGTAAGTGAGCGAGGATGATATGGAGGTCTACAATGGCGAAGGGGCAATCGGGGCCCTCCTTTCGAGGATGTTTCGACGCCAGCGCTCGCGCTCGCGTGCTCGTTGGGCCGTGCGGCCGCGCGTTGGCGGCTTTAGTGGGCGCGCGTTGAGCATGCCCATCTATTTGAGCGGCTTATTTGTCAGCCGAACGTCGGACCTCAAAACATCGTGGGAAACTCTTGCAGCGTGTTTGCGCGACTTAATGGACGCCCACGGCCGGCCTATTGCTGTTAGTATTTGGTCTTTATACCGGTTGCGATCCGTCGGAGGGATTTACTGTCCGATCACCGGCAGACACTAACGTCAGAGCACATGCTGAACGACCAGCTGTCTCCTCCCACGACGGCCGACTCTCCTTCACTAGACATGTCGGGCGATGCTATTCCGGCCGATGGCAATGGCCAGGCCCGCCGAAAATACGCGTGCACGTACCCTGGCTGCACCAAGTCGTTCAACCGGCGGGATTACCTAGAGCGGCACGCAGCAAATCGTGAGTGCAGAAGCGAAAACCCAGCAGTGGAGAGGCTGCTGCGGGAGTCCCTCCGCAGGAGGAAAAAAAAACAAACAAAACAAACCAGAAATAAATGCTAACAGCAGACCTCGCCATTAAACCTTTCTACTGCAAATCATGCAACCGATACTTTGCGCGGGGCGATCTGTTTGAGAACCACCTGAATACGAAGCTGCATCTCAAGCGCCTGAATGCAACAGGCGGCGGCGGCAGCATATCACCGCCACCACAGTCCGTGAATCAGATAGCGAGCACGTCGCCAGCACGGAGGACAGAGAGCCCGGCGGCAGGATCAGTACCGGCTAACGGCCAGCAGCTCAGCGGCCGCGGTATGGCCCCGCCGCAGTACCAGCAACAGTACCAGCCCGTAGACTTTGGACGCGGAATGCCGCCGCAGCCGCCAATGTTTCGACAGGATCCATCGCTGTCGCCTCCCCAGCAGCCCTTTGGTGCTCGGATACAGTTTCAGCAGCAGGGGCAACACCACCAACAGCAGCACCAGCAGCAGCACCAACAGCAGCACCAACAGCAGCACCAACAGCAGCACCAGCAGCAGCACCAGCAGCAACTACAACAAGCACAACAACTTCAGCGACCGCAAGCGCCACCGCACCATCAGCAGCTATTTCAGCAACTGCCACCACCGTCACACGGGCTCGGCATCGCTGGTATTCCAGGAAATGGGTCACCTCGTAGCACGAGTTCTACGAGCAGCGGCCCTGGTTTCGCCCGCTTCAACGGCACTATTGATCCCGCGGCGGTGCCGCGGCCGGGAGCTGCGGGACCCGAGATGGCAGCGCCAGCCAAGCCACTGACCGTCAGCAAACCGAGTATAAAGCACGAGTGGTTCTTCGACGACCGTGCCGATGCGCAGGACGCAGCGGCCGGAGAAGGTACCGGGTTCATGCAGTACGATCGCACATATTCGATGCTCATCAACCAGTACTCCTCGCGGGCGGCACAGTACCGCGCCGAGCACCCGGACCGGCCCAGTGCCGACGCGCTCGCCGAGTCGGCAGTGCTGGCGCCCGAGCGCACGCGCGAGGTCCTCACTATCATTGGTGCCGAGCGGTCGCCGCTCTACCGCGATCTCACCGGCCAGGTGCTGGTACAGGCGCTTAATAGCACGTGGCGTAACATCTCTACCATGGGCCACTTGTTTCACCGCGCCACGTTTGACCCCAACGCGCAGGACGCGGTGCTGGTGGCGGTGCTGGTGGTGCTTGGCATGGCTGTCAGCGACAGCGATGCGCTCCAGGAAGTGGCGCGCGCAGCCTACCACTCAGTGCTCATGGTGATCCGGCACCGCCTCAGCGACCCTCAGCCCGACGAGGACCTATGCACGCGTCTCAACCTGCTGCAATCGGTTACGATTCTCAACCGGTACGAGGGCACGATCCTCGCTAACCAGAGCCCCGAGGCAGGCGACGAGCAGTGCCGTGAGTGGGTCCTTGAGAACCACCTATGGAACCTAATTTCGGACGTGAATAGCCTGGGCGCTGTTACTCACCGCCGCCCGCGCGTCGACCCGCGCATCCTACCCAAGCACGCCGTCATCCAGCCCGACGGCTACTACTTCCGCGATCCCGCTGGCGACGCAATGGCACAGTGGAAGGAGTGGGCGCTTTACGAGGCGTGCAAGCGCGTGGCGCACTTTGCCCTCTACTGTGACTGCGTCCACACTCTGTCAAACGGCGGCGCCGCGACCAGCCAGCTCACAATTTTTGATGTCGACACCCAAATGCCGTGCGCTCAGGACCTGTGGGAGGCGTCCACCTACGAAGAGTTTATGTACATTGTGGGGCCCGAGCGCGTTCTCCGCAACGTGCCATATCTGTCTGTGATCAAAAGCATGTTGCGACTGCCACGAGTCGACGACCCGCCCATCACAGACGTTCCATACCAGGCCCAGTGGTCCATATTTGCACTCGCCATGGTACTCTACGGTCTACTGTGCACGTCGCGCACCATGACGGGCACGTCGACGACCGACGCCGACATCAAGCGCAAGCTCCAGACTAGCGGCCGCGGCGACGGCGCAGACTGGTTTGTCAACTTCTTTGATCGTGGCATCCAGGTGCGCTTGTCGCGCGCGTTTGAGATGTGGTCCCAATACTTTGAGCTGTCGACCGGCTCTGATCCCTACCACATTATGAACAAGCGTATCACGAGCGAAGGAGCACTGGGCGATACCCAGTCGCGCCAGGTTTCGTCTCAGTTCCTCGACTACATCCTACTTATACTGCTCCACCACCATGCCGCCATGATCATGATGCACGAGGAGCTGCGCCTCATTTCCGACGTCGGCAACGATCTGCCCCACTGGCTTGCCGCCAACGACGGCGTGCCGCTGGCAGCCCGGATTCCGTTCGACCTCTACATCCAGTGGGCTAAGACGCGCGAGGCCCGTTACGTCGTTTCTGTCGCTTGCCTGTTTCTAGTACGGATCTCGACGGGCCAGAAGTTTTTGCACCCCAAAAAGGCAGAGAACTTCCTGCTCAGCGTTGTGACTTACTATTCAGTCCTGGTCGTGTGGCTCTATAGCCTCGCGCTGGGGTTCGAGGACCAGCACCCCGAGCTCGGCGACATCACGGGCACGGTCAGTGCCGACCGTGTCATGTCCGATGCGTCGTCATACCTGCACCACGTGTGGGAGCTTACCTACAACTCGCGAAACCATCCGGTGCTGGGGCTCGGCGTGCTCGAAAGCACGTCGTCGTCGAGCTCCAATGGTGGCCATTCGCCCATCACGCAGGCGCACGCGCCCCCCATGGCCTCAGTCTCGAGTGTCGTTGCCCTCGGTGCCCTTCTGCTGCGCGACATGGACATTGGCTTGGCCCAGTCGGGCGGCGACATCCTCTATGCGCTGTACAAGCGCCTCAATCCGCGGGCAAGCCTTAGCGGCTTTGGCAGTCCGTCTTCTACCAGGGCTCAGGCCGCCTACGCCCAACAGGGTGCCCCGGCAGCTGCAGCTTTTGCTGCGGTCTGACGTGTACATTGCGAGAAACACTCAGGTGTAGAAACAAAATTAATGATTGTCATGACCTAGAATGTAGCGCCTATACCTCAGTGGCAATGACGTAGATTCAGTTTGCCGCCGCCCTTGGCAAAACAAGGACAGCCGCCGGGGAGTACGGCGGGTGTTCTTGCTGGGCGGCTACCTCCGGGCGCCTAGATGTCGCAGATTTCAGATACGAGTGACGCGTGTCGCCGTCACAGAGATAGCTAGGAGCACACGCGTTCAGATACTATACTACCTGTCCTACTGCTTTGTAGATTTGTGACTGAGACCAGCCGCGAAGCGGTTGCTCCACGATTTCTGCGTCAGGCTCTATCGAACGAACAGTACTAACTTCGCGGTTGGAAAATGCTACAGAGGATTACGTGGACTCGTGCAGTACCCGAGGGCACACCAGGCGGCAAAAAATGTCGCGTTAAAAGGCGCTTGGTCATCGCTCGCTATGACGACACTGGCCCAGGTCGGCAAAACGCCCAAAGGTTCCAGCCTCGAGGGTGCCTATGCAACGAACACTTTGCCTTCCGTACGGCGGCTAAATTGGGAGACGCACCCCACTTACTGTGGAAGAAACTCGCGTATCTGGAGCCTGCAGATAGACGCAGGCCCGATCTGGAGTGTGGGCCTATGGAACTACGCGATAGCATGCATTTTACAGCGAATGTGAACGACAATGTGAGGGACCGACACACTAAAGAATAGACTCTGTGTAATACCTTGTAATCGGAGAGTGCGCGCATTCTAACCGGCTCACTAGGCTCCTCATGTCAGTCCCTGATTGGACCCTGAACTCGGTGATCCTGTCAACGGTCAACGGTTTGCCCCGCTATCGCGCTTATATATTCTATATTGGGTGGGCTGAGCCGGCGGCATGTCCGGTACAGACGATTTGCTGCGGCAGGGTCCGCTGATCTAGTGGGGGTTCGTACTCCTCAGTTAATTCGACGGCAGAACTGCTCCCGCGTTGCTGGAGCCTTTGCGAGCTCGGTGCGCATGCAGCATTTCTTGATTAGCACTTGCGTCACAAATGTTACTTCCGCGTTCAACCCTCCTGCGCCGGGGAAGGGGGGGGGCGGTCGCCCCGCAATCCTGCCATATTGGGTCTTTGCACCCTGGCCGAAGCCTCAGGGCCGTGCCTTCGTGTCTCATTGCAACATACGTATCAGTCCGAGGACCTGCTGGCTTTTGCGCGGCGCGAGGACCAGGCTAGCAGATGTCTCGTGACGCCGCTTCAGCCAAGACTCCTATTGGGCAGTCACCTGTCAGAGGCGCGTTATCACTGCAAGTAGACGGGTGCACGGTGCCACTGGGCACTACGCTTACGTATTGCATCCTGGGCGCCAGCGGAGCCGGATCTCAACTGGAGGAAACAAACCGAACAAAGCCAAGCTTCACAAACGAACTCCACTAGATCATGAGCACTACGGCTCGCTAACGTCGTTGCAACCATCCACCGTAACATAACGCAAACCTTTGCAATTGCAGCCGCACCATGCACCCAAGGGTGCAGTTTTTTTTCCTTCTCCTAGGTTGCGGAATTCAGCGCACGGTCACGGCCCCCCCGTTCCGCCATACATAATGCTGATCGGAACGCGGGCATAGCGTCTACCCCACCGCTTTTCGCCAACGCCTCAAACGTCGCCAGTCTCGACAAACAGAGTAGCCGCCCGAGGAACCCTCGGCGCGCGCCAGAGGCTTATCGCAAGATAGCCGCCCAAAATCTGGGCACGGGCCATGCAGTGGTTCTCCACAGTCGGCCCTAATAGGGAACTTTTGCCGCTATCAGGTTCGTGGCCACGATATAGCAGTGAGCCGGCAAATAAGGTCCAGAGCTGACTGCGCAGCTCGCTTCTGCACAGATAAAGCAGGCGACAAGCACCATGAGAGCGCTCTGTAGACTGCTGCTTTGTAGCGCATCCCGAGACCAAAACACCTAGACCTAAACTGCATTCTTCGACGCGAGGGAGCGGAAAAAAGTAAAAAAAAATCTGACATCTGGCAGGGTCGATCGACCCGTCATGTCGCTAAACACAAGCTAATGAAGCTCCGCCGAAAGCCACAAAAGGAAAATACGCTCAACCCCTCTTTACGTCCCCCCCCAGCCCCCAGACTGCCAGGCGCCAGCGCCAGCGGTAAAGACCCTCCCTGCAGAACACCAGAACAGAGGTTATCAGGATCGGCGCGGGGTTCATGCAGCAGGCGCCGCAGCCCAGACGTTCTACACTTGCACCTATATAACCGGAGGGGGTGCGCTCTACCCATCCCGACGACACGGCCGAAGTGCAAATACGGTCGAACAATCATCGACACCGTCACAATACTCGCACACTAGCACCGCCTGTCGCACTATGGCGTGGATACATCACCACGCTCCTCCCAAGGAGCACGACGAAAATGTCCTCGACGACGGCGAGGTCGTCATCGAGCGAATGCACGTCACATCTGCTCTCAGCTCCAAACACATGCGCCCTGTCATCTCGGACCACGTCCCCAACGCCGACGAGGAGGTCCTCGTCGCGCTCGGTTACAAGCAGGAGTTCAAGCGCGAATTTGGCCTGTGGTCCAGTTTCTCGGTATCTTTTGCACTGCTTGGCCTGCTTCCGTCGATCGGATCTACCATGTACTACGGCATGGGCTACGCTGGCACCGCCGGCATGGCGTGGGGCTGGCTCATCGCCATGATCGGCATCCAGTCGGTTGCGTGTTCCATGGCGGAGCTTTGCTCTAGTATGCCTACCTCTGGAGGTCTGTACTACGCTGCGGCGGTCCTCGGCGGCAAAGAATGGGGCCCGCTCTGCGCCTGGATCACTGGCTGGTCCAACTGGATGTGCCAGGTCACGTCGTCGCCCTCGATCGACTACAGTCTGGCATCCATGCTGCTGGCCCTCAAGTCGATGCACGACCCCAACTACACCGCCACGACGTGGCAGGTGTTTCTGCTAACCGTCGCGCTTATGATCGCCCAGTCCATTATCTCGTGCATGCCGACCAAGTTCCTCGCGCGCTTCAACTCGGCCGGCACGCTCCTCAACGGTGTAGCGCTCGTGGTTGCGCTCATCGTCATCCTCGCCGCTAACAACCGCGAGGCGCCACACTTCAACAGCTCGTCCGACGTCTGGGGCACTATCCAGAACCAGACTGACTGGCCGGATGGAATCGCCATTCTCATGTCGTTCATCTCCATCATCTGGACAATGTCCGGCTACGACGCGCCATTCCACCTTGCCGAGGAGTGCTCCAACGCCAACATTGCGTCGCCGCGCGCCATCGTTATGACCTCGTCGTTTGGCGGCATCATGGGCTGGGCGTTCCAGCTTGCGGTCGCCTATACAGTGGTCGACACCACTGCCGTTATTAACGACGACCTCGGGCAGCCCTTTGTCACGTACCTCTCGCAGTGCCTGTCGCCTGCGCTCGTGTACTTCATCACAGCCCTCACTATTGTGTCGGCGTTCTTCATGGGCCAGGCGTCTATGATCGCGGCATCGCGTGTGTGCTACGCCTACTCGCGCGATGGCTGCTTCCCGGCGTCGTTCATCATGGCCAAGGTCAACAAAAAGACCGACACCCCTGTCAACGCCGTGTGGTTCAACACCATCATTGGCTGCCTGCTGCTGCTGCTCATTTTTGCTGGCGATGTGGCCATCGGTGCCATTTTCTCGGTCGGTGCCATCGCCGCTTACATTGCGTTTGCCATCCCCATCGGCATCAAGGTGTTTTACGCAAACAAGAAGTTCCGCCCAGGCCCCTGGAATCTCGGCAGGTACTCGCAGTCCATTGGCATACTCTCATGCGCCTACGTGCTGCTCATGACCCCTATTCTGTGCTTCCCGCAGTACCTCGGCGCCGATAACACGCCCGACGTCATGAACTGGACCGTTGTCGTCTACTTTGGCCCCATGTTCTTCGCCGTATTCTGGTACGCAGTCTACGCGCGCAAGTTCTTCAAGGGACCCAAGGTTAACGTCGAGCACATGATCGAGCCGCTTGAGATTGAGGGCATCGAGACGAGCCCCGCTCAGGCCAGCGCTCCCATCGGCGAGAAGGCTCTTGCTGCTGCATGATTTGTATAGTTTTGTTCTTTGTATTTAATCTGAATGACACATCTGACTGGAGTGCATGTTTTGTATCTGGTATTGGTGTTAAGAGATCCGGTGACGGCCGAGTTCACCGAGCGCACCGAGCGATCTGACACTGGATGGGCTACGATAAAACCGCTGCAGAACCTTGCTATAGCGGTTATTCCATGATTCCGTTCAGAAGCTTCTACATGGCTGCCCATTCAGCGAAAAGAAGCTTTCCCACCCCATTTAGAGTACCGCATATCAGCATGCTCGAGCACCGCTATGCATATGTACAAAATCCGGGTAACCGACCCGGCTGACTGATCCGACACTTTTGCCAACCAGCCACCACAAGCGATCGGAATAACCGCAAGTGCGTGCGGTCCCCCGACACCGCTGCTCCTCGAGCGGTCCACGCTAATGCTGACTCGCCAGAATTAACAAGCCCCCATCAAACGTAGGACACCTTCCCCGTCCCTCTGTCAAAAGTCCGAGTAATCGATCCCTTGCCAAGCCCGGCGAGCTCTGACTCGAGCCCGTCCCGCAGCAGTCCCGCAACCCGGCCCTGGCTCAAGCAGTCCGCAGCCCAGCCCTGCCTCGACAGGGCAGGGCTTCCCCGTGAGGGTGGAGGCCACCCGCCCAGCGACCGAACCGTCGACTTTAGGGCAAGGGGCCGCTCTGCCGAAACGTCCCAAAACGCAAAAAGGCGCTTTCACAAGTGCAGTATAACTCATCCACTCTCCAACTCAGCCCTGCCAGTGGCCTGTGTCTAGCTTTGTCCATTTTCAGTTGGTTACGAGGTAGCACTCGCACAGATTAGAGGCGTGTGGGATCGGGGTTACGCCAACTGAGCAGCAGTCCCGCGCTCGCACAAACCTCGCAGCACCGATTTGTGAAAGCCGTGGCAACTGGGCTTAGCTGCTGAGCCAACACACGCTCTAGCCGACAGCACAACAACGGCCCTTATTTGCGGTTTCTTGCGATCTCGCTCCTGCAAGATAATACTTGGAAGTACAACTTTTTGAAAGCAAAAGACCAGTTGTTGGCCCAACAGCGTTTTCGCGCCCGTCTGTTTGCGGGGTCGGAGTTCCGGAGTCGAAGGAGAATAGAAGAAAAACACACACACACCAGCTTGACGGATTCAAACGACAGAGCACAGCATTGAAGTCACAAAAGGAGGGGCTTAACAGCGACGTGAAGACGACAGCACGGCCCCACTGGCATTGATACAAACAGCAGAGATGACGACAAAACTACGAGTCACAGGTATGTGTTTGCAGTTTGGTTGCGGCAGTCGCGTGGCGTGGTAACGACGAGCGGATACGAATCAACGTTATACCAGATGCTAACGACAGTTATTGCGGCCGATGCGCTGTACAAGCGGGATGTATTTCGTAAGTGCTGAGAAATGTGGCGCCTTGCCAGGGGTTGAGTCTGAGTTTTTTTTTCCTCCCTTTTGTTCAAGGAACCCCACGCTAACAACAGGCCTGCCTGACCCGTTTGCTGTCATTACGGTAGACGGCGGACAGACAAAATCGACGTCTGTTATCCGCAAGACCCTCAACCCCTACTGGAACGAGTCGTTTGATGTGGACGTCACGCCCCGCAGCATACTGGCGATCCAGATCTTCGACCACAAGAAGTTCAAGAAGAAGGACCAGGGATTCTTGGGTGTGATTAACATTCTGATATCCGAGGTGATAGACCTGGCAGAGGGCGGCGACGAGATGCTGACGCGCGACCTACGCAAATCTAATGACAATCTCGTGGTCAACGGCAAACTTATAATCAACCTGTCGACGAACATTGACGCGCCGCTTAACGGCCAAGCCAACGGCAACGCCGCGGTTAATGGAGCCCAGAACGTGCCGGATGTGTCTGGCTTGACGATCAGCGGCAGCGGCAGCCACCATCGCGGCAGCACTGCCGGCTCAATTGGGAGCGGCAGGGGCGGCATCGCAGCGGCCGCGGCCGCGGGTGCCGGTGGAATGGTGGCTCCGGTAGCTGCGACGTCGCCTACTAGCTCGCCATCGCTGGCTCCGCCGCCGGGCGCGCCCCCGGGCCACCGCGCGAGTCCTTCGGCCAGCAGTAACAATCTGCATCCGCATGGGAGCAACACCGGTGCTGGTGCGCCCTCAGGAGGTCCTCCGGGAGGCCCCCCGTCTAGCCCGCCGCCCGGTGCTGCACAGCTGCAGCAGCAGCGCCAGCAGCCGCTGTCGTCATTTGAGGACCAGTTTGGCCGCTTGCCGCCCGGCTGGGAACGACGCACCGACAACTTGGGTCGCACCTACTATGTGGACCACAACACCCGCTCGACAACGTGGGTGCGTCCGAGTGCGAGCGAGAGCGAGCAGCGCATTACGCGCCAAAACACCACAGATCTTGAGCGCCAGCGACACCAGAACCGCACTCTTCCCGAGGACGCGAGCCGGACGGCGTCGCCGCGGCCCGCTGGAAGCGGCGGCACGCCCGAGCGGTCGGCGAGCCCCAGCTCGATGCAGATGATGAATGCGGGTGCCACGACGGCCGGTCTTGGCGAGTTGCCGGCCGGCTGGGAACAGCGGTTCACGCCCGAGGGCCGTCCGTACTTTGTGGACCACAACACGCGCACGACCACATGGGTGGACCCGCGCCGCCAGCAGTACATCCGCATGTACGGCCCCAATGCCAACAACACGACAATCCAGCAGCAGCCGGTGTCGCAGCTGGGACCGCTGCCGAGCGGATGGGAGATGCGTCTTACCAACACGGCGCGCGTCTATTTCGTGGATCACAACACAAAGACCACGACGTGGGACGACCCGCGCTTGCCTTCGAGTCTGGACCAGAACGTGCCGCAGTACAAGCGCGACTTCCGCCGCAAGCTTATTTACTTCCGATCGCAGCCGGCGCTGCGCATTCTGCCAGGCCAGTGCCACATCAAGGTGCGCCGCGACCACATCTTCGAGGACTCGTACCAGGAGATCATGCGCCAGTCGCCGCAGGACCTCAAGAAGCGACTTATGATCAAGTTCGATGGCGAGGAGGGTCTCGACTATGGCGGTGTCTCGCGCGAGTTCTTCTTTTTGCTGTCGCACGAGATGTTCAATCCGTTCTACTGCCTGTTTGAGTACTCGGCGCACGACAACTACACGCTGCAAATTAACCCGCACTCGGGCGTCAATCCCGAGCACCTCAACTACTTCAAGTTCATTGGCCGCGTGCTCGGACTAGCGGTGTTCCATCGCCGCTTCCTCGATGCTTTCTTCATTGGCGCCTTTTACAAGATGATCCTCAACAAGAAGATCGTGCTTGAGGACATGGAGGGTGTGGATGCCGACTTTTACCGCAACCTCGAGTGGACGCTGGACAACGACATCACCGATATCCTAGAGCTGACGTTCTCAGTCGAGGATGACCAGTTTGGCGAGATCGTCACAATTGACCTCAAGCCCGATGGGCGCAATCTCCCTGTCAGCAACGAGAACAAGCTCGAGTACGTCGAGCTCGTGACGCAGTGGAAGATCCAAAAGCGTGTCGAAGAGCAGTTCCAGGCGTTTGTCACGGGCTTCCACGAGCTGATCCCAGAGGAGCTTGTCAACGTCTTTGACGAGCGCGAACTCGAGCTCCTGATTGGCGGTATCGCCGAGATCGACGTCGACGACTGGAAGAAGCACACCGACTATAGAGGATACAGCGAGAGCGACGAGGTAATCCAGTGGTTCTGGAAGGCTGTGCGAAGCTGGGACTCTGAGCAAAAGTCCCGTCTTCTGCAGTTTACGACTGGCACCAGTCGGATTCCCGTCAACGGATTCAAGGACCTGCAGGGCTCGGATGGCCCGCGACGTTTCACCATCGAGCGCGCCGGAGAGGCCCAGCATCTACCCAAGTCGCACACATGTTTCAACCGCGTCGACCTCCCGCCATACAAGGATTACGAGACGCTGGTGAAGAAGCTGAGCATCGCTGTCGAGGAGACTGTCGGCTTTGGCCAGGAGTGACCCCGATGTGGTCCCCGTCTTTTATTTTGTTTTGTGTATTGTTTTTCGTCCCAGTGGCCACTTTTGTCGCTTGCGGTTTTCATAGCATACGTATAAAATGGCATTTATTGTCAGCTCGGTTTGGTTTGGAGTACGTTCCTGGAGGTGGAGGTGGTGGTGGGGGGGGGGGGGGGAAGTGGGGTCCCGGTCCTCTGCAAGAACCGTCGAACTAATCAACTGCGGGGCAGAGCGCACCGATATCAAAACCCCCCGCATCGCAGCGCTCCGATGCAGACGATAAGACACGACCATACCAACAGCCGCAGCGCGGGCCGGGGTACTGAAGACGACAACGTTGCGGGTGGTGTGGCGAAATGCGGCACCCATGCTGGTTGTATCACGCCAATCCTCGTGTGTATATCGAAATGCAAACGTAGTGGCACCTGTTTTGACAATTTCCTTAGTTTCCACAGTCTCAAAGGTCAGCTTGTCGACAGGTGATGATGGTTTGAAACCCGCAAATGGTGTTGAGCCGAGATAAAGCCTGTGAGCCAGCTACGGAATGAATTGTAGCAATACATAATCTTATTAGGATTGTTAGCTTAGATGTATATGGTATATGAATTATTATAGTATTCTGGCATCAAACCATCGCAGCTGGGCTACGAGTTTACCACCAGATACTTTTCCTTGACGAAGCAAGTCAAGACCCTTCGTCAGATTCTCCAATCCGCTGTCTATCTCCTTGGTCGGAATCGGTTTCAGTTTCTTGCTGACCTCCGGCAGTGTAGAATAAAACCTTTCTAGAGCCGCCTTCTCAGCAGCGGAGCCAGAAAATGAAGGACCAAAAGGAGGCATCCACTGAAACTCGGTATTAAACACCTTGTAAGCAAGAATCATCTCGATCTCAACGCCTTCTCGAGTCTTTTTGCCTGTATCCAATAGTGTAATCACTTTGGAGTCTTTGTTATTGCGAACCACGTTGACGCAAAAGTCTGTCGATCCGCCTCCAGAAAAACAGTCCATTGCCCTGTTAATATTCGGATATTTCTTCACAATGTCTTTGACCGCAGTCGGTGAACGGTAGTCAAACACATCATCTGCGCCATACTGCCTCACTAAATCAAAAGAATGCGGAGACGCAGTAGCTACAACCTTGACGCCCGCGAGCTTAGCAAGCTCAATGGCATAAAGGCCAGCAGAGGTTGAACCAGCATATATCAAGATTGGCGAGTCTTGCGCTCCCCCTTTGACACCACCATCGATCCATGGGACACCCAGTCGAGTATTCAAAGCAAGCATAGCAGTGACAGCAGAGACTCCATAAGTAGCCGCTTGCTCGGCACTCAATTCAGGCGGTACCTTCCATACAAGAGCAGCATCGGCCTTGAGGTACTCGGCAAACGTGCCACGGTCAGGATACAATCCACCATGGACCGTACCAGCGACGCGGTCCCCAATTTGCCATTTCCCATTGACATTGGGTCCGATCATGGCAACTGTTCCACTGAAATCACATCCAATGATAGATCCTCGAGGAGAAATCAGGTCAACATGTTTGAAATCGGTTGGATTGAGTGCAACCGCCTGCACCTTGACTAGAATTTCATTATCGGACAAGTCAGGCACGGAAACAGTAGCGACTTTCACTCCTTCGCCTCGAGGTTTGCAGAAAGTATTGTTTCCCAGACGGGCAATATAGGCCCTGTCTCCTACTATCGCCCTCATAGTTTTTGGAACTTGAGACATGATGCTGAACACTAGCGATACCAGTATTCTCTGGCTGAGTATTTATATTTGGAGGTAACTCGGCCGAGGTATTTTTCGAGATCGCCAAGATTGAAATTCGCGCAAGATTTAAATCGAAACTGAATCCCCGGATAGATATTGCTCCGGTGGAATTGGTCCGTCGGTCCATCTTTCATCAGAATTCATCCGCACTTATCCCGCATCTCACTGCATAGCCGTACTAAACTAGTTAATTCGGATCATGTGTACTACATATGGCCCGAGGACCAGCTGGCGTTATCTTGGTACGGAGTACGACTCCCCTCCACATTTCGGATTAACGGACAACGCGAGTAACCTTTCAACCCAACCCTTAACGTTGATCCGATTTTAGCGGGATTTGGAACAAGAGGGTCACGTATTTACAGTGGATATAGCAACCTTCAGACATAAATGGGGTAGATACAAGCCGCGCAATCTCATCTCCAAGAGAACGCCTCTTGAGTTCGACAGCTGGACAACCGAATTGAAGACCTAATCAACGGTCCTTGGCTTCAAATTGCACATTAACTTTCATCTCTTCGAACAATGCCGTATCTGAAGCTCCGTGACGGAGCTGAGCTCTTCTACAAGGATTGGGGCAACCGCAACGGCCCTATTGTCACCTTTTCCCATGGTTGGCCATTGAGTTCCGACAATTGGGAGAATCAAATGGTTTTTTTGGGGGACAATGGATATCGGGTCATTGCACATGATCGCCGTGGACATGGGCGCTCTACTCAGACCTGGGATGGAAACAACATGGATACCTTCGTTGACGACCTCAAGGAGCTTTTCGAACATCTTGATATTAAAGATGCTGTGATGGTTGGACATTCCCACGGTGGAGGTGAAGTCACACATTTCCTCGGAAAGCACGGCACCAGTCGAGTGAAGAAGGCAGTTCTCGTAGGTGCTGTGCCGCCGTTATTGATTAAGACCGAGGCTAATCCAGATGGGCTAGACAAGTCTGTTTTTGACTCTTTCAGGGAGTCTATGCACAAGGATCGGGCTCAGTTCTTCTTGGATGTTCCGAGTGGTCCATTCTTTGGATTCAACCGGGACAAGTCCTCGAAAAGTGAAGGGCAGATTCGAAGCTGGTGGCAGCAGGGCATGAATACCAGCTTCAAAACAGCCTACGATTGTGTTAAGGACTTTTCAGAAACTGATTTTACGGAAGATCTGAAGAAGATTAATATCCCTGTTTTGGTGCTTCACGGCGATGATGACCAGGTGGTCCCATTCAAGATTTCTGGGGAGAAGTCGGCAAAGCTCTTGCCTCAAGGCAAACTTAAGGTGTATCCGGGAGGATCGCACGCTATTCACAACATCAACACTGACGAGGTAAACAAAGATCTGTTGGATTTCATCAAATCCTAAATGTGAGAAGTTATGTTTGTTAATGCTGCTCAATTGGGCTCGTCGAATCTTCGGAGTAAGACTTGTATTTGATGGCACTATTCCATTGCGCAAGTATAACCCAGTTAGAACTGTAACCGAGTAGTCATCAGATATAAATCCAAGACTAATGGTAAGACATTATAAAACATGTATAATTATTAGAAGAGTAAACTACGGTGGGGTTGGCTTATCAGGCCCGGGCCTGTCATCCGAATTAGGCAACGACCCTGGTCGGAGTTCAAAGTGCACGGCTGTTCCGGCTGCGCGATTAGCCGCGGAGTCCGGTGCTAATCGCGGCTATCTCGTAGCTTAAATATCTGTGCTGTACGTGAGATAGTGCATATACAAGGGGAGAGGCTTGACTGGTAGCTGTCCAAGCCGCTCATGACTGCCACGGAGAGAACACCGCTGGTGGGCGCGCCCAGCCAGCAGCAGTTGACGGGATTGCGATTTTACGTTGTGTGCTTTTCGCTCTACTTCGGTGTGTTCCTGGCCGCACTTGATGGAACCGTCGTGACTGCTCTACTGAGTCACATCGCCTCGGACCTCCATGAGCTGGGCCGCATCTCATGGATTGCGTCGGCGTACCTGGCGTCGTCAACGGCTGTCCAGCCGCTGTACGGCAAACTGTCTGATATTTTTGGCCGCAAGAACGTGCTGCTATTCTGCAACGTCACTTTTGGCTTCGGGTGCCTGCTGTGCGGCATTGCCGATGATCTGTGGACGCTCGTGCTCGGTCGCGTCATCAGCGGCATTGGCGGCGGCGGTCTCACGATCCTGTCAACTATTGCCATCAGCGACATTGTGCCGCTCCGTAAGCGGGGCGTGTTCCAGGGCATTGGCAATATCGCGTTTGGCTCCGGCGCTGGCGTTGGCGGTATTTTCGGCGGCTTCGTGTCCGGCGTCCTGGGCTGGCGAGCGGCCTTTTGGATGCAGGTCCCCACCATCATCGTGTCAGCGGCCCTCGTGCACTTGTTCGCGCCGGCCACCAAGGTCACGGACGAGCTCGTGCCCGCACAGGAGGCTGACACCATAGAGGGCGAGATCGAGCACGCGCACCCCGAGGTGCACTACGTCAAGAAGAACTCGTTTGCCCGCGTCGACGTCTGGGGCTCGCTTACGCTTGTGTCGTTCCTGGTTTTCGCCATGCTCGCTATCTCCAACGGCGGTCGCGTCCTGCCGTGGACGCACTGGCTCGTGGTCGGCTCGTTCGCAACCTCTGCCGCCTTCTTTGGCGGGTTCATCTACGTCGAGCTCTACGTTGCTCGCGAGCCCGTCATTCCGCTCCAGCTGTTCGCCCACCGTACGATCCTTGCGTCGTCCCTTACAAACCTGTTCATGACCATGACCGTGTACGCGACGCTCTTCTTTGTGCCCGTGTACCTGTCGTCGGTGTTCGCCATGACCCCGCAACAGGTCGGCTACAGACTTACCTTCAACTTCCTGGGAGTCGCGATAGGCTCCTTCGGCTCCGGCCTGTACATGCGCAAGACCGGCCGCTACTACTGGCTCGGCGTTGTGACACCGGCGCTCTACGTGGTGGGCATCCTCATGATCTGCGCACTGCCGAGCCACCCGGAAACATGGTGGCAGTTTCTGTCACTGTTCCTCACTGGTTCGGGCTACGCGGCGATGCTCACCGTCACACTCATCGCTCTCATCTCGGCGGTGCCGCATACGTTCCAAGCAGTCACGACCTCAATCCAGTATGCGTTCCGCGGCGTGGGATCGACGCTCGGTGTCGCGCTCGCGTCATCGCTCTTTTCCAACATGCTGTCCAAGCGCCTCGCCGAGAACGTCCACGGGCCCCACGCCAGAAAGTACATCAAAATGGTTCTCGACTCGGTCGATGCCATCCGCGATGTCCCGCTCAAGTACCAGCCGGCCATCATCCGGTCGTACCAGAGCGCTCTCCAGTCGGTATTTCTGTGGTGCCTGGGCCTTGCGGCCATCGGAGTCGTCACAGCGGCCTGCACCGGCGAGCACCCACTCCACAGCAAGCTCGACCGTGCCACAGACGATGACGAGGAGTAATGTATGATCAAGATAGACAATTTTTTGAATGTGATGCTATGCATGTTATGGTTGGTCGCGGGTTGCAGTCGCTACTGGCTAATACTAGCCTATATGGTTTTAGAGGAAAATCAGATGCACTATTGTTTCGGATGTTCCCCGGAATCGAACCAAACTGTAGGGTCCCTTGTAAAAGAACAAGCGTCCAGCGTTATCTGTGGGGGGGGGGGGGGTGGAACGAAATAGGAATCATCGCCTAAGAGTATTCCGTCACGGACCAGAGCCAGCGGGACCAGAACGAAAAAGGAATTTATGATCTAGAGACTAGGGCACGGCCAGAGCCAGGAAATCGTCTATTTATCTACTATGGGCGTTTAGGGATCTAGGAGTTACAAGAGATCTAGGTCATGGTGACAAGCTCCTCGGCTGAGGTGGGATGGATGGCAACGACATTGTCAAAATCGGCTTTCGTGGCGCCCATCTTGATGGCGGCGCCAAAGCCCTGCAGGATCTCAGCCGAGGCGTCGCCGACCATGTGGAGGCCAACGACCTTCTCCTCGGGACCGGCGCACACAATCTTGTAAATAGTGGGCTCCTTCTCATCCTGCTCGAGCGGCGCGTAGTACATGCCAATGAAGCGCGACTGGTACACCTTGATGTTGTCGTCGCCGTACTTCTTGCGCGCATCGGGCTCGCTAAGGCCAATGGACCCGGCCTCGGGATGCGAGAAGATCGCAGAGGGGATGTTCTCGTACACGAGCTTGTCATTCTTGAACTTTTCCGGGCCAAATACGCGGTTGGCGAGGCGGCGGCCGGCCGCAATGGCGACGGGCGTCAGCTCAAAGTCATTGGTCGCCAGGTCGCCAACAGAGTAGATACCCGGGACGTTGGTGTTCTGGTACTCGTCAGTGATGATCTGACCCTGGTCGTCAAGCGCGACGCCCGTGACGCCAATGTTGAGCGCTTCAGACAGCGGGGCGCGGCCAATGGTCCACACAAGGGTGTCAACGTCGACAGACGCGGGGCTGGCGGTGTTCTTATCAGTGTAGTGGAGGCGAAGGCGGCCGTCGGACAACTTCTCGACGCCCTTGTCGGTCCACTTGAAGCCCTTGTGCACGTCGATGCCATGCTTGCCATAAAGCTCGGTGATCGTCTCGCCAATGACGGGGTCAAACGAGCGGAGGACCGAATCATGACGGATAAAGAGGCGCGTATCCGAGCCGAGGCCGTTGAACATACCGGCCAGCTCGACAGCAATGTAGCCGGCGCCCACCACGGCTACCGATTTGGGCTGCTGCTCGAGCTCAAAGAAGCCGTCCGACGTGATGCCGTGCTCGGCGCCCTTGACGTCAGTGGGGATCTTGGGCTCGCCGCCAGTGGCAATGAGCACGTGATCGGCCGTGAACGTCTTGGTGCCGCCCTCGCGGAGAGCTACCTCGACGGTCTTGGGGCCCGTGAACTTGGCCCAGCCAAAGATAACATCTACACCCTCCTTTTCGAGATTGCGCTGGTAGATGCCGTTAAGGCGCTTGACGTAGGCGTCACGCTTGGTCTTGAACGCGGGCCAGTCGAACGCAACGTTTTTCGGGACGTCAAAGCAGTAGCCACGGGCCTGCTTGAGCTTGTTAGCCAGGTCGGCGGCCGACCACATCACCTTCTTGGGCACGCAGCCGACGTTGACGCACGTTCCACCGAGCTCTTTGCCCTCAATGAGGACGGTCTTGGCGCCGTACTTGGACGCCCGGCGCGCAGTGGCGACACCGCCAGAGCCGCCTCCGATGACAAGGAAGGTGTAATGCGAGGACTCCTTTGTAGTTGGCGCCATGGTTGAAGCAAACTGTCTGCCGAGGTTGCCGATTCTCGCGTACGTAGTCAGAGGCGATCTCGCTAGCATACGCTGTGGGTGGTTTGTGAGGGAGCTCGGGCTCGTGTGCGAGAGCTGCCCTTTTTTAAAGTGTGGGGGTGCGTTTTGACAACTGACAAAGGAAGGAGGGCGCCCAGGCTGCTTTGTAAAGATGCAGATCGCTGGTACGGCGGGACAGGGCGAAATACCATGAGTTAGTCAGCCCGAGGCCGTGCATCTTGTGTGCATTCCTCGTGCATTATGCATTGGGTCGCGGGAATGTGAGGTCGAGTCGAACCAAGTGAATGTGGACAGGAACATCCACAATGAGCGACGACGTGGAGATGAAAGACGTCGATCAGGCGGCCGCGGAGGGATCTCCGGCTGGCCAGCCTGCTACAGAGACGGTGGAGCCTGCTGCTGAGGCTGGCGAGCAGGCCGGACCAGACGCTGAAGCGGGCGAACAGGCTGAACAAACTAAACAGACTGAACAGACTGAGAGCCAGGACGATCAAACGGGCGAGCAGACGGCGCAGACTGAGTCAGTGGCACAAACAGCTGGACAGGCATCTGAGCCAGCAGCCGACATCACGGCGCCGTGTGAACAGGGTCCGGCCACAGAACAAACGTCCGAGCCCGCCGCTGCAACCCAGGGCGAGCCCGAATCAGACGAGTCGAAACCCCAAGAATCCGGCGCAAAGCCGCAAGATGGCCTGCTGGACGGGCCCGACCTGGCAGATGTCGACAAGGAGATCGCGACGGACGCCAACGACCAAAGCGCGGCTGTCGACGGCGACGACGCGCCGGCCGCGCCGCCAGGACCTGTGCCGCCCCGCCCGACGCGCAAGGAGCGCAGTCTCAAAGAATTTCTCAACTCGATGGACGAGTATGCGCCCATTATTCCCGAGGCCGTCACGGACTACTACTTGGCCAAGGCAGGCTTTGAGACGAGCGACGGGCGCATTAAGAAGCTGCTGGCGCTCGCGACCCAGAAGTTTGTGTCCGACATCGCTGCTGACGCGTACCAGTACTCTCGGATCAGGTCCTCGAGCTCGCTGAGCAGCTCATCTAACCCCCATGCGCGTGCGCGCGCTCTCGCTGCCGGCGCGCCGCTCCAGCCCGGCTCGAGCGCTGCCGCCAACCAGGGCAAGATTGTTCTTACGACCGAAGACCTCAGCAACGCCCTCGTTGAGTATGGTCTCAACATCCGCCGTCCGGACTTTTACCGATAATGAAACCCGCCTCTTGTATAGCGGTACGCTTAATGTATTGATAATGAGCACTCAGCGGAGCAAATGCCTGGCTCGATTTCCTGGGAGCGGTGCCCCCAGACCCCCGTAGCAGCCGCTGCGCGGTTGGAAGCTAGCTGGCTAACTATTCCATTTGCCGACTCTGTCAAGCCCCGAGATCAGCCGCGAAGCGGCTGCTACGGTGGTCTGGGGACAACGCCCCAGGAAAATCTGGCCAGACACGGTAAACAGGAGATGCAATCGTTAATCTTCTAAGCAATGAATCACGGAACGTAGATGCGGGAAAAGGACGTGATGGGCCGGCGGCAGCACACGCAGCCCTTAAACCGCTTGCTGGCCAGCGTGGAGCGGCAGTCGTTGCAGAGGGCAAAGCAGCGGCACGGCCACAGAATGACCTCGCGCGGGCTCGCATGGCACACGACGCACACGGTCTCGGGGACAGCCTCGGCGTCGGCCGAGACGGGACGGCGGCGTAACTGAGAAATCACGGCCGCCACATCGCGCGCGTCCTCAGGCTGCTGGCCCCGGAACTGCGCGCGCGTGAGCGGGCCGGGCTCCTGGCGGCGCAGGTGGCACGCGAGGATGGCATTCTCAGCCGCTTCCTCGCTTGTAGCTGGCGCCACGAGCGACATGAGATCATCGGGCGTCGAGTGCCACAGCTCGTTGAAGTCGTCGAGCCGAGACGGCCGGCGGCTGGCGGCGCTGGTCGCGGCGGCGGATCCAGGACGGCGTTGGCGGGCAACAGACTCCACGTACGAGTCGACGGCGTCGCCGCTGTCCGAGAGCGCGTCCTCGCCGTCGGTGCTGTAGTCGCTGTCATACTCGTAGCCATCGTACGGGCTGCTATCGGCATCGCTACTAGCTGGGGGTTCCCAGTCAGGAGAGTCGTCGACAGCTGGCAGAACGCTGCCCTGGAGGAGCCGCTCGTAGCCGTGTCCGTCAGGGTCGTCATCGAGCTCGTGGTACAGCGCGTGGTTGACCGCGGCGACCTGCAGCTGCTCAATGGGACCGTGGGCGAACCCAGCAGTGGTGCCGGACTGGCCAGGCTGCTGACCCCCAGGCTGGTTGTTTCGACCTAGGGCCCGCGAAAGCCGCGAAACAACAGGCATGACCAGAACCGCAGCAAGACGGCCCGCCATGCGGCCGGCGGCAACTGGCCGCCGGTACACGAGACGGCCGCCATGATCCATGGTCGACGGTGGCGGCTCCTGGCGGCGGGCGCCGTCGGTCGGCACCGCCTCAACCTCGTGCGCGTACGGGTTTGGAGCCGGCTGCGGGCTGCTGGCACTCTTTACACGGCGTGCGACGGCCCGGGCCGCTTCCGCCTCGACCCACGTGTTCTGGGGCATGCGGAACTCGGGCGCCTCGGCGCACGCCGTCGCGCTCGCGGCGGACGTGAGCGCCACGTCACCAAACTTCATGAGCGCCGTGTAGAAATCGTCGCTCGTATCGATATCGACGCCGAACCACGTGTTCTCGACCTGCCGCGGGCCGCCCGCCACAAGGCACGCAAACCCGTATATGACAAGACACGCGGCCACGATCGCGAGCGTAATGAGCTGCGGCAGGTACCCGACGTAGCACACAAATGGAAACTCGCGGGCGCCGCTGCCGCGCACCAATGTCCACCCAAAGTACTGCAGAAACGCTAGGCCAAACACGCTTGACGGGATCAACCGGTACTTGTGGGCGCCCAGCAGGCCCTGCACGTGCAGTGCAATGTGCGAGCACGCCGACAGGGCGCACAGCACCAGGACGCCCGTCGTAGTCCCGCGGGCCGCCTGCGCGCGCTGCAGAGTGACGCTGTACTCAAACAGCGTCATGCCCGTCTCGGTGTAGGGCCGGCGGTGCTCGAGCGCGCTGCAGAGCGTCTCGACAAAGTAGCCCAGGCACACGGCCTTGTAGAACTCCCAGTACAGGGACCCATCGTCCGCCGAGGTCCCCGGGCCCCTGCCGCCGAACGCCCGGGCCATGGGCAGCTCCGTCAGCAACGAGGGGATCCAGCGCCCGACCCCGTCGGGGTCCATGGCCTTGAGTGCTCGCGCAATTGGCAGCAGTACCGCGACGAGCCTGCTCACAGCAATGGCGCGGATCACAACCAGCAGCAGACGCGGGATCCGCGCTGCCTGCCTCGTCGTGGCAAACACCATCGTTCGGTTGAGCAGCACCGCCATGGCGACGCACACCAGCGTGTACGGCGTCACGACATTGTACACGACGCTGTCGATGGACGAAGTGGCGGCGTCGAACTTGGACGAGGCGGCGCGTGCGCGCGCCCGCGGTGCTGCAGCCACCATTGTCGCCGCGACTATGCTTGTGGGAGCGTCGTGCGCTGGCACCGTGTCCGTCGGGCGGCCCCAAATGCCGGCCCCGACCGTCTTGGCGGTGTTTTCAGAAACAGACGTGACGGCTTGGCTCCGCGTAGAGTCTGCCGGCAGGTAGTCCGTTACCCATGCGTCGACTAGCTGGTGGACAAACTGCAGCGGGTCCATATGTGGATACAGTTGGTTTTCCGTGTATACTGCAGTGCTAGATGTGCACGGTCCCTAAAAAAACCGGTCGCGTATCGCACTGCACCTCGAGCGCGCCTTCCAGCTTCCACTAAGGCCGTGGCGTGAAGAGGGCCAAAACGCTAGTCAGAGCGCCTGTCTGTGGAATACAACCAGGTTGCGTCGGCTCTGTCCAACGGTGGGGGGCCGCATTATCTCCGGAGTTCCGTTGCTTGGGAGCGCCTCGTACTCCCAACCCTAAGCGAACAGCAGCTGCCTCTAGCACTGCTTGTATTAGTGGGGCGCCAGCTGGCTCTTATATTTTCAATTTAACTGGGGCCGCTGCCCCAGGACCCCGGTAGCAACTGCTTCGCAGTTGGTAGGCGGCGGGCGGCGTAACGGGGACTGCAGCGGGGGCTCAGCCGCGAAGCGGCTGCTACGGGGGTCCGGGGACAGCGCCCCTGGAAACGCGATATCGTGGTCTAATCGACACATTGCCCAATGCTTTTCCGTTTCCTGGGGGGGGGGGGGGCTGCCCCCAGACCCTCCCGTAGAAACTGCTTCGCAGTCGAAGGGCGGTGGGGGCGTAGCGGGAACTATAGGTCAGCCGCGAAGCGGCTGCTACGGGGGTCTGGGGGCAGCGCCCCCAGGAGCCGCGAAAAGCAGAGCCAGGCAACTACAGAGAAACTCACAAATGCATCAATTAGGTCATGACATGTCTAGGGCAACACACAAGGCGGCACGGGCCCTACTCCGAGGCAGCGGGCTGCTTGAGATCAAAGCCCCACGCCTCCTCGCCGGGCCGCGTCTCGTAGTACTTGTCGAGCGACACGCCGTGGAACTCGTGGTGGACCAGGTTGAACCACGGGATCAGCGCAATAGCGTTGTGAGCGTTGGTAGAGTTGCGGGCCGCGACCTTGCGCAGCCACTCGGGCAGCTCGCTCTTGTCGACGCCGTACGGCGACTTGCCCTGAGCGAGCAGCGCCTTGACCTCGTAGCGGTCCTTGCGCACCTCGCGCGCGTTCTCAAGCCCGCCCTGGAACCGCTGCACACCGACCGCGTAGCGGTCGAGAAAGCCGGCCGTCAGACCCAGCGTCGCGCCGAGACGCATGTACCGTGGCGACACGTGGAAGCTGCGGCCGCGGCTCGAAAAGTAGAACGCCGCGGACAGAAACGCCGGCCCGCTCGCGGTGAAGAGGCCGATCTTGACCAGGTCGCTCGCCCGCATGTAGCGAACGACCTTGGTGAAGTACGGGTCGATGTCGATGACCTCGTACTCCGTGTTGGGCAGCACGACGTTTTTCGGGGTCGTCGCCATTGCGTCTTGTGGGGGTGCCGTTGAGCCGGTGGGTCTTGGAGCTCGAGGTCTGCTGAGTGCTGGTGCAGTTCGGTTTGGATTTTTGCATTCGTTCATTGGCCGCGGGTGGGTACAGCTTAGTCATGTATTACAAATAATATATGGTTACTATCGGTTAGTTATGGCGGTGACGGGACGCCTGGCGAGCTGGGCCAGCGCCAGGCCGCTCTAAACGCCGGCAGTAGCTGTGCCCCCGCGCTGAAGCTGGCGACATCACCCAGGGCCAGCGTTTGGTACAGGTTTCACTATCCACTGACTCTTCCATCGACGCTACTGTCCCCCGAGTTTCTGCATTCTCGAACCACATTTCTGCGACCACCCTTCTGGCCCAAAGTCCGATTCCCCCTCCCCAGCCCCCGTCACATAATACAGCAGTGCAGCGTGAATTTATTACACATATACAGTCGTACCAGGATTATGGGAGATTTTTAACGCGAGGTGGCCTGGACCTTGGAGGCAGCACCCTTGGCACCCTGCTTCGAAACAACGTTCTGGCGGGCCTGCGGGTTCTTGGCCTTCTCGGCGCGCTTCTTCGACTCCTGCTCCTTCTTCTTCTCCTTGGCGTTCTTGATAGCCTGGGCACGAGCAGCCTGGCGGGTCTCGGGGCGGACCGAGCGCTTCTCCTTGATCACCTCAAGCGAGGCACCAACAATGGCACGCTGGTGCTTGACGGCGCGGCGGCTGCGCTTCTTGGCGACCTCCTCGGCAACGCCCTTGCGGTGCTGGCGACGGTAGAGGACAGTCCACGAGATGCGGCGCGGGTTCTTGCGCTGCTTGAACAGCGACTCCGACTTGGACGACTGGAATCGGAAGATCTTCGAGTCACCACGGACGAAGAGGCGGCCCTGTTGTTAAAATTTTGTTCCAAAATGATGGCGCGTCGGGTCGCTCGATGTGGAGGTGGCCGCCTTAGGGGTGTATGACAAATCAAACTGGCTAAATAGCTCTGTACAGACAGCCGCTTTCGAATGTGTCAAAGCACCTCCTAGGCTCATCCTCCAGATTCAGTCCTGACCTCAGACCTTTGAACAACACGCTTTTTCAACGTGTCATGGCCCTCGCCCGCCAGTTGACAACGCCACACCCCGCGCTTCGCGCCGCCCGTATATCACACAAAGAACCGTTTTGTAAAACATACCCGACCGGGGTAGATCTTGCTGCCAGAAAAGGGGTCGATTTCAATCTTCATTGCTGAGGTGTCGAACGGTTAGCAGTCGAAGAACGAGTCGCGGCGGCCCTTGGCTCCAGGTTGGGAGTTGCCCGTGAGTGCGCCTGGTGCTGAGTCTGTTTCCTAAAACGGCAACCTGTCGAAAGTTGCGTGACTGCGTTTTCTGCCCAAGACGGTAAACACCCACTCAGGATAGCTGGGATAGGGTACTACCTGCCAGCCGCGCCGCGACTCACAAATATCTCGCATCGCCCATTCTTGGTTTGGTTTTCACCCACTACCGCTTTACTTTTATTTCAGTACCGGAGTGCTAAAGCAGCGCAGAGATGGTCAGTATTTCCCCGATGATATTTTGTTTGCATGCTGTTGGTTTTATTTCGGTGCTCGGTTGAATCTGCCAACCGAATCGAAAATGAAAAAAATCATACAGAAGCACTTCGTAGACTCGAGCCTTGTGTCTAGACGCCAGTCTGTCGGGCAACTGTGGCGACTATACAGCTATGGAGTTGGCACTTTGTCTGCTGCTGATTACTGTACTATGGCGAGTGCCACTGTCTGCCACTGGCTGCCACGTCTCCGGCCATGCTTCTATACTACAAGCAAACTTGATCCCACAAGTACATAGCTAACTCCAGGCCCCCAAAGGAAAGAAGAACCAGGAGACTATTAACTCCAAGCTTGCGCTTGTCATCAAGTCGGGCAAGTACACTCTTGGCTACAAGAGCACCCTCAAGGCTATCCGCCAGGGCAAGGCCAAGCTTGTGATCCTCGCCGGCAACACCCCGCCCCTTCGCAAGTCTGAGCTTGAGTACTACGCCATGCTCTCGAAGACCACTGTCTACCACTTCCAGGGCGGCAACAACGAGCTTGGTACCGCCTGCGGTAAGCTCTTCCGTGTCGGTGTCCTCACCGTCCTTGACGCTGGTGACTCGGACATCCTCACCACGCTCCAGGCCTAAAAAGTTCTTCATGTACAGTAATGATAGTGCGTCATGAATTTTTATTGTAGTTTTGGTACGGGCCTACCGCCATGTATGCTGTCTGGTTGTAATGTCTTGCCGAACAGCACACGACCAGTATTGACAGCTTATGGCGGACGCAACTAATGCTGGCAGCCTACGGTTAGTCACAGTGTTGGACAATGACCACAGCCGTCGCAAATGGTCGACCCACGAATTTTGCCTTCTTTACATCTGGTTTATGTCGGACCCCTGGATGCATGCTGGCAAAGATGCACGGAACGAACAAGCAGCCTAAAACGATCATACCGACGATGCTGCCGTCGTCGATGCTTGTTTGGCTCGGTGCGCATTATACTGTTCGACGTTTACGAAGCCGAATACAATCCACTACGCGGCTTGTTTCAAGTGGTCGGCGTGAAACACGCGGGTGTCGGGCTGCCAGGGCGCTGCCTGCCAGTCCTGAATCGGTAAAATGCATATACATAATTGTAGAGAGCCGTTTTTACGGGTCGGAGGGCAGTGGACCCGCCAACTGGCGATTTTGTCGACCAATGCGCTGTTGAACAGGGACCAGCTTTGTGAAACATTGCAAAACGTGTTAGACGTGGTCCTACGACACGCAGCTACGGGCCCTAGGCACGCACACACACACACACACACACACACACACGCGCGCGCGCCCCTGCAACCGCCGCACGGCTGCTGCATCCATTTCAGGAGTACCCACCCGTTTTCGGGAGGGGCGCTTTTGGGCCCCACGGCTCATTTAAAATGAGGCTGCAGCCGCAGCAGACGCTATTTGTTGAGACTGGCGAATAACCACGACAAACCACAACGACGACGCGGCCACTGGGCACTGGCGACACCTGGTGCGATCTGTAGACAGAAAAAAAAACCGCTTCTGCCAGTCGGGAGCTGAAGACGGCCACCGAGGAGTAAAAAAAGGGGCGGCGACACGTCAGAGCCAGGCCACTTCACGCGGTGAGGAAGACTAGGTTGTGACGAGGATTCTACTATACGCTCAAGACGAGTAGCCCAAAGAGTACGTGGGATTTTCATGGCTAGATAACGCGTTCAAGACACCCGCTTTTTTTTTAGTGAACACGAAAACTAACGACACAGATATTACTGTACTATAGGGGCCAAAAAACCGCAAAATGTCACGCGGCGAGAGCAGAAAAATCTCGTTTAATGTGAGCGACCACTACCAGATCGTCGAGGTCGTTGGCGAGGGGGCGTACGGCATTGTGTGCAGCGCATTGCACAAGCCGAGCCAACGCAAGGTAGCCATCAAGAAGATCACGCCGTTTGATCGCTCAATGTTTTGCCTGCGGACACTACGCGAAATCAAGCTGCTCCGGCATTTCAACCACGAGAACATTATCTCCATCTGGGACATCCAAAAGCCCGTCTCATACGAGAGCTTCAACGAAGTGTACCTGATCCAAGAGCTCATGGAGACGGATATGCACCGCGTCATTCGCACGCAGACGCTGTCAGACGACCACTGCCAGTACTTTATCTACCAGACGCTGCGGGCACTCAAAGCTATGCACTCTGCCAACGTCCTGCATCGCGACCTCAAGCCGTCGAACCTGCTGCTCAACGCCAACTGCGACCTCAAGGTCTGCGACTTCGGTCTGGCGCGCTCGGCTGCTTCGCGCGACGACAACTTTGGGTTCATGACAGAGTATGTGGCCACGCGCTGGTACCGTGCGCCCGAGATCATGCTCACGTTTCAGGAGTATACAAAGGCCATTGACGTATGGAGCGTCGGCTGCATTCTGGCCGAGATGCTCTCGGGACGGCCCTTGTTTCCGGGCAAGGACTACCACCATCAGCTGACGCTGATCCTCGATGTCCTCGGCGCGCCAACGATGGAGGATTACTACGCTGTCAAGAGCCGCCGGGCGCGCGAGTATATCCGCTCGCTGCCATTTAAAAAGAAGACACCGATGCGGACGCTCTTCCCGAACGCCAATGTGCTGGCGGTGGATCTCCTCGAGAAGATGCTTACCTTCAACCCCGCCAAGCGCATCACGGTGGAAGAGGCGCTCGAGCACCCATACCTGGCGCCGTACCACGATCCAGATGACGAGCCGACTGCAACGCCCATTCCGGAAGAATTTTTTAACTTTGATCGCCACAAGGAGGAGCTCTCTACTGAGGAACTCAAGCGCCTCATTTACGAGGAGATCATGAAGCCGGTCAATGAGCACGGCGTCGTGGACCAATAGCCTACAACACGATTGAACAACTGCTCTCAGCGTGCGACCGCGAACAATGCACCGTCGCTGCGCGACATAGGAGCGAAAACCACATTGGCATACAACAATGAATAGCATTGCAAGCTTGCGCTGTAGACATCAATACCACCAAGTACTACCTGCGATTAAGTGGCCGCAATCGACCCCGGTCCATGACTCTTATGCGCCGGCGACATTGCGTGCCCACGTCCCTACTGAGCTGCCTACGCTTTCGTATGCATCACAGGTGGATAAAAATGCGGTCCGAGCGGATGATGCTCTGAACTGCTGCTCCTGTTTGGGAAGATTTGCGAAAATCCTGTAGATCAGAAAAAGAAATATAAGGAGAAACAAGGTTCAAACTTTGAGCAGCAGCAACATTCAAACGTTGTAATGCGTGCCAATAATGAGTTTTGTCCTGCGCTAGTGCGGCTCAGGCCATGTTGATGGACAAACGTTGCGCTTTGCGGAGGCGTTGGCTGTCGGCCATTTGTTGGAGATATGGGGGGACAGCACTTCAAGCTCTAATATCGGTGGCTCTCAAGCTAATGCCTACAGGTGGACATCCCAGTTCCGTTGCGGCATGGAAATACACGAAAAACGTCTGACTAGCTATATGACTGGACATGGCCATAAAGCGGTTGCACGATACTGAGAGTGAATTCGAGAGCTGTCTTCGATTGCTGGTAATCAGACGCGAAACTGCCAGAATAAACGTGTGACCGCTCGACGCGTAACTCCAGCCCAGTCCATGCAGACTCACTTCCGGCAAGGCCCTATATATGATCGCCGGACTCACGACGCACAACCGGAAATAATCAGCCCGAACCTTGGGCTTTGAAAGGCGCGCCGCAGCAAAGATTGCGACAGTGATTGCAAGCCATTTCTCCATCCTAGAGACGAGCAAATGCTGCTCTAGAACCTGAAACAGCGATGGTCTAAGCAAAACTCCGCACCCATGTATTTGTTTCGTATGCGCCTGAGAATGTTACGAGTGCTCGCCATAGTAACTCGGCCTTATAGACAGGAGCACACCTGAACACGGCGAGCACCTAGCCTAGTGAAGGCATAGATGGACGGAAAACTCTGGACCAGAAGTTACACAGCGACTGAGCAATCGGCAGCGGCGACAAAGCGAGGCCGGCTACATCCCAAACTAAGGCTGGATAAAAACAGGGCGACACGCGCTATCTACTCAGATTGCTCGGTCCCCAGCCCGGCTCGACGTCACCGCACAGCTTGCTGGAAGAAATTAGATTCGTCGGTAAAGCATGGGCGAACCTTGCTAATCGTTTGCAATATTAATATGTATGCGGCGGATCGTTGCAATCTTCTATTGGTACATCGTTTGCCATTGTGGAAGCCTCGCTTACTATGGCTACTGCGCCCGTTGGCCGCCTGACACAGAGCTGCAACTCGCCGCAATAGGGACTCAACCCGGCGCACAAGCGATTTTTGGGAAGTCATTATACCATCGCGATCAGCGCGTCGGCTATGTGACGGCGCCAACCCGGACGAGAGGAGATTCCGATTAGTGGCGCGATGCGATATCGCGCACCGATGGCGCCAGCCCCTCCCCTCACTGCTGCAGATGCACGAAATCCGAACAGCATCCGGGGGGCGTTTATGCAGACTGCGGGCTAGAAGCGCCAAGACCTATTGTCTCATATAGCCGCCAAATGGAGGCTGTGGAACTGGCGTTTTGGTTAGCGCTATTCCTATCGTGGGACTTGGAGTGCTGCGGCGTGCCCGGCGCAGGTGCTCGCAGACATGGCGGTACCTCGCATTCGCTGCTGGAGACCGCGCTATTGTGTTTGGAGACCGCACGAAAAAGGGATCCTGTGGCTGAATTGGGCCATCGCAGCATCATTCCTCCCCGGGTGACCAGCCACGAGTATCGCGGCCCCCGGCTGATTGTTTCGTGCTAGGAAGAGGCACTACTTCTGCTGTACAATCAGACAGTGACGGGTCTAGAGGCTTCTAAGGAGCGAGCCAGCCTACAGTGAGATTACGACACCTAGACCGTCTAGTTACTTTTGCGAGAAGACGGCCCGTCGAATTCAGTTGTCGACATCTGCAATACAGCTGCACCCCCGTGCCGCTCAGGCCATGGAGGCGCTATCCTGCAGATGAGGGCAGCTCGTATCGGAAGCAACAGGCCGAGCATCAGATTCCGAACTAACGCACCCGCTCCAGGTGACAGACCCTACAGGGACCAGGGACGGATGCACTATCGCGATGCGTCGTGCCTCTGCAAGAAGCATAAATGCAGAGTGCGGTGCGGCGCATGCAAGTGTCGAAAGATCGTCAGATCTACAGTGGCAGCGCCCCGACTAGACGCCTTGATACCGCTGCTGGCTGCCTCTTCGAGCAGGGATGGCGCCGGCGGCTTCTGCAAGCCGTCGGTTTGCTTTTGCGGGCACTACTGTGAGCGAGATTGCGTGGCTGTGGTTGTGCAGCGTGAGGGCCGTCGCTAGAGTAGGCGGCAGCGGTGACCTTCAAAGCACGCCTGGAGTTCGTTTCTTGCGTATTGTCAGTAATGCGTTCAGCTGAGGGCCACGCAAGAATTGCGTGATATTGGCGTTGGTTTCCTGGGGCGCATGCGCGCACGCGCGGCCAGACTGCATAGATGTCTCGGACTGCGAGCAATGGGCAGCCGCAGCGGTTTTTAGTCACTATCCTGCCCCCCCCAATGGAACAAATGTCGCACCGCCCAGCAGAGCGGCACACCTTGTTGGGGCTAATGTGGATCTCGGAATGAGGAGCACCCGCGTTCCGAGCGTTCGCTCGCCAGTCTCCAGATGGTTTAGCTCGACTTGGTAGCAGCCCATGAAAAATTAAGTTTCCAGGATCCTAAGCAAGCGCGCGCCACGCGGCGGACCATGTCCTAACTGGCAGCGCATTCATATTCAAGTTATTCCATGGTCGGCAACAGGCTCAGTCCCTGCACCCCGACGACTTTGAAAGCGCGGAGCTACCGGCGCAGTTACCGGCACAGAGCTGCGGTTCGGATGTCGGCTGAAAGCGTGGAAGAGCTTCCGGTGCAGCGAAGCAGAGACGGGCTCCTTCGCCTGATTGATAGGTGGGACCGGTTCTTATGTTTGCAGTTTGAACAGCCACCACCCGAATTCTATAGTTGTGAGCAGCTCGTGAGCCCGACCACTCTCCAATGAGTGCGGACAAGCCGGATCCTAGAAGGACGTAGCACGGCCGCTGGTCTGGTCTGCGCAAACCGACTCTTGCCCAGACTTGACCGAGAACCTGTTTTTGCAGATGCAGCTGGCTGTGCGAGCCAGGATCGACGATGCACCCTGTTTATCCTGACGGCATGTATGCGCATGCGCGACGTCACCATGGACTGGGCCAGACCCCCTCTCCAGGGCCCGGCCAAGACCAGCGAGAGCGGAACGGCCCAAGCTGACACGATTACGCTGAGCATGTAGCTCACTCTCGCTTGACAGTAGCACTTTGAAGATCTACAACTGGAGCCCGAACGTCCCCGCCGGTTGGTGCGCCGAACGCCCGCGCGGAACCGTAGGGGAACGGCCAAACCGGATCATTGTTCAGCGAATGAAGTACTGGCGATTGGCAAAAAAAAAAAAACCCCCGTCTAGCAAAATGATTACTGCATTCGGAGAGAGCTGCTACCGGGTTGTACATAACTGAAATAGATGCCATTGGCCACAGCTTCGGTTCTGCTCGCGCGTTTGCATCGTTGAAGTCGGAGCACCGATCGCGCTGGGGTATGCCGCGGCCCCACGCATCTATCGCTAACGGCATCGACTGCTGCTTTCGGTGAGCGGCTGTAGTGCACGCACGGCCCTGGGCGCGACGTCCTCTCGGGACCAGGGTCGGCTGCGATTGCCCACGCCATCCCTGGAGAGAGGGCAACAGTCTAGGTTACCGGGAGCTGCCGTAGAAGATTGGCACAGGGCGCGGATGGAAATCGTACAGCTGGGCGTTGTGACCGGGGGCGACTCGTTGGCTGTGCGAAACGTGGGAAAAAAGGTCGGACGAGCGTCACTGGGCTGGTCGAGAGCCTCGCGAGCGTCCTTGCAGCGGGCGACATACCCTTGCAGGCAGGCAGTTCATTTTGTCGGCATTCAGGGCCCATTGTCAACGCAAGAAGCTCTCTGCCTACCCGAGACCACCAAAATGCGGAGTTGCGGCTAAGCGACCAGGAAAAGCTGATACACACCGGACTAATGCGGCGGCCCCGTAATGGCCGGTGCCCAGTACCTGCCAGCCATTTGCATCAGCCAGCACTCTAGGTGACCACGTGTGTCCCTGCATGGGAGGCGCAGCGCGGATGTAGCCACGGGTAAGGGCAGGCATGTGCAATCGGGCTGCATTTTTCCTCGCGCTTTTCCGCGCGGTTTCGGCGCTTAGAAATAGGTTTGCGGGATGCTGGTGACCGCGCTTCACCCGTGCGGTTAGCACGCGCAGGGTAGTTGCTGTGCTTGAGGTGCTATATCTCTGCCGTGGGGTGCCGAAGGCTCCGCCTACGGGACAGTACGTTCTAGTTGACGCGATTCGTACATCGCTTCTTCCTGCGTATATCTCGTAGAAGCACACCAGTCAGAGCCCAGCGCCCCTGAGCGGCCAGTCGCAAGGTTCTCCGCAGCTCGGTAGCGGGGCCGCGCTGTAGACAAATTTAGGTTGCCGAATTCGGCGCTCTTGCTGCGCGATGCGCAGACAGGCCGATTTCTGCGGCGTCCACTGCAGTGCGCCATGACGCAATACGGTCTTTAGGCTGGTTTTAGGTCTCGTTTCGTGCGGCAAACCTTGTGGGCATGACGGGTGTCAGCCTGCGTCTCAGCTACGGACCGAAGACTTGGGGGCATACGAGCCGGATGCAGCCCCTCTTTCTCTTCTCCAGCGTGCATGCATCCTGCACTATCCGGAGACTAGCAGCTTTTTTTTAGCTGTCAAGGTAAAGTTGCTGATTTAGAGGATTGTCGTGTCTACATTCAGATTCAGTTGAATTTGTTTTTTCTTTTTTGGTTTTTCTGTACTCCTGCGTGGCTGCCCCAGCGCTCACACCCCACGTGCGCCGGAATTGCTAGGGCGGTCGTCACGGAAGCGGGGAAGGCGTACACCTGTGCAGCCGGTCCAGCTTGCGCGATCGTAAGCAGCTAAAACTGCGTATGGCCGTCCCTCGCGTCGCTAGCGCCAGGAAGTTCACCCGGCTTGTCAATGGCTAGGCACATAAGGCTAACTGCAATCGGACCCCCGCATTAGACAGATGAGCTTTGCGCTAGCCCGGTCGACCTGACCCATCTGAATTTTGCGAGCCCCAACATTATGGTCAGAGTCGAGTGCGGGGCTGGCTGGGCCCGAGGGGCTCTGCCAGGATTCCCCTTGCAGTTCCTCGCAGCTGATAATAGGCCACCAAAATTCTATTAACGATCGGTCAATGGCTGAATCTTCAGCCCAGTACGGGAAATCAACAACTACACGCACAATAACTAGACAAGACATCACACTTCATTTCGATAAATACAGGGGGGGGGGGCAGGTGAAATTAGTATGCGAGTAGATAACAGGAGAACAGGTCATGTGTCATCGGGCAGACGACAGGCGTGGGCGCGTTAGTACCAGTCTAGGCGATTAGCGACGGGGTGACCGTAGCGGAAATCGGCGCGAGAGGCGCCAGTGGGACCGAGGACATGAAACCATCATCATATCCCGGAGCTGCACCGCCCGCCGCGTAATGCGGTGGCAGAAACATCATCATCATGCGAGTATCGAACTGGCCGTAGTAGTCTGTGCCTAGCATCGGCGGAACGGCAAATGCTTGTTGCTGTGCGTGACGCTGATAGTGCTGTTGCTGTTGCTGCTGCTGCTGCTGCTGCTGCGGGTGGCTGGGGCCTGTGACACGGCCGACAGCAGTCGGCCAAATCTGAGGCGATGGAGCCGCGCTCGAAATGTCGTCGGCAGTCTGGGGCGAGGCCGGCGAAGCTACAAGACCCCAGTTGTCCATAGTCCAGTCGTAATGGGTCTGGGGCGGCGGGGCGACGACGCCGGCAGCGGCAGTTGTGGCAGTGGCATTGGCAGCCTGCTGGCAGTCGTCGCCAGGGCCAGCGAAAGCCATGCCGGCAGCACCAGCAGCGGCGGCACTCACCTGCGGGGGCATCTTTAGTCGGCACTTCGGGACATGGCGCTTGCAAATGTCGTCGCGCGCAAAGCAGCGTCCACAGTTTGTGCAGCTGAACGGCTTCTCTCCCGTGTGGTAGCGCGCGTGCCGCTTGAGGTGCTTGAGGTATTTATAGTCCTTGTTGCAGTGCATGCACTGGAACTTGCCACGGCTGTTGCGAGCCTGCTTCTGGACGCCGGCACTTGAGCTTGACGACGTCGAACGCGGTCGGTCAGCATCAACCCGGAGACCCGGCGCCCGTCGCGGGACTGCAGCGGCCACGGCAGGCGCGGGCGCCTGCCGCTGCTGGTCGAGCACCAGCGTGTAGAATCCCATGTCGGTCATCGTTGTTGCGTTGTGTAGCGGGCGGGAGGCTCGACGCTTAGCCAATGTAAGCTAGCGACCAAAAATAAATACTTTGCTCGGGTAACACTGGCGAAACCTAGGGAGTGGGCCGGTTTGCACAAGCGAGACAAAAAAGTTACTGGCAGCGGTCGAAGCTATGAGTAACTTGCACTGGTGTGGGTGTCTGAAAAACTGTGGAGAGACAAGTGTCGATGACTTCAATAGTTTTGAGTGATGGGCGCCGAAGCTTGTTCTTATATATGCCGTTTTGTCACATCACCAGGACCCCTAAGACGCTGCCGCTCGGTCGAGCCACGGCGCGACGCGGCGCAGCTCTGCGGTAGCCAATGCAATGCGTTCGGTACAGCAGCGCATGCAGGTATGGGCGATCTACATGCATGGACTGTGCAGCAAGCTGCGCTGTACTGCAGCCGTCGAGGGTAACGCCTTCCTCGGAGGGTACGGGCCGTCAATCCCTGTGCGCGCTTTCCCATGGGGCAGTGGTGTGGTGATCGCAGCACGACTGACGAAGCAGAGGGGCTGATGGTGGTGGTAGTGGTGGTGGTAATGTGGCGGTGGCCAGACGGCTGGGCTAGGGCAGTGACGTTTGTTATACGGCGCTGGGCCGGCGATCTCGCGGGCCAGAAAAAACAAAAAACAATACCTGGGCCAATAGATGTCAAGAAGCGGGGCCATCACATGTGTCTAGGGGGTCACACGGGCCATAGCTGCGGGCCGTAGCTGCTGGCCGTAGCTGCTGGCAGTAGCTGCTGGCAGCTAGTGGCCGTGCCTGCGTCTGGGTGGGCCGGCCCGCTGAGTTTGTGTAAGGAAACTTTAGAGCGCCCGAGGCAAGCCAAGTGGAAAACGCTTGCTAGAACGCTTGCTTTTTAGGTAAAAAAAGACAAGGCTGCGAGAGCGACAGACTGCTGGTAACATGGGCGTCGTGCCGCCCTGAACGTGGCACTGCAATGCTTGCTGTTGGCTCCGCGGACGGCCCGGCAGACAACACGCTCAAGTGTGGTCACGATGTCCATGACGACATGATGGGCGCTCTCGGGGTGATGTCCACAACAACACTGAGTAGTGTTTGCGTTAAATGAACAACCTTAATTGGAGGGCCATCGCACAGCGGCGCAAGCGGCGTCGAGTGCTGGCGCCGTAACAATGACGACAGTGAGTACGGCAAGGGCTGCTGCTGCCGCACGTAGGATTGGGCTGGCCCGTGACGTTGCTGGCAGCGCCGGTGGACCCAAAGTTTGACGCAGGGCCCCTCGATCGAATATGGCCAGTCGGGGTGCGGAATGACTTTTCCGGCAGAGATTGCGCCGCACTCTCCCAAGGACAATGGGCCTGGGCGCGCGGCTCTGCAAGATCAGAGCTTGGGATACCATGTACGGTAGTACCTGGGCGGCATACGCGCCAGGGGGAGGGGGGCGTGTGTGTACATCGTGGTTATTGGACGCAGCGAGCGTTCGGGCGCTGCCACGCGCTTTGCCGCAGGCTGAACGTCGCTCTCGGTGCCACATCGGCCCATTATGTCATGGTGTCATGCTGAGCGAGCCACGGCGCGTCGGCATCTGCATGGACGCACAGATTCGGACGCACCGAAGCTTTCTGTCGGGGCTAGGTATTCGTGGTCGGGTGCGCTTGCTTGCCCAGGGGGGCTTGCCCACAGCGCACTGACGGGCAGGGAGTGGCACGCTGGCAGTGAGTTGGCGGTGCCGGCGGCTGGCTTTCGCGATGCATGGTACCAGTATTTGCGTTGGGTTTATTTTGGCCGCGATACCACGGCCCGTCGTCAGTACAGTCGCCCGCTGAAACCTGGCTCGTGCCTCGGCTCGTCCCTCTCCCCATACCCTCTGTGCCCACTGCTGTCGGTGCCCTAAACGGCGGTCCCAGCTGTGCCCCGTCCTATCGGAACGGCGACGCAAATTGCGGCGGAGGAACGCCTCGGGGCGCGCTGCTCGGCCGGCGCATCGCGCCACAACCCTGACAGACCAGGGTGGAACGCGGAAAGCAGCGCTGGGCGTCAATCGGGGATGGCGCAATGAGAACCGCAAATAAAATCATTCCCGTAGCCGCCGGTGGTACTATGACAACGTGGCTTCACGTCACATGCCAAGGACATCCACATACCGGCTTGGACTATGCGGTATGGCGGTTTGGTCGCTCGCACTGTAGCAATCTGTACCGATCTCCGGCCGCAGGCTCGGCGCGGTAGCAGTAGTTGTGGCCCTAAGTGCAAGGCAGGTGGCGCCATTCACCGGCGTTGCGGTGCGGGGGGCTGCAGCGTGCGGGTCGCCCGGATAGCATGTGGTTGCGCCTGAGCGCCGTGATTTTGCGGCCACGACATGCCGCGCCACGCATTGGTTTGTGCAGTGTCGCGCACTAGCTCCTACAGCCTCCCAAACGCTAATAGACGCTTGTGACGGCTCGCGCAACGGCGAACCGTAGTCTCCGCGGGGTCTTGCAGACACCAAGAGTTAGAGATGAGGTAGTGGGCACTAGACACTAGGTGTCGGCATGGGCTACTTGGGTGATCAGCACTGGAAGAGCTAACCCAGGCGGTTCGCAGCTGACAGCAGCAGCAGTCAGTTGGGCAATCCGGCTTACCTGATTGCCCAGCTAGGAATTGGGCTAGCTGACGACTGCGGCCGTAGAGCCGTTGAAATGGGTCCGCATCTGAGATCCAGGGCTGCGTCTTGCCCGTCATTCTGCCTCTAAGCAGCGTGCACTACGGCTCTGCCGATGATGCCGTATCGCTGCACCTCTACGCTATAGATGTATGCGGGATCTGAGCCCAGGTATGCGGTTTGCTGTTGGGGTGCGCACGATGGAGACCCTAGAGGCCAGGCCAGTGTGCCGCGTCTGCATGTTACGCGGTCCCTGACGTCCAGTAATCGTCGTGAACTTTTTGGCCTCTGTTCCGAATGCGGCAATCATTTTTCGGGTGGATCACATGTAAGCTCATCGAGGTTGTGAAGTGTCACGACCCAACAACAGAACTTTGGCCCGATCCAAACCAGTAATCTTTTTTCCTGTTTGCAAAACAAAAGCATTAATAAACCAAGCAATTAGTACAACCTGACCATGGCCATGGTGCGCTAGCGCTAGGCGCTCGCTGATCCGACGTTCTAGTGTCATGTACGGGTGCAGGGGCCCCCGCAGCCCGCATACCAAAAAGTAAGGGCCACAAAACCATCACCCTGGACCGCCTGCACCATTGTACGCCGCTTTTGGCAACTGGACCCTCAGATATGGTGTGTAAACGTCGCGGATTACGCCTGCCGCACATTGTCCCTGCGTGTGAAGTCTAATATACGGTCTCACGCCAACCTTGCAGCCAGGCTGCACCTCCTCTCCATTATTGGCCGCGGGGCCGCATGGGAACACGGCGGGGTGCGACCTCGTGCAGCTAAACCGGCAGCCTGTCTACGGTGGAGCTCACAAAGAACAAAAGAGCCGGTCCCATCAAGAATCTAGTTGATGTCTGATCGTTGGCGCACTGCATTGGCCGTCTCGCCGGACTATTCCGGAGCAGAACCAATGATTCGACCGACTGATTGCCTGGCCAGTTCAATCGCGTATGTGCTGACCCGAGAAATTGCCGGATGCGGATGCCTGCAGCTATCTCTGGGGCGGCGCGGTGCCAGACCGCCTTAGACGTTGCATGCATCTCCTCTGGTACTATCGTGCTTCGGGAACGATAACCTGCACCTGTCAAGCAAAAGCTGCGTCAACTATTGCGATCGGCCGAATCTGCAGTCCTGTGGTTTCACGCTTGGTCACGTTTCCAATGCAATTGGCATTGCCCGTCACTGCGAAAACATAATACTGCCAATCAACAGTAGCTGCGCACTAAACGCTATTGCGTTGCGATTCACCATTGCACCAGCGCTCAGCCCTTCATTTGTTCGAGTATACACCTTGGCAGCCGTTCAATTGCCTATCGTCAGACAGGCGGGTGGGTGGACACGTGTCTCCCGCCCCTTGATCGGTGACAGACAATGCATGCCTGTTGCTTGGCCAGCCACCCAGGCGGGCGGCATCCATCCCTCTATATTGCCGAACCATAATCTCCATCACACATCACCCATCGAGCCATTTACGCATTGACTGGCGAGATAGATTGCTACCCCGTATTCTCGGCAATGCTGTGCGACGGCTTACGACACTACCCTCACGCCAACCCTAAACAGATATGCCCGTGGTCCACCGAGCCACCACATTCGTCCAATGCTGCCTTGCTGCGTCTAGCCTTCCAACGAGCGGCACGGCATACTGTGATATCACTAAGAACCGGTTCGAAAGCAGGCCCGAGCAGGGAGCCAGATCGAGCCGACTCTGAGCTGGCGCCAGTGGCCGCACCCATCTCATCTCGGCCGAGGCTCACATTCAGCCAGTCGGTCGACTTGTCCGCCCTATCCAGCTGTATAACCTTGGTGGTAATTTCGCTTGACTACGCATTAGCTCATACCACGATCTCCGCGATGGCGTCGTGAACCCAGGACATGGGTTCGTGCCATCACATGCATGCGCCTTACAGGCCAGCTTTCCGCACAGGATCGTCGTAGCCTTCCGCGCTCGCGCGCTCATGGTGGTACCGTGTGGCCGAGAAGGTTTCGCGATCGGCGCAGCGATAGGCTGCTGATAGAAGGCTGAAAAGGCACCGCGGCGATAACGCTAACCGCCGCCCAGCGCAAATCCTCGCAGAATGCCGTGGCTCCGGCGCACCTCGTCTAATCCAGCAATGGGCCCTCCCCGATCGACATAGAAACTCGTATGAGGGCCGCACCCTGCAAATGGCGCGCATGCTTTACTTACATCTGCGGAGTTCAGGCTGTACTCATCGCAGATACACGACCACTGCTGCCCAGATCGGTACATCCAGACGCTCAGGGTTCTTGTAGCAGAGCCGGCATGTGTTCATGGCATGACAGGCCAGGTGCCAGCCTGGCACGTGCCACCGGATCGTGTAGCTGGTACGCGATTGCGCAATCTGTATGGACTACGGCATGAAACTGGCTTCAAGCAGGTAGATTGAGTCATGCCAAGCCCTGTGACATGCTAACGGGGATGCTAGAAAGCTAATAGAGTGTAACTCTAGTCAAACTGAGAAACTCCGGTGTAACTCCAGCCTTTTGTTTTGCGGAGTGCCCCCTTTTTCGCCCCTGCAAGACTATCCCCAGAATCAAGACGCGTCCGCGCCTACTTGCTAATGGTTCCTAACAGCAACACGTCAGTTGCCAAAATGCGGGGCAACCGTGCTGTACTGGGCAAGGGCGCTTGACAGCCGTACGCAATCACGCGGGGCTCAGCCTCTGCTCAACCCACGCAACACCGTCTGACAGACAACAAAAGCCAGACGCAGGCATTTCCCAGGGCTGCTATGCGGACGTAGCAGCGACATATCTGGTCAGAACCGCTAAGACCGCGACAACAGACAGCGACACCAAAAAACAAACGCAGTATCCACACGATCACTTCTCGGCCGCAGCCATGACGATCGACTCTGCACATCCGTCGTAAGTATGGAACAGATAATGTGGGGGGCCGCCCGGGGCGCAAAGTTTGGGCGGGCGCATGGCGTTCATATGGGCTGGGCTTGGCAGCTGGCAGTGTACCGGGCGCATTCCGAATGATCATGCTCCTGTTGGGGCCGCAATTGCTCTCCGTGGCGTCCAAGTCCGGCGGGGCGGTAATTGATCTGGGGGAGCAATATGAATTCTCGCGGTTTCAGCTGGCATCTATCCATCCAGTGGTCTACCATCGTTAATACACGCTGCCCGCAATCCCAGGTCACGCCTCGCTAACTATACGCCCACACTCTGCGGTATCTTAGCTAGACAACGATAACTGGGTGTCGCAAACAGCGGGAGTGGGCTAACATGGAACAAGCCGCTAACCACAGATTGCTTTCTGGCGGTGGTGCTCTCCACTCGTCCGGGCTGCAGGCAATAGTGGAGCCTGGCCACCACGAGTATCCGGCACGCGTGACCATCAAGTGAGTAGTAGCCCATAATGCACCTAATAGCCCACACTAACAGCAGACACTGGCAACTCAGAGACCTGCTCTGCAACCGGCCAGAACGCGAGTCTGAGGTGTTATATCCGAGCGGATCTACGATCCACAGTCTCGATATTGCAACCGGCAAGGACAGCGTTGTCGTTGAGCTTCCATTTGAGCCGCGATGCATCCAGGCGGCGGGAAGTAAGTACTTGTCTAACTGCTGATCTGCGCCAATACTAATAGTAGACATCATCGCGGCGGGGGGCGTCAACGAAGGCGCATCCAATGTCGCCGAGAGCCAGCGCGGCCTGTTTGGCGTGTACAACCAGGCGACAAACGAGCGCGAGACAGGCTTGATGGGCGACCTCATCAACAACGCCGTCGCGCTGTACCAAGAGCCCGGCATGAGCGACACCAGCACGTACAAAGGCATTGTATCGTCCAACGACCGCACGCTGTACTTTGTGGACATTGCCAATGGCGGGTTCACACAGACGGACGCACTCAAGATGTCTGCGCGCCTTAACCACGCTGCCATCTCTCCCGACCGCAAGACGGTGCTGGCGTGCGGTGACTCGCAGCAGATAATGGTGTGCCACAGCGACGAGAGCGGCTGGCGCCTCAGCCAGTCGATCGAGACCAAGTCAGACTTCGGATTCTCGGTCGAGTTTCATTCGTCAGGCGTGCTATTTGGCGCCGCCTTCCAGGACGGCCGGGCGCGCCTCTACGACGTGCGCAACCTGAAAACAGAGCTCGCAGACTTTGTGTCGACCCGCGTGCACGAATCGGCAGGCGCGTTGCGTTGCCTCAAGTTCACATCAGGCCCTGAGGACCTCATGTTCCTGACTGAGCAGCACGATCGCGTGCACATCATCGATCTGCGCGACTTCGAGGACCACCAAGTCTTGAGCATCCCGGAGCTAGGCACTGCCCAGACGAGCGACGCCACCGACGAGATTCCGAGTGCTGCCTCGAGCATGGTCAACGCACCCGGGGATCCCGCGGGACGTGATCCCGAGGCGACCGGACTGCAACCGTACTCGGACGTCGTCGAGCGGCATCTGCCGCTGCGCATGCGTATCTCCCAAGCCGCGCAGCGCACCTCGCAGCACACAATGGAGGCCGGTCTCTCCGGCCTCGCCTGGAACTCATACCGGGGCGGCTCGCTCGTGGTAGGTACCGCCCACGGTATTGGCGTGTGGAATATCAACAGCCGCGCCCGCCGGACGTTCCCCTCGTTCTCCATTTGCAAGTAATGATTAATGCATGGCAAGTGTGGGTGCAGAGTTTTTTTTTTTTCCCTCTCTCCCTCTTTCCCCTTGAGGCTCTGCCTCAAGATACCCCGTGCACTCGCTTTGCGGGTCAGCTTTGCATTGGCCGAAGCAGCGGGACGAGTATCCGGGAGACCTGGATAATGCGTACTGCATATTAGTGGATAAAATTTACATATAGGAGGACCGAAGGCTATTACATCTAGTATGGCAACGATGGTGTAATAATTGAAGATGTGATAATTGAAATTAAGATTCGCGGCGTACGCTGGGCTCATAAGGAGCCAGAATTAATATCTACATAAATACATACAGGGGCGGAATGCCGCCAAAAATTGGTTGGTCTCTCACTAGACCTAATGCTTGTAGCGAGATCCAGCAGCTTCTTCCTCGAGAACAAAGCCATTGACGACCTGCAGACGCCGTTTCTTTAGCGATGGGATCGACATGCCCACGGAGATGTACACGGCAAGACAGATAAACTCGGGCAGAATGGCCATCAGACCCACCGCCAGAACCTTGCCGGAGAAATAGTTGAAATCGTGGTCACCGACCAGCAGCGACAGCACGCTAAACAGGACGCGAACGAGTAGGAACGGCATGGCGAACGCAACGGCCCACCACAGGCGGCCCTCAATCGAGCGTGGCGATCGCAGATCTTTCGGGAAAAACGAATAGGTCAGGGCTGTTGCAACAGCCAGCATTACCCACGAGCCTAGGAACAGACCTACGCTGACCTTGGACGTTATAGCAGGCACGTATACGCCTGAGTTTGCGAAATTGGTGCCGCTATCGATGCCGCCTACAATACCGATGGCCAGTGCGCCTATCGTTACCACGAAAAAGGCGCGGAAGCACATGTTGGCAATCCGGGGCGGAACGCGACTTCCTGCGACGGCTGTACGCAGAATGCCACCAGACGCAATCGTCAGGGGCGACAAGCCAACTGCCAGCAGCGTGGTAGACCCGACATTGAGACCCACATTGAACGGGTCGCCAATGGTCGCGAGCTGAAGAGCGGCGCCGACAACACGGAGAATGCTGTAGATCACGAGAAATAACCAGCCCTCGATATGTCGGAAACCGTGCCTGTACGCGCAAAACACGGCACCAAACAGGCTCGGCACGTACAAAACCATGATGACGATGGCGAGATCGTCGCGATGGGTTAGAGTAGTCATTTGTATTTCAGTATCGAGATATAGCTAGATTGTTGGTTGAGCACGAGGGCGGACCGCTCGCTTTTTATGTTAGATGAAGGGTATGTGGGGTCCCATCCCTGCGGCGGAGTAATCATGTGCTTTTCCCGCGTGCGGCATCATACCGTTCGTGGCCGTTGAGACGTTCTTGTTGAAACATGCCGGAATTGTGATTTTAAAGATACAATGGAGAACTCCCAAGTCGGGGCATCAATTCTGTACCAAGCTTGCCGATTTTCTCCACTTATTCCAGTCTACCGGCTTGCAAATATACCTTGCACAGCCCTTGAACGGCGCTCTCGAGCCGGACCTGCTTCGCGCCGACGGCCTCCGATGATCTTGTCTTGCATGGGCGTGTGTCACAGCAGCTGCAGCCGCACGTTGCCAAGACGGGCGATGAGCCAGCAAAGAATGTGGGCATCGACAGAGTACGTGACGGGCCGGTCGTATCGTGAGCGCGCTCGAGAATAATTAAAGCTATATGGGCTGCCAGGCGGGTACAAATCCGCCTGATCGACCGAAACGCTCGGACCTTATTCAAAGCGCCATGACCGCCTTATGCATGAACCTGCAGATTTGTTGGTGCGTCGTTAGCCGGTGTCGTGTTGGTGAGCTGTTTGCGCGCTCTAACGAAGCAAAGCCACTTGAGCCCGTAGTATGACACGATTAAAATATAGACAGATGAAAATTATCCGTCTGAGTGGCATTCGCGCTGTCCTTGATCAAATTTCCACAGCATGGCGCCGCACGCAATATGCAGTGTCTACTCCGCCACGTTACAGTCGATGTTCCGGAGGAGTACACAAACGGGAGGAAACAGCCAAAGTACATCATGAGGCGAAGTAAACTGGATTAATGGTAGCGTGTGTGGGCCGTGGCGAAGTAACACTACGATCTCGTACTCTGGGGCCATAGCAGTCGCCGGATACAGTCGGTGCGATGTCTTGCCAGGACTGCAGGCGGTTCGTTTTCGTCAAGGCGAATATTGGCAGATAGCTCTAGATGCCACACATTCCTGCATATTGCCTTAGAAAGCTTGACTCTCTGCCAAGGCGTGGAGATGCAAGTGTTCATACGTGCTTAAATCGACATACGGCGTCAGCGTGCGGCTACTGATATGGGGTCGATGAGCGTCTATCGATGCGCTCCACTTTCAGGCGAGAACATGCTATATGGCTTTCCGAACGCTATGAGCGGATACTGGACAGTTCTCGACATCAAAACGGATCATGAAGCGGATTGCTGATCCGTGCGCCGGGATGATTCTGAGCATGTAATCAGCCTGACCCACGACTAAGCAGACTGGCTTCCACGACTAAGCAGTCTGACTTTTCTGTCTTCCTATGGTTTCATTATTAGGCATTTGTGTACTTGGTCGCCGATAGGCGCCAAAAAAGGCGGCGACACCAATCGGCGCGCAGAGAATCATGATCGCGACAGCGAGGTCGTCGCGGTGAGTTAGAGTTGCGTACTGTAGAGAAGTCAACTAGACTGTGTGTGCAGTGCGGGGAGCGTTGACGGACTTTACACAGCATGACGGATCTGTGGCCCCCGATCCGAAGGGCGGAGCAGTGCCGCGCCTCCGATGTGCAGCACCAGGACGTATGACGCTCGTTAAAAATGTGAGAGGCGGGGAACCTGATGTAGGGGGAACAGGCCCGCGAGAGCTAGATAGCTGTACGTTGGCTCAACGCGACAACTGGAAATACGAATCTGGGGAGCTGATGGGAGCTATGCACAGCCTTGACATCTTGAGTCGCAGGCTGCGTTTGAACGTGAGGTGCGTTGACTGCGAGGCCGTAGCAGGTATTCAGCGGTGCGCAGGCGAATAGGGTTGGGATAATAATTCACGGCCCAAGATTTTGGCTGCACGGCTGACCGATATTTTTGAGCGACTCGGGGCCGTCTGCTACTTCACCAAACACAACTTGCCAGCATAAGCTCGCCTGCATAATGGCGAAAGGCGGTAAGCACGAGGGCCGTGGAAGCGCCAAGCGGCCGTCCAAGGGGTCGCACCACCGCGAGGAGCGGGGCGCAAACCGGAATGTGGACGCCGGGTTTCCTGCCAAAATGGCCATGTGGGTACGTTCACTTCAATGCGCTCTCGGGCCCCAGACTAACGGCAGGACTTTAACCACTGCGATCCTAAGCGGTGTAGCGGCAAGAAGCTGTGGCGGCTGGGACTGATCCAAAACCTGCGGGTCGGACAGAAGTTTGGCGGCATCGTCGTGAGCCCCAACGGCAAGGCGCCCGTGTGTCCCGACGACCGCGAGGTGGTCGAGCAGTACGGAGCGGCCGTGGTCGAGTGCTCGTGGGCGCGAATTGACGAGATTCCGTTTGGCCGTATTGGCGGCAAGCACGAGCGGCTGTTGCCGTATCTGGTTGCGGCGAACCCCGTCAACTACGGGCGGCCGTGGAAGCTCAACTGCGTCGAGGCGCTTGCGGCGTGCTTTGCGATTACGGGCCACAGCGACTGGGCAGCCGAGGTGCTTTCCCACTTTTCGTGGGGCCATGCGTTTTTGGATATTAACGCGGAGCTGCTCGAGGTGTACGCCGGGTGCACTGACGCCGAGTCAGTGCAGCAGGCGCAGCAGGCGTGGCTAGACGCGATACAGCAAGATAGAGACGAGAGGGATCAGGCCAAGGTGGACGAGACGAGCGGCTGGGCTGTTGGCGCGCGCGGGCACGGCCGTCCGGGCGAGCTGCCGCCCTCTGATGATGAGGAATACGACGACGACGAGGGAGAAGAGGAGGAACCCGAGCCCAGCGTTGTGATTCCGGGGCAGATGCCATCTGAGGAGAGTGAAGAAGACAGCGAGAACGAACCCAACAGCAGCAAACATGCAATCGAGTCCATGCACGGTGTGAATGACAAAATGGCGTCTGTGACACTATAACAGACTAGAGCATTTATTTATGACATGATCCAATTTATGACTCTGAACCTATGACCATCAAATAGCCACCATACAGACGCCGCCAGTGTTGACACTGTTGGTTTTAGATATAAGTCGAGTACAGCAGGGCCCTAGGAATAACTGTTCATTGAGCTCGTTTCGGACAACTTCAGCTCTCTGTCGGACGTACCTGACCGATGATCCGCCGTCTCCACAACAACCCGCACCCACGTGACTGACTGCCTTATCGAGCGCCATGCCGTCATGCGAGGGTTATCGGCCGCCGCGTGACACAGATAATCGATAGTGGCATTTACGACGCGCTCAAGATATAGACAGCAGCACCGTGCGCGTAGACCGCGGTATTATGCCACTGCTAGCGGCTCATCCCAGCTGACGGTGCACAGACACCAGCACTCCAAAACTTTGTGGACCTCCTCCATCGGGCTATCGATCGCTCAGCCGTGCAATGCCCACTGACCCCTCCTGGGGACCGGCCCCCTCCCCCCTCCCCCACCGCTTGCAGTTACCCACCCCGCGCGTGTGTGTGTGACCACAACCTCCACCCTATACTGCTACGCGCAAGGGAGGGACCGTCACAGGAAATTGCCACACGCGACTTTGCGGACCAGTTGTTTTGTACACGCTTGACGTTGTGGGCTTGAGCGAGTGTTTGATTGCTTATCGTAGCTGGGGTTGCCTGGGGACCTGACTGCGAGCGAAAATCTCTGGCCATTGGGCCAGCATCTGGACCTAATTGCTCAACTGGGGCTGTTTTGCAGCTCACTGGACCAAAAACAGCATACACAGGACGCCAAAAGCGACAATGTCGCGGAGCTATGGCACAACGTTCTTCTTAACGATGGACCCGCCCGGTGCCAGCGCTGCAGCGGCACCCCGCGGTGGTGGTGGTGGTGGTGGTGGTGGCGGCGGCGGCGGCGGGAGCCCTCGCAGCACGTTCAAAGATAAAGAAGGAAGCGGGCGGGACAGCCCGCGGGACAAAATGATGGACGCCTCGTGCTCTGACGCAGAGTCTGTCGAGTCGTGGCAGCTGTCGCGGGCGCCGTCGCTGTCGCAGTTTGACCTGCACCAAACGCACGCTATCGGCTATAGCCCCGGAATTGGCGGCGGCGGCGGGCTGCCAAACGCGACGGGCCCGCCGTCGTGCGCATCGCCGCTGTCGCTTATGTCGCGTGCGACGTCGGACGGTGCGTCGGACCGTTTTGTAGACGACGGGATTGCGGCGTTCCGGCTGGGCTCACCGCTGGCCCGCGCTTCTGACGACGACTACGAGCACGTGCCGGCTGTCGGCCCCGCGCTGGTGATGCCGCGTGTCGCGCTGCCGTCGAGACGGCCGTTTACAGCCAATGGCCTGCGCCTTGGAAAGCTCAAGGTGCTGGTTGCCGGCGACTCGGGCGTGGGCAAGAGCGAGCTTATCCGGGCGCTCACAGATGTGTGTGCCGACGTGGTGTACGTGGACGACGCGCAGGCAGTGCGGTGGGTAGGCGACGGCGGCGGCATTGCCGAGGTGCAGGCGTCGTCCAAGCCGTGCCCGCTGTACTGTCTGCCGCACCCAGACACGCTCGAGTCCAGCGCCACGACCGCCAAAGGCAGCGGAGGCAGCCGGCGCAGCAGTGTCATGGCGAGCCTCACAGCGCAGTCGGCCGACGAGAGCGCGCTCGACAGGAACATTTGTCTGGTGGATGCGCCCGGCTACGGCGCGTCCGAGGATGCCGCGGCCGCGATGGACGCCGTCGAGACGTATCTGGAGGAAGGATTCCGGGCTGCGGCCGGCATCGTCAACGCGCGCAACCCGGCGGTTGCCGTTGGCGTGCTCACAAATGCGACGTCGCTCACTGAGTTTTCGCACGTCGACGCGTGCCTGTACATGGTTCTGAATAGAGTCAAGCAGGTCGACATTGAATACATGCGGCGGATCAGCGCGTACGCGCCCGTGATCCCCGTGATTGCAAAGGCGGACCAGCTGGCGCCTCGCGACGTGCTACAGCTCAAGGTGGACATCTTGCGCGAGATGCGCCACAACGAGATCCGGCCGTTTTTGTTTGGCGTGGAAATCGACGAGGCGGTCCAGTGGTGCGAAGCCGAGCTGCGGAGGCTGAGCACTGCGCCCAACGGGGAGCCGGAAGCGCGGGCAAGTGTGGTCATGGTTGGCCGTCACGGCGACAATGAGCACGCCCCGGCGGACGACGACGAGCCAACGCCAGGGCTGCTACCGTGCGCGGTGAGCTGCCTTCGCAACATGGACGCAGATATGGTCGCGAGCGTTGTTATGGCGCCAGACTACTACCCGCCGCCTGTCGAGTCGGAGCTGCGGTTCTTGTGCCGGTACCTGTTTTCGGAGCACGGCGCGGCGTGGATCCGGTACGCAGCAGCAAACAATTTTGCCGCCTGGGCTGCCGACCGCCAGACATCGACGGCTCTCGTGGCCGCCGGCCCCGCCGCCTTGGGCCAGGCCCGCAGCCCCGCGGGCCACCGCTCCATCAAGGTGCTACCGCAGTTTATGGAGTTGCCGAGCGCCGTACTAGGCGAGCGCGACCGCGCGACGCAGCAGACTGCTCGCTGGGCCATGCAGGTTGAGCACGAATCGCGATCCGAAAAGGCGCTGGTACGACTATCCCGGGGCCGGCCGGGAGCCCGCCAAACGTCGCCCGAGGACGCGACCAGCACGGGCGCGCGCAGTCCGCAGCGCGAGCTGCCCTACTCGGTCGCCAATCTCGATCCGCTCGGGCTCGCTTCGCTACTTGGCACTTTTGTAACGTACGCGGCCGAGGCGCTCGTCGTGGCCGTGGGCATTCGTCTCGCCACTGGCTGTCTTTGGCCGCGCGCGAGCCCGCCGCCTGCTCCTCCTGCCCAGTCGCGGCCGGAACCACTTCTCGTTCAGCTGCTGCGGGCGTTTCGCGCAAAGTGGGCAGTTTTGCTCTCGTAACTCCGGTCTCGTACAGCCGATTGCACGCACTCGTACTACATCCTTTTGCTATGAATAATGAACTTATGCTATGTACATTGCTTGACTACTGCTGCCGACTCACTGGGCCACAGCTAGCTAAACGGCCGCCCAAACGCATTCGGCAGCAACTGCGTGCCGCGAATCACCGAGAAGGAATCCGGCCTCGGACCCCAGGCCGAAAACATGGTCGATGACGGCATTCTCGGGGTACTTCCGCACCGACAGGGCGTTGTCCAGTGTCTCGAGAACAGGCGCGCACTCAAACGCCAGCACAGGACTAGCTGTGTCCTCAACGGAATCAAGCCACGCCACCATCTCGCGACGCGTCTCGTCATCGAGCCGCTCGACTGGCGCCGCCATCTCAAATATGAGCGTATCGCCAGGCTTCACAACCGCCGAAGGATCGAGTGCGAGCTGGCCCGCCCGCGGCGACCACCCGCCGCCGCCGCCAGCCTCGACCTTGTACCGCGTCGTGACTCCATTCCGCGTCACGGACGCAAACACCCTGGTAGCGTCTGCAGACGATGTCGGAACGAACTTCATGAGCTCCTCGTTGGACTCGAGAAACGACGCGGCCGGCTTGTCGCTCAGCTTCTGAACAAGGTTCTTGTTGGCCTGCGTCACCTTGAGCGGAGCCGTGATCGCACGCAGGGGCGCGTACGTATCCCACGCCGCATTCTCTACGGGGAGAGTGATCCTGAGTGACGACAGTGCCTGGCCCGAGTGCTGAGCGTACTGATCCCGGAACAGCATCGCCGAAGCTGTCCCGGTGTGGAACAGCGTGTTAGCTGCCGGCACTGTCACAATGGATCCGCCAATGTCGATGCCCAGAAACGACTGGGCAAGTGCCCAGTTGCTGCGGCCAGATGTGACGCCTCGCAAATTCGGCGTGGTGCCAATATCAGACTCTGACAGTTGAGTTGTATCTGCGAACACTGCCTTGCGCGTCGATGTCAGCACGCTGATGCCATTGCGCTGGTACGATAGCGGCACGGTATCCACCGCCACGGCCGCCACTTGCTGCGTCGACTCGCTGTCAACCGAGCGAATCAGATCCACCAGTTCGCTAGCGTATTGTGGAGTCGCCGCAATGAGCGTAAACGCAGCATCCCTGTCAATCAGATCCTTGGGGAGCTCCCTTGGATTCACATATGTTCTTGCCCGAAGACTGCTCGCATTTCTGCAGAATCTATTGGACAATGCCCTTGCGGGCACACTTTTCCTGATCGCCAGTCTCATTTTGGCCGTCTTGCCATTCACATCCGAGCGCGACCGCTCGATACAAATCCCACACTAATAATCTATACACACGGTGACTGACCGATACTGGTTTACGTGTCGAACGCCGCAAATAGCAGGGCCCAATTCTCAGCCAACCGCTAAACCTGTTACGAGTGTCTGGGATAGAGTCCAAGCGGAGCCAATTCCGTATGACTATTGTATATATTAATGTATGTGCGAACGTTGTAGCGCAAGGGTGGCTGGCTAGACGCCCTTCTCTATAGCGCTAAACGAAAATGGAGTGTAGGGCTTGCCGTCGCCGACAAAGAACTTGGACATGGACTCGACCCAGTGGAGACGCAGCGAGTGCAGCATGGCAGAGGTACCCTCCATGAGGACGAGAATGGCGACCGTGAGCAGGAACCACAGGCCGAACAGGAACACCGTCATGAGGACACCAAAGAAGCCAGTGGCGCCAAAGGCGTTGGCCAGCGTCATGGACCACAGGACAGTCGACAGCTGAGCGTGCGCGAGCGACAGCGCCCACAGACGCAAGTATGAGGCTGTGTGCGACACGCAGTTGAGGCAGAACTCAATTGTATGAATCACTTGGTGGATCATGATATCGCCAAACGACTCTTCCTCCTCGTGCTCGTCGTCGTCGTCCTCCGCGGCCTCTCCGGCAGCGCCCTCAATGTCGTGGCTCGTGGCGCCGTCGGCGCCGTTGACCTGCTCATACTGGTGCTTGCCCATCTGGCGGCGCACGTACAGCGGCTTGAGCAGCAGCAGCCACGGCACGCACACGAGCGCAACCGCCACGAGGAACGTTTGCACCGACGATTGGCCCGGGTACAGTGGCTCTTTGACCTGGCCGGGCGCAAGGAACATGTCGATGAGCGTGTTGAGTAGGCCAGGAGGGCGCACACCGATGCCGATCCAGTCGACACACCACTTGTACACAATCATGAGCGATAGGTAGCCAAAAATGCCCTGCATGAACAGCAGACCCGGCACAAAGTTGCCCCACACGTCAATGGGCGACTTGAAGTACTTGTAGTTGACGAGCGAGAACGAGTACGAGTAGGACATGTGCAGATATCCCATGAGAATCGACAACTTCATCTTGTACGAGTTGGTGAAGAGCAGATTGTTTTCGGTGCCGTGCCACAACGGGTCGAGGCCGAATGGGTACACGCCTACCTGCTTACCCTCGATAGCCTCGCCGACGCGCCAGCTCTCTGGCCACACCCAGCCGGACCCGAATAGCGTCATGGACTTGGAGAACAAGTCGTTGTACAACAGGCCAGTGTACATAGAGAAGGCGCCCATGAGAAGCAGGATGTAGCGGCCTGAAAACGCCATATCGAAGATCTCGTCGCGCTGCATCTTGCCGATCTTCTTCTCAAACAGCACCAGCATGAGCGCCGCTAAAAACAGGATCGTGCCGTGGCCCAGATCGCCAAACATAACGGCGAACATGAACGGGAAGGTGATGATGGTGGGCAGACCGGGGTTCACCTCGCGATACTTGGCAACAGAGTACACGTCGACAATGGCCTGCGATCCCGCGGTGAACTTGTTGGTGCGGAAGTACGTGGGCGGCGTCTTGTTAGTCTCGAGGACCTGCAGAATTGACGGCATCTCGCTGCCCGCACGCTCCGTGACGGTGCGCAGCGTGTCCTGGACGGTGTCGATCGAGTCGCTCGGGACCCAGCCCTCGGCAATGAGTGATTTGCGGCCCTGGTCGTAGATGCACAGGTTGAGTGCCTCGAACACGGCGCGCTCCTTGCCGAGCAGGATCTCCCACGAGCTGATCTTGCGGGCAACGACTTCAAGCTCGGCGCCCAGCGCAGACTTTGTGTTGCTGATGACTGTCGAAACGTCGCCGAGCTGGTTGTTGGCCTCAGCGAGCTGCTCGCGCCGCAGACCTTCGTCCTCGTCGACGCGGTACAGAACGCCGTCGAGAGCCTCGGCGATCTTGCGCACCTCGACAAGCAGGTCCCAACCGTGCGTAAACACGATAAAGTAGTTCATGTCCGCGCGCTCCTCCTCGGCGTGCTTCGTGTAGATGTTCTCGTCGATTTCGCCCGTCACGAAATACAGGTTTCCGCGGAGCGCGCGCCACAGAATACGCTCAAGGACTCCTGCCTTTTTGCGCTCAATGACGCCGGTTACAAAGTTAATGCTGGTGTTGCGCATGCCCAAAACGCTTTCCCGGCGGTGGAGCAGGCGACGGCGTCTGTAAGCCTCGTCGTCGTCGGCGTCGTCATTGGCGGCCGCGGCCGGAACCCCGCGGAACGGCACAATGCCGTGCTCGCCGTTGCCGTTCTCCAGGGGCTCGTCCTGGGCCTCGGGATCGTGCTCGTCCGACGCCAGCAACGGCGCCGTCTCGTCACGCTGCGTGCCGCCAGGCCGCACGCTGTTGCGCTGCTGGACCATGGAAAGAATGCGATCCTGCTGGTGCCTGGCATGTGCAAAAAAGCGGTCCACAGCGAGAGCGACCTCGCGCAGCTCCGACAGCTGCGTCTTGCGCTGCACCAGCGTATCGCCGGCCTGCACAAGCTGCTTGACGCGGCCCTCGTAGCCTTCAAGCCGCGCCAGCAGCTCGTCGATGTCGCCAGGCTGCGCAGTAAGGTCCACATTCTCGGGCACCGAGGCTGCACGCACGTTCTCGTTCTTGAGAATCTCGCGCAGAAACCGAGTCTGCCGCTGGGCATTGTCGAGTTTGCGAATCTCCTTGACAAAGGCGCGCTGGAACACGCTCACCTTGGAATTGAGGTCGCGCAGCTGGATCATGCCGAGCTCTCCCAGCGCCGAGACCACGTCGCGGCCGATCTCGGTCGCAACGTACAGTTGCACGAGCGACATCTCCGCAGAGCCTGAGGGTTAGTAGATTGAAATGGAAGTAGCATGGCTCCATTGGCATTGACCGCACAGCATTGGCGTGTGCTCTGCCGATGGCCAGATGGTTTACCGAGCAGCAAATGACCGTGCCGCGACAGGGGCTGGCGTGCAGGGGAGTCCCTACTCGCGTTCCCAGCGCTAGTCGCCACTTACGGAAGAATGCCTCCCGTTCACCCATATTGGACTCAGTATCCAGGAACAGGGAGTGTGTCTGCTTGGCTCTAGCGCAGCAGGCGACAGGGTGCACTAGCGAGTCTGGAGCGTCTCTGGCCCTGATTCTCAAACAACAGGCGAGATTCTCGATAGACCGGGTAACGCATGTGCCGGAAACAAATGTGCTACAAATGCAACAGTGTCACCAGTAATAAAGTAAACTGCGAGAACACCGGCGCCGTCTTTTTTTTTTTTTTTTTTTCCCGGGGCTCTGCCTCCAGACCCCCCGCAGCCGCTTTGCGGTTGAGGAGGGACCGCATAACAGTCTCGGTAACTCTTTTCAACCGCGAAGCGGTTGCTATGGAGGTCTAGAGGCAGCGCCCCAGAAAAAAAAAAAGACAACGGAATGGGCCCGACTATCATCTTAATCAGAAATAATCACGATTACAGAGTGACGACGATCTTAGTGCCGGAGTTCTCGCCACGCCGGATAGCATCGTAGCCCTTGAGGACGCCCTCGAGACCGCCGGGGATAATTCGAGTGGGAAGGTGCTTTAGCAGCGAGGACTCGGCGAAAAACGGACGCAGGCGCCTGAACGCAGCATGGCAAACCTCGTGGCAGCCCGGCGGAGACACGATCTCGGGCCCCTTGGGGGAGAGCAGGCGGCGGTCCTCGATGGCCATGAAGCCAGACACGAAGCCGGCCGTGACGTTGGGGTACTTGGCAATTAGCTCCTCCATGCCCGGGTACCGCTTTGCGACGCTGACATGCGCAGCCGTGTTTTCGGGCAGGACCGCCAACGTCGCCTCGAGCGTGCTGGGCTCGCCAATGGCATCGAACGCATCGACCAGGCGATCGCCGCGGTAAGCCTGGATCTTGGCCACGACGTCCGGATCGCGGTAGTCCCACACCTCCGAGGCGCCAAACGAGCGCACCAGCTCGTGGTTCTTGGGCGACGCAGTGGCGATGACCGTGTAGCCCAGGTACTTGGCGATCTGGATGGCGAGAGTTCCGACAGAGCTCGAACCCCCCCACACCAGATAGAGCCTGTCCGAGGAGATCGAGCCACGCAGCAACGGGGTCTTGCAGAGCCACTCCAGGTACATGGCGACCGTGAAGGCGGCACAGCCGACGCCAGCAGCGCCGGCGTAGGTGGTCAGCTCGCCCGAGGGCACAAGCGTGGTCGAGGGGTCGACGTCCTTGAGCGGCTGGTGCCCAGTCTTCCAGGTCGAGATTGCCGGTGCCACGCAGTAGTCCGTGTAGGACCCGACCTCCGGGTTTTCGATGCTCATACCGCACACGGCGGCCACGACGCTGTCTCCGGCCTTGAAGTCGGTCACGTCGTCGCCCACGGCGACCACCTCGCCAGCGGCCTCAAACCCAAATACGGACTCGACGTTGGGGTCGTAAAATTTGAACTCGAGCCATTTAAGCTCGCCAATGCTGTAGTTAGTTTTGTGTACACGGCGCAGCGTTTGGCTACTTACTTCAAGCCAATTGCATGTACACGGATCAGAACTTCACTGGGTCCGACCTTTTGCATGGGCAGAGTCTTGACAACCAGAGTGTCGTTCGAAACGACCAGGGCCCTGCGAGATGTGGGAATCGTCATCATGAACTAAGTACCGAGCAGAACCTGAAATCCCAGAGCCATCGAACCGAGCTCTTTATGTACTGATGGCTACAGCGCCAGAAATTACAAAGCACGTTGGACAATCCGGAGGTATATCGCACCGACCGATCGTAAATCCGCTGCGGCCTCCGAACCGGGGCATGACGTAACCGCTTTAAGGCGGGGGACCCGCATTTTTGGTGGGCAGAGTGCCGGAAGCAAAACACATTTTTGACGCACGTTTGACGGCTTTTTTTCGCCGAGGATTCGAAGGCGATGAGGAGTGTAGTGAGCCATCTAAGCGGCGGCCGGCGTTTTTGGGCAATGACTTGTCGGAACCATCGGACACAAATTGTTCCGAGCTGTCGGATTTAATGCCCACAAAGGTGCATAAATTCGAGGACCCACCGATCGCACGGCTGTAGCAACGAGCTCGGAGGATTTTACCACCGAGAGACGATGATCTTTGCCGCAGTGGGTCGCTCCTACAAATCAGTTGCCCAAATATAGAGATGCATCCATCATGTTCTCAATAAGTTACAGAAACGTTTAAAAAACAACAACAACATTGGTCAAACGCTTTTAGGCAGTCGACTCCGGGGCAGCCTCACCGTTCTCGGTCTTCTGCTTCTTGATCGGCGGCACGCCCTCGGCGTCTCCCTGAGGGGCGACCATCGGGGTCGAGACCTCGGCGTGGAAGTCGCGGATGATCGAGTCGACGTCGTCGATGTTGAGCGATCGGACGTCACCGAGCTTCTTGATCTTGGCGGTGACCTCCTTGCACTGGTCGTCGGTGAGGTGCAGGTTAAGCTGATCCACACGCGACTTGATAGCGTTCCAGCCGGTCAGACGGTTGGCGAAGTGGATGTAGCGGGTAAGACCAAAGTCCTCGGGGTTGAGGATCTCGTAGGTCGACGGGTTGGCGAGAATCGCCTTGGCATGGATACCGGCCTTGTGGGTAAAGGCGCAGAAACCGGTAATCGGGTTGTTGAACGGAATGTTCACCTGGACGGCCTCGGCAACCAGCGTCTCGAGGTCACGCAGCTTGTGAAGCTTGTACTTGGACAGGACGTAGTCGCGGTCCGCGGCGATCATGCGAGCCATGAGACCGCCGAGCGGGGTGATACCGTTGCGCTCACCGATACCGAGGACCGACACGTCGATCAGACGGGCGCCACCCTCGAGGGCAGTGTAGGCGTTGGCAATGGCACAGCCAGTGTCATTGTGAAAGTGGCACTCAATGTCGCACGACACGATCGAGCGAAGGGTGCGGACCAGCTCGTAGACCTGGCGCGGGTTTGCGCAGCCGACGGTGTCAGCAATACCAACACGGTTGACGCCAATCTTGTCGACAGTGCGGTAGATGTTGAGCAGGTCAACAAGGTCCGAACGGAACGAGTCCTCGGACGAGAATCGGATTTCAATGCCGTGGCTCTTGACAAACTCAATAACCTCGACTGCGCTCTTGGCAATGTAGTTCATGTCCTTGCCGTGCGAGTACTCACGCAGAAACTGCGAGGTACCGATAACCACGTCGACGCCGTCGACACCAGTTGCGACCGCCAGCCGGGCGTCGTCCATGTGGCAACGGATGTGGGTGAGGATCTTGGCGCGCAGGCCGAGCTTGCAGATGGCCTCGCAGTCCTTGCGCGACTGCTCCGAAGCGGCCGGCGACGTCAGCTCGATGTAGTCGACGCCAAAGTCGTCCAGCGCCTTGGCGATCTTGATCTTGGTCTCGGTGTCGAAGAAGGCGTTGGCAAACTGCTCGCCCTCACGCAGCGTCGACTCGATCAGCTGGAAATTGCTCACATTGGAGAGAAAGTCGGCCGGGTTGGGGCCGTACGGGTTCGAGCGCGGGGCATCGATCGCAGCGTTTGCTCCTGGGCCGTTAGTTTTGTTCTTTGCGAGCCATCATCACCTGATTTGTGGGGGTGCTGCCGTCAGGACCCCGCAGCAACCGCTACGCGGTTGGACACGGCAGCCATGGGAAGTTGGGAGAACGGTTCGAAAGTCATCCTAAGAAATCTCTCCGATATCGGCGTTGTTGAAAAATTCCGATCAGCCTTGAAAAAACAGTCGGCTGAAACCGAAAATCAGATTTATTGTCTGAACCAGTACTCCAGTCAAGCATCCCACGGCCCGAGAATCACAGCCCCGGTAGTCAGCCGGGGACAAAAGAAAGAAAAAAAAAAAATCCGTCAAGCAGTCATTTCGTGCAAAGATTTCCACATACCGTTGGAGCTGTTGGCGTTTCCATTCGACATTATGCTAAACGTGTGTTTTTTCTGGTAATAAAGACCCCCGTGTGTCTAGCGAGAGAAATAAATTCGGTGAGCTAAATCAGGGCCGAGTCAAAGATCCTGCTTTTTAAAACAAGTCGCCCTGGCTGCTCGCATTCGATTTAGTCATGGATTTGGGCGGACCCCTACCCTATTTTTTTTTTCTTCTCGCCCGCCCGCAGCAATATTCTGTGAGGCAGGCTTACCGAAACCCACGGCTCACAGCTTGTTGGTGAGTGACTGATAGGCCAGCCGCTTGGGGAACAAGGGGCTAGACCAGAGGGGGGGAAGTGGGGGAGGGGTGCCGAGCCCATTCGATCACTGCTGAACGTACTATCAGGCAAGAACACCAAGAGGAAAGAGTTTAACCAGACGACGGGACCAGTCGGTTAGCAGAGACTGCATGTGAAATCTCGAACTGAATCCGGGGTCACCGATGCCGATCCCCAGAAGACTATGGGGTGGACCAATGGACTAATCGGGTAATTGGCGACCGAGAAGAAAACATATGCAAACGTCGTCTCGGCACGAACGCGACCGCTTAGGACACGGTGCCAAATGATTGTGCCAATTTTGATGATTACCGCGATTTGAGCATTTGATTGGATCCATTACGGCAGTGGCAATGTCGGAGGTCCGAGCAATCAGCCACCCGGCGCCCCGAGAACCAGTGTGTGAGACCGATCTTGTCCCACAGCTGTTCATTGCGGCTGGGCTAGGCTTAGTCATGGCTATGCATGGCATGTTCGAGATGTTGGTCACCCTGCATGCCCGGTCCAGGCTGCGAGTCTGGTGAGTCAATAGCGTTACGAGCCTAGCTGTGGATTGGAGTGACGACGTTCAGTTGGTTGTTGAACTATGTCCTACAGCGATAAATGTATTTAGCATGGGACGTAGCAGTGTTCTCTGGTCTCATGCCATCATCTACCTTGTATTTGTTGACATTCAGCAAGTGAAATGGACACAATACAGCTCTCTCGCCACAATCTATCACCGCTAGTAATCATCGAATGGTGGTATGCGCTCACTGTCCATAGCCAATGGCCCTCTACTCCTCATGACTCTGTGATGATTCAGTGCTACGGCTCGTCAGCCCCCATTGGGCGGACTCTGCATACAATGCACAGACCCTAACTGGGACCCATCGGCCGTAATGTTAACTCAGGTCAGTAGCCGTTTTTTTATAGATATAAAGATAGTTTCAACGGGCAGCCACGAACACCACGACGTAGCTGCAGATCGCTGACAACGGGACGGTTGCCGGTACGCGGGCCAGAGCGCTTCACTGATTTAGAACGCCTAGCCTTGCGAGCACCGGCTGATTTCAGCACATTCCGAGCAGGCTGCACACGGTTTAGAGACGCGTTATGATCCCCGATGTCGAGGTGAGTTTTTTTTATAAAATAATGTGGGGAGTGACGGTTTATTTTACGTCTGAATAGGGGCACCTAACAGGGCCGCCCTTTTCACTGGGAAACAGCGCACTCAGGAAAACTAGAGACAAATTGACAGCTGCACCGGTATGCGAGGGTCACGATCAAAACTAGAGACTAACAACAGGCTAGATAGACTAGTACTGTAAGTGCCACCAGGAACATCGTCAAGCTCGACCGAAGCCGACCGAAAGTTCGACCGGGAGCTCGACCGACATGTACACGTTGCTAACTACAGGCTGCTCGACACGGGGTCGTCGGCGTTTGTACGCCGGACGGCGGCCGACCAGCTCGCCGATGTGCAAAAAGCGCACCCGGAGGACTTGCTAAACCTCTTGGGTCGTGTGATGCCATACCTGCGATCGAAAAAGTGGGATACACGCATTGCGAGCGCCCGAGCGATCGGCGGAATCGTCGCCAACGCCGAGCTGTGGGACCCGAACGCGAGCAGCGACGGCGGAGAGGAACCCGCAGCGAGGGAAGGGAAGGAGGAGGACAACGACAAGGACAAGGTGGACGGCCCTAATGTTAAGAGCGAGGAAGGTGAGGTTGTGAAGCGCGAGGAGGACGGATCGTGCCCGCCGGCGCCGGTGGCGGCGTACGACGACGGCATGGACGATCTGCTGAGCTTTGCGACGCTCGACATCAAGACCGTAATCAAGTACGGCGGCAAGCTGCTGGGGTCCGCCGGCAAGGAGTACGATGACCTGAGTGCTGCGGGCGGCGATCCGGTCGAGCGGCTCCGCCGCCAGAAACAGAGCATGCTACAGAAGCTCGGCATGGCCGGCGAGTACATGGAGGATGATGACTTGCTCAAGATGGAGGACGTGGCTGCGAAGCGCGAATCGCCGGGACCGCCAGCCGGTCGACGGAGCAGAACGCCGACGCCAGGCACGACTGCCAGCACGGTGAAGCAGGAGCCCGAGGTTGCTGCATCGCCCGTGCCGGCCGGAGGCGACGAGACGCCGCCACCGAACGCCGCAGCGCAGGCGCGCCTCAAGGCCATGGCTAAGCGGCGCGCCAAGTTTAATGCCAAGAAGGAGGCCAACAAGGTACGCGTCGTGGATCTGTCATCGAGCTCGGCGGCCCGGCGCATGGAACAGTCCGGGGACGTCGGCAGCCCTGCCAATGGCAGTGGCGACGACCGCGAGTTTGAGTTTACTGCTCAGGGCCACAATGACAAGGTCGTTGTCGAGCACAAGGCGCCCAAGATGTCGCCGCTCGTATCGATGCAGAGCTCATGCGCCGGCAAGGTGTGGCCGTTTGAGGGCATGTGCGAGCTGCTCATGGTGGATCTGTTTGACGACGCGTGGGAGGTGCGCCATGGGGCGGTCATGGGTCTTCGCGAAGTGATTCGCGTACACGGGGCCGGGGCTGGCCGCATTGTGAATAAGACGCGTGCCGAAAACGACAGCCGCAACAGCCGCTGGCTCGAGGATCTGGCGTGCCGGCTGTGCTGCATCTTTGCCCTTGACAAGTTTGGCGACTACGTCTCGGACCAGGTGGTGGCGCCGGTGCGCGAGAGCGCCGCCCAGGCGCTCGGCGCCCTGCTGCTGCATCTGCCCGAAAGCGTCATTTTCTCGACGTTCTCGGTGCTCCAGAAGCTGGTGCTGCAGCGCAAATACCTCGGCCTCGAGTACCCCATGTGGGAGACCTGCCATGGCGGCATGCTCGGCCTGAGGTACTTGGTTTCGGTGCGCCCCGACATTGTCACGCGCGATGCCAAGTACTTTGACGGGCTCATTGAGTGCGTCATGCACGGCCTAAGCGAGTCCGACGACGACGTGCAGGCCATGGCGGCTGCGACGATGCTGCCCATTGCTTCAGACTTCGTCAAACAGCGGCCCCAGCTCATCAGCACGCTGCTTGACGTTGTGTGGGACTGCCTCAGCGACCTCAAGGACGACCTGAGCGCTAGCATCGGCAACCTCATGGATCTGCTCGCCAAGCTGTGTTCCTTCCCCGAGGTCCTTGCATTCATCAAGGAGCGCTACGCCGAGGACGAGCTCGAGAGCTTCTCTATGCTGGTGCCGCGGCTGTACCCGTTTTTGCGTCACTCCATCACAAACGTGCGCAAGGCTGTGTTGCGTACGCTCCAGACGTTTTTGTCCATCGAGGGCGACCCATCGTCCAAGGAATGGATCGACGGCAGAACGCTGCGGCTCGTGTTCCAGAATCTGCTGGTGGAGCAGAACGAGCAGGTGCTGGCACTGTCGCTCGAGCTATGGAACCAGCTACTCGACGAGATTGTCAACACCGGCGGCAAGGATCTGTTTGCCAAGCTGTTTGATGAGCATTTCCCGAGCGTGCTGGCACTACTCATGACGCCAATTGGTGCCGCCAGGCACTCGTACAAGATGGATTCGTCGCTGTTTATTCGGCCGTCTGGGGCTGCTTACTCGAACCTGGCACAGGCTAACGGTGCCCGGGACGATAATGACAACGGCAAGGGCAAGCGCAAGCGCAAGGGCAGCAAGAACGAAAACGGCAAGAAGGAGGACACGGTACCGGCAATCCCGCTGTCGCTGCATGTCAATATCGACAACCCAATGCTGCTGGGCGATGTGACGCTCATCAGCTACGAGGTGTTCTTGCGGACCAAGGTCGCGGGCGCACAAGCGCTTGGCCGGGCGTTGAGTCTCGCGTCCGACGATGCCAAGACGTCGGCCATTGCGCCCCAGATGGGCCACTACCTTGACTCGGCGTTTGCAACCCAGCGGCTTGTCGGTGCCATGCTGCTCGAGGAGTACGGGAAGGCTGATGCCACCAAGGACCTATCGACGCCTTTTAATAAGGAAATGGCCGACAGGCTCCAGGCCCTCGTCGCTGAGACCAACGCTAAAATGTATCGCGACCTGACGCCGTACCTCAAGGCGGTGCGCACGCAGTGCCAGACGCTGTTCAACGTATTTGTCGACAGCGCCAAGGTGAGCCAAGGCAAACTGCCAACTGTGGCAGTGGTCGTCCAAGGAGAACCGGATGCGAGCGCGGACGCGTTTTCGCTTGCCGACGCCGACAAGATTGCAACGGAGACGTTCGAGAAGCTCAAGCGCGGACTGTCGACCACGTACCGCGTCGCAGCGTCTCAGGCACTGACAGATGCGCACAATGGCCTGCTTCAATCGATTGCCGAGTGCCGTGAGGCCAAAAGCGGCCGCGACATTGGCATCCACGCGGCAGCGGCCGCCGCCTATGTCACCATGGCGGACCTTCCGGCGAAACTCAACCCCATTATGCGCAGCCTCATGGACAGTATCAAGGAGGAGGAGAACGCGCTGCTCCAAGACCGCACCGCCAAGTCAGTTGCGGAGCTTGTGGCTGTGCTCATGCGTGTCGGCAAGACAGCCCCGGCCGACAAGATTATCAAGAACCTGTGCGCGTTTTTGTGCGTCGACACGTCCGAGGTGCCCGACTTTCACCACAACGAGGCCGTGCACGACAACATTCTGTCACTGCGCAAGGAGGAGGCCAAGACGGATGCCGCCGAGATTATTGCTCATCAAAAGGAGATCAAGGCGGCCCGCATCAAGCGGCTAGGTGGCAAGACGGCCCTTGAGCACATTGTAGTAAACTACGGGCCTAAGTTGTTTTCCGAGCTGCCCAAGATCAAAGACTGCATGTTTGGATCGCTGTCGCTGCTGGAAAAGGCTGATGGCGAACTTCCCGAATCAGTACTGGAGCCGGCCGACACTCAGGGCCAGGCGATCATCGACTCGCTGGCCGTCATTCGCGCGCTGTTGCCGAAACTCAGCCCCGAGCTGCATGACGAGTTTCATGGCTACGTGACGCTGATTCTGCGCTCCCTCAACTCAAAGTACGCTGTTCTGCGATACGCGGCCGCTAAGTGCTTTGCAACCGTGTGCAGCGTCATAACGCCCCACGGAATCACTGCCCTGGTCGAGCGGGTTATCCCTATGGTCTCCAATGCCCTTGATCTGCACGCACGTCAGGGAGCTATCGAGACGATATATCATCTCACAGCGACCATGGGAACCGACATTCTGCCATACGTGGTGTTTTTGGTGGTGCCTGTCCTCGGCCGCATGAGCGACTCGGACCGCGATGTGCGTCTGCTGGCTACTACGACATTCGCCTCCATCATCAAGCTCGTGCCGCTCGAATCGGGCATTCCTGATCCGCCCGGAATGTCGCAGAAGCTGCTTGAGGGCCGAGACAAGGAGCGTGAATTCATCTCCCAAATGATGGACCCCACCAAGGTCGCCAAATTTGACATCCCTGTTGCCATCAAGGCAGATCTGCGCAAGTACCAGCAGGAGGGAGTCAACTGGCTCGCGTTCCTAAACAAGTACCACCTTCACGGCGTCCTCTGCGACGACATGGGTCTCGGAAAAACGCTCCAGACTATCTGCATTGTTGCGAGCGATCACCATCTACGGGCCGAGGAGCACGCCAAGACTGGGTCTATTGAGACCAGGCCATTGCCCTCTCTGGTCGTGTGCCCGCCCACTCTGACGGGCCACTGGTTCCACGAGCTCAAGACGTACGCCCCATTTTTGAAAGTACTGGTCTATGTTGGCAACCCAAGCGCCCGTCTGGCGTTGGCCTCGACGTTCAAGGACTACGACGTGGTGATCACATCGTACGACATTGCGCGCAACGACTGCGCTGCGGTCGCTCGTCAGAACTGGAACTACTGCGTGCTTGACGAGGGCCACATCATCAAGAACGCCGCCTCCAAACTCACCAAGGCTGTCAAGACATTCTCGGCCGAGCACCGCCTCATCCTTTCGGGTACGCCTATTCAGAACAATGTGCTCGAGCTGTGGTCGTTGTTTGACTTCCTCATGCCTGGCTTTTTGGGATCGGAAAAGGTGTTTAACGACCGCTTTGCCAAGCCCATTGCCGCGAGCCGCAACTCGAAATCGTCCTCGAAGGAACAGGAAGCTGGAGCCTTGGCTCTCGAGGCGCTCCACAAGCAGGTGCTTCCATTCTTGCTCCGCCGTCTAAAGGAGGATGTGCTGGCGGATCTGCCACCCAAGATCATCCAGGACTACTATTGCGACCTGAGTGATCTGCAAAAACAGCTCTATGAGACGTTTGTCAAGAAACAGCGTACAACTGTCGCGTCGGAGGTTTCGGCCACTGAAAAAGAGGGCAAGCAGCACATCTTCCAGGCGCTGCAGTACATGCGCAAGTTGTGCAACCATCCGGCGCTTGTCCTCAATGCACAGCACCCGCAGTACAACGCTGTAATGCAGCAGATGCAGGCATCCCACCAGTCGGTACACGATATTGCGCACGCCCCCAAGCTGCAGGCGCTTCAGGAACTCCTCATCGACTGCGGTATCGGTGCTGAGCCGGCGTCGGCACAGGAGCAGGCGAGCTCGCTCGTCAGTGGCGTCACGTCGCAGCACCGGGCGCTCATCTTTTGCCAGCTCAAGGACATGCTTGACATGGTCGAAAAGGACCTCCTCCGCAAGTACATGCCGACTGTGACGTACATGCGTCTCGATGGTAGTGTGGATGCTCGCAAGCGCCACGACATTGTGCAGCAGTTTAATAGCGATCCGTCGATCGATGTGCTCCTGCTCACAACCCATGTTGGTGGCCTTGGTCTCAACTTGACTGGAGCAGACACGGTCATCTTTGTTGAGCACGACTGGAACCCCATGAATGATCTCCAGGCTATGGACCGCGCTCATCGCATTGGCCAGAAAAAGGTCGTTAACGTCTACCGCCTTATCACGCGAAACACGCTCGAGGAGAAGATCATGGGTCTGCAAAAGTTCAAGCTCAACATCGCATCTACTGTCATCAACCAGCAGAACTCTGGTCTGGGATCTATGGATACGGACCAGATTCTCGATCTGTTCAACGCGCCCGATATGGCTGCCCCTGACGAGGGCGTCAAAAAGGCGGATGCGACGGGCCTCGACGAGACTGGCAACGTCAAGATGCCGGGTCAGCCGGCGGCCGCCCTCGAGCTTGGCGAGCTATGGGACGAAAAGGAGTACGAGGAAGAGTACAACTTGGACTCTTTTATTTCGTCTCTTAAGGACTAGTCCACTATATTGTAATATTAGCAGTTAATGCATTGCATGCAAATGTTTCCCGTATCACGGATGCCACGAAGAGGCAGTCCTGAATATTTTTTGTCTTAATTGGGTTACTGCCGGTCGCGCATTATTGGTTCTTAGGGTTACTTTGTTATGACGTGGAGGAGAATTCAGAGTTCCGCATTTTGACGCTGGGCTCCAAATTGTGCGAGACTTCCCTCACAACTGCTTCGCAGTTAAGGGGCCGGATCACCTCGCGGTCTTGCCCTTGACACTCAAATTCAACTGCGAAGCAGTTCCTAAGGTGCCCCGAGGGCTGTGCAAAAACATAAACGGCTAATCGGTTTGGCAGGGGAGTTTAGACCTGTATTTTGACGCCGGGGCTCTATAGTGGGGTTGAGTTCGGTCAAATCGTGCCACTACGAAGCGGCAGCTCCCGGGTCGGCGTGCAGGGCCCCAGGTGAGAGCACAGGATATCGGAGTTATTTCGTAGAGACGGCTCGCGCCGAATTCAGGCCATCGCATAACAGCTCAGGAGTGGCCTAGGCGTGTCCCAAGTTAGAGAACGAGCGCTACGGCTCTAGACCCGAAGCTAGTTTTGTACATTTAGAGTTTACGCATTTGACCTAACCCCTGGACGTGGAGAGAAGCCGAGATTGACACTTTCGTCTGAGTTTGACGGAAACGAAACCGCCGTGGCCAATTAGCTAAAAACTGATTATTGCGAATCAAACGCACAGGGCACTCGGGACCCGATCAAAGGGACAGTGGATAAAGACACAGGTTTAATTGAAGGATTTCGATGAATGCCGGATCGTGACGTCCCTTGGCGAAGCATTCACTGATAGGGCCATTGCAAGGATGGCACGGATCGAGTGCCCAAGAAGGCTGCTGGCTCTGCTGGCGCTGTTTACAGTATGCTTCTTGGCGAAGCTGGCGCGCGACTTTAACGTGTACAATACGTATCCACAGGCATGCTATGAACCGAAAGGAGTGGGAGCAGAATACGAGCCGGTAGAGATGTCTGGGCGCATGGCTGCGAGGTACAAACTATACAAATACACGGCACAAGGGGGCGACAAGAGCCTAAAAGGCATCCCCGTGTTGTTTGTGCCAGGGAACGCAGGGAGCTTCCGCCAAGGTACACCTATTGCATCGTACTTCGACGGGCCCCAGTATGGCAAGGGGCGCCCGTTCGACTTTTTCATGGCTGACTTTGCCGACGACTTGACAGCGTTTTACGGCGACACGTTGCTGGACCAGGCCGAGTTTGTCAATGACGCGGTGCGGCATATTCTGGACCTGTATGGGGAAGACGGAAACAGTGGGCCCTCTGCGGTGATACTGCTTGCGCATTCAATGGGCGGAATAGTTGCGCGGACGGTTTTCACCCTGCCCAACTACATTGCAGACTCGGTGAACACGGTGATCACGCTGTCGAGCCCCCATGCGGTGGCGCCTGTGTCGTTCGATGCCGGCGTTGTACAGATCTATGACCGCGTGAACCAATATTGGCGGCGCGCAGCCGGAATTGACGAGCCTACAGATCTCAGTAACGTCACGCTCATTTCTGTAGCCGGTGGCCAGAATGACCGCATGGTCCCGAGCGACTACACAATGGTCGAGAGCATCGTCAAACCATCGCATGGGTTCACGGCATTTACATACGCCATGCCGTACGTGTGGACGAGTATCGACCACCTTGCCATTCTGTGGTGCGGGCAATTTCGGCGGGTCCTGGCGCGGGCGCTCGAGGACATCGCGGACCTGAGCGTACCGGAGAGGACTATCTCCCTTGACCAGCGCATGCGCGTGTTTGAGCGCTGGCTGCTACCAGGTCCACACTCACGCAACCGCGACGGGGCGGAGTCACGTTTCAGTGTCAGCAAGGAGCACGCTCGAAGCAAAGAGGAGATAAGCTTAGTACAGAAGCCCCGTCACACCGAATGGGTCATCCCGCTGACAGCCGAGGCCAGAAAGCAAGGGATCATGGTCTGGGCCAATGTCCCGCACGTCGCTGGCATCTATGCATGCCATAGCCAGGGATCTGATGAGACGGACATGGCGCTCTGCCGCGACTTATCGCACAAGGCTGTGTACCTTCCCAGCAAGGGGCCGCGGGACCTGCATCAAGAAGGAAGTTCCATGGTAGCGGGAGAAAGCGCGCCACGGTTCCACGCAGTTTACATCCCGCCTGAAGACATGGCGGAGGAGGAATTTATTTTTGTGCATATCAAACGGGCAGGACCCGCCGACGGCACCGTGGAGTCAGTGCAGTCGTCTTTACCTTATGAGCATGTTATCGGGGGCTCGGTATGGGACATGTGGTGGACCAAGAGATCTGCTGCGTTCGACAGCAGCTTTGCGCAGCTCATCATCAAATCAGCCACCAGCAGCATTGTTGCCTACAACGTTGAGATCACCGTGGCGTCGTATTGCCAGATGCCGGAGGCTGAGAGCATCCTTGTCCGGCAATACATTCAGGAACCCCAGCAGTCGCGGACTTTTCACTTCAAGCGCGGGCGCACTATCACCATCTCAACAGACGGGATGAGCCCGTTTGTACCGTACAATACGTCTTTCGCTGACGACAACTACCTACGCCTCCAGGTATTTGTCCCGCACCTTATTTGCGATAACCCGCAGTATCACGACCAAAGAGAGCCCATGGTCGTTGTGACAGTATCGCCGAACCTTAGTGCGACAATGGCCAATTTAGTTCTACGCTACCGCACTCTCTTTTTGTCTTTCATGATTGGGGCCGCAGTAATGGTGCTTTCGACGCAGTTTTGGCTGTACGGTGCTCGTGGAGTATTTCCGCCAGTCGCTAAAGCTCTCCAGATTGTATGCGGGCTCCCTGCTATACTTGTGTCGCTGATATTTGTAGCGCTTCATTACTTGCTGCTCGGTGAAGGTGTGCGCGACTTTTTTAGGGCGATTCAGCTGTACCCGTCAGAAGCATCGACACTTCGCGCCCTGCATGAATTTGCGCCACAGTTTACAGTTCACGACATATTCTTGGGCACCAACGACCCGATACTATGGTTCCTGGGTCCACTCTTTCTCTTTGTCGCTCTCGGCACCCTATGGCTTACGCAGGCTCTTCTCTTCGATGGCATCCTCGTTCCAGCAGCCGGGTACATGTATCGCCGTTTTGGCAAGCCAGGCGGCCAGATTGACGAGGAGCCCCTACATTCGCGCCATCGAGTTATCGTCATAACCGCCCTCACATTTGTCCTGTCGCTCATCATTCCAATACAAACGTGCTTGATAGCCTGCTGCGGCTGGCAGCTCGCCACCGCACTGCATGCCGCAATCGCGCCGCCGCCAAACGTCTGCCTGCCCGTGGCTGACGTCTCAAAAGACCATCGGGGAACCTCTAAAAATTATGCGAGCTACTGCAGCTCACTGTTTGTCCTCCTTGCATGGAATGCCGCCATCTCGGGCCCTACCGTGGCGGTGTGGCTACACAACCTCAAGCTGACATGGGCCCTCCGGCAGCCTTCGCTGCTCAACAGCTTTCACGTCATTGGCATCATCCTTGAAGTCGAGGCCTGCAACCGCGACAGGACGGTCCCCATCTTCAAGGGCCGCTTTGCGCGCTCCCTGATCCTAATATTTCTTGCCTGGTTTGCCGCGTACTCGTTTCTCTACGGGGTATCTCATCTGTTTGTACTCCCTCGACTCGCCAACATGTACTGTCTGACAGCAGTTGCAGCGAGACTTGTTAGTGCCGGCTTCGTACCGCGGCAATCCGCTTTTGCCAGTAAGGGCGAATAGCTGTGGTTCCGTGTCACTTGCATACGTACATATGTACTTGTACTTTACGATATGAGTGGGCAGGCCGCCCAGCAGCTGCTCCCGCAACTCCAGGAGTAGCACACTTTTATACATTGTCATCTATTTTTCTTTTCTCGTTCAAAAAGGCGTAGCGCGTACGGCTTACTGAAATGCATTAGGCGGCAGCTGGGCGCGCGATTGTTGGAAGAGCGCAGCGGCCTGGCCAAGATCAAAGTTGGCCTGCTCAGCACACATGCGCGCGTACTGGGCGGTGAGTCGAGTCTCAATCATGAGCTTCTCGACGATGCTGATCTGCTCGGGGCTAAGCCCGTTCAGCTCTGGCGGAATACCATGTGGAACCGGCGACGGACCATGCGGAGCGCCGTGCGGAATGCCCTGCGGCATGCCCTGCGGTCCTGGCGAAACGCCGGGGACCGGCGAGCTGGCCGGCGCAGGTGGGCCAGTAGGCGCTGGGGATGCGCTGCCGGGCGTGCCCGGGTGTGAGCCAGACTCCTTCCATGCGTCCGAGCCGGCCCATGCGCGCACCGTCATCATATCGGCGCTGACGATCATGTTGCCAGCCGGGCCCTGCAGCACAATGAAGGTGCGGTCAAAGCTGCGGGTGATGTTCTGGGGCTCGTCGTACTCGCCGTGCACGCAGATCATGACGCCCGCGTCGCCGGCCACCCGTACGTCCGGGACGCGCCATGCCTCAATGCTGAACTTGTGCGCCTGCGCCAGGTCGTGCTTTGTGGGCGGCAGGCGCCGGAACACGCCGCCAACGGCTTGCGGGCCGGTATAGAGACGGTTATTGCGGGCGGTGACGGTCGTGACCTTTTGCAGGTTGCGCGACAGCGAGATATACGCCGACCACGAGTGCGGCTTGGGGTTGCTGATAAGTATGCGCGGGGCGCCGCTGTTGACTGACAGAGAAAACGTCGACGCGTCGTCGTACAGCTGCAGCAGCTGCTGGCGGTCTTCGTCAAATAGCCGGAAGTAGTTGGCCACAAAGCCAGTGGCCATGGCCTGGATGTCCGGGTTCTCGAAGAACGTCTGGCGGACCGGCTGCGGCAGGCGCAGAACGTCGAGCTGCGATTCGTCGCGCATGACCTGGCCATCGAGGATCACGAGCCGCGGGAACATGCGCAGCACCTGATCCTTGTAGGTGGGATCGTTGCTGACGAGCGGGTTGCCAGCGAGAATCAGCTCGCGCAGCTGGCGGAACTTGTGGCGCCATGGCTCGAGGCCTCGCATGGTGGCGATGCGGTTGTTGGCGAGCGACAGGTTCTTGAGGCCCGGGTACGTCTGGGCAAGCGTTGTGACCCAATTGACATCGACAAGGTCGTTGTCGGCGAGGCTGACGGTCTCGACATTGCGGAGGTCTTCGGCAACCTTCATGAGCGCGACAAACATTTTGGACTCTGTCGACGCCGACGAAAACAGGTTGTTCGACACAAGGTACTGGTCGTGCCGCAGCGCCTGCAGATTCAGGTACCTGGCCTGCTCGTTGTACCTGCTACTGAGGAAGTTGCGGAGCATCTCGACCGTCTGCAGCTTGCCGGCCGAGGCGCCGCCGCCGGCGCCGTCCTGGCCGTCGGCGAGAGTGATCTTGAGCGCACTGCCGGCAAAGCGTATGCCGGAGAACTTGAGCAGGGGCGCGGCCTCGAACTTCTTGACGTAGGCGCTCAGCACCGGGCCAGATGTCGACGCATTCATCAGGCGGATGTTTGACTTGCGCAGCAGGAATGCCACAAGGTCGTCGCGCGAGCCGCCCTCCCAGCCGCGGACCTCGACCTTGACCTGGTTGCCTTGGCTGCCGTGGTCATCGTAGGCGTCGTTTCGTTTCCGCCTGTGCGACATTGTCGGGGCGCTGGTCTCGGGGCGCGTTTTTTTCAGAGTACCGAATATTTCAGCTTGGAGATCGTGATTATTGATGATGGGATATGCATCGTTGTTGAGATGTAGCTGTATTATGACGTCGTCGTGTCTGGGTCGTGGTCGTGTTCCGTCGCAGGGTCACGTCGCGTTTTGAGCCTTTCGGTTTCCGGTCGGTTAGACATCAAATTGCAAGATCAACCACTTTTGCGACAGCATCCCCGCGCCAACACAAACTGTACTCCCCAGATCCATACCGCCCATTTTCGTTGCGCCAACCGCTCGGTCCTAACCCTAAATTTCGGGGACACTCTGTTCAGGGCCTGGCAGCTCCTCCGCGTCCAGGGAGTTCCCCCTGCTCTTTCTCTTGGGCTGGATATCGTCGTCACGTCTAAATTTTTTTTCTGTTGCCGTTTTAGACACTGGTCCACAAAATAGCAGAGATAACGGGTAGCAAATGAGCGACTCGCGCTACTCGTACGACGAAAACGCCGAGGTATGGCCGTACTTCGCCATCACCTTGCTGGGCGTCGTGCTCGTGCCGACGACCATCTCCACCATCAAAAACGTGCTGGCGCCCGATGAGGAGGCCGCCGCCATCAAAGAGCGCCGCGAGCGCCACAAGACAGAAAACCAGGACCACATTGACAGGTTTCTGGCAAAACGGCGCAACAGCCGCCTGTTGTCGCGCACGTCCCTGCTGGTCGCGCTCGGCTGGGCCGCCATTGCGGGCCTTGTCTACTACACGGTCTCGCAGGCGCGCGACGACGACGCCGCGCAGGTGTTTGACCCGTACGAGATCCTCGGCGTGAGCTACTCGGCCACCGAGCGCCAGATCAAGTCGGTGTACCGCAAGCTCACGCTGCAGTTCCACCCGGACAAGATCCGCGACGTCGGCAACTCGACGCGCGAGGAGCTCGAGGCGCACTACGTCGATATCACCAAGGCGTACCGTGCGCTCACCGACGAGGTCACGCGCGAGAACTTTCTCAAGTACGGCCACCCCGACGGGCCCCAGCAGACGCGCTACGGCATCGCGCTGCCCAAATTTCTGGTCGAGGGCAAAGGCTCGCCGCTCGTCATTGGCGCCTACGCTGTTGCCGTCGGCATCATGCTGCCGGTTATCGTCGGCAGCTGGTGGAGCAACACTAAGACGTACACCAAGACTGGCATCCACCAGCAGACTGCCGCCTCGTTCTTTGAGGACATCGCCAAGATCCAGCCCCACTTTATGACCTACAGCAAACTGCTCGACGTGCTGTGCGGCGCCGAGGAGTACAAGACGCTGCTGCCGCACCTTTCCAAGAAGCAGATCCGAGAGCTGCTTGACGCGCACCTGTCGCGCCGCGTGGTGGCCAACGAGGCCGACAAGCTGGTGGTGGTTGAGCGCGCGACGACGCTGCTCCGCGGCCTGCTCGACGTAGCCGAGGCGTTCAAGGACGCCGGCCTGTGCGAGAAGATTGTCGTTGTGCAGCGGTGTGTTGTGCAGGCGGTGCCGATTGAGCGCCAGGCGTGGGGCGAGGTGCTCCAGTTGCCGGGCGTGACGGCCGCCGACGTCGAAAAGGCGGGCGGCATTGACAAGTACACGCCGCCGCCTGCCGCGCTCGAGTACGCACGCCTGTCTATCCCCCGCCTCGTGCACCTCAAGTCGTACTTCAAGGTTCCCGGCGAGAAGGTTGTGCCACCGCAGGCGCAGTCGCACGTCGTTGTCAAGTTTCTGGTCGTCCCGTGGGGCGCCAAGGTACCGGAGATCGATCGCAAGCTGCTCGAAGACGACGATGCCGAGGACAACGACGTCAAGGTGCTCCAGGAGCCGCTATCGACAAACGACAAGGCGCCGGTAATCCCGTACGCGCAAGCGCCCTACTACCCAGGCTTCTACCGCCCGTCGTGGTACGGCTTTGTGATTGGCGAGCGTGAGAACAAGGTCATTGACGGTCCAGCGGAGATGAGCAGGGTCTCGTACGACAACATGCGCCTGAGCGACAAGGAACTCGCCGACGGCAGCAAGGTCACGATTGCCACGTTCAAAATCCAGGTCACGAGCGCGACCCCGCCGTTTGCGGGCACTTTTGCGTTCAAGCTTGCGCTCTACTCATCCGGCTACTTTGGCTGCGACATTGTCGAGTCCATCAACATGGTGGTTCAGAACCCGCCTCCCGAACCCGAGCCCGAGCAGGAGGAACTCTCAGATGACGAGGACGCCAAGGGCGCTGCAAAGGACGATGACGATGACGACGATGACGACGAGGATGACCTGAGTGACATCGACACTGACACTGAGGATGAGGATGAGGCTGAGGAGCCCGCAAAGGTTGAGCCCGCTGAGCCAGCAAAGACCAAGTAACCAACCGGCTGCACGTTCCGGCCAAATTGCTTCTAGATACATGTATTCATTATGACATGGCATTGTCCTGAGACGGGTCCCAGAGTCGTAATCACCTACGGTGACTTTCTTTCTTTAGGGCTCTGTCAGACGCCCGTAGCAGCCAGTTCTCCCGGTCTAGGAATATCACTAGACATTCGCTTTTGCTGAGGATGCTGCCTGGACCCGTTCGGGACCTGTCCGGAGCGGGTTGCGCCAGGGGCATCAAAATTCCTTTCAGAGTGCGACGCATCCTGCGAAACAAATACTACCAGGGCAGCTCGGCACCAAAACTTCACTGGCCACGCATCCCGCTGAACCAGATGCTGCCAAGGCAGCTCGGCATCAAAACTCCTTTGACATGACCCACGCATCGCGCGGAAGCAGCTTCTGGTAATAGTTCTTGGCCAACTCGCCCTTTTTGAAGCCGCGTGCCTCATACCACTCAATCGCATCTTCGTTCTCGACCCACACGTGAACATACACCTCGTGCACAAATAAGCTCCGCGCGTACTCGATTATATGGTTGAGGAGCGCGGTGCCAATACCGTAGGACCGGTAGGCAGCTAGTACCGCGAGCGTCATGATGTATATCTTTGTCGGAATAGGTCTGTTTTCGTCGATTTCGGTAGCGCACCGAATGGCGCCAACCGGGATATCATTGAAGTACGCTGAGGTCAGTACACGGTTACCAGCATGTGTAATTGCGCAAACGCACCAATTTTGGCCAGCTCTCCGATTTCCAAGCTCTCTTGGTACCATTTATCTGTATACCGGGCCGGAAGAACCGACATGTTGATCCGGCGCAGAACCTCGAGGTTTGCGGCCGTCAGATCGCCCAGCTGGATCCTGCTCGACATGGCTCCTCACCGGGAGAGTGCGTCTCTCCTCTTATTTACTGTGCAACGCGACAAATAAGTATGCCAGATGCGCGCGTCGTACCTGGGCAGGCATGGCTTCTTCCGAAGACCCGTTTGTTGCATGGTCACGCATATTTTGTACTTTTGATAGCTTTTATTAGTATTTTTGCAGATTTTGGGGTTTTGTGCGTATTTTTGCACTTATGTAGCTGTTGGGACAAACGTAACATACGACTCTATAGCCCTACAAAGTTGACAATTTGGCCGAGCTGGTCTAAGGCGTTCGACTCAAGTGTAAGCTTTCGCAGCTAAGCCGCGATTTCGAATCTCGCAAGAGGCGTGGGTTCGAATCCCACAGTTGTCAATATTTTTTTTCGCCATTTCTGTTACCGGCAGGATAGCTGTACGTTTGGGGCGGTGCCACACTGTACTGCGGATTGCAACGTTGAGGGGCTGTGCTGTAAGCAGCACGACATGTTAGAACGCGAGACTACCGTCTTCGTCGAGGAGGCAGCGATGCCACTAAGGAGAAATGCGACAGCGAATGCCAGTCGCGAATACAAGTTCCAATACTGCAGTCTATGTACTTGTGCGCGGAGGATGTGCAATAGATCAGATGAATGATTAGCTGCCTGGCCACGACAAGTATACCGCAGGGAATGACAGATAACTAAAGTTAGCGGCCACGACCCGTCTATTCGGTCAACCACTACAGAAGGCGCGTATTTACCCTCTATGCGTCGACATCAAGTTATTAGCCCTGAGATCTTCTGAAGCCTAGCAGCATCTGCAATTGGTCGTAGATGGCTAGCTCGCTGGCAGACGCAACGCCACGCAGAATGTTGGCGCCAGCACCTTTAAACAACGCCGCTGCACCGCCCGTGGCAACGATCTTCGAGAACGCATCGAGCGATGACTTGTACTTGACGGCCTGGCCCGTGGTCATCATCATGCGACGTCGCACAGTATCAAAGGGATAGGCACAGAGCCCGCCAATGGTTGTGACGACCCAGCCTAGGATGAATGACGCGGTAAACGACCCTTCGAGCTGGCCAACAAGAACAAGCGGCTTGATCGAGTCGTAGAGACCAAAGTAGAGTCCTCGGTACACGACGATTCCGGCGACGGACGGCATGAACCCCCGATATAGACCGACAATGCCGTCGGACGCCAGCGTCTTGCGATATACGTCGATCAGACCCTTGTATTCGCGTTCACCTCCGATAGATGTCTTGGCGTCGTTGGCCAGGCGCGTTCGAGCAAAGTCAAGAGAATAAACAAACAAAAGCGACGTTGCGCCCGCCGCGGCGCCCGACGCCAGATTACCTGCAAACCACCGCCAATAGCCCTCCGACTTCTTATAGCCAAACATCGCCTTGAACTTGTCGCGAAATGCAAACGACAGTGCCTGTGTCGGAAAATAGCGAATTACGTTGGCCATGTTGCCTCGCCACAGCGAGAGGACGCCCTCGTCGGCGATTGTGCGACGGAAGGTATCGCTGATGCCGTTGTACCGGTGCGTCAGACGGCCATGCTTGATCATTTCATCCTGGTTTTGGATCAACAGTTTAACACGCTCGAGAGGGGCGGCCACCGTCTTGGCCGCGGCCGCTGACACGCCGCCTAGCAGGAAATCGACGATAAACTGGTTCTCGTCAGACATAGCTCACGGAATGGAAGTACCGAGGGATAGCAGACACTGGAAACTAAGTCCCAAAGTCGTTTATAAACGACTACGGATTACTTCGGATGCGCTGACTCACCTCATTCGGTGTCCGCGTCACCTACGATTTAGCTTTGCGTGGTTAAGCATATCTGTGATCGGAGAAACGCGGAGAAATGCATCTGCGTCGGAGGCCGACCCACGTGCGGCGCCAGCTATATGTTTATGCATGGGTTTATGCTGTCGCCGTGAGGTAGGGCCCCCAGACTTTTGGCCGCACAGCGATTTTGGCGCACGTTTCGCGCCTTTACAGACTAAGAGACGGACCGTGGATCTTGCATCCGGAGGAAGTGTAGTACAGCAGAGAATTATACGAGGGCGCACGCTGTTTGCACAAAACCAAAAAAAAAAAAAACAGGGAAATGGCGTACCCCGTCGTGATTCTGCTATCGCGCGTGTCCGACAGTGAGTTTATGCCACTGGCCGAGTACCAATCGTCAACGCCGGCGAGCTTTGACTGGGAGGAGAACCCGGTGCTGCACTGCAAGGCTGTTGGCGTCACAGTGACGTGGTCGGCGTCTCTTGGGCGAATTCCGGGCGGTGTCGCGCACAAGGCCGAGGTTTTCGTGGCTTCAAGGTATGTTTTTATCGCACAACTAGCCCATTCGAACGCGCTAACATCAGCCGCCTAATCGTGTGGATTCCCGAACTGCAAGAAGGCGTAGGCATTGCTTACCAGTCGATCACGTTGCATGCGATTCAGAACGAGCCTTTGTCGCTCTATGTACAGATCACCGCCGATGCGATTGAGCACGAGGGCCAGAACGGTACTCAAAACGGCAACGACCAGGCTGGCGAGCACGAAGACCTCGGGTTCATCGAGATGACGCTCGTGACGAGCCCGCCCGAGGCGGTCCGTGACCTGTACAGGGCCATGTCCGACTGCTCATCGCTGCACCCAGACGAGCCGAGCGAGGACGAGGAGATGGCCAGTATCGGTGGCAACGGAGAGGTCGCATTTGATATTAATTGGGATGGAAATGCCGGTCTCGTGTCCGGTGACGCCGACGACGTGGATCTGGCGTCTCCCGCCGGTCCTGAGCCTGCGGGTGAGGAGATTGCCATTGAGCGAGAAGTGCGTGCCGGCATTCGGCGGTCGCACGGCGAAGAGGAAGAAGACAAACCCGATGTGTCCGATGACGCGTCCAAATGGCGCCGGACTGATTGAATGAGGCTTGCTCTCTTTCTCTCTCTCCGCAGAATGGGAAATTCAACAGGCGGAATAACGGCATGACTTTTGTCTGTACCTGGATTCGAGCCCAACCTCGGCTTCACACAGACTGTATTATATTATTTACATACTTAATGAACCAAGATTCACTGCATGAACAAAGACATTATTAAAGAGCTAATGTACACAAATATTAAATAGGGTCGTAAAGTCATGAGATCGTCCAGAGAAAGAAAGAAAGAGGGTGCAAATCACCGTGCAAACGAATCAAATAGAGACAATTCAATCTCATAAGGATGCTGCTCAAGCTTCTGGATGCCGGGGAATTGCTGGCTCACAGGCGTGTTTGGGAACTCAAAATCATCCGCCGAGTCCGGACTGAAGTACGCTCGGTCTGGGAGAGCGAGCTCAACGCGGGGCGCGCCCACGGCGGGCGGCTCGGCCGCGTCATCGCCAAACGGGTCGATGGTCTCGCCGCGAGCGCCGGCGATCGCAACCGTCTCAGCTTCGCCAACACTCGCATCGGTATATAGTGTCGAGTCGCCGAAGCTTAGGTCCATGGGTGATGTGGGCACACTCGGTAGAGTCAACTCGACGCCGTCGATAGCCAGGCCAAACACTTGTACAGGCTCATCATTGTTCTCATGCTCCTCCTCGAGCTCCTCGTCCGCATCCTCGAAAGCCAATATAGCGCACTGCGATTGCAGGCGCGGCGCGTCCTCGGCCGCGAGGCCCTCTCTCGACTCCGGGTGCCTCGGTCCATCCCGATTCGTGGCCCTGGACAGCACCGGTGCCAGCTCCGCAAAAGTATTGTCGCTCTCGCTTTCGTGTTCGCCGTCACTACGAGGCGACGCCAGAGTGTCAGCCGTTTCATTCTGCGACGACAAGGTCGACCCGCTCAGGTCGCGTTTAACCTTGCTAGATGGCAGTGGTGGCCAGTTAGCCTCGGCGCTCCACGGAGGGCTTGTCGGTGTGTCCATCCGTCCATGCCAGCTAGACCTGACGCCCCAAGGCGCGTTTGTCCTCGGGTCCATTTCCACAATGTATCGCGGTTCCCGGGAGCGCTTTCTTTGCCGTAACCTCAATCCCAAAATTGTGCCCGCCACGCCCACCGCGACAGCTGCAACGCACACAACCGCGACCGCGATAATCTGGGCCGTCGTAAACATCGCCGTGTTTGTTGATACTCAAGGCGAGTGTGTCCGTACTACACGGCGTCGTACCCCGTCCGCGTACAATCGTCAAAAGGCTGTAAGCGACGCGGTGAGTTTGAATTTCGCGTTCGTCGGACGATTGCCGCGCAGCGTCCCTGCCGGGTTTTATTGCTGGCAGCTTTTCACGCGCAACAAGGCGAGTCTCCACAATAAGGCGCATCTCGGCGTCGATCGCTGCAGAAAGCTCGGACCCGTGCTCCGAGTTTTGGCGGTCTTGGATACATTATATACAACCACTAAATTTCTGTTTACACTGCGGGAGTTGGCGTTAGATTTCTCGAATCTCTCGCCAGTCCAGCTTTGGCTCTCGTCTTCGCTCGGCGCTTTCAGCGCTGCATTCCTTTGGTCTGCGGGCTGTCATGTCGAGTGCGTCCCGCGCTCATGACGACGCATTGGCGTCGCTCCATGCGCGTCAATCGCGGTCTGAGACAGCGTGCTCGATGGCATCGTGTCGCAGAATGCCGCTTTATGCGCGCGATTTACGTGCTCGATTTGCGTGCTCGATTTACGCGCTCGATTTACGCGCTCGAGCATGCTGAAAATCACGAAAGTCTTCGCCAGCACTTGCACTTTCGCGTATTGTTTTCACGACGCGTCCCGAGCCAAGAAACGACCCGGTAAGCCGCACGGCGCCGCACCAACATGCACAAGCTCGCAAACAAAGGTACGCATCGAGCTGTCGAGCCCAGCGATGCGCACTGAAGACGCACCTACGCGCTTTTGCCCCGCGTGATCGCGCGCGACGCAGATGGGAAGGACGCGGGTGTCCGGGAATGGTCGGCTCGTGTAAGCCTCGCGTCCCGCTCGTAAAAACTCACTCGCGGCGTCCCGGTAACAAGGCTGCCCCAGGCACCTAATGTTGTTTACGCGCCTCGCGCCTCGCGCAACGCAGACCCGCACTCGTTACAGACTTGCGTGTGTCCTTGTTTTACTGCATGACGCCCACGGTGACGGGCCTTGTTCGAGATGACAGGCATGGACTCGAGCCGCAGTACCTGCTTTTACGGCCGCGATTGGCGCGCATGATTGCCTGAGCTTCGTTGCCAATTAACTGGCGCTAGATGCAGCCGGAAGCAGTGCGGTGCAGCGGATCTGTTCTAGTGAGACATGTCTGGCACGTTCCAGCCGCGCCGTCCCCAGGCCTCGACGCGTCTCCGAGCCGTCGGATAGCTGGAATATTGGCCCGCGGTTTGGCCCGGATTGTGTCTTGAACCATGATATTGTTTGTGTGGCTGTTATTGCCGTCTTCAGACCGGGGCTGGACTACCGTCGGCCCGTCGGCCCGAGTTCGCAGGCTTAACTCCAACCGCTTTCGATTCCCGTATGGCGGCACCGGTACCTCATTGGCTGGCGCTTGGACACTGGGCACAACAAGTAGCAGGTGGTCCGTATGGTGGTCAGGTGGTGCCAAAGTTACCAATATTACTTTAATGACCAAACGTTATGTTGCATAGTATAAGTGGCTGTTTGGCTATTTCCCTTTCGGGTATATGCTGCATGGCCGTACCAGATATCCCGATCGCATCCCCACATCCACAGCGCAACGATACTCGAGCTCAGCGCCGGTGTCAAGCGTCAAGCCGGCTGCCCAGGTGCAAACTGGCTGGTAAAATACTGGCTGGATCCAGTTTAGCAACTTGCAGCCGTGGTAATTTGTGCCCAGCCTCGCATCATGGGGGTTGCAAAGTCAGTGTAGTTGGTATATTGCAGCCATACAGTTCTAACACCAGGTTCTGGGATGACTTTGAAAGTATTCCTGTGACAAGTAAGTGTGCATAGAACCGAGCTACGTCTCGAGCTTTTGGTCGCTGGGCCAGTCCATTTTGCCCTGTGCTTAGACTAAACTCCAGCAGTTCGCAAATTCGCGGCTGATTTTTACGCGAACACCGGAAAACACGCAGTGCTGGCTGTCGACGGGCCGCAATGGGTGATGCAAGTCAAGAGCACCGCGGACAAAGTCGTGAGCGAGACCGGGTCAGGTAGCCCCTTTTTCGCGCTCATGTTGCGACGGATCGCTAGCATGATCGTCGCGGGCGCCGACATGGTCGTAGCGTTCGACGGGAGCGACAAGCCGCTCAAGCGAGGCAAGAAGAGAGGGTCTGGACGGCTGTTTGTTGAGACGGCCGAGCTGCGCAGCATTTGCGAGTCGCTTCGCATCCCGTGGACGACGGCGGCCGCCGAGGGAGAGGCCGAGTGCGCGTATCTGCAGCGCGAAGGCACAGCAAACTATGTTTTCTCCAACGATGCCGACTGCCTTGCATTTGGCGCTACAAAGGTTATCATGTACGTCAATGAGAGGATGATGCCCGAGGACGTCAGCGAGCTCAACTCAGACGACGATTCAGGCGACGAACCGGTCGCTTTCCCGACGAGACGGGCCCGGGCGACTAGGAGCGGCGACAGGCCCGTGCGGGTGGTCGATGTGAGTAAGCATGCGCCGCAGTGGACCCAGCTCGAGTACGTCTTGAGGATCATCCTGCAAGGCGGTGACTACGACGAGGGCGTCGCCCGCATCGGCGCCGAGATTGCGCGCGAACTGGCGCGGCCGGGCAGCCCCCTGGTGCCGCTGTTTGCGGATGCCGTGGGCTGGGACGCTGGCATTGCTGCCGCGCCCGAAGCTGCGGCAACAACGGCGGCGCCAGATGACACGGTCGAGGTGCCGCGCGAGAACTTGGACATCGAGCTTGAGATCGACGACGACGCCATGACGCAGTTCCGTAGCAGACTCATCGAGGAGCTGAAGACCAACAAGTCTGATATGCTGTCGCGCAAACAGCCGGCGCTGGCAGAGAAACTCGCCAAGCGCGGGGATGAGTTCCCAGACCGGGAGTTTATCGCCGAGTACCTGACGCCCCGCGTCAACAGATGGCCGACGCGGTTCCCGGAGACGCCCGACGTGCCGGTCCTGGCCGCGGCATGGGACGAGTGGACCAGCATCTACGGCTCTGAGCCCGACGACTGGAAAAACTTTGTGCGCATCGTCCTGGCGCCCATGGTTGTGCGGCACATCCGCAATGGCACTGATAAGGACGAGTGGTACGAGTCGCTTAGCGAGAAAAAGTACCGCAACGCCGAGAACCATCCGGGTCATGCAGAGTATGCCGTCAAGCTGAAACCCGCCGCCGTTAGCGACATCCTCGGTATCAGTCCGCCCGAATCGGGACAGAACGAGATCCGGTACGAGCCGCGGATGCTCGCTTTTACGGCGTTTCGTCATATTTTGGTGCAGAGTCGTCACCTCAATGCCCGGATTGCCGCCAAGGAGCCCAGGATGGTACAGTCTGCGTTTGTCAAAGGAGCTACAGTGCAATTGGCGCCGGCGGGCAAGAAGCGGTCGTACACGCGAGCCAGCTCGTCTCAGAGCGTTGGCCAGCAGCGACTCGACTCGTTTTTTGGAGTCAAGCCAACCAGTCAGCCGATTCAGCCAGTCAAGCGGCCCAAACTGGGAGCAAAGCCTGAATCTGTGGGCCCAGCCAGGGCCGAGCCGGTCGCCATACAAGATTTCTACAGCGTTTCAGACGGCGATACGGATATCGACGATGAAACTGACGTCCAGGTGACCAGCTTCCACCGTTCTGTGGGCCACCGTCCGCCGACCAGCCTTCTGAGCGAGGCATCCTCCGAGTCAGATACACTGATCCTAGCCGAGACATCCTTGACCCAGACGTAGCCCCGTCACGGCTACTGTCACGGCTGACTGAAGTCGGCCGCAGATAACGTGGTGTTTTAGACGTGGTGTTCTAACACGCTTTTTTTGTTACATGCTCTAGCGCCTCAGACAGACACAATGAGTCAGAATGCTAGCACACACCTTCAGCTCTCACTGGATACGAATTACGACTTTTACTGCTGTTTTCTCACGTTATTTTTAAATGCCATTATAATTTTGTTCGTTACATCACTACTGCGCAAGGAGAGGTCCTCCATAACCAAGAACCGGGTACCCGTAGTCACCCTTGCCGTACCACTCGCCCTCGTCGCGGCCGGTGTCCCTGTACCCACCGTTCTGCGCCCATGAGAGCTTGGGCTTCATAAGGAAGTTCTCAAAGTACTTCTCCAAGTTCTCAATGCCCTTCTGGTTCAGATGCTCGACAGTACCAACATATCCGTCTGGACGGACAACCACAAAGCAGCCCTGTCCAGGGCGGATGCCGTACTTCTTGTATGCCTGGCCATGGCCCATGTGGTAGGTCTCATCGTCGGCAAAGATCTTGAAGTAGTTCATGCGACCCTTGAAGTCGCGCGGGCGGAAAGCGTTGGGGAACTCGTCCCACTCGACCGAAGTGCGCTTGGACGCGTAGATGAGCAGCACGTCAATGAGCGAGTCAATGTAGCCCTCGGCAGGCGTGAGGCGGCGAATGACAGACTTATCAGACTCCAGGTAGGCGCCAAACTCGCCCATAAAGTCGTGGAGACGCTTGTTGCCCTTGATGTCGCCGGCAAAGTACAGGATTCGGAAGCGGCCGTCCGAGGGCATGCGGTCAACAAGCTCCCAGGGGCGGGTGTCCGAGTGGCACATTACCTGAGCGGTGTCGAGTCTGCGGCCAATGGCGATGTTCTTTGCGACGTCCGAGGCATAAATGGGGTCCTCAAAGTCGTCGTCGGCGACCTCGACGGCCGGGCGGTTCACCAGGTACGAGCGCTTGTAGTCGACGTTGCAACCCGAGGCGAACTCGGCGCCCTTTTCAAAGTAGCGCTGGAACTCCTCGAGGTCGACTCCGCCACTGCCGGGCTTGCCAGAAAATAGCCGCGACAGCTTGTAGTCGTAGCTGATGAGGTTCTGGGCGACGCGACGACGCTCGGGCTCATATGTCTCCAGGATGCGGGGGTGCGCAAATCCTCGGACGACGAGCGCAATCTTCCAGCCGAGGTTGTACGTATCCATCATGGACACGTTCATGCCCTGGCCGGCCTTGGGCGAGTGGGTGTGGCAGGCATCGCCGGCAATGAAGACGCGGAGGTTCTTTTCAAAGTTCGTGGCCGTACGCTGGCCAATCTGGTACGCAGTGTACCACTTGAGGTCGACCATATCAATCTTGTAGGGAGCAAAGATCTTGTTTGCGCTCTCGAGAATGAGCTCGGGTGTGATCTTGGACCTGTCGACGCGGTTGGCCTTGGCAGCGTTTTGGGCAGACTCAGACGACGACTGCTGCTCCGAGCTCGTCTCCGTGGATGGATCGCGCGGTGTCTTCTGCAGCTGGATGTAGAGGCGGACCATGTTGTGCTCGCGCGGGATCACCATAATGGAGCCGTTGGAGGCTGAGTGGATGGCACAGCGCGAACGGATATCGGGGAAGTCGGTGATGGGGACGCCATCGAGCACGCCCCACACGTAGTCGGTGGACTCGCCGACCATGGAGTAGCCGAGCGACTTGCGAACCCACGAGTGGGCACCGTCGCAGCCAATAACGTACTTGCAGTGGATGATCTCCTTCTGGCCGACCTTGCGCTCGTTTCCGTCGCCGTCAAAGGCGCGGAACAGGCCGTTGGCGATCTTGCCGCCGTACTGCGCCACCATGCCGTCGGCCTCATCGAGGTGGTCCACTTCGACCTTAACCGGGTACGCCTCAGTGTCGTACGGGTCGACCGAGGTGTCGATGTCGAGGCTGTTAGCCTGCACAGGTCGCTCGAGCTTGATTTCGGCGTCGGTGCCGCCAGAGTACTTGTCCCAGTGGTCACGGAACCACTGCTCGACTCGGCCCTGGTGCAGCACTGTTTGCGCAAAGCGCGACACGTTGGGTGTGCTGTCCGGCAGCCGCTGCGAGCGGAAGATCTTGCCGTCGGCGTCGGGCTCCCAGAACGACATCTCGAGCATCTGGTTGGACTCCTTGATGGCGCGGTCGCCGAATCCAAAGCTCTGGAACACCTCGAGCGTGCGCGACTGCAGACCATCGGCCTGGCCCACAAATTGGACCGCGGAACGCTTATCGATGATGCGGGCCTTGACGCCCGTTCGGGCGAACCAGGTCGCGGCCATGTGGCCGGCGGGACCAGCCCCGACGATGAGCACGTCGACTTTACTTTCCTTGGTGGTCATTGCAATGTGTACGAGGATAGGGCCGTCCTGGCCTGGTCTTTATGTAGTCGAGGTACCCTCCTACCTTTCCCCCACATTAGCATCGGCAGGGTCGTGCGGCTATTCGATTATCCGCTACATCCGCCTAAAGCTTTCTCCACGAAATAGTCGCCGGCTACGTGTATTACACGCGGAGAAACGTTTGGGCCAGTATGGAGTAGTATGTCTAAAGTGGTATGAAGTGGTGTGGAGTCGTGTACTTGCGTCTACGTAGGCGGTAGCTTTGTAAGCCATACGGGCTACATCTACGAACATTGACGTCGTTGGACTAGCATGTGCAATGTTTGCACATTAATTGAATTCCAGCAGTTTTGGACTTCAACAGTTTACGAACACCTTCAACTAAACAAAGAACCAAAAACTCTGGGCTCAGTTCACATCCCCGGCAAACTGATCCTGCACACGGACCGTTTATCCGGGCCTACAGACCATGTTAGCGGGGTATCGTTTCTCCGGCACTAGTTGCAGCATCACACAGCGTTCCAAACTCGGTTTCTGCAAGCTAGTAGCCTCGGGACCCGTCTCAGATGCGTCTTCCACCCACCAACATAGCGAGCCGCCTAGGCAGGCCGTCGAGCCCTTTGAGCGCTTGCGCACATTTGCTCCGGAGAAACTTTCTTCGAAGAGGCACCCTGAGCCGCACGCCAAACGCGGGGAAGCCGTACGCCCAGTACAGGCCGTGCATAGTCCATTTGTCGGCACCCTTCCCCACGATCTTAGACCCGTGGCACGGGACTTTGATTTGAGTCTACCCTTTCTTGCGAGGACCACAAAATCTCTCAGTTAGATCTATTCCGGGTTCCTGCGGGGTGGAGGAGCCAAAGCTACCGAGAAGCCCGCAGCAAGGTTCGTGGCGGTGTTCAACGCCCGATCTAGTGCTTTCTCTGGCGATCTGCCTCTCTGTATCCTATAATGAACACTTCGCGGCGGGCCCCAGCTAGACACTCTGTTTAAGCCCCAGAAACGTCGGGCCCTCGCATGTGGCCTAGGGCTCACCGCCAACTGTGGTTGTATTAATGCCCTACAGGTCAGACGCATGAAACCTGCCTATGCCATCGACCAAAAACATCAATTTCAACCGTGCATTGCCGTGGTGTTAAAGACTGTTCCCAAAGAAAACCCCAAAAAGACAAAAAAACAACAAAAAACCCAAAACGCAACGGCATCTAACTGACCACAGCAGATAAACTAAAGACATCGTGCCACTAGAATTACATTCCAAATAAATAGTCGGGTACTGGAGCTCAGCGACGCCGGTTGCCCGAGCGCCAGGCTTCTTGACGCTGGAGAAACGTCGAGTTGCCCTGGTTTATTAGACGTCCCGCCTGGTCCTGGGGATGGGCGTGGCTAGGCTCAGAACGCATGCCCTGGCTGCTGTGAGGACGGGGCGGGCCCTGGGAGACACCGGCGGCGATGGCGGCGGCGGTGGCAGCCGTGAAAGCGTTGCGCTCAGCAAGGGCATTGGCCTGCTCGTAGTAGAGGCGGGCGCGCTCCATGGCGCGCATCCACTCTCCTGTGCCACGCGAGTCCTCGATGATGATGAACCTGTTGTACCACTCGACTGTCATGGTGCCGACGTTGGTCCTGCGGTTGTATGGGAACTCGCGGACAGTCGTCTGCGGGACGCCAAGTGGGATGTCGAGCCGGATGCGACGGTCCTCGTCTACGACCACGAGACGCGCAGCCGTCGTGACAAACATCATGCGCGTCTTCTTCTTTGGTCCCGAAAAAAACTTGGAAAATATGCTCGGCGAGCCACCGCTGTTGGGTGTAGTAGCGGTGGGAGCGGCGGCGGCGGCGGCAGTGTTGCCGTTTATGCTGCCGCCGCTGTTTTCGTCTTCGTCGGGCGTGCCAGCGGCGCTGCTGACGGAGCTGACCTGGACCGCCACGGGTCCGGCGCACAAAATGCGCTCGTCATGCTGGACGAGAATGTGCGCCCACTCAGTCTCTATGTTTGTGAGGGGCGGGAGCTCCAGTCGGGGCGACGTGGGCGATTTGGGGTCCCCAAACACAGGTGAGCCCGCAATCACGGGACTCCCGCGGTGCTGCGACGGTTGGCGAGTGTGGCCGGATGTGACAACGCGCGGCGGGTGCGGACGGGCGTTTGGCGTAGTGCCGGGCGCGCTAGCGGGCGTACCGGCTGGCGTACCGGCGGGCGAGGCCCGACGCTCGCCGGCCGATGGCGGCCGACGGGTCGGCGCGTTGTTGTGAATCTGAGGGGCCTGCATTAGCTGGCCACCGCCCACCGCCTGCTGTCTTGCCGCCTGCTGGGTCTGCTGGGCCTGCTGTTGTGCGCTCAGCTGGGCAGTAGTACTCGCCTGGTGCTGGGCCCGGCGCTGCTGCTGCTGCTGTGCCTGCTGGACGCGCCCCGCCTGTTGCTGGCTGATGGCTGCAGCCGGCGTGGCCAGGGCTACAGCTGCGGCTCCGGCCGCGGTGTTGCTCTTGGCCGGCTGCGGACCGCGCGCAGCGACGCCGCCCGCAGCGCCAGAGCGCTGTGCAGGAGGCGCCTGCCGGCTAGCGCCGGCACCCCCCTGGACACCATTAGATTTGTAGCTCACTTTGGCCGGGTACGCCGACGACGGCGGCGCAATAACCAGTCTTGTGGCCGACGCAGACCGCGGGTTTGGATTCGATACCGAGCGCGCCGTCGGCTTGTACGGCTGTAACCGCGGCGGTGCGTTATCCCAAATCGACTTGCGGTCTGCCCAGTTGATGCCCTCGAAGAACTCGTGCTGCTTGATCTGCGGCACCTTGAGCCGCCGCTCCGGTTCCAGCACCAAGACCTTCTTGCACAGATCGCGCACCAGGTACGAAAACCCAGGCGGGTACGACATTTGCAGCTTGACGATCTTCTGAAACGTCTGAAACTCGTTGGCGGCCTTGAACGGCGGCCGCCCGGCAATCATCTGGTACATGACGCATGCAAACGCCCACAAGTCGGCCCCTTTGCCTTGCGCCTTCTTGGTCAGCAGCTCGGGGCTCACGTACTCGGCCGTGCCCACAAACGAGTTGGCCCTCACATCGTCGGGGTACCGCAACGCGCCGTCGGCATCCTGCCGCGCGTCCATCAGCTTGGCGGTGCCAAAGTCGGTGATCTTGATGCGCATCTTGTAATCGAGCAAAATGTTCTCGGGCTTGAGATCCCGGTGGATCACGCCCTTGGAGTGCATGTAGTCAATCGCGTCAAGCAGCTGCGCGCCATAGTAGCGTGCACAGTCCTCATTGAGAGAGCCGAGCCGCTTGATGAGCGCCAGCAGCTCGCCGTTTGTGGCAAAATCGAGCACAAAATAGAGGCTCTGCTCGTCCTGAAACGTGTAGTACAGCCGGATGATGCCCGGATGGTCGCCGAGTCGGTTGAGCGTGTTCTTCTCAATGTTGACGTACTTGACTTTCTTCTCCTTGATGATGTACCGCTTGTCGAGCACCTTGACGGCGTACTCGCGCAGCGTCTGCTTGTCGCTTGCGGCAACGACAGTCGAGTACGACCCCTCGCCAAGCTGGTACTTGAACTCAAAGTCGTCAACGCCTTTCTTGACGACTTTGGTCGTGGTGTGGCCGTACTCGTCCGTCTCCTTGCGCACAACCGTCGCGGCGCCCTTTTCGCGCCATTCGGCCGAGGATACAGGAATCATGGGCGGGTTATCGACGTTGCTGTGGTACGCGCTATACTGTGAGCTGCGCTTTGGCTGTTGCTGCTGTGGGAGTCCTGGGGAAGGTGGTGCTGCCATTGGTACCGGGACATGCGGGGGCGACGCCTGCGGAGCTCCGCGGTGGTGAATCTGCTGTTGCTGCACCGGTACCGGCACCGGCACGCGGCCGACGTGGTGCGCGTGGTGCGAGTGGTGATGGTGATGGTGGTGGTGGTGGCCCGCCGCCGGGCCCGCTAGCGGCGGAGCGGCAAAACGCGGGTCTGGCCCCACGTCCGTCTGTGGCAGCTGTCCTTTCTCTGTCATCTGCATGGCGCAACGATCGTTTTGCCGAGCGTATTCGTCGTTGGTTATCCAAGCAGCTGCGGTCTATGGATACGGCTGGCGTGACATACACTTCTGTTGTTAGTGTTTTGCTTTTGCTTTTGTGCTCCGGGCTTGTGCTGTGCGGTGCCCGGCCGGCTCGCAGTCCCCGGCCATAATCACAGACATACATCTAGCAATATCGTCTATCAGACTTGCGCTCAGCCAGCCAGTCTCGTGCGCTAGACCGGAACCTTTTTTTCGCAAAGAATGCAAACGGTGCTCCCGTATCGAGGTCCAGAACCTGCCTGGCGCTCTAGACTCGTCCTTGGGCCTGCCTGCACCGCGATCGCCGCCGGGGCTCGGTTCGGTGCTTGTGCGACGGTCTGTCGGCGGATGGCGTCGGGGAGACAGCGCGCTGCGCTACGAGGTAAAAAGGTACAGCTCCTGTGCTTTGGTGCCTCCTTTTCAGCCAGCACTGCTGGTCTGTTTGCGAGGGGAGACGGTGGTAGTGGTGGTACCGGTTTGTAGTCTAGTTTGTAGCTGGCTCTGGTGGTGGTGGTTGTGGTGGGAACAGTCGTGTGGGCATCGCGCCGGGTAAACGAGCGCCGGGCCCCAAAACAGACGCAATTGCCGGCGGGCAGCCGCCAGCTGTCGTCCGGGAGACACGGCAGCACGGTTTGGCGAGTGCTATTTTGGATCTGGCCGCGCTTATACAAGGACACGGCTGCGAGCACACGGGCTGCCTGCTGCGAAACTGGGCCCGGCCGCGCCCAGCCCGCCCTCACCGCCAGCCCGACGGGCTCGCTCTGGACCCTCGACCCTGCCTTGGGGCAACAATCGCCATTATCTGCTGCACGAGCCGATGGAAGTGCATATGCGTGCGTCTGAGTTGGTGGGGGGCTTCTGTGCCGCACGCGCCTCGGCTGCGATGGCGGCGCGGGCGTGCGTCATCCTGCTGTCGCTGTGTAACTGGGCACGCGGGCACTCGCCAGACGCGAGCGCCCGAGTGCTGGCTGGCGCTGGCTTCGCGAGGCGGGCCGGAAACCGGGCCTCCCCCACCGCATGTGGACCTGCCGCGTGGCCGGATCTGGCGAGCCGTTTGGCGTGCGGCGCCCGATGCCTGGCGCATCGTCGCCTGTTGTTTTGGTTTTGCTTCTTTATATAGCGGTGGCACCGGAGATTGCTGCTGTTTTCGCTCTCTCGGAGGTTCTGCTCCCAGGCCCCCGTAGCAACTGCTTCGCAGCTGGGCTCGTGCACACGTAGTTCGTTAGACAGCGCTCGCGATGCCGCGCCATACACAACGTCCGGGGCTATTTTCGTTTCCTGAGGCCCCGGGCCCCGGACCCCAGTAGCAGCTGCTTCGCAGCTGTGCTCATGCACACGTAATTCATTAAACAGCGGCAGTGATGCCGGGCACATACATAAAAAACACGCACAGTCACCGTCTGTCCCTCCACCCCGCCTCAGCTGCGAAGCAGCTGCTACGGGGGTCTGGGGGCAGAGCCCCAGAAAAAAAAAAAAGGCGGGAACCCGCCTCCCTCACGCCCGGCGCCGAGCACGATGGCCCAGGATCGCGATGATGGCGTCCTTGAGCACGGCGAACTCGACGGGCTTGGAAATATAGTGAGTGAAGCCGACTTGGGTGCACCGCTCGGCTACGTCGGACATGACGTAGGCCGACAGCGCGACAATGGGCACGCCCGGCCCACCGCGCTCGGCCTCCCAGGCGCGGATATCGATGCATGTTTGGAACCCGTCCTTGCGCGGCATGTCGAGGTCGCACAGAATGAGGTCGTAGTGGCCCTCGGGAGCAGCAAAGAACTTGGACGTGCAGTCGACGCCGTCGACTGACAGGTCGCACTCAAACCCGGCCTTGACCAGAAACTTGGACATGACCTTTTGGTTCACGAGGTTGTCCTCCGCGACGAGGATGCGGAACTGGCCGCCGCGCGCAAACGCGCCCAGCTCGTTGAACACCGACCGCTGGGTGCGGATCGCCGCGTGGGCGCTCGCCATCTTAGTGTCGTAGCTCTCCTCGCGGCGCTTGGCGGGGTCAAACACGATGGAGTACCGGCTCGGCTTCGTGGGCTTCTCGAGGAACGTGACCGACTGTCGGACGGACTCGTCGGCGCTAAGGGCGCGGTTCAGCGTGGTCTTTTGCGCGGGCGACGTAATGACCACAAGGCGCGCGCTAGAGACAGACCGCGCAAACTGGAGCAGCCGCGCCGACTCGGACATGTCGAGCAGGTTGATGATGATGTGGGTGAACGGCCGCCAGTCCGCGAGCGCCGTGTCCTCGTTGCTGAGGGCCGTGACCGCCTTGGCATAACTGTCGACCGTCGCGATATCGCACCGCGACGGGTCTTGCAGCGTCGCTCGGATGTGGTGGATAATGCTGGTGGCGGTGAACTTGAGAGGGCACACCACCAAAATGCGCATGGACTCGGCGGGCGACAGCCCTGGGGCGGCGGGCGCCTCTGGCAGCGACAACGGGCTGCTGGCGGCCGCCCGGGGCGTCGTGTCTCCCGACAGAGCCGCGAACTTGGGCGCTGGCGAAACTGTTGCAGACTTGAGGCTGCTAGACTGCCCGCCGCGCTCCGGCAGCCTGTCGCCGCGCAAGTCTCCCACGGGAGCCTCTGCTGCGCTCGGTACCTGCACCCGGCACGTCACGTAGAAGGTGCTGCCCTTGTCCTTTTCGCTCTCGCACGTTAGCTCGCCGCCGTGCAGCTGGATCAGCTGCTGCGAAATCACGAGCCCCAAGCCAGTGCCGTTGGTCGGCCGATAATAAGCGTCCTGCAGCTGCGAGTACGGCGCGAAGATCCGCTCCGCGTCCTCGGGGTTGAACCCGCGGCCCGTATCGTGGACTTCGATGCGGAGCATCGCCTCTCCGGGCTTGGCTCCAGCCGGCGCCTCGGCCTCGAGCGTACAGTAAGTGTATATCTCGCCCTTGTCGGTAAACTTGATGGCGTTGCCAATCAGGTTGAGCATCACCTGGCGCAGCCGGATCCGGTCGCCCTTGATCCACACAGGGACGCGATCGTTGATGACGTAGTTGAGTTCCAAGTTCTTGGACATGGCCATCGAACTCAGTAGCTCGTTGGTCTCCTCGACCAGACGTCGCACCTTGAACCACTCAAACGACAGAGTCATCTTGCCGCTTTCGACCTTGGACAGGTCCAAAATGTCGTTGATGACCATGAGCAGCGCCTCGGAGCTGCTAGAGATGGTGTGGCAATAGTCAAGCTGTTCTTCGGTGAGGGGCGTGTCGAGCAAAAAGCTAATCATGCCAGAGATACCAATCAAAGGCGTTCGGATCTCGTGCGACATGTTGGACAGGAACCGCGTCTTGGACTCTATGGTGCGCTGCGCCGCATCCTTGGCCTCGCGCAGCTTCTCCTGGAGCAGCTTCTGGTCGTGGATGTCGGTACACGTGCCGAACCACAAATGCGCATCGCCGGTTGCGGACTTGGCATCAGACCGCGTAAATAGCGTCAGGTGCCACCGATACTCTCCGTCGCGACTACGGAGCCGCAGCTCTGCCGAGTAGCTGTCGCCGCCGTCGTGGACGTGCTTGTCAAAGTCCGAAGGCGCACCACCGGGCCCAGCGTCCGCCCGGTCGTCTGGGTGCACCGCCTGAATGTACTGGTGGCCGTACGTTTGGCTGGCGGTTAGGCCGGAATACTCGTGCCACTTGCGATTAGCGTACACCACCCCTTTGCCGGGCTCCAGCGTAAACACAATGATAGGCGACGACTCTGCCAGCTTCTGGTACCGGTCGTCGGCAGCCGTCTCGTGGGCGTGCTTGAACGCGGCAATGTGCGCCTGCTTCTGGCGGTGGATGTCCATCATTGTGCAGAACCAGTGGGTGACGAGGCCCTTTTCGTCTTTGAGCGGCACTGCGCGCATGATGAACTCCTTGTATCGACCGTCGAAGCGGCGCACCCGGAGCAGGCGGGCCCAGGGCAGGCCAGTGCGGAGCACATCGTGCCAGGACTCGACGTACGTGCTCTGGTCGTCGGGGTGAAGCGACCGCGCCGGATTGCGGCAGAACTCCTCGGCTGACTGGCCACGGAACGCGAGCGTGCGGTTGCTCACCCACGATACGTCCCCAGATGTCGGGTCGACCGTAAACACGTGGGCAGGGATCGCTTCGACAATGGTCTTGAGAAGGGCATAGGACGGGCGGGACAGCTCAAACGGCGCCCGCGGGGCGCCCGGCGCTGCGTCGGCAGCAGCAGCTGTCGCGGCATGCTTTGGCTCTCGAGATCCGGGCTCGCCGTCGCCAGCAACCACGCCATACGCCTTGGGTCTCCCGACGCGGGTCCGGACCCGGATCCGCCGCCGCCTCCGACTACTGTAAGCCGAGGCTACAGCAGTCTCGTCGCACGAGTCAGCAGACTCACCGTTCAAGACAATCCGCAGTGTCTTGTTGGCGTCCTCATCGTCGCCAAAAGTCGAAAACAGCCGCCGCTGGCGGTCTAGCGACCCCAAGCTCGCCCGCAGCTGGCTGGCACCGGCCGGCGGCGCCTGGTGGTCGCTGTTGCGCCGGCACGGCGACATGGACAGCTCCGAGTACGACGGCCGCCGCCTTGCGTTGGCAGCGGTCAGCTGCTGCGTCATGTATGCGATCTGCCGCGACAGATTGTTTTGTACATTCGCTTGCAGAAACGAGCTCGCAATGTACGGTGCAAACCGCGTTAAAAGGCCCCGCAGCTTGCCCGGGAACGGAATCAGCGTCGACCGGAACGATAAGATCGCAATCGGCGCAGACGGTGCCCGCCGCTGTCGCCGGTGTTGCGATCCGCACCCGCTGCCGGGCGACACAACCAGCAGCACGTGAATCAGTGAGTACGTGTCTTCCCAACCGATCGCGTCCAGCGGACCCACAGTGCTCGACAAGCTGCCGGAGGTACCCGAGCTTCCGGCGCTCGCCGTCCGCGAGGCGTCGCAGCTTACGGGAGTGGGCGCCCTGGCCGACACGGGGTTAGCCGCGTTGGTATTTGCGGTACCATCGGCGAGACCGGCAGCCCCTATCGACCCAGGTGGGGTCGGCTCGCGAACAGCCGGGCTGAACGCATCCTGCATCTCCTGGGTTCGCGCAAAAAAAGGCGGTTCGGCGTACTCGCGCACCGCTGGCGACGGAGCCGGCGACCGTGTCCACGGCGAGTACAGCTGCTGCTCGCTGTCCTGCCACTCGCGCACACCGCACTCGGTCTCAAAGTACCGCCGCTGGAGCAAAACCGTACTCTCATTCTGCTCGAGCAGGCCCACCACACCGTGCGCATCCACCAGCGGGTCCTGCTCAAACTCGAGCGACCGCAGCTTTGGGAACACTATGCGGTGGAGCGCCGGCGGCTCGAGATCGTCGTCGTCATCGTCCGTCTTCCACGCATCGTCGTCGTCTCCGTCGCCACAACCCGCCTCCACGGCAAGACTTCCATCGTCTGTAGTCGCGCCGTCATCCTCGTCTCCGTCCAGGACACGCGACCCTGTTCGCTGTCGCGTTGAACCGCGTCGTCGCCCCCATGACTCGGGCGCTCTCAGCGCCCGGTCGCGATTCCACAGTGCCTTGAGACCCCACGGAATGTTGACAATGTCGGTCGGATCCGTTGGGACGCATATGCTAGCGCGATCCGCGCCGAAATCGCGCTCTAAAACACCAACAACGTTGTCAAAAAAAGCGTCGAGCCCCGCGTCACTCCCGACCTCCAAGATCAGGTCATACAGGTTCGGCACCAGCACATCAGCTGTCATGACCTTGCCGAGCCCGCTGCCGCCCTTGTCCCCAACCGCCGGCGTCCAGCCAGCGGACCCGCTCGCCGTGGCCGGCGGCGGAACCGACCAGTTCCAGTGCACACCTGGCCGTCGCGTTTCAGCGCCTGCCATGGTTTGCCGGTGCGGCGGGGTCTAGTCCCTGGTGTCAGTATTTGTTCGTGGCAGTCCTTCCGCTCTTTAAAGCCACCGGCCGGATCCTCCCGGACAGGGCCCACATTTGAGGCGTAATTCGAGCGTCACGCGGTGTCGATGAATCACCATCACGAGGCCATCAAAGTTCTGGCTCCGTAACCACGCCAGGCAAATCAAGTTCCGGCATTCTTCAATTGAAAGTCCAAGCAGACTCCAAAGCGCAGTCGCCTGTATCCGTGCCCATAGAGTTGAATCAACGCTCTTCAGTGCAATGGTTCGCGACATTTTCACCAAGAATTGCCTTCGCCACGTATCGCATTGTACACAATGGGCTCACGAGCTCAATGCGTTTGCCCACCAACAAACACTCACCGCTTAGTCCAAAACGATCCGGATCGCTAAACCAAAGTGCCTGGTACTGCACACTGGTGCCACCTCGTGTAAGCAAACGCTTTCAGTGCCGTCCAAACGATTGCCAGACGAGCCAACCTACCAGGCTACAACAGAGCCCCGTGCCAAACTAGCCGCTCAAAAGCACACTGTACCGGTCAGTCGTACAAATCGGTGCGCGCCCGGCGTGGTCTTCACTGGTGATGGAAAAACGGTTGATCGCCTCCTCACCAAGCCGAACTTGGCCCCGCCAGGGGATGAGGTACCGAGCGGGGCACGGGTTCTGGAGGTGCAAACAGCGGGGAAAGGGCTATTTCTGGCCTGGTTGCCAGGACAACGCATATGCAAGGCACTCATTAAGCGTATTTCGCGGCGCGGACCCCGCGGTTTGCCCCCTCTGACGTCACGAAGCTACGCCGGCCAGCCGCCCTCGCCCTCGCCGTTGTGCCCACTGTAGCCACAACTTGACATTCCGGCCTGCTCCGGCAGCCGTGCCGTGCAGCCGATGACGACACCGGAGCTCGCTGCATGCCTCGTGACAGCCGGCAGCCTTCTCGAGATGCTACGGTCCTACACTCCCTCGGGTACCTCTTTTTTTTTGGTTAAATACAGCTCCCGCTACATCTAGAGCTACGGGCCCAGCACAGCGCTAGTGGTCCCAGAGATACTAGTCCAACACAGCGCTACTGGGCCTTCTTGGCCTGCTGCTTGAGCTTCTCCTTCTGCGCGGACTTGACGAGTACGCTGCCAATAAAACTCCCGACGACCGCGACGCCCAAAATTAGGAGCACCGCGGGAATGCGGATAGCCCACTCGCGGGGCGGGAACAGCGACGTGACGGGGTGCGACTCGTCCACGAACGGCTGGTGTTAGGGGGGGTATATTTAGTTTAGTTGATGCAAGTGTTACGCGGTGGCGTGGTGGCGTGGTGGCGTGGGGGCTGAGCGCCAGTTCACCGTGCTGCAGTAGCTGGGGCTCGACCAGAAACTAAAGCGAATTCAGGGCCGCATCCAACATTGCCCGCTATATTTTCGGTAATCCACTGGTATACTGCGCCGTAAAGTGCTGTATCGCTTTCCTTGAGGTTTAGCCTAGTGTCCCCTCCTAGAAGCACTGATGAAGGCGTGCACGCGGCCCAGGCTCTGCGCGCAGACGTCCCGTAGCACTCGCTTCGCACTTGCGCCACCTGACGTAGCTCTGCATCATATGCCTGAGAGCGCCTTGTTACGGCGGCCAGATTATCTCTCTGACCTCAGGTCCCGACCGGCTGTCGGGACGTATAGTCTAAGAATATCTGCACATCTGGCGAGCTCGGCCAAGAAGCGACTGCCACAGGGCTCCGGGGAACCCGGCGCCAGGAAAAGACAAACAGAACCCATATCGCACCAGCTGCTGCTCTATCGTCGACGTCCGACCCCAGTTTTAAAACATACCAGAACAAACGTCCATGCCGTGTAGTAGACAAAGACCGTGGTCGCGATGGTTAGCATTGCGAGGCCGATTAGCGAGTCGAGCGCCTGCTGTTAGTTGTCGCCAGACATAGCTACAGTGACAAACGTACCATTGCTGCGAGGAAACCAAGGGACGCGTTGACGTGCGGTTCGGTCGAGGCCTTTGCTGGGCGTCTGGGGCTGGTTACGCGTGGCATTTTGAATTTGGACGCGAAATAGTACTGATTCATGATGTATTACTTAGACTGTGGCGGTCATGCTGGGTACATGTGCAGGTCATGCAAGGGCAGTCTAAGCTTGTTAAACGGACTTGCGACAGCGGTCGACACAAACGACACTACGTCGGCGCCGGGCGTGGTGCAATGAAGCGCAGCTTGGACTGCGATGATGGGACCCGACCTGCTAAAAGGCCAAAGCCGTCAGGGTTCTGGGCGACTGAGGAACTGCTGCTAGAAGTGCTGGGGCACCTGGAGCCATCAGATCTTCTCGAGTGTCGAGCGGTCTGCCGTCAGTGGCGTCGCCTGGTGTCTGACGAGGCGGTAAGTACCCAAGTGCTACGTGGATATACGGTGGCGGCTGCTAACGCCAGATATGGAAGCGCCTGTATGTTGCAGAGTTCGGCAAGCCGCGAGTGGCACCGGAAAACGGCAGCTGGCTGCAGCAGTACCGGCTAGATTACAACTGGTCGCGGGGGCGGTGCAGTGCGCGCCAGATCTCACTAGGAGGGAGCGGCGGCCTGCGAGGAGCGCCCGTTGCGTATGTTCGCGAGGACAAAGTGTTTTGCGTGGACTGTAACCTACTTCACGTTCACACCAAAGACGGCGAGCCAGTAGGCAGCTGGAGCCTGGGACTGAACAAAGACTTTGGCCAGCCGTCGGCGATTATTGCCACCGATTGCGCGGTGGATCGCACGGCAGACAAGGACCCCTATACAAGCCTTTTCATTGGCAGCGAAAGGGGACGGCTCGCGGTTGTGCGCTGGAGCGCTACACGTGGAGCACAGGTACAGCACACTACGGACGCCTCGCTTGGCTCCATCTGCTCGCTGACCTGTGCGGGAAGTATTCTGTGCGCTGTATCGCGCCCGTCAACCGTCAGCATGCACTATGTGGACGGCACGGCCCTACGGACAGTGTATCGCTGCAGCGCAGCCGGCGCGGAGCTTGCCTTGACGTCAGTGCACGCGCGGGTGCGCAAGCGCGAAACGCACGTATCGATTGCGTGCCTGCGGCCCGTGCTGGCAGGCGGTCGCTGGTGCCCGTACATTCAAGAGCTTCGGTTCTCGGGCGGGCAGATTGTCGGAGAGCCGCGGTCTGCGTCCGCCAGCGAACCGGTCGACACGCGCTGCCCGAGCCGCGTGCGCTATCAGCACCCTTACTTTCTGACTGCGTCCGACAGCAACACGCTGCACCTCCACCTTGTGCGGTCAAGGCAGGATGCGCTTGAAATCGTGCCGGGCGGCGCTCTCTGGGGCCACAGCGCCGCCGTGACCGACGTCGACGTCCTCCGTGACGGCCGCGCCATTTCCGTATCGCGAAGCGACGTACGCGCTTGGGACCTCGGTCGCGGACGTCAGTCTTGCCGCGTCGAGGCCGTCAACGGTCTCTCGGTCGACGACCTTGCTGGCATTGTACGCCTTGACCGTTCCTCGGTGGTGTTTGGTGCCCTGTCTCAGCGAGCGCCCGTACTAGCAATCTACGACTTTTCGCCACACTGATATGCAGCTCCTGGCCGCTCCATACAACTCTCAAGCACTCACCAGGAACCCGACGGTCCGACCATGCCGCAGCTCCTCATATGAGGGCCTCACGACGACACGTCACAGCTGCTGCTCCAAAATGCCGGTTATAGCAGTATACGCCAGGCTGGCCGCGGTACTCTGCTACGCATTGCCGACACGGACGTTAACAAATACCCGAAAGACACGACGATATGATACCATGACCTCCAGTATTATCTAATGGAATATGTACTAGCAAACACGCGATAAAACGCAGCTCCCGTCCCCATCTTAGTAAACAAGTTCCATTAGTACTGATGTCTGACCTCCTGGGGGCAGCGTCCCCCAGGAAAAACAAATGCTGGAGCCTTCTGGAAGTCCAGGGGGCAGAGTCCCCAGGGAAGCAAAGCGCTAAGGCTTCCATTGATTGTCAGACCTTGTATAGATCCGTTACACGATATAGCTCGGATGAAGGACGATGCAGCAGGCATGCAAAGAACAAGCATGGCGCATGCGCGGCGAGAAGCATCGCGCTGCAGCGCGCCCTGTTAGACCACATCAGCAAACCCCCACTGCTTGCCCACTACAACTGTTCGCCGACAATGGGCTTCGTCCTCTCGCTGCTGTCGTACGTGGGAATCCTCTCGGGGTTCCTGTTCCTGACGCTCGCGATCGCGTCGGGTCTGTACTACCTGAGCGAGCTTGTCGAGGAGCACGTGGCCCTCACAAAACGGCTGCTGTCGCGCGGTATTCTGGGCATTGTTGCACTGCACGTAGCTCTCCTTGTCATTGACGGGTTCCCGTTCTGGCTGACCGTGCTGGGCGTCGTGTCCCAGATGGTCTACCTCCAGAATCTCAAACGGTTCCCGTACATCCAGCTGTCGTCAGCGACGTTTATCGCGACGCCGGTGTGTGCGCTCCTCAACCACTACCTGTGGTTCAGACACTTTACCGACCCGTCAATCCCGCCATATGGCGTCCTGGCTGAGCGCCCATACTATAAGGGCCCAACCCACCCGCCGTTTTCGCAGGTCGCATCCTTTTTCGGTATCTGCGTGTGGCTCGTCCCGTTTGCGCTTTTCATTTCTCTGAGCGCGTCCGACAACGTGCTGCCGACCACTGTGAGCTCGCAAAATGACGACGACAGCCCGTCGGCCAAGCAGAAGGGCACGGCCATTGCCAAAATGCTCATCGATGCAGCGTGGTACTACATCGCCGTCGCGGCCAACAAGCTTGGCTACGACCTGGACACGGGCCACGACCGGATCATCTGAGCGCGACTGGGGCACTAGGCCGGTATCGATCTATCGTCGGTGGGGGACGCTGGGCCCTGGACCCCGTGGCAGCCGCGTCACGGCTGCGATTACGCATGTTACGACTTATTGTGGTCATAAGTAGTAAAACGCCCGCGTCAATAATAAACGCGAATAATGAAGCAGATATGTGGACAGGTTCGTAATAGCGTAATGCGTAATTATGCAAATATAATAAAACAGCAGGAGAGCCAATTGGTTCATCGCGCCGAGGTCGCGTCAGCATGCTTGTAGAACTGGTTGAGAAGACCCAAAACGCCCCCGTCGGTTGCGTCGACCGGCTCGCGCTCGGCCTCATTGTCCACGTCGGTTGTCAGGAAGCCGCTTTCGGCCGTGAGATCAATCTTGGGGCTCCGCTTGGGCCGGTACACAGACACGCCAGGGCCCGAGTGCATCTTGCTGTAGAGCCCCATGACGCTGCGCTCCATGTCTTGCGCGTGAGGCTCCTCGTCCAATGGCGGCCTGTCGGGCTTGTGCTGGCCTAGCGCACCACCAGTACGAGTCCGTGTGTGATGGTACTGCGGCCGGTGCGCCGGGCCCTGCGCAATGTACTTGTTCAAGTCGCCATATGAGTCCAAAAAGTTGAGGTACGACTTGAGCATCTTTCCGTCGCGCGAGTCAAAGCTCTTCTTAGGCGCGACGGCGGGCTTTTTGTCAAAGTTGAACACCGCAAACGAGCACACATAGCCGAGCCCGTCGACGTGCACCGAGTAGTCGCGGAAAAAATCGACAATGCGGTCGCACGACTTGGGCAGCGAGTACCACAGGACAAAGGGCGCCAGGACGACGCTCACCAGCTCGCGCAAGATCGTCATGATCTTGAGGTCGTACAGCGCCGCAAACTCGGTCTTGACCTGTTCTGTGTGCAGCTTGCCTTCCCACTCGGCTGGCAGATAATGCGTGTACTCTGCGACATGCCGCATGGTCGCCTCGGGGTCGTACACGAGGGTCTCATCCGGGATCATAGACCGCGACACCGCTAGGATCGAGCCGAATATTCCAATGTAAAACAAGACGGTGCGGTCGCGGGTGATCTCGAACCCGAGGAACAGTTCTGGGTCGACCAGCGAGATGATGCCAAGCACGGCCGCAAAGGACCCAGCCACAAATGCCACAAATCTGAGCACGACAGCGGTCTTTTCGCGCGGAAACTGGTTCACGTACCGGCTGGCGGCTGGGTAGCTCATGCGGAGACGGCGCTCGAAAAAGTGGTACAGCTCGTTGAGTTCGCGCATCTTCCACTCGGCAAGTGGGGTGTACTGCCTGGCGCCGATCGCCGACGGATCGCGGTGGTACTCGTTGAAGTAGCGGAAAAAATACAGCAGCGTCAGGTACACGACTGTAAAAGGCGCGCATATGACGTTCATGGTTCCTGCGAACAAGAACCGGCGCCGCAGCCCGTCAGACAGTACCTTGCGGCGGTTCTCCTTTAGAAAAATCGGCCGCAGCTGGCCTGCCTCGTTGAACGCATAGTCCATGACACACAGCCCAATGTTCCACTCGAGCGTTTTGGTGAATGTGGGGCCCAGGCGCTTGCGGACAAACGGCAGCGGCACGCTCAGATCCAGCACGTCTTTGGACAGCATCGCGATCAGATAGTTCTCCCTGCGCATGATGCGGTTTGCGATCTCGTGGGCGTCGAGCTTGTTGCGGGCATGGCGCTGCGCGACCGCAAAGTTCTGGTCCCGCAGCAGCATCATCCGGCTGACGACCTGCTGCCACGAGATCGTCTGCATCTCTGCCTCGTCGATGTGCAGCAAGTGCTTGTAAAAGTTTCGCATTTCCACAATGCCGCGGATCTCGCCCACGTACTGAAACGCCTTGAGCAGCCAGAATAGCAGCACGAGCCACACCACAAACGTGTGGAAGAAGCCCATCTTGGCGACGCACCGGTCGACCTGGACGTCGGCGAGCTTGGTGCTAGTACTCAGCTTGCTGTAGTCGATGCAGCTTGTCAGGTATGTCGAGAATCCTACGACAAACAGCAGCGTTGCCATGTTGACTGCCTTGGTCAGCAGAATGCACCACATGCCGTTTCCCAGAAAATACGCGTACACTTCCTGCAGGAAGATATCGAGGTTGTCAACATTGGCCCACATCCAGCGGGCGCGTTCGACCGGGTCCAGCGACTTGAGCTGCGTCGACCGGCCAGCTGCCGATGCAGCGGCGCCTGCGCCTCCGGGGCCGCGGTCTTCGTACAGCGGCAGGATCGCGCCTGGCTGCCGCTGCCTTATTCCAGCCGATTGCGGCCGTGGCGATGGCGGGGACCCTGGCTCCTGCAGGTCACTCACCGAGCCTTCTGCTGGACTCTCCACCAGCAGTGACTGAGGCACCGCGTGCGCTGCACCCTCCATTACCAGCGACTGCGGGGGTCCCGCCGTTGTGCGCTCCAAATGCGCGTCCTCTTCGCGCCCTTCCTCTACTATCAGTGACGGCTCGGGGCCCGCTCCTGCGGCTATTCTACCTTTTCCTTTCCAATTGAGCGCTGTGTGTTCTGGTGTTAGTTTCGGCTCGTTGGGCCACTGACGCGCCATAGTTACCGTCGTCGTCGCTTCCTTCGTCTTCGGACACAACTGACTGCTGGTTGCCGTGAGAGACCACACCGACTGGCCGCGCCTGGATGCCTGGTACTGCTCTAGGGACGGGTCTGTGCTGGTTCCTGTCGTCGGCACCGCCCATCTCTTCGTATATCGACCCGCCACCAAACACGCTCCGCAACAGCGTCTCGCCAGGGTTGCTGGGCCCGCTCATGGCGCGCGCTCGTCCTAACTGCCAGTGCGCGTCTGTAGTTGCTGAAAACACGCGCCCGCGTCACGCGCGCACTTATCGGCAGGCAAAGCTGTGGGGTCAGTGGAGGCAGTCAGATGGCGCATGGCGGAAGGTGGCCATCGCCGGCGATAGCAGTTGCTATAGCAACTATCTCATGCATACGCCCCGGTAACGACGCATAACTTCACCGCGCCCCCGATATAGCCGCCAAGTTCCGGCCGCAAACTCGTGTGATAAAACCAAAATGAGAGTCGCCATTCTCGAAACAGACACGCCGGCACAGGGAATTGTCGACAAGGTCGGCACCTACGGCGATATCTTTACGCGGCTGCTGCGGACGAGCGGCCTTGGCGACCAGCACAAGATCGAGACGTACGACGTCGTCTCCAAGATGGAGTACCCGGACCCCGCGGGGCTCGACGCCATTTTGCTCACTGGGTCCAAGTTCACTGTCTACCACAACGACGAGTGGATCCTGAAGCTTGTGGAGTACACCAAAGAAGCCGTCGCGCGCGGCATCAAAGTTGTCGGTACGCTGTTCTGCCCATCCCTTTTCTGACTCACGCTAACCCCAGGCATCTGCTTCGGGCACCAGATTCTCGCACGCGCCCTGGGTGCCAAGACGGGCCAAAACCCTACCGGCTGGGAGGTGGCGTCCACCCCGATGAAGCTCACCGACGCTGGCAAGCGGCTCCTGCCGTCGCTCGGCAACACGGCCCATATCATGCAGATGCACAAAGACTACGTGGCCGAGCTGCCTGAAGGCGCCGAGCTGCTTTGCGAAACCGACGCCTGTCGCAACCAGGGCTTCTACAAGGCTGGATCCTACATCACGTTCCAGGGCCACCCAGAGTACGATTCGTTCATCGTTACCGAGATTGTGCGTCTGCGACAGAGCCTTGGAGTGTTTTCCGATGACGTTGCCGACGCCTACGTCGAGCGTTCGCACGGTCCCAACGATGGGCCCACCATCTCCAAGGCGCTCGTCCAGTTCCTTCTTGACTGAGCCGCTTTACCGCATCCGCTATAGACAATAGACGCTCATTGCATAGCCTCTCTGGCCTGCTCCTGCATCCATTGCTGGCAACGTCGCCTTTTTCTGGGGGCGCTGCCCCCAGACCCCCGTGGCAACTGCTTCGCAGTTGATTCGGTGCGGTGTGGATGGGCCCACCCCCGCGAAGCGGGTGCTACGGGGGTCTGGGGACAGCGCCCCCAGAACAAAAGAGTTATCGACATCGTCCCTCTCTCGCTAGTCCCAGCCTGGGCCCATCCACACCGCACCGAATCAACTGCGAAGCAGTTGCCACGGGGGTCTGGGGGCAGCGCCCCCAGAACAAGAGTTATCGACATCGTCCCTCTCTCGCTAGTTCACGGGGGTCTGGGGGCAGCGCCCCCAGAACAAAAGAGTTATCGACATCGACCCTGTATCCTGAGAAAACAAAACAGCAGCAACACCACTGCTAGGACTGAAATCATGCTATGTTCATCACGGATATGTACAAATGCGGCGGAGGGGCGCTTAGAAGCCCGAGTCGAGGAACCGCTTGGCCTTTTTGATCTTCTCCTTGTCGCGGCGCTCCTTCTTGATCTCCTTCATGGTGCGCTTGCGCGGGACGGTGTGGTCGCCGAAGAACTGCACCTTCTCAAAGTACTCGCGCGAGAGCGCGAACTCGGCGGTGGCGGCCTCGTCGCTGAGGCCAAGCTTCTCGAGCGTCCACCAGTACCGCTCCGGGTTGGCGCGTCGCAGGTATTTGAGCACGCCCTGGCGGTCGTGGACGAGCTGCCGCAGCCGCGTCAGGCCCACGTGGTCCTTCTTGTGCTCCTTGACGTGCTTGACGACGTACTGGATCTTCATGGTGAGCACCGCGGCCTGCACCTCGGGCGAGCCCGTGTCGCCCGGGAACCGCTGGAACTCCTCGACCGCGTACCGGACTGCAACCGGCTTGGACGAGCCCGACGACGCATTCTGCATGGACACAATGCGCTCGAGCGCCGCGAGCTTGCGCGCCTCAACCTCCTCGACCGCCGGCCGGGCCACCTCGCTCGTCTGCGCCAGCAGCGCCTGCCGGGCACCCCACACCAGCTTCGACGTCTCCTCCGACACCTGGCCCGAGACCTGGTTGTAGGGCTCGGCGACGCGCGCCTGGATGCGCTCGATGAACGGCGTCCGCGGCTTGCCGAGCACCGGGTCGACGTACTGCGAGTCGCGCTGCGCCTTGGTCACAACGTGCTTGTACAGCCGTCGCAGGCGCTTGAGCCGGTTTTCGCTGACCTCGCGCTGCGCCGACGCGTGGAAACCGCGCGCGGCTATCCGCGGGGCCACAGCCCGCATGCCGCCTGTCTGCCAGAGCGCCAGCCCTCGCAGCATGGTGTACTAGTGGGTCCTTTTGTGGTGGTCACAGGTGTCGGGGCCAGCCGAAATCGTCAAAATTTCAGGCCCCGCCGGCGACCCTGTTACCCGGTTGTTGTGTGCATTGCATGTGCATACGTGCATGGATCCGACCAGGGGGCCGGGTCGACCGAGTGAGTTTACCATGTCGCTCTCTCTCTGTTTACCTGGGGGACGCTGGCCCCCAGAGCCCCCCCTGCTTCGCGGCTGGCTCTCGCCCGCCCGCTCGAACGGGACCAGACGTGGTCTGGGTCCCACAAATTAGCTGAATAAATATAATTGTTAATAACGTGGACTACTTGAGAGCGCGAATCGCCTCGTACGTGATAAACACAAGCTGGTACTCGCCGAGCTCGTACAGAATGCGGTCGGTGCGCTTGTAGCCGTCGAGGCTGCCGAACCGCGTCGTCTGCGGAAACTCGGCGGCGTCGGTCTGCGACTCAAACAGCGTCATGGAGAACTTGCCGGGACGGAAGATGTTGACAACCTTCTCGACCACGTCCTGGTTGGACATGCCGTAGGCCGCCGCCGACACGTTGGACTCAAACGATGCGTACGAAAAGCCCTGCTCCGGCGTCACGTGGATCGTAAAGTACTTGCCGTCCGGGAATACGGCGTTGCACGAGTAGCCGCAGGGCGCAAACATAAACGCGTCAACGAGCTGGTTCGGCGTCGCGTAGATCTGGTCGATGCCGGTGTGGCGCGTGCACACGGCCCCCAGCGCGTGGCCCGGGTCCTCGGCATCGGCATCCTCAGAAGACACAGAGCCGTCCGACATGATGGACGAGTCGAGGTCCTCGGACTCGGCGTCGTCCTGCTTGCGGCCCGTCACCACTGTGTCCTTGAGGGAAGCGCCCGGCAGGCGCTCCACAAAGAACTGGTTCGCGTACACAGGCGACAGCTCGGTCATCATGATCTCGAGCGTCTGGTCCGCGAGCGCAACGGTGCGGGCGTGCGGGTGCGGCACCTGGTGCTCGCCCGACAGCGCCGTGTACAGGTACCAGTGGTCCGACGCGACGTTTCCCACCACGTAGGCGCAGCCCCCGGCAAAGTACTTGTTGAGCTCCGTGACCTCGTCGTGCCACGAGCGGTGCGGGTGGAGCTGGCGGTCCGGAAACATAAAGCTCTTGCGCGAGTAAAACACCTTGGGCGGCTGCTGCTGAGCCCCGAGACCAGTGTAGGTCTTGACGTGGCGAAGCAGCGGCTCCAGGCCCACCAGCAGCGTCGTGGTTCCGCACGTCTTGAGAATCACCTTGTGTGGGAACACAAACAGCGACGATTCAGAAAGCACATAGGCGTCAACGTCCGGGGTCGACACCACCGACAGCACCTTGCACTGGACGTGGTCCAGCACGTCGACCCACTTGGATCGGGGCACCGCCCGCAGACCCGCCGGCGCCGGCATGTCAGCCGGGGTCTCAGCGAACCAGATCTCGAGCAGCTTCTCAGGACCCTCAAAGGCATGGGTCGAGTCAAGCTCGACTGCCAAGTCCTTGTTCACAAACTTCGACACATTTTCGGTGAAGTGAGCGCTCATCTCCGGTGACAAAGTCAAGAGTCAGTCGGACGCCGTCGAGGTCGGGAGGGCAAGTGTACCGTACGAGTTGTACGCTGGCGGCAGGGGCGTCGTGCAGATAGATGAATTAGATTTTGAGGGGGGAAGAGGGCGGGAGTGCCGTTTGGGCCGAAGCTCGTGTTATCCGGGCTTAGCAGGTCGAGTAAAGAAGCGTCGAAGGAGGTCGATGCTCATGCAGTGGCGGGGTGTCTGGCTTGCCAGAATCGTCCGCAAACGGGCGTGCGCTGTTCACCAGACGAAAACAGTGCCCTCTTGCGTGTACTCAGTTGCTGCTCAGAAGAGGGATTCTTCGGTCCCACCTACTGGCCGTAATAGCTTGTTGTACGGTTTTTGAGTGTGATCAGGACCGCCCTTTAGAGGTTGAATCAAGCCACACTCTGCAATCGGTCAGCCACAGTACTCTCACAGGTCGTCCTACAAAGTGGTGGTAGAACGGTCCCCGCTTGGTGTGCGTGCGTGTGTGTCGAGAGAGAACACCTGGTAAGAGTCGGTGGAAAAAAAAAGTCACACTGTGAGTCGGAAAGGCGGGAACCCTGCCCGGTGAGCCCTAGCCCTGAAAGAACATAAGCAGCGCCCGGCGTGCATGGGCTTATTTCGAGAACAATTTTTGCCGCCGTGCTGGTTACGAGTCCCCATGGCATGATTAGCGTGCTTGGAAATCAAGGGCACTCAAGTGGCCTGAGTTTGCGAGCTGCACTGTACCGTGGGGCAACGCTGCGCAGTGCTGGGCGCCCAGGCCCAGGTCCGGGTCCCAGATCACCCGCATCGCAGTAGCCACTACATTGCTACGTCTGTACCCTGCGAGCCCTGGACACCTGCGCCCTACGATGGCGCGCCCACATAATGGTGTAATTCCGCGTCGTGCCGCGTGGCGTGTTTGCGTCGAGAATCGCGAGTGAACAACTTAAAGTTGGATCTCGGGTGAGCCCCGGACCCGAGAGCTGAGCTGTATGCCGAGATCGCCGGCATTGCGCAGGCGACAATTTTTCGCCGAAGTGGGCACCCACCCCGCTTGGCGGCGCGACCAGTCTGCCCGTATACGGGGGTCCCCGGCCCGAAGCTCCGCCTACAATGGCTCTGACAAGCAGTGCTGGCTCGGCAGCGCCGCATGAAAAAAAGTTTAGTGCCGTCGCGCCAGGGTCGTGTGACCCACTTTTAGCTGCATTCATTGCATACATGTAAGTTGGAGGTGCATCAAGTGCGAGCGCTGGACCGGCCACTCGCCGGGTCCGTTGGCCCATTGGGCCACTCGCAGGCCATCCGCACAGGAAAGCCAGGCCAACTACAATCGCTTGCGAAACAAAATGTAGACCGAAGATGAAACCAGGGAGCTATGGCACGCTGCGCGTGAGCGCCCCGGGGATTAAATCGGACAGCTAATCTTGTGGCGCTTGAAACCAGTGCCCAGAAACCAGGGTCACGACGAGCGTGCCCTCTGGATGCACCCGCAAACACACAAAACGCATGCTCGCTGGGCCGCGCGCCACAAGGTCGGCAAGAGCGCACCCGCGAATTTTTTTATGCGTTTCGCGAACCCTTGCCCTCTACCTAATCGGTAACAGTTATCCTGGCCAGTTCTGTCCCTGGCCGTTCTTTGGCAGCATTTCCATAGTTTTCTGGCGGGCAGAGCCCCCAGAACCCCGTAAGCCGGCATCACTGAGCTCAGCCGCGAAGCGGTGCCGTGGCGGGAGATCTGTCCTCATTTTTTCCTGGGGGCTCTGCCCCCAGACCCCCGTAGCAGTCGCTTCGCGACTGATTTGTGGGTGAGTCCCCGCCAAACGGCATCACTGAGCTCAGCCGCGAAGCGGTGCCGTGGCGGGAGATCTGTCCTCGTTTTTTCCTGGGGGCTCTGCTCCCAGACCCCCGTAGCAGTCGCTTCGCGACTGATTTACGGGTGAGTCCCCGCCAAACGGCATCACTGATCTCAGCCGCGAAGCGGTGCCATAGCGGGAGATCTGTCCTCGTTTTTCCTGGGGGCTCTGCCCCCAGACCCCGTAGCAGTCGCTTCGCGACTGATTTGTGGGTGAGTCCCCGCCAAACGGCATCACTGATCTCAGCCGCGAAGCGGTGCCATAGCGGGAGATCTGTCCTCGTTTTTCCTGGGGGCTCTGCCCCCAGACCCCGTAGCAGTCGCTTCGCGACTGATTTACGGGTGAGTCCCCGCCAAACGGCATCACTGATCTCAGCCGCGAAGCGGTGCCATAGCGGGAGATCTGTCCTCGTTTTTCCTGGGGGCTCTGCCCCCAGACCCCCGTAGCAGTCGCTTCGCGACTGATTTGTGGGTGAGTCCCCGCCAAACGGCATCACTGAGCTCAGCCGCGAAGCGGCTGCCACGGGGGTCTGGGGGCAGCGCCCCCAAGAAATAAAATAAACACAGGAATTGCATCTGCTAATTGTGGGCCACTCCCCGCAAAAACGTCACCGCTGAGCTCAGCCGCGAAGCGGCTGCCACGGGGGTCTGGGGGCAGCGCCCCCAGGAAAAGACCACCAAAAAAACCCAAAAAAAAAAAAAACCGGCTAAGAGGTTGACCGCCGATGAAATACCGGGCGGCCCATCGGCGGTTGCTGGGGCGACACCCCGGGCGCGGCCGGATACCAGCCAATGAGGGCGCGGGCGATTGGGACAGGCGCCCCTGCTGGGACAAAGCCGGGCGAGTATATTCGTAGCGGCCCCTCGCTGGATTTCGTTTTGCGGAGAGTTCACCTTGCACAGAAGCACAATGCTTGCTCGACGTCTTGCTTCGAATACACTGCTCAAGGGTATGTTGTCTGCGTGGAGGCGGGAACTGTATAGTAGAGGGAGCGATCCAGGGATCTGGTCAAACATTGACTGGAGCCGGAAGCCGCGGCTGCGGGATATAACTGACCAGTATGGAGTCTAGAGCTATCTAGTTGGTCGAGTGCTAGTGTTTGCTGGACCATTGACAGAGTATCTGCTCACCCCACTAGACGACCAGACGTATAAACCGGCGTACCCCACATTGACCCAGACTAACCCCCAGCGAGCGCTCGCCCCATGATGGGCCTGGCCAGCCGGTCCGCCCTCGTCGGCGTGCGCCAGCTCACCACCCAAAAGACGACGCCCGCCGAGGCCGAGCAGATCCTCGTGGAGCAGCGCAAGCGCCGCGTCATGTCGCCCGACCTCGCCATCTACGCCCCGCAGCTCACTTGGTACATGTCGGGCCTGCACCGCATCACCGGCGTCGCCCTCACTGGCGGCTTCTACGCGTTCCTGATCGGATACGCGCTCGGGCCCATGTTCGGCCTCGGCTTTGACAGCGCCGCCATCATCTCGACGTTTGGCGCCCTGCCGCTCGTCGCCAAGCTCGGCCTCAAGTTCCTCGCGTCGATCCCGTTTACGTTCCACTCGTTTAACGGCATCCGCCATCTCATCTGGGACACGGCCGCGCAGCTGACGATCCCGGGCGTCTACCGCACCGGCTACGCGGTGCTCGGTCTGTCGGCCGTCACGTCGCTGCTGCTGGCGTTTATCTAAGCATGTAGTAACGAGCATTTGAACGGTCTGGCAGGGCTCCGTCCCAAGACTCGCTTCGTGTTTTCCTGGGGGCGCTGCCCCCAGACCCCCGTAGCAGCCGCTTCGCGGCTGGAATGAGCCACATAAGCTCAACTGCGAAGCAGTTGCCACGGGGGTCTGGGGGCAGCGCCCCCAGGAGAAGTTGCGGCGGCCCAGCAGAAGTAGCGGCTGCTGCAGGGGATGCTGAGTGTATGACGATGTGGCCGGCCCCTATTTAAGAGCTAGAGACGCTTGCTTGTCTTGGTATGTGGTATGCCCCTGACTAGTAGAATATGCATTCCCCTTTTACCTAGTGTTTGATCCCAGCACCGGGGCCCGACTCCCGGCATTTTAAGTTGTCCGTTCCGGGACCACGGTGTGACACTAAAAGGAGCACAGCGACAACACCGTCCCTCGGAGCAGCACTGCCCGCTGCGCAACGGAAGTATACAGTTTTGTTGATTTTTGCGGTTTTCCTGTCGCCGAACCTGCACACGGGGGGAGGTCCCTTACCCTATTGTTTTTGGTCGCGGCGATTCGGGAGCCGGCCCGCTGGTTTGCCTCGTTTGAGCTGGATCACGGCGCGCGGTTTGCCGAGACCAGGAGAGTAGGAGGAAAACCTTTTTTTTTTTTGGCTGAAAGCCGTGTTTTGGTTAGCGTTGCAGCAGATGCTCACAGCCGCTCTGCGAAGGACCAACCGCCGTTGAACCGTTGGAGCTTATTTTACACGGCGCCCTGGGCCCCTGGGTGCTCGTGCTTGACGACTTTGGGCCAGAGGCGCTCGGGTGCCATAGATGCACCAGTAACCGTATAGAAGCCCCCACGGCAAGGACATTGTGTGCGACATGCCGCCGGCGGGACCCAACAAGTCGGCGGCGCGCCAGCTGCAGGAGCAGCGAGAGCACTCGCTGCGGGAGCGCGAGGCCCAGTCGCGGCGGGTGGACGAGACGCGGGCTGCCAACATGTCGGCGGCTGCTCGGGCTGCCGCCGCGATGGTGCGCAAGGCGGGCGCTGAGCGCGAGGGTGCTGCGGCCGCTAGCCGGCAGGCCGCAGTAGGACTACCAGCGGGAGCGCCGTCGGTCAAGTCAGCCAAGGAGGCGTACGGAAACGTGGCTGCACGACGGTCCAGCTCGACCAGCTCGGCTGGTGTATCGGGAGAGGACAGGATAGCGAGGTGAGTGCAACGTGTCTATGAGGCAGGCGGCCCGCGACTGTGGACTAACGACAGAAATACTTCTCAGGGAGAGAGCGGGAAGGAAGGCACTGGGGACCCGGGCCGGACGGCGACTATGCGGTCTGTTGCAACTGCTGCGTCGGCCCGGCGGGCGCCAAGTGTATCGCACCGGGGCGCTGCCACCAGCGGCAATGCCGGTGGCAATGCCGGTGGCAACGCAAGTGCCGATGCTAGCGGCAGTAGTAGCGGCGCTATGGCGGCGATGAGTGCGTGGAGAAAGCCAGAGCGCCAGGAGGCGGGGCCCGGAGCTGGCGCGGCTCCTGCCAGGCCGCAGGCAGGGGGCGGGCCAGCTGGTGGTGGCGGCACTGGGCCACAAGCCGGTGCCGCTGCGGCCCAGGCTTCGAAGACCGTGGGGCCTGACGCCGCCGAGGACGCCGACTTCAAACGGCGGAGCGCGGCGGCGGCAGCCCGAATGAGCTCTCAAAAGAAAATCGACATCGCGCCAAGAGCCTCGGCGCGCGAGAGCATGCTCGCCAACTTTTCCGACGCGCTGAAGTGGCTCAAGGACGACGACGACACCGGGGCCGACGGCCAGTCGGCCGTGGCGTCGGCTGTCGGGTCGAGCGGCGGGTCCGGCTCTGGGGCCGGCTCTGGGGCCGGGTCCGGAGCAGCGTCTGTGGCAGCGTCTGGAGCGGCGTCTGTGGCAGCGTCGGGCGCGGCGTCTACGGTGTCGCGCACCAGCCAGGACGCACCGAGACAGGCGGCGCGGCAGTCGACACACGTGTCAATCCCCCAAGACCAGCGCCAGCAGGTGGGCGGCGACGGGGCGCGCAACGCGCTCGCGGCCGCGACGCTCGCCAAAACCAACGTCGACGCCACGGTCGGGATGATCAACGACCGCGTCAACGAGCGCATCAACAAGCGCAACCGCAAGCTGAAAATGTACCAGCCGTCGGCGGTGTGGACGGGCTACGACCCGCTGCGTGAGTCGTCGCGCGACCGCGAGCACGTCGGGGTGCTGCTGCCGGCGGCGCAAATTTTCACCGGCGGCCAGGGCCAGCCCGCCGGCCGCGCCAAAGACGTGTGGCCGCCGCCTGACGATAGTGGCGCTCTTCAGGCGCCGCATCACAGTCACCATCTCGGTCACGGTCTCGGTCACGGTCTCGGTCACGGTCTCGGTCTTCATGGCCATGCCCACGGCCACGGCCACCACGAGCATAACCACAACCAACAAAACAATGTGTTTGCGGCGCCAGATATTGTGGCTCCTCGCCCGCGGCCGGTCATCACGCTGACCGACGAGAACCTCCGTCTGCCGCGCGCGCGGTCTCACAGCCCAGCCGTCCGGCCCAGCAGTCTGGGGCTTCCGTCGCCCGAAGTCGTCGGCAGCCCCGGAACCCCCACCGGCATGTTTCCAAGCGAGACGTGGCTCCCGCTGTACCAGGCGGCCCGTTCTGCCGAGAACCTCGCTGTCCCAGACCAGATGCCGTTCCCGCGCAGCCCGCAGCCCCAAGACGAAGAGGCTGCGCGACAGCGGTACTCGTTTGAAGGCTATTTCAGACCGCCGCTGCCGTCCCACCACCACCACCACCACCACCATCACCACCACCGGGGTGGGCGCATACTCGGGCGCGTTCTGCGGCCGGCCCACCGTCGTGCCCATTCGGGCGTTGGCGACAGCCGCGACCACAGCGCTGAGCGGCCGGCCGTCCCGGCCATGAAGGCTACGATGCGCGATGCCGCAAAAACCCGGCCCAGGTTCAACGAGGACAAGCCCTGGAAGCATCACACACACGCCAAGGCGCTCACCGAGCGGGAGCGCAAGCGCTACGAGGGCGTCTGGGCCACTAACAAGGGCACCTACGTCAAGTACCTGTGCACCCCGCCGTCGTCCGGCGCGTCCTCCAACGACGACGACTACGAGGAGGGCCGGGCGGGCGTGCCGGCCCACCGGCCGCACCGCGACCCCGCCGACCAGGTCCACGCGCTCGCGGTCCGCGACATTTGGCGTCGCAGCCGTCTCTCAGACGAGACCCTCGGCCACATCTGGGACCTCGTTGACCACAACCACGACGGCACGCTCGACCGCCCGTCTTTCGTGGTGGGCATGTGGCTCGTCGACCAGTGTCTCTACGGGCGCAAGCTGCCGGCCACGGTCGACCAGACCATCTGGAACTCGGTAGCGCTGCTTCACGTCGACGTCAAAGTCAAGGCGAAGAAGAAGCAGCCCAAGGATGGCACCGACAAGCCCAAGCGCGAGGGCCGCTCCAAGAAGAAGAAGCCCAAGGTCACGACCAAGCATAAGTGAGGCCCGTGCTTCTGTATTTATTGTCATAGACGCTACGCTGAGCATTCTATCCCAAGACTCCGTTTTTTGTTCGTTTGTTTGTTTTGGCCTGGTGGCTCTGGCCCCATAGGGCCCCATAGGTCCCATAGAAACTTCGCAGTTGGCGGTGTTTTCTTTCTCGTCCTGGGGGCTCTGCCCCCAGACCCCGTAGCAACTGCTTCGCAGTTGAGATTGGTTTGGAGTGGGCTTAAAGGCTGGGTCGGACTGCCCCGCCCCAACTGCGAAGCAGTTGCTACGGGGGTCTGGGGGCAGAGCCCCCAGGAAGAGAGCCAATTGCCAACGACCGGGGTCTGGGAGCCGCGCGGGCCGCAGGGATCTGCGTCAGGGCTCTTGGGGACCTACTCAATCTGGTGAGGCGCTCGCCGCTAATCTTGTTTAGGTCACGTGTCTTATACTGGGCGGGCGGCGGCGGCCAGCTGGGGCTGGGGCCACGGCGCCGGTAGCCCCATCTGTAGAGGCGGGATCTGCAACGCGGCCGAAACGCGCAGCCGCGCCGTTTAATTGCGTTTTGCGTGCCGTTGTGTGCAAAGTGCATCAACTTGAAACAAAGGGTGCTGGGGACCGCAGCTGGGCGGCGTTTGCAAACTGTTTTTCGTTTGCCAAGTGCTTTGTACAAGCTTGCGAGTTTTCCACGCCGGCGGGCACCGTTGATTGTAGCGATAACGACGAAGGACCGCAAAATAGGGGGTTCGAGGGCGTCCCGCTGAGACGACAACTGGCGACTGCAGTGGGCGTGTGGCAGCCGGTTTACCCAAGACAGATCAACAACGGGATAAAGGCGAAGAAAAAAAAAGCTAGCCAGGCACTACCCGACTGACTTAAACTACGACACGGACTATCAAAGAAGGAATGCCTGACGACCCGGCATTCGGCACAGCGGTGACCTCGTGGGACGTCGACACCGTCGCTAAGTGGATCACGTCACTTGGGCTCGGATTTTACGCAAATAAGTTCGCAGACAACAATATCAACGGCGAGGCGCTCGTGTACATTAACCACTCGGACCTTCAGGAACTCGGCGTGCAGTCAGTGGGCCACCGGCTGCGGGTCCTCAATGCGGTCTATCGTCTGACGGCCGAGCAGAACCTGCCGGTGGACGGCGAGCGTTATATACCGCCGACTGTTGCAGAGTCCAAGTACGTTGGGTGGGATGCAGTGGTGCGGAGCTTTGAGATCCGCGACGAGCGCCTCGCGCACGCGGAGACAGAGATCCGCAGGCTGCTCGAAGGCGTGGCCCGGATGCGCGAAGACCTGCTGCCGCTGTTCCGCAAGGCCAAGGAGTCCAAGCCACTCCCGACGCCCGATTTTCCGGCAACCTCGCCGTTCCACGGGCCCCAGCAGGCGGTCGCGAGCCCCGCTGTGGCGTCTTCGTATTTCGGCAGTCCGACGACAGCGGCAGTGGGCTCGACATCGCCGTCGCATCACGACTACGGCCGGGACTCGTTTGGCGCCAAAAAGAAGGCGAAACCAGGGCCGAGCCCTGGACCGCTTCCTACTACCAGTGCCGGAGCCGCAGCCAGCACCGCTGCCACTGTCGGCTCTGCCGCAAACTCGTTTCAGAGCAATCCGTCATCGGCGCGGTCGCCGACCGTCGCAGACTGGCTGGACGACAGCGCGCGAACTGCTCCTGCCGCCCCAATAACTGGCACCGTGCCTATGACCACGATGCACAACGGCTCGTCCGCAGCGCTATCCCAGGGCGCCAACCCAAAGCTCATGCGCAAAGGCCTGCTCCAAGTGACTGCAACCCCTTCGGTGGTAGCAACCCCCACGTCGTCCACGTCGGCCGTGTCCTCTTCGGGTTCCGAGAGTTTCAAGTCGTTCAAGGTCTCGCTCGACGACCCGTGCCACAAGGTTCTGCCGGCAGCCCTCCGCAAGTACAAGATCAATGGCGACCCCAAAAACTACGCGCTGCTTGTATGCTACTCAGACCAGGAGCGGTTGCTGGGACCCAGCGAAAAACCGCTCATCATCTTCAAGGAGCTCCAGGATGCGGGTCTAAAGCCGGTTTTCATGCTACGTCACAAGGATACCACCAAAGGCGCATCCCAGCCGCCGTCGCTCAGCAGCACGCCCGGCGGCGTCATCTAGTTCGGGAGTACGGTATTTATTAACGAGTTACGATCTGCATCGGCCGCGGCGCCCATCCATAACCAAAAATAAAAAAAAAATTGTGCCTGGCGTACGCGTCTCGCCTTATTTCCTTGGGGCGCTGGTCCCAGACCCCCATAGCAGCTGCTTCGCAGTTGGATTGGCCCTCGATACTGGCTGCTTGGCTAACCAGTCTTTTCTTTACGTCCTGGAGATAGCCCCTCCAGGAAAAGAAGAAAAGACACTCCAACAACGCACCAACTGCGAAGCAGTTGCTACCGGGGTCTGGGGGCAGCGCCCCCAGGAAAGAAAGAAAGAAAGACACTCCAGCGACGCATTCAACTGCGAAGCAGTTGCTACGGGGGTCTGGGGGCTCTGCCCCCAGAAAAAAAAAGCCGACCGACTAAAGCAGCAGCGAATAACATTTATTAAGTCGTGATATGTGCAGAGCCAGTAGCTCGCCGCGGACGAGTGACGTTCGTCCTGTAATGATACAATACATGTGAATGCGTGCGTTTTCGTTGGAAACCCAATGACGGAGACTCACCTCCATTGCCGTCTGTCTCGGCCATATGCGCCCTGGTTCTGGCCGTAGGCCCCGTAGGACGGTCCGTTACCAGGGCCGCCGGCAAAACCGCCAGAGGGACCCGCCGGCGGACCGCCCGACGGCCCGGTGGGCGGGCCAGGCTGGCCATAGGGCTGGCGGTAGTCACCACCGTACTGTCGATAGTCGCCGCCTTGCCTGTAATCGCCCCCATATTGACGTCCGTAGTCACCTCCATACTGGCGGCCATAGTCGCCATAGCCCCCGCGCTGATCGTAGCCGTTTCCTGGTGGGTAATGACCCGGGTATGACCCATAGCCGGGCCCGCCAGCCGGACCAACAGGAACTGGGGCGCCGAGCGCGCCGCCAGCTGGACCCAGTGGAGCTGCACCCACGCCAATTGGCGCCAGCGGCGCTCTGGGGTTCTGCAGCGCCGCCACCTGGACGTTGTGCTTGCGCGCCTCTTCAGCGAGAAGGCGCTCGGCTGCGTCACCGTGCCGGCCGCCCTTGCCGTCGCGCTTGAACGCGTATGCGACGTGGATTGCCTTGTTCATAAGGTACTGGTTGTTCATAGCCTCGATGGCGCGGTCCGAGCTGTCAAAGTTGTCGAACGCCACAAACCCGTAGCCGAGAGAATTGCCCTCCTCATCGCGCGCGACCTTGGGATCGCCCACCAGATTGCCAAACGAGCTAAACGTCGCCGCCAGCGTGCCCTCGTCCACCATCGGGTCGAGCCCGCCCACGAAAATCTCGGCGCCCACGTCGAGCGCCCTGAGTCGCGTCGAAGCAGACATGCTCACCTTGAGCGGCTTGCCAAAAAGGCGCACATGGTTCATCACGGCTGCCGCATACTCGGCATCACGGTCGCCCTTGAACTCCACAAACCCGAAGCCCTGGTGCTTGCCGCTGACGCGGTCTCGCGGCAAATGCACCGTCTTCACCGGGCCCACCTGAAGGAACAGCTCGTAAATAAGCTCTTCTCCCGCTTCGTCGTCTATATTTCCGACATATATCGTGGCTTCCTGGTTCTGCTCCGTGTCACGGGGCGGTCTTCCAGACATTGTCGTATCTGCTCGGTCTGCCTGATTCGAGATTTCGCGAAGTGGTCGTCAATATCAGTATCGCGCACTATCAGTCACCAATACCGGCCCGGGCTTATGCGGGCCCAGACTGCTGATTTTTTGGCCCGGGCTGGCCTCTGGAGTTTGCTGGTCGTTTAAATCGGCTTTTCTTTTTATTCTGGGGGCTCTGCCCCCAGAATAACAAAAAGGAAAAAGAAACCGCGAGCGCCGAAACCACTCGCTCATCGACGAGATAAAAGGCTGCCGATGGAGACGAAGCGGCTGAATCGGCAGCCGCGCACCCGTACCCTGAAAATTATTATGCGTTGAGAAAATCCGTGCGCCCGTAACAGGATACAGTCGAAAAGCACAAACCACAGCAAATGCCCGCGAGAGCAAGAGCCGAGGGAAAGCGCAAGGCCGAGCGGCTGGACGAGAGCGAGCCCGAGGAGGATCTCTCGGTCGAAGGGCTGCTCGACGCCGAGGCTAGCGAGGATGAGGAGGAGGGAAGCGATGCCGGCAGCGTCGCGAGCGACTCGGAAGAGGAGCTGGAAAAGCTGCTCGAGGCCGAGGAGGGCGAGGACAGCGATGAGTCTGTGAACGACAGCGACTTTGAAGGGTTTGACCCGAACGAGGAGGTGGACCCGCGGATCCTCAAGGACCTGGAGGACGGAGTGAGGCTGCGGTCGCTGAGCGCCGGGTCGCACGACAACGACGACAGCAAAAAGGACTTTAGATACCGCACCAAGGCCGACGGCACCCGCGTTCTGCTGCCGGAGATTGAGCCTGCATACGACAGCGACGATTCTGACCGCGAGGAGACAAACACGATCGGCAACCTGCCGGTCTCTGCGTACGACGAGATGCCGCACATTGGCTACGACATCGACGGCAAGCGCATTATGCGGCCCGCGACCAAGGGCGCGCTCGACGCGCTGCTCGAGACCATCGATCTGCCCGAGGGCTGGACCGGACTCGTGGACAAGCGCACCGGCGGGTCGCTGAACCTGAGCGCCGAGGAGCTGGACCTGATCAAGCGGCTGCAGCGCGGCGAGAACCCGGACGACAGCTTCAACCCCTACGAGGACACGATCGAGTACTTCAGCGGGCAGGTGATGCACACGCCGCTTCTGGCGACTCCCGAGCCCAAGCGGCGGTTTGTGCCGTCCAAGCACGAGGCCAAGCGGGTCATGAAGATTGTGCGGGCGATCCGCGAGGGCCGCATTTCGCTCAAGAAGAAGGCCGACGAGGAAGAGCAGTACTACGACGTGTGGGCCGACAACGCCGCCCCGCAGGCCGACCACGTCATGACGCTGCGGGCGCCAAAGCTGCCGCCGCCGACGCACGACGAGTCGTACAACCCGCCCGAGGAGTACGTGCCGACCGAGGAGGAGGCGCGCGAGTGGGAGAACATGGACCCGGCCGACCGCGAGCGCAACTACCTGCCGCGCAAGTACGGCGCCCTCAGACACGTGCCGGGCTACGCTGACAGCGTGCGCGAACGGTTCGAGCGCTCGCTGGATCTGTACCTGGCGCCCCGCGTTCGTCGGCACAAGCTCAACATCGACCCGGACTCGCTGATCCCGGACCTGCCGTCGCCGCAGGACCTGCGCCCGTTCCCGATCAAGTGCTCGACCGTGTACAAGGGCCACGTCGGACGCGTGCGCTCCGTCAGCGTGGACCCCACTGGCCAGTTTGTGGCCACGGGCGGAGACGACGGCACTGTCCGCGTGTGGGAGCTGCTGACAGGCCGCGAGCTGTGGCAGGCGGCCGTGTCCCAGCTCGACGCGTACGAGGAGCGGCCCGGCGCCAAGTCGTTGCCGGTGGAGTCCGTGGCGTGGAGCCCACTCGCGGCCGACACGGGCGTCCTGGCAGTCTCTGTTGGCGAGGCCGTCTACCTGGCGGTTCCGCCGGTGTTCCACGTCGAGGTCGAGAACCGCGGCCGCGAGGCGCTCGAGGCCGGCTACGGCTTCGCCACCGGCGGCATGACCGCCACCGCCGACGCACTCGAGTCCGACTCGGACGACGACACGCGCGCCACTACCAAGCAGAAGCCGGCGGCCGCGTGGACAAAGCCGTCGTCGTCCCTCGCGGCAGCCGGGTTCGGCGTCGTTATCCGCTGCGCAAGCGGCCGCACCGTCAAGCACCTGTCGTGGCACCACCGCGGCGACTACCTGGTGAGCGTCGCGCCCGAGGCCGCCAACCGCGCGGTGCTCATTCACCAGCAGTCCAAGCACGCGACGCAGTCGCCGTTCCGCAAGTCAAAGGGCATTGTGCAGTTTGCGCGCTTCCACCCGTTCCGGCCGCATCTGTACGTTGCCACCCAGCGGTACGTGCGCGTCTACGACCTGGCGGCCCAGGTGCTCTCGCGCAAGCTGCAGCCGGGCTCCCGCTGGCTCTCGGCGTTTGACATCCACCCCCGCGGCGACAACGTCCTCACTGCGTCGTACGACCGCCGCGTCACCTGGCACGATCTCGACCTCTCGGACAAGCCGTACAAGACGCTTCGCTACCACGACAAGGCGGTGCGCGCCGTTGGCTTCCATCGCAGTATGCCGCTCTTCTGCTCCGCCTCGGACGACGGAAACATCTCTGTCTTCCACGGCTCTGTGTACGACGACATGATGAAGAATCCGCTCCTGGTGCCGCTCAAGGTCCTCCGCGGCCACGACGTCAAGTCCTCGCTCGGCGTCCTCGCTGTCCAGTGGCATCCCCGCGAACCCTGGCTCCTGTCTGCCGGCGCAGATGGCACCGCCCGTCTCTGGACCACCTAATCCCCCCACTACTGCATTGTATCACGTCTGTATTAATGTCATGTCACACTGTCTTCGTTGCTCTTCTCCGGGGAACCCGCTTCGGTTGGGCCGTGCTATTTTTTTTTCCTGGGGGCGCTGCCCCCAGACCCCCGTAGCAGCTGCTTCGCAGCAGGGATTAGAGGGAAAATTAATTCCCTCCGAGCGATGCCTAGACCTGCATTGGAGCTAGTGCTAGGGGGGTCTGGGGGCAGCGCCCCCAGGAGAAAAAAAAGCACACAGCTCGACCGCGAAGCGGTTGCCCGGACGGGCGGGCTGGGGACAGCACCCCTAGGAGAAGAACAAGGGAGCCAGATAAATGTCCTTAGACGGGCAATCAGTTTCCCGGATCCATATCAAGATCTGCAGGAGTACTCAACTGCGAAGCAGTTGCTACGGGGGTCTGGGGGCAGCGCCCCCAGAAAAAGAAAAAAAGGCATCACGTCTCCAGGATCAAAAAGACGGAGCTGCGGATTCCAAACTCTAAGTTAATATATACATGCTTATAATACAAGGGAGGAACGAGTTAGATGTCCCGGTAGCCGAGGATCTGCCAGTCCTCTATGGCGCCTTCGCACCGGACAAGGAGAAGGCGACCGCCGGTCCATCCGAGGCCGCGGGTGGCGTAGTCGTCGCCAAACATGTCGCGCAGGCGCGAGTCCACAGTGCGTCGTACCGCCTCATCCAGCGGGTAGACGTCTGAATATACGAGGCTGAGGTGCGGGTCGTACTCTTCTTGGGCCCACCGCTCTGCCTCGTCGGCCGCCTGCCGCCGGAGCTCTTCCTTTTCCTCGGGCGACAGCGCCGAGTAGTGCTTTTTGGCGGCGGTGAGCCGCGGCGCAACCACAAACTCCTCGCGGCAGATCTGCGCGAGCGACAGCAGCGGGGCTCGCCGCTCGACGCCAAAGTAAACCTTTTTGAAAAAGTGGCTGCCGTAGTGCAGGCCGTTGAACACAGTGTCGAGCTGCGGGACCGCCCGCGCCGCCGCCACGGCGCTGTCGAGCACCTGGTCAACGGCACGGTGGTTCGGGGCCGCCACGCTGGTCGTGATGGTGACGTGGGGTCCAAACGCGGCCCCGTCATCGAACAGCGGCCGGAACCCGTTGATGGCGCTCTCGAGCGCGTCGCAGAGCGGGCTGCCGGGCCGCGGGCTCAGCCACAGTGCGACGCCTATGTTAGCATTCCTGTCCATTGGTCCAGATTTTAGCGGCTAGGTACTAATTGCTCACCCATTTGCCTGGTACGCGGGGAGGATGTGGTGTATCAGACAACCCAAGCTCAATCGCGAAACTTTGGCCGTCCGGCTGAGCCAGCCGGCTGGGCGAGCCGAGCCGTGCCGGGCCGTTTTGTGGTTTTGGCCGATTTCCAGCCGCTGGCGCCGCCGGACCGGGGCTGTATGTCAGGTACGGCCAGGAACCGTCAGCAAGCCCAGGGAATGCGGGGCCAGGCACGGACGCCGAATAAGCCTCTGAGCACTGACGTGTTAGGCTGCCGCCCACCTGGGCTAGGGGCAGCACCTGCGTCGTCGCCGGGGCAACGGCCATCGGCCCATATCAGCCAGCCACGCGAGGCGGTACTCTGCTGGCTCCTTCTGGACCTTTTTTTCAGTCTGGACGTCATTTCCCCTTATTGCACAGATTGGCGCAGAAGCTCGCAAGGTTTGCGCGATCGGTGTGTCTGGCAATCGCTTGAAAGGTGAGTACTGTATGGAAACGGAGGATGCCGACCGGCGAACTGGGCTCGCATCGAGTTTGCTATTGCTGGTCTCGCAAGCTCGACCGGCCGTCTGTCGCCGCGAGTGGCCCGGCGATGGTCCCTGCCGGGCGAGAGAACGAGCTAAAGTGCAATTGACCATTGCGGGTGCACTGTCTGACGAACCTGACTGTTTAATGTCCCGTCTGCAAGAGCCAGGGGCTATCTGACAGTCCCAGCGCCATCGATCGCGTGCCCTGGCAATTTGGCCCCCCACTGTGCTTTCAGCAACGCGCACAGAGCACTGGTACAGATTGCTCGTGCGCCCAGATCCGCGAGCCGGTTACCAGGACAAGTCTACCGGCGCATGGACAGCGTCGCACATCTTGGTCTTCTAGGGGCTCTGGCGTCGCAGTTGTCTGCGTGTCTGCGTGGGCTCGTCGGACGCTTTGGTCTCCTGGGGGCGCTGCCCCCAGACCCCCGTAGCAACTGCTTCGCAGCTGTAGCGAGCCTAAGCGCACATGAGCTGCGTCAGACGTCTTGGTCTTGGCAGTTGTCTGCGTGGCCGCGTGGATTCAGCCGCTTCGCGGCTGCTACGGGGGTCTGGGGGCAGCGCCCCCAGGAAAAACAAAGGCGCGCCTTAGTTTCCTGCGCCGTCGTTTGCGTGGCCGCGTGGGACTCAGCTGCGAAGCGGCTGCTACCGGGGTCTGGGGGGAGCGCTCCCAGGAGAAACGACATGCGTCAACTAACAGTAGAAGGTACAACGCAACGGACTCATGTCGCAAGTGCAGCCAGCCGACGGCCACGCGGTTAATGGCCGGGCCGACGGCGTTGCTAACAACGTGAACAACGCCGTGAACAGTGCGGCCGCCAATGGGCCGGCCAACGCGCAGGCCAACGCGCAGGCCAACGGGCTAGCGGACGGTCAGCCCAACCCGGCAGCGACGGGCACCGCGCAGGAGAACGCGCGGGAGGGCACCGCGAGCGAGGCGCCCGTGAACCGAACGGCGGCCAAGATGCCGGAGACGCCTGAGACGACGCCGCGCGGCACGCCGCCCATTGACATTCGCTGCGGACCGCTGCTGCGGTACTGGGGCATGATGGACGCGGCGCCCGACGTGTGGCGCGGATCTGTCATGATTGTGACGCGCGACCGCACTTCGCAGTACGGCGAGCACGGCCCTGTGCTGGATCTCGCGCTTGGCGAGGGGTCCGGCGACTCCGTCACGGTGCCCGCCAAGCGTATCTACGCCGAGTACGGCCTGACATGGTGGCGCTTTGACTTCAGCGTCAAGATGCGAGACGCGCAAATGCCCGTCACGTACGTGATCAACGGTGACCACGAGCGGAGCCGCACCTTTTACGTCCCGGGCCTCGGCCAGGAGATGAACATCATGTTCCACTCGTGCAACGGCTTCTCCCTCGCGGTCGACGTGGCCAAGTTCCGCGGCTCGCTGTGGAAGGACGTGCTGCGCAAGCACGAGCAAAAGCCGTTCCACGTGATGCTCGGCGGCGGCGACCAGCTCTACTGCGACTCCATCACTATCTACACCAACGCGATTCAGCAGTGGGCCCAGGAGCACAGGACCCACAAGAAGAACAGGGTCAAGTTCACCGACGCCGATACCGAGGAGGCGTCCAAGTTCTACATCACAAACTACATGTCGTGGTTCGGCCACGGGTTCTGGAAGGGCAAGCACGACCCGGTGCACCTCGAGGACCTGCCGCTCGCCATGGCCCAGATCCCCATGGTCAACGTGTTTGACGACCACGACATCATCGACGGGTTCGGCTCTTACCGCGACGCAACGATGCGCACCCCCGTGTTTCAGAGCATTGGCAACCTCGCTTTCAAGTACTACCTGCTCTTCCAGCACATGGTGTCGCCGGACGAGTCCCCCGACGCAGAGGCGTCGTACATAGCCGGCCGCTCCCCGGGACCCTACATCAAGCAAAAGTCGCGCAGTGTCTACGCGCGTCTTGGCCGCTCGGTCGCGTTCTACGGCCTCGACTGCCGCACGGAGCGCACGCACGACCAAGTGTGCACGCCCGAGACGTACCGGGCCATGTTTGACCGGCTCAAGAAGGAGATCGGCGCCTCCAACGGCCAAATCAAGCACATCTTGCTGATGCTCGGCGTCCCGCTGGCGTATCCGCGCATGGTGTTTTTGGAGCGAATCCTTACGTCGCGCCTCATGGCTCCGGTCAAGGCGCTCACCAAGCACGGCTTCATGTCGGGCCTCACCAATGAGTTTGACGGCCAGATCGAGCTGCTCGACGACCTCGAAGACCATTGGTGCGCCAGCGACCACAAGAAGGAACGCAACTGGCTCGTCGAGTCGCTGCAGGACTTTGGAAAGCAGCACGGTGCCCGCGTCACGATTTTGTCGGGCGACGTCCATCTCGCCGGCGTCGGCCGCTTCTACAGCCCCCGCAAGGAGGTCGCCCGCCGGCCCGAGACTGATGACAAGTACCTTCTCAACGTCATCAGCTCGGCCATTGTCAACACGCCGCCGCCGGATGCGCTCGCGGATTTCCTCAACAAGCGCAACAAGGTCCACCACCTCGGCCACCCCCGCCACGCAGAGGAGGACATGGCGAGCCTCTTCACGGTCGATGTCGATGGCTCGGACCGCAACAACGCGCGCCTCATGCCCCGTCGCAACTACTGCACGATTAACGTGTGCGAGGACGCTGACAGCACTGCTACGCGTAAGCCAGGTCCCATCTGGCGTGACGCCCTCACCAAGCGCGTTTCGACCGAGTTTGACTACCCGGCGCTTCCGGGCGCCATCAGTGTCGTCATCAACGTCGAGCGCAACATGGCCGACCCGGAGTCGCGCACCATGCCTTACGAGATTCTGGTCCCACCGCTCCTCTCCTCGGCTAACGTGCGCAATGCCAAGTCGGCCGCCAGCCTCCAGAACTCGGCGCCCAACGCGACCACAGACAACCGGCCGGCCTCCCTCCGGTAACCGTGCTTGGCCATTTCTTTTTCAGCTTTTCATCCTGTCGGTAATGGTGTATATTAATGTACTTTAGTGTAATTTTGGAGCGTCTCCTTCGGCTACGGGTCATGCGTTTTTTGTTTTTGTTTTTTTGTTCCGTGGGGACGTCGTCAGCAAGCGACAACGATCACACAATGTAATCCTCGATGGGAAACTCGAGGTCGCGCGCGAGCTGGACGACCTGGTCCCAAGTGGCGCTAACTTTCCACTTGGTCCAGGTGTTGAGCGGGTCCGCGTCGGTGCGGAGGACCAGGCGGAGTGTCTGGAGCGTGCTGATTTGGACAAAGACGTCGACGGTCGAGAGAGACTCGTCGTCGGCGTTCTGGCTCGAGATGGCACGGTAGATGGCCAGCCAGCGCTCGAGCTCGAACGGCGGGGCCGCGAGGCTGCGGGGGTCGATTTTGAGCTTCTTGCGACGGCCGGTGTCGCGACGTTTGGCTCGGGACTCTTTGGCTTTCGAAAAGAAGCGAATGTCAAAACGTGGCGGGTTGTACGACGCCAAATACGCGGCAATCAGTAGGTACTTGGACTGCACCGGGAGCTCATGCCGTCTGCTAGCTGCAAAAACATCTTGCCCTGGCTCGGCGCCAGGCAGACTCGCAAGGACGCTGCGCGGTTGTGCCGGTCCCAGAGACTCTTCATCCACGACGCCATCAATGAGCCGGTCCTTGACGGCAAACTCGCTCGTGAACAGCGCTTCGCTATCGAGGTACACCGCTCGGAAATCGGTCAGCTTGCGGCGACCGTCCAATACCGGCTTGATGAAGGTCGGCCACACCCGCAGCACTGTGCTTTTCAGGAGTGCCAGGTCGGTCCCCAGGTAACCCGCAAGGGCGGTCTGCACAATGTGGCAGTACCGGCTCCAGAACACGCGGCGGTCCTTGTCTGCAGATGACTGGTCAACGGCCGGCAGCACGTTCAAGTCGACCAGCGGCGCCTTCTCCATGATATCCAGCACGTCGTTGGCTGAGTACCGCGCGAACTTGACGTGGGGCACGTTCGTGGCTACCAGGGCCCTCGGCTCGAGGCTGTTGACCACAAGGATCGTTACGATGTTGCCCAGCTTTGGTGCAATCTCGGGCAGCCTCGCAAAGCACGAGTACAGATCATATGGGTTTCCAGGCAGCTGGTCCACGCGGTCCAGCACCAGCACATGCGTGTCACGGTATCCTGTGTCGTCGAAAAACTCTGTTAGCCACGCATAGAACATGGGGAAATTTTCTGCTACCACGTCAAAGCTCGACTTTTCGCCGCGGTCCTGCCGCCGCTGGATCAGAGCTGGAGATTCGGTCTTGCCCGAGTGCGCCTTGATCTGCCGAATCGCCCGCTGCAGCAGGATACGCGTTGACGCGCATTGGTCGCTCCGCACCCACGAGTGCGCAATCCCGGACGCGTCCAACAAGTGTTTTAGCGTAAAGCTCTTGCCGGTGGCCGGCGGGCCGTGGACGAGTACCGCCGAAGGGTTCTCATCGCTATTCTGGGGTTAGCACTTTGTGCGCAGGAGCTCTGCTTGGAAAGCAAATCTCTCCAGGATTGGGCACTCATTCAGCCAAGAACTAGTCCCCACATCTATCGCTCAGGGCAACAAGACGCACATCCACATACCCTTGACAAAAATGCATTCAGAAGCGTGATCTGTTCGTCGCGAGCGTGGACCCACTCGCGTACGCTCGCGAGCTGCTCCTCAGATAGGAGCATCGCTCCAGAACAGACGCTTGTTTGTCTTTGGTCCGGGCTCGTCTCTGCTGCTTCATCACCGGCCGAACATCACTACGCGTCATGGAACTTTATTTAGATGCAGGGAATTACTCAGCCGTACTCCGTTATCGCGCCAGATGAGAGAGCAACGGCTTTCTTTCTTTTGATCTGTCCGTTGTCCAGAGATGCAAATATAATGCCTGACGAGCAGCCGAGGCAGTACGATCAGGCTTCCAAGGTGTGTATACCCTCAACGGTTTAGGGGCAAAGCTGACGGCAGGAAGCGCGTCGCCAGGCAGCGCTCGCTCGTCTCAACGCCACAAAGGAGCGGCTTGCAAGAGAAAAACAGCAGGCTGCCGACAAACGCAATGGCAAAAGACCGGCGCCAGAGCGTCCAGGGCTGCCAGCGACGGGTCCTGCAGCTGCGTCCCAGCCGGGCCAGAACCGCGATGCGCGCAACCAACAGGGAGACGGCTACCGAGTGCCGAAAAAGTTCAAAAATTACATTGAGTACGACCTGTCCAAGATGAAGGACAGCGCCGCAGGCTTTGTCGTTGACGAAGCAGCGGGCGAGGGGCCTGCCGGCATGTCGCTCGACGACTGGAAGGCAAAACAGAAGATGTACCAGCCGCGTAAGTTGCGCTTTGGTGTTGGGGTTCCTGGGGAGGCGCTAGCGCCCGATCCCCGTAGCAGCCGGTTTCGCAGCCGAGGTGTCTTGTTTGTGCGGTTAACTAACACCAGCTGTATCCCTCATCGACCCAGAGGCGCCCAAGTGCTTTGAGTGCGGCAGCGTCGAGCTGGATTTTCGCCTGTACAATATTTTCAAGGCCCGCGTGTGCAAAGAGTGCCGAGAAAGGAATCCGGACAAGTACTCGCTGCTCACTAAGACCGAGTGCAAGGAGGACTATCTCTTGACAGATCGTAAGTGTTGACGTTGGCTACGGGCTCAGCCGGAGGCACCCACAAACCCGGCGCTCTAACACCAGCCGAATTGCGAGACGAGGATCTGCTGCCCCACATGGAGCGGCCAAATCCACACAAGGACACGTTCAATAACATGATGCTGTACCTGCGGTACCAGGTGGAGGAGTTTGCGTTTAAGAAATGGGGCGGGCCCGAGGGCCTGGATGCGGAATGGGAACGGCGTGTCGAGGCCAAGCGCGAGCGCAAGGAGCGCAAGTTCCGGGACAAATTATTAGAGATGCGCAAAAAGACGCGTGCCGAGCAGCTGACGCGGCGCAGTGAGGCGCGCCATATCCACGAATGGTCGGCGCCAACTGAGGGCGCAGACGGGACCGTTCAGCGGCGGTGTGCCGTTTGTGGGTTCACGACTGAGGAAATTGTATTTTAGTGCTCATGGCAGAGACCCGGCCACCGCCCAGTACGCACGCCCCTGGCATGCCGCGCCTGGCGTACGACGTGCCCGTGAAGCTTATCTGGCGACTTTATCTAATGAATCTACGATAGCATTTCAGTGTTTGTGGTAGCAGTGGGGTACTATACGGTGTGCCGCTACGGTTCTGCTTCACACAGGAACTGGAACCCATAGTACAAGAGCCCCGATTAATGCTAATAGATGTCGCCCAGGGCCCGCGCTTTAATACTGTTATAAACGGCTGAAACCCGTGCCCCTACCCACAATTTCCAGCCGGAGATTACACGTAACCATACGGGTCCGGGGAAGCCCAAAAAGACGCCTTGATTCACGCGTCGTGCCGCTCTTTTTTCCTGTCAGATAGCAGATCTGTTAAGCTGTTGCGGGCTCCATTCTGCCAAACGGTGACGCTTAGCCAGCTCACTAGTACGCCCGCTCAAACCGCACCTGCCACGACGCGATGACGGCCGAAATTGAGCTCTCGTACAGAAAACGGTCTGCCGACCCGGCAGACCGCGGCCTCCCTCTCACAGAGGTCGAGGCCGACGGCGAAATCCTGTCCATCAGCTCGGCGCGCGCCAACAACCGTCTCACTCTCAGCCAACTCACTCCCAAGGACCGACGCAACTTCTTTGTGCTCGTCGGGCTGTACCTGCTCCAGGGCATTCCAAACGGCCTGGCATTTGGCTCAATCCCGTTTATCCTCAAGGCCAAGCTGTCGTACGGCCAGGTAGGCATCTTCACGCTCGCCACGTACCCGTACTCGCTCAAGCTGCTGTGGTCTCCCATAGTCGACGCGTTCTACAACCGCGCGTTTGGCCGCCGCAAGTCGTGGATCGTGCCCATCCAGGCGTGCTCCACGGTCGTGCTGCTTTACCTCGGTGCCACTATCGAGCCGTACATGGACAGTGCCGAGCAGAACCTGGGAATCATCACGCTCTTCTTTTTCACGCTCGTATTCCTGTCGGCCACCCAGGATATCGCCGTCGACGGATGGGCGCTTACACTGCTAAGTCCGCCGGCGCTCCCGTACGCGTCGACCGCCCAAACCGTCGGCCTCAACACTGGCTACTTTATGTCGTTCACGGTGTTTCTGGCTCTCAATTCACCCGACTTTGCTAACCGGTACCTGCGCCCCACCCCGATCGACAAGGGCCTCGTGTCGCTGTCGGGATACCTCACGACGTGGGGCGTCTTGTACGGGCTCGGAACGGTTGCGGTAGCGCTGCTGAAGCGCGAGGACCGCGCCCGCGGCGAGGACGCACAGGACGGTGGCATTGCTGGCGTGTACCGCTCCATGATGCGCGTGCTCCGTCTCAAGCATGTCCAGACCCTCATCTTTGTGCACCTGGTGGCCAAGTTTGCGTTCCAAGCCAACGAGGCTGTCACAAACCTCAAGCTCGTCGAGCGCGGACTGTCCAAGGAGGACCTCGCGCTCATTGTCCTCATTGACTTTCCGTTTGAAATCATCTTTGGCTACTACGCCGCCAAATGGTCTTCGGGCGCCAACCCGCTCGATCCGTGGCTGCTGGCGTTCCTCGGCCGCCTCGGATTTGCGGCGCTGTCAATGCTGTCGGTCGCCATGTTCCCGTCCGACGGTCCAGGTTTTGGCTACCTCGTGTTTGTCACGCTGTGCCACGTGCTTGGCTCTTTCATGTCGACGGTCCAGTTTGTGTGCATCAACGCGTTCCACACCCAGATCGCCGACCCGCTCATTGGTGGCACCTACATGACGGTGCTGAATACCATTTCAAACCTAGGCGGTCAGTGGCCGCGGCTCATTGTGCTCTACGGCGTCGACTATTTTACCACTGCTACGTGCAAGCCCGCCGCCGGCTCGGGCACCACGCTCGCGCCGTTTTCGTGCGCCGCGGAAGCCGACAAGGCACGCTGCAGGACCGCTGGCGGCGTCTGCACTGTCGAGCAGGATGGCTACTTTGTCATGAATGTTTTTTGCATCGCCGTGGGGCTGGCGTTGTTCTTTGGCTGGATCAAGCACAAGATGCACCAGCTCCAGCGGCTGCCCATCACGGTGTGGAGGGTGTCGGATTAGGACTACTCATAGACATGAACTTTGTACTTTATGCATCATTAGTTAGTTGGCGGGCGCTCGACAGCACATCGATTCCCAAGGGCTGTGGAGCGGCATGGCGCAACGGGGGTTCTGCGTCAAACATTTCTTGTCTGTTCCTGGGGTTGCGCTGTACAGGGACGCGCACTCTACCCGGGACGTTGCTGTCAGGAAGTTGGTCCCCCGGGAATAAAACGTCCGGTTCTAAAACATCCGGTTCTCCTGGCTCGAGGGAAAGGGGGGGTCGATTACTCATGCTTGACGTCACAGTCCGACAGAGCCCCTGAGAGATGCTCAATCCGCTCAGATAAAGCTGGCATACTATTGCAATACCGCATGTACAGCCAGTCCTGGGCCACCTCACGCGGGAGGCCCGCTTGCCTCTTTGCCAACGCGTCCCTAAGGGCCACGCCGTATCCCAGCGCAACGACAGCGTCGTCGGCCCCGTACGCCAGCCTTCTCTCGGTATAGCTGTCCACAAATCGAAGCGCGGTCATGAGGGGAAGCAAAAGGAAGGCTATGCTCAACATGCGGATCGGCGGGGACGGCTTGCGGTCGGCAAATCCCAACGACTGCAACATCTGTGGCCAGTACGTGTCGACATACCAGAAAGTGGCAAAGATAACAGCACCTTTGGCCCACGCAAGGAACGCTCTGCGACTAGTGTGGCTCCTTTGCCAGCACGCGATCTCGCGTACGACGAGAGCAGTAACCTGTTCCGGCGCGTACATAGCGAAAAGCGTCCTCGGAATAAGGATTGTCGCGCTCCAAATGCCATACACATTAGCTGTTACGCGGTCCATCCCTACATGCCGGATTGTGTTGCACAACAGGACCTTGTGGCCATGTAGTTCAGTCAAGCGCGCCGCTTCGTCGATTCTTCGTTCTAGCTCTTCATCCGGTGCTGATACTTCGTCGGCAGGAAGTAGTGAAACATCCGAGAACAGCCATTCATACTGATTGGGTGTCCGCACGGTAGACATGAACGTGCGTGCGAAGTCGACATGGGGCAACAAAACGAAAATGCACATCCAGCCGACGAGATCTGGGGTCTCTGAGTAGAATACACCAACATTCTGCAGAAGCAGATAGCAACACAAGTAGGCCAGAAAGTACACTCTGATAGACTTCAGTACCGTACTAGCATTCGCCACTGGAGACGCCTTGAGCCGGTTCCGTATGAGTCGCCACCAGCAGAGCGCTACCGGAAGGTGAAGTAGGGCGGCAGTCAAGATAAACAACGCGGCCGTGGCATTTCAAAGGATGTGGCCAATGTCCGTTGAGACGGCGGTCAAAGCGTTCTAGGACGTCGAACTGTAGAAAGACTACAGTCTGGGCATATTTCCACACATTCGCGATTGACGAAAGAAGGAGCTTCTGGCGATCGAACTTCCGAGCGTCGGCGAATGACTCGGTACCTTCGAAGTTTTCTGCCTCTTCCTGCCTAGCAGCGCTTTGCAATGACCGGTACTGACGATAGTGGAGATACTCTTCAAACAAGAATTGGCCCGTCGCGATGTATAAAAGAAGCTGTTTTCCACTGAGGTCTGTAATAAAGCCAACGCCCAGTTTGTCCGTGTCTGGTAGCATCTGACGCTAGCCTTTACGGCGAGAGCTGTCGAGATTTTGGTGTAGTTGCCAATCGCACGCTAGCGCTTTTGACCCGGGGGAAAGCGTTAGGTGCCGTGGCCCAGGGGTGTAGGAGTCTAAAGTGCCGCAGGACGCGTCGATCATGTGCCCGCAGTGGGTTCTTCAATGACATCATTGCATGCAGTTGTCTGCATATTCAGACGCCCTCGAATAGCACTATAACCAATGAGTTTCCTCGGGTGGTAGTGCGAATGACATCAAAAAAATTAAGTGTCAATGTGTTTTTGTGATAACGTTTTGACCGGTTCAATAAGAACTCTCAGACCAAATAACGAGCTACACATGCATATAAGGTGCCTCTTTACGCACCGTACAGTAGCCACCCAAGCTCGTCTAAAACAGAGGAGCCTTCGGAAACTTCACTATCTAAATCTCAAATCCGAGTCCATATCCCGCCAACGACACTACCGACCATCCAACCCGTATAACGCTGAGACCCGGCCAAGGCGATGCTCGTCTGGTGGTGTCAGGCGGAAAACCGCGTCTATTTCGTGATTTTCGCTCGCGGCTGCACCACAAAAACGGACCGGATCGGGCCACCATCTATGACACTGCGGCACAAACGTACGGAACCCCGGGTTGCAGTACCGATCCGTACCGAGTACGTGCCGGCCCGGCCGACCCAGCCGGTCTACAGCAGAACCAAAAAAGAATTTCTCGGCGGTCAGACATCACGTGGTGCGCTTCTCGCGGGTCCCGTTCCCAAATTTCTCATACAGAGGCACGCCGGAATACTGGGTAGCTGTAGTCTGTGCTGAGCGGACCGTCGTCGATCGTCCCCCACGAAGATCGGCCTTTTAACTTTAAAACAAGCAGTCGGTTCAGCCGGCACGGGGGTGGGTGCGGCTCACGGACTTCCGATCCTACACTGACGCCAAGCGACTACTAAGGGACCGCGACAGTAGTCGCGCAGAGAATGAAACAAACAATGCAACAAGTTACAGGAACTCGCCAGAAGATATCTGTACGCTGTCTCTTTGTTGCCGGCCCCGGGTTCTGGAACACGTGATGTTTGTGAGCCGCTTTTGTATTACCCTCTGCTGGCCCTCTGGTTTATGGTCTGTATGCCGCCCCCCCCCCCCCCCGAACCGGAATGGAAACATGCTCTGCAGCCGCGTGTTTGTGTGCCCCCGCCCAGAGCCAGACAAAAGCCTGCCCAACGACGTCAGTGGCTGACACCTGCCCTCCGTCCCCCGGTACGGCTGAAGCGCCCGCCTGCCCAGCTGCCCTCCCACTATATTGTAAGATAGTTCAGCCCCGGGGTTGGTATTTTGGTGGTTGCCGGGGAACGTCGCAGGGAGACTCAAACGTCGACCAGAAAAAAAGTCTAACCAGGCAGACGGGACTCCATTCGATTCCGTTACGAGCCCCAGCGACTAGTGGGGAAACGCAAGCACGCCAAACCGGCCGACAGCTGCCTGTTACGGACCCGCCCGGACGCCTTTGATAGACACTGGCGGAGCGATACTGGCGTGTTCTAGGCAGTTGATCGCCAAATCGCATCGATAGGCCTACTGTGGCGAATACGGTGGCGGATTGGGCCATGTCCATGCCACGAGCCGAGTTTTCGCTGGAAAGCGATTCGGACTTGCCGTCGTCGCGGTCCAGCCAGCCGGTAGACATCCCACAGGTTCCGGCACTCGATCCAGACAGATGTGGCGTTGGCAACAGTGATATCGCATGGGTTAGCAGGGCGAGTTCGCTCCAGAACAAGGGTATGTTTTTTTTTTTGTGGTGATGGTTGTTGTATCTCCTTCTTTTCCTGGGGGTCTGCCCCCAGACCCCCATGGCAACCGCTTCGCGGTTGGTCTCGGCCAACGATTTCAACGATTTGAATCGACTGCGAAGCAGTTGTCAACCGGGATCTGGGGGCGGAGCCCCCAGGAGAAAGACACCGCGGCACGCAGACTGACACCAGGACGACGGCGGTCGCTGACACAAACACCGTCGACGCAGAACGGAGACGTGCTCGGAACGTCTGCTCCGGCTGGACCCGGAGACAGGACGACGGCGGGCGCTGCCTCGGTCCCCGCGGCGGACTCGATCAAGGAGGAAGACGACGTTGTAGGGCCGATGGGGTCTGAGCGGGCGTCGCCGGCAGTTGGAAAGGACGTCAGGAGCGGCAACGGTAAAAGCGGTTCTGGAGCGCGGTCGCGATCGAACTCGAATCCGATCAGGGCGGACCCGAGCGGCGACGCGGGGTTCCCGCGGCTACAGAAGGCGGCAACGATTGAGCACGAGCGGGCGGCGTCTGCGCTTCCGGCCCCGGTTGCGCCAGCGCCACAGCAGCAGCAGTCGCAGCCAAGGCGCGCGATGTGGCTCCACAGCCTGTCTTCGAAGCTGTCGAGCCAGTTTGGCCACAATGGACAGCAACAGCAGCAGCAGCAGGCGATGCACCCAATAGCTGCTCCGCCGCAGCAGCAGCACTCGCACACGCCTTTCCACCACCAGCCGGGACATGGACAGAGTGTGCACAAGACCGGTGGTAATTCGGCGCCTGACCGACCGGCGTCGGCCCCAATTAATATCCAGACGCCGTCGAGCAGGATCCTCGAGAGCCACCCGCCGCGGACGGCGTCGCCCAAGATCACGCAGGAGTCTGCCGTGGGCTCGCCCGAGGCAGCGCGGTCGCCCGAGGTGTCGCGGGCCGGGTCGTTTGTGAACCGGTTGCGGCGGATCTCGACGCGCGCCAACAGCGTGTCTGAGGTGCCAGCGGCGCCAGAGCCGCGGGTCGTTCTGAACCGCAACCACACGCGGAAACCGTGCAAGGTTCCCGAGCTGCAGGGGGCGCTGCCGCTGCGCGTCAGCTTCGCCGAGGAGCTTGTGCAGTTTGACCCGCCGCAGCAGATCCCGTCGCGCAACCCGCGCCCGGGCAACATCACGTTTGGGCCCGGCGGCGAGATCAACGTTGGTCCGCACCCGCACCCGTCGCTCGGCACGATCCACTACAGCATGCCCAAGAACTATGCTGCAAGCGTGCGCACCGCCTCGTCGTCAGCGCACGAGTCGGCTCTGAGAGTCGCGTCGATGGTCAAGCAGCAAGGCGGCGCCGCCGCTGCTAGCGCCGGATTATTCCGCACCCGCACGGGCAGCGTGTCGCAGAGCAGCGTCAGCACCGCATCGACGGTCGACGACGACCAGCTGACGACCAGCTCGTCTGCGTCGTCGCTGAAAATCGACAAGCCCATGCACAACACCGCCCACGGGTTCGGCTCTGGCGGCACGTCGGCTGTCAATGCGGCGCAGCACCGCAGCTCCGCGACCGGCGAGCCCGCCGACGACGAGTCCGACTCTGGCGGCGACGAGCCCGATACGAGCCTCACCAGCATCTACACGCGATGCTGCCACCTGCGCGAGATTCTGCCCATTACCGCCACCCTGAAGCAGCTCAAGGGCCAAAAGACGCCTCTGCAGGTCATCCGCATCATGAACCCGCGTCCAACCCTCATCGAGGTGCTGTCGTTTTCGGATTTTCTCGGCGTCGCCCCCATTCGCATGGTCATCCTGGACGGCGTCAGCCTGTCCAACGAGATGCTGCGGTACATTCTGACGGCGCTACAGCGGTCCGAGTATCTCTTTAAGCTGAGCCTCCGCAACGTGATCCTCGACGAGATCGGATGGCGCATGCTTTGCGCCTTCCTTGTTGCCAACAAGTCGCTGCTCAAGCTCGACTTGACAATGCAGAAATCCAAGGGCGACACGGCGCTCCACCGCAGCCATCTCGACTGGAACCTCCTCACCAAGGCGCTGGCTGCTCGCGGCGGCATTGAGGAGCTGCTCGTCAACGGATGCATGGTGCCGAGCCAAGCCATGGATGCGTTCATTCTCGACGGGTGCCGGGCCACCAAGCGGCTCGGACTGGCCATGAACGACCTGCACAAGGAAGACGTCGATGTGCTGCTCAAGTGGTTCAAGTCCGACACGTGCGTGTGCGAGGGCCTCGATCTAGGCGGGAATGACCTCACGGCCGTTTGGCGCGAGGTGTTTGACCTGCTAAATGCCCGAAGCCTCCTGTTTGTGTCGTTCAACGCCACCAACGTGTCTGACGTTGACCATGCAACCGAAGTGTTTGAGATGCTGGTGCGCAACCACTCGCAGTTGCGCTTCCTGGACCTGTCCAACAATCCGGGCATGTTTCCGGGATTCACGCCGGTGCTGGCGCAGCTGCTACCAAAGTTTGAAGACCTGCGACGCATCCATCTCGACTCGGATAACCTCGCGCCCGAGGACATCAAGCACCTGTCCAAGGCGTTTGCCATGTGCCCCAAGCTGGTGCACATTTCGCTGCTGGACAACGAAAAGTTCGACTGGACGGCGTGCGCTGCCCTTACCGCCGCGGTCCACCTGTCCAACTCCATTTACACGGTCGAGTGCGACGTCGAGACGTGGCCGCCGACGCTCCAGAAGATCATGGCCAGCTACTGCCTGTCCAACATGGAGATCCAGGCGGGCCGCAGCACCCCCTACCAAAAGGAAAACACCGACTACAAGTTCAGTGGCGCGAGCGAGCTCACCGAGGTCGGAAACGCGTTCACGCGCGCCGCAGAGGACATTCTGCGCCTGCTCAAGGACGAGGACAGCGACAACACGCTGGTCGAGTCGCTGACGCGGCGCGCCCAGCGCCTCAAAACCCTCGTACGCGAGAACATTGAGGAGCTCGTCCGCCGGCGCCGAGAGAAGGACGATCTCACCACGGAAGAAAAAGAGGAGATCGTCAAGCTGTGCTTTCTCGACGGCAACCTCGAGTCGGTGCTCAACGAGTACGCGGCGCAGGGCCAGTCCTCCGCTGGCACCGGCGCCCCGACAATGCACATGTCGGAGCACATGTTCTCTCTGGGCCCGCGCGCGCCCGCCCACCGCCCGGCGCCTGCGCCCATCGCGCCCGACTTTGAAATCTCGGCCATGAACGAGCAGGAGCATGCCGGGCAGCTGTCTCGGGCCTCGTCTTCGACCTCGCTCCATCGCCGCGAGCAGGAGCTCGAGGAGGGCCACTTCCACAAGCTCGGCACCTACATCGACCGCCGGCGCTCGTCCCAGGGTTCCGAGGAGCGCGAGGGTTCCGTAATGCCCGGCGAGCAGATTCGTCAGGCGGTCCTCAAGGCCAAGGGCGAGCAGGGTGCCTCGGGGCTCGTCGCCCGTCTCGAGGATCTCTACGGACCCGAGCTCCACTCCGTCCTCGATAGTATCGCGGCCCACCGTACCAGCGAGTCCGACTCTGCCTCCGACGGCCACCCGGATTCCTCGGACACTCCGAAGCTCGACGAGCAGAGTCTCGACCGTGTTGTCGACGACATTGCCCGCGTCCTCTAACTCATGTACAATTTACTGCATTATCATCCGATTTTTTTCTTGCTCTGAGTTGGGATACCCCCGTTTATTCTTTTTCGGAAGCTCTGGTCCCGGGACCTGCCTTAGCAACCACTTCGCGGTGGGACTCCCCCAGAGACTAAGATCAATTGCGAAGCAGTTGCCACGAGGGTCTAGGGACAGAGCCCCCAGTAAAGAAGAGCACGAGCTGAGTTTCCGCTAACCGGTAGCTCTGGGGACAGCACGACCCAAGGGAAAGATTTGAGGGCATTGTTCAAAAGTGATGATTCGTATGTACAGGCGTTAAGACATGATGCAAAGGGGATGACGGATTAGACGGTACGGGGAGCAAGGGTGACGATCTTGGCGAAGCCCTTGTCCTTGACCTCCTTGGCGATCACCGACGAAATACGGGTGCCGACGGGCTCGGTGGTGCCCTTGTTGAGAAGGACGACCGCGTTGTCGTCGAATTTGATGACGCTGCCATCGGGGCGGCGCACAGGCGCACGGACGCGAACAACCACGCCATGGCGAATATCGCCCTTGCGCAGACGGTTCTGGGCGGCGGGACCGGTCAGCGTCTGCGGAACGGGGCGCGCCTTCTTCACAACGCACACAATGCGGTCACCTGTGAGTTAGCGTGGTGCCCCTAATGCGTTGTTGGTTTGGCAGGCTGTACTTTAAATTTCTGGGGATTTAGGTCCCCCGAACTCACAGTAAACCGGGGCTGTCGCGTCGGACGCTAGCCATCGCCTCGGCCGAATCATGGAAGACCCGACGCCAGTTGTTGCGGCCCCCTTTTTGCCCAGCAATACAACATAGCCATACACCCCTCTCAGCTGCGAAGCAGCTGCTACGGGGTCTGGGGGCAGAGCCCCCAGGAAAAAAAAAATCCAGAGCCAAGAGAATAATTGCAGGGAACATACCGATGGTGGCGGGCGACTTGGGGCCCTTGCGAAGGACCTTGATGCACTCGACGACGAGCGCGCCCGAGTTGTCGATGACGTTGGCCAACGACTTTAGGTACAGCATGGCGTGCTTGCTTGCGGTGTTGTCTGTCGACGACTGCTGGCAGGGATCTATGGAGTGAAATTTCCAGTGGTGGGACAAAATTGCGTGCATTCGGTGCATATAGCGACGCATAATTCAAGCATATACGCGGTTTCGTCCAGACCCTAACCCGAGCGAACGGCTGGAAATTTTTGTAGATGAGAGGGCCGAGCCGTGAAAATTGCAAAGCGGTTGGTTCAAGTCAGGGCCGGATCTACAGCAGCCATGGGAAAGGCACCGAAGTCGGCTAAAAAGTTTCAAAAGAAACACCTGAAACGGGTCGTCGACCAGCGCAGGGCGGAGCAGAAGTGGAAAAAGACTACTCTCAAGAAGAGCAAGGGAGGGCGCGTTGAGAACGAGCCCGAGACGTTTGAGGACGTCGAAAAGTTTGTGGGCAAGCAGGACGACGCGAGGGCCCCCAGAGGCAAGGGACACGATGAGGACATTGTCGAGGCGCATAAGAACGAGCTGGCGGAGCTCGCGACCAAGGACCCGGAGTTTTACAAGTACCTAAAGGAGCAGGAGAGCGGGCTTCTGGACGTTAATGTTCCGGATCTGAGTGACGACGACGAGGAGGAGGGCGATGCTGAGCAGGAGGAGGAGGAACAAGAAGATGCCGACGAGCAGCACGAGGTGACGACGACCGACGTCGCTCGCTGGAAGAAGAGCTTGCAGGAGAAGCAGTCGATGAAGGCGGCGGCAGAGATGGTGCGGGCCTTCACGGCTGCCGTGCATGCCGGCGAGGAGGACGCCCCGCGGTACCGGTACGCGGTGACGGACCCGGACGTGTTTCGGGTGCTGATGGAGGCCACTCTGACCGAGGTGCCTGCCGCGATTCGCAAGAGCGCGCCGGTCGACAAAAAGGGTCGCGTGCCCGAGGGCAAGAAGCTCAAGAACATGTCTGCGCTGCTGCGGGCGTTTGCGTCGTCGATCACGGCGCTCTTATCGAGCTCGCACGGCAAGGGCACCCTCGCTGTCATCTACCAGGCGCTCGTGCAACTGCTGCCGTATTTTCTGACGTTCCGCAAGGTTGTCAAGGAGATGATTTTGGCAGTCGTCAACATCTGGTGCGGTGCGGAGGACGAGATGGCGCGCGTGCTGTCGTTTTCGTTCCTGCAGACGGCTGCGCGCGAACACCAAAAGTCGCTGCTCGAGACCATCATCAAGGCCGCCTACGGCGGCATTGTGCGTGTGAGCCGGCGCACGAGCCCCCACACCATGCCGACCATCAACCTGGTCAAGAACTCGGGCGCCCAGCTGTTTGCCATTGACGCCGGCGTGTCGTACCAGCTGGGGTTCCAGTTTATTCGCCAGCTGGCGGTGCACCTGCGGTCGTCCATCGTCAACAAGACGGCGGAGTCGTACAAGGCCGTGTACAACTGGCAGTACGCGCACTCGCTCGACTTTTGGTCGCGCGTCGTCGCCGCCGCGCCGGACTCGCAGCTCCGCGAGCTCGTGTACCCGCTGGTGCAGGTGACACTCGGCACGCTGCGTCTGATCCCGACGCCGCAGTACTTTCCGCTGCGGTTCTACCTGACGCGCAGCCTGCTGCGTCTGTCGCAACAGACCGGCGTCTACATCCCGCTGTTCCCGGTGCTGGCCGAGATCCTGTCGTCGTCGACTATTTCCAAGGCGCCCAAGCCGTCGACGCTGCGCCCGCTTGACTTTGAGCACGCGATCCGCGCCGGCAAGGCGTACCTGGGTACGCGCGTGTACCAGGACGGGGTGTGCGAGCAGCTGGTCGAGCTGACCGCCGAGTTTTTTGTTCTACATTGCAAATCTATTGCGTTCCCCGAGCTGGCGGTCCCGGCGGTCATCACGCTGCGCCGGTTCGTCAAGCGCAGCAAGAACGCCAAATTCAACAAGATGCTGCAGCGGCTCGTCGAGAAGCTCGAGGACAACAGCCGGTACGTCGACCAGCACCGCGCCAAGGTCGACTTCGGCCCGGCTGACCGAGCCCGCGTCGCCGCGTTCCTCAAGGACGTCCCCTGGGAGAAGACGCCCCTTGGAGCCTATGTCGTTGTCCAGCGGCAGGTCCGCGACGAGCGCAACCGCATTCTTCGCGAGTCCCTCGAGGCGGACGCCGAGGAGGAGCGCGAGAACCGCAAGTCCGGGGGTGCCAAGATGTTTGAGGACGACGAAGATGTCAGCGAGGACGCCGAGTCCGGGGCAAGCGCTGACGAGGATGACGTCGATATTTCGGGCGCTGAAGACAGCAGCGACTAGGACACTAGATAAGAGCCGTAGCGGCCGTATTTGCATTTGTACATATACGCTATTAGTTTGACTTGAAATTTAGTTGCTTTTTATTCGTTTCCCAGCGGGTTCTGTCCCCCCAGACCCCCCGTAGCAGCCGCTTCGCGGCTGATCTTTGCTACATAGGGAACAAGGAACATTTTCAAACAACGGTGTTACCGTATCCTGTGATGCACACTTTGCAACGGATCTCGCCTCTGTCTGTCCATCCAGCCAAACGCGAAGCGGCCGGGGGGGGGGGAGCGCCCCAGGAAAATAAAGAGAAGCCCTGCCACTATATGGCAGAAACTCGACTCAGGGCTGGCGATCGACACGCCAAGGTTTCCCTGAACTGTCGATCGGGTGCAGCGGCTTTGGCGTTATCTAGGACGTAAAATCCGGGCAAAGTGGTGTACAATGACTCTATAATGTTGCGTATGATACAATAAATACGAGTGGGACTCTAGTCCTGCCAGCGGCGACGCTTAGCGTTGGCGTTCTTCGTGACCTGCGCAATGTACGACTGGCGCACCGCGGTAGGGTCCTTGACGAGGGTCGGGCCCGATTTCGTCGCCGCATAGTTGATGTACGGCGTGAACGTGTACGACCACGAGACGGTGAGGGTCGTCACGACCGACGGGCTCGCTCTCGCGGACGAGAAGAGCGTCACGGCGCTAGTTGGGTACCGGCGGCTCGGGGACATGGCGATCGTGACCTTGGTGCCCGGCTGCATCTGCATGGCGGCCACGCGTGTCCTGAGAGTTTGAGCAGTGTACGTGACCTTGGCGAGGGACGAGATATCGGCCGCACTCAGCGCCTGCGCCTGGTCGCCTGTCGACGCAGGAACGCTGCCGGGACCGGTGCTCGGAGACATGTTGGTGCCCTTGACGCCTGTCATGCCCGACATGGTAATGAAGTCAGAGTAGCACTGATAGTACTCTGTAGAGGATACAACGGCCGTGAGCTGGAAGTAGTAGCCGTATCCGTCAACACCCCAGCTAGACTGCGTCGACGTGAACCCAAATGATGCCGACGTGTCGCCGTCGACCTCGTAAGACGACAGCATGCCCGAGCTGCTCGGAATGCACTTGACGGACTCGTCGGAGTCGTAGGTACACAACAGAAGGGTCACACTCTTGATTTTGTCGACAGGCACTGTATCACCGCTACCGTCGTCCTTCCATGAGACTGTGTATTTGCTGCTCGATGACGCGTCGTACTTGGACTCGACGTCAGTCATCTCGAGGTTCGCCACAACGCCCGTCAGAGCTGTAAGCAGCAGAAAAAATGCCTGTGACCACCTCATTTCGCCAGAAATATAGGACCGGCTGCGGTAGTTTTTTTTCTTGGTGTGTTTTGTTTTGACCACTGCGAAGTCTAGCTTACGCAGTCCCCCTTTCTCTATCTCCCACGGGGGTACTCTCAGCCAGCTGATTTTTACCCACGGTCTGCACTCGGTCTGCTGTTTCGTGAACACAAAATGTTTCGCTGCAGGGCCCAAGGAAAAAAAAAACCAGATCGACCAGGGATCAACCGGATCTCTCAAACAATCTGGGCGGCGTGCGATGATATCTAGGAACGCGCCTTTTCCTGTCGTGGCTTAGGCTGCAAAGGAGGGCTGTGTAGTGTTACGCTGGCGAACATCTCAGCATGGGCTGTTTTGTGTTGTATTATTCTCGCCTAAAAATAAATCGAAAAAGAAAAAAAGAGAAATACATATAAAGCCTCCTTACCCCATGCATCTGGATGCACCGTTTTGTTCTACTATCCATGCCTCGAATGAGCGCGTGGCGGCGGCCACGAACCTCGTTTAACCTCGTTGTTCTTGAACCTATGACCCTCGTAGTATCCAGTCTCAGCTAGAACTTTTCCAGACGCCAGCCTAGGGCCACTCGATAAGCGTGCCGTCCCCGAGCCTCATTCGCGTGTCCAGTACCACCCGCGCGCGATTGTGGTCTCGTCGGAGCCGCCGCCAGTAGTTCAAAGACTCGCGGCACGCGCGCACGGTGTTCTTGTGCGCCGACGGCCGCGACAGATCGCACAGCTCAACGTGGGGCGGCAGATTCAGCTCGGGGATGCGATGCGCGGCATAGGCCATTAGGCGCTTGCCGGGCGAGAGCGCGGCATTCTCCCCGGCCCACACGAGCCCCTCGTTCTTCGCGCGGCGAACAATATCGATCCACCTGTCGTAGCTGTGCTTTGTGCGCGTAACAGCGCCGTCGGCGTCTTCGGCCACGATCGGGGACCCGAGCCACCGCCGCGCCGCCTTATCGACGAGGACCAGCTGAGCAAACGTGCTCTTGTACTGGAAGCAGTCGTGCAGCTCGCCCGACCGAACTCCAAACTCCTGCGCCGCTATCGCGTTCTCCGAGAGAAACCTGGGCACCCGGAAAAACGTCGCGCCCCTGTCCACGAGGGGCGACGGCTTGCGGAACACAAACCCGCCGCCTTCGTGCTCGGGCAGAACGATCCACGCTCTGTCCTGCGACTCAACGCACGCCGTTCTGCTGGTGGGCGAGAACGTCACTAGCGACACCTCGTGTGCAGGAATTCCAGTACGACTCAGACGCTTTTTCTCCGGGAGAATCTGCCAAAACTCGAGCGTCCTCGAGCCTGCCAGAACAATAGCCTTCTCGGCTGTCTCGTAGTACGCAGCCACGTTGCTCATCACGCTCTCGCCGCGGAGCGTGTAAAGCTCGCCCGTGGTACTGTGGACGAAGCTCGTGCCGCATGTCTGAACAAAACTCCTGGTTTCCAACCCGCTCAGTCGTGCCTCGGCCCACGTAAAGTTGGCGCGCTTCCACAGCACCACCGCTTGGGGCAGCTTGATAAAATAGGCATGCGGAGCGTCGGCGCCGTCGCAGTACAAAATGCTATCGCCACATATCCTGAAGTACAGCGCGCCCTCCTTGATAAAACTGATGTCCACAGGGTCGCCCCCACTGAGACGGTGGGCCGTGGCCTCATGTATGCAGTACGTCACGAGCCAGTCGCCGCCGGTCCACCAACTGGCGCCTTTGCAGTGGCTCTCCATGGACCACACGACTCGGGGACGCGGAAGCGCCACCTTCCATACAACAAGTGTGTCGCCGGCAAGCGCGCTGAGGTGCCTGAGGTCCTCCGACAGTACAGCGGATCTCAGACAGTCGCTTCCGTTAAATACTAGTCTCTCCAGGTGCAGGACGTCGACAACATAGTCCGCGGCTCTTACGAAGCGCACTGGCTCGTCGTCGCGAATTCGGCAGTAGCGCGCCGGGGGATCTCGATTAAAGTAGGTATACATGTCTGACCGAAACGGTCTTCGGCGAGGCAGTTCAAAACCTGAGTAGTAGCTGCTAGTAAAGCGCGCCACTGGCTGTGCAAGCGTGTCTCCAAATACAGGATTGCCAGGCAATGTCGGGACAGATTTGCCCCGCGGCTTGAAAAACGACGACCACAGGCATACCGGCTCGGCGGCCGCCATATCCCATACCTCGCCGCCGTAATCAGGTACCTTGGCCGTATCTTCCTTGGGCTTTGCCCGAACACTAATCTGGCCGTCAAGTTTGAGCGCTTTATTGCCGCACGAGTCGACGTACGAGCCGCTCCTGTTAGCAGCATCTACGGCCCACCACCTTCCGCTGTACCGTTTGTGCCACGCGTGGTAGTGTACCCAGAGCAGCCTCCCGTTCTCTGCTATCGACAGCCTCTCGATGCCGTACCGGCTGGGCTCGCCTGGCACAAACGACGTGTTGTAGTTGGCACATCTTTTTTCCAGCGCGATGATCGTTTTCAGGGCATTTATCACAACATAGCCATTAGTGTCGCATGCAGATGGAGCCTGTTCGAGCTCGTAGCCCAGGCCCCACGGGCGGTCCGCTTTCGACGCGTAGGCCACGTAGTACTCCTCCCAGTTGCTGCCAAACAGCGGCTCCAGGACCGTTCGGACGTTGTTTATGGTCATGCTCCTACGGAACATGCTGACACGGCAAGCCGCCAGCAGCGTCTTGTTGTCCAGGAACTCGCATATGGTGGGCAGAATATCGGCCGCGTTAAGGCGCTGCCCCTGCGGACGTCTGCATTTTGCTCTTTGGTTTCTAGCTCTTGGCATGATGTTGTATCGGTGCCGGACCGCGCTATCAACTTGACAAGCACAGGGAAATATTACTATCAGAGCCGTTCGTTGCAGATTTCTACAATATCTTTAACGAGTGTCATGCGTCGCATCATATTGCATCTACTGCATCGCTGGCGTGGTGTGGAGATACTGAGGGACCACGCGAGTGAGCTAGACAAAATAGACAAGTGAGATGACCTATTTTCCATGACTAGTGTCCTCTCGGTGGTGCTGTATCGTATTACCTGCTATGGCACTAGAGGTCTGAAGGCTCGGGCCCGATGAAATCAAACAAGACAGAGAGACGAGAGGCCCAATGCGCTTGAGGCCGAAACAAGCATGTGGCTATAATGAGCCGGCCGGCCGGCGGTGCAGCTGCCTTTTGAATAACCCGCTATGGGATCCTATTGCAACACATCTCGGTCTTGGTCTAATCCTGCCAGCGACGCTTGGCGCGAGCAGCCCGAGTTACCTGCTCAATGTATGACTGGCGGACGGCAGTGGGGTCTTTAATCACCGAAGGACCAGCCTGGGTCGGCACGTAGTTGACATAGGGCGTGAAAGTGTATGTCCACGAAATGGTGTAGGTTGTCAAAATCGACGGTGGATCTGCCGGAGACAAGAAATAGGTGACCGCACTCGTCGGGAATCGTCGGCTAGGCGACATGGCGATAGTAACCTTCGTGCCGGGCTGCATCTGCATCGGAGCGGCACGCGAGTGGTACCTAGTCTGCGACTGGTACGCGACTGTTGCGAGGGACGCAAAGTTGGCTGGGTCGAAGCCCTCGTCGTTTGTGCCCGATGTATCCTGGCCGGATCCCGCCGGGACAGTGCCGGGTCCCTTGTTCGGCGAAACATTTGTTCCCTTGACGCCAGTCATGCCCTCCATGGTAATAAAGTCCGAGTACGCCTGGTAGTACTGCGACGCAGTCACGACGGCTGTGAGCTGGAAGAAGTAGCCGCTCCCGTCGGTGCCCCAGCTTGCCTGTGCGGGCTTGAACGTGAAGGACGCGCTTGTTTTGCCTCCGACCGCGTATGCCGTCAGCAGGCCCGAGCCGGCCGGCAGGCACTCGATGGAGGTGTCGTCCGTGCCATAGGTACAGAGAAGTAGCGTGACAGATTGGATTGTCGACAAGTCTAGCGCTGTGCCTTTGCCATCATCCTCCCACGAGACGGTGTACGAGCTGCTTGACGAGGCGTCGTAGGTCGACTCCACGCCGCTAAACGCCAGGTTCGCAGCCGTAAGCGTAGCCGAGGCTAGTAGCGTGCATAGTGCGAGGCAGCACTTCATGGTGAGGGCGCGTCCAGTAATGTCGTGCTACTTTGTTTTTTTTTATGTCGCTCAACACGAGATTTGCCACACAAAGGAGCAAAGGACAAGGTTTCACGGGCGCAAGGGTCCTCTTAGTCAGGGTGCACCTGGTTTAGCTTGGCAGTGTTTTGGTCGGCAGTTTGGGCGTGTCGGGACCCGACAACAACACTTCGGGGCCCTGAGAGCACGAGCGATTACGCGATGGTACATGTGGACACGGGACGGGCCCGTAGGATCGGCAGCTAGGGAGTATTTTTGGCAGAACAGGACCGCGGGCTTTGCTCGAGATCGGCGGCCGGGGTGAGGCTCGTCTTTAGCTTAATCGGGCTGCATAGTCGTAGATCTGGGTCAGAGTGAATTATGCTGATATTGTGCATGTTTTATGATAAATTGGTAATTTCCACGCACTCACGTTTTGGGTAGGGTAAACTGACGCGAACACGAAACGGGGCCCGTTTCTGTTTCAGACGCGTCTGCAAATTGAACGATTTCCACTAACGGGCCGTAGGCGGCAGAACGTGATATTGGCAAGACAGTGCCGCGTTGTTGGAGAAAGATTTGAATTGGTGAAGAGATAGAGGGACAGACCAAAAATAGGCGACGACGACGGACCAGCGATCACCTTATTTTTAAACGTTTTTTTTTTTTTTCGATCACCTACCACTCTTGACGTGGACACAAAACCACCACTGGCATGTCTGGCCGTAACATAGATCTCACGGCTACATCGTCACCGGCCGCGGGCATGTCGCCCCGAAAGAGCCCGAGTCATTCGTCGCCTCTGCCTCCACTGTCATCGGACTCGCTGGCGGTGTCGAAGCGGCGAAGGCTCGAGCCGTCCTCGCCTCTGGCGGACCTGCCAGAACTGGCGAGCTGTGATAGCAGTACCGGGCTGCAGTCCGGGAGCCGCGCGGTCTCTTGTGGGTCTGATTACCTTGGGAGCAGTGCTATCACGCCGTCGAAGCAGCGTGTCGTTACGAGCCCGGCAGGCGCGTTGTCCGGCCACCGTGTTACTCGAACGCCCTCGCTCCAGGACCGGCCGATCCCCGTGCTGTCGCCGCCGTCGCCCCCGGCTCAAAATGATCCCGCGGCAAGCGCCGAACAGCGCGTTGTCACGTCCCCGCCGCGCATGGCCGGCTCTGGCAAGGCGCCGGTGTCGCGAATAGACGAGCTGCGCCGCCAGGAGCTCGACGTTGACAGCGAGCTAGCGCGCTGGAAGCGTCTAGTCGAGACTGCCGAGCAGGCCGCGCGGTTTTCCCGCAAGCAGGACGAGGACGCGCGATTTGGCGCTCTGACCGCGCAGTGGCGCGAGGCGGCCCAGGAGGCCGCGTTGGCTCTGTTTGAGGTTGCGCGCTCGCGAGCCGACACGAACGGTCTGGCGGCCATGCGCCGGCGGCTGCGGCGTGCCCCGCTGGACAGCGACGCTGACTCTGCCGCGAGCCCAGATTCTAGGCCCGCCGCCGAAGCAGGAGCAGGAGCCGGAGCCGGAGCCGATGCCGACTCAGACGCAGACGCAGACGCAGACGACGCCCGCGAGCTCACGGTCGCCGACATGCTGTGCATGCTGCAGGTTGACCCAAAAACCGTGTTTCCCGATGGCGTCCCGTCTTGACGGGTCACACAACATATTTATTTGCATTGCCTACCTGTTTGGCAGCTACTCATAGTGAATCCATTGATTAGTCTTTAAGACCGCTTGGGATAGTGTGGGCACTCCGCCAGTCGTAGATTTACGCACCATGCAACCATCGCGCTGTCAGAGGTTGTACGCCAGTTAGCCTAGCGTCATATAGACACTAGCCGGGCATTGCTGCCTAGAACAGTGCATCAAGTAAACATTCTAATACTTGCGCGCAATTTACGGACGTTCCACGAGGTTCCAATATATATTCACGTAGACTGGAATAAACCAAAAAGAGTCATTCTACAGGTTCCGTCAACCCCCAGGAGGGCCCCTGCTCCCCTGCTGGCTCCGTGATACGTCAAAAATGTTTCGTTAGATGCTGGAGCTATTTACAGAGAACCGCCACGACGGCTAGGCGAGACGGTGAGAGCGACACCACCGCCGTGGCCAGCGTCGGCGCTGAACACGACAAAGTCGTGGGTGTTGGCCATGAGGGCCGCGCCCTGCGCGTCCTTGACCTTGTCGGTCGAGCGGGCGACAAAGCCGCCGACCGCCGCTAGGAACCCGCCCCGCAGCCGCGAGCGCGAGTTGTCGAGCGCGCGGCCCGGTACGACCTTGCCGCGCATAAAGCCGCGAGGCGTGTTGTTCAGCGTACCCGGGAGCGCGTAGCTGACACCAATGGCGGTCGGGCGCACGCCCGAACCGGCGGCGCTGCCAGCGGGCGCCATGCCGAGGAACTCGTCGACGCTCGAGCCGGCGTCGGCGGCACGGGCGCTGTGACGGGCCGGGGCGGTGCCCGACTTGCTTTTCAGGAACTTGTGGAAGTCGGAGCGCTTGGCGACGGCATCGCGCTCGAGCGCCTCGACGCGCTTGTCGGCGACGTCGCCAAGCGACCACCGCGGCCGTGAGTTGGCGCGAAAGTAGCCATCCGAGTCGTTTGCATTTGGCAGCCGCAGCGGCACGCCAAACTCGCGGAACTTCTCAACGCGGCGCGTCCAGCCGGTCTCGGTGTTGAAGTCAGCAATACCAATGCGGGTGTCCAGGCTCTTGACGTTGAGCACGACCGACCGCTGCTTTTCCGGCACGGGGCCCTTCAGGCCGTAGTTGCGACGGTAGAACGCGGCGCTCGTCGTCTTGATCGCCTGGTCCACCGGCACCTCGCGGCCCGCGACCCGCGTGCCGGACTTGAACAGAGTCAGTGGCTTTGACCCGCGCACCAGCTGGCCAAAGTGGTGTTCACCGGCCATTTTTTCTTTTGGTTTCGTCCGCTGTCCAGCCCGGGGGCCCGGCCGTTCGTCTCTCCAAAATTTCAGGCCCAACTTCACCACCCTAACCTGAGTCGCATGAAATATCACAAAAACGAAAAATCGTACACTCTGGCTAAGAAGCACTGCGCCTTTTTCCTCCTGGGGGCTCTGGCCCCAGATCCTCGTAGCAACTGCTTCGAAACTGGGGCGGTATGCCAAGTTCAACCGCAAAGCGGTTGCTACGGGGGTCAGGGGGCAGAGCCCCCAGGTAAAACCAATAGCTCCAGCGGCACAGACCGCCGCAGTGGAGCATACTGGCCGAGAAGCACGGGCCCTTTTCTCCTGGGGGCGCTGCCCCCAGCCCCCCGTAGCAGCTGCTTCGCAGCTGGGGTGATGAGCGAGGTTCCAAGCGGGTCTGGGGCAAAGCCTCCAAAGAACGTGTGACTCGAATTACGACCCCCATCGCCGCCGACAAAAACCAATAATAAACATGCAATTCGTATATACATCACTGTTGTACTGGCCGGCTAGGCAAAGACGTCGCCAAGCTTGAGACGTGGCGCCACGTTCATCGCCATGAGCTCCTGGAAAAGGAGCTTGGCCGCATAGGGGATCGTCATCTTGGCCACATGCTCGGTGGTCTGGCAGGTCGAGCACCAGCCGCTGTAGCCCATGAGACCGCACTCCTGGCAGATGTCGACCTGGAACGCGTCCGACGACAGCATCAGGCGCTCGAGCAGCAGCTGCGATGCACCGTAGGCAATGACGCAGTCACGCTCCATTTCGCCGAGACGCAGACCACCATCGCGCGACCGGCCCTCGGTGGGCTGGCGCGTGAGAACGGCGCGGGGCCCGCGGGCGCGCGCGTGCATCTTGTCCATGACCATGTGCTTGAGCTTCTGATAGTAGATGGGTCCAAAGAAGATGTACGCCTGCAGGCACTCGCCCGTGACGCCCGAGTAGAGCATGTCCTTGCCCGAGTAGTTGTACCCGTGCTCCACGAGCAAGCGCGACATGTCCTCGAGCTTGGATCCGCCGAAACAGGTGCCGTACTGGAGGCTGCCATCGAGGACGCCGGCCTTGCCGGACACGAGCTCAATCATCTTACCGACAGTCATGCGCGACGGGAAACCGTGGGGGTTCATGATAATGTCGGGGGATATACCGTTGTCGCTGAACGGCATGTCCTCCTGCTGGACAATGATTCCGCAAACGCCCTTTTGGCCGTGGCGCGACGAGAACTTGTCACCGAGTTCGGGTCGGCGAGTCTGGCGGAGCGAGACCTTGATGATGGGCTGCTCCGACTCGGACGACGACAGCATGACCTTGTCAATGTACGACGGCTCCGGCGCCTTGTAGGAGACAGGCGCCTCGCGGTACTCGTCTGGGCCCGAGGCTGCAGGGCCCTCGAGCGGGTTGTCGCCAGCATTGACGGGCACCACCCGGTTGATGTAGACCTGGCCCGAGTGGATGCGCTCGCCGACTTCTGCCAGTCCATCGGGTCCCAGGACGCTGTGCTGGAACACGGGCTTGGGCGGCTCGCCCTCCTTGGACTTGTAGGGATCCGTCTTGACGCCGCCAAGGGTGTCTGCCGTCTGATTGCCATAGCGCTTGAGGACGGCGACGCCTTTTTTCATGACCTGACAGCGACCAAAGCCGCGGTCAATGGACGACTTGTTGAGGACAAGCGCGTCTTCGATATCGTAGCCCGAGTACGACATAACGGCGACGACGGCGTTCTGGCCGGCCGGCAGCTTGTCGTAGTCGATGAGCTCGATGGTCTTGGTCTTGACCATCGGCTGCTGCGGGTATACCATGAAGTAGAGGAGGGTGTCGATGCGGTTGAGCTGGTTGTAGGCGATGGCGCCAATGGCCTGCTTACCCATTGCACACTGGTACGTGTTTCGGGGCGACTGGTTGTGGTGCGGGTACGGGATGAGGCCTGCGACGGCGCCGAGGACAGTGAATGGCTCGATCTCAAGGTGGGTGGTGTCGCGCGTGATGTCGGACTCGTACAGGGCGATGTAAGAGTCGTTTTCCTCGTTACAGTCGACGTACTCGACCAGTCCCCTGTGGAGGAAGTCGTCAAAGGACATCTCGCCCCGGAGGAGCGCAGCGAGGTGCTCGGCCGCGACAAGGGGTTTGCCATCCTCGACGATGATGAGGGGCCGACAAATGCGGCCGCCGTCGGCAGCGATGTGGACGGCGGCATGGTGGTGGTTGGCGTACACAGAGATGAACTCAGAGATGCGCCCAGTCCGGCGGAGGTGGCGCACGTTTCGCACAAACTTGGCCGGGAACCGCGTCACTCCCGTCGGCGTACCATTGAGGTAGACCATGTAGGTTCCGGCGGCGTGGAGCTCGTGCCCGCCGACAACCGACAGGTCCTCGACGCCGAGCAGCTTACACACGTTGCGGAGCGGCTCCTCCTCGACGTCAGTAGTGATGTGGGTCATGAGCGCGAGGTTCTTGACAAGACCGCACGCCTCGCCTTCGGGGGTATCTGACGTGCACAGCATGCCAAACTGCGACGGCTGGAGCGCACGGGGACCCGAGACTTTGCGGGATTTCTCAAACTGGGAGCTGATACGCGTCATCATGCCGAGTGCCGAGATGTACGACAGGCGGGACAGGACGTGTGTGACACCGGCGCGCTCCATCTTGAAACGCTTGAGCGACCAGTTGCCGGTGGAGATAGCGCGGTTCAAACCGTTTGTGATGTTGTTGGAGTGCACCGACATGGCGAGCAGCGCATCGAACTCGTTTGCACGGTTAGGCTTGCGCAGGACCTTGTCGATGCCGTTTTTGAATTCTGAGTTGAACTTCTTGAACAGATCTTCGAACAGCAGCGACATGAGCTGGCCGGCAAGCTCGAGGCGCTTATTGCCCACGTAATCGCGGTCGTCGACCATCTTTGGGTTGTCCATCGCCATGACCACACGGCGCGCCATGATGGCGATGTAGAGCGCCTTCTCGCGAAAGTCGAGGTCGTTGACCGAGATGTGCGCGATGATGGTCGTGGCCAGCGCCTCGAGGCCCTCCTGGAGCGGCGACAGCTTAGGGGCGTTCATCCTGCGGACTGTCTTGACTTTTGATCCCAGGTACTCGAGCGCCTGTTCCTGGGTATGGACGCCGAGACGCGAGCACTCCTCAAAGTTAGGCGCAAAGAGCTCCTGGTACCGCGGGTCGGGGCCGGCGACGAGCTCGATAATTTCGTAGTCGGTCACGATGCCGGCCGCCTTGAGTATAAGGACAATTGGGATCTCCTCGGCGACCGAGTTGTGCTTGAGGTAGATGCGGTCGTTCTTGGTGAGGACGTACGTTTTAGACTTGCGCTCGTGCGTCGACGACGTGACTGACGCCTGGACAATGCCCTTCTTCTCGTCCGCCTCGACAATGATACGGTTTTTGCTGAGCTGCTCCTGCACCAGAATGACCTTTTCTGTGCCGTTGACAATGAAGTAGCCGCCCGGGTCGAGCGGGCACTCGCCGAGGCCCGCCATCTGCGCGTCGTTCTTGCCGGTGAGCACGCAGCGCGACGACCGCAGCATAATCGGCATACGGCCGATTTCAAGGCCGCGCTTGACGAGGATCTTGCGGCCCCGCGTGTACTCGACGTCGACGTAGATGGGGGCGGCGTAGGTGAGATCGCGCAAACGGCACTCCTGGGGCGTCACGTCGACGCGCATCGAGTTGTCCTTCTTCTCCGGCGTCCCGACGCGGATGTCGAGGTACTTGAGGTAGAAGTCCGAGTCGACGTCGCTCAGGATGCGCTCGTTGGCCTTGACGATCTTTTTCAGGTCGGTCTCGACAAAGAAGTTGAACGAGTCGAGGTGCTGCTTGACGAGTCCCTTGACCTTGAGGAATGCGGGCAGCAGGTTCCACTTGTCCTCTGCGGTGTTGATCTGGTCGGCCATCTGCTTGCCTTTGTATACTGGTTTGAGGAGCTCGTTGAACGCCTCGTCTGGGGCAGTTTTAGCCTGCTGTTAGACTGGGGCCGGGTCCGGATTCTCTACACTGGGAGACGCTTCGCACTTACCTGACTGGCTCGCCGGCCCGTAGCCTGCTTCTTCCGCGGCGGCATGACGCTGGTATATCTAAGCCAGAGGCGCCTTTAACAAAGGCGATGGTTGTTGGCGTCGAGGTTTAGCGGGACGCGGCTGACGAAAAATATCCCTCGGTGGTTTCCCACCGTTGGCCGGGCTCTGGTGCTGATAAATCGTTATGCTATGCGATGCTATGCGAGCATACAAACCCCAACAGATAACTAACAACTACGTATCCGAATGCCACGAACTACAATACTCGTCCGGCACCGACGCCAAAACCAACAACCAGCATTGGCACCCGCGCAATGACAGTCATAACAAACGCTCACAATGAGCTGATCCACGATGCTGAGCTCGACTACTACGGCAAGCGGCTCGCGACGTGCTCGTCTGACAAGACGATCCGCATCTTTGAGGTCGACGGCGACCAGCACAAGCTCGTCGAGACTCTGCGCGGCCACGACGGCCCTGTCTGGCAGGTCTCATGGGCGCACCCCAAGTTTGGCGCGATTCTGGCGTCCGGCGGCTACGACGGCCGCGCCCTCATCTGGCGCGAGGAAAAGGGCCAGTGGTCGATGATTGCGCAGCACGCCGTCCACTCGGCGTCTGTCAACTCGGTCTCGTGGAGCCCGCAGGAGTACGGCGCGCTGCTTCTGTGCGCGTCGTCGGACGGACGCGTCTCGGTGGTTGAGTTCAAGGACGACTCGCGCACCGAGCACCAGCTCGTGAGCGCCCACCAGGTTGGCGTCAACGCCGCGTGCTGGGCGCCGCCGGTCCAGTCCGGCGGTCTCGTCACGGCCGCCCCCGGCGCCCCGGCAGCCGCCGGCCCCGCCGCGTCCACGCGCCGCTTTGTTACTGGCGGCTCGGACAACCTCGTCAAGGTCTGGCGGTGGGATGCCGACGCCAACACCTACGTGGTGGAGAGCGTGCTCGAGGGCCACAGCGACTGGGTCCGCGACGTGGCGTGGTCTCCCTCGGTTCTGTCCAAGTCGTACATTGCGTCGGCCTCGCAGGACCGGACGGTCATTGTGTGGACCAAGGAGGGCGACGGCGAGTGGAAAAAGAGGCTACTGCGGTCCGACCGATTCCCGGACGTTGTGTGGCGCGTCTCGTGGTCGCTTTCGGGCAACATCCTCGCGGTCTCGGGCGGCGACAACCGCGTTACTCTATGGAAGGAGAACCTCAAGGGCGAGTGGGAGTCGGCCGGCGTCGTCGAGGAGTAGGCCCGTCATCCCTGTTACGAACCTGCAAGTAGTGCAATGTTAGATATGACCAGCCAAGGGCTCTGGACCCAGACCCCGGTAGCAACCGCTTCGCGGTTGAACCACAAACTGAGCCTCTAGTTCGGTAGTGCAGCCTTTCAGCCCGCAACTGTTGCAATGCTAGATATGGTCAGCCATTTTCCTGGGGGCTCAGCCCCCAGACCCCTTAGCAACCGCTTCGCGGTTGATTCACCAAGTGAACAGCTAGTTCGACCACGCAGCCTTTCAACCGCTTCGCGGTTGAAAAGGGTCTTGGGGCAGGGCCCCCAGGAATGAGTGCCATAAGAACAGGACTGGACACGGCCCGACATCAGAACGGGAACGCACCCATAGCAACCGCTCCGCCGTTCAATCACACACTAAGCCGCTAGCTCGGTCGTGCAGCCCTTCAAGCGCGAAGCGGCTGCTAAGGGGGTCTGGGGCCAGAGCCCCCAGTAAAAAAAAAGCGGTCGTGGTACATTAGAAGCCTAGAGAGAGCCGACAAACTCGGCGACGAGACGCTGGACGTCCACAGAGGCGTTGCGACCGGCAATGACAACCTCCTCGTGCGTGGCCTTGCCCTCGGCGAGCGACTTTTCGCCAAGCGGCTCGAGCGCAGACGGGTACGGCTCGTGGACGGCCTCGTTGGTCACGAGCGAGAGCGCAAAGGTGCGAATGCCCATGTGGCGCGCCGTGACAATTTCGGGGACCGTCGACATGCCGACGCAATCGGCGCCAAGCGCGCGCAGCAGGCGCACCTCGGCACGCGTCTCATAGTTGGGGCCGGACACAAACGCGTACACGCCCTCGTGGATCGGCCGCGTAATGCCGAGCTTGGACGCCGCTTGGAAGAAACCAGAGCGCAGGTCGTGGTCGTAGGCGTCACTGAGCGCCGCGAACCGCGGGCCGAACCGCTCGTCGTTCGGGCCCTTGAGCGCATTTTGGCCGGCCATACCGGGGAAGTCAATGTGCTGTCGTTAGATCGTGTTCACAAAAAGGAGGGGACTCAACGTACGTCGTTGAGAAGCATCAGGTCGCCGACTTTGAACGCCGGGTTGAGTCCGCCGGCAGCATTGGTCGCCAGCAGGACCTCCACGCCAAGCAGCTTGAACACGCGAACCGGGAAAACAGTGTCCTTGATGGCATAGCCCTCGTATGTGCTGTTGTTAGCTTCGGGCTCGCGATTTTCTTTCCTGGGGGCTCTGCCCCCAGACCCCCGTAGCAACCGCTTCGCGGTTGATTCTCATGCGGCCAACCGCGAAGCGGTTGCTACGTGGGTCCGAGGGCAGAGCCCCCGAGAGAGATAGAGAAAGAGAGAGAGATAGAATACGACTAGAACAGGGCGACTTACTGGACTCGGCCCGACATGCACAGAACGGGAACTCGTTTGGCACCCATGTATCCAGCGATGAGCTTGCCGGAGTGACCCGCAACTAGTGTTAGCATGTGTACTCCTCTGGCAAAGAACCGTACACGTACCTGTGGACACACGAAAGTGCGGGATCTCGCGATAGGAGATCTCGACCGTCGAACCGCTCTCGAGGACCTCAGTGATGCCGCCAAGACCAGTTCCGCAGATAATGGCGGCGCGGGGCTTGCGCAATTCCTCGGGCAGACGCGCCAGAACGGCAGCACACGCCTCCTGCGCCTTTTCGTACTCGCCCACGTTGGCCTGGCTCATTTTTGTCTACCAAAATGGTGTCTTAGATTCAGCGTCGAGCTTAAGGCGATCATGCGGCGCTCGCCGCTCAGCCGTGCGATGTCGCATACTATGCATAATATCACGGTGTCCCCTGGACGCCCTGGGGCGACGTCGCAGCTGCTTCGCGACAGCTCCTGAAGCTCTAATTACCACCGTTACAACTGCGAGGCAGTTGCCACACGGGCGTCTGGGGGCAGAGCCCCCAGGAAAGCAAAGTCAACTACCTGTATTTTTATGACATCACACTAAGCTATCACCTAACCTTGCGGATCCGGGCGTTCGCCTGAACTGAAACATCAAACACCATGTCTGACAACGAACAGGGCGGGTTCAATCCGGTGTCGCCGGGCGAGGGGGACTCGCCTGCGTACGAGTCGGTCCTGACCCCCGGCCCGTCTACGCCCGACCCCGGCGGTCCCAGACGGCATGTGTCCGACCGCCAGATGGAGACGTTCCGAGGGTACCTGGACACGCAGCTCCTTCAGATCTCGCGCAAGTTCATCCGGCGGATCAACGGCTCTGGAAATGGATACGAGACGCTCGACGCGCTGTCACACGACCTCGCCCGCGTCGTCGACCTCATCTGGTACTCGGTGACGGCGACCTCGGCAGTCCCCCGGTTCCAAACGGACTATCTTTTGCGCATTGCAGGCGATTTCGTCGGGTACCTCGGCGAATGGCGCAGCGTCGAGCCCCACCCGGATCCCCGCGGAGCCCTCAAGCTGCTGCAGCGCCTTGATGGCGTCTTTGCCCACATCCTCGACGGTGACTATGGCGCCCGCTCGACGGGCACCGAAGCGGTCCGCATGGAGTCGATTGCCGAGCGCACCCGCGTCGCAGTTGCTGGAATGGTCCGGGGATGGGAGTACGAGGTCTCTAAGGTGTACGAGCGGACGCTTGAACGCACCTCTTAACTGTGGAGTGTACGCTTCTTTTTCTACCTGGGGGCTTTGGCCCCAGACCCCCCCCTCCCGTGGCAACTGCTTCGCAGTTGAGCAGAGGCGCCATTGGGGCAACTGAAGCGTTGGACGGGGATTTTGCCGAGTCCTGATACATAGGGCCCGGGTTGCTCGTCCTGGGTTATGCTTTTTGCAGTATGGCCAGAGAAATACTCGGCAGTGATGCGCCATGTCGCGTGTTATATTTATGGGACGCCGTTTTCCTAGCGCTACGTTCCAAGATGGTATATCGGACAGAGGCCCTGAGCCAGGCTGCATCCAACCTGGATTCGCCGTGCCAAGAAGAGCCATTGCCCTTCACAGTTGCTCTGGAACAAAGTGCCAGGAAATACGGTGTCAGTGCTAGATTGTACCAAAGATTAGAATCGTGTGTCATTAATCGTAAGCAAATCATGTGGGGACCGAGATGTTTTCGACCCGTTGACCGCGCGGGTTGAGGCCAAACAAAAACAGCAGCTCGTTGCGCGAGAGTTTGCTGACCTTTTTCAGACCTGTCTCGTCGAGTGCGGCATTAATGAGCTCCTTTTTCTTCTTTTGCAGCGCCATGATACGGTCCTCAACGGTGTTTTTGACAAAGAGGCGGTGCACAAACACGGGTCGCGACTGGCCAATGCGGTGAGCACGGTCCATGGCCTGGTCCTCGACAAACGGGTTCCAAAAAGGATCCATGAGGATGACGTGCGACGCGCAAGTGAGCGTCAGACCGACGTTGCCAGCACGGAGCGAAATGAGAAGAACGCGGACGTCTGCGCGGCCAAAAAAGTCGCGCACGGCAGCAGTACGGTCATTTGAGTTCATGGAGCCGTCGTAACGCAGATACTCGATGCCGCGGCTGAGGAGCGGCACCTCGAGCAGGTCCAGAAAAGAGGTAAACTGGGAAAAGATAATGATCTTTTCGCCGGGAAACTCGTCTTGGATGGACTGGAGCCGCGACAGACACAGATCGATCTTCGTGGAGCTGAGCCAACCCTGGGGAAACAGTTCATGTAAGCCCATTTGCTCTGCGACCGTGGACTCGTCAAGGATAGGCGCTGTAGCGGCCTCTCGTTTAAGCGGGGCAACAGGGCCGTCCAAAAACTCGTTGACGTCGTCGTTGTCATCGGCAAACTCGTTGGCGTCGTCGTCGTCGTGATCAGCAAACTTGTTGACATTGTCGTCGTCAACATCCATCGACTCGCCCGCAAGCACCAGCTGATTAGACGGAGCCCCTTCATCTTTAATAGCCAACTCGTCCTCAAACAGCTTGGCATCCTCGACGCGCTGCTTGGTCGCGGCCAGGAGGGCACGACGCTGCTGGGCCTCGTGTTGGACCCGCTTGCGGGTCTCGCGCCACTCGCCACGCACTGCGTCGTCGGTCATGCCTTGAACGTGGACCATTTCAAACGTGGTATAGTCGATGCTCTTGCTCTCGTCAATGGGCCGCCGGCACGTCAAGCACTTTGTCATGCCACCGTCGCGCTGGCGAGCACTCTGAAGAAAATCGGTCGCGCATTCGGAGCACATGTCGTGGCCGCACGGGAACAGTAGAACCACATTGGCGGGATCAACTGCGTCCATACAGATAGGGCAGCTGAAATCCTCAATGGCGCGGACGCGCGTCACTACGTCGGGCTCGAGACGGCGGGCGGCCGCGAGCGCCTCCTCGGTGTGCCGCTGGCGCGCCTGCTCCTCGGCCTTGTGCAGCTTGGCCTTTTCAATCAGAGCAGGGTGCAGACACGCCTGACGCAAGCGCAGCAACATCGCCAAGATGCTCGAGTAGTTGTTTCCGACCGAGTCGTTACGGACGTAGGCGTTGAGCTTATTGGCCATGCCGGCCTCAAGCGTCTGGTAGTACTCGCGCTCATCGGGCGTGGCAAAGTCGGTTTCCTGGACCTCAATGGTCTTGGGCGGCAGCCGCAGAATCGGCTGGCCGTCGACCTTGGAGTCCTTGGTTCGTCGTAGGAGCACCGCCTTGAGGAGGGCGCGCAGCTTGGCCATGGCATTGTCTGTCACATGGGACGCTGCCGACGTGTTGTTGATGCCAAACAGGATTTCGCGGCGGAACTTTTGCTCGTCGCAGTACGGCTCGACCCGCAGGAACCGAAGCAGGCTGTAGAGCTCGTCGACCTTGTTCTGCATGGGCGTACCACTGAGGCACCACCGGTAGCGAGCATTCAGCCGGGCGCACGCCATGGACGCGAGCGTCGCCTTGTTTTTGATATACTGCGCCTCGTCTAAGATGATGCGGTAAAACTCAGCGCGGTAGAAGAGCGAGTTGGCGGACCCTGGCCGTGGCGGCGGGGCGCCTTCGCCTGGCGGCTGCTCGCGGCCAGCATCTGGGCCAAAGTGGTTCTTGAATTCCTGTGATATGACGCCGTAGCTAGTAATCACCACGTCGAGCCGCGACAGCTCCGACGGCTCTCGCAGCGTCTTGCTCTTGTTGAGGCCATGGTACACAAGAATGCTGAGGCGGTGCTCGCTCTTGATCTTTGTGAGGAGCTCCTGCTCCCATTGGTAGATGAGTGCCACTGGCGCGACAATGAGCGTGGTGCGGGGCCCCTTGATTTTGCCATCAACCTTTGGCGGCGGCCGCGCCACCATGAGAGCCATCATCTGGATGGTCTTGCCGAGGCCCATATCGTCGGCGAGAATGCCACCGCGTATCGACTCCTCGATTTTTTTCAGCCACGTGAGGCCAATTTTCTGGTGCTCAAGCAGCGTCACGTCGAGCTCGGGCGGCGTGCCCAGACGCTTTTCCTTGGCCACGTCGTCGTCAGAGATGTTGTTGAGCAGCGCAGCTAGGTCGCGCGAGTTGGCGTGGCCCTGCACATTGTAGCCGTCGCCGAGCGTGGGCCCGGAAAAGAGCGACGGGGCGCCGCCAAACGTCGAGCGGGAACCGAGAACGCCGCCACCTTCATACACTCGCGGAAACACGCCGGCATCGTAGCCGCGCGGCAGGGCGGTCCTTGCGTGCGGTGGGCCGAGCGCGTGGTCCTGGTGGAGCCGGTCGCGGTGCAGCTCTTGCCGCGACCGCGCCCGATCTAGGTGGAGCGCCCCGGGATCCTGCAGCCGGAGAGGGCCCTCGAGCAACCGCTGCTGCTGCGACCCCTGGTCCTCCCCCCGCACATACCTCATGCCCTCTTCCTCGTCCATCATGCGAAACACGCTCTCGATTTTCTTGGGCCGCTCGATCTCCTGGCGGATCAGCGACTGGTAGTCCCGGACGCGGCCCATGCGCACGTTGGACAGTACTTCGTTGAGGTCCTCGAGCTCGCCCTCGTACACTTCCTGCTTGCGCTCCCGCTGCTCATAGGCAGACACCCAGCTCTGGAGCAGCCTATTCTCGTTCTCGGTCAGGCGGTTCCGGCCCTCCATCTGCATGCGCTTGGTAAGGCCGTCGAGGTTGGCCTTGAGACTGGCGAGAATCCTCTTGTTGTCGCGGTAGTCGCGCCGAAACCGTGTCTTGTTCATCTGGATCCGCTCCATGAGCTCCGTGGCCCACTGCTGCGAGCGCCAGTCCAGGCCCGGCAGCACCCGCTCGCGAAATATATCCTCCTCGGACAGTGCCGGTGCGTCCATGGCGTCGCTCGTCAGGTCGATAACGTCAGACGGACGAGACGCCACTGCGTCGGCCGGCTCGGGCTTGAGCTCAGCCACGGCCCTCGGCTCGCGCCCGGCCGCTTGCGCCGCCCGGCGCGGAGCCCGAGCATGCGCCCTGACTTCTTGCACCTCCAGGTCGTCGTCGTCGCTCTCTGACAACACAACAACGTCGTCAGTAGCGGGCTCGCTCTTGACGTGCTGCTGCGCGACGGAAGTTCCGTGGATGCCGCCCGAGGCGGCGCCGTCACTGGGCTGACCGCTCAGCTCGCGCTTGGCCGGAACTCTAGGCTCCACACTGGCCGCGTCCCGTGCCGCCTGGTCGCGTTCCAAAGCTCCATTTCCTCCCGCGCCTGCGCCCGCGCCCGCGCCCGCCGCCAGTGGCGGGCCCAGACCTGGGCTCGGCGGCGCCTTTGATCCTGGCCACCCCGGTATGCCATCTGGCGCGCGAAACTCGGCCAGACTCGGCACCCGCGCCTGCGGCGTGCCCCGCCCAACGCTGCTGGCTGCCGACGCAGACTCCGACGCTGTCTCGGACTCCTCGTCCGTCGTGTCTGCCAGCTCCAGCTGCTCGCCAGCGTCTGCAGGGCCGTTGCCACTCGCGTGCTGGCTTGCCGCTTGGGAGCGCTCGACGTCGCCATCGCCTTCCCCTGGCGCACGCCCAAGCATCCTGGCGAGAATGCTCATACTGCGGGTTCGCGCTCTACTCTACAACTGCCTGCTTTGCGAGCAATCCACGCCTCTCGTGATGTCTGACGAGCCAGTCGCAGCTACCTCGCGTCCACACCAAACTCTAACCGCATCCAGCTCGCACACGTACAAAACAACACTCCTAATCCTCTATCTGCGTTTCCCGCCGCCCCGACCAGCGCCTCAGCTGCCGAGTTATGTCTGTGTTTCTGCCACCCGGGGGCTTCCCAGTCCCATATAGCTGATATGCCAATATGGGCAAGGGTCGACAGCCGTCCGTATGCAAAATCCCTGCATCGGACAGGCAATGGCGTCGTTTTTCCTGGGGGCTCTGGTCCCAGACCTCCGGAGCAGCCGCTTCGAGGTAATGACTTTTTTTTTTTTCCTGGGGGCTCTGCCCCCAGACCCCCGTAGCAGCCCCTTCGCGGCTGAAAGAGGCAGGCGATCGGTTTGCTGTGTGGCCTTGTGTGTTCAGCTGACAGGTTCGGCACCCCCGATCCGTATTTAGCCTGGCGATCAACCGCGAAGCGGTTGCTACGGGGGTCTGGGGGCAGAGCCCCCAGGAAAACACAAAAGGGCACCCACCATGTCTTCCCAGCCGAGTTGGTTCGCCGCGCGGCCGTACACAACCCGCGATCACCGACGAAGCGACTGCCACTGGTGGCTGGGGCCAGAGCCCCCCAGGAAACCACAAAAGAGCACCCAGAATACATTGTCTATTAGCCGACTAAATATTTAGCTCGCTGCGCGGCCTGCGATCAACCGCGAAGCGGTTGCCACGGGGGTCTGGGGGCAGAGCCCCCAGGAGGCCACAGAAGAGCTGCCGAGATGCATGCCTGTATTACTTCGCGGCGGCGGCGGCGGCCTGCACCTCAAAATCGTCGAGAAACTTCTTGAAAACGGCGTTCTGAGGCGCCATCTTGACGGCCGTAGACAGGTACTGGCGCGCGTCGCGGTACTGCTTCGTGGCCATGTAGCAGCGGCCCTTGCGGAAGTGGCTCGAGGCGTCCATGGGCTTGATGAGGGTGAGGAGCGTCGCGTCGCCAAACGCGGCGACCCACTGGTTCGTGGCCATGTACGCGTCTGCTCTGGGGCCCACGATGGACGCAATGTCCTCGACAACGTGCTGCATCGACTCCCACGGGGGGCGGCGGAGCGCGATGCCGAGCGCGAGGTTCAGCTGCTTGACCGCGTCCTCGGCGTTGCCCTTTTTCAGCGACGCGATGCCCGTGTCGCGCATCTTGGCCGCCTGCTGCGTGACCTGGGCCGTGAGCTGGGTCGGGGGCGGCGGGACCGCGCCGTTCAGGTCGACCATTTGCCGTTGCAGCTCGTTGAGCTGGGTGATGTGCGTCTCGAGGTCCTCGCGCTGCTCGGGCGCCAGACTCTCGAGGAAGGCGCTGTCCACGGACACTTCTTTCGACGACGGGTTTACTGTCAGCGGCAGGCTCATTGCGGGGTCAGCTCGTAAAAGCAGAGAACGTGCACCGGAGCTTTGACGAACAGCTGGCGTCGAGCTAGCCGTGCATGCCGGGATGCAGCCGTGACAGTTGCATATCAGGACACGCATAAGCATAGGATCGCGCCGGGTCTTGCGTTCTAGCCCCGGACTGAGCCTGGTGCAACGCGCTGCAGCCATGGCGGCCCGCTATCACTGCAACTGCCAGGAGCCGTCCGACGCGACCGATGCCGACGACTACATTCCGCAGACGCTGTACGCGCGCGCGAGCCTATGGGACCTGGAGTGGCTGTACTTCTGCGAACAGTGCCGGACGGTGCGGTGCCCGCTGTGCGTTCGCGAGCAGGTGGTGACGTGGTACTGCACGACGTGCAACTACGAGGTCATCGAGGCGGACGCGCGACGCGGGTTGAACAAGTGCATGCGCAACTGCCTCGTGTGCCGCAAGTGTTTGGCGAACATGGTGCTGGAGCCGGACGGTGACGCCGCGTACAGAGCCAAGTGCGCGCACTGCGGGTGGCGGTGCAGCGAGGCGCTCAGGAACAAGCCGACGGCATACTTTGTGCTGCACGCACTCAGGCGCGCCAACAGGAAGAAGCTAGACCGGCTGCGCGACGCAGTGAGGGACGGGGTCGAGCGGCCTGTGTGGGAAGACGGGCCGGAGGAGCACCGCCAGAGCAAGAGTCCCGGCAGCGAAGATACGCAAGAGCCGCAGCCGGAGCCGGAGTACCCGCTGCTTCGGCAGCTTCGGGGAAAGGCGCTAAAAAGCTGCCGCGGGTGCGGTAGCACGCTCCTCAAGCCCGACTCGGCCCCCACCTCCACGCGCTACAAAGTCTGGCAAATGGCCATGGCGTACCTACCGTCGCTGCGCCTCCAGCCAGGGACGGTGCTCGAGGCCGACGTACCAGCGACGCTGCGCCTGACCGTCACGAACCCGCTCCAGCGGCCAGTTCGCGTTCGCCTGGCGGCAGCGGCCGGACCCGGCGCTGCGGGCCTCTCGCGGCCCGTGCCGGGGCTCCTCCCGAAACGCGTGACCATCGTGACGCCCGAGCTCGATCTCGGGCCCTCGTCGCAGCTTCTCGACGAAGAGACGCTCGTCCGCGCCGTCCCCCAGAGCCGCGTGTCCCACAAAAGTGCCACCGCCCGGCGTGTCTACATGGAGACGCGGCCCCAGACAGTGGTCCCTGGCGGGCCAATCGAAAAGGGACCCAACTGGGCCACCATTGAGCTCGAGATCGTCCCCCAGGGCCCCGACATGCTTCTCGCCCTCTTTGTCAGCCACGAGCATGCCGACGCCGACAGCCCCGCCATCGGCTCTTGGGCTGTTCTCTCCATCGGCAGCGCCGTCCCCGTGCACTGACCCAATACCCCTGCATTTTTATCGGCGCCTTTGTCACCTGGGGGGTCTGGGCCCCCCAGACCTCCGTGGCAGCTGCTCCCATTGGCCCACCCGACGGCGACATCGACTCCTAGGCACTTCTCTCCATCGGTATCGCTGTCCCCGTGCATTGAATTACAAAGAACCCTGCATTTTCTCGCCGAAAGTCGTCACCTGGGGGCTCTGCCCCCAGACCCCCGTAGCAGCTGCTTCGCAGCTGGGCCCTTTGTCACTAGAGTTCACCGGCGCAGCGGGTGCTACGGGGGTCTGGGGGCAGAGCCCCCAGGAAAGACAGGACACCCCAAAAGTAAAGCTTTGACGATTTGTTGCAGTACTCGGAGATAGCAGAAGTAAACCACACAGTATGACCAGTTGTTGCAGTACGCATACACAGTGAGATATCACCACCGGTCCCTCGACGACGGCTGCTGCTAAACCACACATTGCAGTGATAGATTCGGGGCCGGGGGCCCTCGGGACTGCAAAATGTCACAGGAACTAAGGTCGAGCGTGCGGGATTACCTGGAGGGGCTGCCGGAAGCGGTGCTGACGCGGTTATACCAGAGCCCGGCGACGTGCGTGGCGATATTTCGGCTGCTCCCCAGTTTGGCCAAGACGCTCGTCATGGCGATGGTGTTTCGGGAGGGGCCCGTGCCCACAGACGAGATAGATGCATTGGTAAAGCACCACAGCCGCAAGCTCCAGGTCGAGACGCTGCAGCAGCTGCGGGGACTGCACTTGGTGCGCGAAAAGTTTCAGAGCCGGACCGTCGTACTGAGCTCGCGGTTCCGCGAGAGCTTCAAGAGCGCACTGACGGCGGGGGAAGCCAACAACTCGTTTGGCGTGCCGTGCGATACGGAGGACAAGTACCGCGTCGACGTGGCGTTTCTGGACCGCCATGCGACGGAGAAGTGGGAAAACATTCTCCACTTTATGGTGGGCACCCCCACCGAGAACCCGCCAGGCGAGGGCGTGCTGCAGCTGCTGGTTCAGTCGGGCATGATGGAGGGCCGGTCGACGTCAGATCTGGCCATCACTAACGCCGGCTTTCAGTTTTTGCTGCAGGACGTGAATGCGCAGATCTGGACGCTGCTGCTGCAGTATCTCAACATGTCGGCGTCGCTGCGAATGGACCCCGTCGACGTGCTCAATTTCATCTTTATGCTGGGGTCGCTTGAGCTCGGCCGCGACTACTCGCTGACGGCGCTGTCCAGCACGCAGGTGCAGATGCTCGAGGATCTGCGCGACTTTGGCATCGTGTACCAGCGCAAGGCGTCGTCGCGGCGGTTCTACCCGACGCGGCTCGCGACGACGCTCACGTCCGAAGCGTCTGTGGGGCTGCGGTCCGCATCGGCGGCCATGTCTGTCGCCAGCGATGACGGCGACAGCACCGCCAAAGCCGGCTCCGGCATCATCGACGGGTCCAATACCGGCTTTATCATCCTGGAGACCAACTACAAGCTGTACGCGTATACCGACTCGCCGCTGCAAATTGCGGTGCTCAATCTGTTCTGCCACCTGAAGAACCGCTTTCCCAACATGGTTACTGCACAAATCACGCGGGACTCGGTTCGGCGGGCGCTTTCAAACGGCATTCTCGCCGACCAGATTATCACTTACCTCACTGTCCATGCCCACCGGCAGATGCGTCGCAGCGACACAGGCGCAGTTCTGCCGACCACCGTTGTCGACCAAATCAAACTGTGGCAGCTCGAGATGGACCGAGTCAAGGCCACAGAAGGATACCTCTACACAGAGTTCCGCGACCAGAAGGAGTACGAGACCATTGTCGGCTATGCTGAGGAGCTGGGCGTCTTGGTGTGGAAGTCCCCCGCCCGCCGCAAATTCTTTGTCACTAAAGAAGGCAACGCCCAGGTCATTGACTTTGTCAATCGCCGCATGCGCGCCTAACCACTAACGACTGTACGAATACATGACTGCATCTGCTATGCTGCTGCCAACACCCAGGTTTCCCTTGTGGCGCTGGCCCCAGACTCCCGTAGCAACTGCTTCGCAGTTGATTCCATGATAGGCCCCAGGCTTTCCTGGGGGCGCTGCCCCCAGGAAAAAAAAAAGAAAGGGAACAGAAAGAGGTATGCAATTAAATATACATGCTGAAAGTCAGGGCCCATCGAAAAATTCGTTTTCCTCAGCAACCTCGTCGACCCACTCGTCATCGTTGGGTACAGGCTCTGGAGCAGGCGCCACAGCAGGTGCAGGAGCGCGAGGCTGGTTGCCGGCCACGAAGGGCGGGACAGCGACTGGCCGGCCAAAGGCTACCTGCTGACGGTGGCGGTACCACATGACGACAGCAAAGACGCCCATGAATCCGAGGATCATGAGCGCGTCCAGGATGTCGTCAGAAGTGGTCTCGTAGTCGCCATAGTGGAAGCCATCGTCGCCGTCATTGTACGCTTCCGCGTCGTCGTCGGCGTCGTCCGTCAGCCAGTACTTGTAGTCGAGCTCGCTCCACTTCTGCCAAAACTGCTTCCAGAGCACGCGCAGGTCTGGAGTGTTTTCGGGACTGATGTTGCGGATTTTGCCGCCGCTGACGCGGTTCCACCAGCTCTTGAGGTGCAGCTGCAAGAGAGCGAGCTTGACGGGCAGGTAGCCCTCAGGGCTTGAGACGAGCGAGAGATCGTAGTACCGCTTGGCAAGATGGTAGTCCTGCTCAACCCCGACCCCGTGCTCGTGCATCCAGCCGAGGTTCCACTGGGCCATGCCCGACAGTCGGTCAGCCGCCGTGACGTAGCACGAGGCCGCCTTTTCGGGATCGCGGCGCGTGCCGTGACCCGCGAGGTAGTAGTCGCCCGCCTTCACCTGCGCGTCGCGGTTGACCTGGGGATCGCGCTGGCTGATCTGCTTGGCAAGACGCGTCCAGTACACGAGTGCCGTGGACGACGCGTTATTGAACGAGTGGGTCTTGTGGCGTCCGAGGCCGAGCGCCGCCAGGGGACCCGGTAGCGCGAGCGCGCCTGGCGTCTCGTCTAGCAGATACGCAACGTTGAGCTGGGCCGCCTCGTAGCCCTGCTCTGCAGCGATGAGGAACCCGAGAATCGCAGAGTCCACGTCTCCCAGCGCGTACATTTTTTGTGCCCAGCGGAGCGGCGAGTGCAGGTCCTCGGCGCGCTCGCACACCTGCTTGAACCACAGCGCCGCGTCTTCTTCCCACCCGGGACCCGCTGCGTGCCGGCCGAGACGCTTGGCCCACAGGTACGTGCCCTCCATCTCGCCGCGATGGGCGGCGCGCACCAAGTGCTCGACCATCTTGCTCTGGTCGTCGTGTGCCTCGAAATAGCGTGCCATGTTGAGCTCGGCGAGCGCGACGCCCCTGGTGCCGGACAGCGCCTTTTGGAAGAGCGCGGCCGCCCCGTCGGGGTCCTTGTCGCCGCCGATGCCGTGCAGCTTGAGGAGGCCGAGGCCGTTGAGCGACGCGCCGTCGTCAAACTCGGCGCCGGCGGCAAACCATTTGCGGGCGGCGACCGGGTCGAGCGTGACGCCTTCGCCCCGCAGAAAGCGCTGGCCAAGAAAGCCCGCGCACGACGCGATACACTCGGCCGACTGGCGCGGCATGCGGCTCTGTCCCCGCGGCCGCCGGGGCTCTGCGTCGGCATTCCAAAACGTTAGCGCGCCCTTGAGAGCATAGTAGACCGACCGCGCGTAGTCGGGCTCGCCGTAGCGGCCGCCGTCGTACAGCAGCAGCGCCATGGCGTAGTGCGCGCATACGTCGTCTGTGTCGTCGGCCAGGTAGCTGAAAAAGTCAAACGCCTCCTCGAGCGTGACAACCCCCTGCGGGTACACGTAGCGCGAATCGCGCCCAGACTCGCTGCCGTCCCCGTCGCGCGCCCGCCCGTACACGCCGCCGTACAGCTCGTCGGGAATGCTCCACGCGTTCCGCGGCATGTGCCGAGGCAGTTTCAGCCCGTCGGGCCCAGGACCGTCAAGATAGTACGCCATCGCCGCGTCAGCCGCCGACTCGTAGAACTCGACCGCACGCCGCCGGTCTACGGGCCCGGCGATGGCGCCGATGCTGCGGAACCCCATGGCCATCTTCGCCCTCAGATCGCCGCCGGCCGCCGCGAACGTGTAGTACAGCGTCGCGAGGCCCTGGTCTACGTTCACGGTGCCAAACAGGCCGGTCGAGTACGCGAGCCCAACCATAAACTGCGCCGACGGGTCGCCTCTGTCCGCGAGCTCGTCGTAGTATCCAAATGCCTTGGCCAGATCCCGCGGCTGGCTATAGTTACCAAACAGGTGCATGTCTGCCAGCAGAGCCAGCGCCTCGCTCGAACCGAGCTCCTTGCTCCTGTCCAGCAGCGACAGAGCCTCGGCACGCCGGCCGCCGCCCGCGTCCGTGGCCGGGACCGCCACGTGCACTGGTTCCTCGGTCGGCGGGCGCCAGCCCACAAGCTCGCCGGCTGCATCCGCGATCTGGTCAACCACTGTCCTCCGCCGCCCGGCGGGCCGCCCGCCCCCTTCGCGGCTCTCACTTATATTTGCCAGAATCTCCACCGCCTTTCTATACAGCACTTCTGCGCTGGGCGGGCTATTTGCGACGTCCGTCAGCGGCGCCTGGCCGTCGGCTGACGCCGCCACGGCGCCTACAAGGCCCGCCAGCGGCACTAGCCACTCGACCTTCATCTTGTAGCCCCGTTTCGCCCGGTTTCACCCCGTTTCTCGGCGTGGCTCGTCCTCGCGGTTCGCCTCGTTTCTCTGTATACGTGGGACCCCGTTCAGCCGTACGCGGCTGCCCCGCACTGTTTTAATACGGGTATTACGTCTGATGTCGGTCTTTCTTGGGGGCGCTGCCCCCAAACTGCCGTGGCACCTGCTTCGCAGCCCCAACTCGGTAGATTTGTCTTGGATTTGAGTGTATTTGCTATTGGAGGCGTTGTTGACGGCTGTTATGCTTTGTATTCGACACGGCGGCCGTGGTCCTGTCAATACCACTCTTGTAGAAACGGAATCAGAAAACCGGAATGCAATTTTGGCAGACATAAATCGCTCACGCGTCGTGTCGATTCACCTGCGAAGCAGGTACCACGGGGTTCTGGGGGCAGAGCCCCAGGAGCAAAAAAAAAAAAAAGAAAAGCGCCCGGTCTAACTGAGTGGGCCTATAGAGAAAGCGGACGGGTCAGAGGATGGATGCAAAGAGCCAATCGCAGAGACCGGCGCGATCGAGCTTTTCCTGGACGGGTAGACCCCGCAGGAAGTCAAGGTCGTAGCGCTCGGCGCCGACGAGGACGGCGGCGGCCTCATTAATGGCGTAGCGAGTACCGTAGGTGAGCTGGAGGTCCGAGAGCTGGCCGAGGGCGCGCGAGTGGCGCGACACCGCGACGGTGGGACCGTACTCGCGCTGGAGATAGGCGAGGGGCGACGCGGCGGCGGCCATGGCAGCGGACTTGGGCGGGTACGAGTCGCCCGGGGTGATGTGGGCATGGAAGAACGTGGAGAGGGGCCGCGAGTCGTTGGGCAGAAAGTGGGCAAGAGACCGCTGGTAGAAGAGGCGCGCCGACAGGTCGATGGCAGCGTCTTTCGAGCTCTCAGCGACGGAGCTGAGGACCTCGCGCGCATCCTGGCGCGCGAGGCGTCCGCGATTAGAGATGTCGAGCGCTCTGAAGCCGTAGTGCAGCTTGAGATCGAGGTCTGTCTCGGCGGCGCGCATGCGCAGGACGTCGTCAAACAGGACAAGGCCATCGCCGTCGAGGTCGTACACGGCCGCAATGCGCTCTGCCATGAGGCCAGACGGGTGGCGCGGGACAAGCGTCTGGCAGAGCGTCCTGCGGGTGGCGGCGTATTCGCACTCGGACGAGGGCGGCCTGGCAGACTGAGGGTCGGCGAGCGCTCTGAGTTCGGCCAGCGACACGTCGACAAGCGGCCGGAAGCACTGCCACGCCGCGGCCACGCGCTGGGGCGCCATGCCGAAGCGGGCCGCGAACCGCTCGCACACCGCGTCTGGCAGCCGCTCGGGCGGCGACAGACGCGCGTTGCACGCCGCCCGCGGCCGCCACGACTGCTGCACCCATCGAGGGCCTAGCGTCACGGGAATCGGCACCTTGGACTTTACCAGCACATGGTACCGGTCGTGGCGCCTTGCGCTCTCGCACAGCTGGCATAGATCGACGTCGGCGCACTCGGTACAGTGATATCGCGCGCCGCGAATCGGGCTCGCCCCGCAGCCGTTGCAGGTAACGCCCCGGTGCACGTACCCCGACCGACGGGCGTAGTCCTCGGCGATGAGGTACAGCAAGCTGAGAATCCGCTGGTCTGTCACAGGCGTGTCCGTGCCGGTTCGCGGCGTCTGCGGGCCGTGCGCGTCCCCGGCGATACCGTCAATTCCGTCCACGGTTCCGTTTGCAACTCCGTTCAGTTGCCCGTCTGCCAGGCCGTCCGCCAGGCCGTCCGCCAGGCCGTCCAGGAAGCTGTCGCCGCCGAGACTACTCTGGCGGGCCTCCGCGCCTGCTATCTCAACGTCCTGTTCGGCGGCCGCGGCCGCCTCTTCGTCGCGGTCGTCCGTCATGATCCACGACATGTCGTTAACCGATAGCGCCAGCAACGTCCCTAGCACCGCCATTGCGGCAGTCTGCTGTCAGAAACATTCGTAACTTAGTGCTTGCATACGTACCGCTACGCCTAGCTGGCGTGGCAGCGACATTGCCTCGGCATGAGTCTGGTACCGTTGCAGTCAATGCCTCCTCCACTGGCTCGAGATGCTCACCCCTCAGTGACCGTTGGTGAGCAGTACTGATAATTTACCTGCCACCGGCCCCACGCTACTGCACGGGACGTTGCACATCTCATCCGCGCTCTGGCATGTGCCCGCTCGGACATCTTCAGCTGCGAAGCAGCTGCCACGGGTGTCTGGGGGGCAGAGCCCCCAGGAAAATAAGCCACAGGGCCAGAACTCCCACTATCAGTCGTCTTATTAGCCCAATTACGACCCAGTACCTCCTTCCCGAGCATCATTTGGTCAGTGCCCTAGCCACCAGCTCAGGGGCTGTCGGCTCCATGTCGGCCACCCATCGGCGATCACGTCGGACGAGCGGAGGAGCGATCCAAGGCGTCACCGCCTAGCGAAAACGAACCTTGGCTCTTGCGGTACTCGTCCAGTCCTGAGCCGTCAAATAGGTGCACTGGGCCCACTGCCTGGAATGACGTTACCGGGCGTGCATCGGCGCTGCGTCGGTTGAGTCGTAAGATGGTGTCGGCGAGCTCACTGCAGCAGTAGGCTCCATGCCGCCGTCTGACGAGTACGTGACCTGCAGCCGCATGGGCGTCACGATTGCAACCGTTGGCGTCTTCGGCTACGCCACGACCCGTCCGCGTCACCAACTATGCCACGACCCGGCCAAAGCCAACCCGGCATGCCAACCCGGCATGCCAACCCGGCATGCGTGCGGGGCGCCGCACGGCTGACAGGCACAAGCGACGGAACATCTTCGGCCTTAACGCGGGGTAGCGCTGCGGGGCGCGTCCTCATATAAAACAAGCATCACGGTGCTAGCAAAGCCCACACCACCACCACCACCACCACCAACACAACCACAACCTCAAAGACGATGCACGCAGCAACACGGAGGCTGGGGCAGATCGCCCGGCACGTCCAGAATCCGCGGCCAGAGACAAGACTGCGCATGGCCTCTACTGTCGCCAGTTCGGACCTGGGACCCGGCGGCGTTAACTTCCACCATCTCAACCCGGCCTACTTTTTGCCCCGGTCGGCTGCCATCGAGCCCCAGGCTCTGGCAGTTGTGCACCGTGACGCAGGTGGCACCGACATCGAGCGTACGTACGGCCAGCTCGCGGAACGGGTCCGCCATCTCGCCTACTTTTTCAAACGCAACAACCTGAAGCGGATCGCAATCGTCGGACCCAATACCCCTGCACATCTCGAGACTATGTTCGCAGGCACCGCCAGCGGCGGTATCATCATGGGCCTCAATTATCGGCTCCGCAAATCCGAGGTCGAGTACATGCTCGATCTCGGCCATGCTGACGCTGTCATTCTGGACCAGCAGTTTCGAGACCTCGTGGACCCGAAGGAGGGCCGCCGCATCATCATAGACACCGATGATGTCAGCAACGCCGATTGCGACTACAAGCGCGCCATTGCCGAGGGCGCCAAGTGCGACAAGGGATGGGAGGAACTGCACGTCGAGGAGCAGGACGAAAACAGTGTGCTTGGCCTCTTCTTCACATCTGGTACCACTGGCAAGCCAAAGGGCGTCGAGTACACTCACCGAGGCGTCTACCTGGCGTCGCTGGCAAACGTCATCGAATCTGGACTCAACGGACAGGGTATTTTCGGCGACAATCGCTGCACCTACCTTTGGACGCTGCCCATGTTCCACGCAGCTGGTTGGACGTACCCGTACGCGGTGACTGCAGTGCGCGGTACGCATGTTTGCCTCCGCAAGATCGACCCGGACTATTGCTGGGACGTTCTTGAGCGCCGCCGGATCACCCACATGAACGCCGCCCCCACCGTCAACGCCATGCTGCTCAACTCGCCCAAGGCAAAGCGTCTGTCTCAGCAGGTGCGCGTCATTGTCGCCGCCTCACCTCCCTCAGCAAAGCTGTTCCAGGACATGATCGACCACAACCTGTACCCGGTGCACATGTACGGCCTGACCGAGACCTACGGGCCATTTACGCGAACCTACTTCAATGAGGAGTGGCAATCCCTGCCGCGCAGTGAGCACTACAAGCTGCTGGCACGTCAGGGTACGTCGTTCATGACGAGCGCCGCCCTGCGTGTCGTCAATGACAAGTTTGAAGACGTGGCCAAGAACGGCAAGGACATTGGTGAAATTGTAATTCGCGGAAACATCGTTACAAAGGGCTACCACGACAACCCGGAAGAGACACTGAAGAACTTTAATGGCTGGTTCCGAAGCGGCGACCTCGCGGTCATGCACGATGATGGCAACATCCAGATTCTCGACCGCAAAAAGGACGTGATCATCTCGGGAGGTGAGAATATCTCGTCCATCGCCGTCGAGTCAGTTGTTGTGCAGTATCCGGGTGTGCTCGAGGCGGCCGTTGTCGGCGTTCCCCACTCGCTCTATGGCGAGGTCCCGTTCGCCTTCATCACGCTGCGCGATCCGGCCAAGCCCGTCGATCCGCAGGCGCTGCGCTCGTGGATGCGCGAACAAATGGGAAAGTACCAAGTACCAAGGGCCATCGAGGTGGTCGCAGAGCTACCCAAAACGTCGACCGGCAAGGTCCGCAAGAACGTTCTCCGCGAGGAGGCAGTTAAGATTGTCGAGAAGATTCCCGACTTTGAGGGAAAGCCTTCGACACACAGAGTCGCGGCTCGGTAATCCAGCGTGAACGCTTCGACGACCCAGTGTAATGTAGTTACGAATTGAATTTTGGCCTCCATAATCGTTTTTCAGCTGTCTATGAGGCTTGTCTTTGGTGCCAGTGCCCCGTAACTGCCATGTCCTTGCGTCATCTGGCTCATCCGATAATCCCGTCTTATGCAGCGCTGGTACTTCGGGCTCACATCCAAGTCAATCGTAGTCGTGCATTCTATTAGGATCTCACACACATTACGCTAATTGACATTAGTCATTGCTACGTGGCTTGCGGAAACATGCCTGAATAGTTCGATCTCAGACTGAGGCAGAACTCAAGTGACCTCCACGAGCGGCGGAAGTCGTTCGGTCTCGGCGGCTGTGGGTTTGTGGGATCTCGCATCTCAACATGAGGCGGTGCATTAGCCTCAGGAATGGCATGTGCAGCATACAGCAGTAACCGACAGCCAGGATTCAGTACGGCGTGGGAGCTGCTATCCGTCCAGCTGATGGATGTGCAATATTCCGCGTCTCGAGGCTCTTCTTGCAGAATGTCAAGCCATCGGATGTACTTTTCCCGAGCTCGCTTGGCGACGGATCCTGGCTCCTACCAGTCCACCGCATCCTTGTTAGCATTAACGATATTCCCTATCGATCTATATTCCAACCACGCTTTTTGCATGTTGAAGCGGATTACTGCCTTTGTCTCTTCAATCGTGTTGTAGCAGCTACAACTTTCCACTGCATTGTGCTGCGCCTCTTCACTGCTCCTGGAAAGAAATAGCATCATAATGGTGTCCTTGGACACGAAATACGGCCGCCATAAACGGCATGACGATCCGTCTGTCCCGTGTTCAATGCCCATTGCCTCTAAGTTAGACCTTTTGACGTCCCCAGTCGTACTATTCGACTGGTTTGCATCAAAACAACAGTAGAATTCAGGAGGTATCCGGGGCACTTCCAGAGTGTGAAAAACTTCATTATGCTGCGCTGCTGAACTCGTGAATCATGGAAACACTGAATATTATAATCCACCCGCCCGAAGAGTCATCTCGAGGGGTCGCAAAAAGCTTGTCACTGTCCCTGAATCCTTTGACCACCTGGCTTTGCAGTAGAGAACAGGTAGAAATAGAAGAAAATACAAGGCAGGCGCAAAACGTAGACCAAAAGCGCGAGATGCGCCACAACCACGATAATCTCGATTAGTCAATGAATACATCTCTGCCAAACATTGGCCCGGTCGGGAACCTCTTCGCCGCCTAGAAACTGAACCGGGGGTGTGGAGGACGTCTTGAAAAGGTTTTCTGCCGCATCAGCCACTACAGGTAGGACCAAGTGCCATGCTTGATGCAGCGTGCTGACCCAAATCTCTTCAACGCCTGACTCTATCGTGCTGAATGACTCTTCACAGCGCCACGCCTTCCGAACACGGTCCAAACAACATAGTGGCAACGTATGCTGTAATCCAACAAAGCACGCCGATTGCAATAAGCGGTCGCGGAGCTCGAATCGCGCGCCCAACCCATTCGATTGTGGCTGGGCGCAAAACTAGCGTAAGGAGGAAAGTAAGTAAAGATCCAACCAAGCGCATCGATAGTGGGCACTACTGGTTAGCAGAGAACAGGGCATCAATGAGATAGCAATCAAAATCAGTGGTATCCATTATAAGACGATAAACCCCTGGAAAGAACTCAGAACTTACTTTGACAAAGTCGATCACAGGCCGCTAACACCCGTAATGTGCAGCAAACGAGGACGCCTTTTATCTATGACGACAAAATATTTGAGGCATTGTGTGATTGTGAGGAGTCAGACATCTCTTAACACGAAGGGGCTGACGGCGTAAATAGTCTGAAGCGCAACGATACAATCGCGAAGCAGAAACCTCGAGTCATCATTCACATATCCGCCCGTCCCTATGCTCCAGGTAACGGGTCACGGCCATTGCTCACCTTTGGTGACCTCAGCCAACTCTAGAATCGTGCAAAATATCTCGTAAACGGCAAGGGTGAGCTGCGTCATTTGCAATTGCCTCCTGCCTGGCACTGATGAAACTGCTGGGTGGCTAGTGGGCACTAAGTTGTTGCAGGCTGGAATGCTGGCGGGCATTCGCTCGCAGTAAAAGCATCACAGCTTCGGCGAATGGACAGTGCTACTTCTCGGCACTCTGTCAGGTCATCGGGGAGTGACGCTTTTATAAGTTGCAGACACGAGAGTTTTTTAGCTTGAGGCTCTGTTTGGACCTACGCAGGTCCTCGGGGATTTGCCAGGATAAGTCTCGTCTATCAGATCTTGTCATGAAGACACAATTTAACTTAATTTCCGCCATGAAAAATACCAACTTGAGCGACGAATTGGCCTCCCTCTGCAGCGATTTGGACGATGAAGTTCCTCATAGCCACTAGCGCAGGAATGCATTACGGAATCTCAGATGCGCAACCCATCATCGGACACATCGGGTACAATATATATCTGCCTCCAGCAGTAAGGAACAAACCGTCATCTGGCTCACCGGCTGAGCAACGGATTCGTCCTACGCGTCGTCTCACAGGACAGTTGGATTCATATAAACTCGAGAGAGCAACGGCCAAGCACGTGACTGCTCCCGCGTGCCACACGACGCCTGCCACTACCCGTTGCCGCACATCTGCCCCATACAGAAGCGATCGGCAAACCCTGCATATTTGGCGATTCGATAAACAACACGGCTTGTTTTGATCCAAGTAACCAGCGACAGTTCGACTACCGACAGAATCGGCTCGCTTCGGATAATAATGGCCGAGCAGCAGTCACTGCCGCAGTTGGCAGTCTCTGTGCCTCTGAGGTACACATGCTGGACGAAGCCGAGTGCAAATGGTCGGCGGCAGGTTTTATTTGAGAGTCGCAACGGATCGTGGCGGCCGAGAAATGCCTCGGGCCGGGGCGGCTTCGTGATGGAAAATTGGAGTCATGTCAAGGACATGGAGAGACAGATACGGCCTGAAAAGGATCAGAGGTTACATCTGGAAGTTGGCGAGCCGTGTGGTGGTCGGTTCGCAGTGACGATGAGCGGGGACGAAAAAGCAGTCCATGATGCTCGGAGAGCCATGTTGCGTGCGTACTACGAAATCGAGCACGGCTCAGTCGCCCTGGATGCATCCGGTGCCCTCAATGGCGCGGGAATGCCCGATGAAGACCTACTTCACCTGCTTGGTGAGGTCGCCGAGTCGGCAGACGTTGCGCTGATGTTGACGGACTTTACCGAGGCCGAGGCCCAGGTTGGGTCCGGAATTGATGCTCGCAGCGGCAGGGATGCTGCGAGGACGTTTTATGTACTGTTCTGGGGCGACCAGGACGCGGTTGCGCGGGCTCGAGTTCAGCTGGCGTGTGTTTTGGCTTTCCGTCGCCAGCAGCATGTGCAAACTTTGGCTATGCCGCTGTCTTTGCAGCCGCTTGTGTCTGGTCCTCTGCGGTCAAATATTGCCACTATCGAGGCCGCCTCTGGCGCCACGTTTGTTACATATGACCACCTGCCGAGCCTGCTGGCAAGCGCCCGCCCCGTATCCGAGGCGGCCGCCGCTGCCCTGGATACGGTCTATGTCCATGGCCCTGCACCGGCCGGCGTCTCGCTGGCACGAGCAATGGCGTCTGAGGTTCGTGCCTCGACCCCTGCTATTGTGCGTGAGTGTGCGTTATCCCATGCCAAGCTCGACCAGTTGACACTGTCGTCTCGCGCATCGACCCTGCCAGATATTTCGCGCCGTTACGGCACATTTATCCAGCTTCCCCATCTCGGCGCCGGCGACGCGCTTGTTCGTGTCCAGGGCGCATCCAGGTACAGCGTGGACCGCACGATTGCTGAGGTCATGAGTCTGTGCTGCGACATTTACGAGGTAGACTACTTTCCCGAGAATGCCAAGCCCAGTTCTGACGTTGTGCGTGCTGTGAGCCATGTCGCGGCAACCACTGGGGCAGTTATCTCGGTAAACACCGCTGGTGTCCACGCCATCGGACCCCGCGACGCCGTCAAGGCAGCGGTCGCCGGCCTCTCTCATACCCTCGGCGATGGCATCGTGTCGTACAGTATCGAAGTGCCCACCGAGCACCGCGATTTTGTGGTTGGCCGCAAAAATGGTAAGATACAGCGCGTCACGCAGTCGTCTAACACCACTGTGACGTTTTCTCCATTCACCGAGCACAACTTCTACGTGGGACTCCGTGCAGACACTGCTGAGGCTGCCCGCGACGGTTTGGACCTCCTCGAGGACGAGCTCCCGTACGAGACGAACCTCTACATCCACGAGTCGTACCACAAACAGATCATCGGAGCTGGTGGCGAGCGGATCCTCGGCATCATGAAGCGCTCTCAAGTGTTCATTAAGTTCGACGTCCCCGAGGATCGCTACCCCAACGCCTGCTCCTACCACAAGCCCGACAACGTGGTGATCCGATGCCCTGCCAAGAATGCGCGCAATATCACGCAGGCTATTGCTGACCTTCGCGCGGAGGCGGGCTCCTACGCCAGGCAATACTCGAGCAGAACAGTCCGCATGACCCGCTCGCACCGCCGACTGCTGCTCCGCGACAGTGTCCCGGCCATGCACGATGTTGAGCTCAAGACCGGCGCTGTCATTGGGTTCCCAGATAATGATGCAGCGCCTGTCTCGCATGTATCTGTGTCGGCTATGAGCCAAAACGCCGACCAGGCCGCCACCATGCTTGCAGAGCTCTTTCCCAGTGACTACGAGTTCAAAGTATCCAGGAGCGCACGCTTCGCGGCTGTTGTCTCCGAGAACGCTGACAGCGAGTTCACTGCCCGCGTCGCTGTACCCCTCCGTATCGCCTACGGTGTCGAGATCCAGGTCGACCCTCCCGCTGGTGGTGCTGCGGGCGGCCTCGCCCACCGCATGCCGTGGCACCGCATTGTCCTGACCTACGCCAAAACGAGCCGACCTGCCCTGGACAAAGCCATCGAGGTGCTGACGACGTTCCTACGCGAGCATAGTCTCGACATTATCGACCGCGCAGACATCAAGCCCGACCACGTTGTCCCGGAGCCGATGACGTCTGTACCGTGCGCAGTTCCCATGGCCCGCGGCCGCTCTCTTAATGCTCTTGACGCCAACGCTACCAATACGTTGCCCACCGTGGCCCTGAAGGCACCGACCCTCCAGTACGGCGGCGAGAACCTGCCGGGCCGACCCCGCGGTCCCCCCTCGCCGGTCCGTGCCCAGCGACACTCGCGCTCGCAGTCGGCACTTCCAGGATACCAGCAGAATATGCATTTTTAGCTGGCTCAAACGATATGATAATACCTAAATACCAAACTAATCTGATTACGCATATTTCTTGTCTGCACGCTCTGCTCTTTTCCTGGCGATGGCTGCCCAGCAGAGTTCTGTGGTGCGCAAGTAGCAGGGCTCACGCCAGGGCCCCAGGAAGATACTCGCCTTCTGTCGTTACAGCTGGCACGCCACTATCCCCACAAGGGATGATAATGAAGGGTACCCAGACGCCAGACGGCCAGCGTGAGCTGTTTTACGGTCGATTTGTAATTCCGGATCAAGCTTCACATTATGCGACTCAGTCTCACTGTGCGTTCTACGAACTGATTTCGGGACTGCCCGAGGCCTATGTTAATACATTTAGTAGTAGACATTCCAGGCATTTCCGGCAATTTAATACATGTATTCCGTCGTGAGTATGTTGCATAACATACGCACCTCCCTTGACACCAACTTCACCGACTCTCCGCTGTCGAGCCTGAACCATACCAACAAATGGCCCATCTCGCATCGCACGCGCACGCCCGTGGCGGTGCGCCTCCTCAGATGGCGATGGCAGGCCGGGCAGTGCCGCCACAGCTCCGTCCGGAAGATCTCGATGAAATCGGCGGCGTAGGCGATGAGCTAGACACAATTTCGCTGCGCGACGTTGCCGCGATTCGGTACATGCGACACCAGGAATGGCTTGAGATGGTGCTGGGAACCGCTATAGAGACCCACAAGATCACACCGCCGGATATCATCCCACAGAACAATGCACTGTTCAAGAGTAGCGACGCACAGTCGATCAAGGACCTGTACGAAAAGACACGGGCCGAGGTCGAGGCGCTGGAAAGGGAGGCAGCCAGCGGTTGGAACATCGAAAAGCCGGCTATGTCGGAGTTTTACAAGAAGCTAAAGCTGCAGCGCGAGTCGGATGCAGCTGTCGCCACTGACCCAGACGCATATGACCGCGCCGTGGCTCAGTTCGAGAGTGAATTTGGCACTACCGTTGTCGAGCGCAAGAAGGTCACCAAGATCACGCCTGACCTGGAAGTTAACATGAATGGGCCGAAAAATATCGGGCCAGAGGCGCAGCCTGCAGAGATGTCGAACGGTCCATCTGGTGAGCCCACAGGCGAACCCGGCCAGTCTGAGCCTACCGGGGACGATGTGGACATGGACATGCCGCTCCCGAGCGCCGCCGACGATGCCATGGCCGACCTTGGCGACGACACCCTCATGCAGGACATGCTGAAAGACACCGATGACCTCTCTGACGTTCTGAACCTCTAGCTTTCGGGCTCCTTTAACTTATTCTGTATATTAATTGATGACTGCTGCTGCTCTGGGTTGTCCCCCGTGAACTGTTGTGTCCTTTCTCCGGTGGCTCTGGTGCCAGAGCAGCTGCTGCGCAGCTGCTAGGGATTCTGGGGCCCAGAGCCCCCAGGATCTATCGGGCAGTGTCTCCTACAGTTCAGAGGTCACTGGAGGTGGGCGACGGGTGTGTAGATGCCTAGTGATTTACTATGTCGTTCTGGAGGAGATCAGAGTGCGGTGGACGCACAATCGTCAAGGTAGTGTACATCATGAAAACAACTGCGAGACACGGAGGACCGTGTAGCCCGTGGCGATAATGGAGATGACCACCACAAAGTCGGCAATCAGGAGTGTCAGGCCGCCGAGCATGTAGCGCGGGGCAAAGATCTTCCAGACCATGAGATGGCGGCGGAGGATATATGCCATGACGGCGGAGCCGAGGGAGACGACGCTGACGTAGAGGGCAAAGACGAGGGCCGACTTGGCGACACGCGTGACGGCGACAGCGGGTCGCTTGTGAGGCGCGCTTCGCCACACGGGAATGAGTGCTGCTGCAAGGCCCGCGAGGATGAACGGCCCAAACGTGTTGAGAATGAGCGCCAGGTGGGTCAGCGGGAACGTGATTTCAGTGGTCCATACAAAGGCCATGTCCCACTGGATGGATGGGAGAGTCGCTTGATGGCCGGTTGAGAAAAAGTAGGCGGAGCCGACAAGAGCGCAGACGACAGGTCCAATGGGTGACTGCTTGGCGCCGAGGGCCGAAAGGAGCTCAAAGAGGACGAGGATCTGGTACACCTGGAGCGAGAGAACGGCGCCCGCAAGGCTCTTGTTGGCAATGAGCAGGCAGCCGAACACATTAAGAACCATCAAGAACAGATACGAGCCATAAATGTTGTGGTAGCCGAGAATCGACGCGGAGCCATCCTTGCGGCTCTCGAGGCGGATGCAGAGGCCGCTGTTATACCAGCCAAAGTTGGCTGCGATGAGCGTTGCGCCAAGGCCGATGCGAGCGAGCAGCAGTTTGGAGGTGCGAAGGGCCTCGTGGTCAAATGCAGCAAACACGGGCCAGCCATAGGTCTCGGCGGCGTCAACGAGCCAGTAGACGGTGGCGATGGCCATGATTCCGGGGAGGGCGACGCTGAGCCAGAGGGTTGACGAGCCCGCGAGCGAGCGCGTCGAGGTGTAGAAGGCGCGAATAAGCAGCGGAAGGGCGACCGATGCCAGCGCGAGCGCACCGAGCGCCCACTGCGGGTTGATCGAGGAGCCATCGAGGTAGAAGGTGGACGAGCATCCAGGGCCGTGCTCCTCTCTGCAAAGGGTCGACAGGGCCTGGAGCCGCGTCACGACGAGGAATCCGCCGGCGTGCCACGCGCCGAGCGCGCGGTCAACGGGGGCCTGGACGCGGAACGAGGCCGCAAATGCCACGGCACCAAACGTAGCCAAGAGGAAGTTCACAATGCTATCCTCGCGAACGGTGTACGAGTTGGACCCGAGCATGCCTGCATGGAGGAGGGCCAGGAGGGCGGCGAACGCAGTCCACTTAGAGGTAGGGCCCGCAGGGACAGCCGGAGCCGCCGCCAGCGTAAACAGGAGCGCTGTGATAGAGCCAACGGCATTGCCGAGGGCCGCGCTGTAGACACGGTCACCGGCGGCGTTCAGAGCGGCGGCGACCGCGGCTCCAACAGTGCCCAAAACGGCAGTAGAGATAGCAGCCCGCGAGGCGCTGTCGGGCGTCAGCTTACGGTATGCCAAGAGCAACACCACGATAGACGAGCCAAGAATCACAAAACCGAGCGCCATGTCGGCCACGTTGAAGCGCACCCAGATACCGCGGAGGCGGTCGACAGTGTATGCCTGGAACGCAGCAGCAGCGTCGGCGACCGCCTGGGGGGTGCTGGCGGCGGAAATTGCGTCGAACAGCACGCGGGATGTTTCGTCGAGTGGCGCCGGCCCGTCAGGCGCCTCGCAGTACGTCGCGATCTGCGCAGCCGTCAGGTGGTTAGCAAGAGCAAGCCGCTTTACGTCGTTGCTCTTCGGTCCCAGAAACGCCTCGGCGACAGGAAAGCCCAGGTTGCTGTACGGCACCGGTAGGCCGAGCAGCAGGGACAGCGTGGGCACCAAGTCGATTTGGGAAACAGCCCTGTGGCGCGCTCCGCCATCGGCCACGTCGTAGACGTTGGCTCCCGGGAGGCGACCAAAGGCGGGCTTCTTCGAGTACAGCCACAGCGACGCCTCGAGCTCCAGCAGGCTGTCACCGCCATGGTCTCCCTTGGGGTCCATGCCGTGGTCGCCCATAACCACCAACAGAGTCTTGTCGTCGATCTTGTCCGCGATCTTTCGGACAAACTCGTTGGTATATGCCAGTTTGTCCTTCATGGCCGGGTGGTTCGGCCCGTAGCGGTGCCCAGCATGGTCGACGCCGAGCATGTGCCCAATGGCCACGTCCCACGAGTCTGGGCGAGAAAAGAAATCTGAAAAGTGCCTGTACACGCCATTGTCGACTGTGTGCAGGTCCCAGACATTGAGAGAGTCGTACGGGTGCGACTCGTTGAACTCGGCGCGGTACAGTGCCGTCCACGTGTCGTCGCCCGCAAACGCAATGCGCTTGCCAGCCCGCGCCAGCTGTGCGATCCAGTTATCCTCGATGATTGCGGTGCCGGCAAAGTTGGACCCGGCGTCAATGAACGTCGGGAGCGAGCCAGTGGTCAGGCCCTTGAGCCGCTGCAAGGTCGTAGTCGGCGGATCTGCGAGAAACTTGAGCAGCAGCGCGTTGGCCGGCTGCTGGGTCGCCATCTCGTGGAGAAACGGCATCTGGCCTGCGTGCAAGTTGTCCGCGGCGCCAGGCGCTGGGACAACAAAGTCAAATCGTAACGCGTCCACTACCAGGATCACCGCCTTGTCAAACTGCGCGTCCATCCAGCAAGTGCCACCGCGATTTGGCAGCGGCACCGACGCACATGTCGACACTTCTTCTACCACAGGCCGCGACAGCAGGAACCCACGCGTGAAGAAGGCAATGCCAGCCGCCTGCACCAGGAGCACGTAGAGCGCGACAGTTGCCAAGCTCCAGTACGCTCGCCTTACTTCGGCCACGGCCTTTTTCTTGTTTGAGCTGTCGGCCGCTTCCTTGGCGGCGTTTTTCAGAGTCTCTGCGTCCAGCTTTGGCGCTGTTGGTGCCGGCTCTATTCTGTCCCCAGAGTCCGGCACGCTCCATGCGAACATCTCGCCCGGCGCCGGGTTTCGCGGGGCGTCCATTTCGTTGTTAAGTTTCTTTTTTTTTGGTTTTCTGGCAGGGAGTCCTTGATCCAGTAGAACCGGTTGGATCTAGTGATCTGTCGTGTGAGAGCGCACCTCTCAAATCACGCGAGACGATCAACACAGGCCAGACACAACCGCCCAGCCGCTGCACCAATTGACTCGCTTCGCACGTTCACCTTACACTGGGCCGCACGAACAACCACAGATGCCAAGGATCTGCAGGCCCCGATGTCGAAAATATGCAATTGTCATTGGCGAATGCACGCCCATGCGGTTAGAGACCAAATTATGTGCATATGTGGGGCATACAAACCTGTGAACTGTGAACGCCAGTCACGAATCTGTAGAGCAGAGCTATATGGGTGAAATTTGTATGAGTGTATTGAGTCGCTGGCGATTAAGGAGGACTGCAATTGGCGGACCCGTTATGTGGCAGGTCTGAGTATCGGCTCTGGAAAACGTACATATGCGGTTGTGAAATGGACGCTCTACAGCGTGGCAGACGACACTTCGTAGCCTGTGTTTAGTCAACAATAGCACAACACTGCTGACTACGTAAACCCCCCATCGCCAGAGAGATCAATGAAATCATCATGCTCGTAAATGCTAACTGTCATACAACACAAGAACTAGCCTAGCCCTTGCGACTGACACTCTTGCCAGATTTATGCCCCTTGGTCCGCCGCCGCAACGCCCGCTCGCGCTCCTTGTCAAAATACTCTTGCCGGTACACTTCCCATGCCTCGATGGTGTCTGCGGAGAACGCGCGCGTCGACAGCACCAGCTTGACAATGTCCTCCGGCCGGCGAGCGTAGACAGGCGACCACGCGGCGCGGAGCGCTGCCTCGCCCCATGTGGGGGGAACGCGCACAAGTTTGACGTTGAACAGACGGAGGCCCTTGTTGGCATCATTCAGAAAGCGCGGCGCAACGACAAATGCCTTGCGGTACAGGCCCGTGAGGTAGAAAAGGCCAAGCGTGATGTAGCACGTGAACGCGAGCAGTCTGTCCACGACGTTGAGCACCCAGTACATGGACGGGGCCACAAATACCGCGTACGAGTAGTATATAGCCGCTGCGACAAGCGCGCCAAAGAAAAGAACGTGCCGTCGCCGGCTCACCGCCAGCTCGACGTACTGCCGGCGAAGGCTCTCCTCCATGATCATGAGACTGCTGAAAATCTGCTGCGGGATGCCGACTGGCGGGCTCATGGCGCTAGGCGCGAGACTGCCACCGCCAGCGTGCGGAGCCCCTCCGCTCAGAGCAGACGACTTTCCTACAGCTTCGGCCGACCCGTCTGTTTGCCGGATCCGCTGCCGGACGGCTCTGTTTGAGCCTACTTCAGCCGGCTCCTTGAGTGGGTCGCTCGCGAGCATCGTGTATGGTCCTGGTCCGTCGTGGCACAGTCTGGAATGTCGACGGCGCTGGCCCGCGCTCGTTCAGGCTCCTCGGTGGTACTCTCCGTCTGTCTTTTTTGCAAGTTCGAGGACGCCGCTGCGCACCGAGTTCTCCTCATGATGCATGCATAGGATGCTGCATTCCAGTCACATGACCTCGCACACCGCCGGCCGGACCGCCCCAGATGCCATCCGCCCCCCCCCCCCCACAGATAACAACCGGTCGCCTGCCTGACTCCCCCTCCATCGTCGTTCCTGGCACTGCTCCACAACAGCAAACTGCTGGCCAGCACACCCGCACAGCCACCCACGCACAAGCATCCGCGCCGTTTGCGCATTTTCTGCACAGTCTAAAGCACAGCAGCCGACTCTAGCCTGGGTAGACGCCACGATGAGGTGAGCACATTACCAATCGGCTGGCCCCGGGGGCCACCGCATGCGGGCTCGTCCGGCCCTAGACAACCGGTACTAACAACCAGTTCCCCCAAGCGACGCATCGAGACAGATGTCATGAAGCTGTACGTAGCTGCTCTGATGGCCGCGGGCCCCAGCCAGCACCGGATCTAACACCAGCCTCATGAGCGACTACGAAGTCACTCTGGTCAACGACAACATGCAGGAGTTCTATGTCCGGTTCAAGGGCCCTGAGGAGAGTACGTTGCTTTCTTGATGTTTGCCGGTATCATTTCCCCAATAGCTAACAACAGCCCCCTTTGAAGGCGGCATCTGGAAGATTCACGTCGAGCTCCCGGACCAATACCCGTACAAGTCCCCGTCCATCGGCTTTGTCAACAAGATATTCCACCCCAACATCGACGAGCTCTCGGGTTCTGTGTGTCTTGATGTGATTAACCAGACTTGGTCGCCCATGTTTGGTATGTACCACTGCGGCCGAGGAAACACCAACAACTGAATTTCTGCGGGCCAGCCCCCAGACCCCCGTAGCCGAGGCTTCGCATATGGACTCCGTGCTAACAACAGATATGATCAACATCTTTGAGGTGTTTCTGCCGCAGCTTCTGCGGTATCCGAACCCGGCCGACCCGCTGAACGGCGAAGCGTCGGCGCTGCTTCTGCGCGAGCCAAAGTCGTACGACTCCAAGGTCAAGGAGTACGTGACCAAGTACGCGTCGCCGTCGCTCATGGGCAGCAACGAGGACGACTCGGACGACGAGTCGGACATGTCGTCGGTCGGCTCGTACGACTCAGACGCAGACGAGCCGGCCGGCCAGCTCGAGGTTTAGCATGGGTAGGTCCCGTTTCTGCATCAATCATCTGCACATTTCTAGTAATATACGCTTGGTATTAGTCTATTGGATTATACTGGTAGTTGTTTACCGTCCTCCCGTCCTCTGGCGATTCGGTGTCCGCGGGGTCATGCGGCTGAACTCACGACTGTGTGCATGTGCATGGAGGATCGCCAAAATGCCGCCAAGTACAGTACCAGCTTGGAGTTCGTTTTGACTCGGTGGCTACACCGGACGGCTGGCCCTCAGGCAAAAAAAAAAGAAGGCACCAGACGTATATCTGAAAACAACATGAGATGAGCCTCTCCAATGTTCCCAATCCGAGCCTGCTGGCAGTCATGATGACGGTCTCGACCCACTCGGGACCCCAGTTTGTGTACCACTATCCGCCGGTTCCGAGCGCAACGCCGCCGACGCACGACTCGGACCACGACATGTTTTCGGGCGAGGACAGCAGCGACTCGACCATATCGTACGACTCGGACGACGATCGCGCAGTTGAGGACGGCGACGACGAAAAGGCGGACAGGCCGGGCGTGCACTTCAAGCTGGACAGCAGCCGGCGCAAGCGGCGCAACAACAGCACGCGCCGTCTGAGCACCGTGAGCGGAGGCAGCTCTGTGGGCGAGGCGCTGGCCGACGCTCCAGACAGGATTCTGGCGCACCCGGATAAGGCGGGACCGGCCCCGATCAGCACGGACGCGCTGACGCATGTGCTGGGGTTCGACACCGACTTCCTGAGCGAGCTGCTGACGCCTCAGCGGGCCATGTGCAACCGCAAGTTCGAGATGAACATCGACGAGCTCGTGTTTTTGGGCATTCCCGTGCACGTGCAGCCGGACGGCTCGTGGCGCAAGCGCAAGCAGGCGCGGACCCACCGCTCGGAGCGCACAGACGACCCAGTCGCCACGCGCCATAACAGCGCCGGCGGCGATGTCGCCAATGTTGACGGCGGGGCCGATGGTCCCCCCAACACCACCACCAGCACCAATGCCGCGCAGCAGCCCCAGCCCCCGCGCACAGACAACAACTGCCCCATGCGCATATTCCACGTTGTGTTTGTGCTCAACCCGCCGGCAATCGAGTACGGGTACCGCGCCGACCAGATGTTCCAGTTCGTTCTGTCCAAGTTTGTGTCGACGCTGCGCACCGAGCAGGCCAGGGCCAACTACGTGTGGAACGAGGTGTCGACGATCCTGCACGCGCGGGAGCGCGGCCTGCTCGACAAGCGGCCCGTCGACGACGTTTACGCGGAGATGCACCAGCAGTCGTCACTGGCGCTCGCGCTCAAGCAGCTGTACGAGTCCATTTCGACGTCGCGCATCGCGAGCGTCCGGCTAAACAAGACGGTCCGCGCATTCCAGATACCTATGGACTACGAGTACGAGCGGCTCCCGGCAATAACCGAGTCGTATCTGCCGGGGTCGTATCTGAGCTCGGTTGGCAATGGGGCCGGCGCGTCTGGCGAGGACCACGACGAGTCCGCGTCGGCAATACTGCTGTTGGAAGAGCCCGACGCCATTATACGGCAAATCGAGGTCGACCCGCGCGGCGCGATTGCCGCGTTTGTGCGCGGCATTACCCCCACGGCATCGATCCGACAGCTAGCGGCCCTTAGCGCCACGGGACTCGACGTTGTGCTCGAGCTCGTGCGCTCGCTCGTGTACTGGCGGCGCGCGCGTCTCATTGTGCCGCTGCACCACCGCGACGTATTTGCCGTATCACCGCTCGCTAGCATCCCGCGATTGCACGAGTTTGTGGGCCCGTTTCGCGAGCGATTCCCAGCGCTCCCGCCGCTGCACCGGTTCCTGTCAATGCTATCGTCGGGGCGTCCGCGCCCGTTTGTCACCCACATCCCCTCGCGCGACCACCAGGAGGTGTACATGGCGGCGCTGGCGTGGCTCCTGCGCGAGGGCTTTGTCATGCCGCTCCACACATTTGCGTGGATCAAAATTTCGCGCCGCGTCCGCCTCGCGGTCGCCAACGAGCTCCAGGAAAGCGACCTAGCCCGCGGCCTCGACGACGTCGACCTCGCAGAGCGCCGCAAAAACGTAACGGACACTAGCGTCGACAACACATCCAAGGGCCGCGCGTCCGCCCAGCTGGCGCGCAGCGCCGACACTACTGGCTCGCGACCGTCTATGGAACCCCCCTCAGCTCCTAGTGCTGACGACGACTTCCAGGACACGCTGCTTCTCGACCCGGGTCACGCGACCCTACTCCAGAAGAAATGGCTTGCAAAGCTCACAGAAGGCAAGCCCCCGGACGTCGTCTCGCTCTTCAACCGCATGCTTAGACATCTCAACGGCCGCCACGCTCTCGAGTGGTACCTCCCTATCGAGGGCCTCACTCGCCAGGACCTCCGTCGCGTCCTCAAAACGTTTCCCGACGATATTGTCGTCGCGAGGCACTGGTGATACGATCACTTCCCTGGATCTCTTTGAACCGCATCACGGGTAGTCGACTTTTCCAGCGGCTTTTTAATGTTTTAGACCCGTTGGAACCCCGCGTGGCAATCGCCTAGTCATGCCATTTACTTATTAGAATCGCGTTGCGTTCTTGATCTTCCTTTGACACAGCCGGCCACTTTCAGGGCTTCGCCAACCCAACTGCGAAGCAGTTGCTACGGGGGTCTGGGGCAGAGCCCCCAGGAAAAAAAAGAAAAGATAACAAATGACATGGCATAAAATCTACAGGATTAGAGGACGTCCTGGTAAGAGAGCGTGACGTCGAACTCGGTAGAGGGCTGGAGTTCGAGGACGTAGCGGGGCAGGACGCCCGGGCCGCAGGCGGCACTGCCGACACCGTGCTGGGCAATGTCGACACGAACATACTGGCCCGCGCGCTCGATCTGGTACGGATGGCCGGCGGCCTCGACAGCCTCGGACGTAGCGGTGGACACCTTGAAGCCGAAACGGGCGGGCTTACCGGCCTGCGAGACGGTGACGCCCGTACCGTGGCGAGCCTGACCGACCAGGGCCCAGCGGGTCTGAGAGCGGTTGCCGGTCTCCTGGGGAACGTCGTACTCGTAGTCCATGTCCCTGGTGGGCATGTCCCAGACACCGACACGCGCGCAGTTGTCCTTGTCGATGTAGGACTCGCCGGGTCCCAGTCCGAGCCAGCGGGCCCGGTCGTAGGTGCACGGCACCGAGAACTCCCAGCCAATGCGCGGGATGTACTTGGGGGGCGCGTAATCGCGGCCCGAAACGACGTCGAGGCGCGTGCTCACGGTGAGCTGCGGGCCAGTGAAGCGGTACACGACAGTGGCGTTGAAGCCCCACGCGAGAATCGGCGGTGCGATGTAGCTCTTGACGGTTATATGGGCTGCGTTGCCGGTAGTGGCGACCGAGACGTCACGGACAGCTGTATCGAGCTTGTCGAGACCAAATCGCCGCCAGTAGGGCGCGTCGTTGGGCTCGTCGTTGGAAATCGGGGCACGCCAGAACGTGAGCTTGTTCTGGCCGGGCTCTAAAATGCTGTCGTGGCCGTTTGTCCACGACTCGATCTTGGCGAGGATCTTGTCAAAGACGAGCGTGAACTGGCCTGCAGTGAGAGTGACGTAGCGCTTGGACTCGGTATTGGCGACAGCGGTGGTGGGCGCAGCGATGACCGCTGTGGGCTTGTCCGAGACCTGGACGTCAGCCCACGAAACAACATGGCCGGCCCTGGCCCACGGGGCGTCCTCTCTGAGAGTGACATCGATGCGGAGCCACGTCTCGCCAGGCCCGCCGACGAGCGCTTCTTTAGGCAGCTGAACCGTCGACTTAGCGCCGGCCCGGGTGGCGGGGATCTCGACCGAACCGCTGGCCAGAGTCCTGGATCCGCTGTTGCTTGGCTCAGCGGCAAACGAAACCAGCGACCACTGCGCCGTCAGATGGCTCAGGTTCACAAAGTCGTGGAGGTTCTCAAACGTCGCCGAGCCTGCCTTGGTGTCCACGGTCACTCTGACAGGTTCAATAACCTTCTTAAAGTCAGTGAGACCGGGCGTCGGCTCGTGCTCAGAGTTGACAAGACCGTCCATCACAAACGTACCGTCGTGCGGGTACTCGCCAAAGTCACCACCGTAGCCAAAGAACTCGTCGCCGGTCTTGGGATCCTTGTTAAGCAGACCGTGGTTGGCCCACTCCCAGATGAAGCCACCCTGCAGCACCGGGTACTTCTCAAACAGCTCCTGGTACTCGCGGAGGGCGCCGGGACCGTTGCCCATAGCGTGACCGTACTCGCACAGAATCACCGGCTTTTTGTAGTTGTGGCCCAGCTTCTTGGCAAAGCCCTCAAGGAACTCGATCGGCGGGTACATGAATGAGTACATGTCGGTGGTGACGGCGTCGACGTCGCCCTCGTAGTGCACCGGTCGCGACGGGTCGGTCTCCTTGCAGTAGTCATGCATCGCGACATGATTTGGGCCGTAGAACGACTCGTTGCCAAGCGACCAGATAATGATCGACGCGTGATTGCGGTTACGGCGGACCATCTGGACTGCACGGTCGACGTATGCGTCGCGCCACTCGGGGTCCTTGGTGGTGAATCCGGCAGCGTCGGGGTGAATTGCCGCATGGCGCTCAGCGTAGTTGTCAAACATCTCGTGCAGTTTCTGGGGTCGCGAGACCGCCTCTGCGAAGCCGTGACATTCGAGATCCGCTTCGTCGATCACGTAAAAGCCGATCTCGTCCGCGAGCGCGTAAAAGTGCTGTGCCTTGGGGTAATGCGAGCAGCGAATCGCGTTGATGTTGTGCTGCTTCATGAGCAGCAGGTCGCGGCGAACCTTTTCGACCGGAACTGCGCGGCCATGTTTGACGTCGTGGTCGTGGAAATTGACGCCTCTGAATAGAACAGCCGTGCCGTTGACGCAGATGTTGCCGCCCTTGAGTTCGACCTGGCGAATGCCGACCTTCTGAGACAAGCGGTGAGCGACGCCCCCGCTCCGGTAAACGGTGGCATCCAGCTGGTAGAGGAACGGCGTCTCAGCTGTCCACAGCTGGGCCCTCGGGACATCGATTGCACCCGTGACCTTGGTGCCGCCCATCGTGAATGCACCATGACCGGCCTTTTCACTAAACAACGTACTGCCCGACGGGTCCAGCAGCTCAATTTTAACACCATCAGCGGGAGCACTGAGATCCAGCTCTACGCGGACCTTAGCGTCCCTGTACTCCTTGTCTAGATCCGTCACAACCGAAAAGTCCTCCACGTGCACGGGGTCAAACGCAATCAGGGTCACGTCCCGGTAAATACCAGACAGCCACCACTGGTCCTGGTCCTCAATGTACGAGGCGTCGCACCACTGCAGAACGCGGACCAACAGGTCGTTGTCGCCCTCGCGGTTGACGTAGGGCGAAACGTCAAATTCGGCCGAGTTGCGGCTGCCCTGGCTGTAGCCCACGTTCTGGCCATTGACAAAAACATAGAAAGCGCTGTCAACGCCATCAAAGCGCAGACGGAGCTGCGCATCCGGGTTCCACGAGCTCGGAACCTGGAACTTGCGCCGGTACGACCCCGTGGGGTTGTGCGATGGCACGCGGGGCAGATCGACGGGAAACGGGAACACCACATTGGTGTACTGCGGGCGACCGTAGCCCTGAAGCTGCCAGTGGCCAGGGACCTGGATGTCAGCCCACTTGCCGTCGTCCTTGTCCTTCGGTTCGGGTGCCAGCAGCGGCGACTCGTCATAATGAAAGTCCCATGTGCCGTTCAGCGAGACATTGGTCTCGGGGATCGCGTATGCGCGTGCCGGCAGGCGGTTGCGCTCAAACACAGCTGGGTTCTCCCAGTCGTTGACGTTTCCCATTGCAATTGCAGTAACGATTCAAGGCTAACGGCCTGCTGTGCAAGCTTATATACCCCGCCAACCAGGGCGGCCCCCCACGTAGGGCAGGGGGCCCGGAGGTTCTCGCGGGGTTTTTCATGTGCGGCTTTATTCGGGCCAGTTGCCTGTCCGGTGTAGACGATCGAAGGGCAGTCGTGTGAGGGTCTGTAAAAATACAATCCTAGAATATGGCTTTCCAAATACCGAGTGCCGTCTGTCGCATCTGACCTGTCTTGGGGCCCTCCACATGCACTGATCGCACCCTCGGCAACATGTGCGGCCGGGGGCTCGGCCGGACACCGCCATCCGAGATCCCCGAATCTGCAAGATACTGCACGATAACGCACCTAACGGTTGCATTACCGCCGTCTGCCAGCGGTAGGTCCGGCCGTTTGATATGAGGCGGCAACGCATTGTATTCGAGAGATGGGCTAAGAACCAAGCCACCAAGGAAAGGCAAACAGAATTTGACGTCTCGCAATGCTAGATACAACAGCCAGGCGCGAGGGATGTGAAATTTTGCGTCACGACATTTGCAGAGTGGGGAAATAAAGGGTACAGTGCAACCTTGCAACATACCGCCAAGGCACAGCAAATACTATTGCCCGGCAGCCCCCAGGGGTCCACTGGCGATCTCTAGGTGGAGCAGTACAGCAAATCTCATTCGATGTGTAGAAGTCCCCATTACGCACTTTAAGGAAGGTGCTCCGCGTGCACACTGAAATACGCTAGCCTCTTCCGTACCACTGACACGACGGTGAGTCGTGAATCGTCGCCAACGTCCCAAATCCTATCTGAGAAAGGTATGGTCCGGCACTCCGCTGCGGGACGAAAACCTCTATGACACATGCTGGCCAGCTAACCACATTACTCACAATCACCATGCGTCACCAAAACGCGTCCCGACGCGAAATAAACACGATGGGCTAGGTCAGTGGCCCTAAATCAGAAATGTAATTGACGCCATCGCGTTGCGTTCGATTTCGTCTTGACGCTCGCCATGGGAATCAAAGGTCGGTACTCAATCAGACCGTCTGCATACCAATCTAACAACAGGCCTATTTAAGGTCATCTCTGACCATGCTCCGCACGCCATCCAGAACGTGGAGTTCAAGACTCTTCAGGGACGAAAGGTCGCCATTGTAAGTGTGCCCCTCGTAGCTTTAACGGGCTCGTCACTAATAACAGGATGCGTATGTCTACTTATTAGACGGCTAAAACTCAGCTAACCCCTAGGTCAATGTCCCTCTACCAGTTTTTGATTGCAGTGCGCCAGCAGGACGGCGCCCAGCTGGCAGCTGAAGATGGCCAGACTACAAGTCACTTAATGGGCCTGTTTTACAGAACGCTCCGCATTGTAGAAAACGGCGTGCGCCCCGTCTACGTGTTTGATGGCAAGCCGCCGGAGATGAAAAAGGGAGAACTCGACAAGCGTCTAGCCGCGCGAGACAAGGTCGAAAAGACAATCGAGGAGCTCAAGGAGACTGGCACCGCAGAGGACGTCGCGCGGTTCGAGCGACGTACTGTTAGGGTCACAAGAGAGCAGAACGAGGAAGCAAAGCGCCTGCTCAAGCTCATGGGCATTCCATACGTGGAGGCGCCCGGCGAGGCAGAGGCGCAGTGCGCCATTCTGGCCGCCGGCGACAAGGTGTGGGCGGCCGCCTCAGAGGATATGGATACGCTGACATTTGGCACACCCGTTCTGCTGCGCCATCTCACAGCTGCGGACCAGAAGAAGCAGCCGATTACCGAGATGAACCTGCAAAAGGCGCTCGAGGGCCTTGAGCTCTCCATGGACGAGTTCATCGATCTCTGTATCCTCCTCGGCTGCGATTACTGCGAATCGCCACGTGGCCTCGGTCCTGTGTCGGCATACAAGCTCATCAAGGAGCACAAGAGTATTGAGAAGGTCATCGAGGCGCTAGAGGCCAAGGGAGGCAAGATCCAGATCCCCGAGGACTGGCCGTACCAAGAGGTGCGTGCGCTCTTCAAGACGCCAGACTCGCTCAAGGCTGCCGATGTAGACTTCAAGTGGCAGGAGCCCGATATGGACGGTCTCATTGACTTCCTCGTCCGCGAAAAGGGCTTTTCGGAAGACCGCGTTCGCAGTGGTGCTGCCAAGCTGACAAAAGGCGTCAAGGCGACACCGCAGGGCCGCCTGACTGACTTCTTCAAGGCGGTCCCGCAGGATCCCAAGAAGGCTATCGAGGCTGCCAAGCGCAAGAAGCAGGCTCTGGAAAAGGAAAAGTCCAAGAAGCGCAAGAAATGATCATGACGCCGAGTTTTATGTACATTAACAGTAATACCGACACACTTGAGGGCTCTGTAACCCATAGGGTTCTGGACTCATGTAATAAGAATTGGCATAAGATGCGAGCGCTCGTTCCACATGCTAACGACACAAAAATGTCTAGAAGGAAGGATAAGAAGCGGAGACCAAACAAGCATTCATGCCACTTCAAGCCACGGAGCCCATGGGGTCATGAAGCCCTTTGGTACATTATAATATGATTAAAGTCGAAAAACGTTGCGTGCTAAAACTATCGTATGCATATGCGTGCATCGAACGGCGCCAAGATCATCGCTGGATTCACGGCGCTTCGTGAAGCACCGCAATGAAATCGGCAAACATGAAGCACTTAATTGGCGCCCATGTGACTACTGCAAAGGGTATGATACTCGCGATTATTAAGCAGAATAATAGCAGTGTGGCAACGTAGTGGTAGCCTGGCAAACATCTCTAATAGCAGGCGTCTTTGAAGCTATCCCGCGTGCAAAAGAACTAGGATGCTCCTCGTTTGCAATCTTTCTAAAGAATCAGAAACGATGGAACTCTAAGCCTTATGAGAAGATGACCATAGAGAGCTGGCATGACAACCTGAAAGAGTATAACTTTGACCCGACCCGGTATGCATCTATCTGTCATTGCGTGATGGCCCCGCCCAGTCTTTAACACCAGGGACATCCTGCCACATTCGTCCTATCTCATCAATCTCGCCAACCCGAATCCGGAATTGCTTTTCAAGGCTAAAGAGGCTTTCCTCGATGACCTGGAGCGTTGCGAACAGTTAGGCATCTCACGCTACAACATACATCCCGGGTCGACTCTCGGCACCGACAAGCCGAAGGCTATTGCGCAGATCGCCAATTCCATCAATGAAGCGCACAAGAAGACGAGATTCGTCAAAATTGTGTTAGAGAACATGACTGGCCAGGAAAAGATTGTTGGTTCCCGGCTTGAAGATCTCCGCGACATTATCCAGCTAGTAGAAAACAAAGAGCGGGTGGGAGTGTGCATTGACACGTGCCACTCATTCGCAGGCGGCTATGAGCTACGGACCGAAGACGCATTCAATGAGTTCTGGAAGCTTTTCGACGACCTCATTGGGTACGAGTACTTGCTGGGCTTGCACCTCAATGATTCCAAATACCCGCTAAATGCCAAGCGCGACGTGCATCAAAACCTTGGGCTCGGCTTCTTAGGACTCGAACCATTCCGGCTGATTGTCAACAAGCCTGAGCTTGCAGGTATCCCGCTCATTCTCGAAACTCCGCCCGAAGACAACGAGCACACGAAGCGATCACGCAAAGATGACTTGGAGGTCCTGCATTGGCTAATTGGCCGCAAATGTGATGATCCAGAGTACCTCAAATTGGCGCAGGAACTTCAGGATCTCGGCGCCAGCGAGCGCAACACTTGTCAGGCTCAGATCGACAAGAGGGACGCCAAGGCTACCAAGTCAACAACGAAGCGCGGCGCTTCAAATAAAAGAAAGCGCGCTAAAAAGGAGAGTGACGATGAAAGTGATACAGAGTAACAGTAGCATAGTGCAGTCATCGCCTCGAATTCGAACCTATGCCTAAGAATTTGACGCTACATGCTTTATGGCCCGATGCGTCACCCTCGAACACGTGTCCGCGCTCGCCTCAATTGCAATCCCGGATTCCGGGGTCACGCCGTTTGTTGTATGGATAGAACGCACGGCTCGCTATTTTGCAGCCAAATCGCACCAGGGCACTATGAATTCCAGCACTATAGTTTCCCCCCAAACAAGAAAAACCGATATCTATCTCATTTCTGCCGGCATTAGAAATATATGCAGGTGTCATGCCAAAACGCATTGAGGGATGACAAGCGTAGCCCCGCACACTGCGTCAAATCCTGGGCGGGACCCCGCAAACACCCTTGCCCGACCAGGTTGAGTCATGAACGTTTCTTTTATTTTGGAGGTCATAGGATTTCTGGACAGCATGCTACTGGTTACGCATTACGAAGCATACCCGGGCCCTGTACCCGAGTTGGCGCGCACCGTTGTTAATGGATGCTACACGCAGGATTATCCTCGTAGAAGAGCAGATGAGTTGATGTGCTACTAGCTCCATAAAACGACGTGACAAAGAGACTACACATGAATCTTGTGTGAAAGATCTATTCCTTGTGTTCCCGTCGAACCTTCTGGCAGGATTGGCAGATTATGCGAGTCTACGTCGTGAACGCAGTAGGAACATTCGAGATACTGCGTCATCGATATCGCTGTATTTTCTTTTACTCGTACACAATGACATGGGGAAGCAGAAACTCGTGACTCAGGAAGGTGCCATTAGTAATGCTCACCCTGGGATACCCGTACCGTAGCCTTGCCGATACCAATACCGTCTCGAGATTTTACGTTGGCAGCCATCAACCTCGCCTCGTATACTAGTCCCGGTCGAATCCTTCGCGTATTGTCTTGCGGGCTGCCGTTGCTCCCACAATTATGCTAGCCAGTATGCCTCTTTTGGATATTCACCTGCCTTCCATGTCCCTGGGCTTGGGATCGTCGCATCCCACGTCGCTTATTACAACGGCGGTCCTGTACGCGCTTTGGCGCTCATGGGCTACCAGCAATTGCACACAATTGAGCCGTTCCCTAGGTACCTACACCACTCTCATCTTCTGGAATGCGACGTGCGCGAAGCAAAGTCGACACGAAATTAGATAACCTTTGGCCGACCACGTCATAGCGTCCCTTCCTGCTACTTTGCCCGCCGTTAGCCGAGATAAAATAAAAAAGTATTGTAGCCGCCAACAACGGGCATGCGTGCAAAAGCACTGTGCTGCAGCGTGGCGTATTAGTCTGGCTGATGGAATTCTCCCGGGTCCGCCCTGATCTACAGGTGCGACAAACGACCTGCCTGCGCTGGAGAAGGAATCTTTCCACGAGCTACTGAGCCAAGTTGAAAACCATAGGGCGCACGCTTATATGGTTCTCTGTTTCTGCCCACGCCAGTTCCATATTGACACTTCTCCGCGTGCTCGGCCCTCTCGCGGAGTTATCAGGACTGATATACCCGATTGGGAATAACCTTAACGGGCGGATTACAAATCGCAGCGGTCCCGCGTCTGCCGTACATGACGACGACATTCCGAAAGCGGCGGGAAACCAACTCCGAAAACCGGAGCCTGAGAATATAGAGCCAGGATACGTTCGATGGTACTGGAAATGGTCTCCAAGCGATTTACGCAGAACAGCTGAATTCCTAAGCAATTAATTGAAACGTTTGGCTTGCTGTCGACATGGGCTCTTGGAGCAACGTGCAGCTGCTATTGACTCACAATGGGCCCTGGCATGCATCCGTAACGCACAGCTCTCGCTCCGAGTATGCGCGAGGTCCCATCGTTTACTGGTTACGTTGGTATTTAATAGCTTCGGACCACCACTGCTCCATCGTAGTATATCGAATGTATTTTCAGTTACAAGATTACGCAGTACGCACAGCTCTTCAGGAGCAGGATGGCTTGGGACTTGCCAGCCTGGACGACGAATGCGACAGCTCGCAGCCGCCTTCATATGAGTCCGGGATGGTCGAGACGAGGTTGGAAAAGCCCCTTGGTGTCTTCGACTCGGAAATCGTCGTTACGGTAGATCGTTCAGCGAGCCATAACTTTGATAACGGAGACATGGTCGCCGGCAAGGTTATAATTTCGCCGCGGCGCGACGTTCGCTTTGGAACGATTTCCATCCGGCTCTCCATGAAGGAACTTGTCCAATACAATGAGGCATTCGGTACTGTCCAATACTCTCACACTGCCACTGTGGCACGCCATACAGTTCCGACCGAAGCCTTTCCCGAGGACAGGACGTTGCGCGCCGGTCAGAAATACACGATTCCGTACCTCATGATGATCCCTGACTGTCTGCCTCGGGTGGCCTGCCCGTGCACCGAGGAGCACTGCATCACTCATGATCAGCTACTACCGTCGCACGGACATTATCACCCCATTGTGGGAGATAGCAGCGAGGGTCTGTCGGGAGAGCCTGGAACGGCCTCATACCATGTGGAAGCCGTTGTCACGGAGCCCGTGGAGGACGCGACTTATTCTGAGCGAACGGTGTTCGAAGGAAAGCGCCTGATCCAAGTTCAGCCAACAAACATTTTGCCCGGCATCCCACGGGGGACCGGACCATACTCGGCCACACAGTCGTTGACGAGCGGCCTGCTACGCAAGTCAAAAATTGGCACTGTAACTGCAACTGCTACGAGTCCGGTGCATGTCAGGATGGGTCAAAAATCAATTGGCAACGACGTTATTCTGCGGTACACTCCTCAGAACAGGACCTGTGTGGAGCCGCCGCCTCAGATCAAGTCGATTGTATGCTGTGCTGATGCAATCTCGATTGCATCAGCTCGGCCGTTGGGAAATACATCATCGCACTCGAGTTCTGGTCACGGAAGCGTTGGAACCTCTAGCAGCGCGTCCGCATCATCTGTGCGCAGTATGAGTTCTTCAAGCAGTGGCGCGCGGAAAACCAGAGAGGCGCTTAACAGACGTTATCGCATCTTCAAGACCGACTTCACACTTGAGAAGCCGATGTGGAGGGTACTGCAGGACGGCACCCTAGAGACGATCTTGAAATTACCGTTTGTCTTGCCTGTGCGCAAAGACATCACAGCGTCCCACATGGGGTGCATCACCGGACGACAGTACGAGTTTTATGCCAAGTTTTCATTTGTCGGAGCCGCTCCCTCCGTAACGATTCGCATACCTATGATTGTTTCCAACTACCGCCCGCGGAGCCAATCCGTCTACTCCACCAGCGGATATGCGCCGAGTCTCATGGATGAGACTGAGGCTGCACCGCGCTATGAAGGGCTGGAGCCGTCGGTTAGTGACACCAGCAGTCTGCAGACTCTCGAGTGCCCGAGCTTGCCGGTTCACCGGCTACCCACGCCTGATTATTACTACTAGCGGCGTCCCAGTATGCAGTTCTTTTTATTTTATTCAGGAGCAGCTTCGTGCCCCTTATCAGCATAGTGCATTGTATGAGAATACACTTATTTGGAACCTATAAACTATATTGTTTTCTCTGGGAATGAGCCCTACAGAGCGTCCCCGGCCGCGGGGAAATGCGAGCTATGCACGGACTTGGAAGCGACCCAGATAGGAAATGACTCATTTAATACCTTCTGTTGCTGGACACGCCGAAGCGTTTCCCTGTATATGCGTAGATCATACTAAAATTGCATTGCATTTTGCGTGAGGTCGTAGGATTGGCTAACTCATGAAATTCGTGTTACTCAGATACTCGAAATTAGTGAGCCGATTCTCCCGGGGCCAACATAACGAATGGCGATCGGCAATTTCGAGCCATTAGAATAATACTTATCGGTCGGGATATACCCTCGTGCCGTCAGTAGTTCCGGCTGAGGGGACGCGCGCATTGCCGGTATGGCTGCCTGTGCTGCATCCTACATTTCACGACGTGAGATTTTGCCGCAACGGCCCGTGCCGACGCACCTCGGCTGCCGGTCACTGTACGATATTTGAATCGTTTATAGAACAAAAAAAAAAGAAATTAGCTCAGAGTTATGTGTGCATGGCACCGTACTTTCCGATGCTCGACGCGACTTTATGCCGAGAACGGCGGCTCACCCCTTAAAATTCGACAGTCGTTCGCATCTGCTTGCCGAGAGAGACAACGGGAAACCCAAAACGAAGACTTGTGCGTGGCGTCGAGCGGAAATAGTTCACATGATCTATCTGTTTCACATGGCGTTTAAGCGCGGGAGTTCGCGCAACATCGCGTTGAAATACCATATACTGAAGAAGTTTTGCCCTGCATTATCTGCCCACCTTATCGCGCCGCATCACGCATACGGTTAGAGCACGCGGCACGAGCTCGAAGGACTAAAGGAAAGAGACGTCGAAAGAAAGTCAGTTACAGAGTATTTCCGTAACGGCGTGGTTATTGTGGTCGATACAAGCCATTTCTGAGCACCCGGTATGCATGTGTAAAACTCGCTCATTCATAAAAACCAGGCGCGCCGTGCACGGCTAATTTTTTCTTTTCTGTTCGGCACCACTACCGACGGCTGTGGAACTGTCTGTGCGTGACACAAGCCACAGGCCCACAGTATCGGGTCGTTGCGCGCCAAAGTACACTTACCCTCATACGGCAGGAACTTGGCCGGGGTACACCAAGCAGGCTGACTGCACTGGTCCGAAAAGGCTGGTGTCGGCTATTGTCTTCGCCGTGGGGTCCGACTCACTACGTCGCGTTCGGCCATGGCTCATAGACGGCCCTGTAGCCAGTCCTATAGCCCCACCAACGGTAAAACTTACGCCCTTTTGCAGACTAGGGCTCAGAAATAGAACAGGGTCCAGAGGTGGCGTGTGACACGCTGACATGGGCTGACATGGGTACGGGGTCGCCCAGGAGTCAATGCGGCCGTGACTCAAATACGCCGATCACGGGCCTGCATTCTCTTAGGTCCCCACTGTTGCGGCGTGGGGTATTTGTCATTTGTATATATTTTACAACGTGATCCAACTGCGGAACGCGAGGATTTCTCGTTGAACAGTCTGCTTGACAGATTCGCTGTACATGAGCAGAGACCAAGACGGCACACTAGAACCCCGGGCGAGCCCGCCCGACTACACGGCCGGGCTGGTGGTAGAGGATGCCAAGTATCCCAGCGTATACGAGCCTATGGTCAAGGTCACGGATGACCATCAGCGGGTCTATAATGTTGGCGATCACATTATTGGCCGCGTCGTCGTTACTCCTGCCATCGACATTCCATTCTTGGGCCTGAACATCGAACTGCGAATGGAAGAGTCACTTTCAATTGAGTCGGCTCTCAAGTACTCGAGCTTCACGCGTGTGGTGGTGCTGGATAAATATAAGGTGCCCGAGGACTCGCTGCCCGGAGACGGCGTGTTCCGCAATGGACAGCGGTATACCATCGACTACAGCGTCGCATTGCCGTCCTCGCTTCCCGGACGGTGCTCGTGCGACGAGCCGGTGCACTCCCGGCTGCTGCCATCATACGGGGCTCGCAAAACCATGGTGTCGCTGTCAGGAGAGCCAAGGGCCGACAAGGTAGCTGGTGGAGCCGCCTCCGTGATGTATGTGGTGCGGGCCAAGATCGACAGGGCCGTCAAGTCATACAAAGGCAAGGACGGGACGTGGTGCCAGGGTGCCAAGTACCTCGAGGTACGGCCAAATGTGTACGGGCCAATCCCGATTGTGCAACTGCAGGACTACCGCGGAATACCGTTGATCCCACCCGGGGGCTTCATATCGACGACGGATCTGGTACGGAGCCGACTCATGAAGAAGGAGGTCATCGGCGCAGTCACGCTCGCGAGCTCAACGCATATTGAAGTTAGTCTGGCGCGCGAATGTGTTTCCTCGGCCCGCAAGATCCGCGTGTACTTTTCCGGAAAGGAGCCACCGGCGGTCCGGTGCGTACGGGCGGCCGTCAACCTCGTCACATTTGTTTCCAAATCACCTCTCGGGTACACGCCCACCAAGGCATCGGCGCGCGAGAAGCTGCACCAAGTATACTCGGAGCAGATCCACGGCCAGTCCATGACCGCGTGCGCCGCCAAATGGCGCGAGCTCCCATGCGAGGAGATCCCCAGCCAAATCCGCGCCGCTGCCAGCGAGCAGCCTATCTGGGGGGCGCTGCTCAACGTGCCATTTGATTTTCCTCTCAAAGACAAGCGCGTCGTCGAGTCCTATGTGTCATGCCTGACGTCCCGGCAGTACGAGTTCGTGGTTACCGTGGGCTTTGGGCTCGGCTCTGCGTCGCTGTCCATCCCCGTGGTGGTGTCCAACGGCACCGAGGCGGTGTTCAGGCGCAGCAGCTCCGTCGGCTCCGCGACGCAGAGCCTGACACCCTACATTGATCTCCGCGACGCACAGGACTCACTCGACTTGGAAGATGAACATAACCTGGGCCAGTCGGAGATCCCGTCCTACGAGGATGCTATTCGCCATGGTGCGTCTTCCCACCGCCAACCAGCAGATGTCAAAGAGGCTAGAATCTGCACGTCGTGAGCTTGATTCTTATCGGGGACTCCTGTCCCAAAGCGCTATGCAACACGCGACGCGGAACCAGGGGAACTGCCCGCGTAGCGAGTGCTAAGGAGGGTGGCCCTGCTCTCTCAAAGGAAAGGCGAGTGGCCTACCCCCACTCATATTTCATATTTATCTCATCGTCAGTAGATGCCGGCACCCCAGCCACTGCAAACAGGAGAACCCCAATGACATGTAAGCTTGAATTGATGCATTTGATCTGAACAAGACGCTCGGCCAATGCGACGCACGGACGCTCCATGACAGGTAAGCTGCCTGTGATGACTGCACGTGGAGCCACACGAAGAGTGGATTTGTACCTGTGCTAATGGCAAGACGGCTGTCTGGCTGGCTGCTTGTGCTAAGAGTGGTGAGTATCGCCATTCTGTGTCGGATATGCAGGGCCGAACGCCTTGTTAGCGTTACATTAGAGGACGGTTCGATCATAAGTGGCCTGCGGTCATATGTCATTGGCGAAGAGTATTTCAAAGGTATCCGGTTTGCCGAGCCACCCGTAGGCGACCATAGGTTCCGGCCGCCTCGTAAATATAACGGGTCGTACGATGGCCTCCAGGCATTTGTGCTGCAGCGTCAGTGCTACATGTCTGCGCCATTGACAGCGCATCATTTGCCGCTTCCAGCGGATCTTATCACCCTATACGACAACTCCAAAGTCGATACTGTCATCCCGCCCATTGGCTTTTCAGAGGACTGTCTTTTTCTTAACGTGTACCGGCCGATCGGCGTGGCCGCACCAGACAAGGTGCCTGTCCTCTTGTGGATATATAGTGGCGGCTTTGCTTGGGGCAGTAGTACGATGTACGACGGCGGGGCCATGATCCGCGAATCACAGCGCATGTCTCATCCAGTCATTATTGTCACCTTCAACTACCGCTCGGCATCTTATGGGTGGCTTGCGGGGCGCCAAATAAAGAACGAGGGTCATGGCGGGAACTTTGGGCTGATTGATCAGCGGTTGGTGATGGAGTGGGTGCAAGACCATATTGCTGCATTCGGGGGCGACCCAGAAAACGTGACGCTCATGGGCATCTCGTCCGGTGCCATGTCCATCGCCCACCATTTGGTGCTGTACGACGGCGACCATAGCTACAAAGGTAAGCCACTGTTCCACGGCGCAATTTTGTCGTCTGGAAGTGTCGTGGGCCTCAAGCAGCTCGACTCCAAAGTTCCCCAAGACATTTTCGACCACATTGCGCGAGTCGCCAACTGCCTGCGTGACGATGACGAGCATACGATGAGATGCTTGCGTTCGTTGCCGCCGGAGCGCCTCAATGGCGCCACCAACACGGTCCCGGGCCTCTTTGCCTACGGCCGCGTGGGCATTTCGTTTGCTCCTCGCTGGACAGAGCCTCTCTTCAGCGCCCACCCGTATGACCTGCTGCGCGAGGGCAAATTTGCGCGTGTGCCCATGATACTCGGCAGCCAAGAGGATGAAGGCACTTTGTTTGCGTTCCTGTGGTTCCAGTTCTTTGATGGATGCAGCGTCCGCCGCTGGCTCCGCGCAACGTTTCCTGACATGACGCCTAGAGAGGGCCACATGCTCATGCGCCTCTATCCATGGTGGCCGCCCAAGGGGTCGCCCTACCACACGGGTTTTCTCAACATCCTGCACCCCGAGTACAAACGGCTAGCCAGTATCATTGGCGACATATTCTTCCAATGGCCGAGGCGATATCTGCTCGACACCGTGCAGGACAAGGTCCCGACGTGGTCGTACATTGGCAGGTACTTTTTCGGCGGATTCCATTAGTCGGCACGTTTCATGCCAACGATCTGCTGTTTCTGTTCTTCACCGATACGCGGACGATTCCGGGTGTCGCGTATCGCCGCTACTTTATTTCGTTTGCCTACTACAAGGATCCGAACCGAGCGGCGGGCCTGATCCGCTGGCCGCGGTACTGGGACAAGCGCCAAAACCTCTTTATCAACCCTTTCTGCCTCTCCATCGATGACGACAAGCACCGTCGCAGGCAGTCTAACTATGTCAATCAGCACATTCAACACATAATGTACTGACGCGGGATGCCCTCGAGGTGGCACGCCCACCCAAGCTTCTCACCAGTAGCACTGGAATCCCTCCCATCGCCTCATGTATTCGTTTATACTTTTGCATTACAATGATCCAACCGAGTAGTGTGTGGTCGTGGACTCGTGAGATGGTCAAACCGAGCCATGCATTTCATGGACTCGTGAGCGTCAGATGGACAAGCGGTCAATAGATATGCGATCAAACGAGCGATGGCGCGACAGCGGCGACAGGCGGTAGAACTTCTCGGAGCCGTCGGCAGCCCGTCCGCCAATCCACCACTTTTGCTGCTGCTGTGACTGTTGCTGTTGTCCCTGGGTCTGCGCCTGCGACTGCGACGGGGGCGACGGCGGGTTGCAGTCAGCAGAACCTGGCCGTGCAAACGGCGGCGGCGGCGACGTTGACCGCGATCGCGTGTTGGGTATATCGATGCTAGGCGACCGTGTTGTTCGCGCTGGAGCCGGCTTGCTCAGGTACGACCCGTTTGCTGAGGATGTCGCAGCTGCCGCGGCCGCGGCTGCCGCAGGCGGGCTGCTGCCCACAGTCTTTGTTTGGAGCCCGGCGTGTTGGGCTATCGGCTGGCGGGAGCTCGACGCATTCTGTGAGCTCTGTGAGCCTAGACTACCAAAGAGAAACGACACAAAGGGCCGTGCACTCGGCATACTGTTGTCAGCACTGGCGGTACGCGACATCGGAGTGAATCGGAAAATGTGGGGTAACGATAAAGGTCCACGGGGGGAATGCGTTTTTGCTGTGACAGTTTGATCTCAAACATAACTTTGCACAAAGTGGTGATGCAATGCGTGAGCTACAGCAGCCGATGGCTGTCGCTCTCGACTGTTCCGCAGTACCATCGAGTCGCTATCGACTGGGCTCCCACGCTCAGCACTCGAAGCCTCGCAGCAACCCACCACAAAGCTTATCCCACCTCACACCAAGCATAGCAGCAGCACCGTACTTACGCGTCTCAGACAAAGCCACCAAAGTCAAATACCACAAGAAATAACTGGCGACCTCCGCACTAGTGTGATTCGAGTGCTGCGCGATTGGCCGTTTGCCGGTTTGGCTTTTTACCCAGCCGCGCCGCGTCGGCATCGGACGGTGGTCGGGTCACCCGGCCTGGGAACGGTAGTTGCCGGGACTACTATCGCGGGTGGCCGGGGTGGTGGCCAAAGGGGTCCGGGATGTTGCCGGAGGTGTGGTATGGCTGCCGCGGGGATCTGGCGCTACCGCAGCGTTGTGATGCCACAAACTCTCGCGGCCCTATATAGTGTTGCACGTCTTTTGTCGCGGTATTGGCGACGTATGGTGTGGTGGGGGGGGGGGGTTGATAATGCGGCGAACGATGCATAGAACGGCTGAAATCACCGCCCCACGAAGCTCCTAAACTCTGTTGATCTGTCGACGCTTTTTGTTCTATTGGTACAGATAACACCATGGCGGGGCATCAGCCGCCTCGTGTGGTCTTTGCGACCATGGGAATGTTCATTGTGGATGACATTGAGTACGGCGGCAAGCGTCCGGACGTGCACAACGTCATTGGCGGTGCCGGGACGTATGCGGTAATTGGCGCTCGGGTTTTCCTGCCGGGTCCGCACGAGTCTCGGCGCGTTGGATGGTTTGTCGACGCTGGCAGCGATTTCCCGCCCTCTGTGCGGGAGACTCTGACTAGCTGGAATACAGCTGTGGTGTTGCGAGAAACGCCCGACCGCATGACGACGCGCGGATGGAATGGCTACGGAGAGAACGAGGAACGCGCATTCAGGTACTTGACACCAAAGCTGCGGATAGAAGCCCAGGATATTCTCGATTACGAGCATATTAAGTACGCCAAGACTCTTCATTTGATCTGCTCGCCGCAAAGGTGTCTAGATACTGTGCGGAAGCTGCGGCAGAGCCACGGGCTCGGCGACGACGAAGAGCTCCCAAATCTGATCTTGTGGGAGCCGGTGCCTGATGAGTGTAAGGAAGCCAACTATGGCGCGCTCGAGGACGCGCTTGAATTTGTGGACGTACTTTCGCCCAACGTCAAGGAGGCTGCTGCGTTCTACGGCGAGCCAGAACCACAGACCGACGCTGAAGTCGAGAAGCTGGCAGCCAAGCTGATCCGGCCAATGCTGCGGAAAAATGCCGCCGTCGCTTTGAGAGCTGGCCGTCGCGGAGTGTTTGTCATGCCAGCGCATGCTCCTGGGTTCTCGCGTGGTCATTGGTACCCGGCATATCATGATGATGCCCGGCGCCACGATTACAAGGTGGGTGACCCGACGGGCGGTGGCAACGCCTTTTTGGGCGGTTTCGGGGCAGGGCTCGTGCTTTACGATGGCGACCTCGGGGCTGCCGCGGCGTGCGGTAACGTCGGCGCATCATTTGCGATTGAGCAGGTCGGCCCGCCCGTGCTCTCTGGTGGCGAGGGCCATGACGAGCTGTGGAACGACGTCAACCCGTTTAGACGGCTCCAAACGTACTGCGAACGCGCAGGAATGGCAATCCCCGCTCCTAAGGAACTTCAAGTGCCGTTGCCTGGTCGTGACGTCCTGCCTGCCCAAAAATCCTGGGGCGAGTGGTTGCGATCGTGGTTTTAAGTCTCACTCCAGTGCACTTAGCAGCAGCCTGTTCAGATAGATACTCTGCTGGAGCGTTGGCGACGGCTCGTCGCACGCATCGAGCCATACCTTGAGGCAGGTCTGCATGCGGTTCGCGGCAGCCACGACATCGTCCCAGCCAATTGTGTCCAGCAAGAACGGTCGGAGGGTCGGGGCGCACGACGCGACGAAAAGCAAAATCATGATGGAAGACATGGCCACCGAGCAAATCCACGCGTCGATAAACACCGTGTGTGTATATCCAGAAAGGTTCGCCATGTGGTGGTAGCATGCGAGCAGGCAGTGCGTGGCCGGCACAATCATATCTGAGTCGCGGATGGGCCTGCCGTCGACGTCGGCGAGCACGACATGTTTGAAGATGGGCCGGTAAATAACCGAGCGGCATGCAAAGTACCTCTGGCGCAGAAACGCCTGGTGCTCGTTCGTCAACGGCGTCGTGTCGAGCGGGAACATGAGAGAACGCGGCAGCACGGTTCGCCACTGCTCGAGCTGATAGCTGAGCTCCGACACTAGGTGCAGGTTCAGCGTCTGCTCGGTCGTTACGTCCGGCGCATAGAGCAGTGTATGCACGCGATTGAGCAGCCGCCGCATCGTCACACAGGCTAAGAAATAAAATCGCGCCGTTTTATCATCGTCGGTTTCGGCTTCGGGTGTCCCAAACGGTGCAGGCAATGGCAGTGTCGCTTGCAGCCTCGCGCACCCACTCTGCGGGATCTGGTCTAGTTCTACCACAATGTCGCTGCTGTTAGTTTTGCGGTGGTTATTTTCCGGGGTACAGAACCCTCCCTCCACCCCGTAACAACCGCGAATCGGTTGCCATTGGCGGCAACGCGGTGCTGCACTAACGTACCTCTCCAGAATATAGCATCCAAAGACAACTCGACGAAGGGCTTCATACTCTTCTGGAGTTGTGAGGTGTGACTTGTAGCGGAGCAGAAGGCTGCACTTTTGGCACGTCATGTTAAGAAACGCCGACTGCTGTAGGGGCCGCTGGCGGTAACACATGTAAATGCTGTTGTTAGATGGGCCAAGGCGTGTCTCTAATCGCACATACGCAACGTAAAACAGGCACAGAATGGAGTTGGCAGTGTCCTCGAGCATGCAGTAGCTGAGCATAGAAAAGGCACTGTTGAAGCACGCGGACGAGTATTGGCGGGCGAGCTCTACCGACTCAAACGGACCGTCGGCTACCTCAGGGTGTCGGCCGTTTGTGAGCTCGACGACGACCGATGCAGACCCGACCGCCAAGATCATTAGTCCCAGACATGTCCGCACGTCGGTGCGCCCGCTGGTGGTGTCGTCGACAGCGGCAGAACGGCCCGGCGGCAATACTGGATACCACATGTTTACGTTGCGCCGGAATGCGGCCACGGCCGCGTCCCGCAGGCGCGGATCGTGCCACTCGAAGCGGCTGTGAGGTGCAACATGAATCCCCTGCCGCGTGTGCTCCAGATACCAGATCTTTGGAAGTTCGCGCATCTGAGGTATTCGGTCAAACACTTTCCATGAAAGCAGCTTTTCTGTAGCCGACGTATGAGTGTCTGAGATCTCTGCCGTCACACCCACATCGTCGCTGCTTCCGCGCGACACGTACTGCGATATCTGATGTGAGTCTGAGCCTTGATTTAAAAGACCGTGTATGCCAGCGTTACAATTGGACATAAACTCGCATATAGCGGGGCCGTCCTTGCCGTCACGTGTCTGGATCCCACGAGGGGCCAGAAAATCAAGGAAGGCTTACCCTCATCTGCTCCTTGTGTAAACTGTCAAGCCTGGCCTCGACGGCCTGCACGGACTCGAGGATCAAATCCGTCTTGGACTTCCTGCAGTTAGCGCATGAACCAGATTCGCCTTAGACTACATACATAACCGGCATGTTGGCATAGTAGCACTTGTATCCGCCGTGGGCACACATCGAGCATGGTTGGCCGCCGTCACACCGGCATTTTCGCTGCCGGCACGATTCACACTGGTGTTAGTGGGGGGAGGAGGTCTGAGGGTCCATTACTCGTGGATGCATACCGCATGGCCTGTCCGCACGCGCTTTCGACGCTCTTCAAGGCGCTCAGCGTCGCTCATCCGCTTTCTACAACACTTTTTCTAGCCCTCGCGTATTCGGGAAAATCGATGCAGGCCCCGGGGGAATTGACCGATTTATTTTGTGTGGGGCGGTCAGCCGCAGCGCTGCAGTGTGCGGGGCTGGACATAAACCCGCGCGCGCGGTCTGCATCAGCTGTGCCAACACACCAGCGATGCGGTATATGGCGGCATTTGTACCCATTAACAATCGTGTTCATGGTCAACGTCGACTCGTATGCACAGATTAGTCAACTCGAGAACTGGTGACGCAACGTCCGGGTCCCGGCGGCTCCGCGCCAGTGCTCGAGGCGGGCAGGTGCAATTTCACGGTCTAGACACATTGCTTTTCCCTGGTGCCGGACTCGTGGACTCGCACAGCGACGACATTTGCGTGCGGGCTGGCGCTCCACGTTGCGGCCACGAGCAGGTACCGTTTTGTCACGCGCGTAATTCAGCTGTGCGCTGTAATATAGACGCTGGAATGCCCCGCGCGATCGCATGAGTTTCGCTTTCACAACTTGAAGAAAAGCAGTTTGCAGTCTATATCTAAGTTACATAGATACAACAGCCCATTATCGCGCGCGTCTACCACGCCCCGTTGATACCTCAACATAAACGGGGTATGCATGTCTGCTATACATTCCCAAATCGTAATGCATATATGACGTGTATACCGCCAGCAACTGCGGAGAGACTACGGAGCAGGCTCCCAGACGCGGATGTCTCCATCCCAAGACGCGGTGTAGAGGCTGCTGTTGCCGACACAAACGGCAGATATGGACTGCGAGTGGCCCTGGAGTGACGATACCCATTGGCACTTGAGGATGTCCAAGGTCCCAACGCTGCCGTTGTCGTAGCCAACATTGAGAAGGCGGCCGGACGGCGAGAAGCACAGGGCAGAAACGGGGCCGGTGCCTGTGGCTTCAAGACGCTGCACGTCTATTGGGCCATCGGTCCGCAGGTCCGAGAGGCACAGCGTGCCGTCTTCGGACGCCGACGCAACCACGTTGCCGTCTGGAAAGAAGCTGAGGGCGCCGATGTCTGCCGCATGGTCCCCAAACGAGTAGATCGACGTGCGCTGGCGCGCGTCCCAGACTTTTACTGTGCAGTCCGTGGACGCGGTCGCGAACACGTGGGACGAGAGAGGCGAGCGAGCAATGCAGTTGACGGCGCCGAGGTGCTCAAAGAAGTTGGCCACGGGCCGTGAGGTCGCAACGTCCCACACGCTGACCGACATGTCGCCCGACGCCGTGACAAGGCGGTCCTCGCTGAGAAACTCCGTAGCGGCCACAAATGCCCGGTGGCCCTTGAGCATTGACAGCGGCAGTCGCGGGGTAAACGACGGCGTCTGGCGGCGGGACGTGGCGGCGCTTGCCATCCCATTGTGCCCTGTTGTCGGTGCGTCTGCCAGAGGGTCGTCCCGCTCCACGCGGTATACGCAAGTCGAGTTGTCGAGGCTGCCCGTAGCCAGCAGGCGTGCCGACGGTGACAGCGCGACTGTAAGCGCGAAAGGGTAGTGTAGCATGATTACGTCGAGCTTGACCCAGTCGCGGGCAGCGCTCCAAACAATTGCGAACCCATCCTGGCCCACCGACGCCAGCTCCATGCCGGCCCGCGACATACGCAGCCCGTACACTTTGCCCACATGCCCAACCAGCCGGCCGACACATTTGTGGCGGTACCTTGGCACAGCCTGTATGCTGCTTGCTGTCTGCGTGACTGGTGTTAGATCTCATTGACTCCTAGAGACCCTGCCCTCACACTTCCGTGGCAACTGCTTCGCAGTTGAACTTGTGGGGATCCCAGCCGCGAAGCGACTACAACGGGGATTCACGGGCAGCGCCTCAGATAAAAGTGAAGCCCTCACTCACGCATCTGATCAAGGTACCGGTCTCTCAAGAGGTTCACTGCATGGCGGAGCGCCTCGGCGTCGCCCTTAAGGTCCTGGATTAGCCTGAGCCGATGCTCGGTCGGCAGGCTGTAGATGTCGGAAGTCGCATATCCGGTCTGTAAATGAGGCATCATATGGGGCCCACCGGCCGCTTGCGATGTTTTTCAAGCGGGTCGAACTATGCAAAGCACCTGCTGTCGGATGTTGTCGTAGTGACAGCACGCTGTGGGCGAATTCGCACCGGTTTTCGTCACCACGCCCCCTGATCTCGTGGCAACAACTTTTGGCAGCTGGAAAAGCCATAAAACTCCTGTGTGGCCGCTTAGTTGGGAGCCAAGCAAAATGCCCGGCGGACGCGCGATATGCTGCTGAAAGCAGTTAGTGCCCTTGTGCGCTGCAGGGCAGACGCAGGGCCCTGCATGCTGGCTTTTATTCCGGCGGCAGTCTGTGGAGTCGAATCACGCTCGGCTCAGCGCGGGGCCAGGAGACATACGTGCGTACGTACCCCACAGACCCCCTAGATCACCCCGGCACCCGATATCTTGGCGTCGGTTCGGCAGCGCATGAGCAGGACTCGTGCAACGTATACACGCTGGAAACGATGCACGGCGGGCTCGCGCAATTGAGCCTCATTTACCGTTAGACTAGCTGCATTGGGCAAATACGGTCCCCTCTTGCACTCAGGCTCGGCCACCTCAGAGCTAGTGCAGGCGGCATTTAACACAGCTACTTCACGGAGGCCATCTGCGCCTATTTCGCTTCAACACCGCTCAAGTATCGCCATGAAGACACTGGTGCCATCCCCCTCTTGCTTAGTCGGATCGCTATCGCGCCCCTGTTGCCGCCCCACCTGCCTGCAGTTAAGGGGCAACAATCTCAGACACAAACAAACTCCGCGAGTGGACTACAGGTGTATTAACATGCAGCATTTATTTACATTGGCTGAATTCCGACCTGCTGCGAGCCCGACTGGCCGGCAACGTTTGGTCGACATCCTGCACACAAATGTTTCGTCAGACGGTCAGCAACCATAACTGACCACAGTACTGCCTGGTCTAGCTGACGACTAACTGCGACTATCGTCTCCCTGCCTTTTTGGTCTGCGCGGGATCCCGCTCTACAACATCGGCCACACCGCCCAGCTCCTCGTACTGGTCCTCCTGTGCGCGCACATCCTCGCGGCGCTCCCACCAGCGATCCTCGGCCAACTCAAAGGCAATGCGTTTGAGATCTTTGCCGCGTGCGTCCTTATCCTGGGAAAAGGCCCACTCGACAAATGCGTCTGCTGTCCGCACGTAGAATGCACGAAGCGTCTCAAACGCCTTGGGATGGGGCAGCCACGGCCGCGGGTCCGGCGTGCCTGCAGGCTCCTCTTCCTCTTCCTCCTCTTCTTCTTCCACCTCCGGCTCGTCGTCTTCGTCTTCGTTTCGTTCGTCGTCGTCCTCGTCAAAGTCTTCATCGCCCTCGTCCTCCTCGTCGCTCGAGGCAGCCACCTCTTCCTCCAGTTCCCGTAGGTCCTCCCAGTATACTTTGAGCCCATCGAGACGGCCGAGATTCACCGAGTAGAACGAATCCAAGCTGTACTCGCTGTCGCCATTTTCCCACACGCCGCCAAAAATGAAGAGCGTATCGTCGACGACAGCAGTCGCGGCGTTGAACCGCGGATGCGGCAGGCTGGGCACCACCGGGTATTCCCGCTTCTCCTCGTCGGGCGTTTCCTCACGCGACTTGTCCTCGGTTTTGCCCTGTTCCTTTTCCTCGTTCGTGTCCTCAATGCCGAGCTTCTTGCCGAGAATCTCCGCCAGGTCATTCTCCAGGTCTGCGTGCCGGTCCTCCCCCTTGCTCGATTGCTGGACCGCCTGTTTTTTCCGCGGGGCTCGCAGAGTCAGCGCAAACCACTTGTTCTGCTCAATCTGGTATGCGTACAGAGTGTTGTAAAAAGTGCTGTTCAAGCTCTCCTCGGTCTCGTCCGTGTCGTAGACGCCGCCAAACAGAATACCGCGGCCGCGGTGGTGCACCATCGAGCACCCGACACGCGGTGATGGCGCGTAGCCGCCACGCTTGCGCCGCTCCCATCGCACGCCCTTGAGATCAGGCTTCATTTTGAGCAGCCACGAGTCCACGTGCACCTTGCCCTTCTGCTGGCCGCGCCCGGCCTTGATCTTGGAGTAGCCACCCCAGAGCGCGGCGCCGTCGCCAAACGGCACAAAGCTGTGGCCGGAACGCGCATCCGGTACCGGCAGCGTCTGCGGGAACTCGATCTGATGCCACTGGTACGACGTGACGTCGAACGCCCACAGATCGCTCAGGTACGTAGTGCTGGTCGCCAGGTCCCGGAAGCCCCCATGCAGCAATATGTAATTCTTCCATGTCACCATGCGGTGACCTGAGCGTGCCGTCGGGCCCTTTTTTGCCTCAACCTTGGTCCACTCCTTGGTGGCCGGGTCCAGAATCCACGTATCGCCGTAATGGTAGAAGGTCGTCTGCTTGGGTGACGAGAACTCGCCTCCAAACAACAGCACAACACCGCTCGGATGCGCACACATGGCGTGGCCACTGCGCGGCATCGGGCTATTTGGCGATGTAATCTTGCGCCATTGGTCGCTGTCCACAGCGTACGTGTACAAGTCGTTGTAGAATACCGAGAGATCGTTTTTGGTCGTCTCGCCGCCAAACAGCAGTAGCTCGCGCTTGCCCTGGAGTGGGCTCGCGACGAGTGCCGGATTCAGGCGCTTGGATGGACGCTCGACCGGCACAATTGTCACGGCATTGTACTCCTCCTGCTGCTTTGCGTAATTGGCGAGGATTTCATCGATTCCGACGTCGTCCTCGTCCTCGGCCTGGGCCTGCTTCTTGGCTTTCTTTTCCGACTTGGCCGCGGCCTTGGCGGCCTTTTCAGCCTTGAGCTTTTTTTTATCGTCTTTACCTTTTTTATCCTTTTTGCCCATGCTGGTCTGTGGCTCGTAAAGTACGCGGCGACGCCCACGGATTTTTTTTTGGTACACTCGATGGTAAAATTCCAGGGTTAGGTCTCGACCGTCTGGGGAGCGCCATATCGTGTGTATGGCGTGCCCAGGCGCAGGCGTTTATGCATCCTCTGTTCTGTAGTTGGCACAGTAGCCGGGAACGATAGGGCGAAAACGAATACGACTAGGGGATTGCTACGCCGGGCCCTTAGCTCTCTGATGCATTGGTACGGCGGTCACGCTTGTGACAGTCGTTCTACCACAAACGCTTGGACGCCCTAGAAGAGATGAACCACAATAACTTAGCTTTAAAACTGCCATAGGTTAGCTCTCAAACCGGACTTGGCCCGGGCCGTTTGTACTGAGTCAGAGAGAGATTCGGTTCTGGCTGGGCCAGCCGCGCACAGCTACCGATAAGATTGTCGCCATGGCAACGCGGTATGCCAACCTCTCGTAAACAATGCTGTGAAGCGCGCAAGACGGTATAGCTTTGGATGCCAAAATGGCCGGACCGCAGATTCAGGGGCGGTACAATGCTCTACGGGAGCGGACCGATGAGTTCCGGCGCGAATTCACAAAGATTCTGGAGCAACGGCGCGCAGAGGCCAAGGAGCGTCGCCAGCACTATACGGAGCGGCTCGTTTTTCTCCGCGAGGAGCAGTCCCGCACTGAAAAGAAGATCGCCGACCTATCGGCCAAGATAAAAGAGACAGAGGAGACATGGGAGAGTGAGAGTGCTGAGCTGGGCGAGGCCAGGGCCCAAATGGAGGCGTACCTCGCCCGCAAGGAGGCCATGACGCTGCAGAACGACGAGATCAGCGAGGAGATCCGCAAGACGGAGAAGCTATTGCGGGAGCGGCAGGACGAGTTCGACCGCATTGGCGACAGCCTCAAGTACCACTCTGCTTTGGACGTGAATGAAATCCGTACTTTGGAAACGCTGAGCGGCCTCAAGATCCAGGTTGTGGACCGTGATGCAGTGCGGTTTGTGTTTACGCTCATTGATCGGAGCCGGCCATCCCGCGAGTACATGATTACTCTGGATCTGAGTGGTGGAGATTATGGAGTTGTCGATTGTGAGCCACTAGTGGACACGACCGACCTGCAAAACGCGCTCAGCGATCTCAACTCTAATGGCGACCTCGCTGTATTTCTACGCGACATGCGGCAACTGTTCAGGGGATCAGAGCCCATCTAGCCTTGGCCCGCCCTACTTTTCACAGGTAGGTCCAGGAGCTCTCGGCAGCTGTCCCTGGGCTATGCCCAAAGGACGTCATATTGGGCCGGAAATCACCTGCGAAGCGGTGCCACGGTGCTCTCGGCCCAGAGCCCCCAAGCAAAAAGATAAGAGCTAGAATCAAAGTTGAAATACGTGGATTACAAGTCATCGCCGTGGGCCGCAGCTCCTGGGTTCGATAGCTCGACGATGCCCGCAAACTGGACAACTTCGCGGGCGTCGGGCGTGGAGGCTTTGCCGAAAAATGAAAAATTGCCCGGGGTCGCGTCGTCGGGCACCTCGAGCGTCTGCTTCATGTCCTGGAATCCCACGGTCTTGGGAATAGGACACTGGACGCGGCCGAACGCAACCCACTCGCAGAGGTCGAGCTCGCCGTCATAAAAGGGCATGTCGCCGCCGCTGAACGACGTCAGCTCCAGCTTGCTAGCCTTGGGAACCTCCTCGTACAGCTTATACGTGAGCTTGAACTGGATGTGACCGGGGACTAGCGGGTACGGTTTGATGTCGAGAGCCGCTACTTTCATTAGCGGCTCGTCGCTGTCACCGCCGTGACACACCCACACGTTGTCGTTTTCGTCAATGGACACGCAGTCAGCGGGGGTCACGCTGGCCCTCTCCGTGGCCCGGAGCAGCTCGTCGAGCGACGTTATGGCGGCGCACGCAAGTGCCGGCAGGGCGGCGGCTGCTCCGATGTGCAATGTGCGCATGATGGCGGGTGAGGAACCGCTACAATGCCAGCTGCTGTTTTATGGGATGGAGCGGCCGCCAGGACAAGGTTTGAACCGTATTAGATGCGTGCGTTTGGCAGCGTGTCGCTATTGACCTTACGGGCCAGTGTATTATATTCCACGTGTCTCATGGGTGCCGGTTTCAATACTAGGGCGACGGCTGTGCGACGGCGTACACGTATACCAATAAATCACGCGCACCATCTGCTTCCATAATTAGGACCCGTTTAGCGAAACTACAACGTGCAGTTTAGTAAAGCTGGCAGCTCAGTTTCAGCTCGCGCCCTCGATTTTAGCTGTATTACTCTGCAACAACACCGCCGCACCGTGTTCGGGTATCTCGACGTTGAACTTCCGTCCCGGAGGCAGCGTCACGCCATGAAACTGCTCGATTGCAGAGTCCAGGCAGGCATACTTGCGGCCCTGCTGGCGAGCCATGCGCTCGCTTCTACGGGCGACAGACTGCCCGAGTTCAAGAACTGCGTGGCCAGCTGCACCGAGATCAATTGCGTCGAGGGCCACGACCCGCTTCCGCTGTACCTTCGGCTCCTCTTCTGGGACTGCCCGCAGGATTGCGACTACAAGTGCCAGCGGGCGGTGACAGGCCGCCACGTCGAAAAGCATCAAGACATTCACCAGTTCCATGGCAAATGGCCGTTTGTTCGCATGTTTGGCATCCAGGAGCCGGCGTCTGTGATCTTCTCGTTGCTGAACTTCCTGCCCCACTACGAAGGCCTCCAGCGGATCCGACGTCGTGTGCACGATGACAGTAGCACGCGCCTGCGCAAGTGGTACGCGTTGTTTGCGATTGTGGGCATGAACGCGTGGTTATGGTCTGCCGTCTTCCACACGCGGGATTTTGTCTTGACTGAGCGGCTCGACTACTTTTCAGCGATGCTCACGATCGTCTACGGGCTGTTTGTCGCGTGTCTGCGCATATTCAGGCTCGATCTCCCCAGTAAAACTGTTCAGCGGTATGTTTTGGGCGGGGCGTGCGCGCTGTTCTATGTATGCCACGTCGGGTACCTCAGCCTCGTCACATTTTCGTACTCGTACAACATGGCTGCTGGCGTTGTTGTGGGTCTGATCCACAATATCCTGTGGGGCACGTACTCGGTCGCGCGATACAATGCTCTTAAAGAGGCGCAGCCCGCCGGCAACCACGCGTGGGCGCTCGTGCCGCTGTGGATCGTTCTAGCGATCATGGCCGGCATGTCTCTCGAGCTGTTTGATTTTCCGCCGTTTTGGTTCGTGTTCGACGCCCATGCCCTTTGGCACCTTGCCACAGTTGTGCCGACCCATTGGTGGTACACATGGATGGAGCGCGACGTCCAGTCTCTGGCCAGGGAAAAGATCAAAGAGTGAGAGCCCGTGAACTCGCCATCTATGTCTATGAATTCATTATATGCTGATGTATGGGCGGAACGCCTCCTCATAGCAGCTGCTTTGCGGCTGGAGCGAATTAAGCTCAATTGCAAAGCTTAGTTGCCATGGGATCTGGGTGCTCTGGCCCCCAGAAAAGTTAATAACACGTCAACGTCAAACCTTGCGGCGGAGCGAGCGCAGCCAGCGAGCAACACCAATGCTAGAGGAGATTTCAAACACATCGCCAGTAAACTGGACGCCGTTGGCGCGCGCCCAGGACTCGACGTCCTCGACGAGCCGGACAGGACCGCAGGCGACAGCGAGGGTCTCGGGCCCGCTGGCGTCGCCAAAGAAGAATTTGGCTTCCTGCGAGATAACAGGGCGACCGTAGCGGACGTCGTACGGCGACCCCTTGGCGGAGCTGTCGCCAATGACGGTATCCGACGTAGAGGGAGTGGCTGCGCTTCCGGTAGCGTCGGCCGGCGTCGAGAGCTCATCACGGTCTTCGCGCTCAGCGTCCGACTCGTCATCCTCGCCGTCGCTGTCAATAGCATAAGTGTCGTCGTCCAGGTGGTTTTCGTGAAGGAGCTCGTCGATTTCGAACGCGTCGCCTTCGATCTCGTTTTCTGCATTAGAGACTGTGCCGCCGGCCATAATGTCGCTGTAGTCGGTGGCGTCGGCAGTGGCCGAGCCCGTAACGTAGATCGTAGCCGGGACATCGATGTCGAGCAGCCTGAGCAGGCGAAGGTCGGAGCGGTCGCGCGTCGCCCAAACAAGACGAACCTGCTCTCCGCGCTCGAGGCAGGACCGCGTGACTGCAGCTCCAAGAGAAATGCCAGAACCACCGGCGACCACCAGCGTTTTACGGGCGCGGAGTCGCGGGAACTCGAGCGACGCCCTCGAATCGTACGGCCCAGACACAATGAAGTCATTGCCGCCAAGCAGTGGTAGGCGCGATGTCCTCACGACTAGCTTGACATGGTCGTCAGACGCGAGCGAGGCGACGGTGAACGGGTGCGTCGGCTGGACGACGCTCTTGATGGCCTCAAGCCAGCTCGACGCCGCCGGCACAAGACGAACATGGGCTCCTACGGGCACATACTCGGGCAGCGCAAAACGCGGCAGGCTCACATAACTGAGGCGACCCGTCAGGGGGACTGCCTCTATCTTGACTCGGCGCCTGCCGATAGCGGCATAAACGGCCTGGCCGCCCATGGCGAGCATCGCAAGCGCTGCCAAGAACCACACGCCAGGGCGCGCATGCAACATCACAGCGAGCACCGCAAACCACGCAGCGATAACGTGCACGCCGTAAAATAAGCGGTAGCTGCGGCGACGAACCCAGGGGAGAGACGTTAGCAGAATCAGAAGCATCGCGGCTAGAATCAGCAGTCCCAAGAAGTTCAGGAACTTGAAGATCTCGCCGGTCTCGCCCGCCCGCACAAAGTACACAAGGTACGCAATGCCGTGCACAGTCCCAACAGCTACGACTGAGCGCCCGACCCACTTGTGCAGGTTCCACAGCTGCAGATACGATACGGCCGGCACCGGTGAGGGGCGTAAACTCAAAAACACCGTGAACGGAACGGCTGCATAGGCTATCCTGGGGTTAGTGCTGGGGCCGCATTCCAGAGAGTCCCAGGCTCCTGGCAAGAGATACATACCTTCCTGCCCGCTTTGCAAATCCATTGAGCGTATCCAGACCGCCATGCGCAAGCACGAACGCCACAAGCGTGCCGAGCCACACCACGCACAGGAGCCACCACGGCGGAACGAGAGAGCGGCCAAACCGGCGCCGGAATTTGCGGTCGAATATGTTACAGGCGCTGTACACAGTCATGTAAAGCACTGAAACCGCAACGAGCCCGTATCCATACGGCACGTTCGCAGCGTGATGGTGGCCCTCATGGCGCGCCTCTATTATGTGGTGGTCCATTTGCGATAAACCGCTAGCGGCCAGCTGAACCAGGACGCTCGCACAACGGTTCCTGCTACGAGTACAGGGGGCGGCCGCCACGTACGGAATAACCGGACACAAGATACCGGAAGAACCGTTGGATTCCGAGCCGTTGTGGGTTTAATAAGGGCTAGGGCCACACAGAAGGCTGATTCGGGGCATCGCATAAGAGGATTACCGTACTCGCAACGCCGCGATTACTAACCGCCGTCTACAGAGCCGGTTTTAGCGCTATCACGACAGTTATGCTGAGAGCGGAGCAGGCCAAGACTGGAAGGGCTAGTAGCAGGGGCCAGTAAATAGCCAACACCCGTAAAACCAACGAGTTCCCAACCACCGCGCCGGCCAACAGTCTAACTCTGGTTCGTATCGTACATGCATTCGTCTAAGCCTGGTACATATTAGCGTCCACAAGCTAGGCAGACTCGTCCTTGACGACAAGGCCAAGGTCGGCGACATTGTACTTGCGCTTCTCAATGACCTTGGGCGCGTCACCAGCGCGCTCCCGGCGCGAGAGCTCCTCGGCGATGCGAGCGTTTCGCTTCATCTGGCGTTAGTATCGGAACATCCGCAATCTCGGTCGCAGGCCCTAGATATGAGGTACGAGTTACCAATGGACACTGCGGGGCTATATGCGCTATGAGGTCTATCTGGTTTGTTTTCCTGGGGGGATCTGCCCCCAGACCCCCGTAGCAACTGCTTCGCAGTTGATCTAAGTCGTCGGCAGGTCAGCCGCGAAGCGGTTGCCACGCGGGTCTCGGGAGAGGGCCCCCAAAAGATGCAACATGACAGGGCGCTCAGTTGCTAAGCAGCTGTCCAGGGAGTCCAGAGGGTGAAGAAAGAGTCTCCCAGGACGCCCAAAACAATGCCGCAACTAAGGACGTAGCCAACAGACGATCGGCCAAAAAAGTACGGGAGTATAATCAGACCTACCTCCTTGCGGTGGTGAAGACACTCGATATAGTCCTCTTTGAACGGGATGCACTTGGAAAGGTCGTCGGTGTTCTTGTTGGTGGTGCACTCAACGACGCGCTGCCAGTCTAGGGTTAGTGTCATTCAAAAAATGTGAATCTGGGCCAAACATACCCGGAAAGCACCGGCTGATGCCGCCAGTAAACGAGACTCCGCTCATGATGGCGTACTTAAATGCTGGTGGAGACTTGACGATATTGACGACTGTTCATTGGGCGGGAGGTGAAAATCTGACAAATGTATTAGTAATGTTCTGTTTTCAAGTAAGTGATGGATGCTGATTATTCAGGGAGGGATATGGGGAACCAAATAAAATCAAGTTACTAAGATTAAAGCACCGGAGAGGCAGCAGGTTCCACGCTTTGAAAGGCGTTATCTTTGGATTTTTTTTGCTAATACTAGGCCTACTGGCTTAACTGGTACTGTTCAAAGTCACTCCTAGGCTGGTTGGCCCGCCTTTTGTAATGGGCAGCAGAGGTACGTTACGGCCGAAGACTGGCGCCACTTCTAGACATCGCCTGTCTCAGCGGGCAGGAAAGAACGACGTAAACACGTCAAGAACATCACTAACTCCAGGAGACCTGGTGCCAGTTGCACCCACACGGGGGTTCGGCTCTGAGCCGCCGCGCGGCCGCTCGGAGACTCGTGCCGAGCGACCTCCGCCAACGGCGCCGTTCAAAAAGAAGCAACGATGGGGAAAAGAGGCCCGCGACAACCGGATCGCGCACATGCTCAAAATGGAGTACAGTATCGACGGCATTTTGACGCCCGAGCAGCTCGAGGCGTACGCGCTCAACTACCGCATCGAGGAGATCTCGCGAAAGCTCGCGGTCAACGACGTAGTGCCGGATGAGCGGGGCCGCAGTCCGTCGCCGCCACCGCAGTACGACAACATGGGACGACGTACAAACACGCGCGACATCCGGTACCGCGAGAAGCTGCAGCTGGAGCAGCACTTTTTGGTCGAGACGGCCGTCAAGTGCATTCCGGGCTACCGTCCGCCGGATGACTACCGGCGGCCGCAGCGGACGTCGGAAAAGATCTACATTCCCGAAAAGGATTTCCCCGAGATCAATTTTATGGGGCTGCTGCTGGGCCCCCGTGGCAAGACGCTCAAGGAAATGGAGCAGCAGAGCGGCGCGCGCATCGCGATCCGCGGCCGCGGGTCCGTTAAGGAGGGAAAAGGCCGCACGCAGCAATACAGCCAGGGCGGCATGGACGAGGACCTGCACTGCATCATTTCTGCAGACGCCGAGTCCAAGATCCAAAAGGCGAGTCAGCTCATCTACAAGATCATCGAAACTGCGGCGTCGACACCCGAGGAGCAAAACGCTCACAAGCGCCAGCAGCTGCGAGAGCTGGCGGCGCTCAACGGTACGCTTCGGGATGACGAGAAGTTCTCATGCATGAACTGCGGCGAGCCCGGCCACTCCAAGTACGAGTGCCCCAACAAAGAGACTGCGTTCGGTGCGAACGCCGTGGTGTGCCACAACTGCGGGTCCAAGGGCCACTTTGCGCGTGACTGCATGGAGCCGCGCCGTGCGAACCCAGAGGCCGACAAAGAGTACGAGCAGCTCATGGCCGAGCTGGGCGGTGGCAGTGGCCGGCCGCAGTCTTCAAACGGATCCGCTGGCGCCATCACCGACGGCGACGGGAGCCGTTCGAGCGAGGGTTGGAATCGCGGCCCGCGGCGTAGCGGCCAATGGGACAACCCGGATGGCGGATACCGGGGCGGCCGTGGTGGTCCTATGCGTGGTCGCGGCGGCCGTCCTGACAGTGGACCGTACGATCGACCCAACCGTGGCTACGACGACCGGCGTCGTGGTGGCTATGGTCAGCGCGACGATTACGGCCAGCGAGGTGGCTACGGCGGTGGCTACGGCGGCGGGTACCAGCGGGACGATCACAACCGCGGCGGGTACCAGCGAGACAACTACCGAGATGACTACCAGAGAGGAGGGTACCAACGCGACGGACCCCGAGACGGGCCCCGAGATAGCCCTCGTGACTACAACCCTCGGGACAACTATGCGCCCCGAGACAGCTTCGCTCCTAGGGGCTACAGTCCTCGCGATGACCGCGGCTCACCGGCTCAGGCCCCGCCGCCGCCACCTGCTCCGTCTGCTCCGTCTGGCTTTGGCCCGCCTGGCATAACAGGCGGACCGCCTGGCATATCCGGGCCGCCAGGTTTCAACGCCGCTCCACCGGGCCTCAGTGCTCCCCCCGGACCCCCGGGTCCGCCACCTGGAGCGTCATCGCTTCCCCCACCTCCGCCGCCAGGTGCTGTGCCCCCGTCATCACGCCCACCACCTCCGCCACCCGGCGCCTAGTTTGTTAACGGAAACCCCAAAAAAATATGTATGGAATGCGCTCAGTGTGTTGCTGGGGGCTCTTCCCCCAGACCCCCGTAGCGACTGCGCTGGGGGCTGGTGGCAGAGTCCCCAGGAAAAAAAAGAATACTCCCAGGGGAGTCGTCTCTGATTATACTGTAAGAATGCAAAGAACTCGGCATTGGCTTGCAGCAGACGCTCAACTGCGAAGCAGTTGCTACGGGGGTCTAGGGGCTCTGCCCCCAGGAAAAGAACAACCAGGGCAGTTCGTCATCATCTCATTATACAGTACAATGCAAAAACTAGGCACTGGCCTGCTTCTCCTGGCGCCAGCGATGGGCGCGCTCAAGAAGCTTGGCCATGGACCGCTCGTCGGTAGGGAACACATAGTCGTAGTACTCCTCGAAGGAGCCATCGTCGAGGCGCCTGCGGCGCTTCACGAGCGACGGTGCCTGCTTTTTAACTTTTTCCACAGAGTCAGCGTCACCGTATGCTTCTTCAAACTGGAGCCAGGCATTATTGAGCTCGACGCGCGACTCTTTGAGGCCCTTCTCTTTGAAGTAGGCCCAGGCGCGCTCAAATACAGCGCGAGCGCGCTTCTTGGCGTCCACGGAGATGGTCTGGTCATCTTCCTCGTCCTCGTCCTCGTCCTCGTCCTCCGAGATCGACGCCTCGAACATGGCATAGGCGATCCAGACCTTGACGTGGCCGGCGTCGGCGACAAGACGCTCGTAAAGCGCCCGCGCGCGGTCGTACTCGCCGACGTCGGTCTCAAACTCAATATACCGCCGCCACACGAGTTCGGGAGTCTCCATTTCAGGTTGCGAAATGGCGAGATCGTAGATGGCGCGCGCGCGTTCGTCGTCGCCGAGCTCGTGTTCGAGCGTCGCAAACGCGACCCAGGCGCTCGGCAGCTCCGGGAACGACTCGAGAAAGCGCTCGTAGAGCTTTCGGACGCGATCAAACTCTTTGAGCTTGATCTCAAGATCAATGTAGCCGCGAAACAGGCGCGGCTTGGGCGCACGGCCAATCGCCTGGCCGAGCAGCTTGCGGGCGCGCGCCACGTCCCCCTGCCGGATCTCAAACTGCGCATACAGCAGCCACACCTTGGCGAACGTGAACTGCTTGTGCGGAATCACCGCAATGCACTGCTGATAAACCTGGCGGGCTCTGTCCACGTCCTCAGCTGTCAGCTCCTCGTACACTGCATATCTAATCCACAGGAAAATGTACCGCCGCCAGAACCGCTTGTCGGGTTCGGTCGGGACCTGCGCAATTGCGCGCTCGTACACGTCGCGCACGTCATCGGCGTCGCTGTTTGTCTCCTCGAGCAGCGTGAGATACGCGAACCACGCGTCGTAGTCGCGCGGGTCTTCGGCGACGGCGTCCTCGTAGCGCCGCCGTCGCTTGGCCAGAATCACGTCCTCAATGCCGTCGGCGTCGCCGTACTGTTTCTCAAACGCCGAGTACGCGTCATATAGCTTGGCGGCACGGCTCTTGGGAATGCGCTCGAGCCCGAACCGAAAAATCGCGCGCGCGCGCTCCCACTCCCGCTGACGCGCCTCCCACTTGGCAAACGCCGCCAGCAGACTCTCATCTAGGTATTCGTCGCCCAGTGTCTGCACGACTGTATCGATTGCTAAAGTGAAGACATCGCGCACGTCGTCAGGCTCGCCAAACTCCTCCTCGAACCGCGCCCACCGCACCCAGTTCTCCGCTTGCGGATGGACCAACGTCAGCCGCCGGAAGATCTCTCGCACACGGCCGTACTCGCCGTACCGCTTCTCAAACGCCACATACGCATTCCACGCTGGCGGCGGCGGGCGCCAGCCCATCCAGCGCTCAAATACCTCGCGGGCGCCGGCCACGTTCGACAGCGTCTCCTCGACGCCCACATACGTAAACCACAGCTTATCGACGCGCGGCAAGATCGTGACAGCGCGGTCAAGCACGTTGCGCGCGTGATTCACGTTGCGCTCCTGCAGCTCTGTCTTGACGTAGCGAATCCACAGCTCGACATTGGTAGCGTCGACGTCGAGCGCCCGCTCGAAAATCGACCGTGCCCGGTCAAACTCGCGCTGTTCGACCTCCCACTGCGCATAGCGCATCCATTGACGAATATTAAGTCGGTTCCTCCGCAGTGCATCCTCGTATTCCTTGCGCTTCCGGCCCTGGAACTCCCGGAGCTCCTCGAGGTCTGTGATGCTCTGCTCTGGCGCCTGGAGCGGCGCGTCCCGCCGCTCGTACGCTTCGAGCAGGATCTGCTCGGCCGAGATTTGCAACGGCGCAACCGCCTTGTTTTTCACCTTGACGTTTTCCTCCATCTCGGCCCGTTTGCCGTTGTCTCGCCGGCGACAAACCACAAACGTCGGTTCTGAATCCTCGAACGGCTCAAATATTTGGGCCGGGAAGAGCAGCGCATAGAGCGCATGGCATACTCCGCATACCATCACGGCATCTAGCGCCAGGCAGAAGCTGAGCGGCCGCTGCTTTCGCTTCTGTCGGCGAGCTCGGGTAAAGTGTTATGTGAGAATGTAAGCGTCAATCGGGGAAGCACGCTCAGTAATGGACTCGTTTGGGGGCCTGGAAACGGGTCCAGTCGGGAAAGACGTCTAGGAAGACAGAATAAACAGCCGACTCGGCATCAGCTACAGCACCCACAGCATCAGCACAGCATCCATGACAAACAACACTACAGCTATATCTGGCGGAAAAACATATATTAAGTCTGACGGGTGGTCCAAAATAGTTGGACGTAGCCCGGAGGCCCACAGAGACCTGGCGCTCTCAATTGCCGCCACGAAGGGCAAGAACAAGGTGGAGCTGGGAGCCAGGCTCCAGCTTGTAGTACTCTGCGGTCTGCTCGTCGTTCCTGCGGTCAGCTCTTGGTCCATGGCTCGATTACTACCGTGGTGCTTACATCTGCTTGCCGCCGAAAATGAGTCGCTGCTGGGCTGGGGGAATACCCTCGCGCTCCTCGACACGCTCCTTTATACGCGAGACCTGCTGTTAGTCCACGAAGATCGCTATGTGTATACGATTTCAAGCTTACTTTGTCGGCGGGATCGATGCTGAGCTCAATCTGCGGTTAGAGCGGTTTCACTCCTCGCGTTGCCGGGATAACGCACCTCCTTGCCGGTCAGAGTCTGGTATTAGTAGTGGTCATAGCAGAGAGTCAACAAACTGCCACGTACCTTGACCTTAATCTGCATCGTGCCGTGTCTTGTGTCGATGGTTCAGCGCATTCGGTTCCGAAGCAAATGGTCTAGATGATTCAGCCGCGCGGCAGACCCAATGCCGATTATCCTCTAGCATGCATCTTGGTGAAGACTCTTTGACCATATCAATGCTGCCCACGCCCACAACGGGAAATGTGGACATAAGCAAGGTGTACGAGCCATACGAGGACTCGTTTCTGCTTCTAGATGCTATTGAGCAAGAACTGGACTACATCCAAAGCCGGTACGCAAAGGGATCGCTGTGCGTCGAGATTGGGACCGGCTCGGGCATTGTGACTGCGTTCATGCACAAACACGCTATTCCCCGTGGCCTCTTTATTACTACAGACGTTAATTTGCATGCATGCGCCTCGTCGCTGTCGACGAGCGCCGAGAACGGCGGCACTCGCTACTTGGACACACTCCGGACCGACCTCGCAGCGACCCTGCGCCCTCGGCTGGCAGATGTTTTGCTGTTCAACCCGCCGTATGTACCCAACGAGGCGGTCCCGCAGCGCCCAAGCACGGACGACGACGACCGGTGGGTCGACCTGGCGCTTGAGGGTGGGGCCGATGGAATGGAAGTAACCAACCGGCTTTTAGACTCACTAGACGACGTTATGACGCCGACCGGAACAGCGTACATTTTGTTTTGCGAGCGAAATAAACCGGACCAAGTCGCCGCCCGAATGCGGGGAAACGGCTGGAAAGCGACAAAGATAGTCCACCGCAAGGCCGGATGGGAGGTGCTCAGCGTGTGGCGATTTGCCAAGTCATAGAATGGGCGTTTTATCAAGTCATAGAAAGCCCTTGAGCCTGATTGATGCTCTATGTAAATATATCGTTAATGACCATGTTGATGCACGATTCAATGTCTGGCTCGGCCAGCGCGTAGAGCAATTCGTACGCGATAATGCCCAGCTGGTTGAAGAAAGGACGCAGGTCGTCGTGCGTCGCTACGACCACATCCTTCAGAATCGGCACGCGGCGTTTTGTATCAACTGTAAGGGGCTGTTGTCAGTTCTGTCCGGTGTCATTGACGAACAATGTGCTTACCTCTCGAGGAGCTGCTAGGACGTTTGCGCGCGACACGACGTCTACAAGTCCGACCTTTTCGTTTTTCTCGTCCTTGGCATGGATAGCGTCGCCGTTATCAGCCACAAATAGCCACTGGTGTCTGCTGTTAGTTCGTGTACCGTCTTGGAAACTTGGGGTCCTGGTCCCAGAAAAAGGAGCCAAACTTACGGCTGGAACCCCTCCGGGTCGAGGACAATCAAAGTGTCGAGCAGCTTGCATGCGGACAACAGAGTCGGGAGGTCGCGCATGTTATTATTGAGCATGTCCTTGAACACAGTCGTAAGCTGGGAGTTGACAAACGGCCAGATGGGCGCGATGCTGGATGTGCGCGCGGCCGCCAGAGACAGAGCGGCCGCCTTGTCGGTGGTGTTAGGACGCATTGACCCGGCGACGGCGAGCGCGCGGAGGCATGTGAAAATGTGCGGCAGGTTCGCCTTATTGCCGGCCATGGCCTCGAGGTCGTCAACGAGCTTGATAAAGTTGAGCGACACAACAGTCTCTGGGTTACACACGACCATGTATGCGAGGCGGTCTAGGTTGAGGCGCTGGAAATGGTATTCCTGGTCAGACCAGTTGAATAGAACAGCCGAGTTCGCGTTGAACGAAGGCAGGCGCTGCACAAATTCGCTCACGCGGTCCCGGTCAATGGCAGACCACTTCTGGATGAGCGGCATCCAATCTATGGCGGTGGCCCTAGGCATAGTGAGGAACCGCGGATCCATGAACCAGTCGCCCACGAGCGTCTTCCATGCCTTTTCCGAGTTGGATACATGCGTGACTGCCACAAGTACTTTGACGAGATGGTTGGGGAGGACCTTGAGCGTCTTGCCTTTGGTCAAAAAAGGGGCGATCAAACCATTGATAATCACAGCCAGCAGGCTGAGGACTTTCTCGACGTCAGACAGAATACTGCGGATGCCCGGCAATGCGTCAAGGAGTGCGTTGGCCACATCTTCTTGGCTGAGCGGTGATGGGCCGGCCGAACTGCCAGACGGCGTGGACTCGCGGGGCACCGGCGTACTCGGCGAACTGACTTCGTTGTCTTGAGATGTCTGATCCGGATCGCGAGAGATGACGCTGGACGAGTCATCGCGCGGCTTCTTCTCCACGTCAGCCAGGCCCTTCGCGACGCCGAAAAACGCTGGGTCGGCAGCCGAATTGCTGGAGCCCCCGTGGGCCCGCGCACTAACGCTGTATGTGACGATCTTGACAAACAGGTCACCCATTTCACGACGCAGCTTGCGCTGCTCGCCCATGTTGGCGCCATCCATCTTGACGGCCACAACAGAAATGACTCGGATGACTGCCGGCAGAATCGGCCTGAAATGCGCGTGGTTACTGTGGACCTCGCGTACAAACGCGAGGATCTCGGGGCACACCTCCTCGACGGCGTCACTCTCAAGCGCCTTCACGTACTCGACCAGGAATTCAGCAACACGGATCTCTCCGAGCTCCTTGGTGAGTGATGCCTTTTCAGACTGGTTAGCGGCGGTGTTTCCAGCGTTGAGCCGGCTGGAAATTGCCTTGAAGATCCACGGCAGCGTGACGTTGGGACGCGACCCATCGAGCACACGGATAATCTTGACGGTTTGCGCAGTCGACGAGTCTTCCGCCAGAATGAACTCAAGCGTCTCGAGGGAGGCAAGACGGTATAGGCGGGTGAGCAGCTTGCGTGTGCGAGCCTTCATGCGCGACGCGATGGTTACGCGCGAGTCGAGCTGGACTTCTTGGTCGGGCCCGACGCGGCAAACACGCTCAGCGCACTTCCACACAGTGTAGCACACGTCGACAGCGTCTCTGAAACAGATGAGGACCGTGAGTCTATCGTTGGCGGTGCTCGAGCGATGGGCGCCCGATTCGACGCTAAAGACGCCGCTAATGACCGAGCCTAGGAAGCTTGGGTCGCTCATGGCCTTCGAGTTGCTGGCCACCGACTCCTGGTGCTGCCAGCGGCCATGAAGAGCCACCAGGAACTTTTCGAGGCCATTGACCAGCACAAAGAGCATTTGGACGTCGACGGCATCCTCTAGATCGCCGTCGCGCGTCTCTAGCACCGAACGGGCCGACTCAAACACAATTGAAATCTTTTTGCACAGGCAATCATTGATCGTGAATGCGTTGAGAAGAAGCATATCCTCAAACAGAGGCAAGCAGTCCGTGAGCAGGCTAACCCACGCTTCGGTGGTGTACTGACTTTCTGAGCGCGAGACGCCCTCAACGAGGGAGTGAACTAGGCGGCTCAAAATGGCGCGCTTAGGGTCATCCTTGCCGCTCGCAGCGGCGTCGGAGCTGGCTGACTGTTGGTTTTTGGTGTGCGCTCGCTGGCGCTTGGGCGGGTGCATCAGGCCATTGATGGCCTTGGATAGCTGGCCGAGTAGGGCGATCTCGGTGGGCATTTCGGTAGTCGTGGCCTTGTCCAGCAATGACATGCAAATACGCGCGAGCTCGAGAATATCAAACTCGTTATCCATCATGATGTTGCCCAAAAAGTCGACGCAACTGGCCACAGCGCGGAACTCCGATTTCGGACACGCCGAGTCGAGTGGGTCGTCCTGCCGCGGCGCGCCAACATGGGCCTGCAGAAAGTCGACGACCTTGAGCTTGACTATTTCAGAGTACGGCTCGTCGTGGGGGAGCGTCACAGCAGTAGGCATTTCTTGGAGTTGCGCTTTGAAGCGGGTATCAAACTGGATCAGACTGTTGAGTATCGTCAGAAAGTGCGAGAAACGATCAGTGTCGCCAGCACGCACTAAGGGCCTCAAGACAATATCCAGCAGTCGATTCGCGGACCCAGACGACAGCACACGCGTCAGCCACTGGCGGACAACAAGCCGCTCTTCACTTCCTTCGGGCTCACTCAGCCAGTCCATAAACAAAAAAACTGTGCGCTCCGTAATAACGTCGGCGTTGACGCGGTCAACTGAGTGGGTCCACAGCAGCGTCAGAGCGCGGGCCTTGAGAGCCGGTGATGCCGACCCTTGGACAAATGCCGTTGCCAACGCGCTTTGCACGCGTTCGTCATCCAACGAGCCCTGCATATCCCACAGAAGCCTCACAATCTCGACCTGGTACATACCGACAGGGTTAGACAGCAGGCGGGTGAGCTTTTTTGTGACGCCAAACACGAACGCGTTGGACTCAGCAACATTGAGCGTTTTGGAAATGGTCGTAAACAGCTCCACAAGGCCACTCGGGGCAACGCGGCATTGTACAGTTTCGGCATAGCTGACAAGCGCCTTGACGAGCGCGGGGTCGCGCCGCTGCGCCTGCATCGGTATCTTGCCGATGACCGCCGCCAATACGCCGCAAAGACGGTCCGCCAGTGCTTGCTGGGAGGAGGCCGCGGCGTGGCTGCTAAGTTGATCACGAGTTTGTGCCGACAGGCGATCCACGAGCACGAGTGAGAGTGTAGCCGTTGCAAATGGCGGCCGAACAGGTGATCCCTCGGGAGAAGCAGCCGCTGCCACGGCCGCCGCATAGTAGCCGCGGATCTTGTCGACAATCACGCTGTTGTCGTCCTCGCCGGTTTCGACCTCGGCATGCTCTGTCGGCAGGTACGCACGCTCGGGGATCGCATCTACCAGGGCACTCGCGCAATCGAGCCATTGCTCCGACAGGGCATAATTGGCAATGAGCGCCAGCAGCATCAGTGGGAGATGCGTCACAATCATCTCCTCCTCGGTAACCCGGAACGTCTGAAGAACAAACAAAAACAGATCGAGGTCGCCTTCGGTCACGAGCTTCAGGCAATCGCTCCATATGTGATAATCCTCGACATTGTCAAACAGAGAGCCCGCGCTGTTGATGACCTCTTGGTACTGTGCATCAGTGGGCCCGCCGTCCTTGTACCGACGAACGCTTTTAATTATCGGCAGAAACAGCCGCGGGATCACCGGCGTGCCTACTTCCCACCGGTCAAGCATGCTTAGGCAGATGCGGTACGGCTTGGACCGCTCAGTAGGGTTGGGCTCATCGCGCTCGATCGTCTCGATCATGCCGGCCACCAGCGCCTCGAGCCCATATGCAGCAAAGTACTCAGCTTCGGACATGTGCTCGCGGCCCTCGTGCGCGGCCGCCTCTATCTCCTCTGTGCCTACGAGCCAGCGCCACAGCCGTCTGTTGAGCGACATGTCGCGGCGGAGCGTTGTGGCGCACGCCCGCTGCATCAGTAGCTGAAGGTCCTTGCGGGCGCCCTCGCGTTGAAGAATCTCCGAGTTGAGATGCACATTTTTTTCCAGCAGGTCAAGCCAACCGCGCTGGACCAGCGGGTCGCTGTCGCGCAGCCCTTCGCAAAACGCGCGGATAAGCAGCCCACCATTTTCAGGTGTCACCGCCATGTGTGCCTCGTACGACAGCGCGCGTTTATGTTTCGGCTTGTCCGTGCTATCGTCGCTGTCACCTTGATTTTCCTTGGACTCGCGCGCAGCTGCACCCGTATTGAACATTGGCAGTCGCCGCGAAGCCCACGCGAGCGCGCCGAGCCGCCGCTCCGGCGCTTCAATTACAACAAGAAAAAAACACTCCCAAAAATGCGCGTCGTCGTTTATCTTGAGCTTGAGATCGTCGAGCAGCTTCAGCACCGCATCGAATGACTCGCTCGACTCGTCGTCAATACCCGGCAAGAACGACAGCAGCAGCGGCTTCAGCGCGGGCCGCAGCGTGGGCAGAGGCAAAAAGTATTTTGTAAACAAGTCAATCAGCATTGGACGGATCGCCGTGCTGGCGTAGCTCATCACCGGTAGCAGCCCCGGCAACCATAGCGCCAGCTGCTCGGCCAGGCGGTCCGCGGACAGTATGCCAAACACGGTGTCGTATGTTTCGAGCGCCCGCCTGTGCACGCTCGACTTCTGGCACGGCAAAAGGCACTTGGACAGCCTGTCCGCGAGCTTGGGCGCCAGTGGCAGGTCGTGGTGCGGCGCCGCCGCCGTGATCTCGCGATTCACGCCATTGAGAAACCGCACGTACTCCGCCCACTGGTTTGCCGGGTCCCAACTCTCCCATTGGGCGAGCGCGCGCTCTACTTTTTCGGTTGTGCGGCGCCATTTCGCGTCTTCGTCTGAAGTTAGCTGTGAGCCCGTCAACGGTTCCTGGCAGACCAGAACGGCACATACCACCGGCGGACCTCAGCCCAAACAGAGTCGACATGGCTCTGTAATTCCTGTTCTAACTACAAGGGCATTACACGCTCCGACGGGGCTCTTTCTCGGGCGTGCTGTAGCTGCGTCGGGTGCCCTTTTGGCGGGGAGGCGTGGGGCCGCCGCCGTGGTTTTCGTGTACGAAATGATCCTCAGCCGTGCCAACACGCGTGGCACGTGATTCACACAGGGCTCTTTGCCTGTTTGTCCAAAATGCCTTTAGGTCACATGAGGTAGACCCACTCGCTGGCAGCCTGTTTTCGCCCAAACAGCAGTCGTCTGCACCCTTGGTCAAACCGCGTTTTTGCCCGTCTATACGTGTCGGCTGGTCCCTCCCCTTATTCGAACAAACGCCTAGTTACGCCAACTGAACGCTATAGTACTCGATTCTCCTGTCGGGATCCGGCTCTCTCGCGGGGCCATTGGCATGACTTCATATTGCAGACAGGGCCCAAACTACGTTTCTGACATCTCTCCCCTGGAACCTGCGCGTGACCGGTGGCCAGAATCTCCTGTTTCTTTTTTGTCCTGGGGGCTGCCCCCAGTCCTCCGCAGCAGCCGCTTTGCGGCCGGGATCGAGGTTCTTGTGGCTCGGAGGTGGGAACCGTCAGTTCACGATTATGGGGCAGCTACGGGGTCTGGGAGCAGCGCCCTCAGGACGAAAAGACTGGCCCTAAAGTAACGGCGACTATTTGATGCCTCTTTTGTGTCGATTGGGCTCCTAGGTCTCGTTGACGATCCACTGGCGCATCGTGACATAGACCCCCTGGCCAAGTGTGTCATATCTGAGCCGATTGCGTCGACGAAGATAAGACGCGACGCAAAGCATCATCCCCACCGCCCCGCTGCAGGTATCCACTACATGGCAGTCGCAGAACTTCGGACCTGTCGATCCGGCCGGTCGCGAGGCAGACTGCAAGAGCTCGCAGGGAAGGATGGTTGAGTCAATTGTCGGGTCGCGATGCGGACATTACAGTGGTGTGAAACTAACGGAGAGCAGACATCGGACAAGGGGTAGCAGCGATGTCTCGTTTTGGCGATCAAGGCGCCACAAACTAGTTTGGACATCTGGTCTGCTCAGCAGTAGACAATGGTACAGGCGAGGTCTGCCAGAGCTCCGGGGTCCCGGCACCCGCCGGGCCCTGCGCGCACCCTAACCAGGCAGCGTGTAACTGTGCAGCTGATGAAAGGGCCCCCTCGGGGATCACCCAAACATTTTAATGCTGGAGGCGATTTGTCGGCGGAACGGTGCTCAAGCTCATACGCCGAGAGGGTGAGATGGTCTGCGTGGGTGTCAGCACCGAGGCTGTTTGCTGTGGCGATGATTCTTGGCGCCCAGAGTACTCTGTGGGCTGACAACTCGTCCGCTGGATTTACAACCCGCGACCCGCGATGAGCGCTGAGCCACAGGATCCGGGCTTCTAGGGTTAGTAGCCCCTTTGTCTGAGGACAGTACGGTAACTGACGCGAGCTGGATACGGTTCCACGTGCCGAGAGGTCGTGTATCTCGGGGACGACTCTGGTCTACTAATCCACACTGTTCTCGGACTACGGCTTGTTTAATAGTCCCCGTATTTAACACTAGCGTACACGCAGGCTGCGAGGAACAGCGTGTATGTGGGGAGGGCCCAAGACAACCCTCGATTCAGTCACAGAAGCGTGGGCAGGACCTGAGGTGGCCAGCAACTGCTGAGGGTCAGCAACAGTCACGGCGTGTCAATAAGTAGGGTTCTGTAATCAATCAAACACAGACGGGCGCTAATCAGCCGGGGCCAGAGCTTAGCAGGCTCGCTTCCAGCATCCTGAAACTGTTCCTCGTCAAAGGGCCACGACATGTGTCATTGACATCACCGGGCAGCCAGCTTTCGGGGTGTTGAAGCGGGTGCATAAATCCCCAGCGTTTTACTTCGTTGTTGCAGCGCCGTGACGTCACGATGCGGCTGGCACGGACGCGGCTAACAACGGCGCGTTCGCGTAAATTACTGCAAGAAAAAACAAGTCTTAGCAGTTATCCGTCAGCGAGCGAGTGGGATGAGCAGATGAGACACTGGAGCAAGCTCCGCACTGGACGGTCGAGACCGTAAGACGACCGCGAGAACGAGGATAGCAATCACGGTGGCTGTTGGGTATGGCATCACAGATACGGCGTCCATTCAGAATGCCAGCCACAGATAGAGTAGCTACTACGGGGCACCAGGGGAAGGAAAACTGCGATGGATACTCAGGGGCATATAGTGTCAGCTACGCGGCGGGGCCTTCTCCACGTGCAGGTAGGGTCTTTTACGTGGAAGCCGGGCTTGGCTTTTCCATTTACGGGTCCCCGCATGGGACGTCCCGTGCTAAGGGCGGTCCTTGCACTGCGAAAGGGCGGGTACCGCGATTGGCACCGCCCTGAGCGTACCCCACGCTGGGTCCCGTTTAGGTTTCTGCGCCCCGATTGTCTGAGCCGGCCTAGTAGTTCCCCAAGAGTGTCTGAGCCGCGTTAGCAGTTTTCCCCCGGTTGACGGCAGTAGCCATCGACGCACACGCAATCGCACGTACAACCCGGCAGAACGCCAGAGCAGACATACTCGGGTCAATGCGAAGCTTGCAGATTCAGGGCCTTGGCGGGGAAAAGAGGCATCAGGCCACATCGCGATGGCGCTGAAAAACTCAGGCCACGTATGCGAAGCGCGCAGACGGGTGCGGCCTCATGACATCACGGTTGCGTGGGGGCCCTGATGATCCTGGTGCGGACGTGTCGATGCCGGGGCAACCGGCTTGGCAACCGAGGTCCGGTGACCACAGATCTGTGTTGGGGCCCGATCGTTATACTGTCTAGTGTCTGGAGGATGTGCAGCCATTGACGCTTGTTCTGATATTCGCCAATTTGGACCACCTCGTGAGGCTGCCAGGGGCTGCCCGAAAAAGACCGTACTAGAGCTATAACCATGTGAGGTAATTGCTCGTGATTGGTCACACACTCAGAAGCATGCGGTGCACGACGGCGTGAGATCTGGCGATGCAGCTGGTCCTGCATTAGTGCGAGCCGGCGACAGATGGGACGCACACGGGTGGTTGAGGTTTGCAGTTTTCAGTTTTTTCTTTTTGCCGGTGGTGATGCTACGCGTGGAAGATGCAACGTAGCTCCGATGTCGACAGGGCTCAAATCACAGACAAGGGCCCCACCTGGATGCATACTGGATAGAAGTGGGGCATTGTTTAGTACTGCGTTTAGACTAAACGGGTAACAACAGAGCTATCTTCTCAGTTTAGTCAGACAAGAGCCCATTATCGCGCGCTGGCTCGCTACCGAACAGAGAGGGACCGCACAGACGCAATCCGAGACACCACACGCGGCTACCGAATCAGCCGAGATATGTCGCAGAAGCCGGCCGTGCACGAGCACATGCGAGATCTTAGCATTCAGGGCCAGGGTCACATTCCCGATCTGCCTGCCGGTGCTCGGTACTCGGAAGGCTAGACCGGTCGGGATGTTAGGGCGCATTTTTACGAGGAAAGGCGCGGGTCCAGACGCCGAGGGGCGCGATAGTGCCCTGAGTGCAGAGGCGGCTAAATTGGATTTTAACGAGTGCTGACGGTTCGCTACCGTGTAGCTCGCCGGTGGTCGCCATACGGTCGGAGGCTGCGGGCGAGCGATCGCTGGGTACCAAAGCGACTAGGTTCGAGCTCCGCAGCGATTTTCGGCGCTAGCCCAGGGGCAGTAAGCGCTCGAGCACGTCAAGACAACCGCAACCGGGTGGGCGTCTACAAAAACTGCTGAGGGACGTGCGGTTGGCGGATTTAGTAGGCGGTGGCGGCCAGGAACCCAGCGGCCGCACGGGCCCCAGGACGGCCACGACGCCTTCCATGCGTGGAACCCGCATGCACAGCCCCCAATCACGCATGAATTTTGAGCGACACAGCAGGGCGCTGGCCTGCGCTGGCCACGAGACATCCGAGGAAACTAAAGCGCTCAAGTGCGGAAAACATAAAATAACGCAGTGCTGTGCCGTCGCGAGCTAAAGTTTATTCGGCCGGCCGGTATGTGCAGCGGCGCACGACATGACGTCTACGCGGGACGCGAGGCGACATATCGCCTGATGCACAGGATCGGCCCAGAAGACGCTGCAGCTTGGACGACCATGAAATCGCTTTTGGTTCAACATGCCAGCGGCTTGTGAGAGCCGGCATCAAAGACCCCAGACGGGGCCAATTGGCCTTGGGGGCCACGGGAGACACCCGCTCGCTCTTGCTATCCCAACTGAGAGCATGCCGAGGCGCTGTTTGTCGCCGTCTGGGCACATGCAGCGCCGGTGGGCCGAACCAATTTCGATTGCATGAGAGTACGACGCGCCCTGTATGGGTTGCATCGAGCGGGACGCGAAGTCTGCCGGGTGAGCCAGGCGCTTTGTTTGGACTGCCCAGACCTTGGCTGCGCAGAGGCCGCTGAGAACCCGTTGGCCGGCCGGCGGGCCATGGCGCGGGCTGAGACACGCCTTGCGGCCACATCTGGCGAGATGCATCGGCGCAGCAGGGTTTGAAATTAAGGTTCCGCGAGCCGAGCTTTCCCGTCGCGGTGCGATAGAACCGCGCTGTGGCGGCGTGTTCCAGCGGTGGCGTCAGGTTTGGCTGTTGGCTGGCCACGTATCCTCGATGTCTATCTATTGTCGGAGTGCTATCCCCGGTCTTTGTGGCCGGTCAGTACCCACTGTGCTTGGCTCGCCTGGGGCGCTCAACTGATCAGCCATCTTGTCTGCCACCCAACACGATGATTTCACCACTCTGGGCCTGCGACAGCCTATCGCTGGATCAACCAAGACCGTCTGGTTGTCTTGCCGCTGATCATAGCCCCATTGGGACCCCTCGAGTACAACACGGTATGGATCCACCGGCGTGCGGTGCGGGCTTGGGCAGTGTGGCTTGTTCAAACGGCGTACTTGGCCGCACGCACAAGAGTCCGAACTTTTTTCTTCTGCTCTGGTCCCTATCTGCCTGGTGGGCAGTGCTTTCAACTTTGGCGCCCCCCCCCCCCCCCCCCCCCATGTGGGCCAGGAAGGGACTAGGGCCTAGACCGGAACTGCCGCGGCATGCTTTCAAGGGCAACGGGGAGCGTCAACCTCTCACAGTGAAGCATGCAGTATGTACAGGTAAAAGAGCAAACTAGTTTGCTAGAACAAATTTTTTTCTCCTAGCTTGCAAATAGTGCTAAACGCCAACCTCCTAGGTACTGCCAAATGCGACAATAAAAAAAAAAAAACGTAAACATCATTTAAATCTGTACTGTGCAGCGGGGCCCACTCACTGCCCATCACTACGTTACCCCCCTGGACGCCGTCCGCCTGCCGAGCGACAGGCACCGCAACCCGAGACACAATGTAGCTGACCCGCCACCCGTCAAAAAAGAAATACTACCGCCCTGCACTGTCCCTCGCCGTCCACGGGCCTCGCCTATTCGTCCAGCGGGGAAAACAGACGCACCCTCTTGAGAACCCTTGTTGAGGTACGCACTTTTCGTGGCCCTAGGCGTGGCCCCACGGGCATTTGCCTCTTGTGGTTATGCACACCTCCCGGCCCCGTGCAAGTGCTACAGTAGAAATACTGTTACCACGGCGACGCATTTGAGCGCACGGCTGCGAGCGGCCCGGCAGACGTCTGTACCGGCGGCTCAAGGCTGTTTGGGTATGGAGGTATGGCGCGGCGCGGCGCGGCGTTAGCACAGCCCACAGCGGCGGCTGCAGCCATCGTGCAGGGAGCGTGCTGGCAACTGCACGCATTGCGAGCTGCGCAACGCGGCGCTAGGGCCCTGCGCCCTGCAGCCGCGGGGCCCTACGCGGCCTTCCATACCCTGACCAGTAGGGCTAGCTGCGTGAGACATTTTACTGCGGAGGCCGCGGCGACAATAAATATGTGCCCTCTTGCCAGCGAGTGGGACCCGAGATTTGCCCAAACGCCGGACTTGTTGATCCGTCTCTGTTCACGCTATTGGGTTTTCTGTTCCAGCGACAGCATCTTTTTGAGCGTGCGGATAGCAGTGTCAAAGGAGTTTGCTTTTTGACCGCGCCCGAATCTGTCGACTGGTGGATTTCCCGACCGGTTACGAGGCCTTTTTTTCTTTGGTGCAGGCTACCTGGTGTTGCTAGAATCTGTTCTTGGCAGGCCGCTAGACGTTAGCAGATAGCGAACGTCTTGTCTATTTATTTATTATCACAGGAGTGATTGAAAAGGTGAGTTTTTGGTAGTGGTGATAAATACTGGTGGTCGATGCAACGGGCCATGTCAATGGAATTGGTACCAAAATAAGAGGATTTTCAACCGCTGGGAGATTTGATACCCCATGCCTGTGGTCGGTGTTCGCTTTCTTCCGGAATAGCCGATGGCGTATGCGACCTGGATGCAGGTGGCCCGATTTCGCGCATTCGAACAAGGACGTATCGGGTGACGAAAGGCGGGCATCCTAGTTCGATGGTGTGATGTGTGGGCTGGCGCTTGTGTTTTCAAGCAGCTGCATGGATGGCCTTTTAAAGCCCAGTGTCACCCATAGGTTGGCGGGCCTCCTTTTATTTTTTGCAAAACCGTGTACTAACTAAAAGGATGTCCTCTGACGACGAACGATATGCCGCGATCGCGGGACGTGATGCTGCCGCGACTTCGCAGTTTGTGTATGCTCACCGCGACGGGTCTATTTTCTGCCGGCCCGACTGCGACGCCCAAGAGGTGCCGCGCCGCAGCGCAGTACTGCTATTTGACACCCACAAGGACGCTCTGGCAGCGGGTTTGAAGCCGTGTCGGGAGTGCAAGCCGGACCTGGACGTCAAGGTCGACGACGACATCATCGATTCGACGGTGCTCGGCGTCAACGCGCAGCTGGGGTTGTCGCTAGGCGACGGCGCTGGCGGCCGCGGTCACCAGCGCTCGCTATCGTCTGTGACTTCGCCTGACGCCACGGCTAACGAGTGGGGCCCTCCCCGCCGCGCCTCGATCGCCAGCGGCCACATCCCCGTGGCCGGCGCCGCTCTCCGCGAGATGGCGCGCGCTCGCCGCCGCGATAGCGCCCACCGAGGCGAAGGCGACCACGCTCGGCTGGTTGGCGAAGCATGCCGGCATATTGCCGCCGCTGCTGCCGCCGCCGCCGCCACTGCCGCTGTGGCCGCTTCAGATGAAGAGACTTCGTCGCGCCGCCGCCGCGGTCGCGATTCGGTTACCAAGTTCCAGCGCAAGAAGCGCAGGGGTGGCATTCTCGGCTTCAAGGAGCTCGCCGCCAAGGCCGGGCTTTCGCCGTGGCACTTTCACCGCGTGTTCCGCTCTGTGACGGGCCTTACCCCAAAGGCATACGGCGAGGCGTGCTGGAATGCCGTGACCACCAAGCCCGAGGCGCCGACTACGTTTGTCACCGCCGGCTCGCGTCCTGAGGTCTCGCCCCAGCCGGGTAGCGCGACTCCAGTCGCCAACGGCTTTCCGTCGCCGGGCGCGACTTTTGCTGCTTCACCCCGCATGACGGCGTTGTCGCAACCGCCCCAAATGGCTTCCATGGCAGCTGTTGGCGCGGCTCCCCTCGAGCACATCGCTCCCGCGACTACGATGCTTCCGGTTACGACCGCCTCGCTCGTCACCGCAGCTCCGCCCGTCACTGCGTCCCTGGCCCCGCTCGCCCACCCGCAGCCCCAGCTGGCCGATGGTTCCGCTCACATCATGAGCCCTGGCGCCCAGGCGGTGCCGTCGCCCCTCATGGTGGGCACTACTAACGCGCCTGAGCATGCGATGCTCACCCCGACGACCGCCCCGACTCCCGCCGGCATCAATGCCGCCGATACCACTGCTAAAGAGTGGGAGTCGTTTGATGCCACTGTCCACGCCGCCGCTTCGTCGGAGCCCCAGCAGGGCTTTGACAACCCCATTGAGGCTCTCTCGCCTGTCTCGACCGGCCTCGGTCTTGACGGCAACGGTGACCTCACCGACGGCCAGGCCGACTACGAGGTGTCTGGCGGCTTCGCCATGAACGAGCTGCTCACTACCATGGCGGCTGATTCTGCTCCTTTCGAGCCCGCGGACTCGTTCTGGCAAATGGCGCCACCTGCAGCCGAGGACGCTCCGATGGAGATGTCGTCTTTCATGAACAATGAGTTCATGGCTGCCACTCTACTCGAGGAGACTAAGAGTGCTTAAGTTATTTATCCCCACCTACCCCTCTCACCGCCTTGGCCGTCCCGACGGCCTCTTATTTATTTATTTATTTGTGCTCGGGAGCACAATGTATGATAATTTATTGGACAAGTTCTAATGTACTGTTGTAGATTAATCGAGTCTCGGACAGGCAACTGTTTTAGGGGATTCGGGGCCAGCTCAAGAAACTAAACCGACTAGCACAGAGCCGGTGCCTGTGGCGCACCTGGTGTCCCGTTATGTGGACCGGACAAGGGGACCGGTCGGACTGCCGAAACCAGCTAGATACCGTGTTGACTGTCCGGAGGCCGACCAGCTGCAGGTATGGTATGAGTTTCAAGTACATTACCGGATGCAGAAAGCGCGGAAGTCAGCGGGCAACCCCAGGACAGCAGCCCAGAAGGGGCACATGGTTATCAGTGAACTAGGGACAATTGAAGCTGGGCTGATATGTTGACTCGGGGAACCTAATTGTACTTCGTATTGTCCTGGGCGTGATTTGTGGGCTTCTTGGCGGCTCTTTGTGGCCCGTCAGGAGCCTGAATCAGCACAGGGCAGGGCATAAGGGGCAGTCTACAACTGTGTTTGGAGAGCCTGAAAGCAATCGGGCACATGGTCGTTTTAGGCTTCGAATTGCCGTGGCGTTAATGATCTGCGAATCGCAAGCTCGAGCCGGATGGACAGGCAATTGCCCCCATGCCGGCCTCTGTCGTTGTCGGCGGCGGCTCTGGGGAGCCGGCATTGGGTCAGGGCGCCTTGGTACTACATATTCCAGGGCCCCGTACACAGTGGCTACAACACCGAAACAAGCGCAGCTACCCCGCTTGAAGAGTGGGATCGGCGGGATTTGGCGGACCGGTGGTCCGCACTGAAACTGACGCAGTAGTCGGGTTACGTGTCTAGTAGTTATTGGGCATCATTGTAAGTACCGCTCTATCAGTTCATGCAGCTTGGATTCCAGTTAATTTTTTTCTTGTCTCTACGGCGACCCCCTGGCACTATAGCGGCCATTGAGTTTCTACCGGATTGCGTCGCCAGTCTGGACCGCTGCATTAAAACGTAATAGGCGCGATCATGGTAGATCGTAGTCTGTGCTGAATGATTGCACAACACTTTGTGTCTCAATTGCGTCACTTGACTTCATCCTGAGATTTTGCAGCCAACCAAATGGTGGCCCGGGGTCCCGCCAAGTCGCCGTGCTCTCTTGTATACACGGCGCCGGGCAGATGCATGCTGCGTCACACACTTGCTTTTTGCCGGTTACTCGTTTTCCGAGGGGGCCTAGAACGACCATGCAGCTGGCCCGGTGAACAACGATCGTGCAGCTCTTGTCTGCAATGCGAGTTGGTCTCGTTAGCTGCTGTACTGCGGTCGTCAGAAACTTTAGACCATATGCATGATTGGCCGCACCGATCGGTCCCGCCCTGTGTGCCAAGAATCGCTGATGCGGCGTTTATGGCGGGAGTCCAATAAACTTAAGACACACATGTACAACAACAATCGCGGCGATCTGGGCCCTGGGCTGGACAGAATGTGTGGGTGGGACCCCTCAGGTGAGCACTCCCAGTGTGGTGCCCATGCAAGCAGGGAAGGCTCGCCTCCGTTTGGCCAAGCTTTCTATTGGAGAAGATCACTTGTCCGGTTGGCTCTTGCTGCTTGTCCATTCGCCCCCCTTCCCCCCCCCCCCTTCCCCCGAAGCCAGCGGACTTCTATCAGTGGCCGCTGCACGGAAACCTACACCGATATGCCCTTTGTCTGCCACTCTAACTTTTTGAGGCTAGCCAGATTTGGCGAATTTCAACGGCCCGGCCCCGGACAAGAGCATTAATAAATTTTCTATAGGTCGTCATATCACACATCGCCGTGGACAATAGTAGAATCGACTCGAGCGTTCGTGCCTCTTGTTTATTTGCCGGACTAGCAATCGGTGGCCCGCCGCCCTCTAGCTATAACATCCCCACCAGAACTGCACGTCATCGCTCAGATACGAGCAGCCGTATGAGATCTGGCAATGCGCTGCCTACGATACACGGCGAGGCGATTTCTGGCATAGTCGATTGCGCTTAGCCAATTGCCGAAGCTCTCCGCTATCCTGTTTAGTCTCGAAGGGGGTTCTCGCGATGTCGGCTTAGTCCGCATGGTCGGTCTGGCCGGGAGTTAGGCGGCCAGAATAGGGTACAGTGCGGATACTTACAGCATGGCTGCTTCGCCCTTGTCCTTAATGCATTAACGGCCGAGTACTAAAGACTTGTTCTTGTCTGGGCTCGCTCCGTGTGAGCCTTTTGATGGCTATCATCTTGTAGCGAGTTAGGGCGATAGCACATTGCAATCGTATCTCGAAGTAGAGTCGATATCAGCTGTAACGGCCCCTGAGGTCGCGACATTTTCAGTGCTGCTGATCAACCGTTCGGCTGCGAAGCAGCTGCTACGGGGCTCTGCAGGCAGCGCACCCAGGAGCAGAACAAAGGCACGGCCACAAGGAGCCGCACGAATAACGTGCAATGCAAACGGTCTTTGATTATTCAACGTGATAGATGTACAGCATCGAGTCCCAACCAACCGAGGCGACCCAGCCAGGCTGGCCCCACAAAGACCAGTCGCAGTCGATGACGAACTCCGTATGGCGGCTGAAGACGCGGCGCAGACCCTTGGGGTTATCTGCAAAGCGCGGTATGTGCCGCGCCGTCGGGTCGTCGGTCCATGCGCGCACGGTTGTATCGTAGCTGGTCGACAACAGCAGGTCGCCCGAGTGCGGAGACCACTTAACGGAGCGGACGGCAAAGTCGTGGCCAAGCAGCTCGTTGCTCGGCGCAGTCGGCCGCCGCGTGTCCCACACGCGCACCGCCTTGTCGACACCGGCAGTCGCGATTGTCGTCGGTCGATACTTGTTCCAGTCGAGCGCGAGACAGTCGCTGCCCATGTGAGCATTGGGAATCGTCGACACAGGCCGTCCGCCCGCCTGCCTTGTGTCCCACAGGTGCACTGACGAATCGCTGTTGGCGGATGCGACGAGAGTCGGCTCGTGCGGGCTGAATTTCGCCGTGTATACGCAAAGGCCGCCGTCGGCTCCGGCCGCGGCGCCGCCCTTTTTTATGGGGACGGCCTCACGGCCGACGCGCGGGGGCCCTGATAATGGCGCCGCCAGCGTCGCCAGCGAGTTGGGACGCGCTGGCGACCAGATCTTGACAGTGCCGTCCCACGACGCGGATGCAAGCACATCCTTGGCGCCGCCCATGCACCAGTTGACGCTCATGACCTCGCGCGCGTGCTCGCGCCACGCCAGCACCGGAAACGGCTCCTGGGTTGTTGTGTCGAACAGCTTGATGGTGCCGTCGCCGTTGGCTGTCGCGACCTGGTTCTCGTTGAGCTCGGACCACGCAAGCCCAAACAAGCCGTCTTGCGTGTCGAAATGGCGCACTGGCTTGATCGCACCGGTTCCGTCAATGTCGAGCACATACAGCCTGCCATTGCCTGCAAGACCAAAGTTCGCGGCCGTTGCGACTGCCAGCCGGTTGTCAAAAAACGGCGAGTATGACACGCCGTAGCAGCTCAGGCCGTCTGCGCGAAATGACAACATATTGTGTCTGTGACCGCTTGTAGACCGTCTAGTTTAGTTTTAGCGGTTTTCGTCAGCGCTATTTTACAAATGACGCAGTGCAATCTTGTCGATAATCGTCCCACGAAGCACAATCATGCCCAGGTACCGGGCGTCGTCGGGGGAGCGCTTTTCGTATGCCTCGTCTAGAATGAGGTCGCAATCCCTGTTTGTGCACACCAGACGTCCGAAAAAGGTGCGGCCGTCTCTAGTTGTGGCGCGTAGGTACTCTGACACGAACTCCGAGACGGGCCTGCCCATTACTTTTGGTTGCACGAGGTGAGGATGGTGAGGGGACCTATGGGGCCGAGGATATAGATGGCGGGACGGGAAGTGCATCATGCTGAATCCGTGCATTTATGTATACATATGGTGTGGGTTCTCTGAGCCGAGGCGTCCTGTGCTCTTTAATGTACTGTAGTATACGGTGTTAGCTAACTTATAAGTTACCGTGGTACAATATGCTGCACAATGCTATGCTATGCTATGCTATGCTTTGGCAAGGTGCAGCCAGTGTCAAGAGACGTAAGTTTACTAAAGACTGGCTGACAAAACATTCGCAGAATTAACTGTGGCTAATGAGCCAGGACTTCTTGGTCTGATATTCTGGCGCCCACTAAGCAACCATCGAATGCATACCAGCTGAAACTTTGTGTTATACAGGATCTCACCTCCCACCACATAGTCGCGTTATGCATGCAACTGTGGCGATTGAGTCCCCGCGATCCCTACCACACAACAAGCACTCCGCACTGCACAGGATGCGCGATTGCGCTTCTGCCTAGCAGAGAAATGCATCAGCCCTAAGAAAAGAATAAACCCCACCCAATCACTGACCAAAGCTTTGGCTCGAGCACACGGTCAGCCTATCCCGGGTCGTGAGCCCGTGTGGGATCACGGGATCGGAGAACCTGCAGGCGGCTCGAACTTCTGCGCATAATTATCCGGAGGGTTGGCGAAAAAGGCCGCAGAAATTCCCCAGCAAATAGGTGGCGGGCTCTGCATGGTACGGCAGGAGGTGACAGCTCCGAGATGCAACCTAAAGAAATGGCGGGCCATGCTCTTTCCTCGGACAGGCGTCGCCGGCAGGCGGTGCCCGGTTAAATTTCTGGCGGGGACCTGGTGCAAAGCGGCCAAAGACAAAGGGTATGGGTGTGACGTAACTAAGAAGATCGATTGGTCGGTGGCGGCCCCGCTACAGGTAACAAAAAAGCGGCTGCTGCGTAGCACGACGTAGTGGCCATGCCATCGCGAATCTCACACCACTCGTAGCGCCCGTCCGGCTGCACGCCACATTTGTTGGGACCATGCACCCCTCCGTGGCCTGGCGGCGGGCGGATCGAAAATGTGGGGTTAGCGCTCGACCAATGCGGCAGAGGCGCGGCGTCAGTCTGCAGCCTGATTGGGACGGCCAAAGCCAGCCGCCCTGCCCCGGCTTTAGGTTTTGTTAGCACCACCGCCGGCTGACTGTTTCCGGTTGATTCGTTACACACCAAATCAATCGCTTCCAATTCTCCGCCTCCTGGCACCTTTGCACGACTCGTCGACAAGACGTTCAGAGGACTAGCGCTGGTTTCCTGCCGAGGACACCGCTTTACTTGCGACGCTCTTGCTTGCGATCTCCAGAGAAAAAGGGGCCCTTTCTTTTTTGTTCCGTCCCGTTCATTTGTGAATTAGGCCACTGGTAAGTATGATTTGGCTTTTACGTGGTCTTCTGGTCGGCTAGGTCGTGTCGAGGTCCTGTGGGCCCCGGCTCTCTACCGGATGGCGCAAATGCTCGGGAGGCCTCAGATGGGATGAGCCCCCAGCAGATTTGCATCGGATGGACATCTGAATTGCCTGAAAGGACTGACCATGCGGCGATTCAAGTCTGCGCGGTGCTTTCTGTCCCTATCTCGGGGCCATTGCGATTCTATCCTATCCAGCCGGGGTGCCGGAGTTGCAGGCTAATCACCGCCCCCAGACCCCCGGGGCGGTCGGGCTACTGTGTTCGCCTCAGGACACCATGCTGAGTTTCCTGGGGGCTCTGCCCCCAGACCCCCGTGGCAACTGCTTCGCAGTTGGGCTGTTGTATTCGGGCCGGGCGAGGGGGGGGGGGGCTCTTCCCAGGACAGCATACAGAATTTCCTTCGGACCCCAGACCCCTTGGCACCGTAGACGATTCTGCACCAGACCCCCCAGGAAGCAACGAAAACCCCCCCACACGGGACACCTGCTAACTGCAGATGAGAGACGTCAAGAACCATCGCCTCTTCGAGGTTGCGACCGAGGTCGCCAACCGCGTCGGCGGTATCTACTCGGTCATCAAGTCCAAGGCGCCCGTGACCACCAAGGAGTATAAGAACCGGTACACGCTCATTGGCCCGCTTAACCGCAAGTCAGCCGCGATCGAAGTCGAGGAGCTGCCGCCGGGAAGTGAGCCGCTCCGCCAGGCGCTCGAGGCCATGGCAGGCCGCGGCGTCCAGTACGTGTACGGCCGCTGGCTCATTGAGGGCGCGCCCCGCGTGCTCCTGTTTGACCTCGGCTCAGCCTACGGCTATCTCAACGAGTGGAAGGGAGACCTGTGGTCGACCGCCAACATCCCCGCCCCCGACACGGACGGCGAGACCAACGATGCCATCGTGTTTGGCTACCTGGTGGCTTGGTTCCTTGGCGAGTACGTGTCTAAGGACACGACGCACGCCGTGGTCGCGCACTTCCACGAGTGGCTCGCGGGCGTTGCGATCCCTCTGTGCCGCAAGCGCCGGCTCGACGTGACCACCATCTTCACGACGCACGCGACCCTCCTCGGGCGCTACCTGTGCGCTGGGTCCGTCGATTTCTACAACAACCTGCAGAACTTTGACGTGGACTCCGAGGCCGGCAAGCGCGGTATCTACCACCGCTACTGCGTAGAGCGTGCCGCCGCGCACTCGGCCGACGTGTTCACTACTGTGTCGCACATCACCGCGTTCGAGGCAGAGCACCTGCTCAAGCGAAAGCCCGACGGCGTGCTGCCCAACGGTCTCAACGTCGTCAAGTTCTCGGCCATGCACGAGTTCCAGAACCTGCACGCGCAGATGAAGGAGAAGATCAACGACTTTGTGCGGGGCCACTTCTACGGCCACTACGACTTTGACCTCGACAAGACGCTCTACTTCTTCATCGCCGGCCGTTACGAGTTCCGTAACAAGGGCGCCGACATGTTCATCGAGTCGCTCGCGAGGCTCAACTACCGCCTGAAGCAGGCGGGCTCGGACAAGACCGTTGTCGCCTTCATCATCATGCCCGCCGCTACGAACTCGTACACGGTCGAGACGCTCAAGGGCCAGGCCGTGACCAAGGCGCTTGACGAGACCGTCCGCGAGATACAGCACTCGATCGGCCGCCGCATTTTTGAGCACTGCGCCCGCAACATCGAGCCCGGTAAGGAGGTCCCGGACCCGTCGGAGCTGCTCACGGGCCCCGAGAAGATCCTTCTGAAGCGCCGTGTCTTTGCGCTCAAGCGCAACTCGCTCCCGCCCATTGTCACCCATAACATGGTCGACGACTCGACGGACCCGATCCTCAACCAGATCCGTCGCGTCCAGCTCTTCAACCACCCTACCGACCGCGTCAAGATCATCTTCCACCCAGAGTTCCTCAACTCCAACAATCCGATTCTGCCGCTCGACTACGACGACTTTGTGCGTGGCTGCCATCTCGGCGTGTTCCCATCCTACTACGAGCCGTGGGGCTACACCCCCGCCGAGTGCACCGTCATGGGTGTCCCGTCCATTACCACCAATCTGTCGGGTTTCGGCTGCTACATGGAGGACCTCATTGAGAACGCGTCCGACTACGGTATCTACATTGTCGACCGCCGGTCCAAGGGCATTGACGACTCGATCAACCAGCTCACTGACGAGATGTTCTCGTTCACGGAGAAGTCGCGCCGCCAACGCATCAACCAGCGCAACCGCACAGAGCGTCTCTCGGAGCTGCTCGACTGGCGCCGTATGGGTCTCGAGTACGTTAAGGCCCGCCAGCTCGCGCTCCACCGCGCGTACCCAGACAGCTTCCCGGACGACGAGAACCCGTTCGACGAGCCCGCGAACCACGTCAAGCTCACGCGCCCACTCTCGGCGCCGGGCTCGCCGCTCGACCTCGATCGCAGCGCCATGATGACGCCGGGCGACCTCGGAACCTTGTCCGAGCTTGTTAACGGCGGCGAAGACTGGTCGGGTTTCAAGCTCCCAGACGAGGAGGACAGCGAGCAGGAGGAGGACTACCGTTACCCGCTCACCCTCCGCGGTGGATCTAGCGCCTAACACAGACTCTGTCTAGAAAGACCAGCATACAAATATATCTTACACACACAGCAGATTAGCTATCGTAGACATCGCTTCGTGTGACCTCTGCCCGAAGGCGCCGTCCGGTCATGACACTGGATGACTATATTCTTTGGGGCTCCGCCCTCAAAAAAAAAAAAAAAAAAGCCCGTGGCAACCGCTTCGTGGGTGGCTCCAGGCGGAGCTGGTAATGGACGCCGTATACGCTATACTTGCCAGAGAGCTCCGCCCAAGACTCAAAGCAACAACTGATGCACGGATGAAATAGTCATAAGCTTATCTGTTCGATTTGACAGACTACCAAACTGCCTAGTGGCCGTTTCACAGATCTGGGGCGACACGTCGTATTTGGTCACGGCGTACGGAACTTAGGCTATACCGTCACCCTCTAGATATGCAACCTCTACCTGCATCACGATCCCGCGCACACTGGAAAACCGCACCGCACCCTTAGAGCCCACTGGCCTAGTATGCGCTGGCCGGTCAAGTGTAGTTGAGAGCAAGACCGCCGTGCCGGTAGTATGTCACTACCGCCTACTCCTACATTCACATAAAGCTACAAGCGTTTCAAAAAATCCGCAGACATTTATTATTCATAGAAAGGTCATTTCTATTCATCACGCAAACCCATTAAATAAAATACAGCCCCAGCATGCTTGGTTGAGCAGCTAGATCACGGCCAGTCAGCAAGACGCTTAGATACGCTCGCCACGGAGTCGTCGAGCAAGGTGGATATCCTTCTTCTGGATAGTGACACGCTTGGCGTGGATGGCACACAGGTTGGTGTCCTCAAAGAGCGAGACAAGGTAGGCCTCGACCGACTCCTGAAGGGCACCAATGGCCGACGACTGGAAACGAAGATCGGTCTTGAAGTCCTGGGCAATCTCACGAACGAGACGCTGGAAGGGGAGCTTGCGGATAAGGAGCTCAGTCGACTTCTGGTAGCGACGAATCTCACGAAGGGCGACGGTACCCGGCTTGTAACGGTGGGGCTTCTTAACACCTCCGGCGGTCGAGGCCGGCGCGGCCGACTTGCGGGCGGCCTTGGAGGCAATCTGCTTGCGGGGCGCCTTGCCACCGGTGGACTTGCGGGCGATGGTCGACTTAGTGCGGGCCATTGTTTGGTATCAAATGTAAAACTGAGAAGTGTTTGAAACTTGCTGACGAAATACGACTGGGGGGCGGCGGTTCGGGCTTAAGTACTCAGGCGCCGGCGTTTACATCAACGGCGCGGCGCATTAATGAGTGTTGTGCTGTGATGTTCAGCAGATTTTGAACATCAGAGCACGGAGAAACCTAACCTACTTGATGGTTGACATGGCAGCCTGCATCAGGGCGTAGGGTTTGTGGACCAGCAGACCAGCTGGGACTTGTGGTTGTCCGTCCTAGCGTGGGAGTTGGGACTTGAGTTTTGCCGAAAAAAAGTTGCTGTTTTCACAATCGTAACTATTAGTTATTTGTAAACATCAATATTTGCCAACTAGTGCGGACCAAAGGCACATCCAACGGCTGAGCTGCAGTACGTACCTGAGGTGTGCGCAAAGTATCACGGTGGAGAAATATGAAGTAACTAAAATGTGAAATACGAACAGCCTGATGTGTACTGTAAAATTTGAGGAGGGTGCCGCGCTGCTGTTGCCATCGTACAGCTGCCTATCGGCGTGGAATACGGTACAGCCGGCTCGGGACTGCTGTGGTTTAGCTCTCGCCCTAATAACTCCTGAACCATTATCTACAGCGCTACAGACCTAAATTCTACGACATACGGCCCTGATCACAACCTACAGACTGCTCTCTTAGCCAACAACAAACCACAAAACACTCGACCTTCCCCACAGACAGCAACTGGATCGCGCCGCACGGCCCCCGCCCCCGCCTAACGACACAGCTTGTTGTTTATACTCCTGCTACACCTAGTTTACACAGACAGAGCTGTCTCGCGCAACAATGGCCGTGTTCCATGACCGTGCCTGGGTAGCCCTTGCCTCTATCGGCGTTGATAGTATGCACGCCGCTGATGGAAAACAATGATGGAGCACTGGTGCGTACCGTGATGTGCCCCCGAACATCAGAGTCCGGTTGATGGAACTGTGATGGTCCTTGACCGGCTCCTCTATAAAGGCCGTGTGGACGCGTCGCCAACTGAAGCACCAGCAAACACAAAGCAAACTAAATCACAATGTCTGGACGTGGAAAGGGCGGAAAGGGCCTCGGCAAGGGCGGCGCTAAGCGTCACCGCAAGATTCTTCGTGACAACATCCAGGGTATTACCAAGCCCGCCATCCGCCGTCTGGCGCGCCGTGGTGGTGTCAAGCGTATCTCTGCTCTGATCTACGAGGAGACCCGCACTGTGCTCAAGTCGTTCCTTGAGTCGGTCATCCGTGACGCCGTCACCTACACTGAGCACGCCAAGCGAAAGACCGTCACTTCGCTCGACGTTGTCTACGCGCTCAAGCGACAGGGCCGCACCCTTTACGGTTTCGGTGGTTAAACCACCGGTGTACGACTTTACGACCTATACCTTATTTGTCACGACGGTCACCGGTTATTATTTATCTGTAATTGATTCATATGGTTTGAGACTGAGTTGGGGTATGCACGACGCGTAGTATGCATGGGTTATGCAATCTGTGGAGAGGGGCGATCCGGGAAATGGGCGGTCGTTTATGTATGCTCACGACTGTCGTGGGTCGGACTACGCACTGCCTCGTGGTCCCTCAACGTGAGCGGCGTGCCGTCGAGTTGTGGCATTACGGCACTGCTCTCACTGGATTGGGGCAAATGAGGGGTCACACGGGGCTACGCGAGGGCCTTGTCCCTGACGATTGCTCCGTCGGGCAGTGCTCAAACACCGACATAGCAGAGCCGAGAAAAAAAAAGTGCGTAGACGGTTGCTCAGTCCCGATCACCTACTGTGTCTGAATTAGCTCCGCCGGCTCCGGTCGAGCCGGCTCTGTCGACCGCCGGCTGCGTACGGAGCGGAGATAACTGCAAACCCGCGGGCCGAATTTCGTCATCACTACGCTTACGCAACCGGCCGGTTCCAACTCAAGGCACCGGAAAAACACAAGTTCACACTAAACTAGCTTCGCTCCGCTTGTAGGTCAGCATAAGCTCCGGGCTAGTGACGGTACGTGCAACTAGCGAAGCTGGAGCAGTTTCCAACTTTTTTTGCTGCGATACGAGCGGCCCCACGCTGTGCGGCGTATAGATAGAGTCGCGCGGCGTCGCACGTGACGACAAATGACGGTGGGCATAGGCAGGAGAGGGGGCGCGCTAACCGTTCCGCGCGCACAAGTGCCGGGTTTTGGGGGAGGCGTGCTGGCGCGTCTATTGCTGCTGTTGCCTACACCCTGGCAGCAGGGCGCAGCGGCGTGCGCGCTCGCTGGTACTTGCCCTTAGCTGTCTGCGTGGGCCGGCGGAACTGGGGCATGCGGCGCTATCGGTTGCCATGGCTACGGCAAACGATTGGGGCTAGGCGCCGTGTCAATTACTAAACCATCGCGTGGGCTGCGCCCAGCGGGTGCATCGGATGGATATACGTCCGCAGCCGGCAGGGCGTATCGACTATCGGGTGGGGCCAGGTGTTGGCAGTTGTTGGGGCGCGATAGGACTAGCGCAAAGCAGTTGAGGCGGAATTAGACATGTCAGAGAGCGCTCCGGCTCGCGCAAAAGCTTCCGGCGCGCCCGGCCGGCCGGCGGGCCGCCAGGCAAGGGCAGCTCTGCGCAGAGCACGGGCCAAGTCCATTGTGTGCGCAATGCGTCAGCATCACGTGACGACTTGGGAGGGAAGGAGAGAGCAGGTTCTCGGCGTTTCCGGAAACACGGCTGAGCCCCCTTTATAAATACAGAAGCGGTTTGCCACCGGCGGTGCCACCGTCATGTTCAAGACAACACACACCACAAACATGCGCGACAAGACTACGTGGGAATCGCCGCGGGTTGGCGACGAGCGAGTAGCTGCTCCTGAGCACATTATGGAGAGCGGCCACGTCGACGAGAACGGGCCCGAGGACATGTTCATGGACGAGCTCATGCCGATTATGGGCGACTGGGTGGCGTACAACAACGCCACTGAGCAGGTGCCGGCATCGTCTGTAGGCGGCCCGTTTAAGGCGTCGTCACCCTATTACAAGCAGGCGCCGGCGGTCTTTGGCGAGCACGCTGGCTCTTATCTGACGGGCGCGCCCGCAGACTTCATGGTCAAGTCGCCACAGGACGAGTTTTACGCAAAGTACGGCGGCGGCGTCAACATGCCGTCGCTGTTTGACATGAATCAGGACGACAACCTGTTTCTAGTCCAGCCATCGTCGCTTGAGGACAGCACGGCGTACCCCGACTTTCCGGAGCCGATGGAGGATGACGACGAGGACGATGACGACGAGGACGACAACGACTTTGACGCCATGGTCATTTCGGACGACGACGATCTTTACGCGCCGTCATCGAACGGAGCGTCGCCCAGCACACACGTGCCCAGCTCCGTCCGTCGTGACAGCCAAGTGCACGACGAGCCTGTGGCTTCACCGGTTGCATCTGAAGCGTCTAGCTACCACGACAGCCCAAGCGAGCAGACTGTCGGGAGCGGGTCATGGGGTGCGGGCGCAGGCAAGGGTGCGCGCAGCCGGCGCCAGACATCTGTTGGCGTCTCGTCGGGCGCTGGGAACGCCGCGCGGCCACATCGGTGCGAGGCGCTCATGCCCGACGGCCGCATGTGTGGCAAGTACTTTTCGCGGCCGTATGACCTTGTTCGACACCACGAGACGATACACTCGTCGGCCCGCAAGACGTTCACATGCGAGCTGTGTGGCAGCGCAAGTAGGACCTTTTCGCGCATGGACGCGCTATCGCGGCACATGCGTGTCAAGCACTCGGCTGGCCCGGCTGTCTCTCTCAAGGCCTAGATTTGGCTGGATTATACCCTATAACGGCATGACCTCAAGTGCGAGGGCCGTTGTATTTACCAGCGGCGTGATACTGCTCATGTGACCTCGCAGACTGCGAGGCGGTCTGTGGACCTGCTGGCGCCCTGCGCCTTTCTTCGGATGATATTTATTCCCCTCTAGCATCAGCATCTTTATAGCATGATAATAATAATATTTTAGAACGAACTTCGAGACCGTAGCTCCGTTTTGTTTGGAACCCAGATCGCGGCAGCTCCCGCTGCACAGTTGCCAGCGGCTCTGGAGGACAGCGCAATTTCTGAGACCTGTAGCTTTTTTTCTCCTGGGGGCTCGGCCCCCAGACCCCCGTAGCAACTGCTCCGCAGTTGAGGGCTACTGTAGAAGACCTGTAGCCGTTGGTTCGCGTTCAACTGCGAAGCAGTTGCTACGGGGGTCTGGGGGCCGAGCCCCCAGGAAAGAAAAAACGCTACAGGTCTCAGAGCCCCCGCCCCCCCCCCCCCCAAAAAAAAAAAAAAAAAGAGCCACGGGGTCCCAACTGCGAAGCAGCTGCTACGGCGTCTGGGGATGCTGAAGAATGAAAGAAGCCTTCAGTATGAGTGCGTAGCCCGGGAACGATGACGCGTGCCGCATGTAGGATCGACGCTGGATCTCGCAGTCACAGTGCATATTACGCCAAAGCAGGATGAACGTAGGTAAATTAGTATTGGCCGGAAGGCAGCTAATGTACAGGGCTATTAAAGAGCACAAGATGCAAAAGTATACAGGCGGATTGGCGGGCTGAAATACCGAGGCGGTTGCGTGACCGCCCGCGAGAGCGATGCAGAAGACCGGGGCTTAGTCGTCGAGCCAGCCGCCGGTCTTGTTGACCCAGTGGGCAATGCAGCCGCCGCGGGACGTCTCATCCTCGCGGATGTCTGTATCGCAGCGACAGCGGCAGCCGACACCGTTGAGCATCGGACGGTCCGGGTGCGCCCAGTAGTCGTCCTCCTCGACGTCGATGGTGTCGCGGTGGTACGGGACGTGGGGCAGCTGGTTGCCCGGGGAATTTGCAGGACAATGCATGATGGTGGTGTGGCGGTAGCCAATGTCGCGGAAGTAATGGACCTGCTCCGGCTCGAGAAGGAGGCCCGCCGCGAGAGAGTGCACGGGCGCGTCGCCCCAGCGCTCGCGCCAGAAGCCCCCAGTCGCGTCAAGGTAGTCAAAGTAGTCGTTGTACTCCTTGGACCGGTAAAAGTCGAGCGAGGCGATCTCAAAGTTGGACCAGAAATGGCACATGTTGTACACCTCGCCATCCATGGCCTCGGGGTGGATGTAGTCTGGGTCGGCGGCGTTGCGGATGCGGGCCGGGTCTGTTGGGTCCTCGAGAAACACGGGCCACATGCCGGTAGACTTTATGCCGCGTGACTTCTTGTAGGCCGCCGTGTGCCGGAACAGGTTTGGCACTGTGGCCGATATCTCCTTGATCATGATGGAAAAGCCGTAGAGCTTACCGGTGCGCTCCATGTGGATAAACGGGTCGACGGTGATGTCGCAGAAGTACTTGATGTCGGGCTCGACGCGCCAGTACCACTTGTACTTTGCCAGCAGCGGGTGCTTGTAGAACTTGCCCGAGTAGAAGCGGCACATGTGGTGGTACGACTCGAGGGCGCCGTACATAATTCCGTCGTCGCCCTGGAGAGCGAGGGCCTCGGCGACCTCTGTGGTGTTTGTTCCGGGCGGGAACGACCAGTCCTCGGGCGGGATGACGCCAAACTCGACTTCCGAGTCCGTGATGGCGCGGATTTCGTCGCGGAACGTCTGGTTGAACTCCTCGTCATTGAGAAACACGTACGGGTAGTGGAACCAGCGGTTGAAGTGGCGCTCAAACGAGCGCATCGACTCTACGACGCCGTCAACTTCAGAGTTGCGCGCGAGCACGACGAGTGCCGCGTTGGCCCGCGGCGCGTCCACAGCCGGAACGTGGCACCCGATGGAAAACGGCTCGTCGATTTTGGTGGAGATGGCGCGGATGGGACTGCGCATCATGCTGCTGGCGGGGCCGGCGCCCCTGACGCCTAGTATAAGGACAACGAACCCGGCAACGACAGCGACCGGGAGCAGCGCAAAAACCGCCAGCGGGGTTGTCACACGCGACCCGACTCGTATCCGTGCGCGAAAGGTGTAAAGGATCCATGCAAACAGCCACGCGAGCCCGCGGCCGATCCGCGAGTGTCTGCCGCTATAGTGGCCGTAGCGACCTGATATTAGGCCCTGGGCATCTTCGCTTTGGCCGCTGCTCGCCAGTTCCGTCCTGGGCGAGCCCGGGTCCGCCCTGTTTGCAAGCCGGACCGGCATTGGGGGCCCGGCTTCTGGCTCGAGAAGCTGCAGACCCAGCATGTTTCTTTTTATCTCAGCCCGGAGGGCGTTAGCTGCAGAGCCACCTGGCCGCTGTTGCGTGCTGGTTTCTTGCGGGGGGAACACACCGTTTGCGCTTCTTTCTTCTGCCGGCGCAACGTCCGAGCCGCCCCTGTGTTTCCGTCGCAGGTTGAGGACCTCTGTATGCAGCCGTGAGGGGGGCGCGCTCCAGTACCGATCTCTTGTGATTTTTTCTACGAGAGGGTTGTGCGCGTAGATAACGGCACAACGATCGCCCGTGCATTGTTACCATTTACCGTGCACGTGCACCGCACCAACGCGCATATATTAATACTCTATAGTGCAGACACCAATTGTCTTGTTAGTGCTACAACGGTATTTTCTCGTGCGACTTGGCACGGGCTCTAGGTGCGCCAGGAGTACGCTATCATTTAGGAATGACGTGCCGCGCGTTGTGCCGTTAGCGCCCCCTACTGCATGCATAACGGCTTTCATGGCCGCGTAAGCCGCCACAGCCAGGGACATGACCACGCAACCACCGGTCCCCCGGTTCCGCTTTGTTTGCTGGGGCCGCTGCCACAGACCCCCATAGCAGCTGCTTCGCAGCTGGGTTAAGCTAGTAAACAGACTGTGCATTTCGGATATTATTACAACACACACAGCGAGAACACGAGACAGCAGTTGCGTCTTTAACATTATGATACTTGTCTATGCCAAGAATCACCAATCCCAGCCGCAAAGCGGCTTCAACGGGAGGCTGGGGGCGGCGCCCCCGGGCGCAAAAAAAAAATTGCCGAGCAGTGGCTACTCGGATGCATCATAGAGCACTCTCTGCCGCCGTCACCGCCCCGCGGCGCCCTCGGCCTGTAGCTTCTTGATACCCGCCCGGATACTGGCGAGGTCTTCCATCGCCTCCTCGGGCTTGAGGAATTTGACGCATTGGTACGACTTGGAACTGTGTCGCGTCGTGGGTGCCTCGCGCTCTTTGGCCAGCAGCACGCCCTCGAGATCGCGGTCGCTGAACCCCTCGGCGTCGCTTGCGCCCGTCCGGTTGCCTTGGCCGTTTCCGTTGCTCGCGCCGACAGTCCCCAGCGCACCCCATCCGCGTCGACTGCTCCCGCCGTAATCGCTCGTTATAAAATTGCTCCGCGTGCCAGCGCCCTCGCCGCCGCTCATGCCGCTCTCCTCGCCGTAGTCTCTTCGCGCTCCGCGCAGGCTCCGACGCTCGAAGCCCGAGCTAAGCCCGCCAGCTCCTCCCGGCGAGCCCGGCGGAGCTAACGACGCGAGCGGGCCCTGCGATAGGCTGAAACTGTGGTCGTTTGCAATGTCCAAGAGCGCGCGGTCTTCGCTCAGCTTCTTCTTTTGCGACTCAAGCCGCGTCATGAGACGCTCCTTTACTAGCTGCGTCATGGCATCGTGCTCTTCGTTTGCGGCCGCAACCGCCTCCTCGTACTCACGCTCAGACGCTTCGAGCAGGTACTTTTCCCACAGATATTGGGTCACGAGGCCTTCGTCGCGCGCCTCCTCAAAGTCGGCGATCTGCTCCAGGAATTCCTCGTTGCGTCCCACATGCAGCGTAAACAAGGTCATCTGGAGCGTCTGCAACGTCTCGCTGTAGTGCAGGTCACGCTCGTGCTGGAACATGTTACCGAGCTCGTCGAGCCGCTGCACGATGCTCTGGCGCCGCCGGTCGCGCTTGCTGGCGGCCGTCTCGCCGGCTGCATAGTATTGCGACGTCTCCATTCTTCAGATTATTGCTATGCAGCAGCGTGCCCGCACGATGTGCCTTCGATTCTGCCGTATGGGGAACGGGCGATACCTCGGAGATTTCGATTAGACTGGGCAATGGTGTTTTGCGGCGGGTCAGTGAAGCACCGTGCAGCCGTGCGCGGCTGATTCGACTAAAGTCATGTGACTTTAAGGACATGTCCGCAGGCCCCCGTGCTCAAGATATTATCCAAAGCCGGGCGCGCATCTGTGGTTTCAACATTGTAGAATGCATCGAGGGTCGAACGCTCGCTCAACCCACGTCTTGACTCGACACTAGTCGACTTGTTTGAAGGTGCAACTGCGAAGCCGTTGGTACAGGAGTCTGCGTCCAGACCCCAAGCTAACAAATGCGGGGGCCATCTAGAGTTCAATCAGTTGATAGTACTGTGACCTTTCTGGCCGACATAAGCATCGTAGATCTCGAGAGTTTGTTCGATCAGTTGGGATGGGGGGCGCGGAGCTGTGCGGCTCTCACACACGAGAGAGCCGCCTGTTGCTAGCCCAGATCTTTTGCCGGTGCTTGATACCGACGTAGCTGGCAGTGGCAATGGAAGAGGGCGTGAGTCTTTCAGATGCCAAAGCATATTATAGTGCTATCATGTGTCCAGAGCTATCGACGTGAAAAGTCGCGAGGTCCACACGGTCACTCACTCCGTCTATGAGGGCAGACGATCTGGTTCTGCAAAGCGCACACGTTTCAACTAACGTCCCGGCGGCAAGCCGTACGGAAGACTGGCAAAGCGCGAGAAGAGGGAAAAGAGCGCGGAAGCGAAGGCTAGGATGACGGACCAGGAGGAAGATGAAGCCGGAGCCCATTATGAGTCGTTCTCGCATTGTATCATCTAATGATACTATGTACAAGGGCTGAAGTGTGCAGAGGAAACGAAATAATAGTATATCTTAGTCTAGAGGACCATTTAGCACAATGAGTATTTCATAATTCAAGACGGCTCTGGTTAGCGCTCAGTTCATAATCGATGTGGAACTGCAACTTTTGTTTTCATGCTCGACCGCATTGAACTAATAGCTCAGAATATGTTTAGAGTATAGTAGTCCAGATGTGTGCAGCCTCCTCTCGCTTTCGGCACCTTGGAAGCTTGAATCCGCAGAGTCTGCTCTACGTCTATCGCCTAAGCTTTTGTCACGTTCAATATACGTCTCTGAATTCTCGTACTGCGTGGAATATCGGGACTGGTTCGATCAGATGCTTTTGAAATGCTATCCACATACACACGCACATGTGGCTAAAATTACATGAAAGCAGTATTTCAGCTCCGGCTCATACTCTTAAATGCGGTCAATAGCCTGTGGAAAGTCTCCAAAGCAACATTGTGGCACAAAAAAAAACCCTGTCGCGCGGAAATTCTATAGAAGTTCTATCAAGACACGGCTCTCGCCCGTAAAGGCAACAAAGTTTCTTGTCTGGATACTCACTACAACTCGGCCAAACTCTGACCTGAAACTAGGAGCATGCGTAGCACAACGGCGACGGAAAATCATTGACAGCGATCCGCGCGAGGGCTCGACTCGCATGGCGGCCAGGTATCCTGAGGTGTTATTTTTCATGAAGGTACAATGTCTAGAGAATCGAACACACCTGAATATATTTTATAATAGGGCAACACGATGGTACATAGCCCCAAAAACGTTTGACCTACATCACAGATGTGGCACGATGATCGTGCCAATGAAAATCGAGTGAGCTTTCTCCACCTTCGTTGTTTTGCACCCTGGCTGGCACTCCACTACCGGCTTCTTAAAATTGATTGACGCATTAATTCTTTTGGTTAAGCTGAGCTACATTCATCAGTCTGACGTATGAGGTAACAACACGGTGCGGCTCGGGCCGCTCATCCACATATATACACCCCAAAAAGGAAGCAGGGGAGGCTGCAATCCAAGTCAACCCCACGAAAATGAATACGGGCAGCTCATTTTGCGAAGCCGGACTTCTACGGCTTGTAGTTGACATGCTCGACGACATGGCGCTTAACGTAGTCGTCATGAATTTTGATGTATTTTGCGCGAATGTGTCGTCGCAAGTAGTCGAGAGAGTGCTGCTACAGTTGTTTGCCGACAACTGGAATTTTTACTATGCCGCATACCATGTTCGAGCAACAGAACTCATGATGATGGATGCTGAAGTGGATGTGGAAAGAATTGAATGCGTTGACACTGGATCTATTAAATCGTCTGTGTGGGGTGTCGGTTACAACTTGATATTCCCACCCGACAAATCACAAATCAACGGCTATGCTGTCAAGAACGCACTGGAAACGTTGAATTCCATAGAAGAGGCGTGCCGGGACCATGATTACTCATTCATACCAGGCGTACCCAGTGGATTTGGCATTGATGGTATCTGGATAGCCCAGAGTGCGAGACTGGTTTGGATTCAGTACTGCACATGGGAGACTCGATTCAATAGTCCGTCGTTTGATACAGCGAACCTATCTGGGACTTATTCCGGGCGGAGAAATTGCTCGCCCCTTAACTTGGATGGGCAGGTCGTGTTTGAAAACACCGCTCATATGTTTGGAAGAGTGCAGATGTCTTCTAGGCAGACTGACCGATATGATCCAGCAGCCGCTCTTGCGGAATTCGGACATGAAATATGGGATATCGCTGGGTGGCCGCAGCCAAAGTGCATGTCGTCCAATTTTGCAACTGAATGCCAGCATACTGGGGCCACCGATCGCATTTCCCTGATGCCACGCGTGGCATCCCCCGTGCCAGTCTTCGTTCAAACCTATTTCGATGACCATATACTACCTACTAGGCGGCCATACCACAGATTGCAATCCACCGAATATTATCCCTGTCTTGGCGGACGATTTTGTGTAAACGTATTAGGAGGTCCGGTTAGGTTTATCTACTTCCATGCGGGTATCCTGGATATGGTGCAGCTTTTATGGCTCAAGTTCCAAGGCTGTGATGATCTGCAGTATCCGAGACTGTCGCCTGATTTCACATACCTCGGGGCGACATTAGAACCTCAGTCCTCCAATAGTGGAAGCACATCTAAGGCCAGTGGCAAGTATGTGCTCTCGATTTGGCGCGTGGAACTGCCGCATCCCATTATTATCTGGCCAGAAGGGGTACGAGGATTATGCGAGAGCTGTGACTGGACGATTTCCGAGGAATGGATGTTTACACACTGCCATATTCATGGATCAACAGCGTACTCTCTCCTGTGCGCGTTGCTGGTTGCCGTCGATATCACTCCATGTGTTGTTGCCGCGAATTTGGAACAACGTTTGATGTTTCGGGTCTGCGGCGCTCAGCGCAATATCGTGTTCTGCTCCGGTCCAAGGTCTCATTCGTTTTCATTTGTCAAACTAGTGCAGCGCTCGCGATCCGAGTGGAGCGCTGTTACACTCCTCTTATCAACGCGTAACAGTATGCTAAATATTGAGGAAGCAGCGACTCAGCGCCTAGGCACGACTTCATACGTACAGACGATAACCAACAGCTACATCCTGACAACAACAGGTATTTTGTTCGATCTTAATCTGCACGACGCGATAAATGATTCTACGCCAGGCCCGAACTCGTCCACATTAAATCCAGCCCCTTACGCAGAAGGATACGAGGTGCTGGCCCTACATGGTTTTCGCGACTCGTCCACAGCGGTGGCAGTCACTTCCATCTCGAGGCGACAGGATGACTATGTGGGCAAACTCATTTTATGGCTGCTTCACCCGAAAGGGCGACGCACTCTGAAGTGCGTTCGTGGTCCTTCAATACCAAGCGCGGGGGTACGAACTCTTGCATTCTCTCAGCACAGCGACGCGTTGTTTGCGACTCCTCGCACTGATGATACGGGAGGTTGGATTGCCATTTTCGCCTTGTCATGAGAGTGTTCCAATTTCCCCGAGATGCTGGAAGAGTACTATGTCTTGGCGGTGCCACGATTACCGCACGAATTTTACGGGACAAATGAAGCAGACTATTCACTGGGGTCAGCAAAAGCAGTTTTGCAGCGTCGAGAGTCCCATGGAAATCGAGGGGGGAGGAGAGAACATGCATCTGTTGATAAACTCTGGGAGCCAGTATTTGCCTCGAAAGACACTGTTGTAATGCATATCCGTTACGCTCGAGGTATAGCAGTCGATCACGACGTGCAGCAACAGTATAGCTACTATTCCAGGTTTCAGGTGGTGAAGCCCATAATTCGCTTTAACAAGCACAGGGCCTGGGTAGAACGCGATCGCATTGGAGACGTTGTCGTAGCCAATAAGGGTACAAAGGACTGGACAGAACCGAGGTCGGTGAGTAAACGAGCTCGCAGGAAGTACAGACGCTGGGTGGATATTTTGCAAGAAGAGCGTCGAAATGCGGAGTACTGCGGTAGCATTTGCTATACTGGTCGCAATGCTGAGTTCACCCCGGGGCAACGGTTCCTATTATTCCCTGCACAGCCGGTTCCAGAAGCCTCTGCCGCGCCTCATGTGGAGATGCGGGATCTTGCTAATCCTCAATCCACTAGGGTAAACGACTTCCGGCGCTCTTGGCGCTCTATCGAATACTCCCTTCGGATGAGATCGGACTACTGGAGGCTCTTTCCGGAGTCGAACAATGATGCCTAAGCAGACATGAGCTGCATGCGCTCTCATGTTTCAACTCTGATAAGTCCTCTAAATTCTGTGACTTGGCAGAACTTTGGACTAAATCCAGGCACAGTGGTATTATCATCATTTGCGCCATGGCATTAAGTGGTTATAATGCGCTGCTGACTTCATTCAGTCTTGTCGAAAAGGTTCTCATCGTGACCGCCGTACTCACAATAATAGGCACCGCAAGCGTATGTGCCCATTTAAGGAACGTGCGCCCGGACAAGAGGGGATTTAGACGGCCGCCGAATAGCCGCCGCACAACTGTGGCCAACTCTAGAGCATTGGGGAGTATTAGACAATTATGAGCACAGCAGCGTCCTGTGATCATGATCAGCAGTATTTATCAGCACATTGCCGCTGTGCTGTTCCAAGCGTTTTGGTTTTGCCTTGGTAGCGTGTCAGGCTGTCTGGCATGCAGCCCGTTAAATGCAGGGCTGAGACGCTGGTCAGGGGAGAATATGCCGGCGGTTTCAAAGCTGGCCCGGACAGCCGAAGTCCGCAAAACTCCATCTCTGATGTGCTACTCGGATTATGGACCATTGTGCTATCGCACGACCTTTGTGCCCACCTATAAGAGGCATCGTCCGCCGTTCCTGCAGCGGACAGGGACGGTTGGCGCGCGGTAGGCGAGGTGAAGCGGCGAGCCGCGCCACGAGGGGGTCCATCACAAGCTCCATTGGGTCAGCGAGCTCAAGTGGCTCTCTATCGCTGTTTTTCCCGGTATATATGCCAGTTGTCCGCCTGAAACGCCCGAGCCCGCCACATTGTCGTCGACACTTCCCGGTGCCCCACATCAGTAAGAGCCGTCCGGCTGAAACACGCGGCCTGCATGCGGCGCAAGACCCTTCCGCCCTACGCAGTTGGAGCGGTCTCGGCCGTGAAACCCGCAATGTGGCATGCTTGTGGGAGTTGCCGTTTGACATTCTCGACGTACCGCCTGACAGACTGGCGTCGCGCTTCATCAACACCTTGCGTGTCATCTGGCGTCTCGACGACTAAGCAATCTCGCTTGCGCGCTATATCTAGACTAGTGCACTGCCCCGCGCTGTGCAACTGTTGATCACTGGTGTAGTGCTGCCATTGAGCTAGGTGTTCTCGAACTGTCTCCTGTCGCGTCTCGTCGCTGACATTCGTCTGGCATCGTGCTGGTATCGCGAGTGGGGGACGTATAAAGCTGCCGAGCTACAGAAGTTCTGTGTTGAGCTCCAAATCGCATGATTGAAAAGGTCGGTACCGAGCGTTCAGAATTGACCCAGCCGTCTCAGACTACTAACATTAGATGTCCGAGAGCGTCGAAGACATTGTTCGGGGCTTTGTGGAGCATGAACTCTCGGCGCTTGACGCATTTGGTGATGTTGATGTCAGCACCAAGTTTGCTGTATTTCCCGATTCATATGGCAAGAAACCGAGCGGTACCGACAAGAGGACGCATCCGCCACTATCTGCTCCGTCGTCACCCGATACCTCGTCACATCGCGATTCATTAGCGTCTTCGCCATCTGCCAGTGTCGACGCCCGGTCCGTAACGTCGGCAGACACCCGATCAAATAAAGGGCCAAGAGGGGCCAGCGGCCTGCCCGTGCCGGAACCGGATGACCTGCCGACGCCGCCACTGGTACCAGCACTCGATTCCCCCCATAGCACTGAGTCGCTGCGTCGAGGTATTCCCAGCTCGAACAACTTGATGGGCAAAATCCGCGGCCTCGGTCTCAACGTGTCAAAGCAGCGCGCAGTCTCGGCGAATGTGACGCCGCCTGCTGGTCCACAGGGCAGCAAGTCCCATGTCCATACGGGTCTCATCGCCAGCCACGGCCTGCAGCCTGTCCGATCGCAGGCCCGGAGCTTCAGTGCTGGCTCTGCGTTTCGGTCGCTGCGCATCGGCTCGCAAAAGAGCTAGGAACACGTGCTGACAGCGGGTCTGCAGCACGACTGATATCTATATATTTGTATTGCATGGGGGTTCTATCTTTGTTTTTTCCTTTCTTCTGGTTTGGTGTGGGTAGATTATGTCACATGGCTTGGTTTGAGGCCGGAAACTAGCGAGACTCACAGCTGGGGGAAAATCGTACTGGTCCGATCTCAACGCACCGCAAAACCCCTTAGGTCTACGATGGCATTGCAAATTATGTTTGTATAATACTAGTATTCTAATTCCATTAAGATTCTATTATTCAAGGGGCGGCATGCTTACAGCATTGCTCACAGAAGAGCGGCAGCAACAGCGACACCGAGGGCGAGCACACGGACATCGGCAAGCAGAGCACCCGCACCACCGGTGCTGGGAGCCGACGTCGGAGTCACAACGGTCGTGTTGGACACCGACGAGCTAGAAGCGGCGCTCGAGTTGGACGAGGAGTTGCCTGTGGTTAGCGGTGTGTTTCAAATAGCAGCAGAGACAGTAACAGTTAGTAATGCTGGAGCCAGGGGATGCGATGCAAAGTGAGACAATGGTGTCGATCATCGACGATCCGATGAAATCGATCGTGCGAGTGCATGATATGCACCCATGCATCCCCCGCGAAAAACCACAACAAATTGGCATTGAGCGCGGCAACAACTACTCTAAGCGTAGTGTCTTTGCGATCGACCGATGTTATATCCAAAAGAAGAACAAAAAGAAAGCTGCAACGGACTGATGTCCATTACTTACTCCAAGCCTTGACGATCTCGCTGTAGACCGAGCCACCGGCACCCTTGCAGGTGAGGTCCGGAGCCGGGATCGACAGAGTGTTATCAGAGAAGTAGCCGGGGGCCGACTGGTTGTTGTAAAGGCCAGTGGTGTCAACAGCCTTGTTGGTGTAGCCAACCTTGTCGGCGACGACCTTGAACACGTTGGCGCCGCAGTCACCGCGGCCGAGGTTGGGCAGTTCCCAATTAGCCTCGGCGGTCGCGAGCAGCGAGTAGTGGTTGTAAAAGGTGTCGTCGGTGGTGCCCTTGAGGTTGTCCGGGATGTCGCCGAGCAGAATAGTCATGACCTTGTTGGCGATCTCGTAGGTCTCGTTCTCGTCAAACGTGAGGACAACAAGGGTGCGGTCGGTGAAAAAGGTGTCGTTGAGGAGGGGCGACAGCCACGACTTGGCCCAGTTGCCCGAGACCTCAATGGAGGTGTCGTGGCCGTCGTTGGTCATGTTGGGGGTGATAAACGCCCACTGCGGGAGCTGCTTGTTCTTGTAGTCGACCTCGAACTCGGTGAAGTTCTTGATCTTGGACAATGAGGTCTGGTCCTTAACAATGCGGTCAAACAGGATCAGCGGGTTGTGCTTGCGCACGTAGTCGTTGGCCTTAGTCTGCTGGTTGAGGTACTCAAAGCCCTGGTATCCCGAGTAGGGGTCATGCTCCTGGTACTCGGCCCACGAGACGCCCTTGGACGAGAGCAGGTCGGCGATGGAGAAGACGGTGTCCGGGAGGGTGACAAACGAGTCGTCACCGAGGCCGAAGTAGTCACCGGCAGCCGACGCCATGTAGTTGGGCTCTGACGGGTGCGTCACGGCCCAGTAGTTGGACAGGGTGATGCCCTGCTTGGCAAGCGCCGCCATGCCCGCCTGGCCGGCAGCCTTGTCGTAGTCGGTGTTCTCGAGCCACACATGGTAGATGCGGTCGTACACCTTGCCCGAGACGTAGCCCTCGTTGTCCTTGGGGTACTGGTACGAGGTAGCCGTGGCTGCGGCCGCCGCGATGGCGGTCTGGTCAGGCTGGATCGTCGAGAACTTGCGCTCCTCGGCGGCCAGGGCGCCGGTGAGGAGGGCGGCAAACGCGAAGACAGTAGACTTCATTTTCGTCTATGCAGGTGGTTTTTCTGCTCGCTGACTGGTGATGCAGAGATCTACCGCGACGGGGGACCTTGCCAGCTAATATAGGTTTTCCCCCGGCCTTGCTCATGCAGGCGCTGGTCGAGCGCTTGTGTGTTGTGCATGGCGCTTAGGTGTGGAGAGAGGGTCCTGCGGACCTGGAGCCGTGCAGGGCTGAGCCGCGCACGGCGCTGAGACTGGGACCCACGGCCCGCCTAAACCAATCAGCCGGTGCGTAATAGGCACACTCGGCCTCCACGTGGGCAGCACGCAGAGGCTAGACGAAGCTTGTAGGTGCGAGCTTCTGCGGGCGTCTGCGGGCGTCTGCGGGGTGTCTTGAATATGCTGGTGCCGTTTGGTGATAGCCGGTTGTTTTGGGGATGTCTGTTGTGTATTCTCCGGTGTTCCCCTGTTCAATGACGGGGTGCCTGGAGTGTCTCTGTATCGGCATCATTTGGGGGAGCGTCAGCGGTAGTAGTAGGGGGGGTAATATCTAGTGCTCGCGGCTGGCTCGGTTATCTGGGCTGGTTATTATTTACGAATGGCTCCATGTTCGCAGTTCTTGTACTGTTCGAGCTGTGAGACGGGACAGCAGAGCCGTGTTTCTGCCGCAAATGACTCCACTTGTGCGCCGAATGTTGCCAATTTTTCCGGCAACTACTTATTAGAGCACGAGTCAACCGAATCACGTTGCGGGATGCAGCGAGACCAGATATGAGGTCCCGCAGGACAAATGTGGCTACATGGCCGGTTGGCCGTCAAACGGGCCGACGGCCCATCCTCGGCACGTTGTAGAGACTAGCTCAGGAAATGCGCGCTGCTAGCACAATCCAGTATTGGGAGCTCTCAAAATTGGATTCTGGTGCAAAATTTCGGTTATGCGAACTCCCGTCCCTGCGGGCACCAACGAAACGGACGGCCGTTGCTGCACCACGTGCTGCCGAAACGGTCTACGGAACGCCGCGAGATCCGCCGGTGCAGTATCCGATGCACCGTTTGGCTGCAGGGATAGGAGAACGCTAAATAAGCTCAGGCAGGTTGTTTGGGTTTTATGTTTATGCTAATTGGCTGTTTCCGATGCATGGACGCCGGGCGTCGGCGACTGGCTGATAATGCGTGCTCAAAACGTGCACTCTGGTCGTTCGAGATGGCTTAGCAACTTCGTTCGTCGGTCGACTTTTTTTTTATTGGCGCTCTGCCCCCAGAGCCCCCTGGCAACCGCTTCGCGGTTGGGCTTTACAATCCGCTAAGAGATTTTACATATTAGCACACTCTTTGGGGGGAGGGGGGGGAGCACTGATCCCGGATCCCCAGGGAGCGGATTGCAGAGACTAACCGCGAAGCGGTTGCCATGGAGGTCTGGGGCCAGAGCCCCCAGGAAACAAATCTTGCTAGCATATCAGCCAGGTTCTGTTGCCGGGCGCGGCATGCACCGACTTGGGTAATGCTACGATGGCGTGAGCATGGTCCTCTCAGCGCGCTTACCTGGTCGTCATTTACACGAAGTGGGTTGGGAGCCAGATGAACGAAGAAATCTATTGGAGTGTATGGCACCACAACGGCTCAGTAGCGCTTGTTGCCCAGGTTGTCGGCAGATTCCGCATTCAATAGCGACGTAACGAGTTACAAATACATACCGTATTTCGTATTTACTTCCATGTGCATGATGAATGCTTGGCGGGCACTACGAAGCCTAAATGACTGACATATATGCCTCACTCATCCAACATTCTCAAGCTCCAATTCAAGGAAAAAATAACCGGACAAACTCATTACCAACATTTGCGCATTCTCGGGATTACAAGAAGCTTCCTACTGCGTGCTATGTAGTATGCACCACACAGGCATGAATACCTACATGCATAAGTGTTCAACCATAATTCATCGTTAGCTACTGCGCGGAGAATTTTTGGCGGCATTCTGGTCACCGCCGCATAGAGTTTTTCCGGCCACGCCTTAATTACTTCGGTCACCCGAGTTACCCCAGTCCCATCCCAGTTCTTCCGGTCTCACCCGCAATCACACTCCAACATTGCAGTTGTGGCGGACACAGACACGCCAAATAACGTGTCCTGACGAATGCACACGGCACCGGCAGGATTCATCCAAGGTAGCATACAGAGATCGACTGCGTCGACTGCCTTCGTTAGCCGGCCGGGCCGTGCAGTACTATGGGCCACGCACGCGAAGTGCGGGCATGCATGGGCCATTACTGGTGCATAAACGAGTTACCCGAAGACCAGGCCGCACGGTAAAACGTAGTTACTAGCTAGGCGCACACTCTAAAACTAAAAGCAAAGTTACGGCCCAGCTATACTCTAGTTACAGTGGCGGCAGCTCAGCCCGGTAAAAGTCTGATCGCGCGACTCGGTGAGCAGAAGACGTTGTGAACCCTGCGTCTGTCACGTAAAATTTAGTTCCTACCTCATCGCACGTGACTTGGCGAATTCGGTGGCCTCTGCGATTTTAGCGGACGCGCCTACCGCAATCTCACAGCAAAAATCTGTGTAAATGCGGACCGGTGATCTGACCAAACAACTCTGTTAACGGCGTTTCTGGTCCCTTCAATTGCGTCTAGCATCAGATAACTTTCTGGTCCAACAAAGTGCGGCTGCATGAATCGTGCAGGATCATCGTTTCCGCCGCTTCGACGCAGAAAGAGTCCCTGTATAAAAGTTCTGGGCACGCGCCAAACTCCGCTATTCGCGACGTTGTCCCCCACATATCACTATGGGCATCAAGGACTTTGTGGGTGGCCGATTCGGCACGTAAGTGAGTACGGGCTCTTCGGCTGTCAGAGCCAGCAATGCCACCCTGCCTGCCATCACCGTCACAGAAAGGAAAAAAAAAAATAAAATCATACACTAACCTTTAGCCAGCCCTCACATACGGAATCCATCCCCAGCAATTCCGAAAAGAAAATCGGTAACATCGAAGATGGAGTGGAAGTCTCCAGTGCGTCCATCGACGAAATCGCACCGGCCGGTGGCCGCCAAATTGGCGTCGTGTCGGCGGTGTTCCTTGTGTTCAACCGAATGGTCGGCACGGGTATTTTCGCAACCCCCGCGAGCATCTTCGCCCAGTGCGGCTCCGTTGGCCTGTCACTGTTTATTTGGGTCATTGGCGCCGTTATCGCATGCGCCGGTCTCATGGTATACCTCGAGTGGGGCTCGGCGATCCCCAAGAACGGCGGTGAAAAGAACTACCTCGAGTACTTCTACCGCAAGCCCAAATTCCTGGTGACGTGCATGTTCGCCATGTACGCGTTTCTGCTTGGCTGGGCCGCCTCAAACTCGGTCGTGTTTGGCCAGTACATTCTGTACGCTGCCGGCAAGGACGTCACGCGATGGAACCAGCGTGGTATCGGCCTCGCGTGCGTGACGTTCTCGTTCCTCATCCACGGCCTCGCACTCAAGTGGGGATTGCGTCTGCAGAACCTGCTGGGCGTGTTCAAGCTCGTGGTCATCCTCATGATTGTTATTTCTGGCTGGGTCGCGCTCGGAGGTGGCATCAAGGGCCTCGAGCCGACCCATGCCTTTACCGACGCGTTTGCCGGCACCAGCGGCACTGCATACGGCATCGTGACGTCGCTCTACAATGTGATTTGGTCGTTTATTGGCTACTCTAACGCCAACTACTCGCTGTCCGAGGCCAAGAACCCCCACCGCACTCTCAAGGTTGCCGCGCCGCTCGGCCTCGCCGCCGTCGCGGTCCTTTACATCTTGACCAATATCTCGTACTTCGCGGTTGTGCCCAAGGACGAGATCATCTCGTCGGGCCAGATTCTTGCCGCGTCGTACTTTGGAAAGATCTTTGGCGCCCGCGGGGAGACGGTCTTGTCGGTGTTTGTTGCCCTGTCGGCGCTCGGAAACGTGCTATCGGTCATTTTCTCTCAGGGCCGGATCGTGCAGGAACTTGGCCGCGAGGGCGTCCTACCGTTTTCGCGCCTCTTTGCATCCAACAAGCCGTTCAACGCCCCCTTCATGGGTATCTTTGAGCACTGGGTCGTGTCGGTGATCATCATGCTGGCTCCGCCGCCCGGCGACGCCTACAACTTCATTCTCAACCTCATCTCGTATCCACTCTCTGTGGTCAACGTCTTTGTGTCGTTTGGCCTCATCGTCATCTACCTGACGCGCAAGAAGTGGTATCCCGACTGGGACCCGCCCATTAAGGCGACACTCCCTGTCACGGTCTTCTTCTTCCTGTCGTCTGTCTACCTTGTTGTGGCGCCGTTTGTGCCCCCGGCCACCGCCAGCGACAACATCTACAAGGACCTACCGTACTGGCTGCACACGGTCGTCGGCATCGGCTTCTTTGTGGCCGGTGCAGTTTACTGGCTCGTGTGGGCTCGCATCCTGCCGCTGATCGGCGGCTACGAGCTCGCATACAAGAAGATTGTCGACAGCGAGGGCTGGCCGCGCCGCATTATCTACAAGGCGTACCATGACGGGCGCCATCTGGACGAGCATGCCGAGGACCAGCCGCAGGCTGCCACTAATTTTTGACGACTGTTACGACGTACCGCATATGACTTAATCCACCGCTTGTAATGTGATGGCCGACCATGTGATGAGTGGCCTCGTGTAGACTGGAGGATTTTGGAGTGGTTGGCCCGCCTCCGACCACCATAGGCTAAAGGGAGTCGGTGGCGGGCCGTAGCATCCGCTTTGCGACTGTGATTGCGTTTCAGGCTATGCCGCATAGCTACGTCCCCAGGACTCTGCCCTCCAGGCTCGCCGCCAACGCCCGTCTGGCAGCAACATATATGCCAGATCGTGATTATATGCACAGTCCATGCATGCACCCGCCGCACGGCTGAATGACGTCATCTCCGGCCCGCATGGGACCTCAGCGACAATAAATTTCCGATTCGCAAGACGCAGCCCCTCCCCTCTGACCTCACAATTAGCGAGCAGAGAGGCGCAGCAAAAGAGCCAGGGGCTGGCTTAGGACTGGGAGCATAAATAAAAGCGGCACAACCGGCATATATCGTCTGACTGATCGCGTGGCGGGACAGCCAAAGCACGGCTCCTCAAATTTACTCACAGCCCCTCATTGGGCCCTATAACAATAACACAGCTGCCTGCGACGCAGCTCAGAGCATAAGCACCAAAAAGCAAAGGCAAGATGTCGATTATGGAGAGCATTGCAGCTGGACTGGGCCGGCGGCGGTCGTCGTCGTCGATCCAGAGCGCCGGCAAGCCGGAAGACAAGGCTGAGGATGCCCCCACACGGCAGCTCAAGACACTGCTTGAGAGCAAGCGGATCGTGGTGATGGATGGCGGTTTTGGCAGCGAGCTTGAGCGCCGCGGGCTCGACGTGAACCACCCGCTGTGGAGCGCGCTTGTGCTGGCTCACCAGCCTGACAAGGTCTACGACCTGCACAGAGACTACTTCGCCGCGGGCGCCGACGTCGCCATCACCTGCACGTACCAGGCCAGCGTGGCCGGGCTCATGGGCCACGGCGTGTCCAAGTCCGAGGACGCAGCATTGAGCCTAATTTCGGATGCAGTCGAGCTCGCCAAGAAAGCGCGCGATGTGGCAAAACCACACGGCATCGTTGCTGCGAGCGTCGGGCCATACGGCGCGTACCTCGCCAATGGCGCTGAGTACAGTGGCGACTACGGAGACACGTCCAACGAGACGCTGGCGACGTTCCATGCTGGCCGCCTCAACGCGCTGTGCGCCGCGGAGCCCGACGTCGTCTTGCTCGAAACAATGCCGCGCGCTGACGAGGTAGGCATTGTGCTCCAGCTGCTCAACGAAGTAGCTCCCCACATCCCGGTGTGGGTCGCTCTGTCTGTGCTGGAGTCCGGCCACCTTGCCGACGGGACGTCGCTTGGTGTTGTCACGAGCATGCTGACCCCCCAGGTTGAGGCTGTCGGCGTCAACTGCCTGCCCATCTCACGGGTCGAGCCGGCACTGGAGATCCTCAGCGGCAGCACCGAGCTGCCGCTGATTGCCTACCCCAACTCGGGCGAGACCTACGATCCCGCGACCAAGACGTGGAGCCAACCCAAAAAGCAGGCTGACGGCCAGTCTGCCGACAACGAGTCCACGGACAACTTGCAGGATGGCTCCCTTGACGACGAGACGACCACGGGCCAGCTTCTTGTCGACGCTCTGCCGATATGGTACCAGCGCGGCGCCCGCATCATTGGCGGCTGCTGTCGCACGACGCCCGAGGACATCTCGGCATTTGCGGCGGCCGCCAAGTCGTACGAATGAGCATCCATAGTTTGACGACCTTATTAACTTATATTGACGAACTGCACATTGATTCCCGGTAATCCGGTCTAGTCTGTTTCAGGGCTACTTTGTCACATCAATCCGTGTTCCCAGCAATTGCTATGGCCGGGCTATACTCCAAGGCAGGCGCGGTGTCACCCAAGACAGAGAATTAAGACCCGGAGCTAGTCCCCATTCCAGGGTCGACACATACAGCGAGGTGCCTATAGCTAACACGAAAAAGCCGTCATTACATTACCGGCTACTGCTTCTTGGCCTGCAGAGCCCGCAGGGCGCGCAGACGCTCAGGCAGGATCGGGTGCGAGTGCGTGTAGGCACTGTAGAGCCAGTCGGCGTCGACGCTGCTGAGATTCTCACGATGGAGGCCGACGAGGGCTTGCGACAGCTCCTCGCCAAAGTTGAGGCGCACAGCGTAAGCGTCGGCCTCGTACTCAAACTTGCGGCTCATGAGGTTGAGGCCGAATTTGAGAAACGTCTCGACCGGCTGCAGAATGTCGTTGAACAGGATAAACCCAATCAGGATCGGGTACTGGCTGTGGAACCCAAACGAGTGGTACATGGACTTGTTGTGCACAAACGCCGAGAAGAGAGCAAAGATGCCGAAAATGTGAACCTGCGTAACGGCGAGCATTTGTAGAATATGAGACTCGGACCAGTGGCCGATCTCGTGTGCGAGCACCGCCGTGACCTCGGACACAGACTGCTTCTCGATTAGGGTATCGTAGATGACAATTCGCTTGCTCCAGGGGAGGCCGTAGAAGTAAGCATTCGAGTGAGCCGAGCGGCGCGAGCCGTCAATAACGTAGAGCTTGTGGAGCGGGAACTTGACTTGGCGCGCGAGGGCCTCGATGCTGTCCTTGAGCTTGCCGTCCTCGAGCGGGGTTACCTTGTTGAAAAGCGGCTGGATCAGAGTGGGGTAGATGGCAATCATAATAACCTGGAACGTGAGCATAAATACCCACACGTAGTAGAAGAACTTGTCGCCAAAGTAGTTGATGATCTTGAGAATGCCGGCCATGACGGGCGACAGAATAGCAGCCGACAGCAGCTGCTCCTTGACAAAGTCCGAGAAGAAGAGGCCGACTGTCTGCTTGTTGAAGCCAAACTTCTCCTCAATCACAAACGTCGAGTACAGAGACGACGGCAACTCGAGGACGCTGCCGCCAAATGTGAGCATGATCATCGTGGCAATCGACTGGGCGCCGATGCCGGCCAGCCAGCTGGGCGCCCATGCTGTTAGCAGGCGTCCGGACAGCGCAAACGCCTTGGGGATAATGTCAAACTGGAACATGGCAATCTTCTGCACAAAATCCCAGGTACTCGACACAAAGGAGAACCCGAGCTTGGCGCGGCCGTAGTCCTGAGTCTTTTTGAAGGTCTCGTCGTCGATGATTTCCTTCATCTCTGGCGGTGGGGCCGGCTTCTGCAGCACGCGGTACTGGCGATAGCGCAGGTATGTGTCAAATACAAACTGGCCGGTCGTGAATCCCATAATCAGGAGCTTCCAATTAAAGCCTGGCACGTCGGCCGAGGCTGCAAGCTTCTGTTGTTAGACGTTGTGGCACAAATTTCACGGTCAGAAACGGGCCCATTGCAGCACCAAACGGCCTGCTGTGGCTCCCGGGGCCCAGCAGCGCGACATACTCCAAGGAAATCCATTTTTAACGAGGCGACGAGACAGAAACCTCGTATGTCTATGTGAGCCAACGGTTCCCCGGGTTGAGCCGTAACGGTGACGTCGCGTGTCTTGATATTGTCAGGATCAGGGTAAAACACTTCAGTATAAATCAGTGAGCCGCACGGAGCCCAGCTCGATTTACGAGCTTACTGCGGCTCTGTCGGACGTCCGACGTCCAGCCAGGAAAGGTGCCCCACTAAATGGTTGAAACACGAGGGTATACGCTTTGGACTAGGCCAATGAGTGTGAGATCTGCAGCTTTGAGTTCGGCTCTCGTAATCACATGTCGCCATTGTGTCCCTCTTACCCGATGTTTACTAGCAGATAAGCCCATACGGGAGAACGTAATTGGCGATATATGCTCTGCCAAGCACGAGTTTGACAGCAAGGAAGCTGCCATAGGTTCCAGGAGCAGAGATTCAAGAAGCTATCAAGTATTCACTAAGTGGAACGTCAGCTGCGGACGAAATCGCTTTGCCTGAGCCACGCCTCCATAGACATCAGCTTCGGGTTGACTTTCTTATTCTGGGCGAGACTGGCGCCGTAGCCCTCGCGGCCGAACCAATTGATCATGTGGCCCAGCTCTGGGACGCCCCACTTGAGTGCGGTGCCGAGGAAGCTATAAGTCGTGCCAGCTGGCGTCCCGGTCGCCCGCTGGAATGCTTGATTCAACTGCGAAAAGCTGAGCTCCTCGCCCGCCACGCTGAACGCCTTCCTGTTCCAGGTGCTCGGGTTGTAAAACACCTCGGCGGTTGCGATGCCGATGTCCTTGGCAGCGACCCACTGCATGGGCCGGTCCTTGAGAGTGTCGCGCATTGCGGTGAGGAGAACCTTGTTGAAAAACCCCGGTTTCAGGTTGTCCATGAACGCGACTGGCCGCAAAATGGTCCAGCCCATGGTGCTGCCGGCCGCCGAGTCGCGCAGGTACTGCTCGACCTGGTGTTTGGATCTGAAGTGCGGCACATCTGTCGGATTGCTCCAGGACCGCTCCTCGCCGCCACGGTCGACACTGCTGTACACAAAGTGTGCAATCCCCCCGCCTAGGGCTCCGTCGACCATAGCTTTGCCCTGCTGGAGCTCGGTGTCAACGCTTGCTCCCTTGCCGGTGAAAGTCTGCACGGAGTACACTCCCCACAGCTGCGCGTCTTCAGCTGCAGCACGAGCAGATGCAAACAGGGCCGGCACAGAGTTGAGGTCACCCTCGATGATCTTGACGGTCGGGGACTTGCGAGCGAGGCGCTGGGCACCGGCAGATTTGCCATCGCGAGTCACGGCAAGCACAAAGTCCGACGGCTCCTTATCCAAAAGGGCATCGATGACAGAGCCGCCCTGCTTGCCAGTGGCGCCAGTGACGAGAATAGCTCGAGACATCTTTTGCTATTTATTGTAGTGGGTAAACGTAATCGCCTTTTTATCTTTGGCGAAGACCCCTTCTTCGCCTGATCACCGGATCAAGTCTCGAGATATGTGGTCCCCCTCTGCCGCGCAAGCCGCCGATGAGCTGCAATCGCGGGACATAAGCGGTCAGGCAGCCTTTAGCGCGTGCCATGTGAACCGGCGTCGCTGTACATGCTCCTAATTCCTGGGGGCTCTGTCCCCAAACCTCCGTAGCAATTGCTTCGCAGTTGAACTTGTGCTGCTATCCTTAGTTGTTTTTTTTGGATTGCTAATGCCTAGTTAGCGCTCAGCCGGAAGCGGCTGATACGGGGGTCTGGGGCCAGTCTCCACATTTGAGAGAGCGCCCCTCTGATGTGTGCCTGAATTTCTTTAGTACCTGCTCTCTTCACGCAGTCTATCCATGGCTAAGGCACTCCAGCCCTTGGGTAGGGTACAAAGTATGATGGGTCCCGGTGCTGATCCTAGTTCTTGGTGCTCTGACGCCATCCGTTGCTGTGAAGCCAGTTGCACCCTCAACTGTACATGTTTACATGGTCTCTCGTATCAGTGCTGACAAATACGAGCAGAACAAATGACGCACGCGTAGTGCTACTTTTTGGCAATTCACAACGGGTCCCGTATATACCTTATCCCCGCCGATTCGTGACGCATCCAAAGCTGATAAGAACCCCCGACTAGCCCGATAGAGGTTAGGCCGCTGCCGTCAATGGTAGCATATCCAGCGCATCACCTGCATTCCATTGCCATGTTCCATCTCGCGTAAGATTGGGACCCCAGAAATGTGCCGAGGCCTGACGTGCCGCAGCCGCACCCATTACCCCATACTTCTCGGTGATACTTAGTTCCGTGGAACCCCGCGCTGGACCGGCTTGCCAATCGCACACACATGACTGACGATACGTTCCTTCGCAAAGAGCTGCACTTCGCCGAGGGCCACTGGCCCCGCGAGAACATGGACTCGATGGTGAGCCCGGACTATGTGCCGAAAATCGCGTACACGCTGTACTCGGACACCCGCACCAACGTTAAAAAGCGGACAGACGACGATACAGAGATCCTCAACCTCGTTTTCGTGCACGGGGCCCAGATGTGCAAGGAGCTCTGGGACTTCCACGCCGAGATGTGCTTCCTCGACCCCCTGATCGGGCCGTATCTGGGCACTGTCGTGGCGGTGGAAAACATCTGCCACGGCGACTCGTACCTTGCCAACAGCGGCAACTTGCCGTGGACAACGACGTGGGCCGACTCGGCGCGGGACATAAACAAGGTGGTCCGTTCGCTCGAGCTGCGAGGCACGACAATCCTGGTGGGCCACTCAATGGGGGCGACCCAGTCGTTCTACGCGGCCCTGTTTGATCCGGGCCTGTACGACTCGATTGTGGCTATCGACTGCGTCGGATACAGTACCGACGGCCGCTTTGAAGACAAGGAAAGCATCCAGCAGCTAGGTCGCACCTACCAGAAGCTCGTGGCTATGATCAAGACCAAGTTCAAGACGGAGGAGGAGTACCTGCGGTACCACGACGAGGTGGGCATCGCCAAGAAGTTCCATCCCAAGTGCAAGGAGGCGTACGTGCGGGCCTCGCGCGTCGACCGCCCGGACGGCACCATCGAGTTCAAGACCCCCGACATGCATCAGCTCGCCATCTACATGTCAGGCCAGTACGCGTACCGCGACTCCAAGTACGTAGCGCGCCAGCTCGACTGCGAGATCTTCCACATCTGGGGCACTCGCGAGAACAAGCGCGAGGCCAAGCTCTGGCGCGAATCGTTCCGGTTCGGCTCGTTCTACGACATCCCGGACGAGGGCCATCTTGTACCGTTTGAGAAACCGGTTGAGGTGTTCAACGCGTACCGCAACTTTCTGGTCCGACGGCGCGCGCGCGGCTCGCAGATGCAGCGCGAGCTCAACGTCCGCCGGCGGTTCAAGCCCGAGGACCGCGTGCACTTCAACCGGTCCGGGGTCGAAAACGTGTTTGCGGGTCTGCTCAAGGGCGAGCGCCGTCTGGGGTCCAAACTGTGATGCTTTGGCGCTGCTTTTTTTTTTCTTCTGGGGGCGCTGCCCCCAGACCCCCGTAGCAACTGCTTCGCAGTTGAGCTCGTGGCGAGAGCGATGTTCGCACCGAGCTGCGGGTATCACGGAGAGACCCTCAGAGAAATCGCAGCCCATTTACGTATCCGCATTAGATTTTGTTTATGTCTAACTCGGCCGCAGAGCATTCTCTACGGAGCCTGCCGAACAGTGATGCTTGGGCAGCGATGTGCTTTTTTCCTGGGGGCGCTGCCCCCCAGGTAAGGAGAGCTTGGGCAGTGATCTGGGAGAAGAGCCCCAAGTCCCCCGCGGCAACTGCTTTCGCAGTTGATCTGACGGCCACCCCGAGCAGCGAACTGTAACCCATTTTTTGTATTCGCTCATTAATGTCTAGCTGGCGTTCAGCCGCAAAGCGGCTGCTACGGGGTCTGGGGGCAGTGCCCCCAGGTAAAGAGAGAGCCCTGTCTATGGCGGGAGTAAATGCGAAAATAAATACGAGGCAACCAAGCTAGCGCGATCGCGCAACCAGCCACGACAAAACTGCGTTCAGGTTCTTGGCCTCCTTGACAGAAATCGAATAGCACGCAACGGGCCGGTCCTTGACGTGGTCTAACCCCATCTGCTTGATGAGCGTGTCGACGTCGTATGCACCCTCAAGGTCATTCTTGTTGCCTACTACTAGCAGCGGGATCCTTTCGACTGTGTCCTTCTCGAGCAGCCCGTGAAGCTCGTCCCGCGCCTGCTCTATGAGCGTGTGGTCGGCGCTGTCTACCACGAACCTGCTGTTAGCGCGGTCACCCGCATCCAAAACCTAATACATACACAATTGCGCTCGCTCCGCGGCAGTACCGCTCCCACATGGATCGAAATCGCGGCTGGCCGCCTAGATCCCAGCTGACATTAGCGTTGGCTCTCCGAGACGCAGCAGTTGTTCTTACCATCGTAGCGTCACGTTACCAGACGTGACCTTCTTCATCGCGAATCCCACAGTTGGGACCGAGCTGCTGTTAGACGAGCCACCAGGCCCACGTCAAAATACATACTCTGGCACATATCGATCCCCCTGCGATGTTAGCCTGGGCCGGAAATATATGGCAATTCATACGTACCGTCAGGACCCGTAACAAAGACGTCTTGCCTGCACTCTGCAAGCCCACCAGCGTGACATCGAGCTGGACGTTAGTACCTCCAAAACGCAACTACATGCCAGTTTTCGCACCTCCTTAGACCTGCGGTTAGCTTTGCTCCATAACGAAAACGAGCATCGGTCTGTGCCACATACCAAAACAGTGAGAGCAAGTACTCGTATAAGCTCCAGAACCAACTCCAGGGGCCGGCCATTGTTGCTGTCCAAGCGGCGACACGTCAAGCGGGGCAGCTGGCACTAAACCGGGATGAAACACTCGTCAGACGCGCGCGTGCTTATCGGCCGGTCTCGATGGCAGCCAAGACGCGGCCCAGTTTCATGTCGGCCGCCGGCCGCTAATGTGCATATGCAGTGGTCAGCCTTGCGATTTCACCCACCACCATCATGCAAACAACTAACTGGAACTTATGCTACCTGACTGCTGGGTACGGTCCACCATGATAGGTCGAATTCCAGGCTCGGGCGAGCCAGTGCCAAACAAACCCGACACAAAATGGTCCTCGCTGCTACGCGTCCATTGGGCCGCCGCCTGCTTTCGTCGTCGCGTCGTCTTCTGCAGGAGCCGGCTAAGACCGTCGTCAAGGAGCCCGTTGTGGTTCCGCCGCCTCCTCCGCCCCAGCCTCCCCGTCCGAAGCGAAGAGTTGGCGCGTTCCGCGGTGGGTAAGTACGAATTGCGCGGATCCGTAGCGGAGTAGTAGTTATGCCTATTTGTTATATAGCAGCGTTTCCTTTGAGGAACTTCTTGTCGATCCCCTTCGCAGCTTCTCGGGCCCCAAATCAAACGAGCTACTTTGCTAACGCCAGTTTCCTCGGGTTCCTGCTCGGCACCACCCTCACCGGCTACGGCTCGTACTACTATCTCCTTGACGAGTACCGAGTTGCCAACAATGTTGTTGTCACCGACGTTGTCAAGCTGAGCCAGTCGGTTGACAAGCTGACCAACGACGTGGCCCAGCTCGAGGCCAAGCTCAGCAAAAACTAGACTCACGTACTCTGAATGCACCTGATGATTTGACTGTCTCTTCTCGCTTACTGGGGCGGACGCGCCCAGACCCCCCGTAGGAACTACTATGATTCATCTGGCCCCATACTGGAGTGTCGCCCCGCCAATCTCAACTGCGAAGCAGTTGCCAAGGGGGTCTGGGCCAGAGTCCCCAGGAAAAAGAACAAAAAAGCACTAAGCTACAACCCCCGAGTCATCCAAGTACTGTATAGTATTACAACGCAGCGTAGGCTAGCAGTGGCCGGTGTGGGGTGTTCCCGGCGGGTATTAGAAAAGGTGTCCAGATCAGAAATTAGTAGACAATGTCGTCGACGGGACCGTTCCACTCCCACACACGCATGATCTCGCCGTTCTCCTCCTTCTGGCGGACGCGGACGTGGCTGTCGTTTTCGACTGCGTCCTGGACGTCTTGCCAGAACGCGTGGCGGCGGGCGCCGCGCATGAGGCGGTCGCGGAGCTGGATGACAATGACATACGAAGCCGTGAGGCCGCGGGTGTCGCCCTGGGCCAGCACGACCTGCTTCTTGAGCTCAGTGACCGCTTCGTTGGCGAGCTGCGAGACTTCTGCGGCATAGCGGCGGCGACGGCGCGCGTAGACGGCCGCGACCGTTGTGGCGAGCGTCACGCCTCCAAGCCCCGCAAGCTCGACTCGATGCTCTGCCAGCCGTCGTCGGAGGCCGAGACTAATGGAGCACGTGAACGGGAAGTTGGCCATTGAAGTCGACTGAAATACCTTTTTCGAGACGTAGTCGGTATGCCACTCGCCCTCGGCGTCGGCGGCGTCGACGCGCTCCCGGCGGGTGGTCTGCGGTTAGCGTTTGTCGTGCGCTCAAGAGTGGTCTGGGATCCCTGCCTTACAATAACGATATCGTCAATGTCATCGAGGCCCTCGACGGCGTGCCGCCAAATATCGTCGAACGCCTCATCCGAGATGCTGGCTGTCTTCTTGGCGTAGAGCATGTCACGCAGCTCGTCCTCGTCGATGGTGGGCGGGGCCGTCGAGTCGGTGCATTCGAACTGCGCGTAGCGGTCGCGCAAAAACTGCACAAGAATAGCCACGGCCGTCTGGACGCGGCTCTGGCGCTCCGTGTCGGGCACGCACGCCGGGGCGAGCGGCCAAACGCCCCAGGCGGCCAGCGGGTTCTGCTCGAGCACAAAGCCCTCGTCGCACACGACGTGCAGGTTCGGGAAGCAGGTAGCGTGGGGCGGGCACGGAATGCAGCCAGGACGGGCGTACTCGACGGCGCGCTCCCACAGGGGCGCGTCGTCGCGAATGGTGGGTCGCAGAAGCGGGTCGCTGTCGCAGTACCCGGCGAGCATGCGCTCCTGCCGCCACCACGCGAGGTAGACGCCAAGGGCTGTGATGGACAGCGTGATGGCGAGCCAGCGCAGAACCGCCATGGTCGTGCTGGCGGCGTTTGTACTGCTGCGGCGGCGCACGCGCTTCTTCTTCTTGCGCTGCTTCTCCTGCTCCTGTTTTTGTTGCTGTGCGTCCTCTGCCCTGGCGTCGGCGACCGTGTCCCGGGCCTCGTCCAGGAGCTCGCGGAACTCGGCCTCGGCGTGCTTGACGTCGGCATCGTTGGCGCGCTCAAACTCGCGCGGCGACACCGCTGTGTCGTGCTCGCTCAGACGCGGTTTGCGCGACTTACGGGCCGACGACTGCGGCGTGTTTTTGGCCGAGCTCTGGGCCGAGCTCTTGGACGGCGTCGACGCCGTCTGCGAGCTGCCAGCGCCCCGCAGCGCATCCATCTCGCGGCGCTCGTCCTCGGTCGGGCCGCGCTCGATCTCGCGCTGGAAGCCGAGCGACATTTTCAGGTCGCGAATGTCCGGCATGAACGACAGCCTGCCAGCCGCGCTCTGACGAGGGACCGTGTACGACGGGACCGCCCGGTCTTCGTCGGCCTGCCCAGACGGACCAGGCTCCGGCGCAGAGCCCTGGCCCGGCGTGTGGAAGTCCGGGCTCGACGACGGAAACGACGTAAAGTGGCGCACGCCAGGCGTCGTGGCGGGCGGCTTGTCCTCAGCCCTGGCCTCGGCCCTGAGTGTCTGCTGCTGTTTGGGGCTGCCGCCGGATGAAGGCCGCTTTCTCTTCTTGGCCGAGGCGGGGTCCTCGGTCTTGACCCCCTCGCTCTTGCGCTTCTTGCCGACTGTGAGGGGCGATCCGCTCTGGAAAAAGTTCTTATCGCTAAACGGGCTGCCCTCGTCCTTGACAGCCGCGGCCGCCTCGCTCGTCCGGCTGCCCTTCATAGTGACCTCAGACTTGGGCGCCGGGGTCGCGACAGACTCGGCAGACTCGGCAGATGGGTCCACGACGCTCTTGGTCAATGTCTTGCGGCCGCGTTTGCGAGGAGACTCCGCCGACTTGGCCGGCACCGTCTCTACCGACTCGGCTGGCTCGGGCGCAGCCCGCGCGCTGGCCCGCTTGCGCGGAGACGCGCTCGCTGCCGCCTTGTCCTCCTTGGACACCTTGCGCGGCGACGCCGAACGCCGGCCGCGCGCCGGGCTCGGTGCAGGCACAGCCTCGGGCTCCTCCTCAAACGGCGCTCCCAGCATCGGCTTGTCCTCCTGCAGATCAAGGAGCTTTTTGGGTGCCACAGACTTGCGCACGCTCTTGCGGGGGCTGCTGCGCGTCGGGCTCTTGGCCGGTGACCGCGACCGCGACCGCGTCGTCGTGGTTGTTCGCGGCTGCGGTGCGTCGACAATGTCGTGTCCCCTCGGCTCGATCCCCTGGGTCTGCGAGAGCAATTGCGCGGCCCGCGGCGCAATCTCCTCACGGAATATTTGCACTAGGTCCGCCTTTTTCGCGCCCGACGGATAGTCGACCTCATGAAAAATAAAGACCTTTCGGAGGTCGGCCACTCGCAGGGTGTTAGGATCAAATCCTGTTTGTTAGTGAAATGCTCAAGAACACGTGGGAGACGGCCGGCCACCGTTTTCCTGGGGACGCGCTGGCCCCGGACCCCCCGTGGCACAAGCTTCTCGGGTGAAAACTCCATCCACACATCAACTGCGAAGCAGTTGCTACGGGGGGTTTCGGGGCAGAGCCCCCAGGAAAAAAAAAAGATTCCCGCGCTCCAGATCTCACATACCCTCTTCGAGATACTCTGTGCTGTCCATTGCGAGCAGCAATCTAGACGTGGCCCTGGAGCTCCTGCTACGGGTGTCCTCGCTCGAATGCCGAAAGAAAACGACGAACGCGCCTCGATTCCAGGTCTAAGCGCGGGCCAGGCCGGTATTTTTCGTTTTTTGTTTCCTGATGCACGCGCCCGTGCGTTTTTCGTCCAGAAACGTTAGCTTCGTGGGTCGCAAACCGGGCTAACATAACAATAACAAACGGTTGCCGTGGCGACAAACTTGCATGTCGGTATGCATTATATGCGCGCCCTCCGGAGCGGCCGCGGCGGCTGCGACTGCCTAAACGCGGCACAGCTTCAGATCGCTACGCCAAAGCGACGGCCGAGACAAGCAGTTTTGGCCGCTGCCGATCTCGCCGTAACGGCCAGCGCGCAATACCGCCCTCCGAACCCCACAATGAGAAATATGTGCGGCTCGTAGTGCCTGGTGTTTCCTCCGCTATAGCGCTTGTGAGCCTTGGCCAGCGAACTCGCGCTGGCAGCACCCGCCCCGAGCGGGCTCGGTCCAATAGTAGTTGCTCGGTTTGTACTCGGCGGTTGACTTGCCATCGCCAGCACAAAAGCGTGCGTAGGTGCGGCCCTGACGCCGAATTGCGCAGGCTAAGGAAATGCCGCCATAAGGTGTCCATTCTGCGTCCCGCCTGATCCAGAAACTTGGTGTTCTCCACCTTGATGTGCTTCCTGCTGGCATTGTCTAGCAGCCATGGCTGTCCGGAGACGACGACCATAGCTGCAGGGTACCTCCTCTACTGTGCACTACTTTGGCCCGGGCGACCAGGTTTTGGTCTGGAGCTGGTACTTGCGGCACTGTGCGTGCGCGACTTGGGCTTCATGAATTTCGTCTTCAGATGTGCCCAGCGACACAACAGGACTGCCTGGCTGCTGCAACTGCCACTGCCTTATTATGGCTATCAGAGCATTTTGGAGTTGAAGCCGCTCTTTACTACCGTTTGCTACATCAAACTCGAGTTCCACCGCTGAACAAAGCCAGTTCAGTAGTGGTGATGCCGACTGGCTCTCTTATGCCTGCAAATATGGGGGACTGTACTCGAGGTGGTAACCTGAGGCAGCAAGAACAGTTGGTCGTACGTCCTTGGAACCCCGCGGGGTACGCACAGGCGCATCGAAGACAGCGCCGGATCTGTGCGGCGCGCACGGCACCAACGCAGCCTTGGGGTTTCCGGGCCCCATAGACCGGCCAACTCGAACTCATCGTGGGTCGGAATGGCGGTACTCGAAGCTGGCGTGCGGAGCGCCCTCGCATCGCTCAATCTAAATGTGGGGCTATCGGCAATCGCTATTCTTCAGTTTGCGTTTAATGCGTACGTCTGCGTTCGCCAGCTATGGAATCTAAAACTCTCTTCGGAGCAATCGCCGCCAAGTGATTTTTCGCTAAATGCGGACCGTAGCTTTCTTCTTGCATTGATATATTCGGGCGCTTTTAAGTTGTTCTTGTATTTGGCAGCTATACACATGCAGGGGGTACCCTATTGGGTGGCCGAAACCGCACGCTCCCTCGAAAATCGGCCATACTGGAATCAATTTCTAGATATCTATTGGCTTGTGATTCCACCTCTGACGCTGGCTGCTGCCTGGACCCTGGCCCGCCTTCCGGTACTCATCTGCTGTATATGGGCTCGCCAGCGTGAGCTGCACGGTTCTGGTCAGCACCTTGACATTGCACGCCTCGTACCAATGTACCTTGAAACACCTTCCTACGCCGGCATCAATGCGGCAATCTTCGCCTATGCGTTCGCCAATCCGCACAGCCCATCCGGCTGGCTCGCGTTCCTGGTGTATAGCTACTCTGGCTTTCCTAGCTTGATAGTAGCGCTCGGGGCTGACATGTGGCCGTTTCTGGTGACTGGTGTTGTTGACAAGGACGCTCGTTCTCGGAACGATCTAAAGCTTCGTGAGAGCATCATGAGTGCCGCTTTGGACGCGGGCCTGGAGCTTGCGCATGTCAGGTCGGACTTTGGCACTTGTGTGCGTCATTCGCCCCACATACGCATACACGGAAAGAGCGACAAGACACTATCTGTCTCTGGCCTGCTGCTCAAGAACCACACGGTACCAGAAATAGCTGCCCTTGCTGTGCGCGAAATGATGCGCTACAAGCTCAACCTATGGCTGGCGGAAAGATTTGTACAGGCTGCCCAGTCAATGGTCCTAGGCTTTTTGGCTTTTGCGCTAGACAGCGTGAACTGGTCATATAGGTCGTTGGGCTTTGACACCGATGTCCCCACGCCAGTTGCCCGTCTGGCAGTGATGGCGCTCGCATTGCAGCCGGCTGTATCGCTTCTACAGCGTGTCGACATCTACTTTTCGCGTGCGACGGAGCTGAAGCTCGATGCACTTGCCGCGCGTATGGGCTACGGACAGGATCTGCGATCTGCGTACGCAAAAATGAGCGACGGGGCCGACGTTGACTGGCTCTATTATGCATACAATTGCGACACGCCGCCATTCTCTAAGCGCATTCAAAGGCTGGATGCCTTGGGTTTACGCAACTGATACTGCTATGTTTATACTCTCAAATCGGTACTTCTAGGGATACCCATCCCGTCGGGCACTATTACGCTTGTGCGTGTGAAATGCTAGTATTCTCGACGTATATAATTGGAAAGCAAGGAAGCAAGGAGACATTCGCGGGGAAACGCCTGTAGAGCATACTGCCAGGTGAGCGTCGTTGGTAGCGAACGCGGCTGGACGGCATATGTTCGGAAAAATTGATGCATATAGTAAGTCCGAGATCCGTGCGCATGGCGTCCTCGTTTCCTGTGGGGCGCTGCCCCAAGAATCCCATCGCAGCTGCTTCGAAGCTGAACTGCGTGACCACTGCGCAACCTGATAGAGATGCTGGGATGCTGAGCCTCAACTGCGAAGCAGTTGCTACGAGGTCTGGGGGTAGCGCCCCCAGGAAGCGCCCTTGCACTGACAAAACGAACAGAACGGCTTACGCCAGTCAACTGTAAAGACGGCAGAAAAACGCAACGGGTTGGTGGCTCCACGGAGCTCAGTAACGGTCGGCCCGCCCCGTATCTCGCATGGGTAACGGCCCGGCGGCTCGCGTCCGATCCCGGCGGGAGAACGGCTGGCAATCAGGGGATGGCCCTGCTTGAAAAGGGGGGGGGGGAAGGACATTCCAGCTACCTTTGCGATTGTACTTAAGCTGCTAAATATCACTGCACTCCCTGCAAATTAACAGCTACTGTTCCTCGCACTAGACCTGAGCAGTCTCGGCGAAACCGGCCGATGCGATGCACGTACGCCGCGCACGGCTGAACCCTGGCGGCCGGCGCCAAAAATCCGATCTTCTCGGCGCTTTCAGACTTTTGGCCTCACGCAGGCCCGGACAATACGACGGTGGAATTCTAGGAGGAAAAGCATCAAAAAGAAGAAAAAACGAAGACTACACGCGTGAATTCCGCTCAAGTTCCAACCCTTTTTCTCCCGCCATCTGCTAGCCTGTATACTCGCCCCGCCCCACATGAGTAACCCCGTCAAGGTCCCCAGAGACGTCGACCTCGCCTTTCCGGACGCCGATGAGGCGTCCGTGTACCGCCAGGTCGGCATGGACGCTGTCGCGGAGGACGACGAAGACTACGCGTACGACCGACGTATGTCGAGCGCCTCGCACTCGCAGATCGATGAGAAGATGCTCCTGGAGATGAACGCGAAGCTGCAGGCCCTCAAGCTGCCCAACGACCGCGGACGCGTTCCGTCGATGCCGAGCTCGCCAGAGACGTCGCGCCGCCTGAGCGGCTTCTTTGATCGGAGCGACCGCGACGACCACAGCGTCGTCGGCGACGACGGGCCCGTCCACGAGACCAACGGCTCGTTCTCGCAGCAGTCCGTGGCCGGCCTGTTTGGCGGCACGCGCCACTCGGCCGAGGAGGACCCGGACGTCGTCAGCGAGCTCGCCAGTATGTACGCCAAGGTTCAGGAGTGCCTCGATCTCCGCCACATGTACATGGCCAAGAGCCTCCAGCGCGACGAGGACAACCCCACCAACTCGCCCGACTGGAAGATCTACCCGCCGCCTCCGCGCCCATCGTGGAAGAGCGAGACCAAGGAGTTTGACGAGAACGGCAACGCGCTGCACCCCGGCGCGCAGGCCGTCAAGGAGGCCGGCGCCGCCGGCATCGGCATGGACTTTCACTACGACGACTACGAGATCCCGTCGTACAAGGAGCCGCCCTTTGAGTTTGGCGTCAACAACGAGTTTGTGTACCAGCTGTATGAGTCCAAGAGTGACAAGCAATCGGGCAAGCTGCTGTTTGCGCCGCCGACCATCCGCGACTACTACATGGCGCTGGATCGCATCACAGCCATCTCCAGCGACGGGCCCGTCAAGAGCTTCTCATTCCGCCGGCTCGAGTACCTCGAGGCGAAGTGGAACCTATACCAGCTGCTCAACGAGTACCAGGAGACCGCCGAGTCCAAGCGCGTGCCGCACCGCGACTTTTACAACGTGCGTAAGGTCGACACACACGTTCACCACAGCGCGTGCATGAACCAGAAGCACCTGCTGCGATTCATCAAGTCCAAAATGAAGCGCTCGCCCAACGAGGTCGTCATCTTCCGCGACAACAAGCTGCTGACGCTTGCCGAGGTGTTTGACTCGCTGGGACTCAAGGCCTACGACCTGTCCATCGACACGCTCGACATGCATGCCCACAAGGACACGTTTCACCGGTTCGACAAGTTCAACCTCAAGTACAATCCGATTGGCGAGTCGCGTCTCCGAGAGATCTTCCTCAAGACCGACAACTACATCAAGGGCCGGTACCTTGCGGAGCTCACGCGCGAGGTGTTTTACGATCTAGAACAGTCCAAGTACCAGATGATGGAGTACCGCATCTCCATCTACGGCCGCAGCCTGGACGAGTGGGATAAGCTGGCGGCGTGGGTCGTTGACAACCGTCTGTTTTCGTCCAACGTACGCTGGCTCATCCAGGTCCCGCGCCTGTTTGACATCTACAAGAAGGGCGGCCAGGCTGACTCGTTTGCCGACATCGTGCGCAACCTGTTTGAGCCGCTGTTCGAAGTGACGCGCGACCCCCAGTCGCACCCCAAGCTGCACATCTTCCTGCACCGCGTCGCGGGCTTCGACTCGGTCGACGACGAGTCCAAGGCGGACCGCCGCCTCTTCCGCAAGTTTCCGCCCGCCCAGGAATGGAAATCCAACCAGAACCCGCCCTACAGCTACTGGCTCTATTACCTGTACGCCAACATCGCGTCGCTCAACCAGGCGCGCAAGCGCCTCGGTCAGAACACGTTCGTCCTTAGACCCCACTGCGGCGAGGCCGGCGATCCCGAGCACCTTATCGCTGCCTTCCTCACCTCGCACTCCATCTCGCACGGGATTCTGCTCCGCAAGGTTCCCTTCATCCAGCTCCTCTACTTCCTGGACCAGATCGGCATTGCCATGTCGCCGCTCTCCAACAACGCGCTGTTTCTCAACTACGAGAAGAATCCGTTCTACTCGTACTTCAAGCGTGGCCTTAACGTGTCGCTCTCATCCGACGACCCGCTCCAGTTCTCGTACACCCGCGAGCCGCTCATCGAGGAATACTCTGTTGCAGCCCAGATTTTCAAGCTGTCAAACGTCGACATGTGCGAGCTTGCCCGCAACTCGGTCCTCCAGTCCAGCTTTGAGTACCCCCTCAAGAAGCACTGGCTCGGCCCTGACTTTGCCCACCGTGGGCCCAAGGGCAACGTTGTCGAGAAGTCCAACGTGCCCAACATCCGCCTCGCCTACCGTGAAGAGACCTTTCTCCACGAAGTCCACCTCATGGAGCACTACACCAAACAGCGTGCGTCTGTCCGCCCATACCGCTGAAGCCTCTCCCGTATATAAAGCTAATTTAGACTATGCCTCTGGACTTGGTTACTTGAGGACCGAGTCCCAAACTCCCCCTGGCCGCCGCATTGCGGCTCGTCGAGCAGTTAGCGTGTATGCACCAAATTCAACCGCGAAGCGGTTGCCACGGGAGTTTGGGCCCAGAGCCCCCAGGGCAAAATGCGACCGTGAACGTATGCACCGCATAGCATAAACCCTGCATTTTACTAAGCAAGCGACTTTGACCAAGACCTTCGGCCGCGATCTCGTCACTTCTGCCAACTACACACTAGCCGCAAGATGCTCAGACGTTCGCTGACTGCTGTTTCCCGAGCCGCCATTGCTCAAACGCGCGTTCGGCCGGCTCCGGCCCGCGGCTACGCCATGGGATCATGGTTTAAAAAGGACGGCGGCGACGGCAATGACGGCGGCGAGGGACCCGCAGGATCCGGCCCTAAAATCACCGCTGAGCACATGGAGAAATTCGCTCAGTCGGAGCTCATGCAGTCGCTCATGAAGCACCCCGAGTGCATGGAGGCCCTCGCTAAGACCCAACAAATGATGGTTGACAAGGGCTACATTGTGCGGGGTGAGGCTCCGTCGCTCATCACGCAGGCCCGTATGCTCGCGGACTCGGACCTTCGCGAGCAGCTCGTGAAGAGTATGTAGCATCGATTGATTCGGTGGTGGCAATTGTACTAACCGCAGTGAAGGAGACCTGGGACAACGCCGGCATCGAGATCACTTCAAAGGAGTATGCAGATGGATATATCCCGTGCGGACAGTGGCTAACAGCAGCATCGAGACCATGACTTCAATGCTTGGCATGAGCGGAAAGCAATAGTACTCATAATAAAACAAGTGGCATGTTTTGTGGGTGCGAATGTGTGGGAGGATGTATCTGCCAGGGCAATCACTAGACCAAATGATGCAGCTGGTCTGACAATCGCATTAAGTTAGGATTATGAGGCGCGTGACATGGTAGTCTTGGGGTCTAGTGGAGGTCGATAGCGAGCCGCTCCCGGTCAATAGCCGGCCCAAACTGTACTGTATTGAGAACGAGACACGCGGAGGGCAGTGCTACGAAGTGGCTTATGCCTCCAACGAATGTAAAAGTGAGCTTTCTCGTCTCTTGCCACCGTTGAATAAACTCCGGTGGCACCATACCGTTGATTCGGCGGCAAAATCAAGCGGGAAACAAACGTGACTAAGATCCGCTGTCACGTTAGTAATCGAACGGTCACCGAATTCGGCCAGGATACGGCTTTTTGCGTAGATCACTACCCCACACTGCATTGTTTATAAACCTCTTGTTGGCTGCACGACCAATTAAATGAACCTGGACGCAATGGACGAGCTCGAGGACGATGGATACTTCAATGTCGGGCCGTACCACCGAGAGATCGCCACCAAGAACCCCTTGGCCCAGCGGTGGTTTAACCGCGGTCTTATTTGGGCCTACGGATTCAACATGAACGAGGCGTGCCAGTGCTTTGAAAAAGTAGTCCTGGCCGATCCCGACTGCGCAATGGGGTACTGGGGCGTAGCATTTACGCGTGGGCCCAACTATAATCAGGAGTGGGCGCTTTTTGACCCTATAGAGCTCAAAGAGGCGCTAACGGCGACGTACAGGGCGTCGCGCAGGGCTCTCGAGCTTGCAGGGAATGCCTCGCCAGTCGAGCAGGCCCTCATAAAAGCGTTGGCCGAGCGATACCCACAGGAGACTCCACCAGACGACTTTTCGTCATGGGACCAGGCATACGCCACGGCCATGGAATCCGTGTACAATCAGTTCGGGCAAGACATCGATGTGGCTACTCTGTATGCCGATGCTCTTATCAACCTGACGCCGTGGGCTCTGTGGGACCCGTACACAGGCAAGCCAGCGCCAAAGGCACGCGTTATCGACGCTGTACAAGCCGTCGAGCGCGCCCTGAAACTACCAGGGGCCGACAGGCACCCGGGCCTGTTGCACTTGCACATCCACATCATGGAGATGTCGCACAACCCCGAGGCAGCTGTGCCGTCGGCTGATCGTCTGAGAGGCCTTGTGCCTGACAGCGGCCATCTAAACCACATGCCCTCGCACATTGACGTGCTCATTGGCGACTACAGAAGCGCCGTGACCGCGAACGCCGAGGGGATCCGTGCCGACAACATGTACATTGACAAAGCCGGCAAAATGAGTATGTACGCGTTCTACGTTGTGCACAACTATGCGTCGCTGATCTACGCTGCCATGCTGGCTGGCCAGTTGCAGGCGTGTCTGACTAACTGCGCCCTCATGGAGGAGTTCCTGTCCGAGGATCTGATTGCCATGGAGTCGCCGCCAATGGCTGACTGGCTTGAGTCTGCTCTGGGCGTGCGCGCTCACATTCTGGTTCGCTTTGGCCGCTGGGACGAGATTCTGGCCCTGCCGCTCCCGAAGAACAAGACTCTGTATTGCGTAACTACTGCGACGATCCACTACGCCAAGGGCATTGCGTGGGCTGCCACGGGCCACGTGCGCGAAGCCGAGAACGAGCAAAAGCTGTTTGCCGAGGCGCACGCCCGTGTACCTCCATCGCGGATGGAGTTTCCGAACAAGTCCGTCAACGTTCTCAAGATTGCCGAAGCGATGCTTGCGGGCGAGCTCGAGTACCGTCGCGGAAACTTTGACGCGGCATTTAGCCACCTCCGCAGGTCTATTGAGCTTGACGACGGCCTCATCTACAGCGAGCCGTGGAGCTGGATGATGCCGACACGACATGCGTACGCAGCCCTGCTGCTCGAGCAGGGCCGCGTCGAGGAGGCTGCACAGGCATACGCCGAGGATCTCGGCCTCGTCAAGTCTCTGCCCCGGGGCCACCAGCACCCCAACAACGTGTGGGCGTTGCACGGCTATCACGAATGCCTGATGCTGCTTGGTCGCACAAAGGAAGCTCTCTTCCTCGAGCTCCCGCTCAAGCTGGCCGACGCCGTGGCAGACGTCCGTGTGCGCTCCTCATGCTACTGTCGCAGGGGCGGCGAAGGCGACGACGTCAAGCCAAGATGCCAAACTGACAGCTAACTAACTGGGAAGAACTCCGAAACGCAGCTAGAAAAATCGATCTTGCTGACCAACATAGTGCTCCAGACACTCGTCTTCAATCAAGAAGTAGCCCACTTAGTAGACTCTCAACAAGTTTGCAGACATGGCATCTCAATTGCATTACCGCAGCCATAGTGCCAATTACCGAGGGACAGATACGTCAGGTCACGCGTGACAGGGTCCCAGTAGTACCTTGCGGTGTGCTGTTCGGCGCCGCCCATACGATGGATTCCTAAGGGCCAGTAAAGTGCGTCCACTCACGAGCCAGCGTTTGCATTTTCCAATGACTCGGTCAGTGACACAATTAAGGCTAGCCCTACTGTATAGGCGCACCCTCGATGCCCTGTGTGAGCCCCCGTCCCCAGACAAGAGCAGAGTCCTACTTATAGATGGTCCCTGGCGAGCCGCGCAGCATCGCGCACCCCGCAAAGTCGCTCATAACAAGATTAGGAGGGACAGACGCAGTTCAACTAGGACCGCTAAGGATACTATCCAATGCAGCAATCTTTCAAAACCGCTGAACTGGAGGATGACGACTACTTTGATCTCGGGACCTACCACAGGCCCATTACTTGCAGCAACCCAGAGGCACAACGGTGGTTCGACCGCGGCCTTATTTGGACCTATGGTTTTAACATGAATGAGGCTGCCGAGTGCTTTGGAAGGGCAGTAGCAGCCGATTCTGATTGCGCCATGGCCTACTGGGGCCTCGCGTACACCCGTGGACCATATTACAACCATGCATGGCGACTGTTCGACCCTAATGGGCTCAAGAAGGCTCTCGAAGCAACGTACACAGCTTCGCGGAGTGCGCTTGAGCTCGTGGACAGCGTGACTGACGTGGAAAAGGCGCTTATCCGCGCGATTGTCAAACGGTACCCGCAGGAAACGCCTCCCACAGGTGACGGGGAGTTTTTCCAGTGGAACGAAGGCTACGCCGATGCTATGAAAGCAGTATACGAAAAGTTTGGCGACGACTTGGACGTGGCAGTTTTGTATGCTGATTCCCTAATGAACTTGACACCCTGGCAGCTGTGGGATTTGCATACCGGCGAGCCGGCTGCGAATGCACGTCCGATCGAGGCGCGCGGGGCCCTTGAGCGTGCTATGAAACAGAAAGGCGCCGACAGACACCCTGGCCTACTTCATCTACATATTCACCTCATGGAAATGTCGCGCACACCCGAGGTCGCAGTGCGGTCTGCTGACCTTCTGCGAGGGCTTGTGCCGGACAGCGGCCATCTCAATCACATGCCGTCGCATATCGATGTGCTTATTGGCGACTACCGCAGCGCTATAGCTGCAAACGCGAAGAGCGTCGCCGCGGACAACAAGTATCTTGACCGTCTCAAGGGCGCGAGCATGTACACCTTCTACCGAACTCACAACTACCAGTCGTTGATTTACGCCGCCATGCTATCCGGCCAGTCGCGCGTCGCGCTCGAAAACTGCACACTCTTGGAGAGATCGCTCCCGTACGAGCTGCTGTCGTTTGAATCGCCACCTATGGCTGACTGGCTAGAGGCCCTCGTAAGTGTGCGTGCGCACGTTCTTGTTCGTTTTGGCCACTGGGATGACATCCTAAGCATGCCACTTCCAGAGGACAAGACGGTTTACTGCGTCACAACTGCCATGCTACATTACGCGCGAGGCATTGCCTGGGCTGCCAAGGGCCAAGTAGCAGAGGCCGAAAAAGAGCAAGCGCTGTTTGCTGAGACGCAGGCTCGCGTGCCGTTGTCTCGTCTAAGCTTTCCCAACAAATGCACTGATGTGCTGGGAGTCGCCGAGGCGATGCTTGCTGGCGAGATCGAGTATCGACGAGGCAGATTTGATGCCGCGTTTAAGCATCTTGGCAGGGCTATCGAGCTGGACGACCACCTGGTCTATAGCGAGCCATGGGGCTGGATGGTGCCCACCAGGCACGCGTATGCTGCGTTGCTGCTGGAGCAGGGGCGCGTGGAAGACGCAGCTAAAACATACGCCGAGGATCTTGGCTTGGACACGTCGCTTCCGCGTGGTCACCAGAATCCCAACAATGTGTGGGCCCTGCGAGGGTACTATGAATGCATGACGAAGCTAGGGCGAACGCAAGAGCTCAAGTACCTCGAGCTGCCGCTCAAGCTAGCAGTTAACTTGGCCGACACGCGCATTACGAGTTCGTGTTTTTGCCGGGGAGCTGGAAAGAAGGAGAGCAACTCGGTGTCGCACAAGTTCTATGTTCATTAATGGATGAGAGACGTAAAGAGCGATTATGCACCTTCATTAGCGTTGTTGACAATGGTAGGGCTGCGGTGAATGTCTGTTTGCATCGTGACGTGCGGACAACAGATAAATGCAAGTCCACAACCTGCGCACTCCTAGGATACTATTAGCGACCTATGCTTCCCGTTTGAGGCCGAGCCATAGTTGGAGTTTACGAACATTCTTTGAGCACTCAAACACTAATACGCCGATGGAGTTATCTCAGCCTTCAAATTTTCGTAGATTAATGATTTGATTGTGGTGGCATTGTGACGCCCCCGCAAGATATCTAGGTAACAGTCCTAGGCAGCTGTCTATGGGAAGAGGACTGCGCATTTACGCGCCAGACAGTTAGAGAGTCTGGTTGCGGGCAAGGTAGGTCAGGAGGTCGACGTTGGTGACAACGTGGACGGGCTTGACCCCGCCGTCGGCGGTGCGCTCGGTGACGACGGCAGCCGAGTTGTGCTCGAAGAACCGGTTGAGAGCCGCAAGAGGCGTGTCGACGGTGATCTCAGTGAACCTGCGCTTCTTGGGCTTGGGAGCCGGCGTGCCTATGTTGGCCGACGCTGTGGCCGGGCTGGGTTCAAACTCGCGCAGCTTGCGGAAGTCCAGCATGACGTCGCTGACAGGCGAGTCGACGGACGCGCGGCCACGCGAGATAGCGGCGAGCGTGTTGCCGAGCGTGACGAGGCCCACGAGGCGGCCAGAGTCGTTAGCGACAGGTGCCTGGTCAAAGCCCTTCTCGCGGAGAAGGTCGATAGCAGCGCCGACCTTGGACGCGGCCTTGACGGTGACGACGGGCTTGAGGGCAAGGTCGGCGATCGTGGCGCCGCCGTAACGCTGCTTGCGCCGCTTCTGGGCCTCGAGCGTCGCGTCGTCCACGAATCCGTTGTATGCCATCCAGTCGTCGTCAACAAACTTGGTCAGGTATGAGCGAACGCTGTCGGGCAGCACGACCACAACAGTGGCATCCTTGGGAAGACCCTTGGCGACCTGGAGGGCGGCCGCGAGAGCCGAGCCAGACGAACCGCCCACCAGCAGACCCTCCTCGCGGATGAGACGGCGCGCCAGCAGGAACGACTCGCGGTCCTCGGTCTTGATCCAGCTGTCAACGAGGTGGCGGTCCAGCACCTCGGGCACAAAGTCGTAGCCAATGCCCTCGACCTTGTACTGGGCGTTGCTATCGTTGAGAGACTCGGGGAGAGCGAGAATGGAGCCCTTAGGATCGGCGCCAATGATCTTGACGTCCTTGCTGTGCTTGCGGATCGCGCGAGCAATGCCGGTGATGGTGCCTCCCGTACCGGCGCCCGCAACCACGTGCGTAACCTTGCCATCGGTCTGCTCCCAGATCTCCTCACCAGTGCCATACTCGTGTGCCTGGGGGTTGTTGGGGTTGCCGTACTGGTCAAGAATGACGGCATTGGGGATCTCCTTCTCGAGACGGCGCGCCACACCAATGTGCGACTCTGGCGAGTCCCACGCCGCTTCGGTCGGCGTACGCACAATCTCGGCGCCCAGAGCCTTGAGCACACTCACCTTTTCGTTGGACATCTTCTCCGGCAGCGTGATAATCGTGCGATAGCCCCGCACTGCGCCCACCAGAGCGAGACCAATACCAGTGTTGCCCGACGTAGGCTCGATCAGCGTGTATCCGGGCTTGATCCGGCCCTCCTTCTCGGCCTCGAGTACCATACGCTTGGCAATGCGGTCCTTCACAGAGCCGCCAGCATTGAAATACTCTAGTTTACAGACTGCGGTTAGTCGCGCGCGCTGTTTTATACGAGGGGCTCTGGCCATTAATGGAAGCAGCAGCGATAGATATCCTTGGGGCTCTGGCCCCAGATCCCCGTAGCAACTGCTTCGCAGTTGATCTCAATCTCTCTGACTCAACCGCGAAGCGGCTGCCACGGGGTCTGGGGGCAGAGTCCCAAGAAAATAGAGACAGCTAGTCCAACCACCGGCAACTCGGAGTACTTACGAACTGTGGCCTCAATACCCAGAGACTGGGGAATACGGTTCAGACGAACCATGGGCGTCTCGCCGATCTGCTCGATGACCGAGTCGAGAATTTTCTTGTCGGCTGCCATAGTTCTGGAGTGCGCGTGCTGTTGCGATGAGGATCACGTTTTTTCTTGGGGTTAAAAGCGATGGTGATGCCAGAAACGCACGGCGCCCGTGTTTCTGCCGTGCGACCCTAGCCCCGCGGGTAACGGCGGATAGCCGCGGAGAGGCGAGCGGCGGTTAGCATTGTGGTCAGTAGCGTAGCTTTTGAGTGGTGGCGGGCCGTTGCAAAAGAATTGGATAGGCGCACTTGTAGTGTTGTGTGTACGTGGCTGATAGGCGCGCGGTTAGACTACAATCCGTAGCCAAATACTGACGATAACTGAATCTAAACAAACGTTGGAACGTTGCACGGCTGCAAACGTAAACGCGATCTCGACCCTGAGTCAACCGAGCCAACCTTGACGGTCGTTCTGACTTTGACATGCACTCCCATCACTCGCATAGCGGCCAATTTTGCCAGCATGCCAAGGACCAGCTGGAGGACGTAGTCAAGCAGGCAGTTGCCAAGGGCTTCAAGGTCTTCTGTCTGACAGAGCATATTCCCCGGCTCCGCGACAAGGACCTCTACCCTGAGGAGTTGGCAAGCAACACAACCGTCGAGGCACTTCGCAAAACCTTTGACGCATATTATCACGAGGCTATGCGTTTGCGGACCAAGTACGCTGGCCAGATCGAGCTGCTCGTTGGCTTCGAGGCAGAGCGTATCTCTCCCGAATACTTCCAGTTTGTCGAGCTGCTTGGACGCGCGTACGACTTTGACATGACCGTCGGCAGCGTGCATCACGTGGAGGAGCATCCTATAGACTTTGACGAGAAAATGTGGCTTGCCGGTATGGACGCGTGTGGCGGGACTGTGCGGGCCATGGTCAACCGCTACTTCGACAACCAGCACGAGATGATCGACCAGATGGACCCCAGCGTAATTGCGCACTTTGACTTGATCCGGCTCAAGGCACCTCCGGGCTCCATTCCAGAAGATTTGAGAGACTGGCCTGACACGTGGGCGAAGGTCGAACGCAATGTGCGGGCCGGTATTGAAAAAAAGTGCTTGTTCGAGATTAATACTTCCGCTGTGCGCAAAGGCTGGGCGACGCCGTACCCGGCGCCTGATGTTGCCCGCTTAATTGTGGAGCTTGGCGGAAAGTTCTGCCTGAGCGACGACTCCCACGCGGTTGCCCAGGTTGGACAGCACTATGGCTCTGCGCTGAGCTACCTCGAAGCGCTTTGTGTCGATACCGTGTACACGCTCAGCGCGAACTCTACCAAAAGCACTGTGGTCGCCGTCAAACTCGAGGAGCTGAGAGATGCTGGCTGGTAGGTTTTGCGGCGCTGCTGCTACTATGCTGGTTGGTACCGTAACATGATTTCAATATGGGCTCATTAACAGGCTAGGCAAAATGATACACCTGGTCATCGGCGTGAGTATATAAAGGTGCCTAGAGAAACCAGGGCAATGCCGAATAGCATGCCTGAGGACGAGCGGTTGCCAAACAGGTACATGCTGATGAAAAGAGATGCAAGTTTTCGTAGCGTCAAAACTACAGTAACGGTGAGGGCGCTCAAACGGCCCCCCAGACGGTGGACTCCGCGAATGCACACGTACTGCGTCGCACAGTTGAGCGCCAGGTACACCAGCTGGTCGGGTACAGGACCCAGCGGCGTGTCCCACATAACTGACGCCTGTAGCAGCCTGACGAACTGATGCTTGATCTGAGGCAACAGCGGCCAGAAGAGGACCAGTGACAGGGCGTGTGTATAGAACAGGTTCTCCTGCCAGTGCCGACCGTATGCACGGTACAAGTTCTCGGTGACAAGGCCCTGTAACGATCCCGCTACCAGGCCGCACGACAAAACGGCGATGCCGCCCAGGAACTTGGCGTCAACCGTGACCGCGGAACCGCCTTGACCAGCTTGGCTGTTCTTTGCAAAATAGTCGGACAAAGTTGCGCAGAGAACGCCGGCCGTTAGGAGAAGGACGCCAGCAAATTGCCTGGGCGAGTACCGTTTCCCGTACAGCAGCCCCAGTACCATGGTGGTGGCCGTGCCGCCAGAGCGAAACACAATATGGATCGGCACAGAAACGTCGAACGCCCAGGCCCAGTTGTTAAGTGTCGAGACCGCGAAAAAAAGCGCCACTGGAAGCACCCACGCCGTCAGGGGAAAGTGGCTCTTGGCCAGGTACGGGAACCCGGAGGATGCGTCAAAGAAGTGGACATATCCCTCGAGCGCGACAAGTACAAACTGCACAAATGTGATGAGCGTCCCGCTCGACGGGTTGGCCTGTACGATCTTTTCGAGCGCAATGACATTTGAGCAGCAGCCGCCAAAGATGAGGCCGACGGCGACTGACCATTCGCGGAGGGAAACGGCCGCGACGTCGGCGGCCACGGCGGCCGCGCTACTTGCTTGCGTATTAGCATGTATATTTGAGCTTTCACTACGCGTCCCAGCGGTCTTGGCCGTGGCCCTCCTCCTCTTCATGTGCGAACGTGGTGAAAAGCGCCAAAGCGCGTGGACCGCGTCAGTATGCGAACCTGCGCGCATACCTTCCGCGGTCAGCAGCTGTCTATAACCAATTAGGTGTAATTATCAATATGCGGCCCCAAAACATCCCCGCCTCCAGGGCCGCCGCGGAAACACCAGCTGCAGCCAGATGACACTCCAATGGCTCGCCGGCCGTCGTTCCTGCAATGGCGGAAGCGCGGGGACCTTGCGTCCTCGTTGCGGAACTTTGTGGTGGTAAATGAGGGTCCTGTAGAGACGCGGGCCGGGCAGAGACAATCGACCCCTGAGCCCGTCGCGCTGCCCCCGGACGGCGAGTTTACGTTTGGGGCCATCGTTGCGAGTTGCCGCGACGAGGTCGACGCTGTTATCCGCGACGTGGTGCACATTGCTGCGACTTACCGGACAAACCTCGAGGCTGAAATGGGCCAAATGGCTGCGAACCAGCGGCTGCTCGCCAAGAAAATGTCCGAGGTCGACAAAGCGGCCCAGGCTGCTTTGGCGTCGGCCCGCCAGAGGGCAGCGCGCGTGCAAGCGGACGCCAAGGCGCTGGAGCATGCAGAGTCGGGAGCTGTGCGGTCCCTGGAGGCTGTGCGACAGCAGATTGACGCCGTAACGGCACTGCTTCGCCAAATCGACGCAGCCCTGCCTGAGAACGAAAAGCTGGGGGTGGACGCGTCGCCGCACCGTCTGCAGTATCCATTATTGAACAAGCTGTTGCTGGCAGCTGACGAGGGCGGGTCGGAAAGCCAGGCGTCCGGTGCTGGCTCGAGCTCGAGTCTGGGCGATGCCGACATCGGCACAGTCTCAAGCGGAGCGGCGAGCGCGACTCTCGCGAGCCAGACGTCCAATACAGCATCCAAACCCGCCGACCCGGCCGGAGATGACTTTGTCAGGAACGACTTAGATCCGGTGTCGCCAGGGACCGGCGTGTCTCGCTCCTGCGGCAACTCGCTCGCGAGCGAGCCGGCTGCTGGAAACAGCCCGGCCGACCAGGCGCACACCAGAGACGGCTCACACGCCAGAACTACCGAGTCGCCCAGCGAGTCCTCCGTGAGAACACAAACGCCCACGACAAGTCAGCACAGCAGCCCGGGCCGCAGCCCACCGCCAACGCTGCAAACTATCAACACCCAAATGGCGCGCCGCTCTGCCTCGGTCGCCAAGCCATCTGCTACAGCCGCCACCGCCTCGGTAAACTACTCCCACGAGGAGTCAGCAGCCGACCGCCTCAAAAATGTCATGTACGGCACTGTCCCATGATCCGCGATTTCCAGGTAGGTCCACGTCCGGGGTCGGCCCCCGACCACCGTAGCTGCTTCAAGCAGCGCTTTTCTTTGAATAGATGTCCGCGGCTACGGGTCATCAATGCATTAATGTACAACGTTTGAAACGTAAAACGGCTTTACACCTAAGTGTAGATGCCGCGACGGTACTTGTCTCTTAGGTCCAGTAGAGTGCGCTTTTGGTCCGCAGGCAGCATGTTGATCTGCTCATCCGTGAGACTGAGGACCTGCTGAACAATGGTGGCCAGCTCAGGCGGCAGGCTGGCAGGAGGCTGCACATACTGCTGCGGCTGTGGCTGCTGATGTTGGGGCGGCGGCGGAGGCGGGGTCGCCTGGTACTGCGGCCGCCCATTTTTGTACTGGCTGCGAGAGTTTTGTTGTCTTGACTCCACAACAGGCTGCACAATCGGCTGAGGCGGGGGCGCCTGTGGTGCTGCCACGTTGGGCATGCTGCCGCTGACTGCCTGCGACACGACAGCGCCGTCCACGAGGCCCATGAGCAGCATGGCCTGCACGAGGGTGTATGTGAGCGTCGGGTTCGAGCGTAGCAGCTCGACTGCCTGCGATGCGTCCTGCGCAACCACAGACCGGAGCGATCCCATGATCTCAAACAGCTTGAGCGGAGGAAAGTGCGACAGCGTCCGGGAGATATTGTCGTTGACCACGAGATTCTTAGGCACTAGATCTGTGTTGAGCTGAACCGGTTGGCCCGGTTGCAGCTGGCGCTGGGAGTAGTCCTGGGGACCGGTAGGCGGCGGGGGCGGCGTGCTATCTTGCCGGCGGTCTCGCAGTCCGTCGTCGGTGGTGTAATATACAACTAGCTTTCGGCCCCGCAGGTTCACGCCATTCAGCGCCTGGACTGCACGCGTCGCGGACTCCTGGTCGCCAAACTCTACGTATCCGTATCCTTTGGATCGCCGCCTCGGCCCCTCGGTCACGAGTCTGAACTTCTTTACTGGGCCGATTGACCTGAATAGTTCTGTTGTTAGCTTCCTTCGGTGGTGGGCTGCGATTTGGGCGCCTACCTGCTAATTGCGGCTCTGTCAAGTCGTACGGTATATCGCCCACATACAGCAGGCGTGTTGGGCTATTCGCCTGCATTTTTGGCGAGTGTTTTACGCTGTCGTGGGCTTGTTTCTGTCTTCACGATGGAGTCTAAAGCGGGACCCATGTGCACCAGAATTGCAACCACTGCTGTATTAATACAGTACTGCGGATCAGCTAGCCGGGCTCTCCAATGCGGCTCAACCCCCCCAGGTCCTCGAGAACTCAGACTCTTCAACGTTCCCCGCGGTAACTAGCGCTCCCCGGTATCCAACGTTCCCTGGTAGCTTTACGAGCATCAATGGCAGTCAGCTGCGATGCGACAGTAAAGTCTGATGCGCTCAACGGGACGTTTGTCGGCGAGGTGACCCATGGCGGCCGCATAAAGAGATGGAGGAACATAAAGTACGGATCGTACGCCAAACGGTTCACCACGGCAGACTTGGTTGCCGACTTTGAGGCAAAGACAGTCGACTGCACAAAGCAGGGGCCCCTGTGCCCCCAGGAGACTCCGTATGCCGATACGCTTATTGGCGTGCCGCCGGAGCATGTCAGGCGGTTTGAGCTCAACTATGACGAGTTCGAGTGCCTCAATCTCATGATCGTTGCTCCCTGTACGGCCGCGAGCGAGCCCCTGCCGGTTGTTGTCTGGATACACGGCGGCGGAAACATTGCCGGCACTCCGTATCGCGGAGTCAACGACCCATCCGATCTCGTGGCACGCGGCGCCGAGACTGGACGGCCTGTTATATTTGTATCCTTGTCGTTCCGCGTCCACCTATTCGGTTGGCTGCCATGGGAGGGCAAAGGCAACTGGTCCCTTCACGATCAGCGGCTCGGACTGGAATGGGTCCACAGGTATATTTCCGAGTTTGGCGGCGACCCCGCGCGCGTCACGCTCGCCGGACAGTCGGCGGGCAGCTGCGATGCGTACATGCAGTCTGCGCACCCGGGCGCCTCCAAACTGTTTCGCCAGGGCGCCTTTTTTAGCGGTACGCACAGGAGTCTGGCCCCGCGGTCGCTGGGAGAGTACGCGTCTCTAGCGGAACGGGTCGCGGAAAAAGCGGCTATCTCCACGCGTCAGCTCCAGGACTGCCCTTGGCAGAAACTCGTCGACGCGACGACCGCTATGGGCGTTCAGGTCCTGTTTCCCGTCGACGACGGCGCGTTTCTCCCCCTCGGCAAGTACGGCGCGCCTCCAAGTGCCCTAGACGCCGTCATGATCTCTGACGCCCGCGAGGACGCGTACTTTTGGTTCGACTACATGCCCGAAACTGAACTGGCTACATTCGCGTCGCTCCCTCAGGCCGCCGGTTTCCTCAAAGAACTTGGCATCCGCCCCAGCACAGACTCACCAGAACTTCGCCGCCAGCTCGGCGACCTTCTCACTGCGGCCATCTTTCACGCCGACGACGAGCTGGCCGACCAGCAGTGCCGCGCGTCTGGCGTCAAGGTTTATCGGCAGCTATTCGACGCCACAAACCCGTTCACGCCGGCGCTCGGAAACATACACATGGTCGAGCTCCTCTACGCTCTCAACGCATACAACGTCCCTCCCCGGCTCGGCCAAATTACCCGCGATACCCAGGACCGCTGGCTCCGCTTCTTCACATACGACGCTCCCTGGAGCACCGGATCGGCTCTCCTCGTCGACGACGGTGGCGTTCGCGAGATCAGCATGTCCAGCGTCGCTAACTATCGTCGCACGGACCTCTTCCCGCTACTGCAAAAGCACGTTCGGCTCCTTCGCCAAACACTCAGACTTGACGGCTGGCCCTGACGCTGGTGCTGTTTTCCCGGGGCGCTGTCCCCACAAGACCCCCGTGGCAGCCGCTTCGTTGAGTCCCTTGGCCAGACGCCTAGGCTCGAGCGCTGGCCCTGAGACTTGTCCTGTTTTCCTGGGGACGCTGCCCCCCAGACCCCCGCGGCTGAGGTCAGACCAGCCTATAGCGTCCGAAATATACTGAGAACCCTTTGTAGAACTGTTACGATTTGAATTAAACGCTAGTCTAGGTCATGCTATCATAATATACAAAACGGTGCGGTAAAGCTTACTCCGGCGGCAGTGCGATCTCGCCGGCCGCAACCTGCTGTCTCAGCTTCTCCACAGCACTTCTCTGGTCCGGTGGGAGCTCACTGAGCTGGGCTTCTGTTAGCTGAATCACCTGGCGAATAATTGCCGCCTCGGCCGGGTCCGCAATTCGCGCCTGTGGAGCCGGCGGAGGCGCCGACTCCGGCTTGGGAGTCGACTTTTCGTCAACAATGGTCGCAACTTGCTCGTCTGTCGCCATGCGAAACGTCAAAAGGCCTTGAACAAGCAGAAACCCAAGCTGCGGAGCCTGCCGCAGAACCTCCACTGCGAGGGCTGGGTTGTTGTTGATGACCGACTTCATATCCGTAATGAGACGCAGCCTCTCGTCCTGCGACATATTTTGAAACACGCCAGACATGGCCTCAACTACCTTGACGCCGGGCGGAACAGACTTGCCGGCCGGAAGATTGAGCGTCGGACCTCCCCGTCCTGTCGTTAGTATCGCGGTAACAAGCGATTCGAGTGTCCAAACGTACCGTCAGGTCTAAACTCAACGCGCAGACCGTGCGACCCAATTTTGTAGTTGTTCAGGTTGCGCACTGCGCTCGCAGCAGTGTCTATATCATGGTACTCCACGACGGCCGTGCCCAGAAACTTGTTGGATCCTCCGTCAAACTGCAGCTGCACGTCCGCCACCGGGCCCGCGCTCCTGAAGATCTCAAGGACCTGTTCTTCAGTTTGGTCGAACGGGATATTGCTAACCCAGACGAACCTGCTTCGTTCCACCATTTGAGATCGCGTGCGCTTTTGCCGTGGAACGTCCATCGCGGTGGTGAAGTAGAGCCATATTTGAATGAGAGTGGTCACAGAGGCCGAGGCACATATGCAACGGGCTAGTAAGCAGGTGTTCGACAATGACGCGTTTTTTGAGGACAGTAGCTGCTTTGAACAGGTACGTACAAGCCAGAAAGGTTGCTTGATGTAAGTTTACGCGCACAAGCGCAGTCCGTACGCTACCAGCAAAAAGAAACAGCAGTACTACCTGTTCACGCATGGTCACCCACTGCATTACTTGGTGTAGCTGTAGAACGTTTGACTAGGACTGATCGGACGGGAAGTCGTATTTTCGCTCTCATGTGACCGCTGCCGCCATTCTCGAAAGCGAGCTTCCTCTTGTAAGCGAGACGCGCCCGTAGCGTGACACCGATTGATCATTCACGTGATCAGGCATGCTATGCATAACATCCCAACTGCTTCAAATTAGTCGGCGACGCACTCTTTCGAAATCCGTCGTCTTCCGTGTCTTCTCGGCCCTGCCCAGTGGCGTTGGGATATATTTCTCTCGATTCTATACAGCTTAGATCATAACAGATACGCCGTTTGCACCATGGACGCCAGGGAGATAAAGACGCACATGTCTGCTCTCGAGCAGGCAAAGAATGCCGAAAAGATCCACGAGATTCTGGGAATTTTTGAGAAGCGCGTCAAGGCTACCGAGCAGCTGCTAAGGGTATGTAGACTCCGTGTTGTGATGTTGTAGACTGCGTTTCCAGTTATTTTTACTCGCGGCACTGTTCACGCGTTGGCAGGGACGGCGGCCGCGCTTTTGTCCTAGTGGCGACGGGCCGCTGCGATAACGCGCTGCTACGGTACTAACGACAGGAAACCAAGCTGGGCATTGCTGTCAACAAGCTGCGAAGCCATAGTGACGCGACCGTCAGCGATAGAGTCAAGCGGATCATCAAAAAGTGGAAGGACGAGGTGTCGCTCCAAAAGGCGGCAAAGAGCAAGGGCGGTGACAAGGGTGCTGCGGCCGCTAACGGCGTCGCCAAAGCCGACAGCTCGGGATCGGGCGCCAAGTTTGACAGTCATGGCAAGCCCCGGACAGCCAAGAACGACGGCGTGCGCACTGACCTGTATGACGACCGCGTTCGAAATAGCAGTCTGGACGTCATGTACACCGCGCTGGCCATTGGCTCGGACGTGGCTGCCGAGGATATCCTTTCTGTGGCCAAGTCGATTGAGCTGACTGTGTTCACAGGCGAAAAGGGCTCAACCCCGGGCTACAGAAATAAGATGCGGTCGCTGTACATGAACCTCAAGGACGCAAAGAACCCTATGTTACGCCGGCGGGTTGTCGGTGGCGAGATCACTCCCGAGCGGCTGTACAAGATGAGCCCGCAGGAGATGGCCTCGGATGAGCTGAAGAAGGAGATAGAGGAGCTGGAACGCAAGAACCTCTTCAAGGCTGAGGGTGCCACCCCCAAGAACGCCATTACCGACCAGTTTACGTGCTCCAAGTGCAAGCAGAAGAAGGTCTCGTACTACCAGATGCAGACGCGTTCAGCCGACGAGCCGCTCACGACGTTCTGCACGTGCGAGAACTGCGGTCACCGCTGGAAGTTCAGCTGAGCTTCGCTCGAGCGTGCTGCGTTCGACCCTGTAAATTTTTTAATGATAATGAGGTCCGGGTGCGTTCCGGGATGCATGGAATGGTTTGTCAGTAGTGACGACTCAGGTAGTACGGTATGTGTAGTGTGTTTAAAAGATGAAGGCCGGTTCATCCAGATGCAAAGCATGCATACCCTATGAGCCCACTGACAGTCCCACGTCGGATGAGGTTGGCCATGATCTGGGGTACTTAGATCAAAAGCTTCTTCTCGTTTTCTGACGGCCGCTGTGCGTTTGTCATGCTCCGATTAGCACGCAGAGCACCAGGCAGTCTGCATCAGAGGCTAATACGGTCTCTGTCGACAGATCAATACAAGCTGACGTGCGGTCTCGAGATCCACGCCCAGCTCCAAACTTCGCATAAACTCTTTTCAAGTAGGTGCTTGACGTTCCTGGTGTATTGCTCGCTAATGGCTCTTTCTTTTTCTTGCTCCATTATCTGACAACAGAATCAAAAACCTCTTTTCACCAAAAGCCCAACTCCCAAGTGTCATTTTACGATGCAGCTCTCCCGGGAACTCAGCCAAACTTCAACCCAGCAGTGCTACTGCCAGCAGTGACTGCCGCAGTCGCGCTCGGATGCAGAGTAAACCCGACCTTTACATTCGATCGGAAGCATTACTTCTACGGCGACCAGCCGGCAGGATACCAGATCACACAGCATTTTGAGCCGTACGCCACGGGCGGGGTCGTTCCACTGTACACGCGGGACGGCGTAGACCGCGATATTCCGGTGAGAATTAAGCAGATACAGATTGAACAGGATACCGGCAAGACTATGTACGCTGAGCATGAGGCCAACGTCGACCTGAACCGGACCAACACGTGCCTCATCGAGCTCGTTACGGAGCCTGACATTCCGACGCCCGAAGCAGCAGGTGTATTCGTCCGCAAACTACAGCTGCTACTGAGGCATCTCAATGTATGCTCTGGTGAACTTGAAAGCGGTGCAATGCGCGTCGACGTCAACGTGTCCGTCAATGGCGGCCAGAGGTGCGAAATCAAGAACCTCTTTTCCATCTCCGCAGTTATGCGTGCTATTCGCGCGGAGTTCCGTCGACAGGTGGCCGACATCAGGGCCGGAAAGCCCATACAGCAGGAGACGCGCGGCTGGGATGGCAAGAATACCTGGAAGCTGCGTGGAAAGGAAGACGCTCTCGACTACCGATACATGCCGGACCCGGAACTGCGGCCTGTCGCCGTGAGCCAGCGGCTTGTCGAACGTGTTCGCGCACACCTGCCGCTTCTCCCTGATGATCTTTTCGTCTCGCTTCTGCAGGAGCCGTACAGCGTGCCTGTCGTGGATGCGAGAACTCTCCTGGGCACCCCTGGTCTTTTGGACTACTACCATGACGTTGTCAACTATTTTGTGGAAAAGGGAGGACGCGACATATCTCTCGTTTCCAAATGGATAGTGCATCGTCTCCTTGGCGAGATTGGTGCCGAGCACATTCAGTTTGCCGACAACCCTGTGTCGGCGCCGCGTCTAGGAGATATTATTGTTGCCGTGGACAGCGGCTCTGTGTCACCCACGAGCGGGGCCCTTATTCTCAAGCATGTTGTTGCCAACCCTCTGGACCCCAGTGGCATTAATGACCTTGTGAAGCAGTTTGACCTACAAAGAGCAGAAGGCGATGCCGATGAACTTGACGAGCTATGTCAAGACGTCATCAGGCAAAACCCCGAGGTGGTCGAGCGCACTCTCGGCTCAAAGCCCAGCTCGATTAAGTTTTTGGTTGGTCAGGTAATGCGCGCTTCACGGGGCCGTATCGGCGCAGACAAGGTGGAGCAAGCCATCAAGCGTATTCTCGGCATGTAAATAGTTTAGTCTGGCCCAGTGCATATTTCACCATTTTGGTCTGTGTCGCCAAGTGTCTATTCGGTACGTAATGTTGACCGTCCACTAGATATAGTGTAGCGAGCGCAAACCATACGGATTCGTTTCGACACGAGCGCACTACCTCGGTGCGCGCTTTGCCGACCCAAGTGGGTCTAAGCGTCACGCGAGATACGCCGTGGAGATTAGCAGCTTCAAGCATTGTCGATCATGCAAGCCAGCCGTCGATCTACGGCACTATATGCGATCCATCATGTGGAGTGACCCCAACATGAAGTCAGGGACAATTGTGAGCAAATGATGAACTGGTTTTCATGGGAGGAACCACCCGAAGTTTTTTAAAAGCTGCTCAGTCATGGTCGTCTAAGCTCACTGCTAAAGTGAGCTCCGTAACCGTGGCCCGCCGACTGGCACTGGAGGTTGGTCGCCGATTACGCGGAGTATCATTCGAGCATTGAGTGATTTAGGCCGCATCTTACGAGTGGTTGGATTGCCAGGGAGCACATGAACAATATGGTTGCCTTTCCGTGATACGGCACTAGGATCGTCGATCCACTGCGCGCACGGCGCGTTTCGCATCCGAGCTTTGCTAGCTGCTATGCGGTGCCATCTCGAGAGCGTCATACGAATCTCCATTGAGGATCTGTGTTACTATGGCATGTCACAGTAACAGGTTGTTCTGTGCGACTCGGTCGTGCTTGGGTATGCAAAGAGTTTAAACGTGAGGTCGTGTAGATCCTATGTCGTGTGCGGATCCGCTCCGGACAATGCCAGAGCGTGGAATGCGGCTTGTTCTGTAAAAATAGAGAACAGCTGCACCTGACGGACTGGCTCGTAAATACGAGTCTTTTTTGTACCAGAAACTAGTTCCCCCGCTAAACGCAGGGTCCCGTATGCATCTCGTTCCATGTGCTTACTTCGTTTAAGCTCAAAGTCATCTGGAGATGAGCTAGATCCGTGGCCCGCGATGGCGCGGGCTCCACTTGCGCGCGTGAACAAGCGATCCGTAGTCTCTCTGGTGACAACTGGAGTACTGCATGCGCCAATAGCCCACACATCAACCGTGCCGAGGTGGTACCGGCCCTGCAATCCACAATGTTTCCCGCCCCATCCGTGCCGATCTGATGGGCACAACGCACAGCTCGCCAGCCTCATCATGCAAGGGTGTCGTAGCGCAGGGACAAGGGGACGGCAAGCAACGGTAATGAGCTTTGTTGTCTGAGACAGGGCCGCGAAATTACCAGGAAGGCGAGACTATGCCCTCGTTCTCTGAGACTGTAACCTCGTTTGATGTAATATGGCAAATCGGCTACTTCGAGCCTAGCATAGTTGAGTTGGGCCCATTATACACCTATAGGCCGGACATTGTGCGATAACGCAGGTCAATGGTGAGATAGCTGCAAATCGCGCAGGCTTGAACGGCACCACGGCGCGAGGATCATCTGCAAGACGGGGTTTGTGACGATGTCGCAAGAGAAATGAGCCGCCTCCTTGCGAGGCACTGCGGGCGGGCGGTCTAAAATAACACCCATTGGTAAACTATAAAAGACACTAGCGACCCTCTTGGCCAGATAGCCACAGCTATCAATGAAGACACACACTGCTCTTACTGCGCTTACTGTTTTCCTCAGTGGCAGCGCCACGCTCGCTGCGCCTTCTCACAAGCGTGACGATGTCCCCCAAGGAGTCGTCAAGCTTCCTGTCCAGCGCGTCCAGAGCAACACCACCTTCGACAAGGCTCGAAGGAACGCCCGGGGCGCCATCGAGCCCCTCTCTAATCTGGTTTGGTACTACGAAGCTACTGTCGAAGTGGGCAGCCCCGGCCAGTCGGCCAAGACTCTTATTGACACGGGCTCATCGGACCTATGGATTGACGCCAGAGCATTCAACAATGGCGGCTTCGTGAGCTCGAAGTCTTCGACGTATAATGGTAAGTACTTGCTTAGCAAGACATTTAAGGACGATTAACTGACACCAGATGCGGACCAGGAGTTCTACATTAGCTACGCGGATGGCACCTCATATGACGGCGAGTACGTGTATGACACAGTCAATGTGAATGGTGCCGTCGTCAAGCAGCAAGAGCTTGCAGTCGTTCAGCCAAGTAGCGCCACGGACGATTCTCTAGGCGTTTTTGGTATTGGATTTCCCGGTAACGAGGCGATTCTATGGCAGCAGGGTACAACCTCTTACCCCAACTTCCCGGCCCGCCTAGCTCAGCAGGGTACCATTGGTGCCAATGCTTACTCGCTTTATCTGGATGATCTCAAGGCACAGACCGGAGCGCTCCTGTTTGGTGGCGTTGATACTGGTAAGTATGAGGGCCCTCTTTACACAGTTCCTCAGGTTTCGGATGTCGAATTCTTTGTCAAAGTCGACAGTGTTTCTATCGGCGGTACTGCCAGTGGTGGCAGCTTCAGCGGTCTTCTTGATAGCGGCACGTCGCTCGCCTATCTTCCACCAAGTCTTGTGGAGGCCGTTGCGAAAAACTACGGTGCCACCCACCAGATCAACGGAACCTACATTATTCCGGCCGGCAGTAATCCCACCGATCCGATTGAGATTGACTTCTCGGGTTTCAAGGTGTCCATTCCGCCCAGCGAGTTTGTGTTCCCAACCAATGAATTTTTCGATAACTACCCGAATGACGGCACTCAAGCCATTGGACTTGTGCCCACTACCGGTGACTACATTCTTGGAGACGTTATTCTTCGCTCCCTATACGTTGTCTATCATCTCGACAAGAAGGAGATCGGTCTTGCCAAGGCGTCGTGGGACTCGACTTCGTCCAACATTGTCGCCATCACTAAGTCTGGCATCCCAGGCTCGCAGCCTGCTCCAAACGTCTAGGCGGATATTTAGCTTTCTCAAGTAAATCAACTGTTATATGTTTATGACTGATCGATGCGTAGTTAGGCGACCGCCGTCTTAGCGAGTTCAACTGCCTTGAGAAAGGCATCGCACGCCGCGGGCACCTCTTCGATGTAGTTGTACACATGGAATGACCACCGTGACCAGATACTGCCACCGTAGGCAAATACGGGCACAAAGCAGTTTTGCTCCAAGATGTATTTGTTGTGATACAACACAAACGCCGCATGCTTCTCCGGAGGGATGTCCAATGGGACGCGGATATTCACCATCGCTGTCACGATGTCGTCTTGTTTGCCATTCAGTATCTCCCCGCCGCCCAAACGCTCCGAAATGAGTTTGGCCGCTTGTCGGGTGAGGCCGTAGGTGTAGTCGCGGATCGCGTTCTCGCCGCCGCAGATCTCGTTGCGGAACCTAACTGCCTCGGGCACAGTCTCGGCGGCCGTCACATCGAGCGTCCCCGTGTACGCAAACATCTTGGCTAGGTACTTGGAATCATCGCACGGTGCGTCCGCACGGTCGTCCGAGTTAGGAAATACCGATGATACTGGAAGCGACGCAATCTTGCGGTGGTGTTTCGGGTCCACGTAGAGCAGGGCGCAGCTGTTGGGCACAAACAGCCACTTATGGAGATTGGACGTAAAAAAGTCGGGCTTGGCGGTACGGAGCGAGATGTCAATTAGACCTACGCCATGGGCAGCGTCGACGATCGACAAGACGTCGCGCTTGCGGCACTCGTCAACGAGCCGCTCCCACGGAACCCGACACGCCGGCATGGATGATACCGTGTCGAAGAAGGCGAAACGGACGCGGTCGCCCTGTTTGGTCTCTTTGTCGATAGCATTAGTGTACGCCTGGACCACCTCATCGTTGGAGAGCGGGTATGCGAGTGGGATCTCAACGAGTTTCACGCCCAGCTTTTCGGAAACGAACAAAAGCGTGTTCTTGCACGAGCCATAGATGGTCTGAGGGTACACGATAACGTCACCCCTGTCGAGCGGGTAGCTTCTCAGAACAGTGTTGATTCCGGTGGTGGCATTGGCGACGAGCACGAGGTTATCCAGTTCGGCGTCGACGAGGTCTGCAACAACTCTGCGCGATCTGTCGAGCGCGGTCTCGGTAGTGTGCGAGTAAAAGACATCGCGGCGAAAGTGCCTGTCAAGGAACTCGTTGGCCCTGCGCAAATTGTCGATTCTCGCGTCCAGCACGGGCTTGGGTGTCGCGCCGAACGAGCCGTGGTTAAAGTTACACACGCCGTCGCCAAACGCGAAGTACTTTTCGCGGAACTCGCGTCCAAACGGTGCCCTGCCGCCCTGAAGCGAAAGCTTCTCGGCGGAGCTTGCAAGCTGTTCGTCTCGAGTCATGTTGAGCGGCTATCCGTCCTGCATCTCAGACGTTTTAAGTTAATAGAGCTTAGATAGCAGCCGCACGATATCGACCTGGGGCGTGACAAGTTTCAGTTTTTGACTCATCGCCTAGGGTTTCGCCACACAGACAGGGTATTTGCCTGTATACGAGTCTTAGATACGCAGACACCATGGAGTTTGATCCCGGGAGCTGATGACGATCAGACCGTAGGATGACTCCTGCGTGACTCAAGGCTACAATGCAAGCGCGAAGATTGCGCACTAGATTATACCCTCGGTTGGAACACTGGACAATCCAGTTCTAGACCTGTCTTCTTGTTATCAGTACAGCTGACGTATTTGGCCCTGCTGCCTGCACAATATGAATGCCCAGTAGTGTCGTTGCAATTGTCAACAATATGCACTCTAAATGCAGCCTGTATAAGAAGAACCACTAGCGTGGAAGTCAGTTATGGCCAATATGGAGGCACGACGGGATTCTATTTGAGCTTTGGGCCAATTAGACCAGACTTTGGTTCGTATTAAACAACGACAACTCCCTCGTGCGCATTCCGCATTGCATAGAAAGCAACGGCTTTAGGCATTAGATGCAACCACAGCTTTGACTATAGTATACTCATCGCTGGCAAACGCGCACCTAGGAAAGAAGGTACGAGGGATAATAACTTTGGCTGTAGACTAGTCTGAGATCAGTACGCCGAACCTTTGGCTGTCGACTGGTATGTGGTCGCAGCCGCATCACGAAAAGCATTGTAAGTGCATACCAAATGCATGAGATCACAACCTTTGGCCAGCACCAAGAGTGGTCGCTAAATAACAATGCAGAACGGCAAGCATGCAAAGTTCTTTACGCGGGGACTGGGCATCCTGCCGGAGGCGTACCAGGAGTACGATGCTTCGCTGACGTCGCTTGTGTACTTTTGTTTTGCGGGACTGTCCCTCATGGGCTGCCAGGATCTGATAGACCAGCACAAGGACGAAGCAATTGCATGGATATACTCGCTCCAGCATCACACAGGAGCGGGATTTCGCGGCTCACCAACTCTGAAGATATGTAAGGACGGCTGCAGCGGTGAGAGGAGCGCTGAAGACAAGCACAGCCTGTACGACCCGCCTAATCTGGCCTCGACGTTTTTCAGCTTATGCATCTTGGCACTTTTGGGTGATAGATCAATGGGTCAGCGGATAGACCGCGAGAGAATTTTGCGGTACGTGGGAAGCTGCCAGCGCCGCAATGGTTCCTTCGCCCCGCAATACCACTGCGACGTGGGGCCGTTTGGCGACCACGACCCCAGATATACGTACTTGGCGTGCTCCATAATAAGAGCTCTTGGCGGTCGCCCGTCTGACTACGTTGACGTTGAGAGAGCAGCTGCGTATATACGGTCACTGTGCGTCTACGACGGCGGGCTAGGCGATAGGCCAGGATCCGAGTCGCACGCAGGGCTCATCTACTGTGGGGTTGCCGGGTTGGCGAATTTAGGCTCGCTCGACCGCGTTGACTGGGACGGCGTGTGCAAGTACCTGGCGCAAAGACAGATAGGCCAAAAGGATGCCGACAGCGGTCACTGGGAGCCGTACGAGGTGGGCGGTTTCAATGGACGACCCAACAAGCGAGCCGACACGTGCTACTCGTTCTGGACGTGCGGGAGTCTGGCAATATTGGGCCGTCTTGAGTTCGTGGACCAGCCTGAGGCCCGCAGGTTTCTCATAGAAGAGTGTCAGGATGGACTGCTGGGCGGCTTTGTCAAAGCCAAGGGCTCGCGGGCCGACCCTCTGCATTCATATCTGGGTCTGGCGGCCTTGTCGCTGCTGCCCGATCACGACTCTGAACTCAGCCTGAAGGCACTCGATCCGGGTCTCTGTCTCCCCGTCGACGCGGTGGCCCACATTAACAGCATCGCATGGACGTCCTGAGGCAGTGCGCTTCCGTAGCGCGTTGGGGGCAGGGACTGCTGTGTCCTGGGGACCAGCCCCCAGACCCCCGTGGCAACTGCTTCGCAGTTGAAAACACGGCCCATTGACAGGGCCGCCTGTGTTGTGTCCCGAGGCTGCGCCTCAGACCGCCGTGGCGGCTGCTTTGCAGTTGAAAACGCGGCCAATTGACAAGGTCACCTGCGAAGCAGGTGGAACGGGGGTCTGGGGGCTGGCCCCCAGAAGGATCGAGCGTATGACATAACTCATTCATTCTAGCATCGTAATAGACTACTTTGGAACCCTCCTGACTAGTTCCTCATATATACACCAGGAGATGCAGGCGGAGAAAGCCTTGCGGGTGAGGCGAAGCGAGAGGCCGTTGAACAGACGCAGAAAGCCCTCGTCAGCGAGGACGATGCGGGCGCCGCGGACAAAGTTGCGGTAGCGGGCGGGCTCAAGCTGGACGCGGGTCTTGACTGTGTCAAACGGCGCGGTCACGGTCGACGCCAGGACGGCTGCAGAGAGCGCTGCCGCTGAGTTGATGACGGCGCCGCCGGTCGTGGAGCGGCCCTGTGCTGGCGCGAGGCGGTTGAGTGCCTCTTTGCCCTTTTCGTAGAATAGCACGTAGAGGCCCGCATACGGCGCGTCGCGCGCAAACGTGGCGCCGTAGCCGGCAAAGAAGCCGCGCACGCCCGACTCGCGCCACACGGCGCGGACCGCTTCGCCGAGGCTCTTGTATGCAAACAGCGACGATTCGTAGCGGACCTTGATCACTGTGATGGGCATTGTGATGAGGCCGACGAGCCCGCGCACGCCGGCGCCGCTGGCGAGGTTGGCGTAGGTCCCGAGCTTGGGCAGGCTCGACGAGCTGCCGGTGGTTGTGCTGGCATTGCGGCCGGCCGCAAACGTGCGGACGGCGTTTAACGTCGTCAGGTACAGCGCGGAGCCGACCGACGTGCGGATTGCCGACGGGAGCGTTCCGCGCCACAGCGATGCCACGGACGACAGCTCGCGCAGCGACGCCCGCAGCGTCGCACCGCCGTTTTGCTGCACCCGCGTCTTGAGGAGGTCCAGCGGCTGGAGCAGCACCGACGACGTGAGCCCGCTCACGAACCCGGCATACAGGTGGTGGCCCGTCTTGGCGACGCCTGCCACAGGCGGAGTTGCTGGCCGCGACGTCGGGACCGGCACAGCCGCGGACATAATGTGGAGGAGGATACGTGCGATGCGGGACTAATTGCTAGTCTCGAGATGCATGCGTCGGGGGGTCGGCAAAAGAAAAAGAGACGACGGCGGGCGAATTCTATCCGAGTGCTTGGTCCGTGCAATTATTCCCGGCACAGTGCGTTGCTGTTGTGCTATACAAGGGTCATCCCTCGGCCGGCGCATTTTGACATCCGGGGGGCGCGCTGCCACTGGGCATCAGGGTGTGTCAGCTGTCGTCAGCAAAATGACACCGCGGTGACTCCACCCCCCAGCGCATTTTGGCCGTGGTCGGCGAAGTTTTGCCTTTTGTTTGCTGGGGGCTCTGCCCCCAGACCCCCGTTGCAACCGCTTCGCGGTTGATTCGGTGCTGTGGCGGCGTGTGGTGCCTCCACCGCGAAGCGGTTGCCACGAGGATCTGGGGGCAGAAGAGCCACGAGAAAATTAAAAAAAACGCAACGCAGCGACTAAGTGAGCTTGAAATGACGGGCAACGGCGTCATAGTCGAGCCGCTGGACGTCGCACGCCGCGTCAGCAAGACGAGAAGAGACGACAGCACAGAACAGCACGTCGCTGAGGCGGTACACGCGCCCGTAGAGGCCCGTGGGAGTGCCATTGCGGTTGATCCCAAATGGGCCGAGATGAGCACGGGCGCGGAAGTCTGCCGCATCGATGGCGCCGGCCGTGGCCTCGCCGAGAGACATGTTGTCTGAGATGCCCTCGCCAGTGGCCTTGAGGTAACCCTCCTTGAGCGCCCAGTAGACGTAAAACGCGGTGACCGGGTCGTCGCTGGCGTGTATGCCGGCCCACTCGGCTGCTGAGAATGCGTGCCGAAATGTAGGGAGCCAATTATCGCCCCACCCCGCGGACGTGGCCGTCGACACAATGTCAACGCCAACAGGGTCGCTGCCCCGCGAGACGGCGAGCGCAATGGTGTCATCCTCGTGGCTGATGTTGAACTCGACGCCAGACCCAGCAAAAAACGGTTTGCCCCGCGGCGTGCGCTGCGGATCGGCATCTTTGAACGGCGTGCCCGCGTACTCTGCCGCCACAAATCGCTCGAGCAGCTGGGCCGCCACGCGCGCCTTCATGAGAGCAGGGACCTTTTCGCTGCGCTGGAGCCGCTGCGCCGTCTCTTTTGGCAGTGCATACAGCGCCTCGGCCATTTCAGCGGGCCCCAGCCGCCGCTCGAGGTTGATATACAACAGTTTGATGTCTGCCGTTAGCCCCACCGAGACGGCAGCCGCCAAAACCAGAGCACCTACTCTCTGTCATTTGCATATCATCCCAGGGTCCTCACCTGACAGCAATGTGCCCTAGATCTCCGACGGTGTCGTTTGAGTCGCGTCGTTGAAGCTATGTAATCGGTCGCCGGCATAGAATCAGTACTAGTCACCATCACTTACTAACTCCACGTGACGTGCGGCTGACACGTCCAACCTCGGCAAAATGCGCCCCCCCCGTCCCCCACATTTCCAGGCTCACCGCATTTATCGCGCGCCGTATTCTGAGCCACTTGAGTTTAATACCGCTGGCGAAATGCGCGAGGACCTCGTCAAATCGGCCGTGGCGTTCCTAAACGACCCCAAGGTCGCGGATGCAACGCTCGCCAAGCGCATCGAGTTCCTGGAGTCCAAGGGACTCAACAAAGAAGAAATCCAGGAAGCCCTCCAGCGAGCAGGCAGCGACAGCCAGGCGGGAACCGCGACTCCGTCGGCGAGCTCTGCACCCGTCACGCCCTACCGGCCGTCCTACGCACTCGCGCAGCCGCCTCCTCCGGTTCCTACGCGCGACTGGAAGGACTATTTTGTCATGGCCACCGTGAGCTGCGGCGTCGCCTACGGCATCTACGAGGTTGCCCGCCGCTACGTGTTGCCGCTGATCGTGCCACCGACGCCCTCGAGCCTCGAGGCAGACAAGGAAGCGCTCGAGGCCGAGTTTGCCCGCACCGAGGCGCTGGTCGAGCAGCTGCAAAAGGATACGACCGAGATCAAGGAGTCAGAGGAGAAGCGGCGCGACGAGTTCAAGAAGATGGTCGACGAGGCGTACGAGGCTATCGAGAACCTCAAGTCGCAGTCGGAGCGGCGCGAGTCCGACATGAAGCTCATCAAGAGCCACGTCGAGTCCGTCAAGGACTCGCTGCCCAAGGCGCTCGAGCGGCACCGCACTCAGCAGGACCAGGCGCTCAAGGAGCTCCAGAACGAGCTGCGCTCGCTCAAGCAGCTCGTCCAGAACCGCGTCAACCGCACCGGACCGCCCATTCCCCCCGCCTCGTCGGTTCCGTCGTCGATCCCGCTCGGCGGGCGGCCCGTTGGGTCCGGCCAGACCCTCGGCTCGCCTGGTGCCGGTGCCAGTGCTACGCCTGGCCCTCTCGGCTCATCTGGCTCCACTGTGGGCTCTGCCGGCGCCTCTGCCGCTCCAGACGTTGCTCCTTCCGCCGCCAACACGAGCGCCCCGTCATCAGCGGCCCCTCTCCAGGCCCCGTCCTCCGATAGCAGAGCAAACGCAACCCCCTCGCCGCGGCCGGGCATCCCTGCGTGGCAGCTCGCCGCCGCCAACAAGGCAAAGGAAGAGACCGCATCCAACTAGTCCCCGCCTCGCATTCTGTAGCATAATGGAACATGACGATCGCACGCTCTATTTACCTGGGGGGCGCTCCAGGCGACGGGCCCCGCTTCTTTCCTGAGGGCGCTGCCCCCAGGCGTAGCAGCCACTTCGTGGGCTGATACTCCGGCTCTCTTGCCGCCCAGGGCAAAACGATGGGCCCTACGCTTCATTCCTGGGGGCGCTGCCCCCAGACCCCCGTAGCAGCCACTTCGTGGCTGAAAGCTCCACATTTCTTGCTAACTCAGACTAGAGACGGCTGCTACCGCGGTCTGGGGACATCGCCCCCATTAATAAGAAGACCACTATAGCGAGCTAAGAAATGGACTTTTGTTGCCTCAGACCAGCCGCGAAGCGGCTGCTACGGGGGTCTGGGGGCAGCGCCCCCAGTAAAAAAAGAGTTCGCTACAGCAAGCTAACAAATGAAGATTTTTTATACGTGAATTCATGCGTTTGATCGTAAAACCAGCGGTGCTTCACCACCATGCAAAACCACCATCGTCGATCCAACCTCTTCCATCCAGACCGCCCGAACCCGCCCATGAACATAAAACAAACAGAAAACAAAAAAAAAGAGATACAAGCGCAGAGCGCTAGCCCCACACTGAGGTGGTCGTGAGACCCGGCTTGCCCCACAGCCGCGAAAACGACGGGTGGTCCGTCACAGGGCGGGCCCGGTCCTGACTAGAACTTGTACCGTCACTGAATAGGCCGCTATGTGCAGCGGTATCGAGAAACGGCACCTCAGAGGGTACCGGCTGGGTGATGACGGGCGCGAATGGATCAAATTTCAGCTTTGGCGACACACTCCGGCCCTCGCCGAGCCGCCGCGAGCCCGCACCTGTACCAGCAGAAGCGGCCGGGACCTGGCTACCCATGGATGCACTTGTAAACTGCGATACGCCTGGCTGGCCCAGCGTGCTCACGGCCGACAGCCCGGTCGAATGCCCAAACGTCTGTGGGATCTGCTGCGCAGCTGAATACCCGCCGTATGGCAAATATGCTCCCCGTGTACCATAGCCATGCTGCTGGTGATGCTGCTGGGCGTAATGATGCTGCTGTTGCTGTTGCTGATGGTGGTGCTGTTGCTGATGGTGGTGCTGTTGCTGATGGTGTATCCGCTGGGCGGCTCCTGCGCTTCGAATCGCACTGTCAACCACTGCTGTTAGTTCTGAACCAAGCGCTAAACTGGCTCAACAAACATACACTCTAGCTGCGACCCAAATGGCACAGACGTCTCGCGGAGACACAGCTCATTGACAATGGGCTCGACAGCGGGATCAGCATTCGCTCGGCCGGCCCCCGCTATCATGACAGATCAGGCGAAAAACCTACAGAGCGCTCGGTCCAAATGTTTAGTGCTCAGTACAGCCAGATTTTATTGGTAGTGCTCTTGACTGATAGCAACCGCTGTTGCTGGCCCCTCCCCTGTTGTTTGCGTTTTGGCCAGAGTCTAAACTTGTTTTTGTGGTTGTTGGAAACTGGGGAGACAGCCAGGGCGTCCCCCTCGATAATCTGAGCCTGGTTTCCCCCGTAACCTGCAACCCACCATAAACCCTTATAACCGCGAGCTGTCGGGCGCCAAGCGCGGGCGCACCAATCCAGGGAATTACCATAGAGTAACCAAATGCTTTTTATCGGAGGAATGTGTTTTGAAATAGAGCGTACTCCGTTTGACCCGTTCGATTCTTTGCGGGTGGATGGGGAGAGATGGTGCAGTCCGGCCAAGTCGACGCCCTGGCACTGTGCGACCGTACCACCGGGCTACTTAACGCCTCGTCGCTTGTATCATCTAGATTGAACTAAACAAAACTATACATTTGCAGAAAAAAATCCTCCGCTGGACGTTATCCAACCACTCAGCTTTGACTCAGTTCGATCGTGCGGCTGTTTGGCTTCGATGCGCAGTGACGTCCCCCAAGAAAAGGTGGTCTTGTGACGGCGGCTATTCATCCAACCAGTTAGGGGAACGGAGGGAGTTTGGCCCCAGTTCTGACTTAGACTTTTACAGTCGATTGCGGTCTGACTGGAGGTCGCCCGGGCACCGGGCGTGGTGGAGAGATGGATGCTCATGTCTGTGTCTGGCCAGCAACTGTCACAGCACCCATCATTAACATGCCTCGGAACTTAGACCAAGAGAATTCCAAGACAAAAACTGTTTTCGGCAGCTTTCAGCCACTTCGCGGCTTGACTTATCGGTCCAACGAGCCTCCCCATCTAAGTATATAAATATAACCATATCCGTAGCGGTGCGTTGTGATGCACATCAGGGACCAGCACGGCGAACTGAAGTCGCGAAAGTTCATCATCCTCAGGAAACAAAACACCAAACCAACGCCGGTCAGGGCTGTGCTAGCCGTCCAACGAACGCCCAAAAGACAAAAAGAAACAGACGGCCCGGATCTGACACAATAGAGGCTCACCCGCATTGACCGCCCAGTCACTCGCACACGCATAGACATCTAGAATGGCATTTTTCGGTTCAACTACGGCCACAACCGCCACAAAACCGGCGGGCGACCTCAATGCCGCCAACGACCGCGACCTCGCAAGCCCGCCCGAGGACTCTATCTCGGACCTGTCGTTCTCGCCCCAGGCCGAGCTGCTGTCGGTCGCGTCATGGGACAAGAAGGTCCGCATCTACGAAATCAACGGCAACGGCGACTCGCAGGGCCGCGCTATGTACGAGCACCAGCAGCCGGTCCTATCGACACACTGGTACCCAGACGGTACCAAGGTCGTGTCGGGTGGCTGCGATAACGCTGTGCGCGCGTACGACATCCAGAGCGGCCAGGCGGCGCAGATCGGCACCCACGACAGCGCCGTTTCAGGCGTGCGCGTGGTTGACGTCGGCATGGGCCAGCCGGTGGTCGCATCTGTGTCGTGGGACAAGACGCTGCGCTACTGGGACGGACGCCAGCAGGGGCCTGTCTCGACCGTGCAGCTGCCCGAGCGCGCGTACTCGCTCGATTGCCAACAGAAACTGCTGGTGACTGCCACGGCCGGCCGCGACATCTGCGTCGTCGACCTCAGCAACCCAGGAACCATTTTCAAGACGGTGCAGTCGCCGCTAAAGTGGCAGACGCGCTGCGTGTCGTGCTACTACGACGGCTCCGGCTACGCCGTCGGCTCCATCGAGGGCCGCTGCGCCATTCAGTACGTCGACCCAGGCATGCAGTCGACCAAGGGCTTTTCGTTCAAGTGCCACCGCGAGACCAAGTCCGCCACCGAGACTCTTGTGTACCCGGTCAACAGCATTGCGTTCCACCCCACGTTCGGCACGTTTGCGACAGCCGGGGGCGACGGCACGATCCACATCTGGGACAAGGACCAGCGGCACCGGCTGTCCAAGTACGCGCCCGTGGGCGGCACCGTACCGGCGTGCAGTTTCAACCGCAACGGCACGATCTTTGCGTACGCCATCTCGTACGACTGGTCGCGGGGCTACCAGTTCAACCAGCAGTCGCTGCCCAACACCGTCAAGTTGCACGCGGTGGCCGAGACCGACGTCAAGCCCCGCGACGACAAGAAGAAATGAGCATTGCATCTAGTTCCAGCCGTCGATAGCGAGCATACAATGCGGCTGCACACTCATACAAGTGCCACTTATCATGTAAAATACGCGGACCGGCCCCCAGCATGGCAAAGACTCCAACATATCATGGTTCACTGTCTCTCTGTTCCTGCGCCCCAGACTCCGTAGCGGTCCAAACAGACCTATGTTGTCAATCCGTCTCTAGGAGCACTGCCCAAGAACCCGTAGCAGTCGTTTCGCGACTGGTAGCAGCTATGTGCTGTCATTATTTTTTATTCTTTTTCCTGGGGGCGCTGCCCCCAGACCCCCCCCCCCAGCAGTCGCTTCGCGACTGATAGCGGCAACAAAGGCTGAAAATTGCTGTCATTCTTTTTTTTTTCCTGGGGGCGCTGCCCCCAGACCCCCGTAGCAGTCGCTTCGCGACTGATAGTGGCAACAAAGGCTGAAAATTGCTAGTGCTACTTCGAGATCAGTCGCAACGCGACTGCTAGGGGGGTTTGGGGGCAGCGCCCCCAGAAAGAAATTGTCAATGTAACCATGTTTGCGTGCGGTCAGTCGCAAAGCGACTGCTCGGGGGGGGGTCTGGGACTAGCACACCCAAGACAAACACGCCAGGGCACCAGAGATAGTACAGCCAAGATTTTTTTTTGAACATTTTCTTGACACTAGAAATAAATATCAATATCAACACCAAAATACGCCGCCGGCCCGAGACCGGCGGCCTCCAGATAAGCCAACCACTCAACTATCCATGCACATGTGTTCACCACTAGGGGTTCCGGGTCCGAGCCCGCAGGGGCGGAAATCGCCTGGTCGCGCTCACTGCGGTGGCACGTTCGACTTGACCGGCGAAACCGATAGCGTCGACGGCTCGCGGTTGCTGGGGCCCGAGATGCTGCCGCGCGGTCGCGACGTCGGGCCGCCCTCAAAGGTCCCCCGCGGCGTCGTGGGCGGCGACGTGTGGTGCGGGATGATCTCTGGGACCGGGTGCTCAGACCCGACCGCCTGCGTCTCGCGCCCGGCCTTCTTGAGGGCGTAGTCGCCGCTGTCGAAGAACTTGCGATCCTTGAGCTTGCGGTTCAGCAGGTCGGTCCGGCTCGGGAGCCGGCCGTACATTTTCTGGAGGCGCTCTTCCTCGGCGTTCTGGCGTTAGCTCTGTGCGACTGACTGCTGCTCTGGCAATTTGCGCAGCTGCCAAACAGCCGGCCGTTTTCGATATCGCGGTTTCGGCCGCCACCGCCGCAGCGGAGAACACACGCCCCATCGCTCCCCAGCCAGCAGCCCACGCGCAACCGGGGCACCAGCCCGTCCAACTGGGACGTTCTCTCATGCTAGTCCCACCCCAAACAGCCGATACTCACCATGTCTGCCCAGGCAATAGCAGAACCGAAATACTCAGCAAAGCTCGCAGGATTATGCCGGCGGACTTTGGTCCTCCCAAACGTAGCGCGTGTGTAGCGGTCTTAGTGCCAACGGGGTGCAAAGAAACGAAAATTCAACAGGCCAAATGTCTTTGCCGTCAACTCCCTCTGGCAGCTCTCCTGATAATCTCTCACCCACAAGCACGGCCGCCTGCTGCCTTTTTGTGAAGAGGGGTCCCAACCCGAGCGAACACGCGGAGGGGGGGAAAGGGGCACGCCGCCCTGCTCGTGTCGGTTGCTAAAATGCGTAATCGTCAGCTGTATACGCAGACCTCCCGGGAACCAAAAAAAAAACACAACCGAAAACCTGTCCTCGCCCTGATGCACAGAATCGGCGCTTAATGAACCGGCCATCTGCAAACCATGGACAAAAGACTACGCCGTTGAAAATGGCGTGTACTCGCTGGGAGCCAGCAGGCACTGCCTCCGCCCGGCGCTCTGTGCATACGCACAAATGCGTCACGGGCGTCTACTGCAGCGTTCTACGCAATGCTGCGTCAAGCCAGCTGGGCGGTTGCAAATGCGACCTGCAGAGCACGCTCAGGGTGCGACCAGGGCGCGAAAATACCTGCTGCACTGGCCCCACACCCCGTAGTGGTGGCCCAGACGCCTATCATCGGCAAACACAGTAGTCATCGAGAAGCTTCGGAGACGGCAGAATTCCTGAAAGCCCCACCCCCTTCTTTTCGTTTGGCACCATGCACACGTCTCGGCGTAGACTCTTGCGTCCGCAGGGCCTTGTGGGCACGCTGCGTCCGAAGTGACCGGACTGCTGGAAAGACCACGGAGGAAAGGCGGGAGGGGGCGTGCTCAAAGGCGCGAAATGCACCGTCTATCGAGATCCGTTGTCGTCCCAGTTTATGGCGTTTCGGGATCGTTTGACGCCAATGGCACGCTGGGCTGCCAGGGTTTGATGAAAAAGCTTTGCGCTAGGGTCTGAAGTTTCGGGGTCTTTGTGTAGTTGAGGGGCTCGCTTATCAGGGCTTAGTGCGGGGTTACTTAGAATTGGCGCACTACGTTTGGCCGAACGGGCTGCTATGGTTCGGATGTAGCGCGACCGCTGCGTTCGGTGCGGTGACACTACCGCGGTGAGACTGCCTGGCACCGTGCCAAGCCCACTTCCTGTGCTCGCAGCGCCATACTGCGCCGCGGCAAACAAACCACAAACTAAACTAGAAACCAAATACCACATTTGCAGTCTCTAAAACTCCGCGGGGTTTGGGTCACGTGGACCACGGCCCGCAACGTCGCTCCGCGCATCTGGCGCTGCGGACAGCGGCACGGCCGACACCAACGTTCTGCATTGCCGGCAGGAACCTGCCCTTTGACGTGGGCCCATTTCAACTTGAACCTACGCAGTGGCGGCGATTCAGTTCTGGGTGCAGGCTTCGGGCTTTGAGGGCGGTTGCTGTCAGCTGAGGAGTTGGTGACCACTAATTATTCTTGCTAATCCGCGCGCCGTCTGACTACTGGCGTGACTGTCTAAACGTTACGGGCTAATTCGGATTTAGCATAACCGAGCTGGCATCCAATCCTGTGCTAACATGGCAAAACTAGGAACGTTGGCTAGCCTCTACAGAGCATTGGCGCTTGCTCTTAAGACGCCACGTGACCCAGTCCCCAATGCCCATCTCTAAAAGCCCCGTACGGCTGCCGCCAAATTACGTATGCGCAGCATGCCACCCGGGCAGATATTCAGGAGCCCGGTTCTCGCAGCGATTTCAATGCACGTCTAGATCAAGCAATTGACTTCACTCAAGTACTTTTAACGAGCTGGCGGACTGTCGGCCGGTCGTAACCAACGCGACAACTAAAGCGCGGGACCTGTTCATGCCACCAATGCGCAGAGCTGGCTTCAATCGGCCTGGCATGCCGTGGATAATGCCGTTCTGTTAAGCAGCGTCCCGCTGAGAACGTCTACCAATGTCCCACACATGGCTTTAATCGCTCCAGCTGTTTCGCATTGAATTGCACTAGCCGTAGAACCCGCACTGGTCAAACTCAATCACAACTGAAGCATAGGACTGCCATGTCGCCAGCCCTCTCCCGCATTGAATGCCTTGACAGTCATGCTACGGCAGTCGATATAAAACGATCCGCCACAATCTCCCCATCGACTGGAGCCGTACAATGTCTGGCGAAACCAGCAGTCACAGGTACCACCGCGTGCCTAGTGGAATGCCCTACAGCCGCCACGAGATTGCACGCTGCGAGGCAGACCTCGAGCCGCCTGTCTATCAGAGCGTTGTTCCTACTGGCAACGACAACGCCGCTACATGCACTCCCGGCTACCAGCACGTGGCCCTGCAGCCAGACATATTCCGCTACTATGTGCCCGAGACGGGCGAGTTTGTTCGCCAGTGTGATCTCGAGGCGCGCAAGTACAAGCAGGCGGGTCACTTCGCCTCGGCCCTGCGGCGCTTCACGTAGTGTCGCCGCACCCGGCCCATGTACATAACAATCAAATTCGTTTAGACTCCCTCCGAGCGAGACAGTCCCCGCGCTCAGCTGCGAAGCGGCTTCCAGCGGCCCTGAGACAGCTTTGTAAAATGGTTGACTTCATACACAGTAACTGCACGACGAGCTGATGCATAAAGACGTGTACTGATATGTACTAATGTAGCTCGCAAGATTCCGAGCTCTGAGCGGTGGAGTTGCGAGTGACAATGGGAGCTGGCGCATCAAAGCAGGCGGCCAGAAAGCTGCCGAAACGGGCACCGCAGGTGAACGTGGGGGCACAGGCCCCGCGGATCCTGGAGAACAGGCCGGCGGCGGGGGGCGTGCCGCAAGACGAAGCGGCCGCCCGCCCTGAAGGCAAGGACGGCGTGCCAGGCGCCGACAACACTGGCGACGGGGAGCTTGGCATCTCTGAGAAGCTGCAGCGGCTCGGCGTCGTCCAGTTCCAGGAGATCAAGCAGCAGTACAGCCGGAAAAATGAATTTCTGAGCGCCGTCCAGCGGCGCGCGCAGCTCGACAAAGAGATTCCGCGGGAGCTGGAGGACCGGTCCCGCCCAAAGCGGTTCCTGCACGCCGAGACGATCCGCGGCGTCATTGACAGCCGGGATGCTGGCGACGCCCCTAGCGAGGTCCTGGCCACCTACTCAATCGACGAGTCCGTGCTAGACCGCCTGCAAAAGGTAAGTGCGGCCCCGGTGTTCCGCAAGCCGGCCGTGCAAGAGGAGCCACTTGGCCCCGCTCAAGCGGTGCCGCCTGAGCAGCCAGAGCTTGTGCCGGGGGAGCGGCCGGGGGCCGACGATCCGGAGGCGATCCAGCAGGCTATCGAGCAAGAGAACGAGCAGCGTGCGCGCGCCGAGGCCATACGGCACCAGCGCGAGGCTATGAAGGAAATGGAAGAGGATCCCGAGTTCCGCCAGGGGCCCCTCCGCCGCTGAATCTACTGCATTGTACATAGTTAGGCCGATTTATCGCTTGTCTCCGACGCGCGCGTAGTATGCGCAGAATATGCATACCCCTGCCGCAATCGGCCGATAAGCCCAAATATAATTTCTATGAAAAATCCCCCATCGGCCGGATCCCGAGTGCTTGCTCGCAGACCAAAGCAACGACGTCGCTCCGCACGCTGGTATCGAGACACCGGGGTGCTGGCAGCTGGCTCAGATCACCCGTTGCGCCCGCTAGAGGTAGTGCGATGAGCGTCCACACGAGGGTCCTGCCTGTGCGAGGCGACGACATCGCGTTTGATGAGTCAGGTCGCGCATCGGCCGTTGGCGAGACAAATGCGTCGCTTGCAGAGGCGGTGGCCATTTTGAAGAAGTCCGGCGGGATTGTGGCGTTCCCCACCGAGACGGTGTATGGGCTGGGCGCCAATGCACTGGATACAGAGAGCGTGCGGGCCATCTACGCCGCCAAGAACCGACCGGCGGACAATCCGCTGATTGCGCACGTTGCGTCTACGGAGCAGCTGCGACGTGTGGTGCTGCGTGGTACTGCGGACATCCCCAGCATCTACGAGCCGCTGCTGGCCAAGTTCTGGCCGGGCCCGCTGACGATTCTCCTGCCTGTTCGCGAAGACACGCCGATTAGCACCGCCTGCACCGTTGGCCAGGACACGTTTGCGGTGCGGATGCCCGAGCACCCGGTTGCGCGCGCTCTCATCTCGATGAGCGATCTGCCGTTGGCGGCGCCGTCCGCCAATGCGTCCACGCGTCCGAGTCCCACCGCCGCTGCGCACGTACTGCGCGACATGGACGGCCGGATTCCGCTGATCCTCGACGGTGGCCGCAGCGCTGTCGGCGTCGAGTCCACCGTCGTGGACGGCCTTTCCGACCCACCCATGCTGCTTCGCCCGGGCGGCGTCAGCTTGGAAGACATAAAAAAGTATGGCGGCCCCGCGTGGCAGAATATCGTCGTCGCCAAAGCGACAGCCGCCCAGGGCGAGGCCGTCCGCACTCCTGGCATGAAGTACCGGCATTACTCGCCTACGTCTCCTGTTGTTCTCTTCGAAGGCGCTGGCGACGGCGTTGCCTCCGTGACTAAGCTGTTTGCCGGCCAGTCGTCGCCGCCTCTCTGCGCGGCGGCCATCCCGGCCCTCTCACAACTCGCCGGTGCCGACGCCCGCACCATATCCAAAGTTGGCATCCTCACTACCCGCGAGTTTTCGCCGTCAATTGCCTCAGCCCTTGCTAGCCGCGGCTTTCAGGTCGTCAACCAGTCCCTCGGCACCACTGGCGCCGAGATCTCGCGCAACCTGTTTGCCATGCTGCGTGACCTTGACGAGGACAAGAAGGTCGACGTCATTCTCGTCGAAGGCATCACGGAGCAGCAAGAGGGCCTTGCAGTAATGAACCGTCTCCGAAAAGCCGCCTCAGTCACCATCCGTCCTTAGATCCTCCATGTATCATTAGATTACCGTCCATGCCATGTATGTTTATCCTGGGGGCGCTGCCCCCAGACCCCTGTAGCAGCCGCGAAGCGGCTGGTTTCTGGTCCAAGTCAAAGTTAACGATAACAACTCTTGGTTGGCCGCGAAGCGGCTGCTTCGGGATTTGGGGGCCAGCGGCCCCATAACAGGGAAAAAAAAAAAGAAAACGACAGTAGTACAATCAAATGTCTTGGTAGCTACACGCGGACCAAGAAATATGCGTCTATAACAAAAGGCAAAGCCCGATTTTGGCTTAGACCGCGGTAGAGTAGCCGGTGGCCCACTCGCTCTTGCGCCTGTAGTATTTGCGGACCTCGTCGATGAACCAGACCGAGGACGTGAGGCACACAAGGCCAAGAAGGTCCGACACACTGAGCGCCTCGGTCTGGAAGATGGCCTGAAGGAACGGCACGTAGATCACGGCGAGCTGGCCGACAAGCGAGAGTCCAACGGCAATATTGAACATTTTGTTTGAGAAGAAGCCGATTTCAAATGCCGACTTGGTGGCCGAGCGGCACGTCAAGGCGTTGAACATGTCAAAAAGCACAAAGCACGTGAACGACATGGTAGTGTCGCGGGCGGTGACGACGCGGTCACTCATCTCGCGGACGTAGACAAAGAGGGTGCCGAGAACGATGGTCGCACCAGACTGGAACACCCGCTGAATGAGAGACCGCGTGAGCACGTGGTCACTGCGCGATCGCGGCGGTTTCGTCATGATGAGCGGGTCGACAGGCTCGACGCCGAGCGATTGGGCCGGCGGGCCGTCCATGAGAATGTTGATCCACAGGATCTGCATGGCATTGAGTGGGTTGGGCAGCCGGAACGTGGTCGACAACACCACCAATGAGAGCGCCGCCACAGACGTCGACAGCTGGAAAGTGAGGAAGTTCTGAATATTCGAAAAGATCGCCTTGCCTTCGCGAATGGCCAGGAGGATGGTGTTGAAATCGTCATCCACCAGCACCATATCGGCGGCCTCCTTGGCCACGTCGGTGCCGGACTCGCCCATTGAGATGCCAATATCGGCGAGCTTGAGCGCCGGCGCGTCATTCACACCATCACCGGTCATGGCCACCACGTCACCGCGCTGCTGGAGCGCCCGCACAATGTTGAGCTTGTTCTCGGGCGACGTGCGAGCAAACACGTTGACATGCGAAATGACTTCAGCCAGTTCGTCAGTCGACAGCCGTTCCAGCGTCTCGCCCGACATAACCGACTTGTCGCCCGCCGGCAGCGGCATGCCAATCTGCTCGGCGATGCTCTTGGCCGTGGCCTCGGAGTCGCCTGTGATCATAATGACCTTGACGCCGCCCTGCATGAGCCGGCGGATCGACGTGCTGACGCCTTTGCGCGGCGGGTCGTACATGCCAATTAGGCCGGCAAACACGAGGTTCTCGAGCTTGTCAGTGTGCTCGGTGTTGGGGGCGTAGGCGAGCGCGATGATGCGGGCGCCTTCCTTAGCCATGGCGTCTGACACAGAGAACACGAGGTCGCGGTGCGACTGGTCAAACGGAGCCGGCTTGCCTTCGTTGTTGACGTACTTGATGCAGTGGGGAATAATGCGCTCAGACGCGCCCTTGACAAAGAGCGTCGACGAAGACGTGTAAGACTCGTGCACCGACACGGCCATCCACTTTCGGCTCGACGAGAACGGAGTCTCGTGGACGCGCGTGCGTGTTTTTCGCGCGTCCTCGAGACCAAATCGTGGAAGCACGTCAATGAGAGCCACGTCGGTCGGGTTGCCCACAAACTTTTCGTGCTCGTGCGAGTACCGCGAGTTGTTGCAAAAGTTACCGACCTGGAGCGCCGTGGCGACGGCGGGGCCAGGCGGCGAGCTCTCGTGCGTGTGGGCGTCGACTGTGATCCACGGCTTGGGGGAGCTCGGGTTGGTTGCATCCTTGGGCGCCGGGCCCATTCCCACAGTCCAAACCTTGGTCACGGTCATCTTGTTGCGGGTCAGAGTGCCGGTCTTGTCACTGCAAATAACATTGACGGACCCCAGCGTCTCGACAGACGGCAGTCGTCGCATAATCGCCTTTTCACTGGCCATGCGCAGCACGCCCAGAGCCAGCGTCACCGTCACGATGATGGGCAGGCCCTCGGGAATAGCGGCGACTGCGAGCGACACCGAGATCTGGAACATTTCCAGCCAACCACGGCCCTGTACGAGCCCAATCAGGCAAATAAGGCCAATGACACCAAATGACAGCAGCGACAGTTCCTTGCCGAGCTTGTCCATCGAGATCTGGAGCGGTGTTTTTGGCTTTGAGATCTCCGACATCATGGAGAACACAGCACCAAACTCGGTCTCGTGACCAGTGGCAACCACAACACCAGAGCCATTGCCAGCACACACCAGTGTTCCCATAAACGCGATGCTCGACCGCTGAGTAACCGGGATTGGACCGGGGCCAGTCCCAGGCTGGCGCTCGACCGGCGCCGCTTCCTTGTGCACCGGCTCAGGCTCGCCAGTCAGGTTGCTCTCGTCGATCGACAGCCCAACCGCCTCGGTCAGGCGAACATCTGCCGGAATGCGGTCACCCACGGTGAAGTGCACCAGATCACCCGGCACAAGGTTCGACGCCAGCACGGTTGAGTTGTGCGAACCGCGTGTCAAATGTGCCGACGGCGGCACAAGTCGGTTCAGGGCATCCAGACTCTTTTCGGACCGGTACTCTTGCACAAATCCCACCGTCACGACAATCAAAATCGCCATGGTGATACTAATCGAGTCCTCTGTGTTTCCCATGAGAAAGGAGATGCCTGCGGATCCAATAAGCAGCAAAATCAAAGGGTTCTCGTAAAACTGTTGCCCGAATCGCACGTATAAACTCTCTTTTTCTTCGCCGTTCAGCTCGTTCGACCCATGCATGCTCCGCCGGTACGCCGCGTCGTGTGCCGACTCGAGGCCGTGTTCAATCGACGTGTGCAACCGCGCGGCCGTCTCTTCGATCGTTAGCTCGCAAAATGACGCCGATGGGCTAGCCGTGCCCACTGGCGTCCATGTCCCGTTGGCACTGTTCATCTGGTGTCAGCTCGACTTATATCACTTGAGGTCACTCCTCGGATAATTGTCAACATATCATTTGTCCATCGACTTTCATGCCCAAGCTCAACTAGACATACTTTTTCTTTTGTTTCTCCACAGTCGCTCCTGCGGTCCCCCCAGCTAGTCTATCACGGTCGTAGCCGTGGCCCTGTAAAAATAAAAACTCAAGGACCAGCTGGCACTTTTTCACCGCCTGGGCTGTACACGTCAGTCCTAAACCGCGTCGTCGGGGATCGTAGCTATTCAGCCGTACGTGCCGTTTTTAAGCTCCAGCCGTGCATACCTTTTCAGGATATTCCGGGCCGCCTTAGAGCCCTGGGATCCAGTTGCTCCCGGGCTGAGAGTCAGTACTGCTGATAGTCTGTGGTGTCTGTACCATTTGACGATTTCTCTGAAGAGACATTTTCACGAGGCGGCTAGTGATCGGCTGTCAATCTTTGTGGTTCTGAGTAGTTGAGCATTGCTTCTGTCGGTTTAAAACGTAGCATTCGGGCAGTTGCGGCCCGAGCCCTATCGTAACTCTTACGATGGCCCAGTCTGTCGCCATCGATTATTCTCTCGTGGCGGCCAGTCGGCTACCTGGGCACGGCTTCGAACTGCAGACTGAAACCCTTGATGATACATCTTAACTCTCTTGGGAGATGGGCTCCCCCTGTAATCTCTAACATATTCCCTAAAGCATGACCCGTCCGGTAATTCTTCTTGATTAAATACGTGATATGATACAATGACTATGCTGGCGTGACGTTGAACTTCATGCGAATACCCATGGCGGCGAGCTCCGAGTCGAGGTACTTGAGAACAAACGGGATGGCAACAGTGGCGACCCGCGTGCCGCCATAAAACTTGCTGCCGCTGCCGTCCTCCCAGACCGAGAGGTCGACATCGTCGGCCGAAGCGGCCGGCTGGGCACCGCCGCCGACCTTGGTGGCGCAACGGCGGCACCGCACGACGGCGGCGGCTCCGACGCGAGGCACCGAGACCTGCGCTGTCAGAACTGAGCCGCACTCCTTACACAAGTACGACTGGGTGTAGTCGGAACAGTTGAGGAGGCGGTCCTGGAGTAGGAAAGCAGTGCCGTGGCCGATAAGGGCATCACGCTCCATCTCTCCGACACGGATACCACCTGCACGCTTGCGGCCCTTGACGGGCTGCATCGTGAGCCGGTTCACAGGACCTGTGGAGCGAACCTGGAATTTGTCGTTGACCATGTGTCGCAGACGCTGGTAGAATACAACGCCAATGTAGATGTCGACGCGGAGCTCCTCGCCGGTGACACCAGAGTACATGGGCTCGTTGCCGTGGTAGTTGTAGCCGGCCTTGAGTAACTGTTGGCCAAAGTAGTCGGCGGCAGTGTTGTCCTCAGAGAACATAAACGGCGTCGCCTCCTGCGCAAACCCATGGAGAGCGCCGGCCTTGCCGGCCAAACTCTCGACAAACATACCAATGGTCATACGCGACGGGAACGCGTGCGGGTTGATAATGACGTCGGGCTGGATACCGCTCTCGCTAAACGGCATGTCGATGGTCGGCCACTTTTGCGAGCACACACCCTTTTGTCCGTGTCGCGATGAGAACTTGTCTCCAATGTTGGGCGAGCGGTCGACGCGCAGCTTGACTGTCAGCGCCTGGAACTCGCTCTCGCCGTTGTCGTCACCAAGAAGCTTGACCTCCTGAACGTAGGCGGGCTCAGACGACTTGTACAGCTTGACCTTGGTCTTGCCGAGCACATCGTCGTAGTACGCCACCAGCGGGTCTCCCTCCTCCATGAGCACGCCGACAACGGGCAAGCCGTCGTCGTCGAGCTTGGAGCGCCATTTCTCGGGCCATGAGTCGGTGCCAAATCCAAAGTGCTGTGTGATGGGGTCGCCGCGGCGGCGCTTGGCGCCGAGATCGATCTGCTCTACCTTGTATACAGAACCGTGACCGAACCCGCGCTCGAGCGCAGACTTGTTGAGAATCATGGCGTCATCCATATCGTAGCCAGTGTACGAGATGACAGCCACGACAGCGTTGGTGCCGTTAGGGAACTGGTCCATGCCGTACTCATCGTACAGGCCCGCCCGCACAATCGGCGACTGGCCCGTTTGCAGATGGTACAGCTTGTTGTCGGAGCGGTGGACGAGGGCTGTGCCGGGAGTACCCATAGTCTGCTTGCCCATCTGGCACTGGTACATGTTTCTGGGGGACTGGTTAAAGTCGGAGAACGGGGTCAGGTTTGCCAGGATCGAGAAGATGTTGGTCGGGGAATACTCGACGTGCGAGTGCACGTTATTCTCAATCTCCTCGGGGGTCACGGCGATGTTCATATACACCTGTTCAAACGGACCGACCCAGTCCTCCTTGCCGAGCGGCAAGTACTTGACGGGCCGGATCATGCGCGCAGCCTCGGAGAACATGTAGATACCGGGGTACTGGCCGCCGTGCGATGGCGGCACGTAGCCGACTTCGAGCTCAACGGGCACGCCGTGGCCGCCCTCGAGCTTCCAGAATCTAAGAGTGTCGGCGACAACGCGGGCCTCCTTGTGGGAGCAGTAGCCGAGAACGCGGCCGTCGAGCTGGACGACCGAGCTGCCAGGGCCAGCTGCCAGCGCGTCGGGGCTTCCGACACCGAGCGACGCCAGCACCTCAGGGATTTTGCTCGTGTCGCATCGCTCCGTCGCAACCTTGCACTTGTGGGCCAAGTGGTTGAGCAGACCACAGGGCGAACCATCAGGGGTGTGGACAGGGCACAGAAACCCCCAGCTCTCGGGCAGCAGCTTACGCACCGTCGTGGTCTTGAGTTCAGCAAAGAACGAACCACGGTGCACCATGCGGAAATGCGCAATGAACCGGTGGAAGTTAATCTTCTCGGCCACCACAGTGTAACCCGAGACCTGCTGCAGATCCAGGCCGGTCTGCGACACGAGGTTACCGGTGGACAGAAAGTACTGCAGCTTCTGGCCGATGTTTTCGTTGATCTTGAGGAACACGCGCTGGATGTACTTTTTGTCCTCAAAATTGACGGCGACCTGGCGGTTCACGTCCGACTGGATTTGGGCCTTGAAGCTGTTGAGGTACTCGTCGATCTTCTCCTTGATGATCATGCCGTACAGGAAGCCACCGAGCAGGATCTCCTGGTGCTGCGCAGCATCCGGGTTGTCCGCACAGCACTCGCCGGCGACAAGCGCGTACAGCTTGCGGATCATGAACAGGAGCATGCGGAACTTGGCGCGGTTGTCGTCGCCAAGGTGCACGAGCACGATGCGGCGGAGAACTTCCTCGCCGACCTCGGCGTCCGACAGGTCCGGCGACGCGCCCATGACTACACGGAACTTGTCTCCCAGGTAAGCGAGGTTTTCGTGGCGCGAGCTCACGCCGTAGACCTTGAAGGTGCGGAGGAGCAGCTCCAGACGGTCTGTCAGAAACGAGTTCTTGGTCTCGGTGCCGACAATGCCGTTGAAAATCTCGCGGTCGTTAGTCTCGGCGAGCGCCTTGAGGATCATCATGACCGGGACCAGGTACTCGTTCTTGCGCCACGAGAACCGAAACGTAACACCTCCGTCGTTGAGGTAATGCAGAACGTTGGTCTGCGACGTCTGGTCGGGCCGGACGCACCGGATCTGCACGCCAAACTGCGAGTACGACGCGCCGCGGTTCTGGAACGAGGGGCGCACAATCGCCATAGGGTGGTTGCGACGCTGCACGATGAGCATGCGGATCAGCTTCTCGATACCGTTGACGATAAAGTAGCCGCCCAGCTCCTCGGACTCCTCCTTGGCCGCGACAAGCTCCCTGGGCGACATTCCGTGCAAATGGCACCGGTTCGACCGCAGCATCACGGGCACCAGGCCGGCCTCGCGGCTCTCAAACTCCTCCGGGCCGTCGTTGACGCTGTACGCAAACCGCAGCACCAGCCGCGAGCGGTACGACGACATGCGCTCTCTGCACTCGCTCGGAAACGTCCGTCGGTTGAGCGTCGTCCTGTCGCGCGCTGACACCTGCGGCTTCAAAATCTGCACCGAGTCGATCCGGACTGGGGTTAGAAGACGTTCCACTTTTTTTTTCGCCGGGGGCCCCTGCCACCCCGACTCCCGTAGCAACTACTTCGCAGTTGATTCCATAGGTACCCACATTTTCAACCGCTTTGCGCAGTCGATCCGAGAGATACCCACTTTCAACCGCAAAGCGGTTGCTACGGCGGTCTGGGGCCAGAGCCCCCAGGAAAAGAGGCATCGCAACCAGCACTTACAGGACAGCTTGTTTCCGAGTCGATCGGACTCATTGCTATCGAAAACGGTCTTTGTACCAATGTCCTGGACACCTAGGTTGAGAAGACCACCGCCAGGACCCTCGACAAGCGCGTTGAACGAGCCGACGTGGGGCTCGATCGCCTCCGCCAGGAGCGGGTACGTCGGCTTGCCGTCCGGCGGGTCCCGCAAGATCTTTTCCCGCTCGAGCGTGTGGAACGAGACGCCCATTGCGGATGCGATGGATCAAGGAGTGCCCCGTCGCGGTAGGTGCCGATGAGGGTTTGTTGAAATTTTTGGGCCCCAGGCTCGACATGAAATCTTGGCCTCATGTGTTAGGGTTGCGAAAAAAAAAACCAGCCGTGTGTCCGCCGGCCACCGGCTGCTGGCGCCGTTGCAGCCTGGATGAATGCAGCATGGAAATATGCACTGCATGCGGCGCTATTCAGCCAACACATACCGGCGGCGGCGACGCTAAAACCACGACGTTCGATACTGCTGTCGCCGCAAGCCGTTGAGCGCAGAGGGGACAATGGCGGACTCTCTGTCCAAGATCGGCTCGATTCTCGAGTCCGCGCGGGACCTCACCCTCGAGGCCGCCAGCACGGCCTCGAGCAGGCTCATGGAGGACACCACGCCGGACAAGCGAGAGATCATCCGGCTCCTGGACAGCCACAATGAGCGCGACGGCCTGTCTGGAATGAAGCACGTCACTACGGTATGTTGACCTTGGTTTTTCCCTTGCACCCCGGGCCTGCAGACTAACGCCAGCTCATGGCTCAGGGCAAAGACGCGGGCGAGTACTTTCCGCACGTAATCAAGCAGACGGCCCGCAAGGAGTTTGTCACGCGCAAACTGACGTACACGTACCTGGCGCGCTATGCCGAGACGGATCCCGACGTCGGCTTGCTGGCAGTGAACTCGATTCAGTCGTTTTTAGCGAACTCGAACGCGGCGATCCGGGCAACGGCGCTGCGCGCCATGTCTTCGATCCGTATCCCGGCAATTGCCGCCATTATCGTGCTGTCTATCAAGGAATGCCGTCGCGACATGTCGTCGTTTGTGCGGCGGGCCGCCGTGCAAGCTCTGGGCAAGTGCTATGATTTGGATCCGTCGACCGGCCCGCAGCTGCTCGAGCACCTCGAGGCGTTTCTGCACGACCGGGACCCCGTGGTTCTGGGGAGCGCCCTCACGGTGGTGTACCGATACTTTCCGGACCGGCTGGACCTGCTGCACACGGTCTTTCGCCGCGCGTGCCGGAGCCTCGGCGATTTTGACGAGTACAGCCAGGTTGCGGCGCTCGACCTGCTGACCCGCTACTCGCGCGTGTACATCGGGCGGCCCGTGCGGATGAGAAAGGGCGAAGGCTCGTTTTATGACAGCGAAAAGGAGCGCCCCGAGGAGACGGACCCTGCCAAGCCGGCGGACGTCAAGTACGACGCAGATTTGAGACTGCTGCTGGACGCGTGCCGCCCGCGGCTGTACAGCCGTAACAGCAACGTGGTCCTGGCTGCCGGCCGGGCGCTGTTCTATCTTGGTACCTCCGATACTGTCCTGGAGTACGGTGTCCCGGGCGCTCTTGTCCGGCTCATGCGCGGCGACCACGGCATCGAGTATATTGCGCTGACCAACATACGCGAAGTGTGCCGGGCAGTGCCAGAGCCATTTGTTAAGTACCTGACGCACTTCTTTGTGTTTCCGCGGGACCCGCACCATGTGGCCAGCCTCAAACTCGACGTCCTGGTAGCCCTGTGCACGGACGCCACGTTCGCCCGCATCTTCTCCGAGCTCAAGCACTACGCGTCCACGCGCAAGGACTTGCTCGACGACTGCATGCGAGCGATTTCTAAGTGTGCCCTCGTCGTTAGCGACGATGCCAGGCACAAGATCCTCAAGTGGCTGCTGCGCCAGATCCGCACGCGCGCGGGCGATGTGGCGGGGGAGTCCCTGACGGCGGTGCGGTATTTAATCCAGCAGAACCCCGAGGCGCACGTCTACACTATCCGCATTCTGGCGCACGCGCTCGACCGGGAACTCAGCCCCAAGGCCAAAGCAGCCATTATCTGGATCGTCGGGGAGTATGTGACGCTAACTCCGACGATTGGGCCCGACGTGCTCCGGAAAAGCATTGCCACGTTCGCAACCCAAGACGAATCGGTGAGGTACCAGCTGCTTGTGCTGGCCGCGAAGCTGCAGGCGTACTACTCCAGCAAGGACGAGGACTCAGAAGTGGTCCAGCGCGTTGGCAAGCTTTACGACCATATTGTCCATCTTGCCCGCTACGACACGTCGTACGACACGCGCGACCGATGTCGCATGTTTGCATCGCTGCTGGGCTCGTCTCTAAGCAAGGAAATCGGTACTCTGATCCTGCAGGCGCCCAAGCCGCTTCCCGGCGGTGAAGATAAAACAACGCCGACGCTACTCCTGGGGTCGTCGAGCCTCGTGCTCGGCTACGCGCTCGGAAAGTATGGCAATCTACCGGACTGGACCGATCCAGACGACTTGGTTGATCCGTCTGTACGTACTGAGGAAGCCCCGGCGTCTACTACGACCGAAGTCTCGCGCTCTCTCAGTTCCCTGACCTCGTTGTCGCACAAAGACATCAAACGCGTTCCCGCTTCGGTCAATGGCGAGCCCCAGGCACCTCGTACCATCACCACTCAGACACTTGACGAATTTTTTGCCGACACCCCAGCCGCTCCTGACGCTGAAGAGCTTTCCGCGTCAGATGACTACGAGGATTCTGAAGAGGACGAAGAAGACGACGACGATGATGATGAAGAAGAAGATGACGAATCGGATGACTCCGGAGAAGACGAGCAAGTCGCATTGATTAAAGAAACTGACGAGTCCGAATGACGTCCCCTGATATCAGCATAGCATAGTACTCTATTCACGACCTAGATTACTCGTTTTGTGGCTAGCGTAATTTTTTTTTCTGGGGGCAGAGCCCCCAGACCCCGGTAGCAACCGCTTCGCAGTTGGTTCAAGTTCAGTATGGATCTCGAGATCAGCTGCGAAGCGGCTGCCACGGGGTTCTGGGGGCAGAAACCCAAGGAAAAAGAGAAGACAAAAGCTCAGGCATAAAATTCGTTACAGATCCGCAGTGACAGTCCCAGATGTCGAGGCCGAGATCAACCGCGCAGCGGATGCTACGGGGGTCTGGGGCCAGCGCCCCCAGGAAAAAGAAAAGACAAAAGCTAAAGCACGACATTCGTTGCAGATACGCAGTGCACCATCAGATCCAGATGTCGAGCTCGTCGCGGTGGTACTCAGGCGCCTTCAGCTGCGGATAGTACGGGACCATGGCGTCTGCCTGCTGGATGTAGGCAGCGTTATAGATCTTCCAGTAAGGCTCGCGGACCTTGCGAGCAGCCTGGAAGAGACCAGCCCATGTGTACGCTAGCACGAGACCGGGCCCTACGGCGTTGCGAATGCCGTCGATGGACTCGAGGACGCGCGTGATGACATGGGGCGACGTCTCGAAGATGTTGGGGATGACGAGGTTCAGAAAATGCAGCATGGCGTCTTCGTAGCCGTGGCCCATGCAGCCTAGCGAGAGATGCTTGACCACGGTGGCGGCCGTCTGGCGGTGAACCTGGTCGCGGTCGGTGAGCGCGTCCTCAATAAGCGGGGCAACCGCGTAGATGTAGTCCTTGGCCATGTCCCCAATGTACTCAAACATGAAAGTGAGGGACTTGAGGACACCGTTCTGGACGTTCATCTCAGGCACACGGTACTCGTTCATGAGGGCCGGCAGGACCGTAAATGGCTGGCATGTTTCCGCGACGATGCCGATGGCGACGGCGGTGTTGACGCGCGACTGGCGCTCCTGCACGCGGAGATTACTAAGAAGAGTTGCCAAAACGTCCTGGGGGCCAATGGCGCGCGCAATGTAGCCAAACGTGTTATTTGCTGCCCGGCGAATTGCCTTTTTGTGAGCCTTAAGCATATCCAGCAGCTCAAAGCAGATGCGCATGCACTCGCGAGCGCTGACGTACTCGGCGCCTCTGTCGGCGATGCGGCCGACGAGATCGATCGCGTTCTCCTGCACCTTTTCGTGGCGGTTGCGAAGAATCGGCGTGAGGCGCGGCAGGAGGTCGCGGATGGGCGGGTTCATGCTGCTAAGACCCACAACGGCGACAATGGCCTTGAGCGCACCCAGCAGGGAGCCCAGTACTTCGGGGTACTCCTCGCCAAGGTTCTCGTACAGTACCTGACCCAGCTTGCCCATGAGGGCGTCTTCGTCGCACTGCTTCATTGTGACGGCGATGCGTGAAATGAGGTCTGCCGCCTGCTCGCGGACGCCGGGCGACTGGTTGGCCAGGCGGAATAGGATCGTCGAGACGATGTGCGGTAGGTACTGTTTTGCACGGGCGCCGAGGGCGTTGATGACGGTGCCAAACCCGCGGAGAACGACGCGGTCGTCGGTGGTCTGCTCCTGGAACGCGACGAGCATACCGTCGACAAGGCGCTCCTCAAGGCGCTCGGCAACGTCTGCGGCACCGAGGGCGGCGATGATCCTGTCGATCGCCTCGACGCCCATGCGCCGGAACGGCTCTGACTCGTCCTTGAGGACGAGCACCAAGTGCTCGACCGACTCGGCGACGCCGACCTTGTGGGTGAGCTCGACGGTGGTGTCTACCACAAGGCGTGCGCTGCGGCGGTCAAGTGCCATCCGGCGGACCCAGAATGCCTTGAAAAACGGCGACATGACCTCGTCGCGCAGGTACTGAGCTGTCACGCCCTCGGTGGACGCGATCTGCTGAATGACCTTGAGCACAACGCGGCGCATATCCTCCTCCGGCGAGTTGAACTCGCGCAGCAGGATCTTCATAACCTCGCGCGTGTAGTAGTTGGCGTACTCGACATCCATGAGCGGGATGATGAAGCCGACGCACTTGATGAACGGGGCGAGGCCGCGGCCCCGGTGCTTGCGGATACCGGACCACAAGGGCTCCAGGACGCTTTCAAACGACTCGATGCCGTACGGGGCTGAGGCTTCGGCGAGCGAACTGAGCGCCGTGGCCGAAATGGTTCTGACCGACAGCTGGGGGTCGTCCAAGCCGCCGCCCACTGCGTCGACGAGGCCGTTTAGATGCGGCAGCACGCCGCACCCCATCAGCAACGCAATCTGCTGCACAATCCGGGCGCCGGTATGGCGAGCCTGCCAGCTCTTTTTGGACCGGCACACCGCCTTGATGAACGGCAGCAATGCCGGAACGCCCAGGGCGCTGGCGACAATTGCAAACGACCTCGCCGTGGTGTTGCGCACATGCTCGTCGGCATGGTCAATGTCGGGACGCATTGTCGCAATCATATGCGGCAGGCCCGCAGCCTTGGACAGGTTCGAAATGACCTCGCGGCCCTCGAGACGGGCGTACACGTCCTCGTCGACTAGAAGCGGCTCGATCACCACCAGGATCTTGTGGGTCCACGGCCGCACCAGGTCGCCGAGCTTGTACAGCGCGCGGTCGACAACCTTGATGAGCTGGTGGCGCTCGCTGTCGTCGAGCGACGTATCCATGAGCATTGGCAGGATCTGGTTGAACAGCACTTTGGGCCCAAACGAGCGCGCGTTGTCGGTGATGTTGCGCATGGCGGCTTTGCGCGACGGCGGGGCGCCGTTTTTGATTCGCAGCAGCAGCCGCAGCACCTTGCGCTCTTTCAGCTCTTCGAGCGGGAGCGCGTCGTCGTCCTTTTCGTCGAGCAGCGACGAAAAGTACTTGAGGTCGTTTTCCTTGAAGAACTGGAGCTCGCCGACGCCGGGCACCTGCGTGGGCAGCTCCTTGGCCATTGTCATGGCCGCGCGCGAGCTGTCTTCGGGTATCGCGTAGCCGCTGCTGGGCGCCGCCACGGCACTCGCGACGCCATTCGTCTGGTGGATGCGGTTCGGCACATAGTCTTTTGGCGCGTCCAGAACCACGTATCCGTCGCGGGGCAGCATCTCGTCGAGCGCCTGGTCGCTGAGCATCTGCGCAGGGGGGCCCGCCGGCCTAGCCACCGCCGTCTCGGTTTTGGGCTCGGCTGGCTGATCCCACCGCGAGCGCTTGACTGGTTTGGCCTCGTCCGGCGCCTGGTCCCACCGCGAGCGTTTTTTGGGCGCCCCCTCGGCGCCGCCCTGATCCCATCGCGACTTGCGTTTCGCAGAGTCTGTATCCTTGCCACGCGGCGGGGTCTTGTCGCCCTCTGAGCCCCTCCGCGGCGTCCTGTCACCGTCCGAATCTATTCTTCGCGGCGTCGCGTCCCTATCCGGTGTTCGGCCCCTCGGGGGGGTCCTGTCGCCGGAATCCCTCCGCGGCGTCCTATCGCCATCGGCTGTCCGGCCCCTCGGCGGCGTCTTGTCGCCGTCCTCCCTCCTAGCCTCCCACTCCTGCTCCTCGCGCCGTTTGATCTCTTCGCGCACGCGTGCCTCCTCCCGCTCCAGCTCCCGCTCCGCCATCGTTTCGCGGTACGCACCGTCGCCTTCTCGCGTCGGGCTCAGCCGCCGCCCATACAGCTTTTTCTGGTACCCAGACTTTGTCGCCTCAATGGAAGTGCCTTTTTTTCTGTCTGCCAGCGGATCATACCCCTCGGCGCCCTCCATCACCTCGTCTAGCACCTCCTTGGGCGCCGTGTACTGGGCCCTTTTTCGTTCTGCTGTTAGCGGCGATTTACCGGGTTTTTTTCCTGGGGGGCGCTGCCCCAGACCTCCGAGGCAGCTGTTTTGTGACTGGGATCGGTTTTATACGTACCTGACATCCTGTTTCGATCGAATTGCTCGCTGCAGCTGGTGCCAGTTCAGGCTCCGTTGCGGGCTCCATTTTCAGTATTAGACTCTTGCAATGTGATGTGGGCAGGGGCTCGAGTACCGCATCGTTACAAACTACACATGATGAGCATCCCACGTCTTCCCACAAGTCTCGGAGCCGGGAACACGAAACCTCGAACCAGAACACTGCCAGGGGCGCCGCGACTGCTAGCTACGCACTAACATGGCGTTCCGCGCAGTAATAGCAGCACTGCTGCTTTGCAGAGTCGTCTGTGCGGGCTACACAGAGCAGCTCACGCTGCGGCCGCTCCCCCGCAACACGCTCCTGACATCGTTCCGGTTCGATATCGACACCAGCAACGAGCCCGCCAGCAATTCCTCGTACTACGACGCGTACACGATCTTCCCGCGCTCGCTGGGCCAGATCCTCCGGCACACAAATGCCCGCGAGCTGCACCTCCGCTTCTCGCAGGGATGGTGGGACTCTGAAAACTGGGGAGCCTTGCCCGACGGCGGCGAGTTTGCGGGCGGCATTGGCGTCGAGGTGTGGGCCGTCATGGAGGGCCAGACGCGCAGCGAGGCGTTTGGCCACTGGAAGCGCCTGGTCAACGCGCTGTCGGGCCTGTTTTGCGCGTCGCTCAACTTCCTGGACGAGTCGCAGACCAGCTTCCCAGTCAAGTCGTTTGGCGAAATCGGCACAAACAGTACGGGCCTGCACCTCCTGCACGGATCGCTGCCCCGAGAGCCAGTGTGCACAGAGAACCTCACGCCCTTTCTCAAAATGCTGCCGTGCCAGGGCAAGGCCGGCATTTCGTCGTTGCTGGACTCGCACAAAATCTTTGATTCGCAGTGGCAGAGCATGAGCATCGACGTGCGGACAGACGCCAGCGGCGCCCGCAGCATGACCCAGACCATCAACGCTGTCATTGACGTCAACCGCGCGCTGGCCCGCCGCCTCGACCCGGTCCCGCGGCCTGTCCCGACCGAATCGCTGCGGTGCGATACATCCAGGTCCTACGACCCGCGCTTTGTGTGCATGCCGCTCACCGACGCTGTCTCGGTGTCGTGGAACCTCACAGACATCTTTGGACGGCCCCTCGGCGGCGAGTGCCCCGTGGCCACCAACACCGACCACGTGGTTGTCGACGTCTCGGACAATTGGCGCGTCATCCCCGCCACCGTCATAACGCTGCCCAAAGGCGAGCCCGTCGACATCGTCCTCGAGACAGACGACTCTACCAAGCATTCGCCGCTGCACCCGCTCCCCGTCTCGGCGGAGCGCTCCTTCACCGGCTACGGCCAGGAGCGCGGCGGCCTGCGCACCGAGTTCTCCAACCCGTCGCCGTCGGAGTCGGTCTCGTTTGTCTACTTTGAGACCCTTCCGTGGTACATGCGCCTTTACTTGCACACGCTGGAAGTCGAGGTCCAGTCAGCGCCCAGCGGCCACAACTTCGCCAAAGACGACTTCATCCGCGGCGTATCGTATCGGCCCGCCGCCGACCGCGCGCGGCCGTCGCAGCTCGAGCTCGAGATCACACTCCCTCCAGCCACGTCCATCTCGCTCTCATACGACTTTGACAAGTCGCTCCTCTACATCGAAGAGTACCCGCCGGACGCGAACCACGGTTTCGAGATCGCCGCCGCCGTGCTCACGGTCCTGTCCACTGGTGGGCGCTCGCCCTACGTCAGCAGGACTGCTCCGCTCCTGCTCTCGCTCCCCACGCCCGACTTTAGCATGCCGTACAACGTCATCATTCTTAGCTGTACCGTCATGGCTCTCGCGTTTGGCACCGTCTTCAACATGCTGACCAAGCGCGTCCTGCCCGAAAAAGAAGTCGAGGCCCTCAGCCGCGATCTCCCCATCAGCAAGATTATCGACCGCGTCCGCACCTTTTTCCGCGGGCCCGACGAAACCGTTCCGCGGCCGTCTGCCCAGCCGGCAGAACGAGCCGACTCCTAAACACTGTTTTATATTGTATCGCATAGAATTTTTTGTTTCGGTTCACTCTCGTGCTGTTTACTTTGATGGGGCGCTCTGCCTGGATTAAAAGTCATTATCATTACGTCGTGTCGGGTTACGTGTGGGTCTCGAGTTCTTCAGCGAGCTCGAGGAGAGACTGCTTGAGAGACTTGCCCGAGACGCAATCCATTTCGAGCCACACCTCGAACTTTTGGCGGCACTCTTGGAGCGCAGCCGAGACCGGAAGTTGGCCGTGGTTCGTGGGGTTGAGCAGCGTGTCGAAAAACTCGTTCCAAAGATCGCGCTGCCAGTACCGCTTGAGAGACTGCGACAGGCGGTAGTTGCCACCCGGTGAGCGGGCAGGCTGGAGGTATGTGCCAAAGAGAAGCAGATGGGCGACACTCGCGAGACCAAAGTAATCGGGCTCGTAGGTCCACGGACGTCTCTCGTGCATAGCGGGGCAGTCGAGCTCGTCGGGCTTCCAGTCTGCGACGAACTGCGTGCCATGCGGAAAGAGGGTCGTGTCGACGGCCCGGCCGAAGTCAATGAGGCAGATGCCCCGCCGGGCCCACCCGTCGTCGCCGTCCTCGCGGTAGTATTTGCTCCAGACGTCGGCGTCTGCGCGATTAACGCGCACCATGACGTTTTCGGGCTTGATATCGCCGTGGATGATGCGAGAGGCGTGCAGCGCCTCGACGGTGCGCATGAGCTCGATCACAAAAAATACCACAACCTTTTCGTCGACAGCATCGCGCGCATGCATCGCGTTTACCACGTCGAGTAGGGTGCCCTGGCCCTGGAGATCCAGCAGCATCCACTGTTCATTGTCGTGCGAGACCAGCGCATTGGCACAGATCACTGACCGCGCGTCGCGGTGGCCCTGGAGACGGGTGTGCACCGCCCGCAGAACGTAAAACTCCCACGGAACGCTTGTCTTTTCGAGCTTGACAGCCACGTGCTGGCCCTGCTCCGTTTCGGCCGCAAACACGGACCCATAGCCTCCGCGGCCTAGCACTCCCCGCACCAGCAGCCGCTCGTTCAGGCACGGCAGGTTCAGCACCGCCTCGGCGGAACCCCGCCGGCCCTGCAGCTCGCGTTCAAGCTGGCTCAGCCGGCTCGTAGAGCCCGGTATCCGCCAGAACGCGCCGCTCTGTGAGAGGATCTGTTCCATGGCTGGCAACAGGGCTCGTCGCACGCGGAGGTCCATGGGATTCACGATGCCCTCCATGGCGGGGTCTGGCTCTGTTGTTGGGGACGCTGTCCCCAGACTCCCGTGGCAGCCGCTTCGCGGTTGAGCGCGGGGCGCGTCGGTCATTTCAGGTTCACTCATTTCTGCAATTGGGGTCATAGCCTGCTTGATTCTGTGGCGGCTAAGCTCATTGGCCTCTTCTTCCTCCTCCTCGTGCTCCGGGATGGCGGCCAGACGGTCAACGATCTCAACGTCTACGCTCTGGTGGTTAGCGCGGTCGTCTGTATTCTCCGGCGCTCTGTCCACGTACCTCGACGCGTTGGCCTCGCCATCCCGGTCCGCCTCGTCCGCTTCGTCATCATTAGACGTGTACCCGCTGTAGCCACTCCGGTTATCCTCCTCCTCTTCGTCCTCGTCCTCGTCGCTCGCGTCGTTGATCTTCTGGTTGAACATCTCGTACACGTCGTTTGTCGCCGCCTTTGTGAAAAACGTCATCGTCACCGTCGGCGATGGGGGTCTTATCTGTTCATCTGCTGTTAGTTCATTGTCTTACGAGGGCCTAGCCACAAAAGGACTGTGCTATTAGGCGCGGCAACCAGGGACCGAGTCTAAACACAAAGCTTACCTCCGATAGCAATAGGTCCCGTTGGCTCATCAAAGCCCATAGCCTTCTTGTCAAACGGGCCGCGCAGGCGCACTAGAAGTTCCTCCAAACACAGCTCCTCGCCGTTGTCGTCTTGAAGATACTCGACGGCCACGGCCATGATCTCACGCTTGCCGTTAGATCCAGTGGCAACAGCCTGCGGCTGGTCGCGGTATACTGCGAGTGTCTTTTTGGGCCGCACCGGGGCGTCTTGGTTGTCGAGCTTTTCGCCCGCCCACGGCCGCGCCTCGATGCGGTTCTCCTTGCGGCGAGTCGCGAGGTCGCCAATAGAGTCCCAGCCTCCCGAGTTGGCGACTTTGCCTTGGCGGCCCTCGGGGTCAGCAAACACCTGGATCTTGGACGGCTGGGGCGCTGCTGCTGCCTCGTCGTCGTCTAGTGCCGCTCCGGACGTGCCCTTGAGCGCCAGGGCTTGGCGCACAACGGGCATCGCTGGCGACGACGGCTGGTCGGCGGTTGGCGGATTGGCTGCCATGCGTGCCTGGAACTCGCCGTACCTTCTTTCTAGCCGCGACAAGGGGTGGGCTCGCGCCTGGATTCCCAGCTGGTACACCTCGTCCGCCTGGACCTGGCGCCCCTGCGACTCGAGGTACCAGGCGTACTCCTCGTAAAACGTCGCGAGGCTCTTGCCAATCTCCTTGCGCGCGAGGTACGTAAACACCTCGCGCGGGGCGTCGCTGTACTTGATGTACTGCATCCACACTCGCATGTACCGCGGGTCATTTTTGTAGCACGCAGCGTCCCTAAACTGCGATGTGCACCGCTCCAGCAGCGGAATCAAGTTGCTCTCGGTCGAGTGGCCTTGGGGATACGTATCGTTGAGCCACTTGATATAATCAATGTACGCCTCCAGCGGGTCGTCGTCCTCTACAGACTCGGCAATGCGCTGCTCAAACTTTTGGCGGGTCTCGGCGTGCTCGCTGCGCGCGGCCACTGGGTTCTCGGCAAACGACTTTGCCAGAGCCGAGGCCGCCCGGCCCGCACGCAAAGGTTCGATATTCTCCTTCTGCGTCTCGATAGCCTCGAACGGCACCGCGTCCGGCATTGTGCAGTTTGTGTAGCGGTCAAACCCCGACGATGGCCGTTTGTTTACTATTGACCGCGATGGGCGTTGCCATGCCAACCAAAATCAGCCGCTCGCTCAGCCGCTCTATGCATGTATGCAGTTCTGTACGACCGCTATTTCACATGTGTATATGTCTAGTCGCTTGTTTCCGGGGGGGGGGGGGGGCTCTGCCCCCAGACCCCCGAAGCAACTGCTTCGCAGTTGAAGAGTTGTCCCCTAGATAAGAGACCAACAGCGAAGCAGTTGCTTCGGGGGTCTGGGGGCAGAGCCCCCAGGGAAAAAACAGTACTTAGTAGAATTTCGGGCTGTTAAAGGTCCAGCTATCTGTCTCCTGGGGGTGCTGCCCCCAGACAGGCCCTCGTAGCAACTGCTTCAAAATTGAGAGAGTGTACACTGGATTGACAGGACCAACTGCGAAGCAGTTGCTACGGGGGTCTGGGGGCGCCGCCTTCAGAACAAAAATAAAAAAGCGCGATGCCTGAGTAATGCATATATGCACCATATGATTTTGCCACGGCTGAAATTTATTCTTCCCCAGACCAAAATGACTGATCTCGATCGATTGGGACAACCACACAAAGATGGATAACCGCACGGTTGGAATTCTGGGCGGTGGGCAGCTCGGTCGGATGATGGTCGAGGCGGCCCACCGTCTGAACGTCAAGACGGCGATTCTGGACGCCGCCGGCTCGCCGGCGATGCAGATTAACGCCATCGGCGAGCACGTCGAGGGCGCCTTCACCGACGAGGCCAAGATCAAGGAGCTGGCGGCCACGGCCGACGTCCTCACGATCGAGATCGAGCACGTCAACGCCAAGGCGCTGGCGAGCGTCGCAAAGCCCGTGTACCCGCTGCCGCAGACGATCGCGCTCATCCAGGACAAGTACACGCAGAAGGAGCACCTGATATCGCACGGCATCGCGACGGCTGTCTCCGAGGCAGTCGACGCGACGCCCGAGGCGCTCGAGGCGTTTGGCGCCAAGCACGGGTTCCCGTTTATGCTCAAGTCGCGAACCAACGCGTACGACGGCCGCGGCAACTTTGTGGTCAAGGCCAAGGAGTCGATCCCCGAGGCACTCAAGACGCTGCACTCGCGGCCGCTGTACGCAGAGAAGTGGGCGCCGTTTGTCAAGGAGCTCGCGGTCATGGTCTTGCGCACCCTGGATGGGCGCACGCTGTCGTACCCGGTGGTGGAGACGATCCACAAGGACAACATCTGCCACCTTGTGTTTGCGCCGGCGCGGGCGGCCGAGCCGGTGCGCGAGCGCGCGCGCGCCGAGGCGGTCAAGGCAATCTCCACTTTTGAGGGCGCCGGAATCTTTGGCGTCGAGATGTTCCTGCTCGACAACGGCGAGATCCTTATCAACGAGATCGCGCCGCGTCCCCACAACTCGGGCCACTACACGCAGGATGCGTGCGTGACGTCGCAGTTTGAGGCGCACATCCGCGCCGTGCTGGGTCTGCCGCTGCCGGACGACTTCGCCAGCCTTGCAACCCCCCAGACCAACGCCATCATGCTCAACATCCTCGGCGACGAGGTGCCCAACCGCGAGCTCGAGGCCTGCAAGCGCGCCCTCGAGACCCCCGGCGCCATTGTGCACCTCTACGGCAAGACGACCCGCAAGGGCCGCAAGATGGGCCACGTCAACATCGTTGGCGGCACTATGGCCGAGTGCGAGGCCAAGCTGCGCCGCATCATGGGCGAGCCGGAGCCGGAGCCGCCACTGCCCGGCACGAGCGAGGCCCCGCTCGTTGGCGTCATCATGGGCTCTGACAGCGACCTGCCGGTCATGGCCACCGGCGCCAACATCCTCAAGCAGTTTGGTGTGCCGTTTGAGCTGTCGATCGTCTCGGCCCACCGCACGCCCGACCGCATGTTTGAGTACGCGTCGTCGGCCGCCGGCCGCGGCCTGCGCGTGCTCATTGCCGGCGCCGGCGGTGCTGCCCACCTCCCCGGCATGGTAGCTGCCAAGACGTCGCTGCCAGTTGTGGGCGTGCCCGTCAAGGGCTCGACGCTCGACGGCGTGGACTCGCTCCATTCCATCGTCCAGATGCCCCGCGGCATCCCGGTCGCGACCGTGGCCATCAACAACGCCACCAATGCCGCGCTCCTGGCGATCCGCATCCTCAGTGCGTTTATGCCCGAGTACCGCGCCGCTCTCGACCAGTACCACGCCAACATGGAGTTTGAGGTCCTCGGCAAGGCCTACCGCGTCGAGAAGATCGGCTACCAGGCCTACCTCCAGAAGTAGACACCGTACCCATAACTATAGAATGACTCACGACTGGCAGGGCCCTAGCTCTCCTTTCCGGGGGCGCTGTCCCCTAGGCCCCCGTTGCAACTGCTTCGCAGTTGGGTGTACGGGACGTGAAGGTTCAGATTCGGGGTGGGTGGCCGATTGTGGGCCAAGGTGTATGGATGTACGATGTCTTTGATGTAGATTAAAGTGACCTAGGAAAGCTCGCTGGTCAGAACTCACGGCTGGCGGGGCCCTTGCTCTTCTTTTTTTTTTTTTTTTCTGGGGGCAGAGCCCCCAGACCCCCGTTGCAACTGCTTCGCAGTTGGGTGTGTGTGGGACGTGAGCAATCAGGTTCAGGCTTCTTTTTCTACTCGCAGGTCAGGAAACGGGCCTAGCAACCACTCGCTCAACGGCGAAGCAGTTGCACCGGGGTCTGGGGGATCTGCCCAGAAAAAAAAAAAAGCAGCACCGCAGACGGCATTTGGACGAACTATGCTTATATTACTCGGCGGACTAGTCAGAGTGGGTGTACTGGAGGAAGAAGTTGACGCCTGTGGCGGCGGCGAGAGCGATGCAAATTGCAGTGGGGCCGACCTGGTCGTCGTAGCGGATGGCGGCCTTGTTGCGGATGTTGATGAGACGCCAGATGTACATGCCAACAGCGTAGACAATAGTCATGACGGCGACAATGAAGAAGCCAACCGCCGCCTCGGCAGCAAGAGCCGAGCCAAAGTTGAGCATCGCGCCGGCAATGGCGCCCAGGAGAATACCGATCTCGAGCCACGCCAGGTACGTGCGCTCGTTGGCAAAATAGACCTTGGGCTCGATGCGCACCGGCACTGACAGCGTCTTGCCCTCGGGGATCTTGATATCGCTGATAAAGACGGTGCCGGGCGGCAGGTTAGAGATGGACACCTCGTTGAGGAACTGGTCCTTGAACCAGTCAACAAACGAGGTGAAGGGGGCCGCGACCTTGGCGAGGGCGCCACCGTAGGACGCAAGCCGCGACGTTGCAGCGTGGGCGGTGGACCCGCCGTTGGGAAGGAGCGGCGTGCTCTCGTCGGCCGAGGCGCGACTGCGCTCAGTGGCGGCATTGTCAAATCGCACTACCGAGCGGTTCGGGCCCGACGACTCGAGCGCGTCTTCCTCGTCGACGTCTGCGCCGTACTGCGACGTATACTCGACCTCGGACAGCGATGACTCGGCCGCGTGCGGGCGCTCGACGCCAAACGACGATCGCGGCTCCTTGCGGATGTCGACATCCATCTGCGGCAGCCAGAACGGGATCAGATTCACCTTATCGGGCAGCAGCGTGGCCGTGCCGTGAATAAACTTGGAGAACTTGGGCACCGCCTCGACGAGATGCGATGCCACGAGCTCGCGCACCCACGCGGGGGGCTCCTGGCCCATCTGCGTCTGCAGCTTGACCTCGAGCACCGCGTACGGGAACCGCTCGACGTCGCCCGGCGGCAGCTGGTCAAACGGCCAGTCAATGCCAATGTCCATACGGCGCCAGTTCTTGTGGGCGCGGTCAATGCCGTCAAAGTTGTCCTCGCGAACCATGGTGAGCTCCGTGTCGAGCGAGATACGCACGCGCGCGTCTCCCGGAAGCTGGAACGCCGTGCGGTTGTAAAACGAGCGCACAACGGGACGCAGCTTCTTCTTGATGACGGCGTACTGCACCTCGCGGGCCAGCGCCTCGAGCGACTCGATCTCCTTGAGCGACTTCTTGCCCTCGCGCCGCATCTTCTCAAACGCTTGGTCGACAGTGTAGCGACCGGCCATGAAATCGTTGACGTGCTTCTCCTTGAGCGTGAAGCGTGCCTTAACTGACTTCTCGCCCGTCCAGTCCTCGCGGTGCGTCTTGCGCTCCACGAAAATCGTGTCCGAGTCCATGCCTCCGTACCAGCGCATGCGGATCGCCTCTGCGCCCTCGGTCTTCTCGAGACGGCCCCGGTACAGGTCGAGGTGCGAGTTATCGTAGTAGATCGACGTGATAGCCGAGTCCTGCTTGTCAAACTCCTTGTTAGGGTTGAACACCAGCACAGGCAGATGCTTCAAAATAATGAGCTTGAGCTCGGTGATGTTGTCCGGGTGGACCCAGTACTTGGTGGTCTGGCGCACAAAGTTCTGCTGCGCACCGCCGGCCGACGAGTCGCCCTTGACGGGGTTTCCGCGAGTCCGCACCAGGTCGTACAGCTTGGACAGCTTAACCACGAGCTCGTCGTAGTTGTCCTTGAAAAACGGCTTGGCCTGTAGGCGAGCGTAGAAGATTGGCCGCACAGTGTATCCTGTCATCTTGTCGTGCTTCTTGATGATCTTCTGGAAGCCCGTGTAGTTGAGGCGCGCGAATTTGGCGAGGTCGTGGACGTCGGCAATAACGTCCGACAGCTCCTCCTCGAGGTCCTCAAAATCCTGCTCGTGGTAGCGCTGAGGGTCGCGCACGACCGCGTCCACGTCCTTCTCAGCACTCTTGATGCGGCGGTTCACCTCGCGCGTCTTGACTGTCTGGAATGTGTACACCTTGTCGAGCTCGGCCTCGAGGAGGTGGAGAAAGTTCTCCTCGGTGGACTCGTCCCATCCCTGGCTCAGGCTCTTTTTCAGGTCGTGCTTGAGGTCATCGTAGGCGATGTAGTAGTAGTAGTAGTCCTTGATGAGGGACGACTTGAGCTGTTCGCCAAACTTCATTTTGGGGGCTGTTTTGGCCGTGGTCCTTGCAATTCAGCCGTCCGAGACAGTCTCTGTCTCTTTGATTTCACGTAGACGCGAATTGCACGGGCCCTGTCAAACTCGGTACGGGCCTTGCCAAAGACGGTGGAACACCGATTTTGCAAAAACAATGCGCCCTTGCAACGGTGCAGAAGGAAAGGGCCATCGCAGGGCATCTGCACTGAAACTTATCCCATTCACTGTGCCTTGACTGCCCACGTGCAGCCCGATTCCGCCGTGTCGTATCCCAAAACGGCAGTGCGTTTGCATTAGCGCCAGCATTAGAGTCAGGGATGGAGGCTGGGTTCTGATTGGCTTATCTTTTCGCGGTTGGCGCGTGTCTTCAACAAAGCATCATATCAAGTTTGTTGTTCAAACGTCTAGTTTACCGCCGTCGAGCTATCATCGTCACGACACGCCAAACCGAGTTATTATTTTTCCGGAACACTGCATGATTCGTGCATTTTCGCCCACGTGCGGCGCTCACCAGCTATGCCGATTGGAGAGCGTCGTCGCGGCTGCAACGACCCGGCCGCCAGGATCCGTCCTCTGGCGCACGCGCAAAGATTGCATGCGTTTTTCGTAGCCGATGCGGCCATCGGTTAGCCGGTCACTGCGTCAGACGCAAAGCTAGGCACGCACACCTTAAAATTCTAAATTTTGCATGAACTGTACAGCCATGAAAAAAAAAAAAATTCGACTAATAGGGGATGGATAGTGGCTGGCATATGTGGTCAATTCGCCCCTGCTGCTCCGATTAGAATATTATTTAAGTACTGGTAAAGTCCGACAAGAACAGGCCCATTGCTACAGCCAATCATTCTTCATTCTGCTCCACCACCACAATCGCGCCGATTCGCCCGATCCGCCCGATCCGCCCGATCTGGTCACACGACACCGCCGTAGCCAACGCATCTACTCTAGACAAGACTTTTGGCACACGAACTTGGCTGTCCGCAGATGCACAACAGACACGCACGCTGCTGCGGTCAGAACGCGCAATGCAAAGTGTGTGTTTGGTGCCGTGGAGTGGCAGTGGTGCGTAATGCTGTAGCACCGGCTGCCAACAGACGCCTGCTCTCCGACTGAACACGTGCGGCACTGGCCGAGACCCCGTAGCTTCAGCACTCCAACCATCTCAACAGTTACAAGTTTTGAGCCTCATTCATAACGTCTATTATTAATATTTTCGTCCCGTGGGACAGACACATGCGATCATAAAAACTAGCAAACGGCAGACCAGATTTACTGCGGGGGCTGAGACTTCTCGTTGGCCGACGGAGGAAGCTCGAGGTCGCCCTCGACGCCCTTGGTCTTGGCGAAGATCATGGGCGAAGTGCGGACAAAGTAGTTGTGCACGTGGTCGTTGTACTCGTGGTCCTCAGGATCGTGCGTGGGCTCCTCCGAAAGGCGCGCCTGCTGGCGCTCCTCCCAGTCCTTGCGAAGCTCCTCGACACGCTGCTTGTAGTCGGCTTCAGGGTCGTAGTTCTTGTGCTGGCCGCGGAGACGCTCCCAGAGCGACAGGTGGCGAGGGTGGATCGCAATGCCATGGTACTCGTGTCCACGACCCTCGAGAATGAAGCGCCAGCGGCGGTCCTGCTCGCGGAGGTCGAGACCAGTGGTGTCGGGCATAAAGAGCAAGGTAAGGAGCATGCCAGCAAGACCAAACCACGGAACAACGTAGAACTTGGTCTGCGTGTCAATGTAGTTGTAGAGGACCGAGGCAAGGAGAGCGCCAGCCTTACCCCAGGCGGCCGAGAAACCGTGGGCGGTGGCACGGACCGACGTCGGGTACACCTCGGCAGCGACAAGGAAAGTGACACAGTTGGGACCAAACTGGTTGAAGAACGACGACAGGTAGTACATGGTCTGGAACTTGGCAATGTTCTGGGGTTCCTTGTACCAGTGGAAGTGGAAGGCCGGAACCACAAACAGAACGAAGCACATGAGGAAGCCAAGCTGCATCATGTTGTTGCGGCCAAACATCTTAGTGTCGATGAGGAACGACGCCAGGTAGTAGCCGGCCAGCGAGACACCGATGTTGATAAGGTTGTAAAGCCACGAGAGCATGACCGACTTGCTCTCCGGAGCAATGACCTTGATAAACTCGGACTGGAACAGCTTGTTACCGTAGAAGAAAACATCGTTGGCAAACCAGGCACCAGCAGTGGCAAGGAGACGGGGGCCAAAGTGGTAGAACACAAGCTTGAGCGACTGAACATCATAGCCAGTAACCTTCTGCTTCTGCTTGGCAGCGAAAAGCTCCCTGGACGGCATGGGCATCTTGTAAGCACGGAAGTAGGTGAGCCACAGAGTGCCGATGGCCGGAATCGCGAAGGCAACGCGCAGAGTCCACTGGGTGGACACCTTGGAGTAAGGCGGGTTGCCCGAACCGTGGTGGAAAATCAGGAGGAGCAGAATCAGGACGACCTGGTTGAAGAACTGGCCCCATCCCTGCATGAGGAAGGCGGTGACAACCTTGCGGCCACGGTGAAGACGGTCCTGGGCGTGCGCGCGCAGGTTGATGCGGCCACGCTCCATACCGGCGGTGGCAGTCATCGGGTACTCACCACCGACGCCGACCGAGTAGACAAAGAGCGACCAGCCGTAGCAGATGACCCATCCGTTGAGAGTAGTACCCCAGGCGGCCATGAGCATAACGAGACCGAGAAGCATGATAGCGGCGTCCTGGATCAGACCCCAGCGGCGTCCGATACCATCACCAATGAAACCGACCAGGACCTGGCCGACCATAATACCGAGAATCTCGAGGTAGGTGACGGCCGAGACCCAGTTCTTGGAGCAGACCTCGTACTTGGACCAGCACTCGGGCCACACAGCGCTGAGCAGCGAAGAAACGTTACCGATCGAGAAGAGCACGTAACCCTCGAGAAGCAGGCCGGCTCCGGGGAGGACGGCGTTGCGGAAGTACCACGAAACGGGCGAGAGCGGGTCGGCCTTGATCATGCGGCCAATGGTGCGGAGCTCCTTCTTGGCTTCCTGGGTCTCGACGCGCGTGGCGAAGCTAAAGCGCTGGCGGAACGGCATGTCGGCCCAGTAGGTTCCCTGCTCGTCGTAAATATCCGACGGCTGGAGGAGGTATCGAAGAACCTCCTTCTCCTCCTTGTCACCCACGTTGGGGAACGAGTCCGAGTCGTCGATGACATGGCCGTCGATGGTGTCGAACTCCTGGGGGCCGTGAGGGCTCGGGATAACACCCGGCGTAGGCGAATGATGTCTAGCAAGACCGTGTCCGCTCATTGAGATGCTAGCAGACGACGACGGTTTGAACCGTTGTTTGTGTTTTGTGTGAGAGGTGACTGTTCAGTGCCGGACAATCCTCGTGCGATCGGCTCTATTTAAGTATTGGGACGAATGCACGGGTGGTGTCTACGAAAACGTAACTTTTTTTTTGGGTAAACGCCGTGCTGCCGCTCACCTCGGCCGATGCAATGTGCCCTGCCGGACCCTGCCAAAAAGAAAAAAAAAATCTTGCCACAAACCAACCACACCCTATTCGCAGCCGTGCCGTCCCTGAGTGGTTAGCCTGCCGTTAAGCGCTCAGCCGTTCCATATGAGGGCCCATGTGGTGCGATAACGCGCTGTCATTGGCGGGTACGCCGCACGCTGGGCCAATGGCATCGTGGGGCAGGACCCACGTTTTCGATGCGAGCTATGCGTTTAGCTTAAAGTGACGGGGCGCGTGAATGAGCGAGGAGGGAAAAGGTGAAAAACCTGGTCACGTCCGCTGGAAGATACGATTCGCCACTTGCCAACGCGTGGAATTATGCGGGCATCCCCCATTATCTGGTTGCCTATGTGGTACTGTAGCCTAACCATTTTTTGACCACTCCAAGGCATACTTGGTAACCGGCGTTTGGCCGCTTCAGCCGCATGTCAAAGTACATGAAGGGAGGGCCCACGTGGGCGTAGAGTTGGCTCAGAGACAATATGGCCGAAGGGGCGGTCTATGCCAGAATGGCACATGGACATCGCGGCGTCACCGCCCGCGGCTTGGCAGGGACTACCTGATTGTTCTCTGCTTTCCGTCACGCCCCCCGCCCACGGGTCCTGGCTCGTGGCGCTCGGAATCGATCAGGCCGGCCGTCATCGGCTGTGGCGCGTAGTCTGCTGTATCCCGAAACAAGCGCGCGCCGTTTTCAGGGTGCGTGCGGCGGTATCCCTGCAGGTAACTGATAACCATGTCTGCATGCTGCTGCGCTCGTCTGCGATCTAGATTGACCGGTTAGCGTTTGACTTTGGCGCGGTGTGGAGCGGCGAACGGAGAACTGCACTGCAGTTGTTCTGTCCGGCGCCGGACTGCGACTATACATTGCGCCAGAATGCACGGACGAAAACAGGTAAGCTGCGCGGCTGAATTAAGGCCAGGGGACTATTGAGGTAG